>CM067762.1:37643714-40043714 GCA_034642375.1 Vigna nakashimae | reverse complement strand
CTTCTTGTGCTTTCATGGCACATGCAACAACTTCTCCTCTTGAAGAGCATCAAGGGAGGTGGAAATGATCAAGGTACACATACTTGACGTTTTCTAGAAGCGAATTAAGCTTAGGAGTGGATGCTTGCAAGTCAGATTTATCTATGGTTCCTGCAAAAGGGTTAGTGCATTCTGACTCTAAAGAATTTACATGTAAAGGCACAACACCTATCTCACCATATTCAACGTCAATATCCATCACAGAAGATACATCATCAACATCAACTTTACAATCATCAATATCAAAGTCAACATCAACATCAATTACAGATTCAGACTCAATCTCATATTTAATGCATGTATACATAGAGGATAGAAAAAAAATGCTCTTTATCATATAAAGAATCAAATTCAACAGCATATTCATCAACAATATCATCCAGAATATCAAGTCTAAAAATAGAATGATCCTCAGCTAGAAACTTTTTCGCATCAAGAATACTAAAATGCACAACAATATCACCAAATTCCATTGATAAAATTCTAGCATACACATCAATTTTATTTCGGGCTACTTTTGGAAATGGCTTGCCTAAAATGATTGGAACAAATCCATGGGGGAATCCCTCCTCCATTTCCAAAACATAAAAATGTGCAGGGAAAATCAATTTTCCAACCCGAACTAAAACATCATCTATATAACCTGTTGGGTAGGCAACAATTCTATTAGCTAATTGAATGACCACACCCATAGGTTGCAAAGGACTAAGAGACATAGATTTATATATGGGCAGAGGAATAACATTAATGGAAACACCTAGATCTAACATGACATTCTCAAACTTATTATTTCCAATGCAACAAGGGATGAAAAATGTACATGGGTCCTTGCACTTTTCTGGAATGTGTGGAACAAATTTACCTATGAGTTCAGATAAATTTCTGCTCATGCTGATTATTTCATTTCCTTTCATCTTCATTTTGTGGGTACACAACTCCTTCATGAATTTAGCATACTTCAGAATTTGCTTGATGACATCAAGTAGAGGTATGTTCACCTCTACTTTCCTGAAGGTCTCCAATATCTCTTTATCCACCTCCTCTATCTTTTTTATTTGAGTCACCTTGGGTGGAAATGGAAGAGGGATAAAATGTTGTTGCAAGTCAGGAGATGTATTGGTAGTGGTGGAAGAAGAAAAAGAAGGTCCACCGAAAGAAGAAGAAGGTCCACCTGCCTCAATTTTCTTGCTTGGACCTGTCTGGTACTCTTTTATCTGAGACGTAGCAAGGTTATCCTCTTTATCAGGTTGAGGTGGAGGTGTAAAAGGTGACATTGTGGGTATAATAATCTGCTTCCCAGATCACAAGGCAATGAAACTAACATTTTTTAGATTTTGCACAGTTTGGGATGGTAATTTATCAGAATTTTGAGTCTGTGCCTGATTCAGGTGTGTAGCCATCTACCCCATCTGATTGGTGATAACGGTTGAATATATCATTATTTGTGATGCAATTTTGATACTAAATCAACCTTTTTGACTTAGAAGCTTGCTTGAACTCATGTTTTCAACTTATTTGTGTGAATAAGAGAGTTTAGGTTATACTTGATGATTTTATTACTAAATTCCCTAGATTTTGTAGGAAATTGGAATGAATTTTAAGAGAATTAAAATATCAAGGAGTTGGAACTCATAAAGGACAAAAAGAGCACCAGAAGAGAAGGTTGCAGAAGCTCACAAGACGCTTAGGCATCCTTTTCTAGGGCCTTGGGCATTGATTGTCTCGCAAGCATGCCTAGACGCCCTTCTCTAGAGCCCTCAGCGTTGGAAGTCTCGCATTCACGCCTGAGCGCCCTTTCAGGGACGCTGAGCGCCATTTCTCTTGCAAGCTCGCCTGGGCGCCCTAAGTGGGGGCGCTGAGCGTTGGCGAAGTTGGCCCATAATCCAATTTAGTTGTATATAAGGAGTTAGACGTCCTAGAGGGATTTATTTTTTACAGAAGGCACGAAAATTTAGATTCTTTTAGCTCTTCGAAGGCATAATTGGATGCGGAAGCTCTTTTTTCTTTTATTTTTAGGGTTTATCTTTCATTCTTATTCCATTGCACATCTAGTTTCAACATGACAAGGGGAAACTAAATTCATTTGTTGTTCGGGAAGATGTTACCTCTAAACTCTCATGTATTTGAATTGATTCCAATTTATATATGCTTCTTTCATTAATTGTTAGAGTTATTCTCCTATGCTATATGCTTGTTATGTTTAACTCATTTATGGCATGATTTTTGGTTTTATTTGTTATTGACAAATACCTAGAAACCTAGAACTGGGGAATTTCTCCCAAGGGAATTATTGCCTAGACATAGGGATATAACACTTGGTTGTCTTAAGCTTTCGTTCGTAATGCAAAATTAATTATTAGGGATGCAAGACATTGTGGTCTAGTAATTAAGGATAAGCTTCTTTTGTCAAGGCATTGGGTTCTAAGTAATTTAGAAAGTGACATTGACAATTAATAAAGAAGAATAATTCTTATATACATGAAATGATTAGGTGAAATCTAAACTCCAACAACATCTTCATCTAATAATACCAACATCATCATTCACTTTTGTGTTTTTCTTCAATTGATCAAAATTGCATTCATATTCACTTTCTTGTTTTTACATTTAAAAGCCCTAAATTGTTCTTCAAAGTCATAATTAGTTAAGTAATTACCTGACTGTTTAGTGTCGTGAGTCTCTTGGAAAACATACTTGGTCTTACCATTTATTATTACTTGATACGATTCCATACACTTGTCGAGGTCTTAACAAATGGTCAAGCTTTGGATGAAATCTCTTGTCTCCTATTGGAATTGCATATTCTGAATTGTCATATGCCTTGATAACTCCTCCAATGTAGTCTTAGAAGAAGTGGAAGGTTGAGAAGTTGTTTTGGCATATTAGTCTTATTGTTGTTGTTGTCCCTAGTATTGCTGCACTAGTAGAGGCACATAGGGTCTACTCGGCCCTACAACATTCTGATTCTGGAATGGTGGTGATTGTTGTTGTTGCTGCTGTGGAGCATTAGACCATCTTAGATTTGGTTGATTCCTTCACCCTGGGTTGTATTTGTTGTTGGACAAGTCAAAATTATGTTGTTGTTGTGGTTGCCTGTTGTTGTAGATGTTTGCAACATAGGCTTAAGGAACATCGGGACCAACATGTTGCTGCAAAGATGGACAACCGTCTGTATAATGATCACAAGAAGGGCAGATGCCACATAGACGTGCAACAGATGCAGATGCAGGTCTTTGATTGCTAGCCAACTGAGTAACCAAACTCACAAGAGCATCAAGTTTGCTCTTCAACTTTTTATCTGCATATGATGAAGAATGAGTAGCCACATCACGAACTCCCCTGACAACAATAACATCATTTCTCGCATTGAACTGTTAGGAGTTTGAAGCCATCTTCTCTATCAAATGTTTGGCTTCAATAAGAGTCATATTTCCAAGAGCTCCAGCACTGACAGCATCAATCATACTCCTCTCCATGTTGTTCAAGCCTTCATAAAAATACTAGAGAAGGAGTTTATCAGAAATCTGGTGATGTGAGCAACTTACACATAACTTATGAAATCTCTCCTTGTACTCGTACAAGCTCTCTCAACTGAGCTGCCTAATCCAAGATATGTATTTCCTTATGGTCGAGGTCCTTGATGCTAGAAAGAATTGCTCCAAAAACAATCTCTTTAGATCATCCCAGCTAGTGATAGACCTAGGCGCAAGGTAGTACAACCAATCCTTTGCCGCGTCCTCTAAAGAATGTGGAAACGCCTTAAAGAAGATGTGATCTTCAAGAAGATCTAGAGGCTTCATTGTTGAGTATACTCTGTGAAACTCCTTCAAGACTACGAAACTTTGGCAACAAATTGATCAGTCGAGTTTTGAGAACATATGGAACATCCTCATTAGGATATTGGATGCACAAGCTTTCATAAGTGAAATCATGTACAACCATCTCCCTAAGAGTCCCCTCGCGAGGTGAAGGTTGTGCCATATTGTTCTCAGTATGATGAAAAGTAGCATATTCAAAATTAAATGCAAATGTAGTTTAAGAACCAGTTTACACAAAATAGATAATGGTAGCCACAAAAGGAGACTACCCAACACTATGCAAACTAATGGTATCTAAATGTAAAGACTAAAGACAAATTCCCAAAATGCCTAACAAATATATGAAAACTCCTATCAATTTTAGGATCAAATGGTGCTAATGATCTAGGATTGCCCCTAATCATGCACTGAGTCAACGCCTATCAACAAAAGTCAACACAAGCAAATATAGGGGGGTAGAAATGCAGGTATATGCAAACCTAATCCAAATGAGCTGAAATTTTGTGAGCAACACCCTAACATCATGAAAAGATAGCACAAAATATTTCAAAGCAAAATTGAAAGGGTATGAACCAATGATAGAAAGTAATAAAAACATGGAAAATAAAACTTCAAAAATAAAAAAGAAATAAAAAATGGCCTCTTTTTGGAATTGGAGGCAGGGGAAACTAGACAAGCCAGTTGGAATGTGTTAGAAAATCATTGCCTTGTTGCTCAACACCAAGAAGGGGTGAATTGGTGATTACTAAAAGCGAATGCTTTTTAAATATTTTCGCAAACTTTGAATGATCTTGAATCTTTCTTGTAATCTAAGTAATATGCATACACAATTCAAAGTAAAATAGATAAGGAGAGAAGAACAAACACAAGGTTTTTATCCTGGTTTGGCCTCAATGCCTACATCTAGTCAACCTTCCAATCAACCTTAGATTTAAGGATCTTTCACTATAATGATTTGAGATTTACACCAAAAGGTTTTACAGAGAACACGCTCTCACAATGTAAACACCTCTCTCACTCATAATCAAATATAGAAATAAAACACCTGCACACACAACCACACGTCCTTGTTGTAGAACCCTTTGAGACCACCTCTTAAAGTCAAGAACCCCTTGTTCTTCTTCCTGTCTAGCACAAACATGGAACCACAATCCGAGATTGCAAAAACACGTTTCTGATCAATGTAGAAACACCTCAGCAGTGCAGAGTATGATCAATCAATTACATTCATAGTTCTTCTCTTAAGAGTCCTTCAAGTTTCTTCCAAATATTTGAATCTTGGTTCTTGGAGCTTCTCAATCACCTGTAACACTTTTCTCTAATCAAAGATACCAGATATGAAAATTTCAAAAGATCAATTCATTACAATTCAATATGTAGTGCGTCAATATATAGATATATCATAAGAGACGCAGATTAATCAATTACGTCAGTAATGTAATCGGTTACATAAGTGACAGATGTAACAGAATTACAATTCAAACAGATATAATTGAATGCACAATTAATATAATCGATTTGCAATAAATCCAGTCAACATATTTAAAATTATGACCATTAAAACAATTATAACTTAGCTTTTAAACAATTTTCAAAACATAACAGACTTAATTGATTACATGCATAGTGTAATTGATTAAGCTAAACACTTAAGAAAATTTTGAAAACTTTTTCTCTTCAAAACTCATCACAACACATATCAAAAAGATGTTTGCAAAGACACAAGTTTTAATCGATTTAACACTTAATGTAATCGATTCAAAACTTCTTGTTTTGCCATAGTTCAAAACATAAGCTATCTTATGAGTTCAATTAATTACAACATCAATATAATCGATTGTATCATACATAATTGCTCTGTGCTTGATGTTTTATCTCATCAATACATTTAACATGCATACAGAAGATATACACAGTTATGATCATATGCAAACCAATCAACATGATAACATATGTATTAAACATATAGAAACACTTGTAAACCAACACATGTATCAAACACAAATATAGATTTTTGTTGTGTTAGCATAGCATATGTGTGTTATTACAGTCAATGTGTTGTCATCATCAAAAATCAAATCATCAGAGATTGGGTTCAACATTCATATTGCTCCCTTATCAACAGAATGGATTACTCATAATTTTTACGCAAAAAGCATATATAATACGTCCAATTTTGACATTGGGAGCAAAAGTTACGTTTGCGCAAAGTTTTGACAAACCTGTTTTTCACAAAATAGAATTGGGACTACTACAAGTGCTTATGAGATTTTTCTATCAAAATATGGACCAAAAGAAGTGAGCATAAAAAATTTCAAAGAAAAATAACACCTCTAGCTATCAAAACAAAAAATGCCAGTTAATTTTGAAAATTTTGGCATTATTCACACACTACTCATTGTGCGCGAGCACTCCTCTGTTGCATTTTCTTGCCAATTCATGTCAACCATTCTAATTCTCCTAATTTTGGCACAAAAGAACCACAAAACAAAACACACAAAAAAGATCCAAGACACACACACTAAACAGAACATAACACGCACACTAAAATTTTGATCGAGGCCATACCCAAATCAAATTAATATGAAATTAAGTGTAATAAACTAGGAAGTAACTCCTAGATCGTCTCTAAAGGACCAAATGTGGTTCAAGTAATAAAACAAACACGTAGTGGGGGGGGGGGGGGGACGAGGGGGTGGGGGGAAGGAGGTTTGTGTGAGCAGATTATGAATAAAGACACGAATTAAAACATTTGTTAAGGAAAAGTTGGTTATTAGTTCGATCGCAATGCTTCAAAACCCTGATTACCAATAATTATACACTTCTTTCACCCTAATCCAACACCGATTAACCTACTAAGCGAAGATTAAAACAATTATCATAGTGCACACAATTAATTAATTCTGCCCTACCACAAATTAAGCATGTGTGGTTGTAATCTACTAAGTGAAGATTAAATATAGATTATGAAACTAAGCGTGTATCTAACTGCAAGCGCAAATGAATTATATGATGTGAGGCAAAATTAGGACAATCACAATGACAACACAAATTATCTCATGGAAACATTGCAGTTTCACCAATCACCAACCCAACACAATTAAGCTACCATTAAAACACAATGTAAAAATCAAACTGAACTGGAAAACATTGGAGTCAAGAACAGAACAACAACAATGAACTAAAGCAACAACAAGACAACAAAACGCAATAAAACAACAATTGAAAATGAAACAAAACGAATAGTAGAAAATGCAACCCTAAAACAACAATTGATACCAGAATACGATTTTCAAATCAGAAAACGAACTATATAGCAGAAATGAAAACAAAATTCAAAATTGGAATCAAATATGAAGTGAAAAACAAACTTAAGCATACAAAAGAAGAAACAGAAAACGAAAATGGAGGAGAAACCCAGAAACAAAATCAACTATATGAAATTGTAATGAAAAGGAGATACATAAAACATAAATGGAAACCTCGTGAGAGCTTTGGTCCAAAAAACTAAAAAATAACATGGCAATGTAATAGTAGAATATGAGAGTCTCCCTCCTTTGGACACAAACCTATGTTAGTAATGTTTTCATTATTTTTTCAATTATTTTAAATTGTAGAAAACTTAAAGATGAACTAATTGAAATATACTCTTATAGAGCTATTAGTAAAGATGCACAAGCAACACAAAAAAGGACAAAAAAGTACACTGCCTGTTCATTCCCAACAATTCCTCCAATGCCAGCCTTTCCTGCTTTGACCAAAGTGATTTTGCAGAAATTTCCTCATTTAACTATTTTTATGTTAATTTTAGTATACATGAGTAAATTTTAGTCCATAAAAAAAATTTAATCCTTTTATTTTCTTCTTGGAAATTTTTTAATTATATCTAAGGATTGGATGAAAAGAGTATAACGATTTCGCATGAGATATAAGTCCAGAAGACAAGTTCTATTATGGGTGACAATCACCATCAGCTTATTTTGCAGCATTTGTTGATAATAAATTAGAATATTTGGCTTACAGTGCTGAAGTTCTAATTTATGATAACATTTTAATCGTACAAACCTTACGACTAAAGATCTTGTAACACAATAGTGACGTGCCTTTTTGATTTAATAGATGATAATAGAGAAATACTGCGCAACATCAGTGTGCCATCGCCATTGACAGCTTTATGCACCTCACAATTGAATTACACTACTAGAATAAGTTCTATACACTCATTCAACTATGGATTGTCATAATTAAAAATTATTGACCTTTGCCATAATGATTTTCTAATTACTTGACAACGAACGCTTTTTTACAGAGTATCAAAATTTATCTTTATTGGCATCTATATCTCTAAATTGTCATTGTGTGTTCTGATTCATGATTTGATTTCAGGTATTTGAACCCAAACTCACATGCTCCTTGACGGTACCTGAATTTTCTTCACCCATATCAACTGCAACTGGCTTAACGGGTGTCACAGTTGATGAGGGTGTAGCCAAGGTTGGGGAATCCACATCCATAGCACAATCTTTGCCACCTTTATCTAAAATATTATCTTCAATCTTATCATTAGAAAAAGCACCACTTTCAGAAGCTGAAATCTCATTTCCTGTAGTAGCCAAGCTCAAGTCTTTGTTCTCTTGCAACGTGTTACTTGGAACTGTATCATCAACAGGGTGCAAGACAGGAGGGTTAACACAATTTGATAGTGGATCAACATCCATATCAGATATAAAACTGGCACTCTCAAAACGTTCGCCATTTCTAGTGATAACTCCATCCTCACCTTGATCGGTGATATCATGCATTGCAGTCGCACATCCAGGGGCTTCATTTGATTGATATTTATCTTGACCACCATCCAAAGGTAAGACATCATTGATGACATGCTTCTTAATAACCATGTCCTGACCCCGGTTACCAGAAACAACCCTGAAACTTTCCAGTGCAATATCAATATCGATCCATTTCTCCATGGAATTAGTGTCAGTTTGGACGCTTTCTTTATCAAGTAGAGTATTTAACTGCTTCCGAACTGAAACTGCCAATGACACCGCGTGATCACGAATTAAAGAATCAAAAGGGGGGCAATGCAGCATCTTATTCAGTGCCTGGTGATACTGAAATAAGGTGACAGATGGTAAAACGGACCCTCTCTTTCGGCAGATACTGAGAACTTTCAAGATATGCTCACAAAGGTTGCCATCTTGTGCCCAACTACAATCACAAATGCTCAACATTGAACCAGTATTCCAGACAACAAAAACTTTATCTCGATCATCTTGATCAGTAACCTTAGCACATCCATCTTCTATTGAGACATCAGCGTCTGGAATGTTCAGTGCTTTGCGCCATGATGTCAAACCACTCATCCATTCATTTTTCCAGTATCGTGCAAAATCATCTTTTCCCGAGTACTCATCCAGCCAGAAATAAGAGTGGACTTTTGTACCCAACTTGTCCACCAACCAATCTGCCCGCTGATAAACACCAATTTCTTTTTCATTCAACAGCCTAATCTTCAATTGGTTGTGGTAAAATTCTATTGCTGCACAAGACTCCTGGCTAGCAAGTGGAAGTGTTTGAAGTGTATTGACCCATGCTCCTATATCAAAGGGACAGTAATTTCAATGTACATAAAGTTACAATAACAAATTCACATTATAAAAATATCCCATACAAACATTATGATTTTATCCTCAACCTGATTGATATTGTATTAACCGAAATACTCAGGAAATAGCATCCTGCAAATTTAATAAGTTGGAAAAAACAAACAGCAACAGTCACAACCAGTTAGTAAGTATATTATGTGCAGTGGTTTTTCCCACCAAACAAGAGCAAGCCAGTAAAAGACCGCGCACATATTCAGATAAGAAGCCTTGAACATCACATCTTCGCACATATAAATTTCTAAACATTCTACCACTAAAATTACATAAATAGCACAACATGAGTAAAGTCAACTTTCAAAACTACTACACTTGATGATTGATAATATTCATCACGATAATGTATTGGCATCAATCAAGTTGACCAACTCTTTGTTGTCATTGTAACAAAATCTTTACCATAATATGAATGAATCTATATTATTTTGAAAAACCATTACCATCTTCATAAGAAATATAATTTGCCTCCACGTGCGTCTTTGAGAAATGATGTTTAATATCTGGGATAGGTAATGGATTCCATTTCTTTATTTAATATGCCATATTATAAATGGGTCTGTGGGTGACTAAACTGTCAAAATTATTTTTAAAGGATAATATATTGTTATGAACATTATTAATTATTAAGAGTTTCTTCATAACCTTAGAAAATGATCATGAAAAACTACTTTTGTCCCCCCAATTAAAATAATATTTTTCATGTATACATAATTTTGACATCAAAATTATAGCATTTAATTAGAGCACAGACTAGTGTCAAAGTAAATGCAGATGTTAGATTCCTGAATAGGGCATAAATCTAATAAGAACAAGAACAGTTATAATAGATTGTGGGCGCACTGTTACTTCTCAATTTCAGAAGAAAATAAATCGCATTCCACTATCTAGGTATTACTAACCTATTCTAGGATGCCATGTGGACTTGAAATAGTCCATAAATTTGGATTCATCAATAAACTCTTCCATGAATTCTTCAAAGAGTGATGTGTTTCCTTGAAGACGGCAAATATTATCCACTATGCACCCAAGCCGTCTGGATATCTTTATTTGCATATCAGATTTCAAGCACTTTACTAAGTTTTTATGCCATAAATGACGAACTCGCCAGAAACTAATCATTACTGTACACTGAAACACATCCCTGAAAAAATATAGAATATAGATACTTGTTAGCAAAGAGGTTGTTGGGGTAAAATAAATTCCTTGAACTGATAGAGTAAAGCACAACTAGGTTTCATACTTCAGCTTTCAAAATACAAAAAACAACTTCTATATCAGCATCAGAACCAATCATCAACAGTAATAGCATCACCACAGAAGCAAACTACACAAGCACCCCACAAGGTCCTTACAAGCATCAAAGACACTTTCTAAGAGCAATTATTTCCCAAATTCAATTCTTTCGCACACAAGCACGAAATTTGAATTTTAACAGCAATAAGCCACATGAATCAAAAACACTTAAACAGATGAAAATATTAATTTTGGTCTTGACAGAAAAAGAAGAACACAGGAAGACGTCACTATAAAAATAAAAGTTTGCAATGCATTGCTATACTTATTCAACATTAAAAGAACGCTACCTTTAACAATAGAAAATATCACATAAATTTTGAACCAACCTGATTGCTAGAATATCATATAATGGATCATCTACTATGAAGCCAGCCAACTTCCAAGTAGGATCTTTGGTGTGAACTCTATTGTAAAGAGCCCTCATCCATCGATGTGCATCTAAACTTGAAAACCTTGGTGCTATTATCCATGCCACTGGAATGGCCTTCTTGTCTGAGTTGAACACTAGAAGACTATGAATGGGATACTGGATAACAATTACCAGCATGCTTACTTTTAGTTTCAAGAAAACTAAACCAAAGCAAATATGTTTTTGGTTACTTCAAATCAAGGGAAAATGGAAGTAACAAACCTGTAATTTATTTGTACCAAATCTTGAATCTGAGGCAAGCAGACCCCGGTTTCCAAATTTAATCAATTGTTGCAATTGCCACTCTGTTTGAATGCCCAGAGTAAATGGATCTGCATCAGAGAAATCTTCATAGAAAAAAACCTGATTTTGGTGACTTTCAACCCACATGCTTATACTAACAGCATCATCATCATCTAGCTCATACGTAGAACGACGGATTGCCCTCTCTTGTCGTCGAACATAACGGTGGGTCAAAAGGTCATCACGGTTAGATGGACCACCCTGTTTCTCAACAGATTCATTATGTCTCTGCATAATGGTTTCCACAGAGACTCCAACATATAGAAGAGATAAAACCCGAAGTCGGAGATCTTCTGAGATATATGGAGCAAACATAGCACGTGTTCCAGCAGCCTTTTTGTCCTGTGGACCATGGCATGGCAAACCCTTTTTGTCCACATGCTTATCATCATTATATATGATTAGGGCAACTGAAGGTTCAGCTATAAGGCGCTTCACAATAAAATGACAAGTACAACCTCTCTTGGTATTTGGTCTACCTGCATTTTTCTTCTTTGGAACATACGTAGTTCGACTCGGTCGGACAATACCACCTTTTCTATGGTCATCCGGACCAAAGGAACACCAATACCTACATTGAGATGGTATTAATCTCTACATTGCAGTAGAATGCAAAAGACAGTAACATCAAGTAAGTTATTCCCAATAAAGACAATTACAACTTACAAAATGTACTCTAGTATGCCATCGACCTTTTGCTTGAAAGGCGTTGATGGAGACCGTCGACGCCTTGCTTCAACATGAAATCTTGTAGGACATTCTTTATTATTTGATTCACCCCTCACAAAATCATCAACTCTAGCAAATGGGATTAGAGCAACTTTATCTAATTTATCATGCCAACCTTCCACTTTTGACCAAACTAGGTCAGAAGAAGAAATTTCCAATGTGGGAGGATTTTGTACTGGAAGAGATAAGATTGCATCCCATCTGGCCATTGTAGATTAACACTAAATGAATTTTGCCTGTTTAAAATCCATTATCAATTGATTTTGCAATTAGCATTATTATCATGAGGTCCAACCTCCAATGAAACAACAAACATAGTTGAAGACACTGTCATTGTCACTATATTCTAAATTCTACAAAGGAAGTACAGTTGAAGGAAAAGGTTCCCATGAATTTCATGAGTGTAAATTTTTTTAAAGGAACGCAAAAATTGGAAGAACTCGACCAAATGGAAGCCAAATAAATTCAAATTGCAAGCACAGGAGGAAAAAAAGGAAGGAACTACTTCAATCACACACAAACACACACTAGCAGACCTAGATACTTCTAATAATATAAGGTGCCAAAATCATACAAAATATACCTTTCAATTCATCTAATTACCTTTAAACTTACATACAAACAGTTATTTAACTGAAAATAATTAATATATTATTTTAATTTACTATCCAAGACTATTATTACCAATCACAGACAGCAGCAACCTCAAAAATGCTGTCCATGCTATAGCAGTTACTGAGAAGAGGCTATATCAAAGACTAAGAATGCAAGACAAAGATTTATACTACACTTATACAAATGCTCAAAAATACACAGTCAAAATTAAAGATGTATTTGTCTTTAAATCAAAAGTCATAGTCTATAGATTCTAGGCGGAAAATCACCATCAGTCTACAGCATATAATAATAACAATATTAGAAAAAGAGTAGCAATACAAAGGGAGATATAGAGAAACGGAATTTAGCATACACTGCCTATAAATACGACTGAAGATAGTAGAGCAGTAGTCTCAGGGTCGCATGAAATCGAAGAAAGTCGTTATTATCCAATTGAAAATTCTCCGGTGGAGCTTGAATGAGGTTTCATAGTTCCTAGTCCCTAAAAGCAGTTAGCATTGATATTGGAAAGAAAATAATGGCTACGCTTTTAATATACCAGGCCAACTCACTGTAAAAGTGATTTAATAAAGATCCAGGGAGCACCAAGCATCAGCACACAAAAAGCATTTTCAACTTGGGTATTTAAGTTTAGAGTTAAGATAATACTATAAAACCCTAAATCAGTTCCTAAACTGTCAACAGCAAAACCCTAAAACCTCTCCCGCTATTGTCAACAATGAAACCCTAAATCCATTCTCGTTCCCACCATTCTAGTGCTAAATAAAAACGAAAGATGAAAATTACCTGCAATGTAGGCGCAACGGAGAGGAAGGTGTAACGGAACGGAACTTTGGAGATGAAAACTGAAGCTGAATGCAACGACCGAGACGGAGAAATAGATAATAGGAAACGATAAGTCAGAGAGTGAATACGAGATAAAACTGGAGTGAGTCTCTAGTTCGGTTGGATACAACAAGCACTCCTTCACATACATATATACTAAACTAAAATATCTGCCCTTGTTTTTACTAAACCCTTTTATTATAATTGTCTATAAAAAAATGGATTTAACAGCTTTTTCTACAAAAAAATTGTTAGCTTCTTTTAGGGATATTCACGTATTATTTCATCATCCTTAGCTTCATGCATAAAATGATCAATTTATAACATAACTTCCCAACAAAAGTTATATCTCATACCAACAAAACGTTTATTCTTTTCACTAAATTCATCAACAAAAACACATATTTATTTGTATGACATTATCGATAAAAAAATATCATATTCATAAGAATATTGTTCTTGATTCCTTTAGAGACATTTTCTTTGCCTCTTCCTCTTTCAATTCATTCCATGCATTTTGATAAGGTTAAACCATGACTTCTTATACTCTTTGTTTTGCTATATATGTTATATATGCTGTTTTTTAAGTTAATTAGAAATAAAATTGATTTATAATTTATAAATTAAGATAATCCTTTTATTTTATTTGATGTTTTTTGAAAATAAAAAGTTAAGTTTGAGATACTTTTTCTAATATTAAATGATTTACCTTAATACTTTTAAAAGAAAAATAAATATCACTCATTGCATTTTTTATGGTGCTCTTGAAAAGAGAAAAATATATGGTAAGAAAAATTAAAATTATTTCAAGGTATTACTGAAGATACCACCTTTCATTCTAAAAAATCCTAAAACACAACCACAAACCTTGGTTTTAAACAAAACACAGTTTCCGATTCCTTCCCTCTGTTCTGAGTTCAGACCAACGTGACTCATGTGACTCGCATTTTCTCCTCTCCCATTCTCTCTCTATACTTCGGATTCTCAAATTACGTCACGCAACCATGACGTCACTTTTCCGGCGCTCCCCCGCCGCCGGCTGTACCTTGTCTTGCGGGCAAATTCGCCTCCGCTGCCCGCCGAGCACCTCTGCGGTCCGCTACGGCTACTCGCCTTGGAGGCCGAAAATCGCTCTGCGACTGACGCAGCCGCCGTGCGCCGCGAAGTACGGCGGCGCGTGGGCGAGATCGGGATTAGATGAGGAGGGACAGAAGGCGGGACCGCGCTTGTGCGCGGTTGAGGAGTTCGCGTCGGAGAGTGGGAGGAAGAGCGTGAATCGTTCGGCGGAGGTGATTATCGCCGCCGCGGTGACGGTGGTCATGGGCGTAGGAAACAGAGTACTGTACAAGCTCGCGTTGGTTCCTCTGAAGAACTATCCGTTCTTCCTTGCTCAGCTTGCGACCGTCGGGTACTTCATTTTGCTCAATGTATTTTTTTGTTCTTGTTAAATTGATTAATTCGGTGCTTAGATTTTAATTTAGGTACGTATTTGGTTATTTATGATTCGGTGTTGAATACGTTCTTATTTGTTTTTGAGTGTGTGCTGAATATGTATTTGGTGTTAAATATATGCAATGGAGCTCTCACATTTTAGTTGAGAAACAAACAACTTCTTCAATCTTTTTTGTTGGATTTAACAAAATTATTTTTGTTTTTTAGTTACTATTATTGCTAATGTAAAACACAGTGCAATTATATTTTTAGGTAATATCATAAGGGAAAATTGAAAAATTGAGAGAGAAATATTGAATAGAAAATGGAACCGCATTCACGGGTAAAGACAAGTGGGAAGATAAAAGGGAACAAAATTGTATAGAGCACAGGAAAAATAGAATCTGTTGTAGTGTGCAGCTAGAGGGTAAAATAGATAGAAATGTATAAACCAAAATGGGTTTTGCTTTTATTATTGTTGTTATAATTATTTATTATAAATCCTTATTAACTCTGATTATGTTCATGTTTTTCGCTCTTTTACTGCTACTTAACTGTTTAATCAGGACTGATTTTGTAGCGTGTTAAATTAATTGTTTGTTTTCATCTTTCTATTCTTACCAAGAAATAAAAATTGTGAAAAGGCACGACAATACGTGTTTTTCTATTTTGGTTTTGGAGGTAGTGGTTTGAGCATTATTTTGCAAATATCATTTTGATGGGTCCTAGCCGACCCTTTTCGAGTGGGTCAGAGCATTATATGTGGCTGGCGACTATATTTCATTTCTATTTTGGGGTGAATCTTCTTAATCTTGAGGAGCGAGTTTTAGTTTCTAGCGCTCAGTATTTGGTAGAAAATGGAACTGTTGTAAGATCGGGTAAGAATTTCTAGTCATTCTGTAATTTCTGTTGTTAGATAAAACTATACAGCAACAACTTTATGTTTTTGATTGGATTATAAATAAAATAGAATAAAGAAATCTAGAAGGGTAAAATCTGGAGCTGTTAGTTATTATCGCACATATTTACGACTTTGTGGGTATGGGTATTTTAATACAAGTTTCTAGACGGGTCGGATAGGTAGTATACTACATGACCCATGGGTATCCGTTATCCGCAAAAAATAATAAAAAAAGTAATTTATATATTTTTAATTGAATTTAATTAAAAATAAAATAAAATTATATTTTATTAGGTTAAATTTTATTAAAATTAAATTTTAATTTTTATATTTAATTAATTTATATTATATTATATATATTTTTTGTAATTTTATTTTTAAAATGTATAAAATATTTTTTTTAATTTTTTGCGGATATCTATTGGCGTGGGTTTTAAAATACCTACGGGTATTTTTTAAGTGGGTATCCATGTGGGTAGCGGGTCGGATAGGATGTACAGTTCTATCCAACAGGTTAGATTGTGGATAAACACTACTGTGACCCGTTGCCATCCCTAGTTTGGATTGATGAAAAATGAAAATTAAGAATTAAATGATTTGTATATTAATGTTTAATTTTTATTACATTATTTAAAATTTAAATTGTTACAAAATATTATTTATTCATTTTAAAAAGTTGTTATATGGATATTGATGGAACTAATTTCATGTCTAGAGGGGCTGATGCAATTTTCATGAGACCCATATTCCTTCCATTTCAAGGATAACCAAACAATGGAAGTTAATTTCTCCTATCCTACTTATTTATTTATTTCCCTCCTATTATTTTTTTATTTATTTTTTCACTTAAAACAAACAGTGTGTATTGGGGAAGTAACCAAGATATCTTTTATGCGTAGGGAAGTAACCAGGATTAAAATATGACTTGACATTTTTAAATAAATGCCTTTATTAGTAAATGACTGATAGGTATTACTGACCTATATGAATTAACTTGGTTAAACTGTAAAATGTATTATAACATTCATTGAGTTTCCTCTGAAGAGAGGACCCAAACAACATACAACTTTATGGTTATTAGAGAGAACCAAACTCTCCCTCCCTAACCTTTAGAAGTTACAAAACAAAGATAGTAACAACTAAAACTGTCCATTCTTACTTTATAGAAGTGAGATGCAACTAACTATAGACAAGTAACTACCTTATAGATAGTTAAAACTGTATGTCATACAATAAACTAAATCATACAGTTTTCTGTAAACCTTCCCTTTCAACCTATCAATACCCTCCATGAAGTTTCACCTTTGTCCTCAAGGTGAAAAGTAGGGAACTCCTTAGTAAGGAGAGTACCATCCTCCCATTTGTTTTCAATGGATGGAAGATTCTGCCACTGAAACAAAACTTCAAAGGCAGCACTAATTCTAGCTGGACTTCTAACATAATATCTTCAGTCAAAGCAGATGGAAGAGGTTGAACTGAGGTTGTAGGCTGCATTGCCGGCTTAAGTAGAGAGACATTGTTAGCAAAAGCAGTCCTGCAACTTAGCAATAGGGCCAATAATGATATAAGGTCCAGTAGCACCATTCTGACTAAAAGAGAGAATAAGAAACCACAATATCTTTTGGATTATCAACTTTGAGGAAGGCGTTTGACAGAATCATATTATAAAGATATCTTTGTGAGGTTTCACTTGATCATAGGTTCTGTTAGGGGAATATTCCTTT
The DNA here is from genome assembly GCA_034642375.1 of Vigna nakashimae. Lineage (NCBI taxonomy): Eukaryota > Viridiplantae > Streptophyta > Magnoliopsida > Fabales > Fabaceae > Vigna > Vigna nakashimae. The sequence goes on along the minus strand of CM067762.1, from coordinate 40,025,955 downwards.
ATTAGTTTCTATTTCCTCCAAATGTGGTCAGCCAATGATTGGCAACCAATACATGTAATTATTTCAGCAGAATGAATGAGAATAGTAGCTGGAAAAATTTATTTCTCTCCCCTTATCTCTATAATTTCAAGGAGGTTGCCTTGTCCTCGAATCAAGGTAGTTGTTTTCCTTATCAATTTGGTGCTTTCATTGACCCTTCCAATGTCTGAAATGACCACTCGTTCTAAGAACTCCTCGAATCAAGGTAGTTGTTTTGTGCGCCCATGATTCTCATCAATTCTTGAATGTCTCTACGCATTGCTATGGAATCTTGACGATTTGCCGCTGACTCCGCCTTCAACCCATCTAGGCCATCTCAATGTGTTCCAATCGCCCCTCTACTACGTTCACTCAGCCCTCCATTTCTGCTCTTCACGTCCAATTGGGATCCGGCAGGTCAGACCAATTGATAGGTTTCTTAGAAGAGAAACCCGCTCTTAACACACTCTCACACAGAAAATCAACAGTTAGTGTATTGAAAAGAATATTGTGTATTGTATTGTCTCAACAGTCATGTACAAACAGAGCTCTAGGGAGCCTAATCCCCCTCCCAGGACAATGGGTCCTGCTACTATCAACAAAGAATATACTCAACAACCCTTTCCTAACCCCCATTCTGCCTTATATACATATTATACATCTTGCCCTGCCTAACTGCTAAACAGTTAGGAAACCGTTAGGCAATTAATGTTTCTTCCTCCTTGTATATACTTTCCACTCTCTAACAGAACCTCAACAGGATTTTGCAGCAGGGTGGGCTGGAATCTCCGAACAACGGCGTCCTTAAAGGATGCCCAAGTGGGATGGGGATTACAAGTTTCCCACCATTGAAACCATATCAAGGCCTTCCCGTCCAAGGCCACCATAATCGCCTACATTTGGTCCTCTTCAAACACTTCCTTAAGATGAAAATATCGTTCCAACCTACTGGTCCACCCATATGCTTCATCCCTTGCAAACACTGGAATGTCTAACTTCCTCCATTTGGCCGAACACTAAAAGGAATTGCCATCAACAACCCTATCATCCTGAGGACCAACCCGAGCAAGAGAATCGTGGTTCTCGTAAGGCCTAGCCAAAGAGGCCAGGCGTCCAACCACTCCAGTTAATCCTTGAATCATCTCCTCCAACCGCTGAAAACAACGATTATTCTTGTGTTCCTGTTCCTGTTCCTTGACAAACTTCTCTAAACCATCCCACTGTGCCTCCATTCTAGTGTTAACCATACCCTCCCTGGTGCAGACACTTGACTTAAAAGAGGCACTGAATACCAATGATAGGTATTAAAGACCCATACAAATTAACTTAGTTAAACTATAAAATGTATTATAACATTCATTGAGTTTCCTCTGAAGAGAGGACCCAAACAACATACAACTTTATGGTTATTAGAGGGAATTAGACTCTCCCTCCCTAACCTTCACAAGTTTCAAAAAAAAGATAGTAACTGCTAAAATTGTCCATTCTGACTTTATAGAAGTCAGATGCAATTAACTACTGACAAGTAACTACCTTACATACAGTTAAAACTATCTATCGTACAATAAACTAAATCATACAGTTTTTCTTCTACTGTAAACCTTTCCTTTGAACCTATCAATGACAATAAGCATTATTTTTAAAATGTTATAAAACTATGAATGACCAATCATTTTAGAAAACTGGATTAACAAATATTTTATTCTATTATTTATTTTTTCTGCCACATATTGATTTAATTTATTTTGCTAAAATCTCGCACTGTGGAATCCTATGTGAGAAGTTGCTTTTACAGGGTAGATACCATTAAGTGTCACATTAGTCATAAAAATAAGAAAATTAAAACTAAGCTCTTAAAAATGTAAATTGTCAGTCCCTTAATAGCATGTTTGGACGAGTTTAGGATGTACGCTATAACAAGTTCATGTTCAAAAACCTTAAATGATTCTGTAGCAAGTAAATCTTGCTTCAAGTTGATCCATGTCCAGCATGTCCAAGCATGCATTACTCCAAAATTCCAGAAAGTTCCATGACTTATGATAACATTAAATGCTTTTAAAGCTTGTTTTAAATTTCTTTAATTTTGTGATTAATATAAGAACACATTACACTTTGAGGACTAAAATGATGTTTATGCATTTTTTACTCTATCCAGTAGTAGTATGGAATGCAGTCTATCTTGAAGGTTGTAGTGTTTACAAGAGTTAATATAACTATAATGATATTTTCTTTCTTTCAGATATGTAATTGTGTACTTCTCTATTTTGTCTATCCGGTATCGTATGGCCATTGTCACTGACGAGATGTTATCAATGCCTAAAACTCCATTTATAGTTGTTGGTCTCTTGGAAGCTCTGGGTGCTGCCACAGGAATGGCAGCAGGAGGTAATGTTTGTCCTAAATTATTTTTCTGTTTCATGTCAAATACATCTGACTTCTCCATATAATCAAAATGCATATGTGCTACATTATGTGATTGTTTTAGTCGATTCCATCAAATTTCATGTTTTTATTTGTAAACTAAAAGATTTATTAAGACCAAGAAGAAAAGAGAAAAGAAAAGCAGCTACAGACATATTGAGAATGGCCATTTATTTTAGAGTGAATTGACGCATACTGCAACTTCAGTCAGGAGAATATATTAAACTTATAATCTTTAACAACAGAAGTTTATCATAAGATACAGTCTCTTTACTATTAGCAGTTTTGTTTAAAATGAATGAATGGATTATTCAATTTTGATCCGTTTATAAAATGTTCATTTCTGGATTTCATTTAATTATTTGTTTCCCTCTATTATATCAGCAATGCTATCTGGAGCATCAATTCCAATTTTGTCTCAGGTAAAAACCATCAGAATTCAATGCTCTTTGCCGTTTGTTGTTAAATGCTGCTACTTCTACATTTACCTTGCATTGCTATAATAGAATACAAAAATTTCAGAATTATGCAGACTTTAGATGTAAATGAAAAGTAATTGAGAATGTAAATTTTTTTCTATTAGATATGTTCATAGAAGTTGACCATGGATTAATTACCAACTAAAAAAGCACGATTGTGTGACATGCTTTATGGGTGGTCACAGGTCCAAGCGTAAAACAGTTCCCTTGAGAACATGGTAATAGAATGTAACCATCCTGATCTAACATATCAAAATTAATTAACTTATTTTTATTTTCTTGCAGGCTTTTCTTGTGTGGCAAATTCTCCTCTCATTTATTTTTCTTGGTAGGCGATATAAACTCAACCAACTACTTGGATGCTTTCTTGTGGCAATTGGTGTAATTCTCACTGTAGCAAGGTCAGTCCATGTTAATTTGTAGATGATAGGTTACGTTGACTCATTTAACTGTACTCTTCAACGGTGAACCATTAGGCAAAAGAACTTGGTCTACAATGATATCGAACATAAATCAACATATAAATCTGATTGGTCATATACATTCTGCCGCAATTAATGGTTGCTTATGTTTTGTTTGGCCAAATTGATTCAAGTTCGTCACTTATAATGACTGTTCAGTATTTTATGTTTAACATGAGAGTTTAAGGCGGTGTGAATCATTAAAGTAAAAACTTAGTCAATGATTTCAAATTTAATAAGTAGATTTCACACTGAACTGGAAAGTAAAACTTTTGGTAGAACTCTAAGTTATTCCATTAGTTCATTGACTCGAATGGTTTTTAAAACTAAGTCTTAAAAGCTGTTTTATTTAGTATCTCGGCATAGTGTAAACTTTTGAAATATATTTTGTTCTTCTGTTATTAGATCATTGACATAACATCTTGTAACATCACATGTATATGTTGCAATCATGTGAAGTAACTATGCCATGTACAAACTATGTATACTGTGTTTATGCTTGTGGTTTTCTGATTTTAGACCTTGTTTACTTATTGTAGTGGATCTGGTGCTGGACATTCATTGAAAGAAGCTGGTATATTTTGGAGTCTTTTAATGATAGTTTCATTTTTATTCCAAGCAGCTGATACTGTTCTGAAGGTGGTTGTCTATTTTAGTGATTGTTGCATGTTCTGAGATTTTGAATTGTTTCCCTGTGGTGACTCATGAATTTTTCATACTTTGTAGGAAATAATTTTTTTGAACGCAACTCAAAAACTGAAGGTGTGTTCATTGATGAATCATTCATATGTTATGTAAAAATGACTTTGGAAATGAAACGCATAGCACATGGCTATTTTGGACTAATAGTAACTGCTGGCGCACTTGGTAACATAAGACATCTTGCCTCAAACTTCAATAGAGAAAGAACGATGTCACTAAATTTACATAGAACCTTCACAAAAGTAACTGAAGATTATTGGCTAAATTTTTTGAAACTTCGTACAACCAGAAGTCACAATACTCATGGCTGATAGACTCATTTATATTGTGAAGTTAAACAATAAACCCTTTGGTCATTCGTGGTTCTGAAGTGAAAATCATCCCTTTTTGTATGCTTGTTAATTATTGTAGTTACATTTTCTGATATGATAATGTTGTAAACAATATCCAATGTTTTCTGAAACAGGGGGGTTCTCTAGATATGTTTGTTGTTAATTCATTCGGATCTGCATTCCAGGTGCATTGCCATCGTCATGAATTTTTTCTTTTTTCTATTTAGATATAAATAAAATGGCTGCCTAATTACATGATGCTATGCTTACTGTAGGCACTGTTCATATGCCTTCTCCTCCCCTTCTTATCAAAATTATGGGGCATCCCGTTTAGTCAACTACCAAACTATCTTAAAGATGGCACTGCCTGCTTTCTGAATGTTGCGACATTGTCAAGGGGTAAGCAGCTGTCCTCTTTTCCATACTCTCATTTCTTACAGAAGGTGATAACAGAAGACTTTCTTTTGGTTATCAAATGGTGTTTTCTTAGAATCAAAGTTCATCAATAATATTGATGACCTAGATCTACCTTCAAGTTACAAGGAAAGATTATTTTACATGTAAAATTTAAAGTACAAAAAATTGCTGAATGAGAACCGATATAAGAAAATAAAATTGAAACAGAAATCTTACTGAGCCAAAAAGTCAGTTTTTCCCTTCAGATATGTTAGTCTTTTGATTTTCATAAATTTTTCAGCTGTTATGTGAAATTCTTAAGCAAAACCTAGTGTTGTGGTAGCTTTCATGCATTTTTCTGATCATATAGTCCTTGGTGCAGAATGGTAAGAGAGAATAAATGGTAAACTTAGAACTGTTGAGAGAATCTTTGAACCTACACGGATTCTCAGTTTAAGTAGATGTAAGACAAAGTACTTGGGTTGTTATACCATAGCACACAGTTTAGATGTTTTGCATCTATCTTACAATGTAATATGTAGGAGTGCTTCGACGGTTATTTTTGATCAAAATGTGTCGCTCAAACTCTGAAGGAAAATTTTGTTGCACAGCCAATGGCCAAGGATGAAGACGTTGGAGTGGATGAGTAGACATATAAGAACAAGATTAGATTGGGAATGATTTGAATGAAGGTATTAGAAGGAAAGTGGGAGAGACACATGTTAAGGAGAGATAGTACCTAAGAAGGTATGGTCATCTGAGAAGAAGAAATATAGGAAGAAGCACAAATAAGAAGAGTTGCTCAAATGGTGAATAGTCCAATAACTAAGGGTAATTAGAAACCAAAAGAACTAATTGAAACAATTAGAAGAATTATAATTTACATGCCTTTCCAAATATTTGGCTTTTGATAGAATGTAATGGCAAAATTTTATGTATGTAGCAAAATCCACCAAGTAGGAAAAGGCTTCTGATGTTCCTTGAAACATATCAGTGTCAGATTAGTTTTTCTCCTTTTCTGTGTTTCGATTTTTTTGTTAAAAGTTCCAATACTTTTTTAAACCTAACTTATAAAGTCTGGCTGCTTTTAAATTCTATGTGTGATTACAAACACAGAACAAGAAAAGATTTTATATATATGATTATTTCTAGTGTTCAGCCTTAGGGTTTGGTCGTCATTATCAATGCTGACAGTAGTAGTCGTAGCTAATTAAATAAAATGTTATTACATTCACGTAATTTATGGATATTGTAAACTGATCTTGGCCAGGTCGCTTTCAAATCCATTTTTTTAATTTCTTTTTGTAATTCTAGTAATGAAAAATTGCAGAAAGAAATTTTGCATTTGAATTGGTTTGTAGGATGTGACGGTGCGCCCCTGCTGCCCTTGTTGTTTATTGTTGTTAATATGGGCTTCAATATCTCATTGCTTCATCTCATCAAGATCTCTTCAGCGGTTGTCTCTTGTCTAGCCTCCACATTTTCAGGTATTTGATTTGTTTCTTTCAAAATATATATACATTAATGAGGAAATTATTCATGAGACATATAAAGTGAATAATAGTAATGTCTCCGTGGAGAAAAATGGACAACTGTAATCCATTACAAGTAGGAAATCGTCCACGGTTTGTAATTTTAGAAATATTGACTAAAGTCAGAAGGAACGGTTAATAGTTAGCCAAAACCTAGCTCTATTAATGTTCACTATATGCATAGGATTTCTCAAAAATCATAAAAATTACTCAAAATTAACTACTATTCATAATTAACAATAAAAAGTCATAGGTGTCTTAAACAAAACCTACGAGTAAATATCATCATAAGTCAAATACAAGTTTTGTAGATAGGAATCATCAATTATCACAATCTTCCAAACCCAAACTTTCTGTATCATTTTCACGATTATTACATCTATAGATTTCATTTTTGGTAATTAAAATCTCGAAAATAGTCTCTAAAAAATTCCCAATGTATTTGTTCATTGGACTTTTGGGAATCGACACTATACAATGCTATAGTGGCCACTATTCAGCTACACGAAACTGTTTCGGTTCGGGGAAGACGCTACTACGGAACAGCACTACAGCAGCTCCTGTAGTGGGCATGGCCCCCTCCGCCAAACTGCTATATTCCATTATTTCAAAACTTTGATTACAAGTGTTGTTTAAAATAACATGTTTAAATAATGGTACATTTTTAGGTTCTTTGGTTAGTCAATTAACAGAAAATTGGTGAGGTAGCTTACAAACTTCTTTTGCCTTCTTTTGCACGCATTCACCCGGTTAAAACATAGAGATCCAACGATGAGATTAACGAGCGAGAACGAAGATGAACAGTGAGAACTAAACCAGTGCTTGAACGAAACCTCACAAAACCTAAAAACGAAGTTTTCGAAATTTCTTCTCAAACTCGCAAAATCAAAACCAGACTTGCGTTTTCAGGCGAGTTTAACGAGTTCACCGCCGATCCTACTGATCCTACAACAAAAACGAGTTCGCTTACGAGTTAACTCGAAAGCACTGTATGAACTCATAAACTCGACCGAGTTAACAAGTTAACTCGTGAGTTCGATAACCATGATATCCTCCCAAGTTGCGTGAGTGTCTGCTAAGCCCTCCCATTTGATTAGGTGTTGGTGCACTTGTTGATGGTTCCTGATAATGACTATGTTTTGTAATATAGCTTCAGGTTGCAAGACATGTCCCAGCTCGGAATTGGTATGGGCAACGGCATATATGGCTGAACATGATCACCTTTACACACTTTCAGCTGAGAACAATGAAAAACCAGGTGAATGCGTGCAGAAGAAGGCAAAAGAAGTTTGTAAGCTACTGCACCAAATTACAAGTAATGGCCCAAAGTATTTAAGATCGAGCTTCTGATTCTTTCGTAAGGACACTGAGTGTTGTCTATATGGCTGCAATTTCACCAAAACCATATCACCAATTGCCAACTAAAATGGCTTTTGTTGTTCATCAGCATATTTCTTCATGTGTTGTTGTGCTTTCTATAAATGCTCTTTCAAGCGGTTGAGGGTGGCATCCCTTTGTATGAGTTGCTCTTGAACACACGAGGGTCCTGATTGCTGACTGTATACTTAATTAGCTGAGGTGGATCTCTCCCATAAAAAGCTCTGAAGGGTGTCATGCCCGTACTGTGATGGAAGGAAGAGTTGTACCAAAATTCTTCCCATGGCAAAAATTTATTACATATCTTAGGATTCTCATAAGTAAAGCACCTTAAATACATTTCAATGCATTTATTCAAAGCCTCTGATTGACCATCACTTTGAGGATAATACGCAGTGCTTAATTTCAAAGTAGTACTACTAACTTAAATAGTTGTTGCCAAAATTGGCTAGTGAACACCTTATCTCTATCAGAAACGACGGTTTTAGGAAAACCATGTAACTTTGTTATGGTCCTCATAAACAGCTCAGCAACTTGCTTACTATTAAAGTCAGATTTTAAACTAGCCAAATGAGCATACTTAGAAAGCCTATCAATGACCACCATAATGACAGTGAACCCATTAGAAGAAGGAAGGCCAGTGATGAAATCCATAGCCACATCTTCCCATGTTTGATTCGGAATTGGCAATGGTTCTAGCAGCCCAGAGGGTAGTGTAGTATCATGCTTAGCCTGTTGACAAATTAGACAATTTTGCACAAACTCCTTAATATCTTTCTGCATACCATGCTAGTAAAACTGTGTTGCAATTCTCTGTAATGTTCTAGTGCAACCTGAATGCCCACCCAACAAGGTATTATGAAACTCATGCAGAATTTTATTCACCATATCATGGCCCTTTGGTAACACCAATCTACCTTTCCAATAAAGTAAGTGATCACAAACTGAGTAATGAGGATTTGGAGGCTTGTTCTGGAAACAGAGTTGCAAAATTTCCCGCAATTGATTGTCTTTTGTAATAGCATCCCTTAATTCTGGAAGCAGTTGCAATTTTGGATTAGATAGTGCCATCATGAAGGATCTAGAAAGAGAATCAGCAGCCACATTCTCTTTTCCATGTTTATACTCTGGTGAAATCATAACCAATCAACTTGTGTTACCAATGTTGTTGTTCCGGTGTATGAACAGCTTGGGTACTAAGTGAACAAAGACTTTTTTGATCAGTCTTTATAACAAACTTGTGGCCAAGAAGATAATGTCTGAATTTAGCTATTGCTTCAATGATAGCAAAAAATTCTCTAGCGTGAGCTAACTGTCGTTGCATCCTAGCATTAAGTTTTTTTGAAAAATAAGCAATAGGATGTTGTTGTTGGCTTAAGACAGCACCAATACCCACCCCCAAGGCATTTGTTTCAAGAGTGAATGGTTTGGAAAAATCTGGTAAGGCCAAAACGGGTGCTTCTGTAATAGCCTTCTTGAGCATGGAGAAAGCTTCATTGGCATCCTCTCCCCATAGAAAACCATCCTTCTTAAGCAAATTAGTCAATGGAGTGGCAATTACAGCATAGGACTTGATAAACTTTCTATAATAACCAGTTAGTCCTAGGAATCCTCGCAACTTTTTAATATTTGCAGGTATAGGCCATTGCAAAACCGCTTGTACTTTGTCTTGATCCATTACAACTCCTTGTCCTGAAACCGTATGTCCAAGATAATCAACTTGTTGTAACCCAAATGAACATTTAGACAGGTTTGCATATAGCTGGTGTTGTTGCAGCAATTGGAGGACCAATTCAAGATGTAGGAGATGTTCTTCCGTAGAAGATCGTCAAAGAATACCAAGACGAATTTTCTGAGAAACTCATTGAAAACCTCATTCATGAGGCTTTGAAATGTGGCAGGGGCATTAGTAAGCCCAAATGACATAACCAACCATTCATAATGGTTGTGGTGGGTTCTAAAAGCCACTTTGTGGCAATCCTCAGCGGCAACCAGGAATTGGTGGTACCCAGATCGTAGATCAAGCTTGGAAAAGTAATTAGAACCATATAATTCATCAATGAGTTCATCAACTATTGGAATTGGAAAACTATCCTTAATTGTTATTGCATTTAAGGCCCTATAATCTGTACAAAACCTCCATGTTCCGTCTTTCTTTTTCACCAATATAATGGGTGAAGAAAATGGGCTGGTACTGGGGCTATAATGCTTGCTGCGAGTATGTCTTTCACCATAGTTTCTATTTGTTGCGAGTATGACTGTGAGGGTATCTATAAGGCCTCACCTTCACTGGCTTTGCACCCTCTATCAATGGAATGGCATGATTATGAGATCTTGAAGGAGGTAATTCTGTAGGAACAACAAAAATACTGCTATAATTCTGCAGCAACATAACTAGTTCTGGTTGGATATCATCAGGTAATTCAAGCCATTGATTCTGAGGCACATCTTTTTGCTTGTACTGTAAAGTAAAAACCTCATCTATAGCATGTGTATTATGCATCCTTCTCAGGTGATTAAATTGAGCAAGACCCGGCAATTGCGAATGCTCACCATGTAAACTGATGAAGTGATCATCGATGTAAAATTTCAATGTAAGCTTGCTATAATCCGAAATATGAGGGCCCAATGTAGCAAGCCAGGCAGCTCCAAGAACCAAATCAACACCCGAAATTGGTAAGAGATACATAGGAAATTTTAGCAAATGACCTTGAATCTTGACCTCGAGTTGTTTCACCAATCCTTCCGCAACAAAGGAATTACTTTTTCCCACCAAAACTTGGAAATTAGGAGCAGGTTCTACTGGAAGTTTCAAACAATTTGCAATCCTTGGTTGAAAAAAATTATCGGAGCTACCGCTATCCAGCAAAATCTGAACCACCATGCCATTAATTGTGCCTATAAACTTCATACTACCCAAGCCAAAGGACCCTTTTAAAGCACTATATGACAAATGATGATTCTGATTAAATTGTTCCGATTCATGAGGAGGCTCAAGGGCCAACTCGGAGGTATCTTCATCATCCATTTGTAACAACAAATATTGCTTATTAGGACAACGATGAATGGGGTGAACTTCTCATCACAAGAATAGCATAAACCTTTCTTCCTTTGTATCTGCATTTCAGCTGGGGACATTATTTTGATATTTCCCTATTTTGGAAAATTGGAATGGGAGGTGGAGTAGGGCTTGGAAGTAAAGGTGGCAGGCTAGTGGGTTTGATGGATTGGGATAAGGTGAAAGGTGGTTTGAAGCTAGTGTTTGAGTTTGTGTTGTGGTGTCGAGAAGGGTAAGTATTATGAAGTGACTTGGGTTTCGGAAAATATTTTTCTCCGAATAACTTGGCCAAGGAAAAACAACGGATTAATGTAGTTGGAGATTGAGCTATGACATCACGTTGAATATCCAGTTTAAGGCCCACAACAAAACAATCCATCAAAGCGTCACTAGTGACTCCTTGCACACGGTTTGCAAGAGCAGTGAAGTGAGTATAATAAATAATAATCATGCACAGATCCTACTTGTGATAATTTGAAGAGCTGAGATCGAGTACATTCATAAGGAGAAGGACCAAATTCGAGTTCTAAAACGCGAGTAAAGTCAATCCAAGACTGAAAAGGAGTAGACCTATCAGTCATTTGAAACCAAGGAACTACCTCTTTTTCCATGTGAATTGCAGCAATCGTGAGTCATTGAGCATCCAGAGTCTTGTAATACTCGAAAAACTGTTCTGCCTTAAAAATCCATTGCAGAAACTGCTGGAAATGGTTGATGAGCGGAAATTGCTTGTCCGGAACTAGTTTCAGGCGCATTTATTTGCTGCTTCAGTAAAGTATCAACCGCAACTTCCAAAGTCTTGAAACGAGTCTTATTTTCTTGTCGATTCGTTTCGAACATCTCTAAAAGCTTGGACATGTTTACTGAAAGTTTTTTGAGACATGTATTATCTGCCATGGTAAGAGAAGAAAGCACCAATGTAACAGCTGAAAACACCCAAAACGTCAGTAATCTCACGTTTTTCGTCCCCTTTCTCTCTCCCATACAGGCGCTACTTATTTTAGTTTTTGGATCACACGAAATCAACCAACTTGGAATTGGTTATTTTGGGCCGAGTACTACGCCTTATTTCTTTGTCATTTGCCACTTGTTTCATTGCCTTGGTCCCACTGTTTCCTTCTCTGATTTCTTCTGCAGCTATACTCGTTACAACCCCAATCACCAAAAAAGTGAATTTTAATTGTATTAATTTTTAATTTGGTGGTGCTGTGATAGACAAACATATAGCAAGGTAAATTTCTAATTATTAACTTTTAATTAGGTTTATATTTTATTTGAACTGAATCCATTCACGTAAGAAGGTGAACAGGGGTTACAACAGACAATTTAAAAAAAATGGAGATCCACACGATTTTATGATTTTGTTTGACGATTTTAACGATCTTGTGACAATCCTTACGATCTTGTTGTGACAATCATGCATGGGATTTGAATTAGAAATACAATTTAAATTTGTAAGATCATATGATTGAGTTAAATTTCGATTTTAACTACAGTTATTGCAAGAGTTAATCACAGGTTTTAGTTGGCATTCTGGTATACAACATTATTGGGTACCATTTCAAATAGTTTCTATGAAATGCGGACTTATGTTATATATTTGACCATAAAACATCCTGGATACTGAGTAAACATACTGGGATAATGAGATAAGCTAAAAGGAGCTTATGGAAGTCATGAGATATTTTCATAGCTCCCGTCATTGACTTATCAAAGACTTTCACTATATTGGCATGAATTTGAATACATGGTTATGTGTGTGTATTTTGAAGAAAGGTTTATATATTGTTAGATTGTTGAGTATTGTGATTTCTATGGTGGGTGTATGGAGATATAGGCGATTTTTCTTGCTTTAGAAGAGGAGGAATTTGCTGAAATATCAAAGTGTTATTTTCTTTCTTCCAATTTTTGTAATTTTACAATCTATTATTAATTCTTGGTTATTGAAAATTCTGAGAAATATCTAACTCATCCGATTCAATTTGGGTTGTGGCAGTTCCAATAGCAATATATGTGTTCACTTTGCCTTTGCCGTACCTTGGTGTTGGGCCTTCTCTTCCAGCAGGCTTTGTTGCAGGGGCCGCCATTCTTATCGTGGGGTTACTCATTTATGCATGGACCCCTTCAAGTGGTTCTTCCAGTACATCCATCACAGCATCCACCTAGAGAAGCTTGGAGTTGCCCCATGTCCAAAAGGAAATATCGGTATAGCTTGCACCAGCCCTCTTTACAAGCAATGAATGATTCAGCTCCACACTTTTTGTGATTGATAATGATCACAAGAAATACAATTTTCTTTTCATAAAGTGAGAGATAGTCCTCACAGAAATAAAAAATTGGAAAGTGAAATCTTCCTCAGCTTGCCCCAGTAAATGACAAACCGGGTAGGTCTTTTATCACTCTCATCTAAAGATAGATGTAGCTCAAATTTTGTCTCCCTTTTGTAATGATAATTATGAAAACTGGAGTGGAAAACTATTTCATTAGTGAAAATATGAGAATGTCTTGTAGGAGTTCTAGTGTTTCTTGTTCTACCTCAGGTTTTTCCTAAGTTCATTCTGCTAGACCGTTGTGGACCAATCTTTCTTGATGTTTGACAGATATTGAATAAGCCAATGTTCTCTTTTTTTAGTAAACTCAGAGCACCTTGACATCTTCGTTAAACTTTTTCTTTTAATAAATTCATATTAGATATCCTGCAACTTGCATCTCAGTTCAGTTGGTATTCTTTCTGAACTTCCGAGTTTTTTTGGATTTTAAAGAATGGAGATTTGAACCCGATTAATCATGGTTCAGTGACCCAAGTAGGTCAAATTTTTACTTCTGGAATTATACTTTTAAGATTAGGCACGAGAAGTTACACTTAATGTAAATTATTTGTTGTATTTACAGAATTGTTAAAAAAATGTTTTAAGAATTAGAATAGCTCAATGTTAAAAATTATATATTTTGAATTCAAAATAATAGTTAAATTGATTAAAAACTTGTCCCGGATAAAAATAAAACATAATAAATAAAAGAGGTAGAAATCATGAGGAAATATAAATATTATTAAAATGGAAAATACTTTTAAAATCAATTAAATAATAGTATAAATTACAAGAATAATTGAATAATATTAAAAATTGTCATGATAGATGTATGAAAATGCATTCAAATATCCTCTTTTCACTCTCTCTCTCTCTCTCTCTCTCTCTCTCTATATATATATATATATATATATATATATATTTGATTGTTGTAATATTTATTTTCTTACTCGAAGTAGAAGTAAAACGATCTCTGGCCACAATAATTAAAATCTCAAAAATAGTCTCTAAAAAATTCCCAGTGTATTTGTTCATTGGTCTTTTTTTGGGAATCAACACTCTACAGTGCTATAGTTGCCACTATTCAGCTACACTAAACTGTTTTAGTTGGGGTAAGACGCTGCTTTGGAACAGCACTACAGTAGCTCCTGGAGTGGGCACGGCCCCCTCCGTCAAACTACTATATCCCATTATTCAAAACCCTCATTACAAGTGTTGTTTAAAATAACATGCTTAATTAATGGTACATTTTTAGGTTCTTTGGTTAGTCATTTCACGAATTACATTGTTTAGAGTTGTCTTATCTAGTTAAAATCGTGATTATGGTTAGGATTATTAACTTGATTTTAAGTCTAACTCAATTTTATAAAATTATATTGTAAATGAAATTTGCACTTACGTATATACTTAAATTGACTTTATCTTCAGTCGATTTGAAACTTCAAACACATTTCTTACGCTGATTTCGTGGGTGAAACTAGACAATAATGAATGATCCGATAGCGGATGGAATAATATGTCTAACAAATACAAATTTCGGTAACCCATGACTCTGATATCATGTTCAATATAGTAAATAAATATATATATATATATATATATATAATTAATATCTCTTGTTGAATATACACATAAGATATTGTTTTGGTTATAGGAATGAGTCACTAAACACCTTCACAATTTGTTCTTCCTCATCGTCCAATCTGGCTCCTTGGGTCTCTGGTCCGCTAGTCCGGTCGGTGTGTACCTGTTAAAGATACTCTGATGCCAAAGTTCCTCCTTCACTTGGAAATCTTCGTTCATTTGCCCTACCACAAGTTGGGAGTCCGTCCGACACAAGACTTTTTGTGCCCCCATATCTCTCGCCAGCTCTAATCCGACCACCAGAGCTTCGTACTCTGCCTGGTTATTGGAAGTTTTGAACTTGAAGACCAAAGAATGCTCCAACAGGAAACCGTTCGACGTGACGTTTCCAGGCAGACGATGAGTTGTTTAATCGTCAACAATTCCCAATTATCGACGGCGTAGCGATGGTCATATATTCGTCGATAAATTTATTGTCGGTAACTATTACCGAGGACCTTTGCCCTTCAGTAATTACAGACATCTTATTCCTTCGGTAATTACCGATGGACAAAAACTCTCGGTGAGTACAGAATGACAAAAGCCCTCGGTAATTACCGAAGGGTAAAGGCTTTGTAGGAGATATTGGTTATATATATGGCTTGAAATTGATAAACACATCTAGGTCTACCTTTTGTTTATAGAAAGAACATTTTTTATAAAGAATGAAGTTAATATTGGCAATGTAAGTGACAAAAAAACACAAAGGAGCTTCTTAAGTAGTTAGATGTTGTGATTGTAGAAAAATAAACGTGACATACACTATGATAGTACTCTTCAATTCACTATGGTGATTTTCATTTAACCTTGACAGTCTTTAAATAGGTGAAAATAGAGCCTTGGTCAAAATACAAATAATAAAAACTAGAAACAAAATATCAACTACCTCAAAATAAAAAGAAATTACTTAATTTATCTCTATCTTATATCAACAAAATAAAATAATACTATATCTAAATAAATGAAAAATCAAAATTATTCATCCTTATTTTTTCTCTATCAAAACAAAATAGATATTACTAAACCCAAACTAATAACATAAGACTCAAACAAAATTATTGTTGATAGGCGTAGCTAAACCTACCCTTTGTATCTATGTCTTTTATGATGAACAAAAGAATGATTTTATAGTTTCTTGCACAACAAATGGCATAACAATTGCTTTATGCTTATTGTCTTTGTGCTTGATATATCTGTTCATTATTTCTTAATGAATCATGCTTTAAAACAGATTGAACATTTCATTATTGGAAGAAATAATCAGTTAATTAATGTATATAATTTGTTAGATTTCTCCAGATCGCTTGTATGCTTAACAAGGGCAAACAACAGTGTAATAACCGATTACATAAGTTGTTTAAGCGATTAAAACACATTGTTATGCCAATATATGTTTCATTAGTGTATTGATCTGTTTAGAATGGAAATTGATTTGAAAATTTGCTTAAGTGTTGACATAACCTATTACATAAGTTGCATAATCGGTTAAGTATGTTTCATTTGTCAAAATCAATTTCATTTAAAACCTGAATTGTTTCTAACGATCAAATAAATTTATGGTTGACTTGTGAGAATTATATAATCGATTGTATGTGTTGTATAATATGTTAAAATCAAAATAGAAACAAACCTGAGATAATCTATTAAAGCAGAAGGAAAATCTTAACAGATTACATAAATTATGTAATCAATTTATTGCGTTAAGATTGAGAAAATCCTATAAATAATTGTCTTACACGCTGCTTCAAACCAATTCCATTGCAATCAATTCCATAACTAACTATTTCATTGAGTTTTGATTACGAAAGCGTCCAAGAAGTGTCGTGAAGAATCAAGGATCAAATTTGGATTTTACACATCAAGATTCTATCAAGAAAGTGAGCTGAATTGTTCTAATTGTATCGACACTACTATAGTGTACATAGAAGATCAGTTTCAAAATTTACAATCTGTGGATTGCGTTCTTGTATAGGTGTGCCAGGGGAGAAACTCGTGTGTGTTCTCATTGAGAGTTGGTATTGTTATCAAGGTGTTAAGAGAGTTGTGATTGTTCTTTGTGTAGTAAGAGTGTGAGGGTGTTCACCTCTTGCTTTGCTATAGGGATTGTTCTTGTAACTCTATCATTATAGTGGAATGCTTTCAACTTAAGTTGTTGAAGGAAGATTGGATGTAGGCTTGGTCGAACCAGTATAAATTGACTGTGTTAACCTTTCTCTACCTTTACTCTTTTATTGTTAATTCATAATTCTTGTTTTATTGATTTCAAGAGAAACCAAATATTTTGCAAAAAACTTTTGAAAAGATAAATTTTTTAAGGAAAAATCAAATTCACCCCCTCTTGGTTTGAGATATAAGGCATCTCCTCTTTAATAGTTACTAATAAATCTCTAAAATTTATGTCTATCCTAACAAAACTCCCCCATAAACTTAATTTGTTCATCCTTTATTCAACTTTCCATGTGGATCACCCCGCATCAAGCTTACTTCTTTTAAATAGATTTGGATTCTTCATTTTCTTCTTGCTGGTCATGTTGTCATTCACCTTAACTAAACTCTTTAATGCTTTGGACGACTTGTTCTTTGTTTTGCCCATCTTCTCAGTAAGCTTGACCAACTCATTTTTTACCTTAGGCGACTTCTCAACAATCTTGGCCGACTTCTTAGCAATATTATCCGAAATCTTCATCTCGTCCGATATTTTACTCATCAAATGTTTTGCTATCTCAATATTTGAGCTTCTCATACATGGTTTTTCTCAACATCTTCATCTTTCTCTTTCCCCTTTTCATTTGGTTCAAGAACATTAGATGATTCCTCCTCCTTGCCAACAACCATCTTTTTCAGCTCCTCAAGTTCAATCTGTTGTTGGTTTAAACCCTTTAATTGTCCCTATTTTTGTTGGTTTTTCCCATTTTGATCCCTTTTTTTTGGAATTCCCAATTGAGTCCTTACAAGTGCTAATTTGAATCAATTGAACCCCTGCCGTTAAATTTACTTAACAGGGTTAAGTTTTTGCACAGGTGGGAGGTTGATGTGTCAATTTTCTAAAGCATGGCATGCTGAGAGTTGAAACGTGGCATGGTTTAGGCCTTTATTGGAGAAGTGCTGGAAAATTTAACTTCATTAGAGATATTGAAGCTACAGGAAAATCACTTCACCAGTAAAATTCCAAACGGATTTCTCAAGTTGTTGAAGCTAAAGGAATTAAACGTATCTAACAATCATCTTAAAGGGGAAATTCCAGAGGGCAAACCTTTGATTGACTTTCCTGAGAGTTCATATTCTGGAAATAAAGGGTTATCAGGAAAGCCTCTCGATCCTTGTAAACTTTGAAAATTGTCAAGTGTAATGCTTACTTAAAGCTACTCTCACCATCATTCAGAAACATGATTTTCAGCTTGATACATAACCAAAAAACTAAGCATTCACAGATTTCACCAGGAAAGGGATAGATACATCTCTTATTTCATTCATTATTTTTTTTTAATTTAGAAATAAAAACTTAAGACAAGTATTGGATTTTTGTGACAGTTTAAGATCCCGGATTCACAATGTATCATCTCCACTAAGGACTTCGCATTGCACTCTCCTCTTAGATTTCTAATCCCAAACTGAATCCCAAATTCTATTTCATTGAACCCTAAATCCCATTTCAGAAATCTCTAATATTATATTATTAAATTTTATCAAATTCCATGCATAAAGGCCTAAACCATGCCACATTTCAACTCTCAACATCCCACGCTTTAAAAAATTGACACATCAACCTCCCACCTGTGCAAGAACTTAACCCCGTTAAGTAAATTTAACGGCAGGGGTTCAATTGATTCAAATTAGCACTTGGAAGGACTCAATTGGGGATTCCAAAAAAAAGGGATCAAAATGGGAAAACCCACAAAAATAGGGACAACTAAAGGGTTTAAACCATCTGTTATTTATTCCCAATCTCATTAGCTTCATCTAGAAGTCTCCCTATCAGCTGAATCTCTTAATCTTTTTGTTTGAGTTTTCTTTCCAGGTTTTCCTTCTCCACATTTATCGCACCATTTACCAAGATCACTTCTTCCATTATTGGGACTGAGCTCTTCATGTCCACACTCTCTACATTTAATAAGATTCCACACTCTTCCTCCCATCTTTAGTAAGGAGATTTGTCTACCCTTTTGTCTTTGTATGGCAATACTTTACAATGTGGACAACTTTACTACAGTTGTAGCACTTCCTCGATCTCCACTCGTTTGCATAATCGTCGTGCTTGCCACACTTAAAACACTTCACTCCTGACCGATCTCCTCAGTCTTTCCCTCTTCCTCAGTCACACCAATTATGTTGAACGGTTTGCTATTCATTATCAACCTCAAAATCACCTCAGCCACGTCCACCTCCTTTGCCTCTAAGACCTCCACTCTAAGTATTCCAAGTTCCAGTCGAGTCAAATTGTTCTTGTAGTGCTTGATTGTCGGGTTCACTCCTTTTCTTTTTCTTCCTCAATAATGACCATGATACTTTCAAAATCATCTATCAAGTTTCTCAAAATCTTTTCTACAACCCAGTTAGGAGGCATCTATTCTTCGTTCATTTTGTGTGGGTTGGCCATCTTTTTCATTCGATCTATAAACTCGGTAATTCCCTCCTTTCATCCATCTTCTTATGTTATAACTCTCTTTTAAGACCTTGAACACAGACCTACCTCACGCGGATATCTTCTTTGTATGTCACTTATAGCATTTCCTAGGCTTTTGTTAACTTTGCATTAGCTATTTTCTCAAACCCTGATTCATCCACTACATTATACATAAAGTACAAAGTCGATATGTCTTTCACTCGTGTCTTTTTAAATGCAGCAATCTAGGTCACTATCTAATGTTCATAATTCGCGGATTCATTGTACCCGTCCTCCACTATGTTCTATACATTTTGGGATCTAAGAAGAACCTTTGTCTACAAATACCAATTGTCATAATTGATATTTTTCGACAACTGTGACACACTCATTCTGTTGACTACCTTTGTCATCTCTCTCACAAAACACTCAAGCACTCATTTTTTTCTCACAATCTTTGACTCTCTCCTCTCTCTTTTGTTTCCTCGGTACTCAGAGCATAAAGTTGTGATACCACTTTGTAGAAAAATAAATGTGACACACACTATGATACTGCGGTGATTTTAATTTAACCTCGACAGCCTTTAAATAGGTATAAATAGAACCTTGGGCCAAGTACAAATAATAAAAACTAAAACCAAAATATCGAGTGACTCAAAATAAAAACAATTACTTAATATATCTCTATACTATATCAACGAAATAAAATAATACTACACTTAGTCGTCATTTTCCTTTCATTAAAAAAAAGGTGTTATGTTTACAAATTAAGAAGATGTCTTTGAAAAAATGTCTCTTCAATTCAATGTCAGACTTCTATAGTATAAGACTTAATGTTTATTCAAGTGTCACCTTGTGTTTTGGAAGACATCTTCAGTACAATTGTAAGACCACCTATGGGATGATCATATTCAAACTCTTCCTCTGCTTCACTCAACATGTCTTGGAGTGAAGGTTTGCTCAAGAATGATATGGGGATCACAAACCGCTTCCTCTTCTCTCCAACGCACGCTGCCAGAAAACCCTTTGGCACCTCCATAGCCTTAGAAGATGCTTGGTTGGCTGCAAACGATGCCATTTGATACTAGGTAACCAAAAGTCCATCGTTATGTTGAATTTGCTGAGACTTGTGAACAAAATAGTATAAAAAAGACTTGAGAGTTTAGGATTATGAATTTTGAATGCTTGGGATGTGGATGATTTGTGATAGTTAAAAAATGCTTTTAGTCATGAATATATATAGACAAAAGCTTATGGCTAAGATTAGGGTTATGTGATAAGAGTCATGGCACAAATTGAGAGACAAGGGCATGTGGTAATGTCTAAGAGGACTTTCACATGTATATATGCAATACGAAAATCAATGCCATAATGTTGACATTGATTATGCATAGCTTCGTTTATGCAAGCTCAGAGAACAAGTTTTCATTATTTAACATGTACAAAATGTGGTTCATAGTTCGTCATGAACTTGTGTTGAATTTCACTTCTCTCTTGTATTATATGAGTTTATGGATGGTAGATATCAAAAGTTGTCATTTATAAAAACACACATGCATGTGAGATGCCTAAGCATGTCTATCATTGAAATAGCTATAGCATGATTATGAGTGAACCGAAAATGGTTTCACCTGTCAGAACAAAAATATTGTTATTTAGTGGAGGTTTTTGTTTTCGATTTGCGGGAATTTTTACCCTCCGCAAAGTAATTTCTAGAGAGTTTTCAAATCGCCGCAATTTGAGTCGCTACAACCTATTTGCAGGGGTTTTGCCCAACCTTGGTATCACATTCAATTTGCGGAGGTTTTTCTACGGAGGGTAAAAACCTCCTCTATTACTGGCTATTATTTTATGGGTTTTGTGGGAGTTTTTAACCTCCTTTATTTTGAACTATTTGATTACCAAAAATACCTATATTTTTTACACTATTTTTTGGGATTAATATATGTTATTCAACTCATTAGCTTGCACTAGTACAAAAACAACGTATAATATCACGTCTTTAACGTCCAACCACTGAATAACAAACGTTAAAAATGACTGGTGACATTTTTGTAAATAAATGCAATTATTAAACGTCGTTTAGAATTGTAATTCAACATAAAATGATATAAAACGTCGAATGTCCCAGCGTTAGACGTCAAAAGGTTAGTGAATTCAATAAAAATTTGAGCGGGAGATTGAAAATTCATTTACTTTATCTTAGCACACGAGACCCTCTTCTCTTCTCAAACTTTTCTCGAACGAAGTTTGACGACCATCACATGTAATCTTTCTCTCATTTGATACAAATGCATTTTATGTATGATTTTCGTTTGTTTTGACTGATTATTTTTTGTGCTTTTGTCCTTCATAGGCGCATTCTCTTTTCTCTATCACCGGTGACGACACTTTATTCCAACGTACCCACCTTTTGAAGGTTAGTTTTCATTTTCGTTTTGACGAACTTGTTTGTTATTGTTTGGTTGAACTTGGTTGTTGTTGTTGTTTGATTCAACTTGTTTGTTGTTGGTTATTGTTGTTTGTTCTTGATACTACGTTCATAGTTCTTGCTTTATAAAATACAAAAAACTAAAAATTTTTGTTTTTTTGCTTTTCAGGTCTCGTAGAGTTGTAAAAAAAATCTCAATTAATTTAAAAAAACAAAAAAGGTGATTAACGTCGTATATTGACAAAATTCGACGTTAACTTAACGTTAAATTTTTTAAATTCGACATCAATTTAACGTCTCCTAATATGACGTCGTTCATGAATTCGTCATTAAAAGCCCAAAATATTCGACGTTGTATGCGATTTTTGTACTAGTGTTGCTAAAATAATAATAAAAAATAATAAAATATATAAAATTGTAAAATACACAAATAATTTAAAATTAATTTTATTGATGATTTAAAATAACATAAAAATTACAATATAAATATATATAAAAAATACATAATGTTTAAATAACATTGAAAGATTGACAAAAAAAAAAATCTAGCATGGTCAAAACCTACCAGAGTAGTTAAAAACATATAGACTAACGTTGATGACCTACCTACGCTGTGAAGTAAAACAACTTCACTTCATCAACTACTTCCCTTAAACTCATTCCTCCACCACTACTTTTTTAAAATTCAACAATATGTATATGCCCAACAAGTCATTATTAGTAGACTCCCGTGCTTCCATTGCTTCTAATCTTTGGTTGATGATACAAATATGAATTTTTGTGAGATTGCAGGCATGATAAACAAGATGAACAGTGGATTCATCATCTATTTTCAAACCTGCAAAGCTGAGATTCTCCATACAAAAAAAAGATTATTCCATGCCATTTCCATATCAAGAACACATTCATTTATATTGCATATTAATAACAGCCTCTAACAAAAGTAATATTTCAGCTACATCATATTTACAAGCACACAACCCTTTTCCCTTCACATAGCCTGTATAAATAACCAATTTCCCATAATCCAAAGATTCAACAGGGTAACAAATATTCAAACCCGTTTCAAACAGAACACACAAACATGAACAATACCTTTTACAAACACCTATCACCAATACCAGTAAAACTTCACAGTCACCAATGACACATCAAAATTGCACGGACTGAACCTACATATTCAACAAAACCAACTATTTCTTTACTTCATCACCCGTTCTTACCAAAACATTCAATTTAATCATTTATTAACTTCTTTTATCATTATTCGAACATAATAAATTATGAGTTGACACACATCCAATATATCCAAGACCCTTAAACCATAGTGCGAGGCTCTCAGTTTGTGGACGTCTTCGTGGTGGCATATGTTGTTTTGGGGTAGGGTTTCGAATTGGGGGATTTTGGGGTTTTATTTCTCACGTTGTGGGTTTTTGTTAGTGGTTGCTAGTCACATTTTGGGTGGTTTCTGTAACACCCCTTATGGAGTGCCACTAGAAAATAACAAATCTAAACTTTTATGCCAGTTTTTTTTTATATAAATTAACATCGCTGAACTAAACCATCAAAAGTCTAATCATCTTATAACATAAGGTTAAAACTTTACAAATATCAAATTCATTATTCAAAGACATAAAATTACTTTAAAACATGATAAGTTCCCCATAGTATTTCCCGTAACTCTCGTCGTGCTACTTCATCTCTGTCTCATCTGTAACGTCATCTACTCTCGTACAAGTACGATCATCGTAGGTGGAAACCAACACCACAACATTTCAGGGTGAGTAACGAAGAACCTAACATAGCATATAATTTCAATATCAAAATATCTCAACTTAGATTATCCTAATCACAATCTTACAATACAACCCAATATTCAACTCATAACTCAGATCATCCCACTCAGACTATCAAAGTCACAATATTAATAACTCAGATCATCACCACTCAAACTATCAAAATCACAATATTAGTACCTCAGATCATAACCACTCGGACTATCAAAGTCACAATATTAGTACCTCAGATCATCACCACTCAGACTATCAAAGTCACAATATTACAATACATCACAGTATTAAACTCACGACTCAATCATTTACTCAAGCTTCTGTTGTTTCCTTAAATTTTGTCGTACCAAACCTGTTTCGCAAAACAGGGCGATTCGAGTCGTCTTCCATCGCAAATTTAGACCTATCTCCCCGACTCCTCAAGGAATTACGAGTGAAAACTTCGGTTAGGCGCACCCACCGAGCACTATATTCACACAAGTTGAAGTCATTGGGCGAGACATCAAACCCTCTCTAGTCCCCACGCATGAGGAAAGGGTGACACTCGAATCTCAGTTTCCGTAGAGACTCAACACACTATCGTATCGCAATACGAACATCATCGATTCGATAAAATTCTAAGGAAATGACAGAACGTTTGCTCTCACAGCTTTACCATCACACTCGAACCTTAGTCTCCGCAGAGACACAACACACTATCGTATCGCAATACGAACACCATCGATTCAACAAGATTCTAGGGATATGATCGAATGTTTGCCCTCACAATTTTACCATCACAACCATCACCATCATATATAAAGTCAACTAAATTCATTGACTAACAAATAATTAAATAACTTAATTTAATTATTTATCCTACTGCCTCACCCCTTTGAATTTACTAATTTCACACTTCCATCAACTAGAAGACCATTTCTCGTGCACTCCCACTTTTTACTAAATTCCCAAAAACACCTAATTCCGATACACTCATTTTTCTCTAAACACACTCCCTTCTTTCCTCTTCCAACAATGGAAGAGAATTCTCAATACCCTCTTACCCACACTCTTGGTTAAAGAGTATAGATAAGTGCCCCCAATGAGTAAAATTGAATGTTGTCTACACTAACCTTTGCTTCTTATTTTACTCATAAATCTTTGTACATAACTCCAAATGAGTTGATTTCTTTTTTATTGGAAACTAGACGCAATTATCTTTCTTTAGACATAAAACTCGAAATATTTGGACTACAGGGATAGCTGCAGTAAAATCATTAAAAATAAAAAACTTTAATCACGCTTTGGTATACTCAGCTTTGACCTTTGATGACTGGTTTGCTCATTACTCTCTCTACCGAACTCCAATTGAGTTTATTCTTGCTTTGTTGGAAACTAGACTGAAATATCTTTCATTGAACATATAAATCTAAATTTTTGGACTACAGGGCTAGCTGCAGTAAAATTATTAAAAAGCAGAAAATTTAACCACGCTCTGGTCTTCTCAGTTTTGAACTTTGATGATTGTTTTACTCATAAATATCTCTACCAAACTCCAATTGAGTTTATTCTTGCTTTGTTGGAAACTAGACTCAAATAGCTTTCATTTGACTACTCATACAACTAATTTGGACATCGGGAAGGGTCTCAAATAAATCTGGGAAAAACAACAAAAGTTCATTTTTATCTTCTGCGTGTTATATCCAAAACTCATGTTATACTCAAAACTCATAAAACTTACAACCAAGAAGAAAACACATGCTTCAACATGTTAAATTTAATCCCAACACACAAGGAAGAAAGCATGCAACAACTTTATATAGTTACCTTCTACCCATCATATACTATGTTATATCCCAAGTTAAACCCCTTACCTTTAGCCTTGAACACTTTAACTTGATCTCTTCCACAACCTTGGTAGAACTCTAGTTCCTTGGAATTCCTCTCTTCTTGCACGGGCCAAGACAACCTCTACACTTAGCACCCTTAGAATTTTCGAAATGCTCTCATTAAGAGCCTTACTCTTATGTCCAGAACATTCATTCAGCTTTGGAATAAAAGGAAATCATTCCTAGACACATAAGGACCCATGGATTTGTTATTTAGTAATGATAAATCAATAAAACAATAATCCAATACTCCTTTCCAGCCCCAAAACATGGAGGGAATGTCTAAAAGGGTCCCCAAAATATTCCCACAAAAAGATCCGCAGCCAGCCAGCTCACTTTGTCTATATTCCAAAAAAAAAATACTGCTCACGCAAGTCCCCCTAGCAACACAATTTTTTGCAACTTTGACAGTCCGGTTGAAACCCTTATCGAAGTCGAAAATACGCGTATGAGTACTCAAATGGAAGCTCTTTGAGTCTACTAACCAATAAAAGAAGAATCAGCTCAATTGATATTTTCCACAAAAAAGTTATAATTAAAATAGTGAATCATATCAAGTCTGTCAGCACTCTATTTTACATCATAACTTAAACTTTTTACAATATGTTATTGAGGTTCTAGGACCTTACAGTTTCTAATTCATCTATGTAGGTTGGCATTGCATGATAGAGAAGATGCAGGTCAAAACGCGATTTGGGATTCTCGACCTCGCGGGTGTGGGTGTTCTCCTTTGTTGGGTTGGGTCTGACTATGGTGATTTCCACTTTCGAGGCAACCTGCGATGGTGAACGTAGGTTCATGAGGAATCGTGGAGGTTACTGCTGACGCTGGACCTTTTGGGCTGGTTTGGCCTTTGGGCTTGGTTTTAACTGCAAGCCCATAGATACACACTTGTATTCGGAAGGAAGAAATTGAAAACAGTGCTAAAAATAGAAAAAAAATAAAGCATTAAATATCTAAACCCAGTACATGTTAATAGTTTAAAAATAAAATTGGAATAAGAATTCATTTGGTTGAAAAGGAAGAAAAACATAATAATAATAGAAATAATAATAAAATAGGTTCCAATATGTATATGATGGTAAACTATTGTTTGTGGGATCCACAAAAGACTTTATAATTTGTATGTGTACAGTGAATAAGGGGACATAGTTAGCATTTTGTTTGACTATTGTATGTGTTTGGTTGACTTTATATATGATTGTGACGTCTTAACACCAATATGTGAAGACGTATTGAATGGGTTATGATTTAATATATTTTTTAGGGTGAAGTCGAGAATATAAGGGTTTTTCCTATTAGTAGTATATGTATGAGGAGATGGACGTGTCTATTTTGTACCTCATATAAATAATGGCTTTTGGGCTTTCGACCGTGCGATATGGGAAAAAGACTCTCTTTAGCCTTATGTGTGAAAAGAGAGTGGCATTTGAGTGTTGCACCTTCTTTGTACGGGGAGAATGATATTTTGCCTAGTCTTTGGCTCGTTACTAAGTATAGTCTCGTTGACGGTGTATCGTTTTTACTCGTAAGTCCTTCCGAAGTAGGGAAATAGGTTCTTTTAGCCGCGAGGGTGGGACGACTCTAGTGGGTTATTAGGTATAACAGGTGTTTGAGGTTGGGTACAAGAGACCAAGGTCCTTTGATGATGATGTTAGGGTTCATGATGATGATGTGCTCGAGATTGTATTCATAAAGATGACATTGATGGTATTGTCATGATACCGTTGATGAAAATGTTGGTGAGGATCATAATGTGGAAATGATGATGTTAGTAAGGATAGCGTTGTAGATGAATGTTTGTCATTAAGTTGTGCTTATTTGCTATATATATATATATATATATATATATATATATATATATATATATATATATATATATATATATATATATATATATATATATATATATATATATATATATTATATTGTTATTGGTTGTGTTAATGGTAGCTTACACATACTTGTTTGTGCTTGTGTTTATGTTGTGTCTTGCGATGATTGTATGACCTTTGGGTTTATAGGGAGCAAAGGATATTACAAATGTACAAGATGTATGATAGAGACGCAAGAGTGGGGGAAAGACTTGACACATACTTTCCACATAGTTTGGATGACTAACTTAAGAAAAAAACCTCTAAACTAATTAAGCCTTAATACATGTCTAATAAACCTACACTTAACCAAAAATACATTACCTAAATAAATCATACTAAAAAAAGCTTCATGATAATTCAAGATGACATAAGAAAAAGAGTTTAAGAGCATCTTAGTAGAAAACTTTACATTTTATTAAAAGTGTTTGACCATGAAATATATCATGAAGTGTTTTACTTGTTGTAATAACATCTCATCCAATACACTCCTATATTATAGCTATAAAACTTATTAGTTTAACAAGTTTTATCCTGGGTGTTTCTAAGTTTATTATCTTGGATGGGATTGAACAATGTTTTACACATGATGAGGTGGAATGAGATTTTTTATATACGCATTATCTTCTACAATTAATATGATTAATGAATTTTTTTTGTAAGAAATAAGTAGATACCCATTTAATTTTTATTTCCACTCCGAAAAATTCTCTTCACCCTTGTCTCAATATAATATTATATATATATATATATATATATATATATATATATATATATATATATATATATATATATATATATATATATATATATATATATATATATATATATATATATATATATATAGTAAATAAGCACAACTTAATGACAAACATTCATCTACAACGCTATCCTTACTAACATCATCATTTCCACATTATGATCCTCACCAACTTTTTCATCAACAGTATCATGACCATACCATCAATGTCATCTTTATGAATACAATCTCGAGCACATCATCATCATGAACCCTAACATCATCATGAAAGGACCTTGGTCTCTTGTACCCAACCTCAAACACCTGTTATACCTAATAACCCACTAGAGTCGTCCCGCCCTCGCAGCTAAAAGAACCTATTTCCCTACTTCGGAAGGACTTACGAGTAAAAACGATACACCGTCAACGAGACTATACTTAGTGACGAACCAAAGACTAGGCAAAATATCATTCTCCCCGTACAAAGAAGGTGCAACACTCAAATGCCACTCTCTTTTCACACACAAGGATAAAGAGAGTCTTTTTCCCATATCGCACGGTCGAAAGCCCAAAAGCCATTATTTATATGAGGTACAAAATAGACACGTCCATCTCCTCATACATATACTACTAACAGGAAAAACCCTTATATTCTCGACTTCACCCTAAAAAATATATTAAATCATAACCCATTCAATACGTCTTCACATATTGGTGTTAAGACGTCACAATCATATAAAGTCAACCAAACACATACAATAGTCAAACAAAATGCTAACTATGTCCCCTTATTCATTATACACATACAAATTATAAAGTCTTTTGTGGATCCCACAAACAATAATTTACCATCATATATACAAATTATAAAGTCTTCCTTTTCAACCAAATGAATTCTTATTCCAATTTTATTTTTAAACTATTAACATGTACTGGGTTTAGATATTTAATGTTTTATTTTTTTTCTTCATTTTTAACACTGTTTTCAATTTCTTCCTTCCGAATGCAAGTGTGTATGTTGTGTCTTGCGATGATTGTATGACCTTTGGGTTTATAGGGAGCAAAGGATATTGTAAATGTACAAGATGTATGATAGAGACGCAAGAGTGGGGGAAAGACTTGACACATACTTTCCACATAGTTTGGATGACTAACTTAAGAAAAAAACCTCTAAACTAATTAAGCCTTAATACATGTCTAATAAACCTACACTTAACCAAAAATACATTACCTAAATAAATCATACTCAAAAGAGCTTCATGATAATTCAAGATGACATAAGAAAAAGAGTTTAGGAGCATCTTAGTAGAAAACTTTACATTTTATTAAAAGTGTTTGACCATGAAATATATCATGAAGTGTTTTACTTGTTGTAATAACATCTCATCCAATACACTCCTATATTATAGCTATAAAACTTATTAGTTTAACAAGTTTTATCCTGGGTGTTTCTAAGTTTATTATCTTGGATGGGATTGAACAATGTTTTACACATGAGAGGTGGAATGAGATTTTTTATATACGGATTATCTTCTACAATTAATATGATTAATGAATTTTTTTTGTAAGAAATAAGTAGATACCCATTTAATTTTTATTTCCACTCCGAAAAATTCTCTTCACCCTTGTCTCAATAAACCCTAACCATAACACGTAATAGACACGCCAAAGACTCCTTCAAAATGCACCCTCTAACCTTCCTACATTCTCTCGCATTGTCAAACGCCTTCCCCTAATTTCATAAGCTTTTCTTTCAACTTTCTTTTTTGTTTTTTATTTTCCATTTTCACTCTTTTTATTTTTATTTTTTATTTTATTATTATTATTATTATTTTGTTTTAGTCATTCCTCTCTCCTAATTAACAATCTATCTTTCAACTCGAAAACCAATAATTAATCACCATCCTTCCCATTATTCCTCCTTATATATCTCTCCCTCGCAAACGCACCTTCTCTCTCTCTGTACAAAACTTTTCGAAACTTTTTGGTTTTGCTCCCTCCGTTCTTCTCCATGGGCAACTGTTGCTCTGGCAACGCTGCCGATGGCCCGGCTGACATGGCCGCCGCAGATGACAAGGGAGAAACCAACCAACAAAGCATTCGTTCAGACAGCAACAATAATAATGGCGTTGATAACCCTGCCACCACCACTACCACCCCACCGACATCGGCGGCGCCACCTACCGTGACGTCACCTCCTTCGAAATCCTCAAAACCGGGCGCCATGGGCCCTGTCTTGGAGAGGCCGATGGAGGACGTGAGAGCAACGTACACCATTGGGAAAGAGCTAGGGAGAGGGCAGTTTGGTGTGACGCATTTGTGCACGGACAAAGTAACCGGTGAACAATTTGCATGCAAAACCATTGCGAAGAGGAAGCTTGTGAGCAAGGAGGATATAGAGGACGTGAGAAGAGAGGTGCAAATCTTGCACCACCTCTCAGGCCAACCTAACATTGTGGAACTTAAAGGTTCCTATGAGGATAAACAATCGGTTCATTTGGTCATGGAGCTTTGTGCTGGTGGTGAACTTTTTGATCGTATCATTGCCAAGGGCCATTACACTGAACGTGCTGCAGCTTCTTTGCTCAGAACCATTGTGCAGATTGTTCACACCTTCCATTCCATGGGTGTCATTCACAGAGATCTTAAGCCTGAAAATTTCCTCTTGCTCAGCAAGGATGAAAATGCACCCCTCAAGGCCACCGATTTTGGTCTTTCCGTTTTCTTCAAAGAAGGTTTATCTTTTCTTCTCTTTCTTCCACTTTTTCTGCTCTTTCTTCCACTTTTTCTGCCTTTATCCCATTCAGTGTCTTCCGTGAGAATCTTGATTCTTCGTATGTCTGTTTTAATGGTATATTTATTCTTTAACAGGAGAACAGTTCAAAGACATTGTGGGAAGTGCATATTACATTGCTCCTGAGGTTTTGAAGAGGAAATATGGGCCAGAAGTTGACATATGGAGTGTTGGTGTCATGCTATACATCCTTCTATGTGGTGTTCCTCCATTTTGGGCAGGTCTGTATAAATTTTTTCTTTTCAAACATACCACTTTGTGCAAAACATTATCTAAAAGAAAAAGGAGATACATATTTCTTTTGCCTTGTGATAATTTACTCTACTACTGTATAATATACAGTATTAGGAATTTTTTTATAACTGTTTTTAATCTAAAGACTGTAATGGCAAAAAATCACAATTTCAAATACTAAATTGTTGATTTAGTGCTCATTTATTTTTCTAAATCTATGGTGTTTTGAACTGAAAAAGTTAATTGGTTTGACAGAATCGGAACATGGTATATTCAATGCCATCCTAAGAGGCCACGTTGATTTTACAAGCGATCCATGGCCTTCAATTTCACCTTCAGCAAAGGATCTTGTAAGTCACATGTTGAATTCAGATCCCAAAGAAAGATTTACAGCAGCTCAAGTTTTAGGTAAGCATATACTTTTCGCTCTTGTTGCTTCACTTTCAATGCTTTTTCTCTCAAATCGCTTGAATTCATTTAACAAAGAATTTTTTGTGTAACAACAGATCATCCATGGATCAAGGAGGATGGAGAAGCACCTGATAAACCACTTGACAATGCTGTACTGAATAGGCTCAAACAGTTCAGAGCAATGAACCAATTCAAGAAAGTTGCTCTAAGGGTACATCTTATTCTGCCCTAATTCTTATGGAGATAATTTATTTTAAGGATTTGATTCGTACAAAATAAACAAAAGTGAAGTAGCTAATTTTAATCATTGATGAGATCATAATAGTTGACATTCTAACACACGCATGTTTTGGTAAATGCTGTAAGTAATTTCAAACATTGATCTGTCATCAAACAGTTGAGATTACTTTTCCTTCATTCTTTAAAGCAAATTGCTAGCTTAACAGGATATTAGTTCTTCCTTTTGTACCTTCAGATACAATTGTCTAGCAATTCTAGCAACAAGTAGAATAATGATTTTGACCTGCATGTTTTTATTTAGTCAGCACATTTCTCTTGCTCCACGTTGCATAGTGCAGGAAGAAAGAAAAAATAACATTAAAATTTACAAATGCATAGGTCATTGCTGGGTGTCTATCAGAAGAAGAAATCATGGGGTTGAAGGAAATGTTCAGGGGCATGGACACTGACAACAGTGGAACCATCACAATTGAAGAGCTCAAACAAGGGCTCGCAAAGCAAGGAACAAAGCTTACAGAACAAGAAGTTAAGCAGTTGATGGAAGCTGTAAGTTATTCTTCTCTCCCATTTTTCACGCAACCAAAAACTCATAGCACCAGTTCCAGTAGGAGGACACCTAGATCAGAATCATTTACGCAAATAAAAATTCTCACTCTGGTACAAATTACAGGCTGATGCTGATGGCAATGGAACCATTGATTACGACGAGTTCATCACGGCAACGATGCAGATGAACCGAATGAACAGAGAAGAACATCTTTACACAGCTTTCCAATACTTCGATAAAGATAATAGCGGGTAAGAAGTCCTACTAGATTGAACATGTATACAAATGCATACATATATTCATGTCAACCCTAAGTGAAGTACTTAGTCAAGGTTCTAATGTCACTTTCATGCCACCAAATTAGGTTCATTACCACTGAAGAACTAGAACAAGCTCTCCGTGAGTTTAACATGCATGATGGCAGGGACATCAAGGAAATCCTTCTAGAAGTTGATGGAGATAATGTAAGTGCTACACGTAATTAACTTCATTATTATAATTAAAAGAAAAAAGAGGATTTAGTTATGAGGAAATTTAACAAAGTTGAGCACTTCCCTTTTCATAATTGGGTATTAACATGGTTGATGATTATGAGGAAACTGTGTTGTTACACAGGATGGGCGAATTAACTATGATGAGTTTGTGGCAATGATGAGAAAAGGAAATACAGAAGCTGCAACAAGGAAGAGGCGTCCCATAGTGGAGTGACTCTAAGGGTTGGTCTGTTTCATCCCTGTGGTTTTTTTTTTGGTGGAGAAGCTGATGGCTGAATGAAAGAATGATATAGAAAGCATTGCATCATAGCCTTGTTGGTCGGGAGGGATAAAGTTGAGGAATGAATGGGACAAGGGTGGAAACAAAAACGCTGAAAGAAACGAGGGAAAGGGGAAGAACATAAACTAATGTTTGCGAATAGGTTATTATTGGTTGATTAACCATTTTTTTTACTTTTACTTTTTCCTTACATATCAAGGCTTGTAACATGTCCTGTATTGTATTGCGGCTCGCAAAATTAGGAACCAAAAAAAAAGGGTGTTTGTTTCTTGATTATCTACTTTTCAATACTAGGCATAAATAGTTTGTGCTAGGTTTCATATAGTTTATTGAATTTTATATATATTGTTATGGGTAAAAAATAATAAATCCTGCAAGGAAACACTATAAAGGTTGAAAACTGCTTATGTATTATACTAAGTAGGAATTTCTTATAATGATAAAGAAGACTATCAAAGTCACATACATAGAGAAAAGAAAGATTATAAGAAATTTTCCATTATGGGCCTAAAAAAACAGAAAAGAAATATTTGAAGTAAATTCTCCTCCTACCTCTCCATAATAAAATGGTTGTATTGAACCTTTCCCACACATAGTCCTTGAGATGTGGATTGCGTGTTTTGATTCTTCTGCATTTTTTCTCATTTGTCCTTTATGTATTTCTACTTGTTACAATGCTTCCTTAATTTTTGAACATAAAAAAACAATCATCATTAGAACTGCATGGTCAACCTACCTCTACACATACCAAAGTTCGAACTGAGTTTGAATCGAGTTGGCTTGGATCAAAGTTTGAGTCAAGTAGGGTGAGAACAAATGTCGAATAGACTCAGCCAAGATGAAGGTTAAGATGAAATAGTTAAACTGAATGTCATGATGGATTAGTATGAGTCGAAGATCGAGATGACCTGGGTCGAATGTTAAGATGAGTTGGCTAGGTTGATGCTTGAGATGGAATGATCTAAACCGAAGGTCGACTCGAACTAAAGGTCGGCCTAGTTTGAAGGTCGATAAAGGTTGGTCCAAAATGAAAGTTGAGAACAAGTGTCTTCCGTCAAAGGTCAAGACTGGTTGGTTTGAGTCGAAAGTTGAGATATGTTGACTCAAGCTGAAGGTCTAAAAGGGCGGGCTGAGGTAGAAGGTCAAGATAGGTTGTCCTAGTTTAGAAGTCCAGACGCATCGTTTGGAGTCAAATTTTGAGACAGGTTACTCGAGCAAAGGATAAGATAGGCCATCCCGAATCGAAAGTCAAGACAATCCCGGCCCAAGGCAAAGGTCGATACAAGTTGGTCCCAACTGTAGGTCAAGAATGATTGTCTTGGGCCGAAGGCTAAGACATATTGGATCGAGTATAATGTCGAGATAAGCAAGCCCAAGCTTAAAGTCGAGACGAGCTGACTCGAGCCAATGATCGAGATGGACCGACTCGGGTTGAAGGTCAGGACGGGCCGGCTTAGGCCGAAGGTCAAGACATATCAACGCAAGTAGAAGGTTGATGATATGATCTTTAGAAGTCTTTTAAATTTTCTTGTAATTTTTATCTTTTAATTATATAGGAAATAATTATCCATTTAATTGTATTATATGCATATTAGTGGGGAAAAAAGTTAGTTAATGAAAATTAATGTTAAATGTAGACGATATTATTTAATTTATCCTATAAAAGATCACTAGTGCAAAAGAAGTATATCAGATTAGTTCTTGAGTGCATATTAGATCGGTTCTGTAATCAATCTAATATACGTTGATGTAATATGTCAAGGACATATTAGATCGATTGTGCAACCGATCTAATTTATATGCATATTAGGTCGGCTTTGAAATAACTGATCTAATACCTTTAACTAAAAAAAAAACAAGCATCGTAATCTAATTGGAAGCCTAAGGTATTTGACAAACATGAGACCGAATTTGATGTTGAGTGTTGATATCACTATAGAAGGCGTTGAAATGAATTTTGACGTACGTGAGAGGAACAATATCATTTGAGTTGTTTTACATTAAGACTAATGATTATCGACTTAGCGGGTACTCGGACAGTGATTGGTATGGAGACATTGATGAGAAAAAGAGCACGAAGGATTGTGTTTTTTTCATGAAAAACACGACATTCACTAGCTTTCAAAGAAACAGCCGATAGCGACACTGTCAACCTGTGAGGTCGAGTATGTTGCAGCATCTTAGAGTGTGCATCATGTTGTTTGGCTCACAAATCTACTGATCATGAGCAGACTAGAGATAAAGCAAGAAGAGAATATTGTGATTTGAATGGACAAGTCGGTCGTTGAGCTAGGAACAAACCTAGTCAATCATGAAAACATTAGTGTCTGGTTTCATTTTATCGGAGAAAAAAATAAAGGAAGGAAGCATGGAGTGAGAACATGTGGGAACTAAAGAGCAAATATCTCACATGTTCACAAAGTCACTCCCTACAATAGTATTCCATTAATGGAGTTAGAACATGTGGGAACTAGAGAGCAAATATCTCACATGTTCACAAAGTCACTCTCTACGGTATTATTCCATAAATACAAAAAGTTGATCGGGATAAAAGAAGGAAAATTTAAATTAATGGAGGAGTTTTGTTATAATAAATTTAAATTTAGGATTTATTAGATAGTCAAAGTGAGTGGTAGTGTTTAATGTATTAAAAGAGCAAGAGTCACGGAGTTAGTATGTTATGTTTTTATAATTATGATTATTACAGTGTTGTGTTTTGTAATAATTGTAGACCTTTATGGCTAGAAGAATAAAGACCAAATGTTTATTAATTTTAAATGAATGTCATTTTTTAACAGTAACTTCATATAACCTCTTATTTTGTAACTTTGTGAAATGGCTAGCAGAAATATAAGTACATATATAAAGAGAGTAATGTTTTTGCATATATGGAGTGTTAGGCTTCTTTAGTCAAGAAGTCTAACTATTACTCAAAACAGCACACACTTACTCACTAGATTACTGGAAACAGAACTGGATTATTATTGTAACCAAAGAATACAAGAATAGGAGAGCACTCTCTCCTTCATGGATTTCCCCTTCACAGAGAGTCAAAGCTCAATCTACAAGATTATCCAAAAAGTACCCTCACACAAGACCTCCCTACCTTCTTATAAAGACACTCCCAATCTGTGTTACTGTTGCCCAACTCTCATATAGCATGCTTCTCATGTTCCCTTCAACTATCCTTAGTAGAGTTGTTGCCAGATTTTTCTAAGAAATGTTCTTGGATTTTTGTTGTCAGGTCTTGAACCCTCGGACTGCATTTTCTTCCATATTATTGACTGTTGGGTGAACCTTTATTGATCCTTTGATGTTCTGAACTTCAAAAACATTTGATGCCCTTGTTGTTTGACCCTGGGTGCCATTCCCTTCAATTGTGGACAAACTCCACTCCTTCAACCCACGGGGACGAGTGGTTTTTCATCTGGTTTACTACCCTATGGACCTCTTTCTTCCTTCTTCTCTTCATCTGGTTTTTCATCTGGTTTCTTGCCTTTCTTGATGTCTTGCAGAAGTTTCTCTCTTCATCTGTAAATAGCCTCAACTGGGTTGCTCCCTGATACCATTGTTTTAACCCCAAGCCTCAACAATTCTTCCTCCTTCTTCACTATTTTGACAAACACACCACAACCTACCACACTATCTCCACTAAAAATACCATCTTTTGCAACATTCTCAGCAGCAGCCACACCAATGTCTATATCACAGTTTTTGTCATTGCCTTCCTCTTTACATATATTTTCTTCTCTCCTATCCTACCCTCTATTTCTTGCAAAACCATCAACATTCAAAACAGCAGCTTCTGTTTCTCTTTTCTTCTCCCCATTAGTTGAATTTTCTCCTTCATCTGAAAGTTTATTAGCTTTCTTGATGTCTAGCAGACTATCTTGCTCAACATCCCTACCTGTTTCTCCCTCTTTCTTTCCTTTCCTGACAGTTTTCTTACTTTCTTCTGAGCCTTTTATGTGAATCTTGATTTCTTACAGCATTTCTCTCATTTCTTGCATATTTCTTCTTCATTCTACAAGCTCCATCTTTTAATCGCTAGCCCACCTATTCACAGAATCCATCCTTCCCTCCAAAGCCTTCATTCTTCCTTCCATCACGCTTCTCTCCCAATGATCCAACACTCCTCTCCCAATGATATCTGGCAGTCCCCTCCCAAGTGTATTCGGCAGGTCGGACCAATTTGTTAGGCTTCTTTAGTCAAGAAGTCTAATTATCACTCAAAACAACACACACTCACTCACCAGATTACTAGAAATAGAACTGGATTATTATTGTAACCAAAGAATAGAAGAATAGGAGAGCACTCTCTCCTCCAAGGGTTTCTCCTTCACAAAGAGCCAAAGCTTAATCTACAAGATTATCCAAAAAGTACCCTCACACAAGACCTCCCTACTTTCTTATAGAGGCCTCCTAACCAATTAACCAACTAACAACTAATTCCTAATCTATTTCCTTTTATTCTGCACACATTATATCCTAAAGGGTATCATACGTACTGATTCTCAAGCCCTTAGTAACTTCATATAACATTTGTATGTTTATTAAGTGGTCCAAGAGCTTAAATATAAATACATATATAAGACATATTATGGAGGGTATCAAACATAAGCATCTAAGAGCAAACGAGGGCTAATGATGGCTGAGAGAGGCACTGCCTTTTGCAAAGTGAGTCCAAAGGCCTCATCCATGCTTAAACTCTTGACCATTTGGTAACTTCCAGTCCAAAGAATGCACCAAAGTTCCAAAATGTACTGAATCACACAATAGCCATTTTATAGCCTGTACAATTCCTCCTTCCAGCTCCAAAGGGAATCAACTCAAAACGAACTCCAATAGGATCAACTTTTGCACTCTTCCCTTTGAGAAACCTCTCTGGATTGAACTTTAATGGATTTGACAACACATTGGGATCTTTCCCTATTGCCCATATGTTCACATTCAGCCTTGTGTTGTTGGGGATGTAGTACCCATTAACATTGCATGCTTCGGTGGCCACCCTAGATGGGGGCATCATATACGTCTCGTTTCCTTGCATATTGCTTCAAGGTATGGTAATTTGGGTAGGTCAGATTCAACAAGGACTCTTTGTCTTCCTATTACTTCATCCATCTCTCTTTGTGCCCTAATCAAAATATTAGGGTTTTTTAACATTTCAGCTAGTGCCCATTCTATGATGCTAGTTGATGTGTCTGTGCCTACTGTGAACAGATTCTTCACACCAAAACATACATTTTATGATTAGAACAGAAAAAACAAAGTCACAGCTAATGACAAACAAAATCTTGATGTACATTTATGCTTATGTATGCTAAGGTTAATTCAAATCAATATCTTGTCAATCCAACATTTTCAATAAAAAATATTTCTAGACACAATTGCTTAATAACACATCATTCGAAACAACCACACACCATAAACAATGAATCATCTCATTCAAAAACTATTAAAATAGAATATAATTATGTATTATAAGTGTTATATATAATAAATAATTTAATTTTCAGATATTCTAAATATTATATATATAATCAATTATTTTGTTTTTTTATATTCAATTTGTTAATATATTTTGCTGTTATATAATTATTAACTTTTTAAATAATACAATCATCTCATTTCCTTGCATATTGCCCGAGACTTTTTTATGAGGTTTTTTTTATATATATTATGTATATGGGTTGAGGTAACCCTATTACCTCATATTTGTATATATATATAATTTAGGTAAAAAGGAAAACCAAAAGACAAAACGCTAAATAATGATTTTCAAAATTCACATCCTTATATATAATCATTGGGATTCATGAAAAAAAGAAATAAAAAAGAGAAAATTGCGTTTAAATAGAATGATTGTATTTATTGTATATGTGTGTTTTTCTATCAGATTTGTCACATTTCTTAAAAGTTGAGGTTTAAAACATGTTAAATATTTCTTCTTTTTTCATTATTTGAAATACTTTTAAAAATAAATTTGTAACAAAGTTTCAGATTCAACAAAAACATGCATTCATAGATATACCGATAGATATTTTAAAAAAATTATATTTTATAAATTTTTAAAATATAATATAAATATAAATTAAAATTTAATTTTAATTAAATTTAACTTAATAAAATATAAATTAAATTTTAATTTTAATTTTATGTTAATAATGAATATTCGCAAGTGTAATACTTACAGATAATAAATATATATAGATACCAATTATCATCACATATTTTATTCATAGATACACGTGAAAAATATTTTGTTATTAGTAATTGACACCAAAGATTAATTATAGTAAAGTTTATAAAAGTGGTAAGATTTAATATTTTGTCTCCCGAAAAATTATAAATTAACTAGAAATTTTTTTAAAGTTAATTATATAAAAAGTTAAACAGAAAAGATAGTTTTCAATTATTTTTTAATTTAATTAAGGGCTTTTGTTATAATTTAATGTATACATATTAGTAATTACTCATTTTAGTAATAATTTGCAAGGTTTGAAAACAGATTGAAACTTCAATCAATAAAATTTTACTTTTTCATAGGTAATTAAGAAAGGAAAAGTAAAGCATTAGAGATGGAAAAGAAAGAGAGATGTACCAATAATAGAGCCTTGATGTTGGAGAAACGCATTCTCTCTTGAGAAGGATCTTCTCGATTTTTCATCACAATATCAAGAAAATCTTGCTTCCCTGTACGTTCATGAGAAGACTTCAGATGCTCCTCAATAATCTTAAACACATCAAACCTCTTATGTAACCTTCTCATCTTTCCCACCGCACCTTGCAAGTCCATCCAAGCAATGCAAGGTACAAAATCACCAATTTTCACGCCAGAAATTGTCATGATTTCCACCACCATCTCCTTAAACTCCTTAGACTCCAATCTTTTGTTTGAAAATATTCTTTGGCTAATTAATTACAACTTGGCTCACCATATTAGTGATTGCACAACTCAATAAATCACTCACCACTACAAATTACCCTTCTTTGGCACACTCATACATGGCTTTTAGCATGTGTTTCACCTCACTTGCTCTCACATGTGCCCAATCATTAAGGGTCCTCCCACCAAGCATGTGTTGGTTGGCTAGCTTCCTAAGGAGCTTCCATTTAGGTCCATAGTTTGCAAAAATTAGGTCTTGTGCATTGTACCCCAAGTGGGTTGCCCCAACAATAATGGGCATGTTTAGGAAATTATGGTCCATGGCCTTGAGGAATGCTTGGGCTGCATCTGAGCTTGAGGGAAGTTACTCCCTCCACCACCATACATCACTTCATACACTTCTTCATTCCTCTTTTATCCTTTAGTAATACTTAAACGGATGTGAATATGCATTAAATTTTTAAACGAATGAACATCCAAGAACGGATATCGACATTGAAAGACAAACGGAGGTCAATATTCGTTTAAGCATAAATTATGAGAAGGATAACTCCCTAAGATTTTCAATAAAAAAATATAAATTATTAACCTCATAAATTTATTACCAAAATCATATCAGCCCAATTCCATGAGTGGATCCTAATCATCAAACAGCAACCAAATGGAGAAAAATAGTGATAAAATATCAAGAGGACAAGAGATACGGACACTGGAGAAATTTTGGATTTGGAATCGAAGATTCCAGAAAAAGAAAAACCCCATTACCAAGAACCAGAAACTAGTTTTTCCTGGTCACATTTATTTTCTGATGAAATCTATACCTTTTGGATATGCTTCCTGCTAACTCTTCCTTTTTGCTTTTTCCAATCCAATCCTGTGAAGCATTACACACCAAAAGTTTCACTTTTAAAGTATTGTTTGAAGGTTTGTGTACAATCAGAGAAAGAAAAAAATAAAGAGTGTAAGAAGATTTAAAGTTTAAAAAAATATAAATAAAGTTAAATGGTAATAAAAATTAAATTAACGGTAAAATATTTTTGAAATAAAAGAAACAATAAGAGTAAGAGGGGGTGGTGAAAAGTCTCGGGCTTGAGGCTACCACAGTGTCACAAGTTCCCATTTTGACGAACATATGACAGCTCCATATTTCTTGGCCATGTTTGTGTGTGACATGAGGCATGCTGCCCAAAAGTGGTAGAACACCAAGGATTGGCCATCCTCTTGGGCCAGGTGGTAGATATACAGAATTTCTGACTATTGATCTATTGAAAAAGTGTGATACCAAGAAGATGAGAACCCCAACACCAAGTTCTCCGAGAAAGAATGCATCAATAGTCATCTTGTTTTCAATTAAGATGGCAATAAGGTGGTGCAATTGAGTAATTTATATATATATATATATATATATATATATATATATATATATATATATATATATAATGTTGGAAATTTTTACAGGTTTTGAAAATATGAGATATGAGAGATGTTTTGTATAGATGAATTTATTATTTTATTCTATTCATAATAGAATATTAAATATCAAATGTATATCTAAATGTTAAATTTTTGAATCTGAATAATAATTAATTTCTAAATCTGGAAAATATTTGTTTGAAAGATTTTTTAAAAACCAATTTAAATGAAATAGATATTAAATAAATATTATCATATACCGTGGAAGTAGGTGGTTAGGTGCTAAGGTTAGTGCACGTGCCCTACTTAGAGTGCAGTGAAAGAAAAATAGGATTTATAAGAAAAACAATATTAGACGTCCATTGTTTCCTTGTTGTCTTCTTAGATTGATACATGGTAGAAATTTGGTAAATCTTGAACGATGAAGGATTTTACAACAAAAAAAGCTTTCCCCATCTATGAAAGCTACTTGCATATCCTGAATAATCAACACATGATTCAGCTATTGGAATTGGACAAGATTCTTCATTTTCCAATAGTCAAACATAGGTGTAGAGAACTCTTCTGTATCCTCATAAATCCAAAGTCTACTCCTCGTACGTGTAATAGCAACATATAGTTGTTTCAGTTCTGAGCAGAAAACACTGTGATTTGAATCTTGATCAAAACATCCTCGAGAGTAGGCTTGTATTTGCTGTTCTTTCATATAGTCATATATCACCCTCCATCTCCCTTGCAGAGGTGAAGAGGAAAAGAAGTTGTACAGCAACACATCCTGACATAACAAGAAAGAAACCGTTAGAAAAACTGATCAACTCGAAGACCAACCAACCAAGTTCTATGGTGACACCAACCTCAAATTCAAGACCCTTGCACTCTAAAACGGTTAAAACAAGAGCTTCTTTTCCAGCAACTCGAAGCACTTCGTTTCGTGCTAAATTATCTCTTACCAAAACTACTCTCTCGCCTCTACTTCGTCCAAAAGCTTTCAGAAGTGAATCTGCATCATTTCTTGATCGAATCACAAGTGGGATTTTCCCTTCTATCAAACCAGTCTCTTCTTTCAACAAGTCTATAGAACGAGGAAAGAAATGATGAAGAAGTTCAATGATACTTTGTGACAACTGCAAAACCTCAGCATTGGTGC
Source organism: Vigna nakashimae (assembly GCA_034642375.1). Taxonomy (NCBI): domain Eukaryota; kingdom Viridiplantae; phylum Streptophyta; class Magnoliopsida; order Fabales; family Fabaceae; genus Vigna; species Vigna nakashimae. Next base: position 39,983,496 of record CM067762.1, on the reverse strand, counting down.
AAAAGTTCTTACTCAGTACAAAAATATCTGAAATGCATCCTTTCCCCTTTCTTTTGTCATGATTCCAGCTCTCGGATTCTAAAACAAACTTTTTGAAAAATATGGATCTTACATCTTTAAATCTGAAATCAATTCCCCTCCCCACAGTCTGTGCTGTATCTCCACAGAAAACAAAACCTTCTTCTACATTCCTGCAAATATATCTAAATAAACCAATCTGAGCCATTGTCATATCTTGCACCTCATCTATGTACACAAAATTCATTTTATCACCCTTGTATTTCTCAGCCCTCAGTCTACTGTGAAGATCAATCACTAAATCACCCAAATCAAAATCACCATTTTTCATCTTCATGTTTTCATAGTTTTCAAATATATCATATATCATAATTCTTGTCTCTGTGCTCAGACCTGAAGTTCGGTTTGCAGATACATCACAGTATTCCTCCCTGCTTAACTTTCCATGCTCGATCGTTCCTGTACCACCTTTTATGTGTGACATTATTTCAGTAAACACTAGATAAGAATCCAGCTTTTTACGTAGCTGGACTTTGAAGTGCGGCCAATATAATGACTCAAACCTTTCATAATTCACTTCGTTCATCATTAGGGTTTCCAATGCATCCAACCTTGAACCAAGGTTCGCATTATAAAATCTATCAAAATAAGAATTTCCCAATGTCCCATCTAGCATGAACATAAATTTACGAAATGTTATCACAAGCGGATATAAATCATAGGAAAGACCATCAAAGGAATCTGGGATATTCTCAAACTGTTTTGCACTACTTTCAGCTACGGGGCCAACTTCCCTTAAGGACCTGTGTGGTGCATCAAAAATCAAACTTTAGTAGCCATAATAAAACAATAATAGGGCTGCTTAATTCAGTTCAATGAAAGTATCTGAGGACCAATAAAATACCTTCTGAAACTTATCTTTCCTAGATATAAAATCAAATAGATTACATGGATTACGATGTTTACCACATAAAAAAACATTACAAAAAACTTATATGGTCTATGGTCAGGGAAATAGCATTTCCCTGCAGATCATACAGCATACATAAAAACTCTTTTGTATACGAAACTCGTGAGAATACTTAATAATTTTTTATTTTAGTTGAAATTTTAAAAAATCATAACTTTACATGTAATCTATAATCTGATAAAAGAATCTAATACCTAGAAGCCTTTATTGTAATTTTATACCAATATAAATAAAGTAAAAAACAATTGGTTGTCAAAGGATATAGTATTATGAAAGAATGTACACACCTTTTCAAAAGGGAAACATGATGTTGGACCTTCTGGCATAGTCCACCACTCAACGTTACAAATAGCTGTCTTAAGACTGGTCTCTCAGTCTCAGTAGCAATATCCTTGGACTGTTCCTGATTTGCATTAATTCCAGATCCGTACCACTGTTGAACTCCCTTACGGTGCAATATCTCATTTTGAATAAGCTTAGTAATCAGAACAGTGGTTTTTCCTGTACCACTACGACCGAGTACAAATGTACTCTTTGAGAAGCGAATGATGTTTCGCTGCTCATCAGTTACCTCGTATGGAAGATCCGCTTGTAAACTATCTTTGCCATGAAGCATATAATCTCTCGAGATGGAACAATACTTCATCAACAACGTACACTCTTCATGCTCAGCCCTTGATTTGTCAGCTTCACTTGTATCATTTGCGTCTCCATTTACATTATTATGAACATTCTTAAACTTTTGGATATTGGCTGAAAGTGGCCAATTCAATGGAAACTCCATGTCCCTGTTCACAAGGAGAAAAGACCATTCTCCTTATCAGTTAATGCAATAAGAGCTTAAATGCTTTTACATTAATTAATGCAATTGAAAGCACTCACCGAAGATTATTTGTTCCTTTCTTTTTGCACATCCTGATATATTCATCGGTGTATCTTTTGAACAAATTGTCAAGGCGTTTAGCCAACTGTTGGATATCCTCTAAAGGCAATATGTTCCGTATCTTCAAAACCTGAATATACCTTGAACCTTTGACTATTTCTATTGAACAAATAACATAGTTAGTTTCAACCTTAAACTTTTTCAAAATATGAGTTGAATTCTCACAACACAAATCCACATTATTCCATTTCGGCCTCCATCCACTGGAAAGCCTTTCAAGAAGGTTGATAACTTTATTCTTGCTGGCTTCAAACTTTATCCGTTTGAATGACCTCCGGAATTCGTCACAAAAATAAACCTGCAGATACGTACATTGGCAGCAATGTTAAGAATAGATCCAGCACATACGGAGAGAATCAATGATTTATTTCAACTATACTTACTTTTAATGAGTTATCAAATATCAAACATCGATTACTTCAGGAAATGCTAGATGTTGTGCATTCAAATATTATTATGGAAATAAACATTGAAAAAGTTGCTAACAACTCATTACCGGTGCTGTTGGAATATAAATTGATTTTGTATGTTGGGCTTAAAAGATAAAAGCCCAATATTAGCAAAGGCCCAAATAGCATTCTAGAAAATCCTATCTAGAAGGATTCTAGAATGTTCCACAAAAATATCTAGAGATGCTTATCCATAAGATGTCTCTAGATAAGTTTAGAATTATAGGAATGTTTTAGAAAGTTCTAGAGAATAAATTATAACCCTTAGATGAATGTTGTGGTGGCAAGATCCTAACCATTGGTTAAGGAGGTGCCATTAGTATAAATAGGGGATGATTGTATCATTTGAAAACAAGCCAAAAAAGTTTAGAAGCACTCAATACAAGCCTTTCCTCTTCTCTCAAAATCTTCCAACCTCTCCCAATCTTAAACACTTCCTTCTAGCCTTTAAAGTTTTCTCCCAACAGGTGCAACCCAAGAAGAAAAAAGTGAGAACTGTGAAAGTATCAATGAACAATAGAAATTAATAAAAAAACAAGTATAAAAATTAAGTCCAAGACTGTATACCTTCCACAATTTATTTTTGAAGAGGGCACTATTTGTATCAAGCAATTCATCAAACTGATCTGCCTCTTTCTTGGAATCCAATACAGCTTTCGCCATTTCCTCGTCTTGTTCTGCATTAAAGAAACAATTACGTTTCTTGGCATCAAGCACAATAGCATTCCAAACGTTTTCATTCTTTGTAATGGCCCATTCATTCCCCAAAATCCATAAGCAGTGCCTGCAAGATATGAAACCAAATGCAGTTTTTCAGTTAATATGGTACCCTGAAAAACAAATAAGACTGCAATAAATAGAAAAGTTAAGATCAAAAGATGTACCTAGCTCTTGTAAGAGCAACATTAGTCCTCTGCGGAGAGGAAATGAACTCAAGTGATGATCTACTGCTTGTTCTTACAGTTGATAACATAATAATATCCTTCTCCCCTCCTTGAAAACCATCAACAGACATCACCACGACATTAAATCCAACATCACTTTCATAAATTTTTCCGAGTTTCTCCTGAATTGCAGCAACTTGGCCAGCATAGGGAGTCACAATACCAATGCTTAATTCATGGTTTGAGGTCAACCATGCTGCATCAAAGAAAAGGTAGCCCTTTATTCAAATTCAGACATCATGGATTGTAAAGGCACTACCTTTCTGTTTTCTGTTTCTGTTTACTTGAATTAGTGAAGATACAAGTGAAAATAATAAAGTGAATCTTTTCAGACTAAGGTGAATCAAATTATTAACTTCAGGTAATACTGCCAGGACAAGTAGAATTTTTGCAGATAGAGGCCTTTAATCAAATATAACGATAAACCATATAAATCCTTTTATTTAGAACTGAACTTCTTTCAAGTAAAGAAATGCAGACTAAATATATCAGTTCTTCTGAAAGGTCATGTTGTTGCATTGCCATCTAAGGTGTAGCACCAAAGACAGAAAGAATAATAAGAAAGTAAGAAAAAACTTAGAAATTACTGCTGAAGATATTAATAGAACAAACCTTTGTGCAGATTTTTCAGTATTGTCATCACAACTGCGACCTCTGCTAAATTTTTGTAGCTCCTTCCTTCATCATCAAACTGTTCTTTGCCTCCAACTACATTTATAAAAGAATAAGGACCAAACATTGGCCCTGGGAGATATTTCTTCCCAAAGTCATATCTTCTCACATTTGGTGCATCCTGGATTTTGTTGGAATAGAAATAAGAAATTGGGAAAGAACTTATTTGTGGGTGCATCCTATGCTGCACCTTAAGGAGAGACTTTGGGTAACCTAATGAACTCAATCTTTCAAATAAGCTCCTCCCAAAACCAGCTTCCTTAGAAACCTTGTACACAAAAATTAAGCACAAATGAAATTAGAAATAAATGAACACTTGGGAGGAAGAATTCTGTGATAGAAAAAATAATACATGTTTGATAGTGATTACATACGTTACTTCTAACCATTGACTGAAGTTGAAGCTCATCGCCAGCAAGAATGGCATGTTTTATGCCTGGAAGTAAAAGAGGTATTATTGATTCACACTCTTTTAGCTGTGCAGCCTCATCTATCACCAAAATGTCAAATGGCTTCATGGTTAAAGAGCGCAACTTATGAGAACCAGAAGCTGTGCAAAATATCAACGACGATGTTTGGAAACAAAACTGTCTGATTGATTCATATTTATAAGATTTTATCAGTATGAACTCATCAATTGAATCTACCACAGTCATTAAAGCATTGAGACATTCAATTCGCTTCATGTACAGCTTGTATGCTGCACCATCAAATGACCAAGAATCCATCTCTGGTAAATTTTTGTAAGTAAATAGCTTTTCCAATTCTTTAGAAGGCAAATTACTTTCAAACAAGTAGCCCTGAAATGATTCAAGTGCCTCACTTAAACATACTAATTTCCGAATGTTATGTTTCAACAAACTCCTCCCCACATGCGTACACAAGATAGAAATGCAAGATTCTAGTATCCCTTTTGCTGACTGGAACCTTTCTCTAAGAAACTCTAGAAATGATTTGAGGTTTCTCTTATTGGTTAACTCGATCTCAACAAATAAACGATAATCAGAAACACAATATTCAAGAAGATCAATCATTGATTTAATGCAAGATCTAAATCCAGTAGCAGTAGGGAACAAGGCTTTTGTCAGCTCTTGTACTCGATGATCCAAATATATATCCTCAACATCGTCTCCAATTTTCAGCCTGTCCTTGTTTCCAAGCAATAGCACTTCACTCATGGAACAGAACAAATCACCAGATTCCTTACTATGTGCCTCTTTCATTATATTTACTACACGCGTAGCAACTTCTTTGATGGCTACATTGGTGGAAGCACAAACAAGTACTCTATACTTCATTTTGAACAGAGCAAAAAGCAATGTGGCCAAAGTTCTTGTTTTTCCTGTGCCAGGAGGACCCCATATAAGTTTCGCGGCTGTTTTGTGATTGCAGCCGAGGCCAGAAAGACATGAAGAAATTGCCTCCTTTTGTGATATATTAAGCTCTGATAATAACACTTGGTATGATCTGTCATCACCTAAAGCATTGGCCTGTGAGCTACAATTACTACATTCCTCGTCCTGTTTTGCATCATCCATTCATCAGTTCTAGCACTAATTTCAAAATCAACAATCTTGAACATAACTACATTATTAGAATTGGAGAATAAACTCATGTTGTTGGTGTGGTTAGTCAGTCTGACCTAAAAATCTTCAAAAAATAATAGCAGCAAATAATAGTGTGTTCTGTTTTGTAACAACAAAATGGCAGAAAATATGCTTTCACCAAATCATGGATGCTAGCACCAGTCTACCATTTTACACTGAATGACATTTTAAGAAACTGAATTAAGGATATTATTGCGAGTTTCAGATAAGACCAAACATTTTAAGACTAGAAACCTCATCTTTAAAACTAGTTTTTTAAAATTAAATTAGTCTTAAAATTTGCTTCTTAACAAATATAATAACACTGTATAAAATTCAGATATCTAAACATTTGGCAACGATTATTGAAATTTTATTCACCTTTTGTCCATAAAAGCTATACTGCCTTTCATGAGGAATAAAAATATTATTCTTAATAAATGAATACTAACATAAATAGACTTCATATTTTTAAGAATAAAAACAAATTGAAAGCAAAAAATTAAAATTCTTACCTCCTTGGTGCATAAGATCTGCTTGAGTATCTCAAAATTACCAGGCATATGAAGGGCAGCCCAAATTCTTTTATTGGGGATCATATTTGTCAGAAAAATGAGAAATAGAGGTTTGTTCCTCCAATTTGTAGGGTCAAATTCTTTTGATGCCTCAACTTTTAACTTGAAATCGTCAACATTCCCGTCTTCAGTTGTCCTTACAGACACAAAACTCCACATCCTTCCATTCCTTTGGAGGTCTTTTATAGCTTCTGGTCTGTAATCAGATAATATTAAAAAATCACCAGGAAATGTTTTGTATGGTTCTCCAGAATGAGTAAACCTATTTTTCCAGCAATTAATTGTCAACTTATACAAATTATTGTTAGCTGATTTTGCTTCTTTTAGACCAATAACTTCTGCATAAGGAGCTTGGTGTACCATCTCCATACTTGAGCATAGTTGTGCTCGAGTTTCTTCCAACAAAGGGTACGTATAAGATCCAAAGTAATGATCTGTGGACTGAAACGTTTGTGCAATCTTCTCTACCTGAAAACCAAAGGACAATTAAAATCAAGCCATGCATAAATTGAAGAGCCATGCAAAGACATTTATTTGATCAGATGAAAAAGTCACACCAACTAAAAAGAACAAGTTGAATGATTCTGAACATGAGATAGAACAGAATGCAGAAAGAGCGACACCACTGACCTTCTTCCTGTAAAGATCTTCATCTAAGATGTTTTCAATGGACCAAGAAAAAATGAAATCAGTGAAGCCATAATCATCATTGTCTTTCTTACGTGAAGGATCACCTTGCATCATCCCTTGTGAGTTCACTTTCCTTGACAAAATATAATCACCAGAACCTTACACGATGAAAAGTGATAGTATTTGAAAGTTTAACTTCTCTTATAACTGCTAGAGGAAAATATCTGAGATAGCTTTTAGCGTAATATGGAATAACGAAAGGTCTTTTGGCTTTGTCTACACTCTTCTTGGCGATAATCTTCTTGAGACACACCATGTCTCTTCATATAACCAACCTCTCGACTCTTCATTTTATGTCAGACATTTTTTCTTCTGTAAAAGTAATCTGAGGGAACAACCGTTAAACTTCCTTAACTTTTAAATGACAAGGAAAAGAATTTTCAGTCCTTTATAATAGAAGCTATTTTTAGACTCTGTCAACTTCAATATGTGTAATGAATCAACTTTAAAGAGAAAAGTCACTTTAAAGAACTCTTTTATTTATGAAGTGAATGTTAAAATATGTGATTTTGGTTTCGTTTGGGTTTTTTTGACTTGTTAGAATTAAAAGAAAAAATTAAAATAAATAATTTTACAATTTTATTATAGGTAATTTTTTTATTGTAGGTAGTTACATGAATTTATAAAAATAATTGTAAATTTTAAAGTATTCAATAATAACATAATTAATACTAATAAGCGTGAACTAGTAATGAAATGTATATATAAAAAATAATTATAAATTTGTTTAAAATACAATTTATTTTTATTAATAATTATAAATCATAATGATTATGATTTTATGAGTAATTAATTAAAAATAAACAAATAATACAACTTAAAATATATATAATTTTGTAAACATCGTATTAAAAATATTATGTTGCAGTTATTTTAGAAACAATAAGTTATGTAGTTATTTTGAAATTTTAAAAAAAAGTTATTCAATTATTTGTTTTATTTAACTATTAAAAAATAATTTTTTTTATTTATTAAAGTAGAAAATTATCTAATTAAAATATGACGCCAAAATAAGTTGTGTATCGTATCTATAAAATAAATCAGTGAAAATACACGAGCGTGTATCAAACTTTTTTATCGTGGTAACTAAAAATAAATATTTATTTCTTATCATAATTAATAAAATGAAAAGTATTATTATATTTTAAAATAAATTTATTCATAGGAAGTATGTAGAACATTTTTATGATTTTTATCAAAGATAGTCTTTTATTTGAAGTCAATTGAGTTTCAAAGGAGTAATCATAACATTTAGGGATAAAATAATATAAAAAAATATATTGATAAGGCTGATCAGGAATTCTGTACGATAAAAATGATAGCTATAAAATGGTTATGAAGTATTATATAGATATAAATAATTGTGATGGCAATGAACACATGTATACATGTCCACTCTTTTTTATAATAATAATAATAAATAAAAAGTGTATCCTATCCTAATTATTACAATAAAAGATATTATTAAAAGTATAAAAAATATGTCCATAAAAAATAATTATAAACAAATAAGTTTCATAATTTTATAAAAAGTATAAGATCCAGAAAAAATAAATATTTAAAAAATGTGAGCATAAACATCATTAATTAAATTAAGAAAAGTTAGATATCAGTGGAGTGTAACTGAGTTGGTTAGAATTTGTTATTATGGATAATGAACATATTTGATTTTTGTTGTCTATATGTTTGTTTGGTTTGATGTGTTTATTTTTAAGTTGTGTGGGGTGTATTTAAGGTAAAATTAACAAACATATTCTTAGATTTTGTGAGTAGAAAATTAACATACTAAATAAAGTATAAAGTAGTTTAGGAAAAATTAAAATAAAATATATTATTCATGAACTTATCAACCATAAAGATAATTTTATTTTTATTATATTATGAAAATTATGAGTTAGGAATTAGGTATGCTTCCTAATTATGTATTATGTTAAGGTAGAAATCCTAAATATTAGAAAAAAGAAAAAGAAACATTGAAGATGTTGTGAAAGTGAGTTTGATTGAGTGAAAAATGTTTGTAAGAGCTTGGAGGTGTTGTAGATCTAGAAGAACATTATTTATTCAAAGAAAAGGCTTAATGGGAAACTATAGGTAAGGGGAATTATCTTTATTGTTACCAATAAGTTAGATCAAAGTGTTAAAAGATATTGACGATGAAGTACTGAAAGATTTGAAGAACCATTTACATGTTTGGATGGAATTCATTTGTAACTTATTAAAGTTAGATCAAAGTGTTAAAAGATATTGACGATGAAGTACCGAAAGATTTGAAGAACCATTTACATGTTTGGATGGAATTCATTTGTAACTTATTAAAGTTAGTGAAACCCTTTAAGAGTGTTTAAAAGAGAACTGGAAGCTCAAGTTAAGTGAATCATTATAAAATTAGCTTATCTCTTCTCTCCTTTTACTGTGTTTTTAAACGCTTTTAAAAATCCTTAAGTACTATTTGCAGACAATCCAACTCCTACAAACAACGTCTAACACTATTTGAAAAAAGTTTTCAAATTTTATTCAAACTCTCTTTTTTAGAGTTTTCCTTTTATTTTATAATCAACTGTCAAAATTTAGTTCAATCCAACAGTTAATGAAGTAGGTTACTTGATTTTATCAAGACAATTTAGTAAAAAAAAAAAAGCAAGGTGGTGTTGAGCGCCCAATGCCATAACCCCTGTAGCTCACTAACTTTTAAGTGTCCAACGGTCCCAAAGTGGCGCCTGACGCTTTGGTCCATTAGAGCTTGCTGTTTTGGGTTTTCCACTTAGAGCCCAATGATTGTATGGTATCACCCAATGCTATCGAAGATATAAAAGAGTTTTAACAATATTATTTAAACTAGTTCATTTATTGTTGGGTCTATCGAGAAGAAAGTTCATTGAGGAGATAAAATACCAATGAGGTTTGAATCCAACCACATAAGATATTGACACCAATCTCTACCAAAAACCTTAAGGCTATGGGTTAAAGGATTTTCAAACTTATATGGTGCTCTACTTTCTCATTTCTAATGGGACTTAAACTCACATTTGGAATCCTAAATACTATTTGTTGGGTCTATGAGAAGGTTCACTGAGGATGACACCACTCTTTATCCAAAATCTTAAGACAATGGGTTATCCAAAACCTTAAGACAACGGGTTAATGAATCTTCAACCTTATATGATACTTTATTTTTTTATTTCTACCCAATGTGAAACTTAGACTCATACTTAGAATCCTAACATATTTAAGTTATTTCAATATTTTCTTATATCATACAGGCTCATTCCTTTTCAAAAATGTAAATATCCTAATTCACTAATAATTTGTTTTTCCATCTCATCTCTTTATAAAAATTACACTCCAATTACTTAATTCAACACAAGAAAAAACAACTCAATAGAACAACTGAAAAATCATCCCATCCAAAACAATCACAAATATTTAGCACAACCTTATCATTAAAAGAAATCAAATCATGGATTCCAACATGAATAAATAAAAAACATCTAAAAACAAAAATCAAACAATCAACCAAACTTCAAAGGTTCTCGTCACATGCATTTCATTGTTATCAAAACCTTAAAACAATTGTATTTTAGAATCTTTACTAATTTCCTTACCGGAAGACAATTTATTATCAAACAAATATTTAAGGTTAAAAAATAGTGCTACCTCAAATTAGAAACATATATAAATGTATAAACTAAACCAAAATTTAGTACATAGTAAATTAAGTTGAGAAGATCGCTCTTCTCAACTGTCTTTATTAAGGTTGATGATTAAAACATTATAAAAATAAAAAAAGTTAATAAAATAAATAAAAACTAACTTTATAAAATTGATGGATTCAAAATATTCCTTTTTTACTCTTTTTAATCTAACTGTTGTATGATTAATTTCTAAAATAGATGCGATTAGCGGAAAAAATTAAAAAAAAAAACACTATGGGCGGTGCACACGAAAGGTATGAGAGGGATGAAGGTTTTATCTTTTCCTTCTTATTCTTATCACTATTAGTATATTATATTATTATATAATATTATATTATTAAAACTTTAACTATCTTACAAAGTCATTGATTTATATATATATATATATATATATATATATTATTCTCCCTTACCATAAAAAACTGTTCATCTTTTAACGAAACAAAAAAGTATTAGATTTTATAGAATTCTCATTATGAACAATCATTCACTTTGTATTAATATTCAGGAATCTATTAAACTACGAATGAAGGATGGTGGAGAATATTTAGATTAAATCGAAATCGATTACTGAAAAAACCTATAAACCGTGTATTAAAAAGATTAAAAGAAAAAAAAAAGTATCTTTTATCCAGCTAAATTTAGGGTATGTACTCTAAATTTGGGCAATGGTTTAATATGCAACGATTAATTATGTACATAAAAGGAAAGGTGTGAAGAATGGTGAACCATGTTTTTTGCCCTACTTTTACTCTTGTGAGAGTTATTGAAGACACATCTAGCTTCAAATACCTCATTTCCATTGAACCCTCTTTGTAGAAGGGACATTTTAACATTGCTCTAAAAGTTCTAACTCAACACCCAATTGACATGAAAGTTCCCACCCTCCTTACTAGGGCATAGACATCTCCAAAAGGTGTTAAAGAAGCAAACAATTTCTTGAAAATCCCAATTCCAAGAGTCAAGTTCACAACTTGAATCACTCATGGAAGGAAGGGAGGTAAGCTTGTCAATGAATATTGTGTTGGATTTTGGATGGGAGGCTAGAACTTCTTTTTCAAAAAATTTAAAGTATTACTCAATATATATATTTTTATCACCCATTTCAAATTAATCGTTTTTACAACAATAAATGGTTAATGGAACAAATAAATAGACCAGATTAGGATCATCATTACCATTTACTTGTGTATAAAAATGCATGCACGATATATACTTTCATTTCAAGAGGAAAACTTCTACTCCTTCCTTCCTTCTGTTTTTACTATCCAATTTTTAGAAGATTTTTATTTATTTATTATTTATTTATTTATTTATTTATTTATATGTCCTTTCTAGAGATCAGTATAATTTTAATTATTATTTTAATAATTGTGTTCTCACTTTTCATTTAATCTCTAAATAATTTGCATTTATATGTATTATTAAAAAAGAAATAATATACACACTCATGAAAATATCAGAATGAAAAACATATTATATATATATATATATATATATATATATATATATATATATATATATATATATATGTATAAAGGGCTTGCTTTGTTTGGAAAAGAAAATTGATAGATAAAAATTTCTACAATTTTCATGTTCCAATCTTGGTCTTTTTATACTTTATAGCATTTTTATTATGACAGTGCCCTATCTTTGGACAGATAGGAAAAGTGAAATGTATCATATGGTTCGTGAATATAACACAAGTGGTACTCTTAATTAACTAAAAAAAAATACATATTTGACTTTCATTGAACTTTTTCATTATTGGTATAATATTTTTATTTCAGAAAATTAAAATATTAATATGGGCTTTATGAATTTATATTTTCAATATGATAAAGACAATTGCTAATATAGAAAATGGCATACTATTTCATCAATTGTTGATATAATGCATTGTATCATTAATGTATATTAGCAATGAATGCTTAAGTTAATGTCATTTTTACTTTAAAATTAATATTTTCAGGGTTCTACTGTCCTTCCTTTTAATTTTATGTCTCTACATCATACCATTACATTACTAATTACTAATAGTGGTAATTTTTATTTTTATTTTTATTTTAATTTCACTAAATGTCTAACCAAACTTTCTCTCCATGCAGCAAGGTTCCCTCTCAGTACACATGACCTTATCACCATGTTGTGGAGTATCATAGAAAATAAACAAACTCAAAACATGGGAATGTTTCCCATTAAAACTTGGACAATATAAACTTTTTAGAATGAGAAATGAATCCCATTTTAGCTTTTTTATTCTTGTTCACTTAACCAAATTACATAAACTTCCAGCAATAATATTAATTAATAAGGAGCATACGTTCTTCTTATTATGTCTTGAGCTTGTGTTGGTTGATGTGCATTGATTAATTAAGGGGGCATTAACCAATACAAGGCCATGATGATTGAACCTTATTAGCTTACACATAAATTTAAATTTTAAGCAACTAATAATAAAGCTTTTTCACATTAAATTATACAATCCACTAATTTTATAGTTGTAGAAGTCGATTATTCATTTTCTTATAAACGTTTATAGATAAATAAATCTATATATGTTAGAGTTTGATAGAAACCTTGAACTTGTATTGGTTAATGTGCATTGATGAGGGGGTATTAACCAATACAATTCAAAGGGATTCGATAACTTTATTTTCTCTCTAATTCATATCAATGCACTTTGTATATATATGCATTTTTAAAAACTGAGAAAGAAAGTTACTAAAATGATCCTATTTTTCATTATTTGAATGTATGCAGAGAAAACCTACAAAGATGTCTGTGCCTCAATTTGGAGGGTGGGAACACAAGGCAGCAGGAGTGCCCACTGATTATTCAATGGTGTTCAGTCAAGCTAGGGCAAATAGAAAGACTCAGAAAACTGATTTAGCTGAAGTCAAACGTTTAAGCCTTGGAAATGAAAGGGATAACCTAAATGGCAACCATCGTCATGGAAATGGACATGGTCATACACATGGTGGTCATACACATACACATGAACATGGGCATGCACATGGACCTGGACCTAGTCATAGGCATGATAAGGAAGATCCACCTTTCACAGTGAGTCCTTAATATTCTTGGTTACTTTACTATTAAAGTTAGTTTATCCTTTAGGTTTATTATTACTCTTTGAAATTTTCTTCTCAAGAATTTGACTTTCCAATTATTGTGTTATCTATGTTTTTTTTTTCTCCTTTTTACAAATATTACACCTAGTTTTGATCCATGCCCCCTTAATCAATGCACATGGATCAAAATAGGGTGTAGTGTTTTCAAAACTAACAAATGCAAAAAAAATTTCCCTTTTTTCTATGTTACAATCTCAGAAAAAAATACTCTTGACCCCAATATGATATAGTTTATGGACACTAGAAAAATTACAAACCATAAATATAGAAATAAAAAGTACAGAAAAGGAAATGAAGAGATGTGTATAAGTTAAGGTAGAATGTTCGAAGGTAACAAAACAAACTATATAGTATGATTACCTCACTTAAAAAATGTCGAGTCCTATTAACTTCTATCAAAACAGGCTAGAAATCATTGCTACATTTGGGTGGATTAAAAAGCTACAAAAATGAGAGAAAAAAAAAAAGAAAAAAATATTCTAATTTTTTCTTTGAAAAATTAACTTAAATTTAAAAATTTAGATAAAAAAATGTAGTATATTTAAATATGGATTAAATATGTTTTTAGTCCATAAACTTATACACAATTGGAATTCCTTCCTATGTCAAGCTTTGATAAATTTTGGTCTCCAAACTTTAAATATAAATGGATACAATTCTCTTAACCTAACAACATTAACTTTTTACCTTAAATGATGTTTTGGACTTATATTTGAGTTGTTTATACTATTTGATATATTTTAATTAACTCTAATGTCAAATTTAAACATCATTTAACACATAAAAAAATAATTGTGTTAAAAGAACTATATTCATTCACTTTAAAGTTTGGAGACTAAAATATATCAAATTTGGGACAATAACGAATTCCAATTTCACGTATAAGTTTAGGGACTAAAAAATCATATTTAACCTTTTAAATATCTATTGAGAAGAAATATTCAAGGAAAAACTATAAATCAATATTTAAGAAAAGAAAAGAGTAATAACAAAGTTATGAAGAAGAAGAGAACTTTCTTATTGCTAACAAAATCATAACCTAAAAAATTGGAAATTCTAATATAACAAGTTATCAATCCTATAATTCGATATCGTATTGCACATAAATAATGAAAGATGATGGAATAAATATAAACACTTACTCTACTTAGCTAGATGTCAAGGCACAATATTTCCATCACCAAAAGCGAAATGAACAAGTTGAGTTAACTTCAAGTCATATAACCCTCTAGTTAGGATGATGAACATTTTTCATTACAAAATTACTATAGCTTAATAGTTGGATTAACAATGATGTAGGTTGAAACGAAACTCAGAAAATTACCTTGACTATTTCAGAAGATATCACCATAAGAGCCACTATTAGAGTTACCACACGAAGCACCATTTGTATTCCTTTTAGTAAAAATTGCTAAAGAAGGAAACCAATTGACTTCAATTATCCTTAGTGCAAAAGAAGGATAAATAAGAATTTAAAGAATAGAAAATCATTCATATCATTACATTTACATAATCTCCCTTAGAAGAAAACTTCAAATTTACTTTAGAAAACATTGACCAAAGGACAAATTTGTTATCATCATTAGGTTTGCATTCATGAAATTAGTCCAACAAATTTCCAAGTCATCCAAACGATTTAGATCACAATAGAACTCACTATATTCATCATGAGGTTTGCATTCATGAAATCCAACAAATTTGAACTACTAAATTTAAGCCTCAAAATGATAATAAAAAACAAATTTTTATTTTCTTCATCTTTACCATAAAAATTGAAAGAATATACCATTTAAAGACCACTTTTATACACAAATAGTCATTAATAGGTAGCCTATTGTCTATCAGACTCCAAAAAAGAAAGAACAGTGTGGAAGATGGCTTAAGACCAAAATGTTTTATATCTTCAATTTTTTGTTGGATGGTCGTACACATACAACAAAGACAAATTAAAAGAAAAACACCATTTTTAGCTAGTTTTCAAAGTAGTTGTTCTTTATGAACACTCTTAGAAAGTCAAATTTTATTCTATCTAACATTACAAAATCAACTTGTATGGTAGGTTTGCATCCACTTGTATCCTATAATTCAAACATTTGTAGGCAATAAAGGATCACTAACACATCCCCTCACATCAACGTTTGAGCACCTTGATCATCGAAATACAAGGTGTAGGCTATTATGACATATTAGAAAATAAACATTAAGTCTAACTTAACCTCACAAAATTAGTTCATAATAAGGGTGTTACACCACTTATCTATTATAATGTGGTTGTATATTTAGTCAATGCGAGATTTTCAAAACAACTCCTCATGTCAAGGACTAAGTATCTTATAATTTTTTCATATTTCTTATTGATGTGGAATTAAGTCTTCACAATATGAACTGAACATCTCAACCATGGGGGCTCATTAGGCTTAACAAACATTTCTCAAATAGACTCTGATACCATTTTAAAATATTGACTTTAAGCTTAAATAAATTTCAAAAAATTGACTTGTAAAATGAGGTATACACCAACTTATATATTATAATTTAACCATATTTCTAGTTAACAAGGGATCTCTAACAAACACTTTGCTATAGAATCACGACTTTCTCATTTAAAATTAGAAGTTTACGTCATATAGGTGGGGATATTTTGAGATCATTCACCTTCAAAATCCTTTAAGTGGCAATAAGTTGATTTTTTTTATCAACAAAAAAAATATAAAAAATAAGTGTACTTGAGCTACCCTAATTCATATGCAAACTTTATCTGCAAAATTAAAAGAAAAGGAAGATATCCTTAAATTCCCTAACAAAAACTACCTGCCAACAAACTAAGATGAAACATTGATCCTCATCTAAGAATCAAGGACACAATATTTTCTTGGTGAGAGACAAAAGTAGTTAAGAAATATTAGAACAAATCACATAATATAATGCTTAGAATGCAGTTGTCACATGAACAAAGTTAATATGACTTTTTGTCGGACTCAATGTTCTTTGTTGTGTTGTTACAACCATTGTTGAATTCAACCTTGCTTCCTTCTTCTTAAGCTTCTAACTCATTGTTGTATACACCAACTCCTAAACAACCCCATTAATGATTCGCATTTCTCCCTAGTCTATATCTATATAGAGAACAAAAACTCTAGACTATAATATCTAGGTGTTAATTCAAAAATTTCATAAGGAACTATGTTTATTAATACCTCATTCTTTTACCTGTTTTTCATTGACCAAGTTCTTTAATTATATTGTTCATGTTTGTTCCATCATCTCAAGGTTCCTTCTCTTCTTGCACCCTCTATCTACCAGTCTCCCACATAACGTTCAATTTTCTTCTTCTTATTGTATTCATCGTCAGCCTTGCATTTTACATTCTAGTACCGTAAAATTCCTGTCTTATATATGGGATACATACACCTACCTGAAAATGAAAAATTTTCCTTTGTGATTTTATTCTTCAACCATGCCCAAAATCTTAACTAAAATTTCCTCTACATCAAGATTAGCCTTTAGAAAGATGATATTGTTCCTCTCAAGTTCCCCAGACTTCAAATGAAAACAATCCACACCTCTTCCATATCATATTCCATTTATAGTTCAGTTTCAATATAACTAAAGAAAAAGTGACTTATAGTTTCCTTTTGGACTCCACACATAACACAAGCATCGTTGTTCAATAATACTCTTTTGCGCCTAAGAATTGTTTTGTAGGCATTTGATATAGCATGACATGCAAAATATTATGTTGATGGGATGGTTTTTACTCTCCATAAACTATCAAAGAATTTTGAATTTTCTCCATTACAAACTCCCTGCAACTTTGTGTATGCCATTTTAAGCGTATACACCTTATCTTCCACCATCAACCTGCATCCAATATCATCTCGTCCCTTGTTAAACATTATCCTTTCAATGTCTTCTATAAGGCTTTTTCCATTCAAACCATTCTCTCTTCCAGCACATATCACATTCCCATATATTAACTTCCCATTTCACACATTTACTTATTTTTAATTCTTATCCCCAAGCCATACATCTTCCCAAAACATTATCGTAGTTCCAACACCCACTTTCTACGTCATACTCTCCTCAAACTAGGTTTTCTCTTCACCCGATCCACATCCACCACCGAAACTTCCACGACTCACTCTTTCTTTTATGCAAGCTTCTCCATGATCCGAATTTGGACTCCAAAATATCCTTCCATAATCCTTGCCCTTCTATAGCTGATTTTCATTTCCACTTATCCAAGAGTTCTACATTGAACAACTTCATATCTTTAATCCCATGTCCTCCATCACCTTTTGTTTTACATAAGGTTGCACATTTTACCCATGTTATTTTAATCCCATTTGCTCACCAACCCCATAGAGATTTTATGTATACTTTCATGATCTACTCATTAATGAAAGCTATCATATTAAAGAAAGACATATAATATAGCAATATAGATGTGAGGACAAATTTAGGTATGCATATTATCCCCCAACGAAGGCTAAGAGTCTTCCTGTCCACCAAGTTAATTTTTTCTTGACATTGTTCACTATTGGTTCCCAATTTTTTTCCTTTGATTTCCGCAACACTTATGCCAAGATACTTGAATGGAACATTCATTAGTCCATAATTCAAACTGATGGAGCTTATTTGTAACTATCCCTCACCTACACCTATACCTTTTAAACTACTCAATTGGAAATTAGCCCTTAAACTTGTGGCAAGTTAAACACCTCAAAATAATTTTCAGTACACCTATATTCTTAGCTCATGCCTTACATATGAACAATCTATCATCCACAAACTACAACATATTAATGTTAATATCTTTTATGCTTATTGTTATTCCTTCTAACATTTTATTCTTATTAGCTTGCCTAACTATACCTGAAAACTATTATGCCACTATTAGAAACAAGAAAGGTGTGGGTGGATCACCTTGTCTAAGTCCTTTTGCTGGAATAAACTCCTAAGTTGGATTATTGATAACAAGGACTGAAGTTGTAAAGGATTGAAGACAAGCTCTAATCAAAGTAATAAACTTATAATAGAATATTAATTTTCCCACCATATAGTAGAAAGCAATCCATTTTCATTGAATCATATGCTTTTCAAAATACAATTTGACTATTGTACATTATTTTCTATTACATTACACTTCTTTAATTACTTCATTAACAACTATAACACTATCAAGTGAACCTCTATGCTTAAGAAAGCATATTGTGTACCATCAATTATTTTAGTTAGAATCTTCTTAAGTTTGTTAGATAATATTTTAGATATTATCTTATATACACACCCACCAATGAAATGGATTTCAATTCATGTAAGCATATAAGGTTTTCTAATCTTGGTATTAGGGATATAATAAAGGCATTGTACCTCTTTTTTGGATAGAGTTATTTGACTAAAATTCATTTATAACTTATGCGACATCTTGTTTCAAGATTTCCCCTTTCTATTTATTAACTTGAGATTAACCTATTTTTGAAATATTGTAATCATCCCTTTCAAAACTTATGCGACATCTTCTTTCCTTTAGTTTCCTTATTGCAATAAAATCTCCCGGGGAGACATAGTACCAATGAGATATGAGTCCAACCATATACAGGATTGACACCACTCTCTACCCAAAACCTTAAGGCAATGAGTTAATGGGTGTTTCATCTTTATATAGTGCTCTACTTTCTCATTTCTATCCAATGTGGGACTTAGACTCACACTTGGATTTCCAACAATCTCCCCTTCAAGGGTGAGTCCCTTCCACATAGGTTCATCTTAACGAAATTCGTTTGAGCCGGTCACCAAGATAAACTATCGACTCTGATACTAGAGTTGGGTGTATCGAGGAGGGGGTTCACCAAGGGAGACACAAACACCAATGACATATGAGCTCAACCATATAAGGGATTGACACCACTCTCTATTTTTCTCTCTCTCGATACTCAGAGTATAAAGCTCTGATACCACTGTTAAGAAAATCTCACGATACACATACTCAAATATTTTCCTAAAATTGAGTCTTGTATTCGTTGATAATTGAAGGGATTTAAATAGTTGTGACACTTACAATATACAAGAATAAAAATAAAATATCAACTATCTTAAAAATAAAATCTGCTTAATCTATCATAAAATAATATTGTACCTAGATAAACAAAAAATCATAACTACATATTCCTATTTTATCTCTATCAAATCAAACTAAATATTATTAGACCCAAAACTAATAAAATAAGATTTAAACAAAATTATTAATAAAACCCTAAAATTTAAGTTTTCCCAACACCTTTCACACTAAAACACCTTTCATGTCACATTGCTAGAATCTTCATGCCTCATTCTCATATTTGTTCTCAATCCACTTTATAACCTTATCCCCTAAAATTTCTTAACAACTTTTTTCTTTCAAAATCCTTTTTCTTGTAAGCAAATAATTCATATCCCTTATCAATTATTTAGACACCTCTAATTTAGCCTCCCACCCATTCCTCTTACATATAGGCTTAGTATGTTAATTTATGATTTTGCAACCCCTCTTCCCCGTCCCTCACATATATCAACTCACAACCCCTTGATTCCAATTCCTCTAGCTTTCTCAATACATTATTCTCTTTTGTAGTGAACGTTAATCCCAATTTATTTCCGATTGCCTAAAGCCTACTCGCCTCTAATCTCCCATTTTTTAACCAATATAATCTATTAAGGTTTTAAATTGCATTGTCAAACATTGAATTACTCAAGGCTTGTATAACTAACCTTTTTTGTTGTGCTTTGCTCCTATTCCATAGGTGTGCAAATTGGTTCTCTTTATCTTTTTATTGGTTTCATCAATCCAAAATTCCATAAGCTTTTGGAATGAGTCTAGGTTCATTATTGATTCTTTCACAAGCACCATTAGATTGGGTGGATTTTCTTTGTGTTGGTTATTTGTCTCTATGTAAGAGTCCAAGCACCAAGTATCATTATAAATATTAATTTGAGAATTGTCTACCAATGCCTAACAAATATTATAATGGATATCATTGGTAAAGTTAAATAATTATAATCTTTAAGAATAAATCTTATATCTTTTTAAATGAGGATATCACGAAAGAAACATACCCGTGTCATAAAAACCCATTATGAGTAAAAATTTAGTATATCTTAAGAATGCTTTATATTATAGGATTTAATAAGATTAAAAATAGAAACCAGACCTAACCTACCCCGAGCAATTAAAACACACACTTTCTTCTAGGAAACAATTACACTCTGACTATTATTAATATTACTATAATCCAATTGTACAAAACATTCCCAATCATTTATTAAAGAAACTAGTATATTATATACATGTAAGATATACGAACCATATATGATATCATGCAAATAACTAGTTGAATTTGTTTATAATGAACAAGATCTTGCTCTTTCACAAGACCTTTTAACATGAAAACAATTCATTAAAATGGTTGGGCAGATAACTTCAATAAAAATAGTTACCCTAAGACATGTTAAAGGCAATGATCCATGACCAAAACTAAGGATGTTTCAATGCATATACACTCAAAGATGTAAACTTTCACAAAAATTCCATTTAGCTAGAGTAACGATTTGACTAAAATCATGACCATAGGCAATGTAGCTATTTGGTATTTGTCTTAAAAAACGAAAATATGTACTTTTCATAAAAAAATATATGATTCTTTTGTACCATTAGATACATTGGAAGAATTTATGTGTTCTTTTAAGTAAGAGATATATTTGTTAAAAACTTTCACCTTTTAGTTTATAATCCATATAACCTTCCATGTTATCATTATAGAATGGGAGTCTAGATAAAAATTACTTTAATCAAAGAGTAGAAAATATTACTAAAAGCAAAGGTTTTCAGTGTGGAAAGATGAATGTGTCAATCTTTATGGTGACTTTTCCTCCACCAATGTGTCAATTAAGTATGTCAATGACTTTTGATGTGATATTGGTGTCATCCACCATACCCATGCTTTTACTAAAGTAAAATTTTTAAGGAAGCACAGTTCTTCATAGTAATACAAGATAATTTGTCTGAAATCTTGCATAATTGTTTGATGTACCAAAATGTTTGATAAAAGAATATGAAAGAACCATATGAACCTAAGGAACTATTACCATTAAAGTCAAACATAATCATGAACTATGGAGGCTACTTTACAATCAAGCACATAAGTGATCATGCAATTACCAACATGATTATTCATAGGAGTAATGACTCTATTGATGAGATAATTATCAAAGATAATATTATTTTAAGTATACTAATCATAGAAGTGTAATATTGTTTTAAGTATATTAATCATAGAAGTGTTTAATGATATCATTTAAAATATTCAACAAAGAAGGGAGAAAGTTGTAAGTAGAAAATATCTTTATAATTAAAAGAAATTTAATTAATGGATTACTTACATTAAACAATGTGAAATAATTTAGAGCTTTTATCATCATAGTTAAACCATTAGATTTGTGACTTTTATCTAAAAAATGTTTAAAAAAAACTTAACTCAATCTCAGCAAAATTTATTTGTAATGTAAGGTTTACACTTACTTATATACTATATTTTTCTCTAGTCATTGTGGTATCTTTAACACTCCCATACTAAAGACTAGACATCTTCAACATTATAGTACAAAGTGGGCATGTTGTAATGGCATCTTAGAAAATGAACTTTAAGTTGAACTTGGCCTAACAAACTAGCTTGTAAATTGAGGTTTTTACCCTTTTATATATTTTGCTTTTATCATATTTCAATTCAGTATGCTCTTCAACACAACCCTCATGTTGAAGATTAAGCATCTTTATCATCGAAATAGAGGGGGTCATATTGGTTCAGCAAATCTCATTAGGATGAATTCTGATATAATATTTGAAAGTGTACTTCAAATCTAATTGAGCCTTACAAAACTAGTTTGTAGGGTGATATTTGTGAACACTTATATACTATAATTTAATAATATCTTCAATCAATGTTGGATCTAAAAAAAAAAACCTTTTTGAAAAACCATGACTCTAACATTTAAAGTTGGTAATTTATAAGTGATACACGATAAGGTTTGTAGAGACCCTTATGTGAAATACTTCATAATGACTATAGGTTGATTGTGAATATGGTTTAATTAATTTTTCTGTAGCAGAGTCTAGGCACCAAGTATCATTCTAAACTTTGATATGAGAATTGTCTCTCAATACCCCACCAATATTGTAACGAAGTTCATTGATAAGCATAACTAAAAATGTCCACAAATAATAAGGCTTGTGACTTTTGTAATAAAAATTAAGATGGAAGAAACATGTTTGCATCATTGGAGCCCATTCTGAGTAAGATTATAACATATCTCAAGTACGTTTATTATTATAGGCTATATTCAAATTAGATATAGAAACTAAACCAGACCCTCCCACAATAGTTAACAAACATACATTATTATAAACAACAACTTAAACTTGATAACACAAAATTAATCCACTAAATCTATCTAATAATCAACATAAATTTAATTTGAATCTAATGTACTAAGCCACAAAAGTGGTGTACACAACTTTTTTTAAAAGAGATACCCGTATATATGTTAAAGGCAATGATCCCTGACCAAAAGAAAGGATTTTTAATGCATATATATACGCTCAAAGATATAAAAATTTCATAAAAACAACATTAAGCTAGAATTAACAATTCGACTAAAATCATGACCATATGCAATAATTAGGTATTTTTCTTATAAAAGACAAAAGAGTAATCAATATAAAGAATATAGTTGTTTTATACCTTTAAAAAATGTCCTGGTAATACAAGAAAAAATTATCGGTAAACACGATTTACTGACGAATACAAACCCATTAGTAAATGCCCATGAGTAAATATTTATCAGTAACATATGTTGATACATATCTATTAGTAAAATTTGTTGATAAATTGTGTGATTTGGTTTCTTCTTCTCCCTCCCCTTCCCATTTAGTTTCTCATTTAATCATTTGTATCCTCCTCCCCGTTGGCCGGCCATCGCACCATAATCACCACTCTTGGTCATTTTTATCCTTTGGGGTCTCATCTTCCTCTTATTTATCATCCTCCTTCCATCTTTTACTTCCTCCATTTCCTCCCTCTCCACTTGCTTCTCTAACTTGGGCTACCATTGTAACCATCACTGACGTCCTCCATCTATGTGTCACTAATAATCATTATGTTAGTGTCACACGTCACTGTGAGTCACTTCATCACCAATGAATCTTTCCATCACCCCAAGCCACCATTGTCACCCCTAGCCACCTCCCCATCCTTTTCTTCTCTTTTCCTTCTCACTCATCTCCCCTTAACTAAAAAAATTCCATCAGATTAACCTGGGAATTTGTTGCATAAAGTGTCAACATATTTATACAGGGTTTATCCTTCGAAAATGAGAACTGTAATTAACCGAAAGACATTTCCATTGACTCTATCCATTGGTAATAATAATTGTAATTTATTGGCAAATCTTTTTGACGGGTTTTACAATTAGATTTTTACAAATGGAAATTCTATCACTAATTTAAAATGTGACATTTGTTAGAAAAGTTCTTTGGTAACTTAGAGTTCACCAATGAATTTGTGATTGTCGGTAATATTTTGTTGGTAATGAACGAAATTCTTGTAGTGTGGAAAGAATTTGTTTGTTTTCTTTGAAGTGCTAAATATCCTTTTTAAGAACACATATTGCAAGGTTAATAAGCATGTGTGTGAGAGGATTCACTTACCTCACACCTCCCTCATAGGCCATGTAAGTTTTCATGTTACCACTGATAGAGATTGAGATTTCGACTAAAAGTGACATCAATCCAATAATAGAAAAAACCAAATTTAAATGTGATCATTACCTTAGTGAAAGCTTTGATTTCGTATATTTGTTATATTTAACCATGTGAAAGAATTTTGTGTTTTGTTACCATGGTTAAACCATTATATTTATGACTTCTCTATCTAAAACTTGTAATCAAGGGTAAGGGTTTTGCTAAGATAATTAGTTAATAGTATTGTATTGTATGACACATTCAACGAAAACTAATACACTAGTTTCAATTTTTAAACTTGAATTTTAAATAATGTTGGCTAAGTCAATGCTAATTTGCCATTAAGTTTTATAAATTATATTATAATAGGAGTTATATATATATATATATATATATATATATATATATATATATATATATATATATATATATATATATATAAAGTTAGTTGTTAGTATTTTGTTAGTAGAGGGAGTTGAACCATTAACTTTTCTCACCCCTTGCAAATCCTTCAAACCAATCTTATAGCTTCTAAATGTTAGTGGAGGGAGTTCCACCTATAACCTCTCCCACCTTCCCTTCTAACTTTTAACAGAAGGGATTTAGAATCAGATTGGTTAATGTGAATGTGTTTAATCTAAATATTCATTGAAGTTAGTATTAATTTTGTTGATACTAATGCTTTAAAAAAATGTCTTAATTAGTAATTTCATCTTTATATTTAGGTCAATAATTAACTTTGTACCTTATTTTTTATACCCAATTGAGTTCTAATATTTGTTAAATAAAGTATATTTGGTTTCTTATGTTAAATTAATGTTAAAGCCATTTGAAAATTTCATATCTCAATATTTGATTCATCTTTTACATTTGAACTCTTCTAATTTTTTTTTTCATTTTATTTTTATTTCTTTTTCTTCCTCTACCTTTCCCTGTGGAAGGTATTTTACTATAATATATGCACATAAGCAAGTAAGAAGCAAACATATTTTTTAAAGAATTATGTGATGATACCTACTATTATGACATAAAGAAAACGTCTATGGTTGCTAACTAACATTTTAGATTGTCAGAAATTTTGATTAATGTTGGGTTAGGATTTCTCTGGGTAGACATGAGTGAAAAATAGATGAAAGAAGATATAATAAGATAGAAAAAAATAAAAACTTAGATGAAAGAAGTCTGAGTGTGAAAGATTCATATTAAAAAAGTGAAGAAAGAAATCTTGAACTGTCAAATGGGCGTAAGTTAGACTCAAATGAATTATAATATTTTTCCATGTTTAAAAATGAATATTTAGATTAAAACTATATAGAGTTTTTATTTTAACTAGAAGAGGTACATGAATTTATTACAAAGAATAAGATTAATATGCACTATATTAATGATAACTTAAATATAAATAGTAAAATAAAACATATTAACTCAAATAAAAATTAAAAATAAATAAAATTAACTTAAATTAATATTAAATCGAGTTTAATTTAATAATTATAAATACAGTAGATTAGTAAGATTAGCTTGTGCATTAGGTCTTTCAACTATCAAAAGGCGATAAAAAAATGCAATGTGTGTCTAGTTTTAGTAAATTTCCGCTTTCTAGTACATGTAGACTCAATCCTTGTTTCACAATAAATTTGTGTTTAGTGTGCTAAATGCTTATTCAAACACAAAGTAAAAATGTTACTAAACCATTGGTTTTTCACAATGTTAAACTTATTTTATTGGAAATTTCAATTTTAAAGAGTTGAAAATCACTATAAAAATTCACCTTTTTATAATTTATGAGAAAATTAGATGTAAAATTGATGTTTTTTTTTTTAAATAAAGTGATGTTTCACTAATTTGACATCTGAAATCGAGAGGAGTGAGTGGAAGATGAAAGATGGAAGACACTACTACAAGATGAATGCAAAATTCTGCTAACTTAAATGTAATTTATCATTTTGCAGAGGAGAAAGAATGCTCTCATGAATTGCTTTACATCTTGATATCAATTTTCAAATCACACACTTGAGATCATGATATTAAGCATGCAAGGATGGCATATATATATAAACTTGAAAGACATAGAAACCTGATCAAAAGCTTCCATAATCCGAAGTGCCTTCTGCTTCTATTGAAGCTTCTGTCTCTTTTGTTTCTATTGTTTCCATCAAACCCAAATGAATGTATGACATTAATCACTCCAAAGCACTTTTATTGAGACCATAGGCGCACATAATTAAGATTTCACATGCTTCTCACATGAAATCAGTCTAGGAAATACCTTCGTCAAAACACATCTTGCTCAAGAATTTCCAAGGTTGAATCAATCATGTACTTATTTAATCAAGTGAGTCTTTGTATTATGAAAAATATGACCCATTCTCACTCAAATATATTGTGTAATCTTATTTCTTCTTATTTTTCTTTAGTATGTTAATTGAAAAATAATTTACTAAAAGTTACAAAATATTTTCAGACTTAAGAGTGAAAAAAAATATATCTAAAACAATTATAATCATCAATGAAAAATTATTTATAACGAGCATGAGAAACAACATGAGACATACTTCAAACATCATTTTGAATTATTTCAAAGTAAGACGAAGTATGATGAACATTAATTAGAAAAGGAAGCGTCTTTTAACCAATTTGCAAACAAAACAAGAAAAAGGTGCAGTAGGAAAAATACTTTTATTTCCCAATAGACTAATTTTAAGTAAACAAATTTTAAATAAATAAGACAAAACAGTAGAATTCGAATGACCCAATTTTCTATGTCAAATGTCATAGAGATTCAAAACATTATTACAAGTAAAAGATAGATTATTAGAAATGAATTTCACTAGAAACAATTATCCCACTTTAGGCTCATTCGTGATGGACCTTCCATAATGTATGCTCCTGCACAGAACAACTAGACGGAAAAAATTTAACATCACAATTATTGTCCACTAATTCACAATAAACAATAAATTGGAAGCAAGTCAATGTGAGACAAGCATATTCCGAAAATCAAGGTTTCCATCACCAATATTAGTGATGGAAAGAGCATAACCATCAATATTATGTATTTTCTGAGTATAATTACAAATGGGTCTATTGCCTCGGTTCAAAGCAACTAAGACAGTAAAGAGGTATATTGTCTCGGTTCAAAGCAACCGAGTTAGTAAAGGGGAGTATATTGCCTTGTCTCTTTTTGTAAAAAAGATGGTAAAGTGTAATTTATATTTAATTTTTTCATTTATTTTCGTGCATAACTACAGATCTATGTTCAACTGCTACCATGTTGTTCTCATTTTCTACTTTGATTGTGACCAAAACCGAGGCTGTAGAGTCCATTTTGCTTGAGTTTTTACCACAACCACTACCTATAGTCTGCATTTTTTTAAAGATGGGTTCGTTTCTGTAGCATCCCCTGTAACAGAAATAGACCTGCATATAAAAAGAGTTTGCACAGTACAAATATACGGTCCAAAAATATTATTTTCAATGAAAATTAGAAATATAACCACAAATCAACTCAGTGTACATATAATCATAACCGTAAACTTAATATTGATATGCTAATGTACAACTTATTAATTATATACTAATAACTAAATACTATATATCCTAATAACTACATACAATTGTAGACTTGAATTACATATTTTGCAAGTGTTTTCCTTATGTAATTAAGGGACTTATCGATAATTTGAAGGGAAAAATTGAATCTTTGCTTAAGACACAATGATTTCAACTAGATTGTATATGAATTCTAAGAGATAGAGAGAAAAAATCAATAAGACAAAATATTATCGTTTCCCATCCACTTGTAATATTGGCGCGAATAATGGTCATCATCCAATACATTACTGCACTCATATGACCTAGTTTGTCTATTACACTACAATATATCATCAAATTATAAAATGTTAAGGAAGATCGTTGGAATAAAACTATTATAAGCAAGTATGGACTAAAATACCAAACCATGAAAGCTTAAGGGTCAATCATGCAAGCTTTTTAGCCATAACTATTGATTTTCCTCACAACATCATATGTGCTACAATTGAACTATGAAAAAAATGGCTTTAGAATACACTTATATAACAAATAAAGTTCAAACATTGTAGGTTCTTACCAATCCATTACTTATTTAAGATGTTTGGGAAGATACTTGTGCAATGAGCAAAATCACACAACAATGTTATCCGATAGGGAAACCATAAGTAGTTGTCAATGATGCTTGAAATTTGTAATAACTTAATTCTTATATATTAAAATTACAAATGAAACTTTGAAGTTAACAAACTTCACTAACCTAGCTATATAAAGGACATAATATAGCTTCTTCCCCGTTGCAAAACAATTGGTGACGTATATTTGGATGTCATCAAATTTATTCCCTTCGTGAGTAAGGTGGGGGTCGATGAACTCATATACATCATTGAACCCCATCGTGTTAGTTACACCAAACATATACCTAAAACCAAAAATTGATTTGATATAAGTAACTTGATAAATCAATTTTATATAAATAATTTCTCATAAACTTACATCATCCATAACTGAACAAGTGTAATATCAAACTCTTATTTCCCCGACACAAGCTTCAAGACATCTTGCTTAAAGTAAGTACAATGAGATCTTAGAGTCTCTTCCAAATATAGTAGAATCCCATGCATTGGTGTGTGACGTTCTTGAAGTATCCAAGCAGCAGAATCCCTTCTCCAACATGGTAGCATTCTAGGAAGGGGAGAACATGTTGAATTGGCTTCAAGAGAGGAACTCAAAGCTATTTTTTGCCTTCATAATCCAACAACATTTCAATATCAAGCAAGCCATTTTTCCAAACAGTTTTGGAGTGCACAAGTCTAGTTTTTCCTACTCTTGATTTTGTAACACTTTAAGCATTGTTTCAATAATTTTTCAAGCTTTGTATCACTAAACCTTTGAGGTTTAATTGGTTTTTCATTTTGCAACTCAAAGTGGCTTGGAAAAGTGTTTTTCAAGCAATTCCAAGTACACAATTAAACATTGTAATAGTTTAGTTTCCACTTCTTAGTGTGAAACTGTGTCAAGGGGATCAAAGTGTCATTTGCACTTTCACTTAGGAGCGCTTATCATTTTCCATTTGCATTGTTTTACATAACTTTGCTTGGTTGTCTTTTATTTTTTAAGTCTCCATGATACTTAGGGACGTGTTTCATTAGGCTAAACCTTCATTTGGTTTCTAGTTGCATTTCCATCTTGCATTCGAAAAGCTTTTGAAAGATTTCTACCTAGAAACTAAGGCAAGAAACAACCAAAGACACTCTAGCTAGGAAGGACAAGGTTCTTAAGCTTGTTCATTTGTGACTCACCTCTCCTTCCTGGGAGCTATTTGATTACTTTTATCTCTAGAATCTTTCTAGAAATCCTTTACCAAAAATATAAAAAGTTTGTGAAAAGTGTTAGACTCTCTAGTTGTGCAAAATTTTCAAGCTATTGTGAAAACCTTTCTTACTTCACAAGTATGAGTCATTCAAGTATGCAAGGAAGTATTAAAAATGATTATGAGAATGTGCAATTAAGTGAGGAGCTTCATAGAACTCAAGCTGAACTTAATAGAACTGAAGTCGAGCTTAATAGAACTCAATCTGTTTCACCAAGCTCACCAAGAGATAAATGAGCTTAGACAAATGATTAATAGCCTCACTCTTCACCAAAGAGGTCAAAATTGTGCCGAGTATTGTTCATAGGCCAAACAATGATCGTGGTTGTTAGAATAATTATTAAGTCTACCTATGATTAGTATAGCAGGGCCTAAAGTAGGCAGTTGTGTGTTGGGGTATCTATAATGATTGTTCCTAGCAGTCTAGGACAATCTCTTCATCTTCCATCTATGTATTGTATCAGATTTTTATCTATATAAATGATAGAACTGAGAAGGGTCTTTCAAGCCCTTTAGAACTATTTTTCTCTGTTTTAGATCTCAAGTTGGTATCAGAGCAGGTTCATCCTGCTCTGGTTTCCTGTCCACCAGCACTGTCACTGCTGTTTGTACCTGTCTGGTGCCGTTCGCCGTTGTCCGCGGCTGTCTCGCCACTATCTGCAGCTGTCAACTGCAGTTTGAAGCTCTCCAACTTGGTTGTCCGCCATACAACATCTGTCCGCTGCTGTCCACTACCGTTCATCGCCGTCCGTCGCCGTTCTCCGCCGTCCGCCGCCGTCTGCTGTCACAGTTCTGTCCGGCGACCACTGGATCTGGTTCGCCTCTTCACGCGACGGCCAACCCCACCGGTGGGCTCACCTGATTCTCCTCCACGCTCCGCCACGCGCTGCCTCTTTGTGCACTGCGATCAGGCGCGTGCTGTCCACGCGCCGCCCTCTACTCATTGGAAAGTCGCCGCGCCACCTCCGTAGCTGTCGCCCTCTGCTCCTCTGTCCGTTCTGCCCCTCAAAATCTCACTTTGGTGTGTCCAGAAGCTCCCCCTTGAAGAAAACCGTGAGCAACCCTCTAGGGTTTTCTGGTTCTTCACGTTTTTTCCCTGGTTCTTCACGGTTTTTCTGGTTCTTTCTCCTGCTTTTATCACAGAATGGCGTCTGGAAGTGCTCTTTCTTTCTTTGGAAGTCCCTCCATCACTTCTGAAAAGTTAAACGGAAAGAATTATTTGTCTTGGTCTGCTGCTGTGGAAATGTGGTTCCTTGGTCAAGGACATTATGACCACCTTAAGCAGAATGGGAGCCAAGTACCTTCTGACAAAGCTGAACAATGGAAACAAGCTGATTTCCAATTGTGTGTCCTATTGTGGCAATCTGTGGAACCCCGACTTTTGATATCTCTTAGAGCCTTCAAGACATGTCACACTTTTTGGAAGAAAGCTCAAAGCATTTATGCTAATGATATTCAACGTCCCTATGATACCGCAAACAAGCTCGCCTATCTCAAAATGACAGACCATGATATGGTTTCCTTCATGACTGAAGCCCAAGCAGCTGTGGAAGAATTGAGAATGTTCTTGGAAGCGGAATCTTCAGAAGATATCAAAAGAACCTTGACAAGTATTATATGGTGATGATCCTCCGTGCTTTGCATCCAGATATGATCAATCATATCAGAGATCAACTTC
This sequence comes from Vigna nakashimae, assembly GCA_034642375.1. Classification (NCBI taxonomy): domain Eukaryota; kingdom Viridiplantae; phylum Streptophyta; class Magnoliopsida; order Fabales; family Fabaceae; genus Vigna; species Vigna nakashimae. The sequence goes on along the minus strand of CM067762.1, from coordinate 39,951,967 downwards.
TAACAAGTCATGAGGTCCCTTCCTTGGAAGCCTTGACCACACGTCTTCTTCGTGTTCCTGTGCCTCAGTCTCAGGAAGCTTATGAAACAATGGAACCATTTGTCATGGTTGCCACGCGAGGAAGAGGAGGACGTGGCACTAGAGGAGGAGGACGTGGAGGTCGGGGACGTCCACAATGCTCTTACTGTAAGAGGGTGGGTCACACCCAAGAAAACTGCTACTCCTTGCATGGCTTTCCTTAAAAAACCGTCAATATCTCTAAGGCTGAAACTTCCACTTCCAACTCCAAGTTCACTGAGGAAGAGTATCAAGAGTATCTACGATTAAAGTCTAATAGTTTGGCGCAATAATCTCAATCCCCAAGTATGTCCACAACTTGCATGTCTCAATCCATGGAAGGTCTAAATTCATGGGTAATTGACTCGGGTGCTTCGGATCACATATCTGGTAATACCTCATTGTTCTCAACCCTTTCCCTCCAAGGAAAAACCCATTTCATTACCCTTGCAAATGGCTCTAAAACTTGTTCAAAGGGAGTCGGTCAAGTCTCCTTGTCTCCCTCTCTAACTCTGAAATCTGTTTTTTTTGTCCCTAACTGTCCATTCAATTTAATTTCCCTAAGTCAGTTAACCAAAATGTTACATTGTTCAATAACTTTTGATTCAAAATCTTTTGTTATACAAGAGCGTGGCTCGGGGAGACAGATTGGAGAAGGATATGAAGCTGGAGGTTTATACCATTTTGGATCTCGCCCACGGGTATCTTGTGTTGCAGCTCTTCCCCCTAAAGTGTTACATGATCGGTTTGGCCATCCTCACTTGTCAAAGTTAAAAAAGATGTGTCCTGAACTTAGTGGTCTTCAGACTTTAGAATGTGAGTCCTGTCAACTAGGAAAACATGTTAGATCTGTCTTTCCCAAAAGGTCTCAATCAATGTGTACTTCTAGTTTCTCTATTATTCATTCTGATGTCTGGGGACCTAGTCGCGTCTCTTCTTTTGGTTTTAGGTATTTTGTTACTTTTATTGATGAGTATTCTAGATGTACTTGGGTTTATCTAATGAAAGATCGCTCTGAATTGTTACCCATTTTCACATCCTTTTTGAATGAAATCAAGAACCAATTTGGTCATGTAATTAAAGTCTTAAGAAGTGATAATGCTAAAGAGTATTTCTCATTAACTTTTTCTTCACTTCTTAGCTCCCATGGTATTTTACATCAGTCCACTTGTCCTCATACACCCCAGCAAAATGGTATAGCCGAAAGAAAAAATAGACACTTGGTTGAAACGGCTCGTACCCTTTTGCTTAGTGCTCATATTCCTGTTCATCACTGGGGGGATGCCATCTTAACTGCATGTTTTCTTATTAATAGGATGCCCTCCTCCTCCCTCAATAATAAAGTCCCTTTCTCCATTCTCTTTCCTAATGATCCTCTCTTTCACACCTCTCCTCGCGTCTTTGGTTGTGTTTGTTTTGTTCACGACATGTCTCCGGGGCTCGACAAGCTCTCTGCTCGTGCGATCAAATGTGTCTTTTTGGGCTATTCTCGGCTTCAAAAAGGGTACCGGTGTTACTCCCCTGAAACCAAAAAGTACTACATGTCTGCCCATGTTACCTTCTTTGAACAGACACCTTTCTTCTCGCCCTCTGTTCAAGATGTTCATATCCTCCACCAGGTCCTTCCTCTTCCAGTGGTTGAGTCTAATATCTCCAATCCCTCAGTCAGTCCAAGTCATGCCCAAGGTCCTCCCGAACCTTCCTCTCCCAATACTGATATCCTTCGACACAGTACCCCGATGAGTAATCCTCTTCCAGCAAATGGTGGATCTCCTCCTTCAGATTCTTCTCCGTCACCATCTCCTGTCACGCCTCCTGGTGAAGGATTCTGGTTGGCCCATTGCTCTCAGAAAAGGTACTCGTTCCACTCGCAACCCTCATCCCATTTATAATTTTCTTAGTTATCACCGAGTGTCGCCCTCTTTTTATTCCCTTTTATCCTCAATATCTCCTGTGGTTATTCCTAAAAATGTGAAAGAAGCACTTGATCATCCTGGATGGCGACAAGTCATGATTGAAGAAATGCAGGCTCTTGACCACAGTCATACTTGGGAGCTTGTGCCACTTCCCCCAGGCAAAAAGGCTGTTGGTTGTCGATGGGTATATGCCATTAAAGTCGGCCCTAATGGTGACATTGATAGGCTGAAAGCCCGACTGGTTGCAAAAGGGTACACTCAGGTTTACGGTCTTGATTATTGTGACACCTTTTCTCCCGTGGCCAAGATGACTACCATTCGATTGTTCTTTGCAATGGCCGCCATTCGTCATTGGCCACTTCATCAGTTAGATATCAAAAATGCCTTTCTCCATGGTGATCTTGAGGAAGAAGTGTATATGGAGCAACCTCCGGGGTTTGTTGCTCAGGGGGAGTCTGGTATGGTTTATAAATTAAACCGATCTCTATATGGGCTCAAGCAATCACCACGTGCTTGGTTTGGAAAGTTTAGCTCCATTATTCAAAAATTTGGGCTAAAACGCAGTGAAGCAGATCATTCAGTCTTTTATTATCATTCGTCTCCCGCGAAATATGTTTACTTGATAGTATATGTTGATGATATAGTTATTACAGGAAATGATGCTGCTCGAATATCTCAATTGAAGGAGTACTTGTGTAAACATTTTCAAACCAAGGATCTTGGGAGCCTCAAATACTTCCTAGGCATTGAAGTAGCTCAGTCAAAAGATGGAGTTGTAATCTCCCAAAGGAAGTATGCTCTGGATATTTTGCAAGAAACAAGCATGATTGATTGTAGACCGGTTGATAGCCCTATGGATCCAAATCAGAAATTAACAACAGAAGAAGGTGAATTATTCTCCGACCCGGAGAGATATAGGAGGCTAGTTGGAAAACTAATCTATCTCACTATTACAAGGCCGGATCTATCTTTTGCAGTTGGAGTGGTTAGTCAGTTTATGCAAGCTCCATGTGTTGGCCATTGGAATGCTATCATTCGCATTCTAAGGTATGTGAAAAAGGCTCCCGGGCAAGGGCTGTTATATGAAGAAAAAGGAAGCCTTCAAGTATCAGGATATTGTGATGCTTATTGTGCAGGTTCTCCTATTGATAGACGATCTACTACTGGATATTGTGTTTTCCTTGGAGGAAACATTATCTCATGGAAAAGTAAGAAACAAAATGTAGTGGCTCGATCAACAGCTGAAGCTGTATATAGGGCAATGGCTTCATTAACATGTGAACTTATATGGGTGAAGCAGTTCCTTCAAGAGCTTAACTTCTGTAACATCCAGAGTATGAAGATGTATTGTGATAACCAAGCTGCTCTTCACATTGCATCAAATCCAGTGTTTCACGAGAGAACCAAACATATAGAAATTGATTGTCATTTTGTTCGGGAAAAATTATTGTCAAAAGAAATATGTACTGAGTTTGTTGGATCAAATGACCAACTCGCAGATGTGTTGACTAAGTCGTTAAGGGGACCTCGGATTGAGTTTATTTGTTCCAAGCTTGGTACATACAATCTGTATGCTCCAACTTGAGGGGGAGTGTTAGAATAATTATTAAGTCTACCTATGATTAGTATAGCAGGGCCTAAAGTAGGCAGTTGTGTGTTGGAGTATCTATAATGATTGTTCCTAGCAGTCTAGGACAATTTCTTCATCTTCCATCTATGTATTGTATCAGATTTTTATCTATATAAATGATAGAACTGAGAAGGGTCTTTCAAGCCCTTTAGAACTATTTTTCTCAGTTTTAGATCTCAAGTGTGGTGATCATCATTCCCATCATAGTGACCAAAATGTTCATGGTGGTCATCATTATGAATACTATCAAAATCCACCTAGAAGACACCACAATCATAAGGACCATCATGTGGAACCGAAACTTGACTTTCCCCTTTCTATGGCCGAGATAATATAGAGGAATATTTTGAGTGGGAGATGAAGGTAGAACAAATTTTTGACTGTTACCACATTAATGATGCGAGGAGAGTTACTTTGGCAACATTTAACTTCCAAGGCGCAACTCTATATTGGTGGATATCCTTGATTCGTGAGTAAAGGATGTAGGGAGACCTCACCATCCAATATTGGAATGAGCTCAAAGCAGCCTAACATTGAAGACATGTTCCAACATATTATGCAAGGGAGATCATGGACAAGCTCCATACACTTCAACAAAGAAACATGAATGTTGAGGAATATCGACAAAAGAAGGAATTACTCATGTTACGAGCTGGAATTAAAGAGGAAGAGAGATTCATCATAGCTAGGTTTCAACTATGAGATTCCTGATAAGGTTGAACTCTTACCTTACTTCGATCTCAATGAATTTGTCCAGCTATGTGTCAGAGTGGAAGAGCAAAATAAAAGAAAAGCTTCCACTAAGAGGACTTCCCCTACCACCTCCATGTATAGAAAAGATCCTAAGAGGGAGGGTAGTCCATCAACGTATGAGGAACCTCGAGAAAAAGGAAAAGAAAAAGAGAAAGAGTGAGAGAGAGGAAAAGAAAGAGAGAAAAAGCGAAAGCAAGGAAATCATAGAGATAAATCTCACAAGGAATCTTCAAAGGAAAGAAGGAATCGAGAGACCAGATGTTTTAAGTGTGGAGAAAGAGGACATTATTCTTTTGAGTGTCCTAACAAAAGAACATCAAAGTGAAGATGAGGATTCTTCTAGTGATTCAGATACTTCCATATCTGAGGAAGAAGCCTTACCTTGTGAAGGAGAATTATTATTGGCTAGAAGACTTCTTGGAAGTCAACCTAAAGAACTAGAACAATCATAGAGTGAAAATCTATTCCACACAAGGTGCAAAATTTTAGAAAACACTTATTCATTAATTGTGTATAGTGGTTCCTCTTGTAATTGTTGTAGTTCTAGAGTGGTGAACAAATTGGCCTTACCTACTATTCATCATCCCAAGCCTTACAAGCTTCAGTGGATAAAAAAGGATGAAGAAATAGTAGTCAATGTGATGTTGTTCCAATGGATGTTGGGCATGTGTTACTAGGTAGGCCATGGCAATCTTATCATAACTCCACTCATGATGGTTACACCAACAAAATAAATTTTCTCCATAAAGGAAATAAAATCACATTGATTCCTCTTATACTTGAACAAGTGAAAGAGGATGAAATACAAATAAAATTAAAAATTGAAATGGAAAGAAAAGAAGAAGACAGTTTGGATAAGCAACCTTCTCAAGAAAAAAGGAAGGAAAATAAGGTATGTATGTTGTTAAATTCTTCATTCACAAGTACATACATTGACTCTTCTTCTAAGAAACATCACTTTGTTTCTTCATTTCATGATAGGGAAGACTCAAAATAAAGTGAAAGAAAAAATATATTAAAGGCCAAAACTACTTATAAGAAAATCTTTTTCAAAAATACAAGGTCTTCATTTTGTCTTCTTGTTTTTTATTACATACTCTTAATCATAATAATTTTTGATATCTTTTGTAGATATATTTTTGATCCAGGAGGAAACAAAAACCAAAGTTGTGCTTCTTTCTTTCTTCCTGATTTGAGGATAAATCGTTTTTCAAGAGAGAGAGAATGATGGCAACTCCTTTAGGGATTTTCCATCCAAAGAAGTATCAACTTAGACTAAGACTAAGAAAGGGGAAGTGAATAAAGACTTTTAACAAAAAGCTCTTTCCTTATCTAAGTCTTAGATGGATTGACTTTGCTAAATAACATTTGCATTGTTTTGTAGGCCTTAAATAAAGGTTGAAGACCATGGAAAATCACACAACGAAGCTCGGTGAGCCAAGGGAAGCAAAGGAGTCAAAGAAGAGAAGGAAACAAGTGTTTTCCGAATTGAAGCTAAAGCTTCCGGATTGGAAATGCATAGAAAAAATGGCTTCCGGATCATAAAATCGTCCAACCACTAGTAGCTCGCGTTTAGCCATTTTTGACAAGTTTTTCACATTTATCACGTTTTTAATGTTGTTGGCATGAAACTTGCAGCCCAAGCTTAGTAGCATCTTAAATACTCTTCTTTAGTGATCTTAAAAGCTTTGCACATTCAGATTTCAGAGCCATCTTTGAACCTATAAAAGAGAGACTCATTTCCATGTAAAAATCAACTTGAATGGGATATTGAAGTGTTGTTGAGATTACTCCATACCTATATTCTTCGAGTTCTTCTTATTGTGCTTGATTCTGCACCTTCTCCTCCAGCTTCTTAGCTCTTGAGGCTTCAACATACACTCACTAAACCATTTCACAAACACCTAGTGTGCACCTACATATACCTTCCTCCAACCAATCTGCTGCATCCATTCTGATTTGTGAAGAGCTCTAACTTGAAGAGTGGAGCTGCTTCCATCACCACCCCATATCCAACAGTTCACAACCAAAAAAACAATTATTATCGAAGGCTTTACCGAAGGCTTTTGGCCGTCGGTAATTACCGAAGGCTTTACCGAAGGCTTTTGGCCGTCGGTAATTACCGAAGGCCCATATCCGTCGGTAAAATACATTTTTTTGCATCCGTCGGTAAAAGCCGTCGGTAATGCATCATTTACCGACGGAACTAAGTCCGTCGATAAAAAGCCGTCGGTAGTTCCATGTTTTATTGTAGTGGTTCTTGTACTTGATTTTCAATCTCTTTAGTTTATTAAAGGTTAGTTCTATAGGTTGGCCTATTTGGTAGGCTTGCACCAAGAAAAAAATATATTTGAGTGGTTTACTTTGTTGGGTATGTGCACCAAGCTGATTGAATGTCTATGATGATATGTGGATGACATGTCTTCTTGTTGTACTTTGTAATTTTAGAGGTAGCTCTCTTTGTCTATGATAGACGGTAAAAGAGATGAGGTTCAAGTGCTACCCCTTTCATCTTTCAAGGAAGTAGAAAGGGAAGGATGTCTCACTCGTAGGTTTCTGAGTCGTGTTGAGTATATTGCCCATGTGTTGAACAGACAACTCAACTCGTCATGTTTTGTTGAAAAATGCCCTGTTTTGCTGACAAAGTGGTACGATAGGGTACGACTGAACGACACATGATTTGAAATTGTTTGGTTGTAGCATGTTCTTTGTGTGAATTTTAATTGAGTTAACCTTATTTGATGTGACATGATGATAGCATTAATACGATGATTAATGCTTATTGTTTGTGTTCTCTTATTTGATGGCTTTTCTAGAAGCTCACCCTTTCTATTTATATGTTGTGCGACGATTATATAACTCATGTTGTTGTGCAGGAGCAAATGTTGTTACAAATGTTCTAGTTGATGAGTAGAGCGACTAGATGCTTGATAGTGCTTGGGAAATTTCCTAGTTTACTTTTTCAAACAGTTTCAGTTTATTTTGATGTAACGATATCATAAGTATTTGTAAGTTTTAAACATTTGAATAATTTATTTAGTGTTAAATAAAGTAAGGTTTTTATTACTTCAACTTTGAAGGTATTGAATGAATGAATCGATAAAAGCTTCACATAATTGCTTTAGTTGTTGATGGAAATGCTTTTAGAAAATATTACACTACCTGATCAAAATTATGAGGCAAAAAAGATACTTTATCTAATGAGTATGGAATATCAAAAGATCCGTTCATTTCCTAATGATGGTATTTTATATAGAAAACAATTTGCGGTGTTAAGAAGTTGTTGTCTCAAGTATGTAGTTTATCATGTTATAAGTTCAAAGATGGTGACGAGGAGAATATTGATGAAGTCACAAAGTAAGGTCCTTCTTCGAAGGCAATTTAGTATCTATCAATAATTCCTAGGTTTAAACATATGTTTACGAATCCAAATGATGCTAGAAACCTTAGATGGTATACTGATGAGCAAAAATGTGATGGACTACTTCGTCATCCTATAGATTATGTGCAATGGAAGAATATTGATAAATAATTTCTTATATTCGGAAATGAATCAAGGAATTTGAGGGTTGGACTAGGTACAGATGGAAAGAATCGATATGAAAATTTAAGTACAAATCATAGTTCTTGTCCTTTTTTGTTAGTGATTTATAACTTCCCTCAAATTTTTATATGAAGAAAAAGTACATGATGTTATTTGTGATGATTTTTGGTTCACGACAACTAAAGAATGACATATATTTTTATCTTAGTCTATTGATTGATGCTTTGAAGTTTTTTTATGGGATGATGGTGTTGAAGTCTTTTATAGGTTTTTTGCCAATGAATCTTTCCATATGCATGCAATGTCATTTTGTTATCAACGATTTTTTTGCATATAGAAACTTGCTAAGTTCTAGTGGGAAAGGTCACATAACATGTTCGATTTATAAAGAAAACACATTATATAAGCAATTAGAATATAGGAGATAAACAATTTATTTTCTGCATCATAAATTTCTAAATCAATTTCACTTGCATCGTAGATTGGAAAAGACCTTTAATAACACAAAAAAAACATGACATTTCTCCAATTCCATTAATTGGCGTGGCGTTCAAAATTATTAACCTTCAAACAATATCAAAATTATTATAAAAGATGTTGATTTGCGAGGTTTTTATAACCTTCATTAGATATATATTTTTTTTTTGTAGTGTATATTGTTTTTGTAAATTTTTACTTTTTTGGCTTAATTCGCTTTTTAACAATAATGGTTTAGAAACTGTCGTGGTTTATATGTCAAATTTTTAACTATGGTCAATTTAATTTTAAACATAATTAAAGAGTTGTTTTAACTGTCGTTTTTCTGTTGTAGTTATTATAGATCAAAATATTAGCACATAATATTTAAAGATGCATAAATATGTGAATCGTTGATATGAAACTAATTAACCAGCAAATGTAACTATAAACGATGTGATGAAAAGTGTTAATTTTGTTGATGTTGTTGATGCATGGGACCCTTGATAAAGAAGAGAGAGTGATGTTCATAACCTGAGTGTGAAGAGAAAAAGTAATGATATGAAAAATTGGAAGGAACAAATCCATTACTTTAAGGAGTATAAAATTCAGAAAAGGTTAAAGTTTGATACGTTGTGTTATGCATGTGAATTTTCATCATTTGGATGAACAGAGAAGGTAAATTTTTTCATGAAACTGTTCATGCTCCAGTCCACAAATTCGCAGAAATGGTGCCACGGATCATGCATGCATGTTCCTTTTTTAAGGTAGAAACATCAACTCAAAACCCCACCATGAGAAAGGAAAAATCCAACCCTTTCATGTCACCAAAAGAGAATATGTGTTACCCACAGGAGCACTATAACTTATACAAACTTCCACTGTGCTTATAGTTTAACCCATTGCTTGCCACATTTTTTTTATTTATCTATATAAGTGAGGGATATTTCAACATGAAATTATCAATAAGATAAAAAAAAAAATAAAAGACAATACATTTATGGGTTTTTATAACTTTAATATTTAAGATAAGTTTTATGATATATACTAGATTTATAAGTTTTTTTTTTCTTTATATGATGTTTAGTTTTTTCGTTTCTATTTAATGTGAAATTTTTAATTAGGTTATTTATATATTTTAAATGATGAACAATATATTATTGAGAAAATTACTTATTTGAAAAATACATAAATTTCAATTTTTTAAGAAAAAGATAGAAAACTGTTTATTTTTACAATAAATTGATTAATTAACAAATGATAAAGGTAACTAGTCCCTTCTCTAGGATCACTCCAAGTCTCTCCTATTAAACAACCCTAATTTGATTGACAAACAATATAAAAATCTCACTTAGAGTATTGTATATATCTAGGTAGTGTTTTGCTTATGCTTGAAACCAATTCCTATTTCCAAGGTAGGACATATTTGTCAACTAGTCAAAGCTAGCTCAATATATAAGGTTCTTGGTATAAAGTAAAAACACAAATTATGGTAAAGAGAACTTTAGGTATATCCATGTAATTACTTATGTATTATCCTCTTTTAAGGTGTCTTTATAAGTAAATGATTCTATTTGGTCCAATCAATGACCTCTCTATTGCTATCTTAATAGTCACAATAAAATAAAATAAAACTAAAAGCATTTCCACATAGTCAAACACTAGTCTCGAAACCACTCGTACTACAGTAGGTGAAATATAAAAGAAAAAAAAAATGTTTAAGTTAGAACAGTAAGTTTAAATCCAAATCAATTCCAAAAAGTTAATCTATGAATTGAGAATGGTTTTTAGGTTTTATATTCAATTAATATGGAATTTTAGTTTTTGACATACTTACAACCTCCAATACTATTGAACATGGTGTGTGAGTAATATAGTAAATAACAATTTTATGAATGTGATATAAATCTCATTATTTTGAAATTTGAATTAAATCAAGACTGAATCCTGTAAAATAATTTCTTATCTGATAGTAAATGGCTTGACAAGTCTAATAAATAATAATTAATGTATTTTTCCACATACAACTAAGGTGTTCTATATATATTTATATCCGATTCTATCTCTAATCAAAGTAAGAATTGAGCGGTTTTTTCAATAGCTAAATTATAAGTTATACTATAGGTTAACATATTTATAATAATAATAAAAATAATTAACACAATAAAAATAGTTTGAATGGTTAGTTATTATTTTATTTTCTATAAAGAATTAATTATTCTTTCTCTCTTCAATTTTATTCAAATACTATATATACACAAAGACTAACACAATGAAATAAATATCATAATTTTAAAGATAAAATAGGAAGAAAATATGTAAAATAATTTTATAGATATGCATTGTTCTATTAATAGAGAATTTTATATTTTTTTATTTTGCCATGAAGGGCGTTGTTTGAGTTTTTTCCAACAAATATATAGACAAACCTGTTCCCAATTGATCTCACATCAATGCCCTTTTCAAACTTCACTTTGATTTTGTAAAACATGAAAAAAAAATATATATATTCATTAAAAATTGATTACATTGATCCAAAATAGTAAGGTTGGAACATTTTTTTCCCTTAACTTTAGTATGCACTAAAAGATATTGGCTGACATTGTTATTAGATTTGGATTGATTATCGATTTTGTCAAACCAGTGATTAGGAATAAAAATGGGCAGAGACAACGTACAATATTATTATATAGTATAAAAGTTGAACATATCTTCCTTTAAAAATTAAATATTTGCATCGAAACTCATATTTATATTTGAGATTAGAAATTTTAATATCCATATGCTTTCATACTTGCCATATTTATTATTCGTGACTTAATTAATCATGAACAAAAAACTAATTACAAAATATTAATACTCGATAAATCGATAATTTTTTATTTTGTAATTAAAAAAATGACAACATATAATTTCACAAGATAAGAAGATATATTAATTAACGTATATATATATATATATATATATATATATATATATATATATATATTATTAACATTATTTCATTATAATTTTAACAATTTATTCGTATAGTTGAATTTTCCTCATTTAGCTCTACCCTTGATGTTTCCAAGTATATATGTGGCGTAAATTCATTTTTGATTTTAAAAATGTATAACTTTTATCCCCATTAGCTTACTTGATTCTCCAATTTCTTAAAAATGAAGACTTTTATTTTATTAGAATTATATAATTTAATTGCTACCAATAAGAAAATTTAATATATATATTAAAACTTGTTGTTAGACCTTTATGTAAGTAATGGGTATTGTTAGTTACTAATATTTAGTTAACAGACTGATTGTATATTAATGATATATCAAAACTGTTTAATTAAAAAAAATAGAACATACAATTAATTTGGGTGTTAACATTTATTAAAAGAATATTTTCGTTCTTTTTTGTGAATTAATGAATGCACTTTTGGAGGCATTATTATAATGTCTTACTTAATTTTTATTTTACTAGCCACATGGTGATGTTCACGTGTTGTGCATTTAGATTTGTGCTGATATATATGAAAGACAAATCTTCTCTCTTTCTCTTTAAAAATGCAATGGGTCACACATGGCGATGCTGAAAGATCATGTGATCAATATTTACTCTCTACACAGTAATGGAACCTATGGAAGGTAGTGATATTTCTTTCCAATAGAATCTTCTCATTATTTAAATATTTATTCCACCCTTCCTATTCATGCAGCCTGTTTTAGAGGCTTCCTATAGACTTTGACCACCTAATTATTATATATAATTAAAAAATTAAACAACATATATAAACAAAACTTACAAATTCATTATTTTTTTTCTTTTGGATTATATGATATTAATTTTTATATGGATTAAACTTATATTTTTTATTTCCTCAACATTTGTTTCTAATAGAAAAAACCATCAATATATACAGAAAGAGGAAAAAGAGAAACAAAAAGAAATATATTTGGTGAAAATTTACAGATATTACTATATATATCATCTGATAATTTTTTTATGAACCCTAAGAAGGTTCACTTATAATTATGTAGTGTATTAGTACATTATTCTATCATATTGAAGAATAAAAAGGACTAATTATTTTATCATCTCAAGGTCACGGGCATGCTTTGGATTGTACAAAAATGAATAAAGGTCAGAATGTTCCACCCTTGTAAGTTGTAACCATATACTAATTAATTATTTAAGCATTTCAGCATTTATGTTTTTATAACTATTGAACTTTTATTTCTCACTTTTTTTATTTGCAATGAAGAGACTTTGAACTCATAATAGCTACACTTTTTTGAAAGATTAAAATGTTGATCCAATGATCCTTCATCAATATCACAATCCCACAATCTTCCCCTAATCCCTAAACAAAACTCTCATAAAGAATAGAAAGCATTTCAACAGAAAAAATAAAGGAAAAAGGTTTACATGTTATGATGAGATTAAAAAGAAAATGCAAATTACACCCAATATTCTTTAGCTTGTTAAACTTTTTCAAACTAAATAGTCTTATATTTAAAATAAAATCATAGTTTAGAATTAAAACATAGTTTAGATTACAAAGAAAAAAAGTGCGTGATTTTCATCAATCTATACCTTTACGATTATATATATTATACGTTGATTAAAAATAAAATAGTTATATTATATAAATAGATATAAACTTCGTTTGACAATTTAGTTTCTTAAAATTGAGATGGATTTAATTTTTAAAAAATAATATTAAAATCATCCAATATATATTTTAATAAGATTTATTATTTATTAACTCTATTCATACCGAATCACTATTAATATATTCATGTAAAAAAGTATTAGAGATTTTATTGTAATTAAAAATAAAGATAAATTTACAATATAAAAATGTGTCCAAACTTAAATTTAATATATTGCACAAAATTTTAATTAAATGTAAATTCAGTATTACTCCCTATAAATAATAATCTTGTTTGATATAATAGGATGATTTACCAAAGCATAAAATGTTGTGTTTGTAAGGACCGTGTCCTTTACATTTTATTATTTTATTATTATTTTAATAAAAGTGGAGGACAAGCTGCTGTAGTGTTTTTGGTTGCATTGAGAATTTAGGAAAAATAGCATCCAGGTTTCAGGGGATTAATTTGTTGGTATGTGAAAGTGGGGAGCAGCGTCCCAAAATTTTCTCGGAGCAGCGTCCGAATTTTTAGGGACGGTAGCAGCCAAAGTTTTGGCTCCTTTCACAACGTATGGAAATAAAAGGAGAGGAGGGGGCTGCACTGGGAGGAAGAAAGAAAAAAAAAGAGAGAAGAAATCCTACCTTGCTGCCATTTTTGTAAGAGAAGGAGAAGTTCAAAGCTTGGTGGAATTGCTTGGAGCTGCAAGTTTTTGGAGGAGATAGACTCAAAGAATTCACAAAGGAAGTCTACAAGAGGTAAGGGGAGCTAGATCTTTTGTTTAATTGATGATATATGTTGTATTTGATGCAAATCTGGGAAGAATGGGATGAATATTTGGGTTCTGGTTTCGTTTCTGGGTTTCTGCAAATTCTGAAATTCTGCAGGCGCGTTCGTCCAATTTGGCTTCAAATTGGACGTTCGTCCAAATTATCGAGCGTTCGTCCAATTTAGTTTCAAAATTGGACGTTCGTCCACAATAGCTAGGAACGTTTGTCCATTTATGGTTTTCAGTTAGCGTTCGTCCAATTTGTTAAGAATTGGACTTTCGTGAATGTTCCTGAACGTTCGGCCTCTTAGGAGTTCGGAATGCTGAGCGTTCGGCCTGTTGTTAAGCTGAGCGTTCGCCCCGTGGCGTTCGGCCTGAGCGTTCGTCCAAGGAAGCGGCCTGCTAAGCGTTCGTCCAAAGAAGTATTCGACCTGAGCGTTCGTCCAAATGCCTAAGAACGTTCGTCCAGATATTGAACATTCGTCCAAGTTGCGCGTTCGGTCTCATACTGTTAGGAGTTCGTTAGCGTTCGTTCTTGTTGAGTTTTAGTGATATTAGCGTTCCGTCTTAGTAGATTTTGTTTCTGTATGTATAAATAGTAAGCGTTCGATCTTGTCAAGGTTTGATCTTTGAGCGCTCGTCCAGTATTGAATTTGGTGTTCGGTAGTTGAGCGTTCGGCCTAAGTAATTGATCTTGAGCGTTCGGCCTTAGTTTGTGAGCGTTCGGTATTATTTAAATTCTGAGTGTAGCGTTCGTCCTCGGCCTGAGCGTTCGTCCAAAGAAGTGGTGTGTTGAGCGTTCGTCCAAGGTGATTAGCGTTCGTCCATTTGGTATTTCGCGTTCGTTCATTTGGAAATTAGCGTCCGTCCTTTTGGCTCAATAGCGTTCGTCCAATTAGGTTAATGACGTTCGTCCCGTTTTCAAAAATCACGTTCGGCCATACATTCCAAAATGATGTTCGTCCTTATCGTTCAGAAATGGCATTCGTTCGTTCTGACGTTCGTTCCTGACGTTCGTCCAGTAACGCTCGGAAGATGGCATTTGGTGAATAGTATTCAGCCCAATGATGGTCCGTTAAATAGTGTTCGACTATAAGTTCCCTTGATTTTCGGTTGGATTAAATGTGCAAATATTTAGAATGAATATTCTGATATAATTTATGTGAAAATATGTGAATGTATGAAATATGTCGGATTTGTTGTGTTAATATGGCGGTATCTGATTATTCATAATTGTGGTTAAGTTTCAAAGTAACAATATGATTTATGGACGTAATTCCATGATCCTCAAGGAGAGGATACATGGTGGTGTTTTGGGGGTTGTATAGAATGATTACATGGTAGCTCAGTTTTGGGGGTCATCCTGAAGCTCCAATGGTCTTTCTTCTCATGTAGAGAGGATTGAACCATGTGGTGAGGAGTAGCAGGAGGTCCTAGTCTTGGGTGCTTCCATATGACCCAAGGTGAGTGATAACGGATTAACCTCGTGACTGTGGCCGGGCGGTAGTGCCCAAAGTTTCACCAGGCGGTAGTGCCAGGGCGGTAGTGCCCAAGTTTCATAAAGCCACCACGGGTGCAGGACCCGCCATAGCTCGGTAATCATTCTAGTCCGGACGAGTCGGTCTATAAAGGAACAAGTCGGGGTATAAAGTAACAAGTCTTGTGATGTCAGTTCACCATGTTTGGATGAATGTTTACATGTAATGGAAGTATGTGAAATATGGATCAATGAGTATGCTTTAATTGTTATTTTATATGAACCTATGAATGATTGCATGAATTAATTGTGCTAGGAGATAACATGTTTTTTATATCTAGCTCACCCTTGCATTGTTTGTGTTGTGTGCCAATTTGGATATGTTATTTGGCGATGATCATCTACTTGGATGGGAGCAGATGGCGGGGAGGATACCTTGGGAGCAGCTCTTGATGGAGACGGCAGTGCTGCAACCTAGCATTACTAATTCTTATTTTGTGAACTCGTTTAATTACATTTGTGTGTATTTTAAGTTTTAAATTTTCCGTGATTTCCATGGAAGATTCTAATAATCGTATTGTCAATTTCTGCACTATTCTGAGGATGACTGTAATCCTTAAATTACTCTTGACTGCTTTCCTATATTATGCATGATGACGTCTTTATTATATATGCATGATGTATATATTTGGGATGTCACATTTATGGTATCAGAGCAGTTTCTGTCCTTAGAGGATCCTGTAGGGTATGTGTG
The DNA here is from genome assembly GCA_034642375.1 of Vigna nakashimae. NCBI lineage: Eukaryota > Viridiplantae > Streptophyta > Magnoliopsida > Fabales > Fabaceae > Vigna > Vigna nakashimae. The sequence continues at coordinate 39,935,971 of CM067762.1, read as the reverse complement.
TGTAGTGCTTGTGCTTTGTACTCTTAGCCTTGTGGGATGGTTGTCCTTGTTTCCTTGGGTTGGACTAATGGTGTTTTCTCTGTATAAGCAGAAAATGGCATCTAGATCACCTTCTCCTCCTCCTTATCAACCGGAGCCCTATGAGAACACCACAAGACTTGAGGCTGTACTTGAGGCTATGCAACTTCAGAATACTGCATTGGTGGAACAAAACTCCATCGCTCTTCAAAACCTTGAAGCTGCAAGAGTGTCAGCTGAAGACACTCAGAAGTTCCTTAGGGAAATGATGGTTAATGGAAGACCTCCTCCTGGTGCTTCTTCCTCTGTTGTCGTTCCAGTTCAGGAGTGGAGTTTGGAGAGTTTTCTCCAACATCATCCAGCCAAGTTTAGTGGCAAGTGCAGTCCTGATGAAGCTGATCATTGGTTCCAAGATATGGAACGAATCTACGAAGCCAAAGGGTGTTCGGATGAGAAAAAGCTGGCCTACACCCAGTACTTGCTGACAGGAGAAGCTGGACATTGGTGGAACAGTGTGAAGGCTATCTTGGAGAGGAACAGGACCCCTATCACTTGGGAGTTGTTCAGAACTAAATTCTACACTGAATATTTCCCAGATAGTGTCAGGTTTGCTAAAGAGGTAGAGTTTCTAGAGTTGACTCAGGGCAATCGATCAGTATCGGAGTATGCAAATCGTTTTAAACACCTGCTTCGCTTCAACACCATGTCAATAAATGAAGAATGGCAGTGTCGCAAGTTTGAGAATGGCTTGAGGAAGGATATAAAATTACTGGTGAAAGGATTGCGTATCAGAGAATTCTCCGCATTGGTAGAGATGGCCCGTGATATGGAAAAGACTAAGGGAGAACCAGAAGGACCTCAGAGACAACCAAGCCAACCACTTAGGGTTGGTGGACCTATGATATCCCGGGGAGACTCCAGTTCTAGAAGGACCCCTTTCTCTAGACCTTCTTCCTTCAGGTACAGGAGTTCATCCTCGCAGTCATCGGGGCAATCCAGCTTTGCCAGTTCCGTTAGATGCTTCAAGTGTGGTGGGCCACACCTCCAGAGTTCTTTCCCTCAGTTAGAAGGGTATAGGAGGTGTAATATCTGCAGGCAAGAGGGACACTATGCCAGAGACTGTCCTACTACTAGGAGGGTAGGACCACAGCCACGCCAAGCTGGCACATCTATTCAGAGGGGTGGACACAGACCTCAGGCAGCCGGGAGAGTTTATGCATTGACTGGGGCTGAGGCAACCAGTGCAGGTAATTTAATTGTCAGCAGTTGCTTGTTATTTGGAACTTCGTGTGTAACGTTGTTTGATTCGGGGGCGACACATTCTTTTGTGTCTAAGGCTTGTGTGGAGAGGCTTGGTTTAGTTGTTAGAGAGCTTCCGTGTGATCTGGTGGTGTCTACACCAACAGCTGGGTTAGTTAGAACATCTGATGTGTGCTCCAGATGTCCTATTGAGGTGGAGGGACGCAGGTTCAGAGTGAACCTTATTTGCTTACCTCTGCAGGGGCTAGAGGTAATTCTGGGAATGGATTGGTTAGCAGCCAATTGTATTCTTTTAGATTGTTGTGGTAAGAAGCTAATATTTCCCAAAGAAGATGAAGACTTGTCATTATCACTCGGCGCATTGAAGCAAGACATCTTCGAGGGTGCCAGTTGTTTCCTAATCATGTTCCATAAGGATGGGACTCCCAATGTAAACTTTTCAGCTCTTGTGAACCAGAGTGTAGACCTTCTGGTTGTGAATGACTTCATGGATGTTTTCCCTAAAGAAGTTCCTGGTTTACCTCCTCCGCGAGAAGTGGAGTTCTCTATTGATCTGGTCGCGGGAGCAGGACCAGTATCCATAGCTCCTTATCGGATGGCTCCAGCTGAGCTGGCTGAGTTGAAGAAGCAGATTGAAGAGTTGTTAGAGAAACAGTTTATCCGGCCAAGTGCTTCGCCGTGGGGTGCTCCAGTGTTGCTAGTAAAGAAGAAGGATGGTAGCTCAAGGTTGTGCGTTGACTATCGACAACTGAATAAGTTGACGATCAAGAACAAATATCCATTGCCGAGGATCGATGATCTGATGGATCAATTGCACGGAGCTACGGTATTCTCCAAGATTGATTTGAGGTCGGGTTACCATCAAATTTTAGTGAAAGCCGATGATGTGCAGAAGACGGCATTCAGGTCCAGGTATGGCCACTATGAGTATGTGGTTATGCCTTTTGGTGTGACTAATGCTCCAGCTATATTCATGGACTATATGAATCGAATTTTCAGACCCTTCTTGGACAAGTTCGTGGTGGTTTTTATAGATGACATACTTGTCTATTCTAAAACTCGGGAAGAACATGGAGATCATCTTAGGGCAGTACTTGAAGTGCTGAGAGAAAGAAGATTGTATGCCAAGCTGTCCAAGTGTGAGTTTTGGATGAAAGAAGTTCCTTTTCTTGGGCATGTGATTTCAGCTGGAGGAATTGCTGTTGATCCCACTAAGGTACAAGCAGTACTTCAGTGGGAGAGACCTAAGACTGTTACAGAAGTTAGGAGCTTTGTGGGTCTAGCAGGCTACTATCGGCGTTTTATTGAAAGCTTTTCACGGATTGTGGCGCCGTTGACACAACTGACTAGGAAGGATCAACCTTTTGTTTGGACAGACCGTTGTGAGACTAGCTTCCAAGAGCTAAAGAACAGGTTGACTAGTGCACCGATTTTGGTTATCCCTGACACGGGTAAATCTTTTGAAGTTTTTTGTGATGCCTCTCATCAGGGATTAGGATGTGTACTGATGCAGGAGAAGAAGGTAGTGGCGTATGCATCAAGACAACTCAAAGTTCATGAGAAGAATTACCCCACTCATGACTTGGAGTTAGCAGCTGTGGTATTTGCTTTGAAGATTTGGAGACACTACCTGTATGGCGCGAAATTTCAGGTGTTTAGTGATCATAAGAGTATGAAATACCTCTTTGATCAGAAGGAACTTAATATGAGGCAAAGGCGATGGATGGAGTTTCTTAAAGATTATGACTTTGATCTCCTTTATCACCCTGGGAAGGCAAATGTGGTGGCGGATGCATTGAGCAGAAAGACAGTACATATTTCCTCATTGATGATCAGAGAATTAGAACTGGTAACAAGCTTCAGAGATTTGAGGTTGCAAGTAGAATTTGAAGATGACAGCATCAGATGCAGTAATTTGGTGGTATCAAATGACTTGTTGAAGCATGTTAAAGAAGAGCAGTCAAAGGATATTGAACTCCAGACGTCAGCTAGTTTGATTGGAACTGATCAAGGTAAAGATTTTGCCTTGGGGGTCGACGGTATTTTGAGATTCAAAGGTAGGGTCTGTATCCCTAGAAATTCAGAAATGAAGAGGTTAATCCTTGAGGAGGGTCACAAAAGCCTTTTTAGCATGCATCCAGGCATGACGAAGATGTACCAAGATCTCAAGAAATCTTTCTGGTGGTCGGGTATGAAGAGGGACGTGGCACAGTTTGTGGCTTCTTGCTTGACTTGTCAAAAGGCAAAAGTGGAACATCAAAGACCTGGAGGTTTGTTGCAACCGTTAGAGATTCCTGAGTGGAAGTGGGATAGTATCGCGATGGACTTCATTACCCATTTGCCACGCACTATTCGAAAACATGACGCAATATGGGTAATAGTGGACCGATTGACCAAGAGTGCTCACTTCTTGGCAATTGATTTGAGAATGTCTATGACAAGGTTGGCACAACTATATGTTAAGGAGATAGTAAGGTTGCATGGAGTGCCTTCGAGTATTGTATCAGATAGAGACCCGAGGTTCACATCCAGGTTTTGGCAGACCCTTCAAAAGGAAATGGGAAGCAGACTACAGATGAGCTCGGCTTATCATCCCCAAACAGATGGCCAGTCAGAGCGGACGATTCAATCGCTTGAAGATTTGTTGAGGACTTGTATTTTGGACCACCTAGGAGTATGGGATGAAATATTACCACTGGCTGAGTTCACTTATAATAACAGCTATCAGGCCAGTATCGGTATGGCTCCATTTGAAGCCCTGTATGGTAGACGTTGTAGAACACCTTTGTGTTGGTTTCAAGAAGGAGAGCATGTGTTAACAGGACCAGAGATAGTTCAACAAACTACAGAGAAAGTGAAGCTTATCCAGGCAAGAATGAGAGCATCTCAAAGTAGACAGAAGTCATATGCGGATCAGAGGCGCAGGCCGTTAGAGTTTGCAGCTGGAGACCATGTGTTTCTCCGAGTGACTCCAACTACCGGTGTAGGGAGAGCAATTCGGGCTAGGAAGTTGTCTCCTAAGTATCTTGGCCCTTATCAGATTCTGCGACGTATAGGGCCGGTAGCTTATGAGGTAGCCATGCCACCTCAGTTAGCAAATTTGCATCCGGTGTTCCATGTATCCCAGCTGAGAAAATATGTATCTGATTCTTCTCATATACTGGAAGTTGAAAATGTGCAAGTCAGAGAGGATTTGTCGGTGGAAGTGCAACCCGTAAGGATTGAAGAAAGTCAAAGCAAACAACTTAGAGGGAGAACTGTCAAACTCGTCAAGGTCATCTGGGATGGAAAAATAGGTGACTTCACCTGGGAATTAGAGGATGAGATGAGAGAAGCATACCCCCACTTATTTCTATAAACACAATTTTCGATATGAAGAGGGACGTGGCACAGTTTGTGGCTTCTTGCTTGACTTGTCAAAAGGCAAAAGTGGAACATCAAAGACCTGGAGGTTTGTTGCAACCGTTAGAGATTCCTGAGTGGAAGTGGGATAGTATCGCAATGGACTTCATTACCCATTTGCCACGCACTATTCGAAAACATGACGCAATATGGGTAATAGTGGACCGATTGACCAAGAGTGCTCACTTCTTGGCAATTGATTTGAGAATGTCTATGACAAGGTTGGCACAACTATATGTTAAGGAGATAGTAAGGTTGCATGGAGTGCCTTCGAGTATTGTATCAGATAGAGACCCGAGGTTCACATCCAGGTTTTGGCAGACCCTTCAAAAGGAAATGGGAAGCAGACTACAGATGAGCTCGGCTTATCATCCCCAAACAGATGGCCAGTCAGAGCGGACGATTCAATCGCTTGAAGATTTGTTGAGGACTTGTATTTTGGACCACCTAGGAGTATGGGATGAAATATTACCACTGGCTGAGTTCACTTATAATAACAGCTATCAGGCCAGTATCGGTATGGCTCCATTTGAAGCCCTGTATGGTAGACGTTGTAGAACACCTTTGTGTTGGTTTCAAGAAGGAGAGCATGTGTTAACAGGACCAGAGATAGTTCAACAAACTACAGAGAAAGTGAAGCTTATCCAGGCAAGAATGAGAGCATCTCAAAGTAGACAGAAGTCATATGCGGATCAGAGGCGCAGGCCGTTAGAGTTTGCAGCTGGAGACCATGTGTTTCTCCGAGTGACTCCAACTACCGGTGTAGGGAGAGCAATTCGGGCTAGGAAGTTGTCTCCTAAGTATCTTAGCCCTTATCAGATTCTGCGACGTATAGGGCCGGTAGCTTATGAGGTAGTCATGCCACCTCAGTTAGCAAATTTGCATCCGGTGTTCCATGTATCCCAGCTGAGAAAATATGTATCTGATTCTTCTCATATACTGGAAGTTGAAAATGTGCAAGTCAGAGAGGATTTGTCGGTGGAAGTGCAACCCGTAAGGATTGAAGAAAGTCAAAGCAAACAACTTAGAGGGAGAACTGTCAAACTCGTCAAGGTCATCTGGGATGGAAAAATAGGTGACTTCACCTGGGAATTAGAGGATGAGATGAGAGAAGCATACCCCCACTTATTTCTATAAACACAATTTTCGAGGACGAAAATTTTTGTGTTGGGGAGAATGTAAGGACCGTGTCCTTTACATTTTATTATTTTATTATTATTTTAATAAAAGTGGAGGACAAGCTGCTGTAGTGTTTTTGGTTGCATTGAGAATTTAGGAAAAATAGCATCCAGGTTTCAGGGGATTAATTTGTTGGTATGTGAAAGTGGGGAGCAGCGTCCCAAAATTTTCTCGGAGCAGCGTCCGGATTTTTAGGGACGGTAGCAGCCAAAGTTTTGGCTCCTTTCACAACGTATGGAAATAAAAGGAGAGGAGGGGGCTGCACTGGGAGGAAGAAAGAAAAAAAAAGAGAGAAGAAATCCTACCTTGCTGCCATTTTTGTAAGAGAAGGAGAAGTTCAAAGCTTGGTGGAATTGCTTGGAGCTGCAAGTTTTTGGAGGAGATAGACTCAAAGAATTCACAAAGGAAGTCTACAAGAGGTAAGGGGAGCTAGATCTTTTGTTTAATTGATGATATATGTTGTATTTGATGCAAATCTGGGAAGAATGGGATGAATATTTGGGTTCTGGTTTCGTTTCTGGGTTTCTGCAAATTCTGAAATTCTGCAGGCGCGTTCGTCCAATTTGGCTTCAAATTGGACGTTCGTCCAAATTATCGAGCGTTCGTCCAATTTAGTTTCAAAATTGGACGTTCGTCCACAATAGCTAGGAACGTTTGTCCATTTATGGTTTTCAGTTAGCGTTCGTCCAATTTGTTAAGAATTGGACTTTCGTGAATGTTCCTGAACGTTCGGCCTCTTAGGAGTTCGGAATGCTGAGCGTTCGGCCTGTTGTTAAGCTGAGCGTTCGCCCCGTGGCGTTCGGCCTGAGCGTTCGTCCAAGGAAGCGGCCTGCTAAGCGTTCGTCCAAAGAAGTATTCGACCTGAGCGTTCGTCCAAATGCCTAAGAACGTTCGTCCAGATATTGAACATTCGTCCAAGTTGCGCGTTCGGTCTCATACTGTTAGGAGTTCGTTAGCGTTCGTTCTTGTTGAGTTTTAGTGATATTAGCGTTCCGTCTTAGTAGATTTTGTTTCTGTATGTATAAATAGTAAGCGTTCGATCTTGTCAAGGTTTGATCTTTGAGCGCTCGTCCAGTATTGAATTTGGTGTTCGGTAGTTGAGCGTTCGGCCTAAGTAATTGATCTTGAGCGTTCGGCCTTAGTTTGTGAGCGTTCGGTATTATTTAAATTCTGAGTGTAGCGTTCGTCCTCGGCCTGAGCGTTCGTCCAAAGAAGTGGTGTGTTGAGCGTTCGTCCAAGGTGATTAGCGTTCGTCCATTTGGTATTTCGCGTTCGTTCATTTGGAAATTAGCGTCCGTCCTTTTGGCTCAATAGCGTTCGTCCAATTAGGTTAGTGACGTTCGTCCCGTTTTCAAAAATCACGTTCGGCCATACATTCCAAAATGATGTTCGTCCTTATCGTTCAGAAATGGCGTTCGTTCGTTCTGACGTTCGTTCCTGACGTTCGTCCAGTAACGCTCGGAAGATGGCATTTGGTGAATAGTATTCAGCCCAATGATGGTCCGTTAAATAGTGTTCGACTATAAGTTCCCTTGATTTTCGGTTGGATTAAATGTGCAAATATTTAGAATGAATATTCTGATATAATTTATGTGAAAATATGTGAATGTATGAAATATGTCGGATTTGTTGTGTTAATATGGCGGTATCTGATTATTCATAATTGTGGTTAAGTTTCAAAGTAACAATATGATTTATGGACGTAATTCCATGATCCTCAAGGAGAGGATACATGGTGGTGTTTTGGGGGTTGTATAGAATGATTACATGGTAGCTCAGTTTTGGGGGTCATCCTGAAGCTCCAATGGTCTTTCTTCTCATGTAGAGAGGATTGAACCATGTGGTGAGGAGTAGCAGGAGGTCCTAGTCTTGGGTGCTTCCATATGACCCAAGGTGAGTGATAACGGATTAACCTCGTGACTGTGGCCGGGCGGTAGTGCCCAAAGTTTCACCAGGCGGTAGTGCCAGGGCGGTAGTGCCCAAGTTTCATAAAGCCACCACGGGTGCAGGACCCGCCATAGCTCGGTAATCATTCTAGTCCGGACGAGTCGGTCTATAAAGGAACAAGTCGGGGTATAAAGTAACAAGTCTTGTGATGTCAGTTCACCATGTTTGGATGAATGTTTACATGTAATGGAAGTATGTGAAATATGGATCAATGAGTATGCTTTAATTGTTATTTTATATGAACCTATGAATGATTGCATGAATTAATTGTGCTAGGAGATAACATGTTTTTTATATCTAGCTCACCCTTGCATTGTTTGTGTTGTGTGCCAATTTGGATATGTTATTTGGCGATGATCATCTACTTGGATGGGAGCAGATGGCGGGGAGGATACCTTGGGAGCAGCTCTTGATGGAGACGGCAGTGCTGCAACCTAGCATTACTAATTCTTATTTTGTGAACTCGTTTAATTACATTTGTGTGTATTTTAAGTTTTAAATTTTCCGTGATTTCCATGGAAGATTCCAATAATCGTATTGTCAATTTCTGCACTATTCTGAGGATGACTGTAATCCTTAAATTACTCTTGACTGCTTTCCTATATTATGCATGATGACGTCTTTATTATATATGCATGATGTATATATTTGGGATGTCACAGTGTTGCCATTCAGTTTTCATATTGGCACGCTTATATGATATATATATATATATATATATATATATATATATATATATATATTGCATTCATTCAAAATGAAAAATATGAAAATGATGTTATATGATTGAAATTCCATATGAAACAAACAAGGGTCAGAGAACAAGTTATTAGATCCCTGTTACACAGACCAAAACATAGTAATCTTTGAGATTGGAAAATATAATAATGTGGACTTTATCTTTGTTATATTTTCCAGGCAAAGACAGGGTAGAGAGGAGGGACCAACCAATTGAACAATATCTGACAACTGATAAAATAGTGGGCCAAAGCACATGCACAAAAGTTTAAATTTTCTCAGTTGATTTTGAGAAATCACACTCTTCCAAGTTTTTCAGTTCCATACGAAAAAAACATACTTAAAAAACAAAACAAATCTAAAACGTTGTCTTTCAATTTGATTATTAGTCTAGGAATTTTAGAGATCTCTGCATACACATTTTTCTAAACTCAAATTGAATGGTTTTTTGCATTATAAACTTGCCTTCTTCAGGGTTGTGATGATGGAAAGCTGCTTTATATAGCCAATTTGGCATGAATATAAAAGCATTGAGTAGGGACAAAATGGTGATTACATCCATTAGAGCTATATTGAAAAGAAAGAAAAACAAACAAAAAGGTAACTCCTCTTTCAAGAGGCATCAACCCAACAACACTGCTACCAAGAGAATAATCAATAGTAATTAATACCTCTTATTGAATCTTATTATTGTAGAAAAAATAATTCATTTCACTGACATGGTCATATGTATCTTAAAATTAGTAATATAAAGGGAGAGATTGACGAGAGGATGCAAAGAATAGTCTTTTATTTGCTTAGGAAGATTTTGTCTAAACATCCAAAATATAATAAAAGAGATATTTAGAGAGAAAATATATGTAGATTTATGATGGGATAGGAAAAATAAATAAATAAATATAAATGATATATTAATTAGGTCTTTAAAAATAATGGATATCTATGTCTTATTATTCTACAAAAATTATAGTAAAACAATGTGAATGATCTAATATATAAAGTTACATGGATGTTTAAATTCTTTATAGATTATTTTTTATAATAAAGTTCTCAAAACCTATTAATTTATATAAAAAAAAATTATATCTCTCATGTTGTAAATTTTTTAATAAAAATTGTTCAAAAATTTTAGAGCATCATACGAAACAAGATAAATAAAAAAAAATATCTTTTGAAATTCTTATTACTTATTTATTTTCATATCTTAGAAATGCAAGTAAGAATAATTAGTCTTACTTTAAGTAAAAAAAAGTTCCATCCTAATTTCTGATTTTACAATGGAAAAAGGGTGAAGTTAGAGTAATCTCTCCTCTCCATTTGACATGATCATGTGTTTTTGTTTTATAAAGTTGCATGATAAGAAATTTATAATGAGAGAGAAAGGTGAGAGAAATAAAGTTGGTATGCATATATTAGTGAGAGAAGAGGAGTGCAACAAGAGTGAAGTTGAGTAGAATGGGTTTGACAGTGGAGAGGTTTGAGGAAAAGATGGTGTTCTCTTTTGAGTCTCAGAAATCAGTTCCAGCACCTTTCCTCACAAAGACATATCAACTTGTTGATGATCCTCTCACAGACAACATTGTTTCATGGGGTCAAGATCAAACCACATTTGTTGTCTGGAGACCCCCTGACTTTTCCAGAGATCTTCTTCCCAACTACTTCAAACACAACAACTTCTCAAGCTTTGTTAGGCAACTCAACACCTATGTAAGCATCCTCGTATACTATCATTAGTATGTTCGGAATCCAAGTCAAGATCCCAGTTTGGATATAAACGATAAAGATAAAACATCATTCACACATTGTGTTAAGGTTTTGAATAAAAAATAGTGTTAATATCTTGTACGATACCTCCTGTTATTAACTATGAATGTTTTTGTTCTTGTGTGCAGGGTTTCAAGAAGGTAGTTTCTGATAGGTGGGAGTTTGCGAATGAGTACTTCAAAAAAGGAGCTAAGCACCTTTTGTGTGAAATACAGAGAAGAAAAACACCTCAGCAACATCACCAACTCTACCATGACCAGCCACCATCCCAGATTCTTCAACAAGATGAAAGTCTCTGCTTGCTTGATTCTCCTCTTTCATCTCCAAAACCAAGCACGGACATTCTAACATCCCTTTCTGAAGACAACCAAAGACTAAGGAAAAAGAACTTCATGCTCTTGTCAGAACTTAGTCACATGAAGAGTTTGTACAATGACATCATATATTTCATCCAAAACCATGTAAAACCTCCATCACCCTTTGAACAAAGAACCAGCACTGCCGTTCCAAAGCTGGTGGACAAGTCCCTGTTCACTTCTTCTGAAGAATCAAACAGTTCTGTTAAGCTCTTTGGGGTCCTTCTAAGTGGCACAAAGAGATTGAACCCAGATAACATTAATTGATGTTTTGTCCCATGCTTCATGGTTAGCTTTTCTTGGGTACCCATCACTGTTTTTCATTTATTTTATATATATATATATATATATATATATATATATATATATATATATATATATTGTATAGAACTGTGTTTAATTTACAATGTTACATTTTGGTACCCCCAACAGAATTTTCCAGTTATAAGACGTGTCAATGAAATAGCAGGGTTTCTTCCTCGTTGTTGAAGTTGGAATCACTAAGTATAATACTAGTTTGTAAATATTTGCTTTTGTTCTCCTTTCATTTTGTAACTTCAACATTTTTAAGGGGAATGGTTTTTTAAATCAAAAGAGCAACTTGAAAACCCATTTTTAAAGGGAATAAAATAGTTATAAAAAAATCAATTTTTATATTTGTAAAAAAACTAAAAAGAAAGATTAAAGGTAAAGTAGTGAATGACAAGAATGCAAAAATGACTTTTTCTTTAAAACCCTATGAGTTATGTTTTACTACCACAAGGTTATACAACAAAAAGACACAGTGAACTTCTAAATTCATTCAGATTAATCACCATGTTTGATATATTATTAGTTGTGAAATTCAAAATATTTATCATAATTTTGTTTTTGATATAAATTTTGGAAAGTTGAATAAAAAATCCATTTAAATTATGTAACATTCCAAAAATACATTGTAAAACCATATACGAGAATCATCACATATTAACAATACTACAGATCAGTTCTACACAGAACGAGATACTATTATGGTCGAACGACCTTACATAATAACATGGAATTTAAAAACGTATGCTAACTACTACTAGACTAAACGATGTACAAAATAAATTATACCGAACGGTCTTACAACATATAAAGCTAATAACAGACCGAACGTCAGGGACGTTCGGTCTTCACTTCTGTCGTTTCTTCCAATACTTCTTCCAGCAACTCTTCTCCTTCTGCTCACATCTACATGAATGATCATTGCAACAGGACAACGACAGGACGCACAACACAGACAAAAATAATAAACAGGGTAAGCTTATGTAATTTAATTTATTCAATCACAACATACAACATTCATAACAAAACCAACAACGACCACATCATAATTTATACATCCATGCATGCAAATAACGACCACATGACTCTGACTGTCCGGACTGTATGAATCTTGTGTAGCTACGACGTTCGTGAACTCGGGTGATGTAGTAACTGGGATACCTTCAGCAGCTGCCACCCGAGGTTGATCCGTTCCGTCCAAGTTAACCTTATGGACTATCCTGCCATTCCCACACGTGACTTACTCCTCTCTACATGAGAACGAGTAATCATGGAATATCAGGATGAACGCCCGCTAAGCTTTGCCCACATTCATACTTTACCAATCAATAACTACTTTCTGTGATATTCCTCCTTGGAATACTCGATCATAATCAACTATTTCATACACATCACATATCAATTTTCCTCATACTTAATCATCCATACATTCAAAGGAAATAAGATCATACGCTCTTATCATAACCCAAGTACGACTGGAATAACGCTTCTTAAAAACTAACCAAACTGAGCGCTACTCATCTACTTTAATAAACAAACTCCTAGGAGTTCAAACCGGACGCCACGAAGCCTAGGCCGAGTACTAAGACTCTAGGCCGAACACCTTTTAAAGACCAACACTGACTTATACTAAATAATAATACTGATGAGAAACTATGAATTAACTAACGCTATCTAGTTTGAATAAAGACTCTGATTCTAAGCACAATAATAATATATTACAGAAAACAAGTCCCAACGCTTGGTTTAAGATCGAGCCTGTAGAAATCAAACACTTTTGAACGAGTGCTGGTCCAAGACCAAGTGCTTATCAGGAATGAGCGCTACTGAAACTAAAAGATTGGACCAAGACCGATCGCTGATAAACTCACAGAAAACGAATGAATATATATATACAATTGAGCCACCACTTATTCTGAATGAAAATAATGTCTACGACCTTAAGTAGTATAGAACACATTTAACTAAACTATTTAGGAAGTCTAAAGAAGAACTTAACATGAACGAGCGCTCAACGAAAACTGAACGATGAATTCAAACTCTTGGTTATAGTTTACCTATTCTTATATCATATTACAGAAAGACTCTTAAACAATATCCCTAACGCATGATAATTCAAGTAAGACCATGCACTCCCAAGAAAGACCGAAGGCTCGCTAATGATGCTCGACCATACTATCACCTTTGCTCAGAATACTATGGTTCGAAAATTAAACTCTATTCCAACTTAGTTCACAGCGTATATCATACGTCCATCAACACGTCCAAACCAGCAGTACAATCATATTTCATACTCATCAAATAATCAAACTATCATGCAAGCATACAAACATTCAACACAACAAGCTAAATTAAATTATATAAGCTTTCCTTACCTCGACAAGGAACCGAACGCTCAACTATGCCGAATTAGAGCTCCCTACTACCAAAGACTTAAAGTCTAACGACCACGTTTTAGGAATACTGAACCACATAGAAAACCAGAAACACTCAAAATAATATTACCCACTCAGGTGACCAGAACTAGAGGGTTGCATGTGAGTCTTAAACGAATGTGCTTAAAGAGAAAGAACTCACCAGCTCAGAATCACAAACCGATCGGTTTAAATGGAAGCTCTTGACGCCGAGAGTGTTCCAGCGGTGCCTGAGAGGTGATCAGAAGAAGAAATGATGAGGTTTTCTTAGAGAGAAGAAGGAGATTTTAGAAAGAAGAAGGAGAAAATGGTTTCAGCAGAGTGGGAAAGAAGAAAAGCATGCAGAGAAGTGGCACGACATTTGAAATTTGGCCTTAAATACTACCATCACCCAAAATGAACGGCTACTCTCTTGTAGTCACCTGTTCTCCACTAACTGAGACACTCACTCACTTCTTGACACATGGGTCCTACTACTTAGGATTTTTGGGTGAGTTTTTAATGGAGTCTGACACTTGGCCTTTAATTTGTGAAATTATTGAAATTTCATAAAAATATCCTAAAATGTTAATCTTTGGTTTTGAAAAACCAGACATGGAAAGCACATATATGTCAAAGAAAAAGAAACAAAAGTTTCCGGAACCTCGAATAGTGCATAATTAGCATCTAGGAATTAGAATGACATGAACATAAAATAACAAGTAAAGCTATATAGTATTGTTTAATTTCTTACACTTACAATTACTATAACAAGACCTTAGTTTTTATCATGTGTCCATAATGTATTATCAGTGTTCATCTTGGCATTGTACATAAAATCGTATTTAAGAAACATAAATTTTATTTTATTAATTAAATGTGTACATATTATACTATTTACATTACTGTTTTGAACATGGATTTAACATCAAAAGAATGATAATTTTAAATCTCTGACCAAAAGTCAAAAGCAACTCAAGTCACTTCATTATTGAACTCATATTCTTCGAAAACAAGAAAACAAATTCCAAAGCAATTTTGGATGCATTCTGTCTCCTAAACTGACTATTACTGGTTATTTTTTACACATTGTTCGATCAAATTGCGCATTCAATCAATTAAAAAATAATCTTAACGTACGCTTTTAAAATATTTATTATAAAATTAACAATTTTATCGTAAATATGAATGGAGCACTCAACATTGTAAACACAAAATTCCAATATTGAGTTGTGCAGGATGTGATTGAACAATGATTTGATTTGTTTAGTCTGACTGATGGATTGATTATACATGGAATCTTATGCATACATTTTTGCTTTCGGTTTCCTCTATAAAGAAGGCAAGAAAAAGCCCAAAAAATGGTGAGTGAAATAAAGAATATTTTTGGAACAAAAGAAGTCATTGGGATTGTAATATAAATTTGTGATGGGTTTCTTTGCCATTATTCCTCGTGTCACCAAATTTCATATAACTTTTATCTTTTTCTTTTATTTGATACATTACAATATCATATTTCACTCTACAAGTTGTTAAAGCAACACTAACTACGAAAAGATCAAATGCAAGACGGAATTGCATAGTTAAATTTTACATCTAAATTAATAGAGATAACATGATTAGGATCCGATTATTATATATAATGTGACGGATGACCGTGTTCGGTCCTTTATTTATCATACGGCCTAGATGAATACTAGGTGAACGAGCATCAACGTTTTTATCTCTATTTACTTTTTACATATCGGAGGAATGTTCCAAAAGATTGAATGACCGATTCGTCAAATATTCAGCATTATAAATTGAACACGTTTATAGATAAAATATACTTATCAACTTTTGTATCGTGATTAGGCCAATCCTAATTGACAGTTTATTTCAAAACTTATAAATAAAGAAGTAAAATAAAAAGGTAAGTGATTGCATTTATTATGAATTTAAAACTTTATTGTGTTAACTGATTGGTCATATAACTGACTTCAACATCAGAGTGCCTTTGATATATATACCCACTCACACAGTGTGGAGTTGGAACACTAAGGACTTAGTAGAACTTTATAAGGCGACGTTAGGAGGCTTGGATAAAAGTGTGAAAGAGTGTTTTGATTGTGATTTCCGATCCATACTCGAAACATATAACAATTGATCCCAACATTGTGAAGTAAAGAAAATGTTTAAATTATATTTTTTTATCTATCTTTTAATATTCTAATTATTTACTATTTAGAGTTTTTATTTAAATAAAATAATATTTATTAAAGTAATTTTTTCTTATTTAAAATTTTAATGAAATTATTTATATTTATTGATAGTCTTTTGTAACACCAAAACATTATTAATTTAAAACATTTAAGTTGAGTCTGGATAATCTCTTGTTGAGCCGCTACTCAATACACCTACCACAAGAGTTGAATGTTTTCTCCTTTGAAAGTCATTCCACATCCATCACTTCACAACTACACATTATCATCTCATTGAACATTTAAACATTTCTATCATTTATTCATTTATATATATATATATATATAGGTATATATATATACATATATATGTATGTATAGGTATATATGTATGTATGCATGTATCTAACAACAAATCATTCAATCTATTAAAGTTAACATATTCCCGCCCAAAGCCCAAAACCTTCACTCAATGCAACTCAAACAAAGAGATTCGTGTAAGAGATCTCCATGTTATATCAATTTAATCAATCATAGGTCTCATAACAAACATAAAAACTCATTTTTTCAAGATAAAGAAACAACTTCTAATACCAATTGAACTAAAGTTACTAATCTTTGAAGCAAAATCATCATCATTCACAATTTCTCACATCAATATTTTAACATGGCCAAATCAATGGTATAACATCTCAAAAGTTTTTTCTTCTTTCTTTATAAATCACAGTAATTCCATCTCATCCAATACACCATTTGAACCCAATTGAGCCAAATTTACCAATCTTTGCAATCCAACACTCTAGCAATTCAGGGTTTTCATACATGCAAATATGCGATCAAATTATCTAGAGACAACATACAATTCCTGAAACCAGCCAATTGAATCATACATCATATTCAATGAAATCAAATCACAATTTTATCAAGTTATCTATTTCAAGGTACAATATATTTTTAAATAGCTAAGTTCCTTTACCTGTTTAAAAGCAAACATAGTTCCTTTAGCTTTATTCACCCCTAACACAAATAAAAGGAAAGCTTAGGATAGTAACAAATTTAAATAAAAACATGGTTTTATGATAGTTTTTTAATGCATGGTTACGTGAGAAAAAGTGGTTTGGAGAGAGAGAAAATAAAAACATGAATATTTGGCCTCCTTTTACGTAACAAAAGATAGTTTTAGGATAGTAACAAATTTAAGGAGAGGATTTTGAAACACATTCTTTTAGGTTAAGTGGGAGAGAAAAAAGGGACACTTCTACGACAGTCGTAGGAGAGAGAAGCACAAACCCTAGCGAATTGCTGTGAAACCGTAGAGCAAGAAGAGTGCACTAACGAAAAGATGAAGATCTTCTTATACTGGGAAGGATTTACAAGCAATTAACAAACCTCTAGAATCCAGGTAAGGGGAGCAAACTAATAATGTTGTAGTTGTTGGGGTTTTCACGGGTTGGATGATGTCCTTAAGGAGATTTTAATGTTGTTATTGATTCACAAACTTGTGGAAAATGAATGATATAACATGTATGAGGGAAACTCTTCACATGTGGGTTTGGGTACAGTAATTTTCCTTTGATCCATGTGTTATGTTTCTGATTGTTTTTGGTGATAATTTTGTTGTATTTAAAAGTTGTGGTCTAGTGTATAAGGGTTCCCGACGAGACTAGTAGCACCGTGAGGCCTTATACACTTTCTCGGTGCCTTGGGGTGCCACTACTCTATCTTGGGTAGATAGTACTACGATGAGGGTGAGAGGCCGAGAGATCATCCAGCAGAGTTTTGAGGGGGTTGAGTGTGTGAGGGTATGTTGTTGTGATGCATGTGAGAAGAGGAAAGAAGTAGCGAGATTAGATGATGGTTGCTGGTTGTAGTGCATGAATGTGGCTACGGAGAGTTGTTGGGGTTTAAGCGAGAAAATGGTTATGGATTTTCTTCTTGTTTGGGAAATTTGTGAGTGGCTATATGTGTACAAAATGTAGGTTGTCTATAAACCAATATTAGTGGTGTGTATAACGAGTTTGGACATTGTGTGTATGAATGTGGAAGATAGAGTGAAGACCGTGGAAAGTGGCATGCAGGAAGTAATATAAGTTGTGTTGTTTTAAAGAGAAAAGGTAGAAGAAGGGCGCCTCTGAATTTTATGTGTGTTTATTTATGTTTTACCTAAAGTATAATATTGTTTATTTCTTGTGAGGTTGGGCTTGTCCCGGTGAAGCTCCTAGAATAGTGGTGGGAGTAGCACTGATACTTTTTCCGGTGAAGCTCTCTGAGAATAGAGTGGTAGGAGGTGTATACTTGTCCGGTGAAGCCCAAGAGTATGGTGGAAAGCATATACTTGCCCGGGGAAGCTCGAAGAGAGTGATGGGAAGTGGTGTACTTGCCGGTGAAGCACTTCAGAGAGTGGTGGGAGATGTCATTATGTAATGGTGGGGTAAAGTGTACTGGCCCGGTGAAGCTCTTTAAGAGAGTGGTGGGAGATGACACTCAACCTTATGTTGTATATGAGTAACCGGTGGTGATTCAATGTATAGTGAATGGTTTCAAATAAATTAGGGTATGATTTGGTGAATGATCGAGGGAGTCGGGGTATGAATTGGTTACTTTGACGAAATCATTTTTTGGTTATATGTTGGTCACTTGAAATTCTGGTAGTGCGGATGTTAATGATTTAATGTGTTGTCATGAGAAGATGTGTGTAAGTGAATGATGATATGTACTATTCTATAATCTTATTCTAAGTTGATGTTAATGCTTATGTATGTTTATATGACCTGTTTATGTTAGCTCACCCTTGCGTGTTGTGGTTGTGGTTTCCACCTGCAATGATCGTACTTGTACGTGTTGTTAAAGATGTAGCTAAAGCGAAGTTGAGCGGCGAGATACATGAGAGAACTATGGGGTTTTAATTTTTATATTAATAGTTTTGTAATGAGATTATATAAATGCTTTATAGTTACATTTGATTTATGAATTTTTCCCAAATTTGGTTATAATAAATAGAAGTTTTTATTTAAGCTATATTTCGAAATAGTATCAGAGTTAAATTTTTAAAAGTTTTTGTAAACCCGTGACATCCCAAAATTTGGGGTGTTACACTTTTGGTACAACTTTTGATAACTTGTTCACTCCGTCTTTCTCCAACATTCATTTTGATATGTTTAGTGTTTTTGAATGTTTTTTATCAATTATTTAGGATTATGTGTTTTATAATGTTTTTGTGTTTGTGAGATTAGCTTATATCGTTTAGTCTGTAAGAGACTTCTTGGTTGGCATTTTATTTATTGATTTCATGATTTGTTTTGACATGGTTAATGTATCATTATTTTCTAAAGGAGTAACATTCCATGAATGTCTTTCATGTCACCTACTACTAATCTGATTGGATTTTTGATGTACAATCCACTCATCAGATATCACTTTTGTTGTTTTTGAATGTTGAACATTTAATGTCATTTAATGCTTGCTCAGAACAATAAAGTGATTTTTGATTTTCTATCATATCATTTGACAATTAAGCTTTTCTTCTAAAGATACCAAGCGTTGAGTAAGACTTCATCTTTGGACGAAGTATTGTTTAAGTTCATGGTATCATTCATGCAAGTAAACTCTTTTTTTTATCTTTGTCTCTTCTTTAGACTCATTGTTAAAAAACAATGGCTCAATTTCTCACACCAAGAGGGGGGGGGGGGGGTGAATTGGTGAATTATAAAATTTAAAACTTTCAAAATTCTTTTCACCAAAAGTGATGCCTTTATAACTTTCTTGAAACGCAAGATAAAAGAATTGTTTATGCAGTGAAAATTAAATCGATTGAGTAAAATAAGAAGTAGACTGAATAAAATAGTGTATGGATAGAAATATCAAACACTGAGTTTTTATATTGGTTCGGCCAAGCCTACATCCAATGTCCTTCCAACCACAGAAAGCCAATGCACTATAATGATCAAGGTTTTTACAACAAGGCTTTTATAGCGACCTCACGTCAAAAATATAAAACACCTCTCTAACCCCCTTATCAAAATATAGACAATATACAAACAAACTAGCAGCAAGAATCCCTTCTCCTGCAGTCTAAATCCTTATCAAGAACGCAACACGCTTTTCTTCCTGTAATCACAACAGGGAACCTTAGTCCAATCTTCACAAGATTGTAGCCTCTGATCTCTCAGTTACCCAACGTGCAGATACGATCAGCCTTTTTACGTGCAATTAACTTGCTCTTCAAGAATCCACAAGCAGATGATCACCACTGTCACTTCTTGTTTCTTGAAGCTCTTTCTTTCTGTAAGAATGCACTTTCTGCAAAAGATATCACAAACTATTAGATTTAGAAAAGTTCTTACAAAAATCAAATTTGCGTCAATTTATAGTTAAACACAACTCTAACGCATTTTAATCAACTAAGCTACTAATACAGTCGAATGTAGCAATTCTGTTATTGCAGTTAGCAACAATCAATGCGGTTAATTGAATGTACAATTAATGCAGTAGAATTTCATTTAATGTTTGGTCAACATATTTAAAAATATATCCGATGTGACAATTACATCAAGCATTAATAGTTATTCAAAACATAACAAACTCAGTCGAATGCAATACGCATGTAATCGACTTTATAACAGAGTAAAACAATTTTGAAAACATTTCTCTTTGAAAAAACTCTCACAACACACTTGAAAAATTTTGTGCAAAGACACGAGTTTTAATCGACTCACCCCATAATGAAATCAACTTAAAACTGTTGTTTTGCCACACAATTTAAGTTCAACAAAAGTGCTTGTGGTTTTTCTTTTCCATAAACATGTGTCATGCATTCATGTATAAAATCACATATATAAACAGTGAAATGCAATGAACAACATAAACAACACAATCATGTTCTCAAAAACACATATAACATGTAAGCATAGAACATGTAACATCAACTACATGTGTGTTATTAGTTATGTGTTGTCATCATCAAAAACTCATATATCACTGAGATTGTGGGTTCAGCTAAACCAGTGCTCCCCTATCAATAATCTCAACAAGCTTGTTTATGTTTTCTTTTGTATTTTATCATTTAGTCTTTTAATTTTTTGGAGTGTTTTGTCAAAGACATCGTCTTGACATTATTTATTTTCAAGAGCTAAATTGTATACCTTTTGGGTATGATAACCTTTAAGTGTTTAACTTTAACTCTCTTAAACGCTTTAAGCATAACAACCTTTTAGTATAGTGTCTAGGTGTTTGTGACCTAGATATTTTTCTATTTCCTAAGAACCGAAGTATTTTCTTAAGGTTGTCTATGTTAGGGATTCAGGTTCTAAGTCTTGTGTAGGCTTTTTATGTTGAGGATTCATGTTTTAAGTCTTGTGTTTTCATCCTAAGCTCCTTAGTCTAGTTTTTCTATGTTCGAGTTTTCCTGGACGTTCATCTAAATCTTTTCTTCTTGGTGAGTTTGTTATTTTCTTTTGACCTTCCTAGCTCATGGCTTTCTAGCCTGGTGTTTTTCTATCCTAATCTGGGGTTTTCTGACCTGACATTTTTTATTTTGGTGTTTTTGTAGCTCAAGGTTGGTTTTCTCAATCTAGGATGTTCTACCTTAGTGTTTGGTGTATGTTTTCTATCTTAATGTTGGTCTTCTAACTTAGGGCTTTCTATCCTAGTGTTTGATGTTTTTTTTTTAGTTTTCTAACTTAACCTAAGGTTTTTTGACTTGGTAGTTTTGCTTAGTGTTTTTCTAGTTTAGAGTTAGTTCTTTATACATAGAAAGTTCTTCATTTCATGTTATTTACTTCAACTTCAAAAACCAAGGTTTCTATATAAAAAACTTGTCTTGTAACAAGCTTGTAGTATCTTGACAAGGGTAAGCTAGTGCAATTTAAAACTTATATGTTTTGCAGAAAAGAAAGCATATATAAAAACAATAAGAAAAATCACTACATAACTTTACATCAATCATACAATCTACATAAAAACTCCTATACCCAATTCATATGCTACGAACTACAAACACACCCTCTAAAACGACTGGTGTATTGACTAACACCCTGAAACTTTGTACCTGTCATTGGTCAATTACTCCTGTCTCTTAAGAGCTATAAATAAACATGTATGAGTTTTTCCTAATTCCATAAAGCATGGTGGAGTAAATTCCACTTCTCACAAGTTCAGCCACTGTCAACACTCTCACTAGTGCAGAATTAGCTTTAGACGTATGTTATTTTGGCCTTTTAACGTCAGATCCATATCTGACGTCTTTTGGGTGACGTTAATCAGACGTCGGACAGGATATACCAGATGTATGTATAGACGTCAAACAAGGTATACCAGACGTCTATGTAGACGTCGGACGACGTATACCAGACGTCGGATGTTGGATATAACAGACGTGTATATCGACGTCGGATATAGCTACATCTGACGTCTATAGGCCCTGGAACGTTTTGTTCACTGTAACTCATTGGACATCAGTTTGAGCATTGACAGATGTCAATAAACGTTGGACATGGCATTAACCGACGTCTACTGGGTGTTTTTTTTTAAAATTAATTTATTGTTGCAATAAAACCACACTTGAAAAACAAAAAATTGTCCCAGAATAATATACTAATATATATATATATATATATATGCGTTTCATATAAAAAAAGTTCTACTTAATGCAAAAAACAATCCAATACCAAAACTATCAAAATATAAACTTAAACTAAACCAAAGTAATGTTCAACAAGAAATATAAGTGTTCCTAGCTCCATCTTTGCAGAAGATAAGTTGTCCACTCCTGCCTTATCTGCCTAATTGTGTCCTGTGGTATAGAAGATGTACTCTTGAGGCGCTGCAAAATAAAGAAAGATTCATTATGGTTTCATATATGTTTAAAGATGAATTTGATTTGTAATGTATTCAATGTATGCATCATTACCTCATTTCAGTCATTTTTAATGACAACTCGAATGATGATCTTAATCCAACACATGACATAGAAGCCATATTCCCATGAATCTAGCTGCTTGTTACACTAAAACGACAAACTAAATAGTCAAGAATTTAGATCATTCAATAACATAGAAAATGAATTAGAAGTATAAATCACTTACAACCTTTGGATACAAAATTTGAACTAGTTGACCTCGGGATTTACCAATAACTCTATTTAGATTGAAAACACAAAGTAAAATTAATATAACTATATTTATCATAAAAGTTTAAGGTGAACATCAAATTCAAAGTCATTTTTGGAGAAACACTTACCCTTGAAGCATGGTTCTCAAGTCAGTTTTCATCTTCTTGTGCAGCGAACAAAACCATATAATTTTACATTGTTTGGGAATGATGACCATCAGCTACTAGTGTGACCTATCACGAATCACAAATAGTTAGTTAACTAATTAAATAAACTTTAATGAACTTTTACATATAACAACACCTACCCATCAATGTATGGCACAAGGTATACGTCTCTTTTTGACTCATCCATCCATGTTTGCAAATAATGTTGTTTGCTTTCAAGTGTGTTACCAGAAGGTTGAATGGTAACAAATTCGTACATGGAAGACCGACCTTGGTCTACAACGATTGTGTCCATAAACCTAAAACAACAAAGTTAAGTTGTTAGAAACTAGGAATCTAAATAAAACTAATATGGAAGACAAAATTAACTATCTTACATGCACCATAGTTGAATGATGGAAATATTCAACATCCTGTCTCCCCCAATTACCTCCAATACATCAGTCAATGTGATATATACTGGCACATGGGGGGGAGAAACCAAATACTCTCAAATCCCAGTATAGTTCTAATGGTGCTATCTTCAATCTGGGTAATCTTGTCATTAGCTTTGATACATCTCCAATTCACATAGTAGTCTTATTCCTTCATTTTCCAATTGATCTAAACCTCAAGGGTCAACAACTTTCTTGCAAATGGCATTAAAGACAAACTCAGACATGTCAGAATACCCCAAACAGAAGGAGGTAATATGCCTCGAATAACAACTGGTAACAATTGTTGCATCAATACATGACAATTATGAGACGTCAATACATGACAATTATGAGACGTTAAACCAACTAACTTTAACTCTTACATAAAACAAGCTTACTAATATTTGAAGAATAACTTTGTGGAACCTTCACACTTCTTAAACAGTTACAAAAACTTTGTTTTTCTTTTTTAGAAAGAGTGTGACAAGCTGGGGATAGATAGGTGCGTCTTCCTATTATCTGTGGATGTAACTTAGATCGGATTGCCATGTCAGCCAAATCTTGTCGTGCTTTTATTTCGTCTTTGCTCTTCCCTTTCACGTTTAATAAAGTTCCAATGACACTGTCACAAACATTCTTTTCAACGTGCATCAGATCAATACAATGTCTAACATCAAGTTTACACCAGTATGGAAGATTAAAACATATTGATCATTTCTTCCAAATGTGTTTTGCAAAGGTACTTTTATGATGTTTTTCAAACACAATGTCAATGTTTTTGACTTTATTGTACACCTCTTCACCATTCCAGGTTCTAGACACAACCTCATCCTCAGCACTTCCATTAAATGTTTTTTTCAATCTACGATAGGGTGATTGCAAGGAAGAAATTTTCGATGTCTTGTATATACCGTCTTCTAACCATGTTTCAATTGAAGGTAATTAGTGTTTTCTTCACAAATGGGACATGAAAAATGACCTTTAACAATATAACCACTCAAGTTTCCATACGTTGGGAAATCAATTATAGTGCAAAATAACAATGCACGCAAACGGAACTGTTCTTCAACATGTGAATCAAACACTTCCATCCCTTCTTCCCACAACAATTTCAAATAATCAATTAAAGGTTTTAAGTAAACATCAATGTCATTTCCACGTTGTCTAGGACCCAATATCATCATGGACAACATCACATATTTTATCTTCATGCACAACAAAGGAGAAAGATTGTATATCATCAACATAACTGGCCATGAACTGTGTTTGCTACTTGAGTTCCCATAAGGATTCATACCATCAGTTGCAAGTGCAAGTCTTAAATTTCTTAGATCTGCACCAAATTCTGGAAATGTTTCATCGATCTTCTTCGATTGTGGTGAATCAGATGGGTGTCGAAGAAGATTATCGCACTTTCTTCCGACAACGTGCCATTTAAGGTTCTTTGCATCTTCTTTAACAGAGAACATACATTTGAACCTAGGTATTATAGGCAAATACCATATCACCTTAGCAGGTGCACCATCATTACCTTCATCAACAGTGTTCTTGTCAGATTTCTTTTTAAAACGGGATAAACCACATGTTGGACAATACTTTAGCGACGCAAACTCCTTTATGTACAAAACACAATCATTAGGACAAGTATGTATCTTTTGATATTCAAGACCCATTGGACATAAAAAAAAATATTGTCTCGTAATTACGAATAGGTAGAGTATTATTTTCTGGAAGCATCTCCTTCAACAACTCCAACAACTCTGTGAAACTTTTATCGGTCCATCCATTCCTTGCTTTTAAACTAAACAACTTCAAAGTTGTAGACAGACGTGTAAAGTTCGAGCATCTTAGGAACAACGGTTGCTCTGAATCATTTATAAGAGAATCATACAAATTAGTTCTTCCAAAATTATCTTCACCGACATCACGTATCATGTCCTCTAAATGATCATTCATCAATTCTTTCACATAATTTGTTCCTCGTGACGTGGTAGGCTGGTCCAGTACTTCTCCATGCCAAGTCCAAACGATATAAGTTCTCATTATGCCGAACATGAATTGATGGTCACGCACATTGCGTAAGTCTTGTCCTATTTGATTAAGACAACGAACACAAGGACAAAAATATGTCTCGTTCATAGACTTAGCATTTTGTTCAACATATTGCAAGAACTCCGAAACACCCTTCTTATATTCTTCACTAATGCGACGTTCATTCATCCAGCTTTGATCCATACTATGTTCGTAACATACTTCATCAGTTTCAGTTTTTTAACTCTCACAAGGATAGGCCCTACCCATTCAGAAAAATTATTTTTCATAAATTGCTAAGACACATGCAAAGAAGTTTACATCATAAATTTGATAAGATTTCGGTAGCATTTTACATTGGTCTCTGAAATACACGAAATGAGAGTAGTCAAGGATGACCACAATCAAATAAGCATCCAGAGAACAACACAAATACTGAACTAAAATTTTATCAATCTTATCCATAAACTCCAACGTACATATTATAGCAAATTATGAAAAATAATTTTTCCAAACTGTCCAATCGGACAATTCAAAATTTAATACAAACGATTAAAAGATTAATCGTTTGTGTTAAATTTCAAACGGGAACTAAGTTTCACTCAATGATTTCATACTTATAATCTAACATGCCAATTATAATAACACAATTATCACATGCATATTCAAAAGTAAATAACACATGCATACCTAAAAGTCAAAAACATGCATACGCAAAAGCCAATAAAATGCATACACAAAAGCCAATAACATGCATACAACAAAAGTTGTAACCAAAGCAGCTAACCTTTTTAGCAAATTAAAAAAGCAATGGAGTATATAATGCATGCCTAAAATCGTAAGCCAAAAAGAGTAGAAAACGCCACCCAAGCACACGCCAGATACTGCACAAAAACGCAACAAAAACGAATTTTAATCTGTTCAAATGGAAGATATTTCATCAAAGAGTAATTTAATCAGAGCAAAAGTAAATTTAAACGGTCCAAAAGAGAGAAAACCTACATGGAAATGCAAAGCCTCAAAGAGAAAACGCGAGGAAGATGATGAACAGTGAGTATAACTCCCCGCGGGTTCGCGTTTTCCTGTATAATAGGTTATAGACGTCGGGCCCTAGGGGGTCCGACATCTATAATAGTATAGATGTCGGTCCCTCACTAATATGACGTCTTTCTGATTTAAAAATTCATATTCGCTGAGCTTATAGGCGTCGATTTAGAGGGGCCCTGACGTCTAGGTGAATGTTTCACCTACCCTGTCAGGCATATAGACATTTGTTAGAAGGGGCTCCGACGTCTATAATATTCTAAACGTCAGAGCCCCTCCGAAAAGACGTCTATATGGAAGAAAAAAATAACTTTTCACCTACTTGTCAGGCATTAAGACGTCTGTTAGGAGGGGCCCCGACGTCTATAATATTATAGACGTTGGGGCCCCTCCTAACAGACATCTATATGCCCACTTATTTACGAAAATGCCATCGGTCAATAATTTAAGTTGGTTATTTGGTGGACTGACGTCTACGGGTGACGTTAAAGGCCAATTCTTCACTAGTGTCTAAATATGAACCTCTTTTGACTCTCACAACTAATTATTTTAATATATAAATCCAATTACTTGTAGAGTCGAAATGATCTCATTTCAGTCTCTATCGTTGATAGACCCCACACAAAACCAACTTATTGTAGTATTGTTACCCTTGGAATAACTACCTCATCATTCCATTCGTATTAATTTTAAGTCATTGTAAACATTACAAAATTGGTAAACACGGTCACAAGAAAATAGTCAAAGAACAATATATCACACATAGCTCATTCATCACAAATTATTTATTTCAATTTTCATGTTAATAATTCATCATTTATTTTCTATTGTATTAACATAATATTCAATTACAATATTTCCATTAAGTATGTCAAAAAGGTGAAAAACATTTGTCTAACCATAGACCTCTAATTTA
Organism: Vigna nakashimae; assembly: GCA_034642375.1. NCBI lineage: Eukaryota > Viridiplantae > Streptophyta > Magnoliopsida > Fabales > Fabaceae > Vigna > Vigna nakashimae. The sequence goes on along the minus strand of CM067762.1, from coordinate 39,908,743 downwards.
CAATCCCAACGATCAAAGTGAAAAACCATATTTCAAGAACTATCTGTCAAAATTTTAGCCAAATCCAATGGTTAACAAATTTAAAATCAAGATTTTACCCAAACAACCCAAAGATTAATCTCATACTTGCGTGTCCACATTTTTTATACCATGAGATTGAATTGTCTTTTATTAACATTATACATGAGGCTCTTTGAGCATGTACTTCATTTAGGTCTATTTTGTACAAGTTTCCTTGTTTGTTTGCAGTAAATACTAGTAGACCCTAATTGTTTAGGACTTTACAATGGCCCTTTTCAAATGTAACATTGTGCCCATTGCCAAACAATTGACTTATGCTTAACAAATTATGTTTTACGCCATCTACTAAAAAAAATATTAATAGAAGGGGAAGTTTTTATACTTATCTTTCCAATGCCTGTTATTTTGCCATGTTGATTTCCACTAAATGTGATTGTTCTTCCCTTCTGCTTTGCTTTTTGAGTTCTTGGAACATAGACTTTTGACCTATCATGTATCGTGAGTATCCACTATCCAGGTATCACAACCGGGGTCTCTTTGCGGTCATCAATCAATCTGCAAGAGAGATGATTTTGGCTTTAGCTACCCATATTGCTTTGGGTCCTACTCTGTTAGTTTGATTTATTTTTCTTGTCTCAAAAGCGGGAGCATTGTTGAAGCTTTCCCTTTTAGGTTTAGCAAAATAGTTAGCTTTAACTTTAAATTTACTATAAGAGCTATTGCCATTAAACCTTAAACTGCATGTGTTAGACGAATGTCTACATCCTTTGACTAGACGCCCTAAACGTTCATTTCCTTTAAACGTTCTATTCAACACTCTATGAAGAGTATCATTTTCATGGTTCAGGGACTCGATGCGCCTAACATCTCTAGCAATGGTTGTATTCTCCACAAGCTTTTCATTTTTCAAAATGAGTTTTTCATTTCTCTTTTCAAAACCTTTAGCTACCCTTCTAGGTTGTAAATTTCTTTTCACAAATTCTTAACATCATCATTAAACGATGTTATTTTAATTTCATTTTCTTTCTAAATCTTTCTATTTTGTTTTCTTGTAAGTTGAAAAACTTACGAAAATTTGGAGGAATTTGACAATACACATTATAAGCTTCAATGATAGAGTGTAAGTCAGTAAAATCCACCTCATCGTTAAAATTGTCTAACGAACATTCGTCATCATCTGCCATAAGACATAAGTTGGCTTCCATTAGTACAAAAACAATGTATAACGCCACGCGTTCAACGTCCAACCACTAAATATCCAACGTTAAAAATGACTGGTAGCATTTTTGTAAATAAATACAATTATTAAACGTCGTTTAGAATTGTAATTCAACGTAAAAGGATATGAAACGTCGAATGCCCCAGCGTTAGACGTTAAAAGGTTAGTAAATTCAATAAAAATTTGAGTGGGAGATTGAAAATTCATTCCCTATATCTTAGCGTGTGAGACCCTCTTCAATTCTCAAACTTTTCTCGAACGAAGTTTGACGACCATAACATGTATCTGTCTTTCATTTGATACAAATGCATTTTATGTATGATTTTCGTTTGTTTTGTCTGATTATTTTTGTGCTTTTGTCCTTCATAGGAGCATTTTCCTTTCTATGTCACTGGTGATGACACTTTATTTCAACGAACCCACCTTTTGAAGATTAGTTTTCATTTTCATTTTGAAGAACTTATTTGTTGAACTTGTTTTTTGTCTTTTTTGTTGAACTTGTTTGTTGTTTTTTGGTTGAACTTGTTTGTTGTTGTTTGATTGAACTTGTTTATTGTTGTTGTTTGATTGAACTTGTTTGTTGTTGGTTATTGTTGTTTGTTGTTAATACTACGTTCATAGTTTTTGCTTTATAAAATACCAAAAACTGAAATTTGTTGTTTTTCTGCTTTTCAGGTCTCGTAGAGTTGTAAAAAGGATCACAATTAATTAAAAAAAGCAAAAACAAAATTTATTAACGTCGTATATTAACAAGATTCGACGTTAACTTAACGTCATATATTGACAAAATTCGACGTTAATTTAACATCAAATTGTTTAAACTCGACTTAAATTTAAGGTCTCCTAATATGACATCGTTCGCGAATCCGCCGTTAAAGCCCAAAATATTCGATGTTGTACGCGATTTTTGTACTAGTGTTCTTGTTCTTCTTCATCAAATTTTTAGAAGTCTAGATCCTCACAAGTACTCATCAATACTTTTCTCTCCCCCTTATTTATAAACGCCAGGTTTTCTTTTTATCTTATCAAAGGACACTCATATCTGAAGTGACCTGGTTTCTTACATTCATAGCATACGATGGGACTTTTTTCCCGCTGATCATTTCTAGAAGTTGATCCAAGACATTTTCCTTTCTTCCTTCTCCTTATTGAGTTGATCTTCTTGGAGATGAATAATAGTTCATCTTCTTGTCCTTCTTCCATAAAATCTTCTTCGCTGGTTGACTCTTCTAAAGGTTCTTATGCTTTTGTAGGAGTCCTTCTGATAGATTTCTAAGCCTTCAACATTCTGGTTTTTTTCCTTCTTTATGATTCCATCTTCTTGAAGCTCCTGCTGATGTACCTTCAGGATTTCGATAATTACCTCTAAGCTCATCCCATCAAGATTCTTTGAGGTTCTTAGAGTGGTGACTTGTGGTCTCCATTGACTTGAAAGATTGTGAAAAATTTTGTCAATGTCATCAAAATTATTAAAAATTTTACCAAATGATCTTAACTAATTTGAGATCATTTGAAATTGGTTGAACATGGCTTGGATGCTTTCATTGTCTAGCATGGTGAATAACTCATTCACACGTTAATAAGCTCAACTTGTTTCTTTTGCCTTCATTTGATCCTTCATATGTGACAACTAGGGTGTCCCACATTTCCTTTTCTCCCTTGAATGCATGTACTTTCCTGTATTTTTCTTCAGACAAAGAACACATTAACGAGTTTCAAGATTTGAAGTTAAGTAGATACTTGTATTTTTGCTCGTCGAACCACGAGTTTTTCTGTAAGGGCTCTCCCTTATTATCCAGAGATATATAGTTACCATTTCCAACTATATCCCACATGTCAATGTGGCAAGACTCAAAGAATGCAATCATTCTTTGCTTCCAATACTCGAACTTTTCTCCTTTGAATAGAGGACGCCTGTTGACAACATATCCTTCATTTTCCATTGCCCGCTAAGATCGTTTCCTCAAGTTCTGTTAGGAACTCACTCTTGAGGTAAGCGTTTATGGAAACTGAAATTACAAGAAAAACAATAGAAGGAGGGGGGTGATTAGTGTTTTTAAATTCTTTTCGCAAGATAGCTTATAAGAACTTGTAAAGAAAATGTGTAAGGATTGTTTAAGTCTTTAGACACTAATTTTTATAATGTGAGTAGATGGAAAGCATTTTAAATAGGAAAACAGTAAACCATAGTTCTCCCTTAAGAACTCTTAAGGGTTCTACTAACCTTTTCATATTACACGAGTTTTGCCTCTCTAGAATCTCACCGAGTATTCTCACTACTCTTGGTTAGAACAATTGTTAGTACCACTCCTAGTGTCCTAGTCAACACAACTAGACCGAGTTTAGCCTCTTCAGGATTTAACCCTAAACAATTGTCTAGAAGTTCAATTCAACATGAGTTGAACAACCAAGTATTTGAGTTCTCTTCAAATTTTACAACAAACCCACAAATGGATTTTCTACAAGGTACAGGCAAATAACTCTCAGTAAGAGGATATATGTTCAAATACAATACAATCTCTAACACTTGAAAGTGTTTCTCTCAAAATATATTTAGCGTCAAACGATGTAAGCACACTGCTTTTCATGTTGTTATTCTTCATATGTTATCTTTCTTGCACTTTTCATTAACAACGTCTTCTCTTCAAGCTTTTTTCTATATATAGCTTCTCTGAAAGATGATCGTTGGACCGAGAAGTTGACTTCTGAAGAGTTTGTAGCCTTTGGATGTGAAGTCTGACTTTAGTCTACTTTGTAAGGTTCAGAGCTTTTTCTCATAGCCTTGACTGAAACTTCAGCTTGTACGATGTGACAAAGCCTATGGCTTCAAGGTAACATTCCCAAAATGGTTTTCTTCTCTCACAATGTATCTTTTTTTGGGTGTCGGGATTATGATCATATATTTTTGTTTTATTGATCTGCACGGATATCAAGCAAATTATACATGCACCAAAATACTTTTTCGTACATGCATTAAACGTTTTGAATGTTGATAAGCGTTAAACAGTGTAATGTGTTCAAGACATTTTATAATTTGTCATTTCATTAATAAATGCATCGTTTGGTAAGATAAATCACATGTATGTTCATCAGATAGTATAAATAGAAGATGCTTTCTAAAGGCTAAAGTACGTATTGCTCACTTATCGGACTGTGTTTTCTATAGAAAGATTTTCTTGATATAACACTATATTGAATAGAAATTTCTTTTAACCTTAGTGTTATAGATTTCTGTTGTCATAAGAAGCTAAGTTATTTTGCTCATATAGTCTATTGAGAGATTTCTATGAGAGACACTTTCTTCTCGATGTTGTTTATGATTTTCTAATTTCTTTAAACAGTTTGGTCTAGAAAGCCTTCTTGACTTCAGGCATTATAAAAAACTTCTTCATTAGACATGTAATAATGTCTTAATTGATATATAAAAATGTTGTTAAAATCATTAGTTATATCCAACATTTAATATAATGTTACTAAATCATATTAGTAATATTTTTCATAATTTAATAAAAAAAAATTATTGTTACTAGTAATCATACATGCAATAATCTAATACTTTTAAAAAAATTAATCACACTTGTACACATAACTAAAATTTTGTAAGGGAGTTTTAATATATATATATATATATATATATATATATATATATATATATATATATATATATATATATATATATATTCAAGTCAAATATTCTTCTCACAGTTTTCTTTAGGATTCCTCCAATAAATCAACTTAAATGACAATACACTCGCAAAGCATTACTTTCTTCATTTAACTTTATAAAAAAGGTTTAAAGATTAATTTTGATGTATTAGTTCAAATAGTAGTGTAACATATATATATATATATATATATATATATATATATATATATATATATATATACAAGGGTCCTATAATTGCTCATCTATTAAAGGAATGACAGATGCACAAATCTGTACAAATTACAATAATATCTAAATTATAACTAACACAATATTTGATTATCTAATATCCATTAATAGACTATTTGACATATCTTAACACCCCCTCTCAAGTTGGTGCATGGATATCACACATTCCCAACTTGAATAGAGACTCATTAAACAATCTTGTTGACATTCCTTTGGTGAGAACATCAGTCTATTACAATTCTGATCTTACAAAAGGAAAGGAAATTATTCTAGCTTCAAGCTTCGATTTGATGAAATGTCTATCAATCTCCACATGTTTTGTTCTATCATGTTGCACAGGATTGTGAGCAATAGCTATACCTAACGTATTGTCATAGTACAAACTCATAGCTTCATTTGGTTTAAAGCCCAAATCTGATAGCACACTTTTAATCCAAAAAAGTTCACATACACCTAGTGCCATGCCTCTGAATTCTGCTTCAACATTAGATCTTGCTACTACAGGTTTTTGTTTTACTCCTCCAAGTTACAAGATTCCCTCCTACAAAACTAAAGTATCCAGAGGTAGATCTTCTATCATCTTTTGAACCTGCCTAATTTGCATTAGTGTACCCTTCTACCTTTAAGTTTCCATGATTTGGAAACAAAATTCCTTTTTCAGGAGCAGACTTCAAATATCTCAAAATTCTCTCAACAACATCCATATCAAGCTTTCGTAGGTCATGCATAAATTGACTAAAAACATTCACTACATAGGTGATATCTGGACGTGTATGACACAAATAAATTAATTTTCCTACCAGTCTTTGGTATCTCCCTCTATCTATGCTTGTTGAATTTGAGCATCGAAAGAGTTTATGATTTTGTTCAATTGTTTTATCAACTGGTTTACTCCCAAGCAGCCCAATTTCTGATAGTAAGTCAATAGTATATTTTTTTTGGCATAGGAAAATACCATGTTTTGATCTAGCTACTTCAATATCCAAAAAATATTTGAGGTTTCCAAGTTGTTTCATCTCAAATTTAGATGCAAGGTATTGTTGTAAACTAGAGATCTCATCTTGGTCATTTCCTGTAAAAATCATGTCATCAACATATATAATCAACGTTGTAATTTTTCTTTTTCCTCTCTTCAAAAATAAGGTGTGATCAAAGTTACTTGCTTTATAGCTAATAAAAGCCTTTATAGACTTTGTAAACCTTTCAAACCATGCTCTTGGGGATTGTTTTAATTCATATAGAGCCTTCTTTAATTTGAAAACTTTCATTCCAATTGAATCTGTCATGCCCGGTGGAGAATCCATATAAATTTCTTCATGTAGAAAAGCATTTTTCACATAAAATTGTAGAAGAGGCTAATCTTGGTTTACAGCTAGCAACAAAAGTATTCTCACAGTGTTAAGCTTAGCTACTGGTGCGAACATCTCTTGGTAATCTACACTATAAGATTGAGTGTAACCTTTAGCCACAAGTCGTGTTATACCTCTCAATAGTTCCATAAGCTTTGTGCTTAATTGTTAATACTCATTTGCAGTCCACAATTTTCCTTCCTCTTGGTAAGGACATCCCAAGTGTTGTTTTTTTCTAAAGTTGTCATCGCATCAACCATTGCTCTGGTTCATCTAGGATCTGCCAAAGCTTCATGTATATTACTAGGAATATAAATTGAAGATAATTAAGATACAAATTATGCATATGACTAGGATAACCTGTGAGATGACACATATTTACTAATGAGATAGTTAACTTTGGCTTGGAGGTTGACCACGATTAGAACGGGGTGGAAGATGATATTGAACAATAGTAGACTCAGTGTTTAGTGTGTTGGTGGTCTTATGCCGACAAGAATCAATTTCATGATCAGTTCATCTAAATTAGTATTATCAAGGGCAGAACCAAGAGAAATAATTTCATGATTAGTTTCATATACATTAGTATTATCAGAGATAGGATCAGAAGATACCTTTGAAGAGTCAAGTCGAACCTGTGGAGAAGATTGAGCCAATTGGTTATGATCAAAAGACACTAGATTATCTGGAAAAGAAGTGTCCATATTTAAGATTGACTCACTTCCTGTAGAATGATCCTCACAAGATAATTTATCTTCACAATATAATTTATATCTAAGATATCAAACATACCAACATCATGATTATGCACTTCACTTTCATTGCCTCCCTGAAGTGGAGAATCAACAAAAAAAGGTCATTAAATGTCACATCCATAGAGATATAAAATTTTTTTGATGGTGGATGGTAAGCACGATAACCTTTTTGAGTTGATCCATACCCAACAAAAACACATTTGATCTCTCATTCTTCAAGCTTTGTACGTTGATGTGTGTGTAAGTGAACATATATGACACATCCAAAAACATGAGGTGGTTAATAAATTATGGGAGGGGGATATAATGATCAGATATTACATTGAAATGCCTTCGAAAGTTAAGCACACTAGAAGGGATTCGATTAATTAAATAAACGACAAAGCTCACAATCTCACCCCATAAATTAGATGGGACATTAACATCTATCAAAAGTAATCTTGTCACTTCTAATATAAGAATATTTTTCCTCTCAGCCACTCCATTTTGTTGTGGTTTATCATCAACAAAACTAATAAACCATTTTTTCCATTATATGTAGATTGTGGGGCAGAACCCCAAACATCTGTGTGAATTAATGAAAAAAGAAAATCAGTTATTTTTTTGCTTAAAGGAAACACAACACAAGGACGTTTTGCTTTAACCCAAGTTTCACAAAAAAAAATCAGAAATATTACATTTATGAAATAATGATGGAAATAATTTTTTTAAATAACCAAAATAGGGATGTCCCAACCGTCTATGCCATGACCAAATTTTCTTTTTGTTTTTATCTTGTATGTGATCATTTGCAAGATAAGCCAGTGCTCCTTTATGGGTTTGTTGTGACACATTTTCAAGACAATACAGTCCTTCACTCTCTCTACCACTAGCAATTTTCTTCTTGGAATGGATGTTCTGGAAAAAACAATGGGTTGGGTAAGACAAAGCAACACAGGAATGTGATTTGGTTAACTTGTTGACGGAGATAAGATGATAGTTCAATGTAGGAACAAATAAAACATCAAGAATCAATAAGGACAGTGAAAGGGGTATAGTACCTACACCTTCAATAGGAGATGACACTCATTGGCATTAATAATAACACTTTTAGAATAATTAGGGGAAAATTAGTAAATTTATGAGGTTTATAAGTCATATGATCAGTAGCACCTAAATCAATTATTCAATCACTACCCTTAGTAACAATAGAAAGATTAAGAGTAGAGTTAGATATACCTAACTTGGTCATAAATCCAATAGTAGTAAAAATATGGTTCTTAGAAGCAGCGAAAGTCCCAAAATCATGTTTCTCCGATTGATTTTTATCGGAAGAAGCCATCAAAAAGATTCAATAAAAAAGAACCAATTCATATATTGTAGAGGATGTTGGTGTTTGGCTCTTGATATCATATTAAGAAGTGGACTTTAAACCTAACACAACCTCACAAAACCGACTTATAAGGTGAGGTTTGCACCCACTTATATATTATAAATTGGTCTTATCTCTAGTCGGTGTGAGACTTCCAACACCCCCCTCAGGCCGAGGTATAAACATCATCTCGAACGTGAGACTAGACATTAATGAGTAGTCTGATAACAGCCCGATAGCAGGTGAAATAACATGCACAACAAACAACAAATATTGTTAGGATAAACTCTAACCATAACTATGATACCGTGTTAAGAAGGTTTAAAGAATAATTTTGATATATTATTTCAAAGAGTAGGGCAACATATATATACATACAAGAGTCCTATAATTCCTTATCTATTAAAGAAATGACAGGTGCATAAATATGCACAAATTATAATAATATCTAAATTATAACTAACACAATATTTGATTATCTAATATCCATTAATAAAATATTTGGCATAACTTAACAAACTTGTGATTATTGATATATTATTTTCAGTTCTTTCTTACATTTTTCTTATTGTCGTAATTAACATTTCTTTATATTTCTTATTTTCTCAAACACCAAAATTTGGCTTTTCTCTTCTCAATCTTTAGATGTATAATTACAAACTATGTTCCTAATTTTAGGATTAGTTCTTAATTTTGAACTTAATCACACTTAAACCTCTTAATCCTTCTTAACTCATAGTTTTTTAACTTTTCGGCGTGAAAATTCCATTTCTCTCATAAAAATCAAACCTAAAATATCATTTGTCTTACAAAAGTGAAACCTAATTTCGAGCTTGTAAATTGCTTCTTACTTCCATGTTGTAAAAAATTGACCTTAAAAAGCCTCCTTTTATTGTAATCAATTGTGGGCTTGTGTAGGTAACTGGACCAACCGTAACGGGCTAGTAATGATAGTCTAAAGAGGAAAATCTTTTACTTTCTACAATCCCACAGTTTCTTCATGCACCCCTTAAAATTTTCAAAATAACATTTTATTTTTTGTAAAGTAACTTCCTTACATATTTTGAAAAATTTTTGGAACACGCTTCCAAAATTTCAAAAATGATATTTTTGGAACAAAAATTTGGAAACGAGATTTTTGGAACAAAATTTTGAAAATAGAATTTTGAAACTCATGAATTGTGTTCTAGAATAAGCTTTTGGAAACGAGATTTCTTTAATAAACTTTACAAAAAATGATATTGGTTTTACTGCATTCAATAATTTTACATGAGTTGAAATTAAACGCAATTGAAATGTTTTTTTTAGGAAAATGATACTTGAACAACTATTTTTGGACAACATTTAGACACGCGCACACGTGTCAAAATGTGAGTGGTTCATTTTCATTTAATTTTTCCAACTGGACCACTCAGATTTTGACACGTGTGTGCGTGTCTAAATGTTGTCAAAAATGGTTGTTCAAGAAGCATTTTCCTTTTTTTCACCGTAATCCTAATAATGTTACTTTACATATACTTATAATAAAAACACATATAATGTTTTTCAGAATGCCTCTATATGAAATAAGTTCCGAAACACATGAAGTACATTTTGAAAAAACTTTTCGGAATGAGTGTTTTTTTTTCTATATTTCTCTCTCCTTCCAGTATAATGCAATGGTGAAAGATGTTGGAGGTGCTTGAGAAGGTTGAATATACACATATTTTTATACTGGTAAGATATTATTCGCTTTGAGGCAACTTTTTATAAATTTATTTTTAATACAATTTCAAAAGACTTTTCATCAATGACAACAGAGGTATCTTGTGTATATAAACTCATGTCTATATTTTATTTTATTAGAAATAGAATTTTGTTTGTACAGGTTTTTTGTTAATATTGTGGGAATGCAGTGGGTAATTGTGGGGTTACGGAAAGCAACAAGCAAGAGGAAAGTGATAGTTTTGGCATCTGGACACAGAATAGAAAGTGAGAGAGAGATAGGCATAGGGAGATTTATACAGAGAAGGTAGGTGGGGCACCCAAATTCAAAGTTTAGTGGGGTTTGACTGCTGAATTGTTCACACTTTAGGGGACAAACACCAAAACATTGCATCTCCTAGGTCAAATCCCAATGCCTAATATGCCTACTATTTGCATTTCTCAATCAAGGAAAAAAAAAAATTATATTTTTATAAAGAAATGAAAACCTGTTAGTGCCGTTTGCTCCATAACCCATGGAGAAAACAGAAAACAAAAAAGTTACTTCCATAAAAAGAGTGCATGTGTGTCAATGGCCAATGGCATTGTAAGGAATCAAATTGGCCTTTTGTCGAACAAATGATATGCATTTAGATAAGATTCCTTGGGTTCACTAGCAAATGCCATGATGCTCAAATGCCAACATCTCCACCTCAATCAACATTATTGCTATTATACATATAATAGGCATAATAATTATCTCATGCATCAAACTTGTCCTAAATAATTTTAAAAACTTACTTTTCACAATAGGGTATATGCTTAGACAAATCTTTATATATAAAGTAAAAAAATGTAGTAAGCTTTTCAAAATGTTAAACTTATGTTATCTAAAAGCTAATTTGTAGAACATATTTTCTATTAGTTTTTTTTAAATGTTTGTATATAAATTAATTTTAATTTATTAAGAAATTGATTGGGTATTTCTTTCTGTTTATGGATAAGTTTTCTCCCTGGCAACCTTTAATCTAATAGTTTTAATGAGTTATTCAAATCGTAAACTAAGAATATGTTTGAATTTTTTTTTATAGACATTTTGGAGAAAAAAAAGTAGAAAAAAAAATGAAGTGAACCTTTTCTTAAATTCAAATTGAAATTAATTCTGGTATAAGATAATTTGTAGAAGTTATCTGGTAAGTAATTAAATTTTGGTATGGAAAGTTTCAATTTTTAAGTGAAGATAGATCAAATAAGTAATATATAAGGAGAAACATCAACAAATATATACAAATATATTGATTTAAGGTTTTGACGTTATCGATGAATTCACAATTCATCAAATCCAAATCTTCGGAGTTGCACGTTAGGTGAAGATAAAAAAATGACTAATCTTATTTAAATTTTCTTAATTACGTAGTGACTTTCTCCAATATTTCTACTTCAAAAATTTAATATATCTCGTACAACCTTTTAATCAATAAAATTATTCTATTTTTTTATTTTTTAAAAGTGTTGATAAGAAAATTTGTTTAAACTTGTCTTTAAAAAGAGAAGAAAAGAAAAAACAAGCCTATTTTGTATATATGAGAAAGAAATGAAGGCACCGAATGAATGCATCTCTCTACTTTAAGGAATGGAGAAATTATATCCCTTTGACGGGGCCATTCTTCTCACATGGAGCCACGTTTCCCACTAAATAGACCAAAGAAAAAAGGGATTTTTATTCATCATAGTGTCAATCTTTGAAGGACCCTCTTTTTATCCACTATCCACTAATAAACTTCAACCAATTTTTTCTTTTCAACACCAATTATTGACCACTTTCAAAGGACACCAACTAAATAGATTTTATCACAAACTCTCAAAATGTTGAGAAAATTTTGGAGTGCTTCTAAGTTGCTTTACTTTGGTGCATCACTCTTTCCCCTTTTTGATTAGGTTTAGGCTTAGATTCATAAAAGTGGTTCATTTCTTGCCACCATATGTTGAAACTACTGTTAATTGCATTGGTCATCAACTCATCATGGCCCAATAGTTGAATGCATCATTCACATTAATTTACACATTCTTTTTCCAGAAAAAAAGTTTTTTTTTCTTCTACAAAATAACCTGTCATTATCTAAATTACTGAATAATATCTCATTTAACATGGCGGCATTTTAGTTCTAAGAAAATAGTTTTTCACTTTTTTAAATTGAAATTCTAAACAATTACACAGTTTATCTTATTTTCGTGAGATATTATGTAAAACTCCATAAAATGGTATTTTTTTAGAAGTGGTGGTAGTCTAAAAATAGTGAGACTTAATTATTTTAATATTAAACAGTGTTATTATAAATAGTTTTTTTATAAACGAGTTTCATTATTTTAGAACGTATTATCTCTCTAGAAACTACTTTTCTAGAGTTATTTACCTTCTCTCTAAGAGTTTTAACTCCTGAGTACCTAATCGACCACGACAACAAGGTCTACAAATCTAACCGATCTGTTTCTTCAATAGAGCAAGTAAGTTTCGACTCCCTTTTTTTCCTTTTCGTTCCTAAATCTATTTTAGAGGAATATTGTAGTGTTGCATGTGTAATCATGTATCTCCTACATGTTCTTGATTCATCTAGAGTTCTAAGAACTCTATCCGTTTTTAATTTCGTGTTTCGTAGGTTCGTCTAGGTATTCCTTACGGTTCAAGTAATCAGCGGAGCGTTTCGCGAGGTTTGATAGTTGGTTTAGAGGTAAGGGAAGCTAGATAATTAATTTTAATTGAAGTATGTGGTGTAAGTTTGATAGTATATGAGTATTAAACTGTTTGAATGAAAATGTTGTTTGATGTTAGTGATAATTGAGTTAATTGGGTAATATTGATGATTTGTTTGATGATGTATGTTGTAAAACTATTTGATTCTATGTGTATGTGTGTTTGAGATGTGGAAATTGTGTTGAGGAAGTGTTTGATGCGGATTGTATTATTGGAAGAAAAAGGGTAATCTTGGTTGTAGGTTAATTGGTTCAAATTTGAGATTTTGATAGGGAAATGGTGAGAAATGGTTGATGTATTATTTTGATGCAGTTGGTATTGGTTAAGAGCTATTTTGGATCATAATTAAGCGTCAAATTGGGAGGAAATATGTTATAAGAAGGTATGGGTTGTATAGATATAGTTTACATTAGTCTAGTACTTGTTTTTAGGAAGTGGAGTGAAAACTTGAATTGAGGGTTTTGTGAGTAATTAGTCATTTTGGTTGATGTTCTTGAGTGTGTTGGGACTTGTTAGAGTCCCTAACTTGTTTAAAAACTGTTAGCAAAATGATGAAGATGAAGTTTTGATGATGTCCAAATCAAGTCAAGAGAAATCAAGATTCAAAATGTTATGAAGACTTGTATTGCTATGGAAAGCTTTTGTAATAATTATAGTTTAGTATCTAGGACTTAGATTATGAGTGGATTTATGTTTGCATTCAAAAGAGATGTAAAAATAAGCCAAACAGCAAAATCTGTGCAATGTTAATCGATTAACACAGGGTGTAAATCGATTGTTCCAGAGGCAAATGAAGAAGCACTGCATTGAGCTGTTAATCGATTAACAAGGGGTGTTAATCGATTAACGTTAATCGATTAACAAGGGCTGTTAATCGATTAACACACTGACCGTTTGAAAAACTAGCCGTTTTTAGAGACGTTGAAGTATCCGTTGGGTTGTTAATCGATTAACCACTGTAGCTAATCGATTAACACAGTCAGAAAGTCTAAAAGCGAAAATGGAAGAGCCTTTGGATGAGTCTATAAATAGACTCTCATTTTCTCTCAAGAAAATATATATAACTAGAGACACAGAAACTCTTCCCTTGTGCTCAAATACTCAGAAATTCTTGAGACTTGTGTGTTCTTGTTCGGCTTGTGAAACTCTTGTCTGTGGAGCTGGTGAAGTGCTGCTACGGTGACAGAGGAAATAGCCGGTTCATCCTTGGTGTGTCTAAGGAGGTGTTCGGAAGAGAATCATCCTTCGTGAAATATTCGGAGGAGGTGTTCATCCTTCGTGAAGTATTCGGAGGAGGTGTTCATCCTTTGTGAAGACTCAAAGGAGGTGTAGGTTCATCTCTTGTGGTATCAAGAGAGGTGGTTTCTAAACTCTTACAAATTGTTTCTTTGTGATTGTAGTTTGTAATTGTTTTGTGTTAGTGAAACTGTTTATCTTGTTTTGAGATAAGCGACTGGACGTAGGATTGGTAAGATCCGAACCAGGATAAAATCATCTGTGCAAATTTCTCTCAACCTTAACTGTTATTATTAATTGCTAAGTAAGTTTAATTGAGTAGAAATTAAAAGGCACACGTTAGTATTAGAAACCCCTCTTGGTTTGTTATTCCGCGCTAACCCATCCGCTGCAGCCGCCTTCTTACAATTGGTATCAGAGCTTGCTTTGATAGTCATTCAAATGGCGGGATCGTATCAAACATTTGTAGAGGGTGCTTCTATCAATAGACCACCACTATTCACAGGTGAAAATTACGCATTTTGGAAGGTCAGAATGCAAATTTTTATGGAATCTATTGATATAGATATTTGGGATGTTGTTGCATTTGGTCCTTTTGTTCCAACTAACAATATGCAGGAACCAAAGTCTCGTGACCAATGGACCATTGAAGAAAAGAGAAGATCTCAGAATGATGTAAAAGCCCGGAATATCATTGCATCAGCGTTGACTGTTGATGAGTTCTACAGGGTCTCTGTCTGCAAAAGCGCTAAAGAAATGTGGGAAACTTTAAGAGTAACTCATGAAGGCAGAGATGAAATCGGGTGTGCTAAAACGAATACTTTAATCATGGAAGAGAATAATTCAAGCTCTTCATCAAGCACAACATCAAGTATGGGTGATTCGGATGAGCAAGCATACATCTGTTTAGTAGTGAACGACGACACTGGAAGCCAAGTAAGTACCTCTAGCGATTCTGATAATTCTGATCATATTGATGAAGATGAATTACATGAAATTTATAGAGAATTATTGATAGAATGAGAAAAACTAGATCTTGCTCATAAGAAATTGAAAAAGGATTTTAAAGAATTACAAAAGAAATATGAAAAATCCTTAGAAGAAATAGAAACTTTAAATAGTAAAATTTCAATTGTAGAAAATGATACAAATATATCTGCTGAGTGTAAATTTTGTGATAAACATAAATTGAAAGTTGATAACATTGAAAAATCAATAGCAGATGAAAATAAAGAATTGAAATCAGATTTTGAAAATATTCTTGAAGAAAATAAGAATTTAAAATTAAATTTTGAAAATACTTTTGAAGAAAATAAAGATTTGAAAAATAAAGTTTTAATTTTTGAAAAGGGTAAATTTACTAGTAGTGATGAATGTGCATCTTGTGTTAATTATAAGAAACTACTAGATGAAACAACCTTAGGAGAATGTAGTAAAAATAATGAAAATAAGGTTGTTAAAAATAAGTATGTTCCTAGAATTAAAAATAAACATAATCATAGAACCCATAGAACCTGGGTAGAAAAAGGAACAACTTATAGGAACACAAATGTTGTATCATGCTTTTATTGTATGAAAAAGGGTCATACTTCAAATAAATGTAAAATTAAGCATTATGGTGTTCCAAGTGGTAGATATGTTTGAGTTATAAAATGATTTCAAATTTTCAATCTAACCCAAAGGACCCAAACAAAATTGTTGGGTACCAATTTTTTTTAAATGTTTTTGTTCTAAATATTTGAAAAGAAGAATTAAGAAATTTTTATTCCAAGGTAGATGGAATTTTTTTTATATACAAAGCATATATAGTTTTCAAACGGAAAACATTTGAAATAGAAGAATATGTGCATGTTGTCTTTGATGAAATTGTGGACCTTGAGGCAAAACCTCTTGAGTCATTTTGAATTACATGCAGGCAATGATGAAGAAGACAACAAATGAAGTGAAGAATGATGACAATCCTCAAGATGAAGATCTAAACAAAATATGAAAACAACCTAGAGGATTCTCATTCCAAAATTGGAAGGATATCTAAAGGGGTACTTCATATTTCTATGTTTTTATTGCCCTTTATATTTCCTTGTATGCTTACCTCTTTAAATTCAATAAAATGTATGTTACTTTTCTTATTATTTCTATGCATACATGCTTTTATTAAGGGGGAGTATTATTTGTAATAATTTTAGGGGGAGCTATTACACATCTCTTTTTAATAATGATCAAAAAGGGAGAGAAATATTTAAAGTTTTAAACTTATTTCTAAGTTTACTAACAATTGTTTCTTCCTTAAGTTGTATTTTAAATACAGATTATTATCAAAAGCTTTAAATCAAGAAGGTTTTGATCATCATCAAAAAGGGGGAGATTGTTAGCAAAATGATGAAGATGAAGTTTTGATGATGTCCAAATCAAGTCAAGAGAAATCAAGATTCAAAATGTTATGAAGACTTGTATTACTATGGAAAGCTTTTGTAATAATTATAGTTTAGTATCTAGGACTTAGATTATGAGTGGATTTATGTTTGCATTCAAAAGAGATGTAAAAATAAGCCAAACAGCAAAATCTGTGCAGTGTTAATCGATTAACACAGGGTGTAAATCGATTGTTCCAGAGGCAAATGAAGAAGCACTGCATTGAGCTGTTAATCGATTAACAAGGGGTGTTAATCGATTAACGTTAATCGATTAACAAGGGCTGTTAATCGATTAACACACTGACCGTTTGAAAAACTAGCCGTTTTTAGAGACGTTGAAGTATCCGTTGGGTTGTTAATCGATTAACCACTGTAGCTAATCGATTAACACAGTCAGAAAGTCTAAAAGCGAAAATGGAAGAGCCTTTGGATGAGTCTATAAATAGACTCTCATTTTCTCTCAAGAAAATATATATAACTAGAGACACAGAAACTCTTCCCTTGTGCTCAAATACTCAGAAATTCTTGAGACTTGTGTGTTCTTGTTCGGCTTGTGAAACTCTTGTCTGTGGAGCTGGTGAAGTGCTGCTACGGTGACAGAGGAAATAGCCGGTTCATCCTTGGTGTGTCTAAGGAGGTGTTCGGAAGAGAATCATCCTTCGTGAAGTATTCGGAGGAGGTGTTCATCCTTCGTGAAGTATTCGGAGGAGGTGTTCATCCTTTGTGAAGACTCAAAGGAGGTGTAGGTTCATCTCTTGTGGTATCAAGAGAGGTGGTTTCTAAACTCTTACAAATTGTTTCTTTGTGATTGTAGTTTGTAATTGTTTTGTGTTAGTGAAACTGTTTATCTTGTTTTGAGATAAGCGACTGGACGTAGGATTGGTAAGATCCGAACCAGGATAAAATCATCTGTGCAAATTTCTCTCAACCTTAACTGTTATTATTAATTGCTAAGTAAGTTTAATTGAGTAGAAATTAAAAGGCACACGTTAGTATTAGAAACCCCTCTTGGTTTGTTATTCCGCGCTAACCCATCCGCTGCAGCCGCACTCTGACAAAAACAATCTAAAACCAGTAGAATCCAAGTTGGGTCTATAAAGTGAGATTTTGGTAAATTATGGAGTAGAACCTTGTAGTAGTCACTTAAAAATGAGTTGAGGATGGTTTGTATGAAGTTGTCTAAGTCTAATTGATGGTATGATACAATCTAGGAGTGTTAGAAGTTGGAAAAGGTGCTTAAAATTGGTCAGGAATGATTGAAATGCGCAAATTCAGCAATTTTGGTGCTGCAGAATTATGCAGTCTCGTTGAGCGAACAGACTTGGTGTGCTGAGCGAATGGGCTTTAGCTGAGCGAACAGATTTGATGCGCTGAGCGAGAGGTGAGTGAGCAGAACCCACTGTTTCTGTTTAAGCACAGCGAGTTGGGTCGCTGAGCGAGAGGTTGGGGTCTGGAAACACTGTTTGTGGATTCGTAGAGCGAGCTAAGTCGCTTAGCGAGAAGGCTCTTAGGTCGTTTAGCGAGTGTGGTCACTCAGCAAATAGATTTGTACCTTTTCTTCTAATGTTTCTATTTGAGTTAATCTTGAGCTATTTAATGATTGTTTAAATGGTGTGAATGTATCTATGCTATTATAGGATTATTAATAACATGTGTGTTGATTCAATTGTGGAAGTATGCATGATTAAGTTGGTTTTAAATGGTTTCACGGTTGGTAACATGGGTTCCACGGAGGAACTCCTTCAGTACGGTTTAAAGTGTTTTAGAATGAATACAGGGAGCTCAGTATTGGGGGTTATCCTAACACTCTAATGATCTTTCATTCTCAAATAGAGATGATTGATACATGTGGTGAGAGTAGTAGGAAGTCCTAGTGTAGGCGCTACTTAGAGGCCTATTGCGCGGTAACAGACTAACCTTGTGTGGGTGGTAGGGTGAAACCCATTGGAAATGACTTTGCAAAGCAGTAGAGGTCACCACAAGTGCACCACCCGCCATAGCTTGATATTCATTCTAAGTCTGGATAGTCGACTTAGGTCTTTGCATGTTAAGATGTTTGGATTGGATTAAATTACATATGATTCTTATATGAATTGCTTTAAACTTATGATGTATTGTTTTGTATCTAGCTTACCCTTGCTTTTTTGTTGTCTATCTTTGTATCTTGTTTCTCTTTTGTGATGATCACCTAATGGTGTGAACTTAGGGATTCAACTTTTCAGTTGTTCAAGCTAGAGGTGAGGGAGAAGTAGATGAGTTGTTAGATAGATCTATAGAAGTATATTGCTTCTTTGAATGAGGTTTGTTTTACCTAATTGTTCTTGTAGCATCTATGTAACATTTCATTTTGGTAGTTTTATACTATTGAAATGGGATGTTACATATTACACTTACTTTCATATTTTTGAAATAACAATTTTTAATTCAGGTATTAATAAGTTTTTTTGTTCCAAATTTTTGTCAGAATTATTCAATACAAATTTTCAATTTTATTTTTAAATATAAGCATTCTTGTATTTTTTTTTTGTTAAATTGATGTTGACACTATTTAGAAAGTGATACTAACATAAAAATTTCACATAATAATCATCCTTAATATTTACAAACAAAGTGTAATTTACACTGTCATATGTTATTTACTTTGTTATAACGTTAGTACTAATTATAAAATCACTGATTTTAACAAAATCGAAGATAACATTAACATGAAAAAAGAGTTAAAAAATCGCGTTGAATAATTTCAATAAAAATTAATACAGAAAGACTGTTAAAATTTTAAATAACATTACTGTTGTCCATGTTAAAATGTAAAATATAACGTTAGTATTATTATTTCTAGAGGTATTATATCTTATATTCAATCACCTTCTAAAGCCCAAATAATTCGTTTCAACAAATAAGGGAGGAAATTTTGCAATAGTTAAAATTTGTTATCCAAAAGTTATATACATTAATGACTTATTTTTATAAACAGGCAAATATCTTTGATGATAAATTTTTAATTTCTATAATATGGAAGAGATCATAACCCCTTTATTTATTCTAATGCATAAATAACTTTTTTCATAAAAAAAGATTTATAATCGTTTTTTAATAAATCATCATACATACAAGAGAAAAAAAATAATTACACACATTAAATTTGTCATAAGATAAGAAGATATAAAATATCTATATAAATATTATAAATGTTAAATTTTAACTATTTCACTTGGTATAAGAAGATCTTCTCTCTCCCTTAGATCATCATAATTAATTTATTTTATCATATTGTCTCCTTTCTCTTCTATGTATATTATATTTATACTAATAGTCTAATGTTAAATAAATTTAGTTTAATGAGAGGATCACGATAATATGTTTTTCTTTCTTCACAACCTAGCAATTAAGTTTTATGCATTATGTTTCCTTTCATATTAGTTACCAAATCAACAACAATTTCTTATTATCTTGTCCCTATGCTAAACTAGCTAAAAAAACAATACAACTATGATACTCAATTTGTTAAGTATCAAAGTACACGTTAAGTTTAATTTTACATAGGTTTTTGACATATTTTAATTCTACCAATCAATATGTTCTCATATATAAATAGTGAATATTTACGGTGATGTCTTTTATATTCAATGATGATGGTGGTATATCTTATTATGAACTTACTTTAAAAATGAATTATGATCCTATTTTAATTATAATTCTCCAATAGTTAGATATGTGATTTGGTGAATGACATTGGAAACGTGATGTTTTTGTCAAACATTACCAATGTGTGACAAAAGGTTATGCTGAACATTTCTCTTTCATCTATAATTATATATATGTTTTCAAACATGTTTCGGATGTGTAGGGTTGTGTTGTTCCAAACCTCTACTTCCTTTTGTCAATTTGTCCTAGACGCTGATCCTCTGTCTGATCCTCAGTTCTTTTTCTCAATCCCGAGGGGTGGAGACCTGCAAAAGATTCTCCGATGCCAAAGTCAGTCTCAGAGCAATGGCTTTTCTCAGGGATAGCAATAAATGTGCATTCAATGTAACCTATCTACCACTCACCGTGGACCTGTATTTATAGTTTTCGCTATGGGCTTGGGATTAGTGAAAAGTTAATCACGGCCCAAAACAGCCCAATAGCTTCTAACTTCTACTTACCTTCAAACCAGGTTACTTTACCTTAAATCACGTTGATTAGTGTTGTGGCGGGTGTGGGCGTCCGCCCATGTGGTATGGGCGTCCGCCTCACACGCATGGAGCTCGGGTGCTAGCGTCTTATCCGCCCGTGTAGTATGGGCGTCCGCTCGTACGGACTCTTCCGTACGGCGTCCGGCTTTGCTAGCAACGTTCGCCCATGTGATATGGGCGTCCGCCCACGTGGATTGACTCTTCCGTACAGCGTCCGGCCCTTGCGGATACACAAGCCCCCCAAGTCCTAGTGCACGTAGTGGACGTAGGACTTTGAGTAACCTAGCAAACAAGAAAAGATTTGACGCAGTGGCCGTCGTGCAGGGTTGTTATGTGATGGTGGAATTCCATGTGAGTCCTTCAAAGTTTTTCTTACAAACAGAGGTTCTATCCAGCTGGAAGGTCTCTCCTTTTGCTATAAACGGGTCAGGAGAGTTTATTTCATTGCGCGCCGCCCGATACTCGCTAGTATAGGAGAGTTTATACGAGGTCTAGGTTCAATCCTTTGTCATTTATCCAGTTGGGCGGACGGGCACCTACGACACACCTTCCACTTCGATGTATGAGCACCTCTATCACGATTGCGCAAGGGCGTTGTCGTTTACCGGTTGTAGTGGGCTCCACTATATCCCTTGGGCGGACGGTCATCGAAACAGCCGGGCTTGGAGTTTCATATGGCGCCCGGCTCCCCCTGGTACACAAGCCCCCCAAGTCCTAGTGCGCGTAGCGCACATAGGATTTTTAGAACGGTGTGTGTTGGGCCAGGAATCCGCAATTGGGCTGTATCCAGTGGGCTTTTGCGTTTGGATTTTAGGCGGGAAGAAACGTGGCGCGTTCCCATTGATGGAAGGCGAAGCGTCGTCAAATCCTGAGCGTTGGTCGTGCTAGATCTGGACGGCTGGGACGCGCCCAACGGTTATTAAATTTTTCCTATAAATAGCGGATTAGGCGAGGTCATTTTCACTTATCTCCTTTTATCCAAGATTTCAAATTCTTTTTCCCTCAGGTAATAAATGGAACATGTTTCAGTTGAGTCAGGTTCTGGGTCGTCGGGCGGAGTCCGGGAGGGGTCGGCGAGGGGCGACGGCGGCGATTCTCTCAGCTCAGTTTCTTCTCATTTTCTGGAGGAGGAGGTTGAGTCTTCCGGGGCGGACCATGAGCTACCGGTTTCGACGGGTGACCGGATCTTCCATGGTGTGCCTCTGTTCCTGCTCAAAGGCGGTATCCGTATAGTCGGGTCTCCCTTCGAGCTGCGCGGTCAGGGGGTGGTGGAGTATGAGTGGGTTCCTCATGACCCCAACCTGTATGCTTCCTGTTATGCTCTCCGGAAGGAATTGGAATGGAGGGTCCGCCGTACCCATATCGTTCGGGATATAGAGGACTCGAAGTTGATTCGTGCCGGGGTGAGTTTGTTAAATGAGAGGGTCTTCCATGATGGGAGGTCTAGTCCATACGACTTTTTCTTCATGTATGTGACCTTCTTCACCCATCTTTTCATCCGGGTGCCCTTTACTAAGTTTCAAACGGCTATTCTTCGGAAAGTTAATGTGGCTCCCACGCAGCTGCACCCCAACTCATGGGTGGCCGTGCAGGCGTTTCTGGCAATGTGTTTGGCTGTAGGCGTTACTCCCACCATCCCGGTCTTCTTTTACTATTTCGAAGTCCGCCCTTCTTCCTCGGGCGGTTGGGTTTCTTTTACGTCGGTTCGGGACAAAACGCTTTTCCGCCCCTTTTCCGATTCCTTCAAAAATTTCAAGCAACACTACTTCAAAATAATCTTTGACAAAGCCGGCCTCCACGAATTTTCTGATGAAGAAGGGAGGCCGTTGTTCCCCTTTTATTGGACGAGGGAGCCTCAACGAATAAAGGCGACTTCTATAGGGGCCTTGACAGCACCCGAGCTAGAGGCCATTCGCACCATTAACGCCCTCCCCCACCGGATTTCCGCCCGTCATTTGGTCGAATGCCTTAGTCTCGAGGATTGTGGACCAAAGGCGTTCGGTATGGTTTTGTCACATAGGGTGTGTTTGGTTTTCGTATACTGACGTTAATTTTTCTGAATTGTTTTATTTCTTGCAGAGCTTATGACGACTCCGGGTCCCCGCAAATCCAACTTCATTGCTGCCCGGAAGAAGTCCGGGGCCAGTTCGTCGACCGCCCGGCCGACCAGCGTCCCAAATATACCCCGTCCTCCTCCTGCCGGACGAGCTTCTTCAGGCGGACGGCAGAAGGTAGGAGCCCCCCTGTTAATGAGACTGGGGGTTCAAGAATCAAGGTGCCGGCTCCCATCCCTCAACCGGAGGTTGCAACCGCCCAAGCCGACCCGCTATCTGAGGCGGCCACTATTTCCGCCGACCTTTCAACTCGGAAGAGAAAAGATCACGCCGAGGAAGGGCGCAAAGACAAGGAGGGGTCATCATCGCGATCGGCCTCGAAAAAGGCCCGAAAGGGTAAAGACAAGGATCGTGGGAAAGCCCCGGCCGTCCCTCTACCGGGCGGTATCTTTAGTCCGGAATTCAGCATGAGTGACCGGGCCAAGTTCCACATGAGCTCCTCCCAACGGGCGCTCATTGAGCCTCTTTCCGAGTTGGAGTTGACCAACGCCGTGTTGGAGATGTCTACTCGGACATCCGCCCTGGCGTGGTACCTCAAAGAGTTCGCTGATCGCCCTGGGGTGGCGGAGCTGCGTGCCGAACTCGAAAAAGAGAAGAAAAACGCGGCCTCCATTCAATCTACCTTGGAGGAGATGGTTCTCAACCAAGAAGAATACGATAAGAAGATCGAGCAGTTGGAGGCCGATCTTGAGAAGACAAAGAAGGAGGCCGCCGAGGGTTTGGCAGTCGCCCGGGGCGAGCAGGAGCGCGCAGCGGAAGAAAGTCGCCAGCTGAAGGCGGAGGTTGCCCGCCTAAAGGAGGTCGGAACAGAGCGCGCCAAGGCGAGCGAGGCTCTTGCCCAGGACCTTGCTAAAGCCAAGGAGAAGGTTGTCGAGTTGGAGTCAACCGTCATGTTTGAACATGAGGAAGGTTTCAATAAGGCCCTTCGCCAAGTGACTCTTTTGGCGGGCGTCGAAGACCCGTACAGCCTCGGCGTGGACATTGAGAAGGATGTCGTAGATGGCGTCCTGGTGGATCTAATGGCGGCTGAAGAGGATGAGCCGGCTGTGGAGGCTGGTACTGGAGATAGTTAGGAGTTTATTCTCTTTTATATTTTTTGATGTGTATTCTTGTGGCCGTCCGTCCAACGTCTCGGATTGTCCAGAGGTTGGCCGGACGGTCTTTTTGTAAATCTGGGCGTCTTTTAACGCGAATGATTAATACACAGTGATCTTTTTAGTTCCGTGCGTTTCTTTATATACGTTCTTATTCTTCCAACGAGGACTTTTCTTTGATTTAATTGTCCGGCCATGTTGGAGATTTTCCGAGGCGGATAGTAGCGTTTAGCTTTAGTTTCTTGCTTCGTTTTTTATCCGAGTTTTCCGGATGGCCTTTTGCTTCGTCGCCCAACCAAGTTGAGAGTTGCCCTCGTCGGAATACTTTCAGCAACTCGGAGTTTAGTAGGGCGGACGATCCTTTCGTTGTGTCGCCCCACCAAGCTGAGTTGTTCTCGTTGGAACACTCTCACCAGCTTAGAGTTTAGTAGGGCGGACGGTCCTTTCGTTGTGTCGCCCCACCAAGCTGAGTTGTTCTCGTTGGAACACTCTTTCGCCAGCTTGGAGTTCGGTAGGGCGGACGGTCCTTTCGTTGTGTCGCCCAACCAAGCTGAGCGTTGTTCTCGTTGGAACACTCTTTCGCCAGCTTGGACTTTGGTAGGGCGGACGGTCCTTTCGTTGTGTCGCCCAACCAAGCTGAGAGTTGTTCTCGTTGGAACACTCTTTCGCCAGCTTGGACTTTGGTAGGGCGGACGGTCCTTTCGTTGTGTCGCCCAACCAAGCTGAGAGTTGTTCTCGTTGGAACACTCTTTCGCCAGCTTGGACTTTGGTAGGGCGGACGGTCCTATCGTTGTGTCGCCCCACCAAGCTGAGTTGTTCTCGTTGGAACACTCTTTCGCCAGCTTGGAGTTTGGTAGGGCGGACGGTCCTTTCGTGCCTTGCTCGGTTGAGCCGAGAGTTGCGCTGGAATACCTTTTCTATTAAATTTCTACAAGATGAAGTTAGCTTCATAGGAGAAAATAGATATCTTGATTCATTGATTATGGGAGTACATCAAAACAAGTATTTGAAATTAACTAAAGTAAAACTTTAAGTGTGTGGCGTTCCAGGTGTTGGTGATGGGATGTCCGTCCATGCGTTCCAGCCTGTAGGCCCCGTTTCCGAGGGCTTCCACTATCCTGAACGGCCCCTCCCACTTGGCGGCGAGCTTTCCATGCGTCGGGTTTCGGCGGGCGTCGCCCGCTTTTCTCCACACTAGATCCCCCTCTTGGAAACTTCTTGGCCGGACCTTGGAGTTGTATTTTCTTTCGACCATTCGCTTGCATGCTTCGGCCCTCAGTGCCGCCCGGTCTCGCCGTTCGTCCAGGGAGTCCAATTCGATCCTCAGCTCCTGGTCGTTGAGGTTCAAGTCTTCAACTTCCCGCCTTAGGGAAGGTTCGCCCAGCTCAACCGGTAACATGGCATCAGTACCGTAGGTTAGGTTGAAAGGGGTTTCGCCTGTGGTTCCATGAGGTGTGCATCTATAGGCCCATAGGACCTCGGGCAGTTCGTCCACCCATGGTCCCTTCCTTTCTCCCAAACGCCGCTTAAGTTCCGAGACTATGGTCTTGTTCATTGCTTCGGCTTGACCGTTCGTCTCGGGTTGCTCTACAGAGCTGGTGATGTGCTTAATCCCCAGTCCTTTGAAGAATTCGGCGAGTTTTTTGTCAATAAACTGCCGGCCGTTATCTGTGATGATGGATCGAGGGAGGCCGAAGCGACATATCAGTTTCCAACAGAACTTCTGGACCTGGGCGGCCGTGATGGTTGCCAAAGGCTCGGCCTCTACCCACTTGGTGAAATAATCCACCGCCACCAAAAGGAATTTCTTCTGCGCCCGCCCTACTGGGAATGGTCCTACGATGTCCATTCCCCATTGGGCGAACGGCCACGGGGAAGATATTGAATGTAAGGCATGTGGCGGTAGGTGGGAATTGTTGGAATGTTCCTGACAGCGGATGCACTTTTGGACGAACGTCCTTGTATCGGCTTCCATTGTGGGCCAGTAATACCCGGCTCTCAGTAGCCGGGCTTTTAGCGTCCGCCAGCCTGTGTGAAGGCCACAAACGCCATTGTGGAGCTCGTCCATTACGTACCGTGCTTCTGCCTCCCCTAAGCATTTCAAGAGTGGGGAGGAGAAGCCTCTTCTATACAGATCGTCCCCCACCACTAAATACCGGGCAACTTTCTTGGCTTCGCCCGGACCTACCGTCCGTCCTTCATCTTGGCGGGTCATGATATCCCTGATTTCTGTATGCCAATCTTTTCCCTCGCTGGACACCGCCGAGCACTCAACCGATGGCTGAAGCAGAACCTGCCGCACGACAGTTGTTAACTGTCCCTTTTCCTTTCCCGAGCTGAGCTTAGACAATATGTCTGCCCTCGTGTTCTGTTCCCTGGGAATGTGTTGTATGTCCACTCTGTCGAACGCTCTTGCGAGCTCCGTTGCTCGTTGGAAATACCGGAATAGACGCTCCTCACGGACTTGGAAGTTGCCGTTCATCTGGCCCACTACCAGTTCAGAGTCCGTCCGGCAGGTTATCTTCTTCGCCCCCATGTCTTTCGCCAACTCGAGGCCGGCCACCAGGGCCTCATATTCGGCCTGGTTGTTGGATACCTTGAACTTGAATATCAAAGAGTGCTCCAGTAAGAATCCATTGGGGCCTTCAAGCACGATACCGGCCCCACTGATTGAACGGCCGGACGCCCCATCCACATACAAGTTCCATTCATCACTGCCGGATGGAGGTAACTCGGCCGCGAAATCTGCCAAATGTTGGCCTTTAATCGATCCCCTCGGCTCATAGCGTAGGCCGAACTCTGAGAGTTCTACCGCCCATGCTACCATCCGTCCGGTTAGGTCCGGTTTTCTGAGGATTTTTGAGATTGGGAAATCGGTTCTAACAATCACCTGATAGCTCTGAAAATAAGGACGAAGTCTTCGGGATGCATGCAATAGAGCCAAGGCCACCTTCTCTACCCGCTGGTATCGGGTTTCTGCATCCAAGAGCGTGCGGCTGACGAAGTAGATTAGTCTCGCTTGAGGCCGTTCTTGCATCAATACGGCGCTGACGGCCGTTTCAGACACTCCCAGGAAGATGTGCAAATCTCCACCTTGAACCGGGCGGTTCATGACTGGTGGGTTGCTCAGAATGGTTTTGACGTCTTGGAACGCTTGCTCGCACTCGTCGTCCCATGACGGGCCGGCCCCTTTCTTCAACTTACGCAGGACTGGCCTCATCCGCTCCGCCAGCTTGGGGATAAACCGGGACAAGGCAGTGAGGCGTCCGACCAGTCTCTGGACTTCCTTTAGGGTGGCAGGACTCTACATATGTAGTATCGCGTCACACTTGTCCGGGTTAGCCTCAATCCCCCTGGAAGTTAGCATGAAGCCCAAGAACTTTCCGGCTGCTACCCCGAATGTACACTTTGCGGGATTTAAGCGCATGCCGAATTTCCTCACCTGGCGGAAAACCTCCTCAAGGTCCTTGATGTGTCCACCTCCATCTGCTGACCGGACCACCATGTCATCAACATACACATCCATGCACCGCCCTATCTGGTCCCGGAAGATTCTATCCATTAGGCGCTGATATGTTGCTCCCGCATTCTTCAGGCCGAATGGCATAACCTCATAGCAGAAGTTGGCCTTCTCCGTAATGAATGCCGTCTTTTCAATGTCCGGCTCGTACATGGGAATCTGGTTATACCCGGAATACGCATCCAGGAAACTCAGTACTCGGTGTCCGGAGGCGCCGTCCACCAGGGCGTCTATGCTGGGTAAGGGGTGTGAATCCTTCGGGCAGGCTTTGTTCAGATCCGTGTAATCAGTACACATGCGCCATTTCCCGTTGGCCTTCTTCACCATGACCACGTTAGCCAGCCATGTGGTGTAAGTGACTGCCCGGACGAAACCAGCCCTCCTCAACTTCTCCACCTCCTCTTCCACAGCCTTGCGCTTCTCCTCGCCCATTCTTCTCTTTTTCTGGGCCACGGGGCGGGCGTTCTGGAAAAGCGAGAGCTTGTGGCACATCACTGCGGGATGAATGCCCGGCATATCCGCTACCGTCCACGCAAAAAGATCACGGTTCTTCCACAGGAGTGCCCTCAGCTCCTTTTCCATTTCAGGGTCCAGCTCCCTGGCGATGAGAGTGGTTTGGACGGGTTCCCTTCCTATCAGGATAGGCTGGGTTTCTCCCATAGGTTCCAGGCGGTCCTCGGTATTCGTCCTCGGGTCGAGGTCTGCCATGGCCACCTCAGAGCCGGACGCC
Source organism: Vigna nakashimae (assembly GCA_034642375.1). Classification (NCBI taxonomy): domain Eukaryota; kingdom Viridiplantae; phylum Streptophyta; class Magnoliopsida; order Fabales; family Fabaceae; genus Vigna; species Vigna nakashimae. The sequence continues at coordinate 39,880,435 of CM067762.1, read as the reverse complement.
CGCCTCTTTATCGGTCGAACGTGCAGCTTCAGCCCCGCTGCGTAGCACTCTCGTGCCGTCTTCTGGTCTGCCCGGACCGTACAGATAGTCCCTTTCTCAGAGGGGTACTTCATCGTGAGGTGGGGGGTAGAGACGATTGCTCCAAAGGCATTTAGGCACGGCCTTCCGAGTAGTACATTGTATGACGTGTTAGCCTCTACCAGCAGATATCGGACCCTCTTCTCCTCACTGGACCGTCCGGTTCCCAACCTCGTCCTCAATTCCACGTATCCCCTTGTGTCAACTCTCTCTCCTGCAAACCCCACTATCTGCCCATCGTAGGGGACGATTAGATCTTCTGAGATATCCATTTGCAGGAAAGTCTTCCAGTAAAGGATGTTGACCGAACTTCCTTGGTCAACCAGAACTTTGCTTATCCCGTACCGTGCTACTTCTGCCGTGATGACCATGGGGTCGTCTTGGTCGGGATCAGGGGCGTGAAAGTCTTCATCCGAGAAGGTGATGGGCGGCATGGAGCGGCGTGGCTTGTCCACCAAATGTACGGACTGGAGTGCCCGAACATGGCGTTTACGGGCGGAGGAAGATGATCCTCCTCTCGCAAATCCTCCCGAGATAGTGTTGATGTGCCCCCTCAGGGGGCGTTCTCTACTGCGGCTACGACTTCGGCTGGGTCGCCTCTCTAAACGAGGTCGTTCCGCTCTTGGGTTCCGCGGCTTGTCCTTACGGTAGGTCGGCCTCTGGGTGGACCGTTCAGTTGACTGCGGCAGGCGTTCTTCTTTGACGTACTTCTTAAGTTTTCCCGCCGGATGAGTTCCTCTATCTTGTCCTTGAGGGTCCAGCACTCCTCGGTACTGTGACCCATGTTTTTGTGGTAGGAGCAATGCTTGCTCCGGTCCGCATTCTTTGAAGTCGGGAGCCCTTCATGCTCTGTTATTAGTTCTGTACTCAGGGCCTCTCGGAGAATTTTCTCCCTTGAGGCGTTTAAAGGCGTATATTGTTGGAAGCGAGGTCCTTTCTGCTGCTCCCGAGGTCTAGGGCCGAACGTTTTTCCCGTTGAAGAGGCGGGTTTATTACTGTCCGTCCTTTCTCCCCTGACTTCTTGAGTTTCCTTTTTGTAGGAAAGCTTCATCTCCTCCACCCTTATCTCATCAGCCGCCCGCTCCCTCAGCTCTTCCATGGTTTTGGGCGCTCGCCTGCAGACACTATCCTTGAATGGCCCCGGGTTCAGAGCCGGCAGGATATAGTGAAGGGCTAGCTCTAGCGTCAGACTTTTCACGCGCCAGACGGTCTTTTGGTATCTGTCCATAAACGCCCGCAGCGTTTCATCTCTCCCCTGCTTGAGGGTCATTAATTCGAATACTGTCAAATCTTGGGTGCTGCTGGCCGCAAATTGTCTGACAAATAGCTGTTTTAATCCAGCAAAATTTTCTATTGAATTAGGAGGGAGGGTGTTGAACCATTCCAATGCTTCGTCTTCCAACGAGAGTGAGAATGCTCGACACCAAATGGCGTCGTTGCCCGTTCGGAACGCCACCGCGTTCGAGAACGTCTGGATGTGGGACGCAGGGTCCGTTGTTCCGTTATACATTTTAAACTGTGGAGCCACAAATTGCTCCGAAATTTGGACGTTCATTATATTTTGGGTGAATGGAAGCAACAAGGTGGACGAGGGCTCAGACTTTACTACCATTCGTCCGTCTTCGGCGGCGCTCTCGGCATGTACCGATTTGGCCTTGCTTCCTTCCGCTTCAGACCCGGTAGGCCTCCAGGTTCTATCACACTCGGTATCCGTGGGCGGGCGCTCTCCCGCCACCGCCTTTCCTTTATCCTTCGCCTGCTCTCCTCCGTCTATCCGCCTGACCTCCCGGGCTATCCGGGCTTCGCAGTCGGCCTTTACGGCGGCCAATTCGTCCTCGTGGCGCTGCTGCATCTCATCCATTTTTTGCTGCAATGCGCGGATCATTTCAACTGGATCGTCCATGCCGATATTTCTTGTGGTCACCATTGAGTTTTTGAAATCACACGGCCCCACGGTGGGCGCCAAATGTTTCGGATGTGTAGGGTTGTGCTGTTCCAAACCTCCACTTCCTTCTGTCAATTTGTCCTAGACGCTGATCCTCAGTCCTTTTTCTCAATCCCGAGGGGTGGAGACCTGCAAAAGATTCTCCGATGCCAAAGTCAGTCTCAGAGCAATGGCTTTTCTCAGGGATAGCAATAAATGTGCATTCAATGTAACCTATCTACCACTCACCGTGGACCTGTATTTATAGTTTTCGCTATGGGCTTGGGATTAGTGAAAAGTTAATCACGGCCCAAAACAGCCCAATAGCTTCTAACTTCTACTTACCTTCAAACCAGGTTACTTTACCTTAAATCACATTGATTAGTGTTGTGGCGGGTGTGGGCGTCCGCCCATGTGGTATGGGCGTTCGCCTCACACGCATGGAGCTCGGGTGCTAGCGTCTTATTCGCCCGTGTAGTATGGGCGTCCGCTCGTACGGACTCTTCCGTACGGCGTCCGGCTTTGCTAGCAACGTTCGCCCATGTGATATGGGCGTCCGCCCACGTGGATTGACTCTTCCGTACAGCGTCCGGCCCTTGCGGATACAAAACATTTTTATGATACGATGCTTAAAAGTTTAAAAGTTTAGGAGGCATATAAACATATAATAAAAGCAGATTATACAAATAATAACTTAAGTCAATTATTCCAATCACAATTTGATTATAAAAAAAAATAACAACAAAAATAATGAATTCATAACACTAGTAAAAAGATATGTTTTTAACTAGCACATTACGCTTCGGTTTCAGACAAACCGAAGCGTATAAAAACGCGGTGGCAATCGCGTAATTTTTTTGAACATATATGTCTCGGTTCTCAAAGAACCGATGTCTAAAGAATGTACTGCCCCGGTTGTCAGGGGGAACCGAGACATATAACCCTACAAAAAGCATAAAGGTCTGACTTATCAGCTGACACCTTTTTGGGAAAGCGGATACTGCCTCGGTTTGCAGAAGTACTTGAGCCATATAGCACTACCAAATCCTCTACAATCATTGTTATTCACTATTATCACTGTCTCGTGTTTAGTAGAAGGCGTATTGCCTCGGTTATGCTCATAACCGAGGCAATATGTCTTGCCACGTAGCTGCTGATCTAAAACTGAAGGTTCTAAATTAATAAAACATCAACTGATACTACCTCGATTCGAGGTAAACCGATGTTGTATGGTGCTTCTGCTTCGGGTGAAGCGCGAATCGAGGTGCATAGTTTGAAATTATTTTTAAAATTCCCATTTTCTGAAACCTTTAGGCATCAAGTGAGCAAGGGAACCGAGGCAATAGGGTTGTATTGCTTCGGTTAAGAGAGGGAGCCGAGGTAATATCATTTTTTACACTACTACTCTAGAAGCGCGAACATGTTTCTTCCTCCTTCGATGAACAATCTTCTTCTTCCCTGCAAACACCTCACCACTGTCGCAGCCTTCTTCACTCTGCGTCACCAGCCTCGTCGCGCCTCCTTCTCGTTGCTCCCAACGCCCTCATCGCGCCTCCTTGTCGTTGTGCCGCCACCTTTGTCGCGCCTCCTCCTCCTCGTTGCACCTCCTCGTCGGCGTCGCAGGCGTGCCTCCTCCTCGTTGCGCCTCATCCTCGTCGCATTGCTCTCGTAGAACTCTTCCTCCTCCTCCCTTGCTCTCGCACTCTTCTTCCTTCATTTTTTCGCTCTGGTTCGCGCTAGGTTTTCCTTGTTGCCTTCGTTTCGCGCATTGGGGCCACCATCTCCATCTCTGTGCTTCTCTGTTTTGGGTTCGCTGCTAGCTCTGCCTCAATTTGTCTGGCTCTTTGGTAGTTCCATTTCTATCCTGCATTGTTGCTTCCATTTTAGAAGCGGCTGGCTCCATTTTTTGTCTCGCAAGCTTTGTTGCGCCGTCGACCGTTTGCTACCACGCTCCTAAGTACTTTACTTCATCTATTCTTTATTCTTTGATTTAATATTGGGTTGGTGAAGTAGTTTGCGTGTTCGGGAAGTGGGAAACACATGGATGAAATTTAGGTTGCACGTTGGCATAGATGATTTTCATGTGCTGAAATTTTAAATTAAGTTAATGTAATTGTTAAATAAATTACTTTTGTATGATGTTTGAACACATGAATGTTTTGGTTTGGATTCTAAATTATGTATAATGTCTTGGTGTACAATGTGAATTTTCTCATCATGATGACTTGGTGTACAATGAATAAGTTAAACTTCAAATTTGTCACATTGTAGATAAAAAATTGAAAAAAGTGATTTTGAATATATACACATGATGATAGAAAGTTGATGATTAAATTAAATGGAGGGGATTTAATTAGAGATATATAAATTAGGGGAATGGAAATTTGAATTGTTTGTATTAAATTGGTTGATTTGATGATGAAATAAACTTTAGGAATCATGATAGTAATTAATATGTTGTTTGTTTTTGTCAAAATATTGTATAGTTGACCGGCTTCTTAAAAGCGGATATTCTCTATAGTTGGTCAGCTTTCACGCTCCCAGGTTTCTATTCTTAAAATTTTCTCTTATGCTTGAATATATTGTTTGCTTGAATATATTGTAGGTTGCATATGTAATTATTTGTTTGGTTAAATATATTGTTTTTTTGAATTAGCCTTAGTTTCCCGTTTGAGACTCAATACAAAAGTTATTAGCCTTTGCCTTAGTTTCCCGTTTCAGGCGTCATTAGCAGCTACTTGTGATCTCCATACTGGAGAACACTGCTGTCTGGTTTTGTTCATTGCACAAGTTTCCTCTCAGTCCTCCTAGACATGTAGTAAATTAGTAAGAACCTCAATGTTTCAACTTTCTTTGTTATATAAATGTATGCTAAAACAATGTTTTTTAATAGTTCCCTTGCAACACATATGATGTTATTTGGGAGATCTACTGTTACAGCTAAAAAGCTTGCATGGGTTGCCCTTAAGGTTTAGTATTTTAGTTCATACTTTGTTACATTTTGTTCCATTCCAATGATGTTACTTAACATTTTATAATTATGATTATATATTGTAGTGTAATAGACAAACGGGGTCATATGAATGTGGTTACTACGTCATATTTTGGATGATGACCATTATTCGTGCACATTACACCAGTGGATGGCAAACGGTAATATTTAGGATTTTATGATTATATATTGTAGTGTAATAGACAAACGGGGTCATATGAATGTGGTTACTACGTCATATTTTGGATGATGACCATTATTCGTGCACATTACACCAGTGGATGGCAAACAGTAATATTTAGGATTTAATTTTATTTTCTCTATAGTTTAGATTTCATATACATTAATTGAAATCATTGTTTTTATGCATATATTCAATATGACTGCTCCAATTCTAGAGAAGTCACTTAAACTCGTGAGGAAAACACTAGCTAAATATGTAATTCAATTATATAATAGTATGTAGGATATATTAGGATATAATAGTATGTAGTAGATATTAGGATATAGTAAGTTCTAAGTTTATGTTTCTAAGTTGTTTTATGCTTTTGTACATTATTATTAGTTTAACTTTGTACATTGCATTGATTTATGCTTCAAAGTTGATTTATAATTACATTGGGATTGATTTATGATTCTAAGAAGTTGATTTATGATTACATTGAATGTATTTATGTTTTAATATAATTTTCATTCAAAATATATGCTTCTGGATTATTCTGGACTATTATGGCTGTAAAATTATATGCAGGTATGTTTATGCAATTGGGAATGTAGTAGAAACAGACCTGAATTTAAAAAAAAGGGAAATATGCCTCGATTGAGACCATAACCGAAGCATAAAACACCGCTATGGCATCGGTTAAGGTCACAACCGAGGCAGAAAGGCTGGCGGATGAAGAAAAAAAAAACAAAAAAGGACTCTACTGCCTCGGCTAAGCTGCCAACCGAAGCAGTAGAGGGGGACATACTGCCTCGGTTCAGAGGGAACCGAGGCATAAAGTCCTACGAAAATAAAAAATTAAAAAAATAAAAAATCTACTGCCTCGGTTAATTATGAACCGCGGTAAAATCCTACCCTTTTATGCCTCGGTTTATAACTACTTTTTGCCTCGCTTGTATATGCCTCGGTTCAGGAACCGCTGCCTATAGGTGAAAATAACCGCTGTTGTTTCTCCTGACTGCACTAGTGTAAAGAGCACGAATTAGACCAAATAGATGTTAAGAAATACAAAACGAAAAGTTAAATTGTGCATTAGTACAAAATATGACTTTTAACTCGTCTATTAGACTTCAATTTTGATGAAAATGAAGCATAAAAAGGCGGAGTAACATTTTTGCAAATTTTGCATACATATATGCCTTGGTTAGAAAAAACTCGATGTCATATTCTCCTTTTGGCTTTTGTTATTAAACAATAGAAGCCTAAAGGTTGAAATTATTTAATAACAAAAGCCAAAAGGTGGGTCATATAAATAATTTCAACCTTTCAACTTAAAACACACTGATTAGGATCTATGACATTGATTCACCTCAGAACTGATGTCATAGGATCCTAACATACCTCTTGCAGAGAAATATGTCAAACTTTTTACATTTCGAACAGGTTTATGACTTTGATTCTTTGTAGAACTATTGCCAAAGGGTTTTGACTTTGTACCTTGCAGAATGAACTTTAGACTGTTCAAATTTTGAAGCGCTCATATGGCCTTAGTTGTTTAGAGAATCGGTGCCATAAACCCCTTTTGATTTGGTTTTACAAAGAACCGAGACCAAAGGTATGAGCCAAAAGTCAAAAGTAGCTCCAAAAATTTTATTTTTAAATATTTCGGGATGCTTTTGGCATCGGTTCTCAGTAGAACCAATGCCATAGTGATCGCAACCCTCTAAGCAAAGGTGGTCCAAGCTAGAAGAGAAGTTGTGGGGTTAGGTCCCTTAGGTGAGTGTTTACAAAAATATGGTAGGGAAGGACCAAGAAATGCGAAAACTATGGTGATGTGGTGTTTGAAGGCTCAAAGAGAGGGTTAAAACAACTCTAAGAGGAAGGTGATTAAATGGGTCTCATGGGTTGCTCTACTCTTAATCTTAAGAACAGTAATATGGCCATAAATGGACAAGAAAACATTACTCAATATCAAATATGAATACAAGGGAGGAGACACCTCTATTTATAAGCTAAGGGTGTCTCCTAAAAACCCTAAAAGCATAAACTTTGCATGCCTACCCTAGCTTGCAATCCTTGGCCAAAAATGAGGCCCTCTAAGGAGTGGCCAAGTGTCCACAAATCCTCTCCAATGAGGGGAGAACATATGGCTATCTCATAAAACAAAATCCTCTCCATTTCTAGAGTGTCATGTGGCCACCATTAAAGCAAAATCCTCTTTAATGGAAGCATGACACATCACACGTACTTTCCACATGGTTTGGATGTCCAACTAAGGAAAAACCCTACACTAACTAGGCCTTAAAAGAAGCCTTAAATAAACCTACCTACTTGGCCAAAATGCAAGGCCTAAAGAAACTTACATTACTTGGACGAAATACATGACCTGAGAAACCTACACTACTCTTCAACCTCCATGATTTCGTATGAGAAAGAACTTTGCTTCACCTTGAATAGATGACTCTTGCTTCTTCTTGAAAGGGCTTGGGTCATGGCTAAGGTTATGCCATTGTTTTGTCCCTCTTCAAAAGGATTTGTCCTCAAATGTTCAAATTGTTATGCGAACATCCTTTTGGGAGATAATTGGATTTCTCTCCCTGGGTTAAATACCCTTCTATAAAAAACAAGAGTCAAGGTAAGTGTTATTAGAACAATCATCCAAAGCATATAGCTCCCAAGTATCATACACCTTTGATCAAATGAATAATCAAGGTAATGGAATTTAAGAGCATTTCCTTTTAATCTCTTATTTGCCTTGTGTTGATTGTATTTGTTTTTCAAATGACTTTCCATTTCAACACAAGGTTTTATTTGGTCATGTCTTTCCATGCTTCTTGAGGAAGATGGTAATAAGACCTCTTTTGTTTTTGTACACAAGCCTTTGGCGCTTAACATAATGAGTCTTTTGTTGGGACAATCTTTAGACTTGTGTTTTTCTTGGCACTTAAAACATTGATTGTTGGAAGTTTCTTTGTTTTTGTTTTTATCTTTCTCTTTTTCAAATTTTCTTCTCATTTCTTCTTGATCCTCTTCCACTTGAGAAGGTGTGAGAGGATGAAGTACAAACTTTCTTCTATTATGAGAGATGATTATTTCATTGGTATGACCATTATGTAAGGATTCTTTCTCAAATAACCAAGGTCTTCCTAACAAAATATGAAAAACATCCATAGGTTCTATTGTTAAGACAAAATCGTCTATGTTCCTAAATGCTCTCATATTTTGAAGTTTAACCAAATAACATTAGAATTGGATAATAATATGAAAATAACTTAGGATGAAAACACAAGACTTAGAACCTGAATCTCCAACTTAGAAAACCTACACAAAACTTAGAACTTGAATCCCAACATAGAAAACCTTAAGAAAACACTTAGGTTCTTAGAAAATAGAAAAACACCCAAACGTTGTGCTAAATGGTTGTTATGCCTAAAACTTCTAAGAGAGTTAAAGTTAAGCGCTTAATGCTTATCATACCCGAATGTTTGATAATCAAATTCTAATTTCGGAAATTTAGGAGTTCTTCAACAATATGAGGTTGAGGTTAATATGTTCCTTGTGAGAAATGTGTTCCTAGAAAATCCATTTCTCTATAGGCTAGGTGAATCTTCTTTTTTGAGAGCATAATACCATGCTAATATGTTATCTCAAAGAACCTTTCTAACAATTTCTGGTGGGAAACTCATATCTTCCCAAGAGAATATAATCTATGTATATGATGCTTTTATCTAAAATAGGCTTAAATTTTTTTTCATGGCTTTTTGAAATAGTGATGAAGCTACTTTCAGCCCAAAAGACATTACTTTCCACTAGTATTAGATACTAGGAAGGAAAAAGGTTGTTTTATATCTATCTATTGGACCAATCCTTAGTTGCCAAAATCCATATTTTAGGTCAAACTTGGAGAAAAATTGGCTTCTTTAAGTAAGGTGGGTTAGGGATGATGATTTTTGAGTAGGAAGCTTATCATATTTAAGAAAATTATTAAGAGGTTTATAATAAATAACTAACCTCTTCTACCCACAAAGTTTTTCTTATCTCTTCTCAACATATAAAGCCTAACACCTTAATTGAACTGAGTAGGTTATATTAGTCCATGTTTCAAAAGCTCATTGCATTCCTTCATGGCTAGTTCTAGATCTAAAGGGGACATTCCTAAATGAGTGGCCTTTGTAGGATTGACATCTTCATTGAGCTTAAAATGAAGTTGAACAAAGAATTTTGAATTTTTCCATAAAGGTCTTAGATGAGAAAACTCTTCATGATTATCCACACACATAATGGCTAATTTATCTTTTATGCCCATTAGATCACATGGAACTTCTATGAGTGAGAATAGCCTTGCTATGTTGGTAATGATACGCTGTCGTTGAAGCTATCAAATTAATACTAATTTTCAAGCCAACTTCAATATTGTCAAGTTAGTAGTAAAGAAAGTAGATAGGGTGAAAGTAACCTTGAGTCATCTCCCAACGAATACATAATTGATTTTCAATATTTGACTCTTATGAATGGTATGCAATGCAAGAATAAAAGTGAGAAACTATGCTAATGGAATTAATGTTTGAAGAATGTTTGAGTTTAAGTAAAGAACTAGTACTTAGAAATAATTATAATGAAATAAGTTAATTTCACTACTTTTCCAAGATAGATTCATCATCAATTATCCACAGATCATTGTTCAATCGATTATTGTTCGAGTTTCAAATTAATTAAAGTGCATTCTTAATTAACTTAAGGACGATCATACAATCAACCAAAGTAGATTCTTAATCAAATGCAAGACCTTTCTAAATTATTTACAATGAATTCAACCAAAGTACATTTTCAATCAAATCCTATTGTGTTTAACCATGTCTATTCTTAAATCTCCTAATCAAATTAAAAGCTAACTAATCAAAGTAAATTCTTAATTAATTATAGTTGAAATTCTTACCACCAATCAAAGTACATTCTCAATTAGTAGTAGAAACCTATTTAATCACATGAAAGTTCCTAAATTCAATCAAAGTAAATTCTCAATCAAACTTGGAAACCCTTGAACTCGTATGATTAATATGCATGTAGATTCAAACACCTTATGATGCAAAAATAATTTCTTTTAATATGATTGAGAGATGAAAGACATAGAAGAAGAATAACTCAAATCAATAATGAAAAAAAACAAATTCATTAATTCAACTTAACCTCAAAATTCATAATGAAATTATAGTGGAATAACCCTAAAAGTTTAGTCCTCCATGAATGTAGTGAAACACATGGTAATAAAATGAGAGGAGTGGTGGATGATTGCTTCCAATGGAGGAGTTTGAGAGAATGAATGAGTTATGATTTTTGTCTCCCCTTAGTCTCTTTATATAGGACTTGATTGGACTTGGACTCTGAGTATTCTATTGATAAGATCTTTTATCTTATAACTTTGTAATAATTAAAAGATTTAGATAATTGTAAAAATATTTAGAAGATCTTTTCTGTTGATATTTCTAGATTTAATTAATTATCTTTAAAATATCAACTGAATTGTCTCCTAAATTCCATTTACGCCCTTCTTAATTTTCCAAAACTACAGAGAAGCCCAAAAATTTCCTATATTTACACTTTAGCCTTTTCTCTCTTTTTCAAAATTGCAATTCAAACTTTAGTTTCAGCTGCATCAACAAACATTAGACTATCCAAAATAATTTATGCAACTAAAAATCACATTTTAAGTAGCTTTAATTCCCAAACCCGATAAATTCAATCGTCACAAATTCACTTTAAAACAATCATTTAAGCACAATAACCTCATCAAAATATTGAATTTTAAAACATAAATATGCACTCAACAGTAAAGTTTTGAACTCCCTTTTGAATTTTATGTTGGCATAACGAATTTTTTGAAGTTTGTGGGTAGTAAAATAGATATTCATTCCTACTAATATATGTTTGTTTGGCAGTTTGCTATCAATTACCTTTGACCAGACAATATAGTCAAGGAAGAACTTGATTTCAATGGGAGTTATTGTTGTAAGGTTAGTTTTGAAAATTTTCCATCAACAACAACAAAATAAAATACTTCTTTCTTTTAGAATTCTTTAGGCATGATATTTGGATCCACCATTGATTTTTGTGCTCCTGTATCTAAATAAACAATGACTTTAATGGCTTTATCATGTTTGGAAGGAAGAAGTTGGATTTCTATGCAAGGTTGTGGTGGTGAAGCCTAAATAGGATGCATTTCTTGAAAAGAATATACTAGAATGTTTCTTATCCAAGAATCTGAATTGAGAGATTCTTAAAAATATGTAGTGAGTGGAAAAGCAATTTCTTCATCTATAGAACTTTATTCATAATAGATGGGTTCAACTTCATTAGTATAATTGAGATTGAGTATAGAAATTGATAGCATACCCTTTAGGCATGATCAAACACTTTCAAGAAGAGTTGAATTCATCTGTGGAAGATGAGCCTAAACTTTATCTCTTGGCCATCATGAAGCTTGTAGAGTAAGAATAAATTTGGGCCTTGTATTTTGGGCCAAGTAGTCTAGGATATATTTGGGCTCTGTATTATGAGCCTAGTAGTGTAGGATTTATTTTGGGCCAAGTAGAATAGGGTTTTGACCACTCTAGTCAACAAAGGGCCAAGACCTAATGTTGACCAAAGTAGGACATGATTTTAGGCTTGTTGACCAAGGGGTCAAAGTTTCATCTAACTTGGTGGACAAGGAGGGATGGTTCATCCATGTCATTGTCACTCTTCCTTTGGAGAGTTTTTCCTCCTAGTTATTGGCCACATGTCCCTCTCTCATTGGAGAGGATTTTTGTCACTTGTCCTTCTCTTAATGGAGAGGATTTTCTCCTTGCTCTCCAAGCTAACCAAGATGGACCTTTGAGGTTTAAGTTTCTATCCATTTTGAGACACCTTATCCTATAAATAGAGGTGTCTCTCCTTTATGTAATTACCTTTGAAATAGAGTAACGTTACGTTGTCAAACTTGAGCCATACTACTCTTATTAGGTCACCTTAGGCTAGAGCAACTCATCATCTAATCACCTTCCTCTAAGAGATGGCCCAACCTCTCTTGGAGAATCCCTAAAAACATCATCCAACACCATATAATCACCCATGGTCAAGACCCTTAGCCATTGAAATCCACAATCACTTTTTCACCCCTTCATCCATGGTCATCTTTAATGACTTTCCTTCTAGATTTGGTTCATCCTAGCTAGAGGATTGTCATCGTTTGGTATTAAGAGCTTAGGTTCTTCAAGAGCTAAGTATCTTGGTCTCCATCTTTGTGTTTAAATTTCGTGTTGTTCATGTTTTCTCCTTATTGATTGGTTGTGACTATCTTGAAATGGTCCAAATCAACCGCCTTTACTTTGTAGTTAGTATTTATGATTTTCAAAATTAAACTACAGTTAGCTCAAAGGTCCAAAAAATACATATTTATAGTCAAATTAAAGTCTTTTGAGTCTAGTTTCCAACAAAAAAAATCATTTCATTTGGAGTTCTTGTCTCAGTCTTTTATTAATGATGGTGTCGTCAACAATGAATTCTTCATGGAGTGCTTCAAGTACTATTGATGTTTGTATGAGCTCATGGAACTAATTTTTTCTAACAGTTCCCAAATTGTGGTACCATTCTTTTAGAGTCTTTGTCATCATGCAACAAAATTCCTCAATGACCTTATAAGTATCTGGTTCTTTTATCATCTTGGTATCTAACCAAGCACCAAACTTAATGAGTCTTCCGCTCCATTTACACAAGAATATTCCTGCTGAAGCTTTGAATTGGTGAACATGTGATTAGAGTTAGGCTCAAGTAAGTGAGAGAATAAATTACTACTTTAATTTGTTAAAACTTTAAAGTAAGACTTAAAGAAAGAAAGAACTACACTCTTAAGAGACAAAACTCTCACAAATTTACAATTTTTTAATTCAATTTAAAATGTTTTACAAAGACACAAGATAATTACTTATATTCAATATTTTTCGTCCAAACTCAAGAAAAATAGTAAACAAATTCAAATTTAAATTCAAATTAAGATCCAAGCTTGGCACAGTCTTTTACTGAAAGTAAAATCCACTTTCTATGCTTCGATGCTTTCCTTTCTACCTTGTTCTGCTTGATTGAGATTCTTTACATATTTAAACTTTAATTGAAACTTTATTTCAAGTCTTAAATTATACTTATCACTTAAAATAAAGTAAACAACCTCTAATTTCTACGTTTATGAAATAATAAATAAATAAATAAAAATGTATGAGTATTTTTTACATATTACTTTTGATTCTTTTATACTTTTGATTCTTTTATTATTATTTTTTTTCCTTTCTTCAGTGGATTCATGTACTTTGTTAAAAATAGTTTAAATGTTAATTGTAAGGAGCCGCTCCTTGTCTACCGTACTGGGAGAGGCTAGGCTCTGATACCATCTGTAACGTCCCGGCAACTCACAGGGACCATCGACTGCCCCCTCAGATCACCACGAGGCTTTCCAGTGTGCTTTGTCCTCACTCACACACTTTCCAAGAAAACTTCCCAGAAGGTCATCCATCCCAGAATTACTCCAGGCTAAGCACGCTTAACCATGGAGTTCTTATGAGTCAGGCTACAGAAAAGGAAATGCATTTGGTGATATGAGTAGCCAAATCAATCCCTTTAAGCTATCATTCAACCGTATAGTCCCATACCTACACAGTCTCCAGATCCCTCTCATTCCGGTGTATGTTCGATTCATCCATGTGCCCCTTCCACTAGAAGCCTGCCAGGAGCCGCTCCTTGTCTGTGCCCCCTACACCATGCTCCCTGCACCGGCGTCACTCCCCGCCCTCGTCAGTGCCCGGGTGTCACATGTCTTTGGAGACTTTCCTACCATATTTTAGGGCTGAAAAATGGTTTAGGATGGTCCATTGGTTGTTTATTATTGCTAAGTGTCAAGTGCATGTCCTTAGTTGTCTAAGGCATCTTCTTTTAATTCCAAATCAGATTTGGAGTTTTGGGGGAGAGTAGAGAGGTCCTTGGTGGGAGGTGAACGAAAATCCTAAGTGTCCTAAGTGTGGAGACTGACTTGGTATAGCAAGGAGGAGAGGAGTTGCTCTCTTTGAAGAAGAGTTTAAGGTGTTTTAGTCTTCATGAGGTAAGGGGAGCTAACTCAACTTAATTTCTAGAATTTTGTGGTTAGGAGTATGGTTTCAATTGCTTGATTTTGATGTAGGGGAGCTAATCCTTTCTTGTTATGATCATGAATATGAGTATGAATGTGTTAAAATTTGGTAATGGTAGTTATATATTGACTTGTGTAAAATTTGGTTTTCATGATTATAATTTCTTATTTTCGAGTTACTGTGGTGAAAACTTTCTATTAATTGTTTTCACCGTTGGATTTAGCTAACATTTTAATATGTAAATCCTAAGACCTATTACTAAACTTTGACCGTTCGGATTTGAAAATAGAAGTCTGTACTTGGAGAAATAAATCCTTCAAGTTTGAGTAAATTAGTTACCCTGTAGTTCTGTTACTAAGTTGTCTCGGTAAAATATAGATTCTGACCTATTTGACCGTTAGATCAACCTCAAAATTTGATATATGATTTCTAAGACATATTACTACAACTTGACTGATCGGATTTGTAATTGAAGGTCTATGTTTAGAGAAAGAAATTTCGAAAGTTTGAAATATTTGATGAACACTGTAATTCTGTTCTTAATTTATAATGGTAAATATTTGATATATATTCCATTTACCGTTAGATTGAGTCCAAACTTTAGTCGTAGTCCATAAGACATATTAGGTGATCTTGACCGTTCCGCTTTGGAATTGGATGTCTGTGCTTAGAGGAATTAATTCCGCATTTTGAGTTTAACCGAGAACCAATTAAACTTCTGTCTCTGAGTTACCTCGGTAAAACCTCCATATCTACTTAGTTAGCCGTTGGATTACCCTGAAATTTTAATATGTTGTTTGTAAACGCTAGTGTCATAATTGGACCGTTCAGATTTTAAATCGAAGATACCGATTTATAGATATCAGTTTTGTATCTTCTCAGGGATCTCAATACTGCTTAATTTATGTTTTTGGATCATTTATGCATAAATTATGATTTCCGCCTCATTAACCGTTAGATTGGACTGAAACTTTTACCATATGATTTAAACATATTGTTTGTTAGTCTGATTGGTTCAGATTTTAATTATTGTTATGAGTGAAGAGTAATCTTTCCACGAAATAGTAAATTTATTTGTATTGGAGAAATTCTTGAATAATTATATTCTTAAATTGGATGTATAATTGTATTTTTGAAAATTTGAAGATAAGTAATATAATATATTCTATATTAGAATATAAAATTATATTGAATATTAGTGAGTTGGTAATAATTATTTGAGTTAAATCGTGAATTGTAAATAAGTTTATGGTAAAATTTGATGGGTAGTATAAGAATTATTGTCATAATTGTAAATTCGAAATTTATTTATTTTCCTACGACTTTGGTAAGTCGAGAGGGAAGATGTTTGAAGTCGGATGCTACTTTGGTAAGTAGGTGTGATAATGAGAGATTAATTTGGCATAAACCGTACTACTTTGGTAAGTAGGCGGAATATTACCTTGTTGTGCTACTTTGGTAAGTAGACAATATCATCTTATTGTACTACTTTGGTAAGTAGAAGATGTCACCTTATTGTGCTACTTTGGTAAGTAGACAATATCATCTTATAGTTCTGACTTGAGAAATATTATATAGTATCAATATAATAGTCTGTTCTTGAGTATGTTTGAGATGCATGTATTGGACTGATTGCCACACTTGTGATATTAGTAAGATTGTGGATAATGTATATTTCTTGAGTTGGTTAGCTCACCCTACTGTTTGTGTTTGTGTATGTGAATGCAATGATCGTATAATGTGTGATATTATACGGGAGCAGAAACTATTTCAGATGAATTAGCAGATGGTTCTGGACTTGCTTAGAAGATGAGAGATCTGTGGGGAAAAAGGAGACAGGGGGAATTTCTAAAATAAATCTATGTTTGAATTTCCGAACTGTGTGAAATTTTAAATTTCAGAAGTTTATGAACTGTGTGGAATTTTATTTTCAGAAGACTTGTGTTGTAATAAAGAACGTAATATTTTGTTGGTGTTAAAAAAAAAATTTATATATGTATTTTATGGAACATAAATTGTAACGCCTAATTTGGGGTGTTACACTGTTTGGTATCAGAGCAATGGTTTTCAAAAATCTTTTGGGGCTTTTGGGAAGTGAGCTCGTTAACTTCTGTTGTGTGACTCTGTGATTTTTTGTGATGATTTTGTATCTCTTTTGGAGAGCGTTGGTTTGAAAGGTAGAGATATGCATTGTTTTGACTTGTGTTTAAATTAATTTTTTTTGACGTATATGGTAGAACATGGCACGTCGATCTAACAATGTTGGTCAAACACCTCCAATTGATGATTTTAATCGGGCTGTTGATCGGATGATCAACGCAATGGAGAGGCAGCATACCACTCAGGAACCGAAGACTTATTCGAGGCTGAATGACTTTTTGAGGCACGACCCAACAAGGTTCAATGGAAGGACTACGTCAGATAAAGCAGATGCTTGGATCAAGGACATTGAGAAGATCTTTCATGTGATCAAGTGCACAGATAAGGAAAAACTAGATTACGCAACCTTCATACTGAAAGAGGAAGCAGAGTACTGGTGGGATGGTATGAAATGACTGATGGAATCTGATGAAGAGGCTATTACTTGGAACAGTTTCAAGTACAAGTTTTTGGAAAAGTACTTCCCTAATAGTGCCAAGATCGAAAGGGAGCAAGAATTTTTGGCCTTGCGTCAAAATGGGATGTCGGTGTAAGAGTACATCGATAGGTTTGAGTATCTCATCCGTTTTTATAGTCAGCACATGACGGAAGGGTGGAAGTGTCAAAGATTTGAGCAGGGTCTGAGATATGACCTGCGAAGAATGATTGTACCTCTTGAAATCAAGAAGTTTCCAGCCTTAGTTGAGAGGACAAAAAAGGTAGAGTTATTGGAAATAAACCGAAACCGAGTTGACAAGACTCAGAAGAACAAGTTTATTAGAGGAAAGCAATGGAAGAAACCATATCAGCGACCCCAACAGCTTATGCCAACAGCCGTGAAATGTTTTGAATGCGGTGGTGCGCACTACAAGAGGGATTGTCCTAAGCTCTCTGGAATGAAGGTTGAAGAGAAAAGGTGCTTTGTGTGTAACAAGCCAGGACATTTCGCTCATGTTTGTCCAGAGAAGAAGATAGCACATGCACCACAACAACCAAGTTCTTCTGGCGTGAAGCCCAAGATAACTGGAAGGGTTTTCGCTTTAACCAGTGAAGAGGCTGCAAAGCCAGGTAATCTCATCCTTGACACATGCCTTTTATTTGGTAAACGTGTCCATCTATTGTTTGATTCCGGAGCTACGCACTCCTTTGTTTCTTCTACTTGTTTGAAAGACTTAAGTATACCGGTGAGTAATCTAAGGTATGAATTGATGGTTTCTACACCAACATCAGGTCAGATTTCAACCAGTTCAATCTGTGTTGGATGCCCGATTGTAGTCTTCGGACGCAAGTTCAAAGTGAACTTAATCTCCTTACCTCTCCAAGGCTTAGATGTCATTTTGGGAATGGATTGGTTGACCGCCAATCACGTTCTTCTTGATTGTGGACGACAATGATTAATTTTTCCAGACTCAAATGGTTTAGAGTTGATATCAACCAAAGACGTTCTAAAGGATGTTAGTGATGGGGCCATGTGTTTTGTACTGGTAGCTCAAGAGAAGAAAAGTTTTGAGGTTCAGACGACGGGTATTCCGGTAGTGGAAGAGTTCGAGGATGTCTTTCCAGATGAAGTACTAGGGTTGCCACCGAGCAGGGAAGTGGAGTTCTCTATAGACTTGGTACCAGGGGCTGGACCAGTGTCTATGGCTCCGTATAGGATGGCTCCGACAGAGCTAGCAGAGCTGAAGAGACAAATTGAGGAACTACTGAAGAAGAGGTTTATCAGGCCGAGTGTGTCACCATGGGGAGCTCCAGTCTTGTTAGTAAAGAAGAAAGATGGTAGTTCAAGGTTGTGCATCGACTACCGGCAGCTGAACAAGTTGACGATTAAGAACAAGTACCCACTGCCAAGAATTGATGACTTGTTGGATCAGTTGCGAGGAGCTGGTGTGTTTTCAAAAATTGACCTGAGGTCTGGTTACCATCAGATCTTGGTCAAATCAGAGGATAGTCAGAAGACGGCTTTCAGGTCACGTTATGGTCACTACGAGTATTTGGTGATGCCGTTTGGAGTGACCAATGATCCTGCTATATTCATGGATTACATGAATCGAATATTTCGACCGTGGCTAGATAAATTTGTTGTTGTGTTCATAGACGACATTCTTATATATTCAAGGGATCATGAAGAACATGCAGAACATTTGAGGATTGTGTTGGAAACTCTTAGGAAGCATCAATTGTTTGGGAAATTATCTAAGTGTGAGTTTTGGTTGGAGGAAATACAGTTTCTTGGCCACGTGATTTCTGCCAAAGGAATTTCTGTAGATCCAACGAAGGTGGAGGCAGTGCTAAAGTAGGAACGTCCAAAGACGGTGTCAGAAGTAAGAAGTTTTGTGGGCCTAGCTGGTTACTACAGGAAGTTCGTCGAAGGTTTCTCCAAGATAGTGGGTCCTTTGACGCAATTGACTCGTAAAGAACAACCTTTCTTATGGATCGACAAGTGTGAAACAAGTTTTGAAGAGATGAAGAAACGGTTGACAAGTGCTCCAGAATTAGAAGTTCCTAATACTTCTAAAGCTTTTGAAGTGTTTTGTGATGCTTCATACCATGGGCTCGGTTGTGTATTGATGCAGGAGAAGCGACCAGTAGCTTATGCATCGAGACAGTTAAAGGTGCATGAAAGGAACTATCCAACGCACGACATCGAATTAGCGGCTGTGGTTTTTGCTCTGAGGACTTGGAGGCACTATCTTTACGGATCACGTTTTCAAATCTTTAGTGATCACAAGAGTTTGAAGTATCTCTTCAATCAGAAGGAGTTGAACATGAGGCAGAGAAGGTGGATGGAGTACTTGAAGGATTTTGATTTTGAGTTACAGTACCATCAAGGGAAGGCAAATGTTGTAGCCGATGCTTTGAGTAGGAAGCGAATACATATGTCAGCTTTGATGGTGAAGGAGTTTGAATTAATAGAGAAGTTCAGAGATATGAACTTGGGATTGCAGCTAAGCCAAGATCACCTTTGGTGTTGTCATTTAAAGATCACAAATGATTTCTTGGAAGAGATCAAGGTGGGACAAAAGGAAGACACAAGTCTACAAGATACGGTGGAGTTGTTGGGAACAGATCAAGCTAAAGACTTCAGTTTGGGATTAGATGGTATTATTCGTTCTAAGAATAGAGTTTGCATTCCAGCAAAGGATGAGTTGAAGAAGATGATTCTAGAAGAAAGACACAAGAGTCGTCTTAGCATACATCCCGGTATGACTAAGATGTACAAAGACTTGAAAGAATCTTTCTGTGGAGTGGGATGAAAAAGGATGTGGCAAAGTTTGTATCTTCTTGTTTGGTATGTCAGAAGGCTAAGATAGAACATCAAAGACCAGGTGGAATGTTACAATAGTTGGATATTCCCCAATGGAAATGGGACAGCATCTCAATGGACTTTGTAACTCACTTACCAAGATCATGGAAGGGTCATGATTCCATTTGGGTGATAGTTGATCGATTAACGAAAAGTGCTCACTTTTTTGCCAATCAACTTGAGAATGTCAATGCAGAAATTGGCAGAGTTGTATATTCAGGAAATAGTGAGATTTCATGGTGTACCAAATAGCATTGTCTCATATCGGGATCCAAGGTTTACGTCAAGGTTCTGGCAGCAATTGCAAGAGGCTTTGGGTTCAAAGTTAAGAATGAGTTCAGCATATCATCCTCAAACAGATGGACAAACTGAAAGGACTATTCAGTCATTGGAAGATCTGCTGAGAACGTGCGTATTGGATCATTTGGGAGGTTGGAGTGAGGTTTTGCCTTTGGTGGAATTCACATACAACAACAGCTTTCATGCGAGCATTGGAATGGCACCGTATGAAGCATTGTATGGGAGAAGGTGCAGGACACCTTTGTGCTGGTTTCAGGATGGAGAAACAATTTCAGTAGGTCCCGAGTTGTTGCAGCAAACAACAGAAAAAGTCAAGTTGATACAAGACCGGATGCGTGCAACACAAAGTCGACAAAAATCTTATGCAGACAAGAGAAGGAGACCTCTTGAGTTCAACGAAGGAGATAATGTGTTTCTACGTGTGACACCGGTTACCGGCATAGGTAGGGCTATTAAATCAAGGAAGTTGTCACCAAAGTTTCTTGGTCCTTACGATATTCTTAGGAGGATTGGACCAGTAGCATATGTGGTAACATTACCACCACAGTTGGCGAACTTGCATAATGTGTTCCACGTGTCGCAGCTGAGGAAGTATGTCTCCGATCCGACTGATGTCTTGGAAACAGATGACATTCAAGTACGTGAAGATCTTACTATCGAAGCGAGACCAATAAGGGTGTTAGAAGTTCAAACAAAGAAGTTACGGGGAAAGGAAATTCGTACAGTGAAGGTGCTTTGGAACGAGGAAACCCAAGAGATGACATGGGAGCTAGAGGATTATATGATAAAAGAATACCCTCATTTGTTTGAGTAACATCTTAATTTTCGAGGACGAAAATTTATTTTTAGGAGGGTAGAATGTAAGACCCTAGAACCTCAAGAATTTACCAAGTTGTAAAAAGTTCAAGTTATAATGTAAAATGGAATGTTGTCAGGTTTGACATGGTTTACTATTTTAATTATAACGTTTTGTAGAAAATATATATTGCGTTGATTCTTATTTTATTGGAAACTAGACTCAAAGAACTTCAATTTGACTACTCATACGCATATTTTGGACTTCGAGAAGGGGTCCAACCGAGCTGGGGAAAACGTGACAGTGTTGCTGTCCAGGGGCTAGCGTCCAACCTTAATTTTAGGTGTATTTTTACAAGTTGCGATTTTTTTTGGAGTGGGTAGGTTGTGTTCTGCACTAGGAGAACATTTTGAGACCCTTTGGAGACTTTCCTACCATATTTTAGGGCTGAAAAATGGTTTAGGATGGTCCATTGGTTGTTTATTATTGCTAAGGTAATATTGGCATAAACCGTACTACTTTGGTAAACAATATTACCTTAGCAATAATAAACAACCAATGGACCATCCTAAACCATTTTTCAGCCCTAAAATATGGTAGGAAAGTCTCCAAAGGGTCCCAAAATGTTCTCCTAGTGCAGAACACAACCTACCCACTCCAAAAAAAAATCGCAACTTGTAAAAATACACCTAAAATTAAGGTTGGACACTAGCCCCTGGACAGCAACACTGTCACGTTTTCCCCAGCTCGGTTGGACCCCTTCCCGAAGTCCAAAATATGCGTATGTGTAGTCAAATTGAAGCTCTTTGAGTCTAGTTTCCAATAAAACAAGAATCAACTCAATTGATATTTTCTAAAAAAAAGTTATAATTAAAATAGTAAACCATGTCAAACCTGACAGCATTCCATTTTACATTATAACTTGAACTTTTTACAACTTGGTAAATTCTTGAGGTTCTAGGGTCTTACATTCTACCCCCCTAAAAAAATATTTTCGTCCTCGAAAATTAAGATGTTACTCAAACAAATGAGGGTATTCTTTTATCATATAATCCTCTAGCTCCCATGTCATCTCTTGGGTTTCCTCGTTCCAAAGCACCTTCACTGTACGAATTTCCTTTCCCCGTAACTTCTTTGTTTGAACTTCTAACACCCTTATTGGTCTCGCTTCGATAGTAAGATCTTCACGTACTTGAATGTCATCTGTTTCCAAGACATCAGTCGGATCGGAGACATACTTCCTCAGCTGCGACACGTGGAACACATTATGCAAGTGGTACGACTGTCGCGGTCATACAAATTTGATGTGCACAGAAATTAATGCAGTATAGGCTAGGAAGTGACTCCTAGGTCGTCTCTCAAGGACCAATTTTTTTGGTGGTTCAGTCTCAGATTTTTTTAACGAAGTGGGGGGGTTTGTGATTTGTGGTACGGAAAAATAAATTAAAACTGGAATTAAAATAAGACAGAATTAAAAACACTGAAGTAAATTTTAACGACGGTAAAAAACTAAACGGTAAAAGATGGTAAAAATAGACAATGGAAAAATTACAGTGTTGGACATTAAAACACAGAACAGTAAATATGCAGAAGACAAAACAACAGTGTAATTAAAATTTACCAATAGTTCCAGTAAAAATAACCGTAAAAACGACTCTTAATAAATGACCAGTAAAACATAATGACGGAATTTAACAGTGGAGAAAAATATTAAAAGGTAAAATAAAGACACAATAAAATTAAAAGCATTTAATTGGAAATCAAATTTAGCAAAGATTCAACACTTGAAATTAAATTCCTGGACAGTGAAAATAAAAATTACAATAACACACTACAACCTTCAGAACATGTTGCATTCAAATGGAAAACCGAGAATGGAAAAAGAAAGAGGAAGAGGCGAGAGCCTCTTCCATGGCTGTCCTAAACTACTGATTCCTAAAATCCTCCTTTGATCTACTGCAAATTCTATATCCCCGAATCTCTACTCTGCTGCCCATTTTATAGTCAAAATTCTGAACCAAGTGTACCCCTCTTTGATTCCACTTCAAGTCCATTATGTGTTCTCTTCTACGTGTTCACCACTCTAAGGTGATCAAGCCTTCTTAACAAAACCGTGACCTTCTAAATGTGGTGGCTCCCACTCATTCCATTTGATTTACGGCTTTAACCAATTCACACACTCAAAAAGAATTTTCCAATCCTTGGTGGCAGCTCCCATTCCAACGTATACTTGACTTGCGAAAATGAATAGATGGGCCAATGAATAATTGAATGAGTGCTTAAGAATTCTGCAGCCTATTTCCTTTAAAGAAATCACATATCTTATCCTCCAAAGAGCTATAAAACTGTGAGTGGCCCCTTGAAACGTGGTGACTTATTTTTACCATTTTGTTGACTTGCCAATGGTTGCAAAACCGTGTGGAATGTGCTTCTTCTAAATCAATTTTGTCCATGTGAAATGAGTGACCAATGGACCAAAATAAATCAGCATATAACATGAAATATGCTTCTCCCATAACCGTGGCACCATCTTTCCAACTTCAAATAAAAATATTTCACTTCTAAGTTTCCACATAAACACCCAAAATAAATCATTGTGCGGCTTCTTCCAATTAAATAACACCGTGTAAATGAATATTCTTTCAAATGTTCCAAATTTTATCTCCAAAATTTTCCCTGTAATCGATAATGAAATTAATTAGCTCAAATAATTCAAATTAACTAAAATAAGAATTTCTGATCAAATTAAGCACAATTCAGTAAAATGGGAAAATACTGGACAATTATGCACAATTCCCTAATTAAATCTAGTACAATAAACTAAATGGAGTGAATAAAATATCGACTCATCAAAATAGACCACACTTAGTCTTTTGCACTCCTGGGCAAAATTAAGACTAAAATCAGGGAATGGTTCGTAGGACATCAAAGGACGTGACACAAATGCAGCATACAGAAAAATGAAAATTCGCAAGAAAAATAAAAAGAATTTACAGAGTTCTCAAGAAGTCTGGACAGAGAAAAGAAATAGAAATTATCCAACACAAATAAAGCAGAGACTTATAGAAATCATCCAAGCAATTCAATATACGGAAAAATAATCAATTAGCTTAAGAGGTGATTTAAAAATAACAAAACCTCACAGATGCACTCACAGTGTTTCTCTCAAGTGTTTAAGGTAAATCGATGTCACTCAATGCACTCAAGAAAACAAACACAAATAGACTTGGCAAGCTTCTAATATCAACACTTAAAACATATGCATCTTCAGATCAAAAGGTCTTTACTGGGTTGTAATGGGGCCAAGGACAAGGGAGGATAAATATGGATAAGTAGCTACAGCTCAGAAGAAATAGAGGAACACTGGGGAACAAGTGTAAACACAGTGAAATCTCACCCAAACCTCTAATTCAATCCTCTTCTCGACTCCATTATTTACAAAATTATTTTTCAATTTTTCTCTTTTTCTCATCATTTTTTTTTTCATCCTTTTTTTTTTTTTTTTTTTCACAACAGGATATAAATTATCATTTCAAAACATGATGAGGAACCAACTAGCCCATTCATCAGAATTCCCAAGGAGACCACACTTATTCTCAACATACTTCTATAGCTCCAGACTTTCCTAAGGTTAAGGTAATCATTTGTTTTTCACTTAGGATCAGTGTATGAGCTTCAACACAAAGAAATATATACAGTATAGGCTCAAAGGGGTTATCAAAGGATAATAACAAGGTAGGCTTATTTGGCTAAAGAGGCTCAAGAACAAAAATGCCTTTATCACGTCTGAACATGCATATCAATCAAGTATATCAAAAAGAATCAAGCCAAGGCATATGTGCAAGCAATCAAGATACATATCACACAAGAAAGAAAATTAAGTGGCTCAAATTCTCACACAGGGTATTCGTTACAATCAAATCAACCTCTTAAACACATAATCATCTTTCCAGGCAGAGAATAGCAAGGATTTCAAACCATAAGTATTAATCAAGTGAAGGAAAAATCTACAACTTAGACATCATCCAGAAATCAAGAGAAAAATGTAAAATTTATTGCACACAAAACATACTAAAAACCACTTAAAACAGAAAAAATTTAACACTCAAAAACAAAAAATTTAACACACGAAATAAATACTAACAGAACTAACAGAAAAATCAGAATTTCTCCCCAGTAGACCACACTTAAATCACACAATGTCCTCAGTGTGTCACAATCATCAGATTATCAACTTCAGAGCAGCAAATAATATAGACAAGTGCAATAAAAAGTTAGGAAAAAATGGGAAGAAATTTTTCAGTAACATCCATCAGTAGATGTTATCAGTGACACCCATCAGTAGATGTCTAAATCACGTAGCACCCATCAGTAGATGCTAATAATTTTTTTTTCATTTTAATTTTTTTTTTATTTTTTATTTTTTATTTTTTATTTTTTTTTTTCTGAAAAAGGAGACCGGTACTGTGACAACAGTCTCGGTGGCAAAGACCGGAACTGTTGCTACAGTGGAAAGCAATTCTGCTATAAAAGGCTGCTCCTCCGCGTCCAGCGCCATTTCTGAACGCTCAATCTCTCTCTACTCCTCTGCTCTCTCTCTCTGCTTCTCACTTCTCTCTCCGCTCTCCTCACTCTCAACCTGAGCATCTGGAACCTCTGCGAGGAAGCTCTGTCCCCGGCCTTCTGAAGAGTCTGAGTGAGATCCGTGAGGAGCCTCTGCCTGTGTGCCTTCGGAGCGTCTAAGATCTGCGTCAAGCTTCTGTAAGCCCTACTACTCCGGGTAAGTCATCTGCACCTTGGATCTCCTTCTTTCTGCCGTTTAAGCTTTCTGCACTTTTCTTTGCTTTTCAGTTCTTCTCCTTTTACAGCTTTCAGATCTATCATTTTTTTCTTTTTCCTGCTTTCAGTTCCTTCTTTATTTTCAGCTCTTATTCGCTTTATTTTTCACCTGCTAAACACTTAAAACACATAAAACACAATTGTCTTAAAACTTAAGGGGTATATCGGCTGGAAACCAGACGTTAATCTCCCTTCGTTTGAAGGTATGGCAGAGACAATCGGGTAGAACAACGCCACGTACCCCACTTAAAACTAAAACACAGAAACTGAATATACAAGAACAATATGGACAAGGACACTGGACGTAGATCCGTTTAGGACCCTTTTGCAAGGACCGTGAAACAGATCTGAGACCAGATACTGAAACATCAAATACAGACTGGACAAAATAAATCTAAAAGGAAACAATAACAACCAAATAAAGAAAATACTGAACTAAGAATCTAATGTTTTTTTTTTTTTATGCTTCTCTTTTTTTTTTTTTTTTAGTTGTTTTTAATTTTTTTTTATGTTTATTTTTTTTTTTTTTGTTTTTGTTCTTTTTTTTTTTATTTTTTATTTAAGTATTTGTATATTACGAGAGGAAGGATGAGTGATACGGAATCAGAGAGATATACCAGTCAACGGTGGCGTCCTACCGACGATCAAATCAAGATGATGACCAAAATCTACAACTATGGGGTCACACACCCAAGCCGAGCGCAAGTCGTCGAGATCGCGTCTCGACTAAGGACCTTCGGCGAAGCCACTGAATACAACTTGCACTGCTGGTTTAACAATCATGGCAATCGGGTCAAGCGCTGGCAAGCGGAGATAGACCCTACTGGCACTCTCTTTTCACAACTGCCGCTGTATATGTATGGTAAGACCTCTGATCACACCTCCATTGAATTTTCCATTCCTCTTCTATTATTAACACAAGTTTAATTTTTTTTTTTTTGTTTGAAAGAAAACAACTGGGTGATAATGAGGGCACCGAGGCTGCTGAATTTGTTTCCAGTTCCGATCATTATCGATGACGACAGAAATGAACGAGAAATTCCTCCACCAAAGCCTCCGCTCGTGACTTTTCGAACCAGAGTTCCCTCAACGGAGCTCTCCCTTAGACCACCACAACCAGCTCGAGAGTTCTTTCATTTTTAAAGTTTTATGTTATTTTTTATTTTTATGTTTTTGTTGGCCGAGTGTGGCCAGAATATGGGCTGTAATATGAACACTTAAGTTTTTTTATGTTTTTAATTTTTTTTTTTTTTTTATGTTGTTTTGTTTATTTTTTATGGTCTGTAATATTTAACGATCACTAAAGATCGAACCTCGGACATCTTTATTTTCATATATATCTACTGCATCTTTATTTTCAGATCTGTTCAATCCCTTTTCTCCATTACTGTAATTTTTGCATTGATGAATGAAATATTTTCTTAGTCTAAAAAAATTTGCAATCAAAGATCTGTATGAAAACAACTAAGAAATTGTATTTACAGTGAAGGAAAATAAGGAAAAATAAGATCTGAAGTGAAAATTTTTATTGGTATAAAATAATAAGATACTGAGGGTCGAAATAAAATCAAGGAATACGCAAAACAATTTTTGAATTTTTGAAATTTTTTTTTTTAAGGATAGCAATTTGAAAACTAAGAAAAAGAAAATAAATAATTAAATAAATAAATATACATATTAGAATACAGATTTGGCACACTTAAAACAAAATATTTTATCACAAAGTTTATTTTTTTTTTTTTTTTTTAAATTTTTTTTTTTAATTTAAAAAAAAAAAAAAAAAAAAACAATCCGAAAACTAATAAAGAAAATTAAGAATTCTCCCCTAATTCGCAAACTAAGAAAATTAAGGGAAGAAGGGACAGGAAAACTCCCCTGTTATGGTGGCAGTTGCCAAAATTGGACAATCAGGGAGATGTCTTCTTCAGGATCCAAGACGGAAATTTTGAGGAAAAATTGCTTCATCCTCCAAATCTGATCAAGCAGAGAAATATCCTCCACCGCCGGATCTAAGCAGCAAATATTGTCACTGAGCAGATTCAGTAGGTGCCTTTTGATCTTCGAACTGCTGTATGTACTGGCACCTTTGTCTTCCAGCGTGGGTGCATGCTGATCAAATTTATATGTACCTCCTGCAATATGGTTAGTGCAAAATGGTTCCATAGAAATATCATGCAGAGGTATAACACCCAATCCCAATTCATCATACCGAGCCTTAGATACAACCTCATAACATGAATCCGTTTCAAATGTAGAAACAATATCTATAACAGGTTCAGATTCATGTTCAGTGCATGGAGAACAAATATTTGAATGTGATAGTAAAAAGCAATTCTCATCATGCACAGAGGAAAAATTAAAATCAGACTCAGCAACAATATAATCATTAGCATACCGATCATCATCACAATCAACAGAATAATCAAATTGTGGTATGCTTACCTCCACTTCCTTGAAGATTTGTAAAGTAGTGGAGGATGAAGGTGGTCTACCTGGTTCAGGATTACTGCTTACTTCTGCCGGGTCCCCAAAATTTTCATCAGTCTCCTCAGGTGCAAGAGTGGCCATCTGCCTGATCTGATCACTCAGATTCTGCATGGCAGCTTGAGTTTCCTGCTGGAACTCCATGCTCTCTTGCTTGAACTGCATGTTCCCTTTCTGAAACTGAATGTTCTGCATTGTCATCTGCTCTAGTAACTCCTTTAATGTAGGTTTAGAAGTAGAAGGCTGAGGAGCTATTTGAGCGGTATCATCATGGAATTGCATCTGTTGTTCTTGCTGGACTGGTGGAGGCATGAAAGTATCCTGGAATGGTGGTTCTTGATATTGATGCTGTGGAGCACTGTACCATCCCAAGGTAGGGTCATTCCCTCCAGGATCGTTGTTGTATCCATCTTGCACAGGGGAAAATTTGCTCAGAAATTTATGCTCAAGATCTTCCCATCTGGTAATGAGTCTTGGAGGAAGAGAGTCTTTCCAATCCTTTGCTGCTCCTTCTAATGAGTACGGGAATGCCCTTAAGAAAACTAGATTATCTAGGACATTTGGAAGTTTCAATAAAGAGCAACTTTGATAAAACCTATCCAAATGTTCATATGGGCATTCATCCGAAAGTCCACAAAAATAGGGTAGCAAATTTATCAGTCCAGTGGTGAGCACTAAATGATCATCATCCTCATTAGGTGAAACCGGCTCCCAATGGGAGCTCTCAAAAGTTTGAGGATGAGACATATTGTTCTCATCATAGAAATCAACACTAGAACCATCATCAGAGTAACATGCAGAAGGCGAATCATAATTAGAAGCACTCACAGAATAAGCATTATTTACCAAATTAAAATAGGTAGACATGGAAAAATAAAAAGTAAAAACTAAAAACTAAAAATTATGAAACAGATAAAACACAACACATTTATACATGCAATACGTACACAAGACAGAATTTTTTTTTTTTTTAATTAACAGACAAAATACATATGACACGCATACAAAACAAATAGAACATCACAACACAAGATAAAACACAACACAATTAAACATGCTACAGGCATAAACAAGACAGAACATCAACAGTAAAATATTTTTTTTTTAAATATAGCAACTAAATACAGAACACAGCACAATAAAATATAAAAGACAAAACATATATTAACACAACATAATCGAAAAACACAGCAAAAATCTAAAACAAGAACCTGGAACTGAAGTGACAACGCCGCCAAAATTTGCTGAAGGTGTCGTTGTCGCCTACAGAAATATACAAGACAAAACACACAAAATACACATATTAACAGAACAAAAATTTACACAACAAAAATCTAAAACCAAACCTCCATTGATTGGTCCCCGGCAACGGCGCCAAAATTTGGTACGACTGTCGCGGTCATACAAATTTGATGTGCACAGAAATTAATGCAGTATAGGCTAGGAAGTGACTCCTAGGTCGTCTCTCAAGGACCAATTTTTTTGGTGGTTCAGTCTCAGATTTTTTTAACGAAGTGGGGGGGTTTGTGATTTGTGGTACGGAAAAATAAATTAAAACTGGAATTAAAATAAGACAGAATTAAAAACACTGAAGTAAATTTTAACGACGGTAAAAAACTAAACGGTAAAAGATGGTAAAAATAGACAATGGAAAAATTACAGTGTTGGACATTAAAACACAGAACAGTAAATATGCAGAAGACAAAACAACAGTGTAATTAAAATTTACCAATAGTTCCAGTAAAAATAACCGTAAAAACGACTCTTAATAAATGACCAGTAAAACATAATGACAGAATTTAACAGTGGAGAAAAATATTAAAAGGTAAAATAAAGACACAATAAAATTAAAAGCATTTAATTGGAAATCAAATTTAGCAAAGATTCAACACTTGAAATTAAATTCCTGGACAGTGAAAATAAAAATTACAATAACACACTACAACCTTCAGAACATGTTGCATTCAAATGGAAAACCGAGAATGGAAAAAGAAAGAGGAAGAGGCGAGAGCCTCTTCCATGGCTGTCCTAAACTACTGATTCCTAAAATCCTCCTTTGATCTACTGCAAATTCTATATCCCCGAATCTCTACTCTGCTGCCCATTTTATAGTCAAAATTCTGAACCAAGTGTACCCCTCTTTGATTCCACTTCAAGTCCATTATGTGTTCTCTTCTACGTGTTCACCACTCTAAGGTGATCAAGCCTTCTTAACAAAACCGTGACCTTCTAAATGTGGTGGCTCCCACTCATTCCATTTGATTTACGGCTTTAACCAATTCACACACTCAAAAAGAATTTTCCAATCCTTGGTGGCAGCTCCCATTCCAA
Source organism: Vigna nakashimae (assembly GCA_034642375.1). Lineage (NCBI taxonomy): Eukaryota > Viridiplantae > Streptophyta > Magnoliopsida > Fabales > Fabaceae > Vigna > Vigna nakashimae. The sequence continues at coordinate 39,849,933 of CM067762.1, read as the reverse complement.
CGTATACTTGACTTGCGAAAATGAATAGATGGGCCAATGAATAATTGAATGAGTGCTTAAGAATTCTGCAGCCTATTTCCTTTAAAGAAATCACATATCTTATCCTCCAAAGAGCTATAAAACTGTGAGTGGCCCCTTGAAACGTGGTGACTTATTTTTACCATTTTGTTGACTTGCCAATGGTTGCAAAACCGTGTGGAATGTGCTTCTTCTAAATCAATTTTGTCCATGTGAAATGAGTGACCAATGGACCAAAATAAATCAGCATATAACATGAAATATGCTTCTCCCATAACCGTGGCACCATCTTTCAAACTTCAAATAAAAATATTTCACTTCTAAGTTTCCACATAAACACCCAAAATAAATCATTGTGCGGCTTCTTCCAATTAAATAACACCGTGTAAATGAATATTCTTTCAAATGTTCCAAATTTTATCTCCAAAATTTTCCCTGTAATCGATAATGAAATTAATTAGCTCAAATAATTCAAATTAACTAAAATAAGAATTTCTGATCAAATTAAGCACAATTCAGTAAAATGGGAAAATACTGGACAATTATGCACAATTCCCTAATTAAATCTAGTACAATAAACTAAATGGAGTGAATAAAATATCGACTCATCACAAGTTCGCCAACTGTGGTGGTAATGTTACCTCATATGCTACTGGTCCAATCCTCCTAAGAATATCGTAAGGACCAAGAAACTTTGGTGACAACTTCCTTGATTTAATAGCCCTACCTATACCGATAACCGGTGTCACACGTAGAAACACATTATCTCCTTCGTTGAACTCAAGAGGTCTCCTTCTCTTGTCTGCATAAGATTTTTGTCGACTTTGTGTTGCACGCATCCGGTCTTGTATCAACTTGACTTTTTCTGTTGTTTGCTGCAACAACTCGGGACCTACTGAAATTGTTTCTCCATCCTGAAACTAGCACAAAGGTGTCCTGCACCTTCTCCCACACAATGCTTCATACGGTGCCATTCCAATGCTCGCATGAAAGCTGTTGTTGTATGTGAATTCCACCAAAGGCAAAACCTCACTCCAACCTCCCAAATTATCCAATACGCACGTTCTCAGCAGATCTTCCAATGACTGAATAGTCCTTTCAGTTTGTCCATCTGTTTGAGGATGATATGTTGAACTCATTCTTAACTTTGAACCCAAAGCCTCCTGCAATTGCTGCCAGAACCTTGACGTAAACCTTGGATCCCGATCTGAGACAATGTTATTTGGTACACCATGCAATCTCACTATTTCCTGAATATACAACTCTGTCAATTTCTGCATTGACATTCTCAGGTTGATTGGCAAAAAGTGAGCACTTTTCGTTAATTGATCAACTATCACCCAAATGGAATCATGACCCTTCCATGATCTTGGTAAGTGAGTTACAAAGTCCATTGAGATGCTGTCCCATTTCCATTGGGGAATATCCAACTGTTGTAACATTCCACCTGGTCTTTGATGTTCTATCTTAGCCTTCTGACATACCAAACAAGAAGATACAAACTTTGCCACATCCTTTTTCATCCCACTCCACAGAAAGATTCTTTCAAGTCTTTGTACATCTTAGTCATACCGGGATGTATGCTAAGACGACTCTTGTGTCCTTCTTCTAGAATCATCTTCTTCAACTCATCCTTTGTTGGAATGCAGACTCTATTCTTAAAACGAATAATACCATCTAATCCCAAACTGAAGTCTTTAGCTTGATCTGTTCCCAACAACTCCACTGTATCTTGTAGACTTGTGTCTTCCTTTTGTCCCACCTTGATCTCTTCCAAGAAATCATTTGTGATCTTTAAATGACAACACCAAAGGTGATCTTGGCTCAGCTGCAATCCCAAGTTCATATCTCTGAACTTCTCTATTAATTCAAACTCCTTCACCATCAAAGCTGACATATGTATTCGCTTCCTACTCAAAGCATCGGCTACAACATTTGCCTTCCCTGGATGGTACTGTAACTCAAAATCAAAATCCTTCAAGTACTCCATCCACCTTCTCTGCCTCATGTTCAACTCCTTCTGATCAAAGAGATACTTCAAACTCTTGTGATCACTAAAGATTTGAAAACGTGATCCGTAAAGATAGTGCCTCCAAGTCCTCAAAGCAAAAACCACAGCCGCTAATTCGATGTCGTGCGTTGGATAGTTCCTTTCATGCACCTTTAACTGTCTCGATGCATAAGCTACTGGTCGCTTCTCTTGCATCAATACACAACCGAGCCCATGGTATGAAGCATCACAAAACACTTCAAAAGCTTTAGAAGTATCAGGAACTGCTAATACTTGAGCACTTGTCAACCGTTTCTTCATCTCTTCAAAACTTGTTTCACACTTGTCGGTCCATAAGAAAGGTTGTTCTTTAGGAGTCAATTGCATCAAAGGACCCACTATCTTGGAGAAACCTTCGACGAACTTCCTGTAGTAACCAGCTAGGCCCACAAAACTTCTTACTTCTGACACTGTCTTTGGACGTTCCCACTTTAGCACTGCCTCCACCTTCGTTGGATCTACAGAAATTCCTTTGGCAGAAATCATGTGGCCAAGATACTGTATTTCCTCCAACCAAAACTCACACTTAGATAATTTCCCAAACAATTGATGCTTCCTAAGAGTTTCCAACACAATCCTCAAATGTTCTGCATGTTCTTCATGATCCCTTGAATATATAAGAATGTCGTCTATGAACACAACAACAAATTTATCTAGCCACGGTCGAAATATTCGATTCATGTAATCCATGAATATAGCAGGAGCATTGGTCACTCCAAACGGCATCACCACATACTCTTAGTGACCATAACGTGACTTGAAAGCCGTCTTCTGACTATCCTCTGATTTGACCAAGATCTGATGGTAACCAGACCTCACGTCAATTTTTGAAAACACACCAGCTCCTCGCAACTGATCCAACAAGTCATCAATTCTTGGCAATGGGTACTTGTTCTTAATCGTCAACTTGTTCAGCTGCCGGTAGTCGATGCACAACCTTGAACTACCATCTTTCTTCTTTACTAACAAGACTGGAGCTCCCCATGGTGACACACTCGGCCTGATAAACCTCTTCTTCAGTAGTTCCTCAATTTGTCTCTTCAGTTCTGCTAGCTCTGTCGGAGCCATCCTATACGGAGCCATAGACACTGGTCCAGCCCCTGGTACCAAGTCTATAGAGAACTCCACTTCCCTACTCGGTGGCAACCCTAGTACTTCATCTGGAAAGACATCCTCGAACTCTTCCACTACTGGAATACCCGTCGTCTGAACCTCAAAACTTTTCTTCTCTTGATCTACCAGTACAAAACACATGGCCCCATCACTAACATCCTTTAGAACTTCTTTGGTTGAGATCAACTCTAAACCATTTGAGTCTGGAAAAATTATTCGTTGTCGTCCACAATCAAGAAGAACGTGATTGGCGATCACCCAATCCATTCCCAAAATGACATCTAAGCCTTGGAGAGGTAAGGAGATTAAGCTCACTTTGAACTTGCGTCCGAATACTACAATCGGGCATCTAACACAGATTGAACTGGTTGAAATCTGACCCGATGTTGGTGTAGAAACCATCAATTCATACCTTAGATTACTCACCGGTATACTTAAGTCTTTCAAACAAGTAGAAGAAACAAAGGAGTGCGTAGCTCCGGAATCAAACAATACATGCACACGTTTACCAAATAAAAGGCATGTGTCAAGGATGAGATTACCTGGCTTTGCAGCCTCTTCACTGGTTAAAGCGAAAACCCTTCCAGTTATCTTGGGCTTCACGCCAGAAGAACTTGGTTGTTGTGGTGCATGTGCTATCTTCTTCTCTGGACAAACATGAGCGAAATGTCCTGGCTTGTTACACACAAAGCACCTTTTCTCTTCAACCTTCATTCCAAAGAGCTTAGGACAATCCCTCTTGTAGTGCGCACCACCGCATTCAAAACATTTCACGGCTGTTGGCATAAGCTGTTGGGGTCGCTGATATGGTTTCTTCCATTGCTTTCCTCTAATAAACTTGTTCTTCTGAGTCTTGTCAACTCGGTTTCGGTTTATTTCCAATAACTCTACCTTTTTTGTCTTCTCAACTAAGGCTGGAAACTTCTTGATTTCAAGAGGTACAATCATTCTTCGCAGGTCATATCTCAGACCCTGCTCAAATCTTTGACACTTCCACCCTTCCGTCATGTGCTAACTATAAAAACGGATGAGATACTCAAACCTATCGATGTACTCTTGCACCGACATCCCATTTTGACGCAAGGCCAAAAATTCTTGCTCCCTTTCGATCTTGGCACTAGTAGGGAAGTACTTTTCCAAAAACTTGTCCTTGAAACTGTTCCAAGTAATAGCCTCTTCATCAGATTCCATCAGCCGTTTCATACCATCCCACCAGTACTCTGCTTCCTCTTTCAGTATGAAGGTTGCGTAATCTAGTTTTTCCTCATCTGTGCACTTGATCACATGAAAGATCTTCTCAATGTCCTTGATCCAAGCATATGCTTTATCTGGCGTAGTCCTTCCATTGAACCTTGTTGGGTTGTGCCTCAAAAAGTCATTCAGCCTCGAATAAGTCCTCGGTTCCTGAGTGGTATGCTGCCTCTCCATTACGTTGATCATCCGATCAACAGCCTCATTAAAATCATCAATTGGAGGTGTTTGACCAACATTGTTAGATCGACGTGCCATGTTCTACCATATACGTCAAAAGAAATTAATTTAAACACAAATCAAAACAATGCATATCTCTACCTTTCAAACCAACGCTCTCCAAAAGAGCTACAAAATCATCACAACAAATCACAGAGTCACACAACAGAAGTTAACGAGCTCACTTCCCAAAAGTCCCAAAAGATTTTTGAAAACCATTGCTCTGATACCAAACAGTGTAACACCCCAAATTAGGCGTTACAATTTATGTTCCATAAAATACATATATAAATTTTTTTTTAACACCAACAAAATATTACGTTCTTTATTACAACACAAGTCTTTTGAAAATAAAATTCCACACAGTTCATAAACTTCTGAAATTTAAAATTTCACACAGTTCGGAAATTCAAACATAGATTTATTTTAGAAATTCCCCCTGTCTCCTTTTTCCCCACAGATCTCTCATCTTCTAAGCAAGTCCAGAACCATATGCTAATTCATCTGAAATAGTTTCTGCTCCCGTATAATATCACACATTATACGATCATTGCATTCACATACATAAACACAAACAGTAGGGTGAGCTAACCAACTCAAGAAATATACATTATCCACAATCTTACTAATATCACAAGTGTGGCAATCAGTCCAATACATGCATCTCGAACATACTCAAGAACAGACTATTATATTGATACTATATAATATTTCTCAAGTCAGAACTATCATTACATTTACTAAAGTCAATGCAACATATTATTAACCTGCCTACTTACCAAAGCAAAGCAGTCAACAATCCTTCTGTCTACTTACCAAAGTAGTATAACCATGTGATACTGACTACTTACCAAAGTAATCTAACGAGGTGATCTACTTACCAAAGTAGTACAACAAGGTGATATTGTCTACTTACCAAAGTAGCACAATAAGGTGACATCTACTTACCAAAGTAGTACAATAAGATGATATTGTCTACTTACCAAAGTAGCACAATAAGGTGACATCTTCTACTTACCAAAGTAGTACAATAAGATGATATTGTCTACTTACCAAAGTAGCACAATAAGGTGACATCTTCTACTTACCAAAGTAGTACAATAAGATGATATTGTCTACTTACCAAAGTAGCACAACAAGGTAATATTCCGCTTACTTACCAAAGTAGTATGGTTTATGCCAAATTAATCTCTCATTATCACACCTACTTACCAAAGTAGCGTCCGACTTCAAACATCTTCCCTCCCGACTTACCAAAGTCGTAGGAAAATAAATAAATTTCGAATTTACAATTATGACAATAATTCTTATACTAACCATCAAATTTTACCATAAACTTATTTACAATTCACGATTTAACTCAAATAATTATTACCAACTCAGTAATATTCAATATAATTTTATATTCTAATATAGAATATATTATATTACTTATCTTCAAATTTTCAAAAATACAATTATACATCCAATTTAAGAATATAATTATTCAAGAATTTATCCAATACAAATAAATTTACTATTTCGTGGAAAGATTACTCTTCACTCATAACAATAATTAAAATCTGAACCAATCGGACTAACAAACAATATGTTTAAATCATATGGTAAAATTTTCAGTCCAATCTAACGGTTAATGAGGCGGAAATCATAATTTATGTATAAATGATCCAAAAACATAAATTAAGCAGTATTGAGATCCCTGAGAAGATACGAAACTGATATCTATAAATCTGTATCTCCGATTTAAAATCTGAACGGTCCAAGTATGAAACTATCCTTTACAACCAACATATTAAAATTTCAGGGTAATCCAACGGCTAACTACGTAGATATGGAGGTTTTACCGAGGTAACTCAGAGACAGAAGTTTAATTGGTTCTCGGTTAAACTCAAAATGCGGAATTAATTCCTCTAAGCACAGACATCCAATTGCAAATCCGAACGGTCAAGATCACCTAATATGTCTTATGGACTACATACTAAAGTTTGGGATCAATCTAACGGTAAATAGAATATATATGAAATATTTACCATTATAAATTAAGAATAGAATTACAGTGTTCATCAAATATTTCAAACTTTCGAAATTTCTTTCTCTAAACATAGACATTCAATTACAAATCCGATCGGTCAAGTTGTAGTAATATGTCTTAGGAATCATATATCAAATATTTAGGTTGATCTAACGGTCAAATAGGTCAGAATATATATTTTACCGAGACAACTTAGTAACAGAACTACAGGGTAACTAATTTACTCAAACTTGAAGGATTTATTTCTCCAAGTACAGACTTCTATTTTCAAATCAGAACGGTCAAAGTTTATTAATAGGTCTTAGGATTAACATATTAAAAGTTTAGCTAAATCCAACGGTGAAAACAATTAATAGAAATTTTTCACCACAGTAACTCAAGAATAAGAAATTATAATCATGAAAACCAAATTTTACACAAGTCAATATATAACTACCATTACCAAATTTTAACACATTCATACTCATATTCATGATCATAACAAGAAAGGATTAGCTCTCCTACATCAAAATCAAGCAATTGAAACCATACTCCTAACCACAAAATTCTAGAAATTAAGTTGACTTAGCTCCCCTTACCTCATGAAGACTAAAACACCTTAAACTCTTCTTCAAAGAGAGCAACTCCTCTCCTCCTTGCTATACCAAGTCAGTCTCCACACTTAGGACACTTAGGATTTTCGTTCACCTCCCACCAAGGACCTCTCTACTCTCCCCCAAAACTCCAAATCTGATTTGGAATTAAAAGAAGATGCCTTAGACAACTAAGGACCCATGCACTTGGCACTTAGCAATAATAAACAACCAATGGACCATCCTAAACCATTTTTCAGCCCTAAAATATGGTAGGAAAGTCTCCAAAGGGTCCCAAAATGTTCTCCTAGTGCACAACACAACCTACCCACTCCAAAAAAAATCGCAACTTGTAAAATTACACCTAAAATTAAGGTTGGACGCTAGCCCCTGGACAGCAACACTGTCACGTGTTCCCCAGCTCGGTTGGACCCCTTTCCGAAGTCCAAAATATGCGTATGAGTAGTCAAATTGAAGCTCTTTGAGTCTAGTTTCCAATAAAAAAAGAATCAACTCAATTGATATTTTCTACAAAAAGTTATAATTAAAATAGTAAACCATGTTAAACCTGACAACATTCCATTTTACATTATAACTTGAACTTTTTACAACTTGGTAAATTTTTGAGGTTCTAGGGTCTTACATTAATTAATTTAATGAGCATACCTATTTTTTAAATATGAAAAATAGTTATTAGTTTGATTATTCTGAAGAGTTTTTTTATGTTTGATGTCTCTGTATATAATATTTTAATGTGTTTGAATTAATTTTTTAAATTATTTATATTTTCTAACCCCTTATAAATTTTAAAATCCACAATTATGTTATGGTAATTATATATGTATATGCTTTTGATCTATTTCTATCACTATCAAAAAGATTTAGCATATAATTGAAGCTTCCACTGAATTTATATTAATTGCAGACGCCATGATCAGAAGAAGCTCCAATGATCTTGATCTTGAGAGATCAATTGAAAATATCTTTAGGTTTGTTTACGTTATTAACATTAATAACATGATTAATAGTATATTTAGACCAGTTTCTTTATGGTAATTTTAAGGAAAATAAACAAGAGATGAACTTATATTTGTAAAATAAAAAGAACTATGCATAACAAAATAAAAATAAAAAATAATTTAAACTTATAGATATGTTAATTTTACTTATTTTTTCCAGTTTCATTTTATAAGTGTTATAAAAAAGACTCGTTTAACTGTATTTTAAATACTCTTTTACACGTCACTAATAATATTTAATAAAACAAATTGAGTTTGATTTCTGTTGCATGTAAAAATATTTTAAATTAACAGTAACTGAATAGAATTCATTTTTAACCCAATGAATTGTAAAAAGCTATAAAATACATAACTAATATATAGTTTTGATACACCTAAAACCTTCACATGACTTCAAAAATTAAGATTAATAGTTATTTATACTCATTTTTCATTTATCTCACATGTCTTTTAAAAAATTAAAATTAGGACAGATATATCAGACTTTAAAAGGAGATAAAATTATAATAAAGAATATATATGTTTCATAATCATATTATTTAAATAGATTCGAGGTTTAATTGAATTTCAAAAACAGATATGTAATAAAGAAAATTGTAAGGAAAAAAGGAAATTAAAATCGTGTATGATATTCATGCTGGACCCAGAAACCATAAACCTATATATATGTGACAGGGCAAAATAATTATTCTTTGTTTAATAAGGTTGGTACTCTTCTATAATATTTAGAATGACATTGATTATGTTGTTCTAACTACTAAGTTGTTTTTCAATGTCTTGTCTTCTACGAGATTTAGTTAAGTTATATATCTAGATCATATATTAATTTAATCAAACGCGTATTCACACGTGTACATCATACATTTATTGCTTTAATAACAAAATTATATATATTTTTGTGTTCTTCACATTCTTAAAATTACATTTCATGTATTTCAAACTAAGTGGGTTTCTTTAACTTTTAAAAATTGGGTATGTACATTACTTAGTTGTTTTTGCATTTTTATATAAAAAAGTATAAATAACTTAACAGCGTAATTTATTATATATTTGCATCAAAATTAAAATTAAATAAAACTAACTAGAAGATCAAAAGCCTTTTATTTTGAAATTTGAGATAATATCATAAATCATTGGATATATATGGTATTAGGTCCCTTTCACAGCAATTGCAGGCAAAATAGTAGTAGGGCTTGTCTTCTTCTTTTATAAACAAAAGGTGTCTTATATTAGAGGTCAATTCTAATATTTAATGTAACTGTATAGTTAAAATTAAAATTTAAAATCATTGATTAAACTAGAATAATCTCATAAATATTGTTCCACAAATTTATGATACACCGTTTTGTAACATCCTCACTTTTATATTAATTAAGTATATTTAAACTTTTAAATAAATATAATTTTATAAGTAAATTGATAAATTATAAAAAAAACTTTATAAAAATTAAAAGATAATTTTAAAATATCAACTAAATTTTATTCTTGAATTGTCTCGATGAAATAATAATCACATTCTCATGAATCATTAGATTATTCTTCAATTTTTATACAGTCTTATTGAAATATAATTCTCAACTATGACCGATGTGATTACAATTAAAAGTTTATGGTTAGATAAATAATTTCCACGTTTTAGTATAAAGTTAGGTTTCTACATACGGTCTAATTCGGTGTTTTTTTGGTAAATATTTTATTCCTGCTTTATTAACCATTAGATCGAGATGAAATTTTTATCTCGAGTTCATAAGACATAGTATTTTATTTTGATCATCAAGATTTCCATTTAGAGGTATGTAATTAGAGAATTTTTTTTTTTGTTTTAACTAGCCATATTTCCTATTGAGTTATTTCAATAACAAATTGATACCTAATTTGGTAACCTTGGATCAAGCTAAAAATTTTACAATATGTTGTTATAAAAATATTTTTCACTCTAACCATTATGATTTACATTTAGAGTATATAATAAGAAATATCTTCTCTCTAACTCTTATAATATTAAATACTATTATAATATTTTACTATTATAAGTTGTCAAATGTTAAATACTATTATAATATTTTACTATTACATGCTTGTGAATGTAAGAAGAAAAATAATATTACAATAATAATATAATAGTAATATAAATTTTTTATATAATGTTAAGAGGAAAAGCGAAACAATAGAGTTTTGTTAATTGTTCGTTAAATCTTTCTTTCTCATTCTTCTCCATGTCCATTTTCTTTCTCAATTGATCAAGATTTTAAAATAGTTTTGATAAATTATTCAATCTATTCAGAAGAAAAGTTTTACTTCACAAATGTTTTTGAGGTAAAAGAAGCCTATTTATATATATTTATAAGATCTAAATTTATTTTAATATTTATTTATTTTATTTTCATGTTCTTATTTTTTAAATTTATTTTTATTTATTTATTATTATTATTACTATATTACTGAAGTGTTAATAATCTCATTTTTATTTATTCATTATTATTTTTATTTTATTAGTGAGATGTTTATAGTCTCATTTTTATTAAATTATTATTATTATTTTATTAGTAACGGGTTAATAACCTTATTTTTATTTATTTATTTATTATTATTATTTTTATTTAATTAGTGAGATATTTATAACTTCATTTTTATTTATTTATTGTCATTATTTTTATTTTATTAGTGAAGTTTTTGTAACCTCTTTTTTACTTATCATTAGTATTATTATTATTTTATTAGTGAGATATTTATAACGTTAGTTTTATTTATTTATTGTCATTATTTTTATTTTATTAGTGAAGTTTTTGTAACCTCATTTTAATTTATTTATTATTATTATTATTTTGTAGTGAAGTATTTATCACCTAATTTTTATTATTTATTGTGATTATTTTTATTTTATTAGTGATATGTGTATAACCTCATTTTTATTAATTTATTGTTATTATTTTTATTTTATTTGTGAGATAACTTTAACCTCATTGTTTGTTATTTATTTTATCAGTGATGTGTTTATAACCTCAATTTTATTTATTTATTGTTATCATTTTTATTTATCTAGTGTTTTCATTTATTTATATTTATATTTATTTATTTAAGTGAGATGTTCTAAATTCATTCTTATTTATTTATTTTTATATTAGGAAATATTATTATTGAATGTGGTGTTAATAACCTCATTGCGTCTCACTTTTACTTTTGAAGTACTTTAAAACAAAAATGAGTCTTGTTCATCCATAAAATAAATAAATTAAGAGGATAGTTAGTATATTTATTAGAAAAGTGAGGAACCTTCGAAATCGATGCAAGGCTTTTTTGTCATCCTACATAAGGATAAGACACAATTGTTAAGACATAAATCGTCTAGAGAAAAGACTGTCTAAGCAACTCAAGTTTTGAAGTTTAACAAACAACATTAAACGAAATATTATTATCTAGAAAAAGTTGTTTGAAACAAGTAGTGTCTAGTCAAGATGCATCTTACAACATCAGAAGCCAAGAGTTGAAGCAATGCTTTCTAGATCAAACTGTTCAAATGAATTAGAAAATCATAAATAATGTCTAAGAATAATTATCTGTCATTGAAATCTCTCAGTAGACTATATGAGCAAAATAAGTTAGCCTCTTATGAAAACAAAAGTCCAACTCTTATATAACACTAAGAATTAAAGAGATGTTTCAATACAAATAGTGTTATATCAAGCAAAACCTTTTGTAGTGAATATTATCTGATAAGTGATCGATAAATGCTTTAGCCTTGAAGAAAAGCATCTTATGATTATATTTAATGGATATACACAAAAAATGCATTTATTAGTGAAAAGACAAAAGACAAAGTATCTTGAACACTCTACATTGCTTAACGCTTATCAACGTTCAAAACAACATCTAATGCGTGGATGAAAAAATACTTTGATACTTTTATACTTTGTTTCTTGATACATATGCAGATCAATAAAGTAAAAAAATATTATCAAAATCACAACACCCAAGCAAAAACCGTTGTGAGAAAATAAGAACATTCTGGAGAAAAAGCTTTGAACTCTACATATTAGCCATTTGTCCTATCACATCGTACAAGTTCAAATTCTTCTTAAGGATATGAGAAAAAGCTTTGAACCCTACATAGTATACTAAAATCATACTTCACATCTAAAGGCTACCAACTCTTCAAAAGTAAACTTGCAGGTCTAACGGTCATCTTTTAAGAGAGGATATATATATATATACATACATACATACATATATATATGTATGTACATATATATATATACATACATATATATATATATATGTATGTATATATATATATGTACATACATATATATATATATATGTATGTATATATATATATGTACATACATATATATATATGTATGTATGTATGTATATATATATGTATGTACATATATACACATCTAAAGGCTACCAACTCTTCAAAAGTAAACTTGCAGGTCTAACGGTCATCTTTTAAGAGAGGATATATATATATATATATATGTATATATATATATGTACATACATATATATATATATACATACATATATATATATATATATGTACATATATATATATATATATATATATATATATATATGTACATATATATATATATATATATAGAAAACATGAAGAAAAGAAGTTGCTGAAAAGTGTTGATAGAAAAAGTGTACGATGACATAAGAAGAATATTAACGAGCAAAGAGAGAAAAGCTTAAGGTGTTCTTATATCGTCTAACGCTCAATATCTTGAGAGAGAAATTTTTGTAAATAGAGAAATACTTGGTAGTTTAGCTCAGGTTGACTTGAATGTCTAGACAAGTTTCTAGGGTTAGATCTTGGAGAGGCTAACCTCGGTCTAGTTAGGTTGACTAGAAAACAAGAAGTGTGAGAATACTTGATGAGATCCTAGAGAGGCAAAAATTGTGTAATCTTGGAAATGATTAGTGCAACCCCTTCAGAGGTTTTTAGTGAGAACTGGACCCAGCTCAGGTTGACTGAACCAGTATAAAAATTTATGGTATACTATTTCTCTATTTAAACGTTTTCCATTTACCTATACCATTACAACATAATGTCTAATCATCTTAAAACTCTTGCATACCATCTTTGTGAACTATTAACGCTAATTTGCGAAAAGATTTTGAAAACAATATTCAGTACCCTCCTCCCTCCTCTAGTGTTCTCCTTGTAACTTCAACAACGACTCTCCATACTGTGTTAATTGTGATAATGATTTTTACAAGAAAATTTTTATTCTTAGTTTGAAGAATTAGAAGAACATAGTTTAGAAGTTCTGAAAATGTTAGGTGAAAGGAATAACTCAAAGTAAAGGCTATTGGATAGGAGATAGGAGGTAGGAGGCATAATACCAAAATAAAAAATTTTATTTTCAAAAAATAAGATATAGATTAGTTGCTTTGAAATTGAAGTGGGTTGTGTGATTTAGAATACCTAGAATTATAGTATTGTTATATGTTGAATAAATTGTATGAATATGGATATTTCTAAGGAGAAATGTCCATATTTTATAAGGTAATGTATACATTGGTGTAGGGATTTCAGCGTGTGTCAGAGCGGCTGCAGCGAAATGATTAGCATAAAATAACAAACCAAGAGGGTTTTTAATACGAACGTGTGCCTTTTAATTTCTACTCAACTAAACTTACCAAGCAAATAAAAATAACAAATAAAGAGAGTAAGGTTGAGAGAAATTTGCACAGATGATTTTATCCTGGTTCAGATCTTACCAATCTTACATCCAGTCGTTTATCTCAAATCAAGATAAACAGTTCACTACTCACAAAACAATTACAAATTATAATCAAAAGCAACAATTTGTAAAAGTTTAGAAACCACCTCTCTTGTTACCCCCAAGAGATGAAAGTCACTTCCCCTATAACCCACAAGGGATGAATACCTCCTCTGAATCTTCACAAAGGATGAACACCTCCTCTGAATGCTTCACGAAGGATGATAAGCTTTTAATTCATCAAAAATAATAACACTCAATCACACTCCCTGTGAAAGTTCTCGCTCTATGCCAACACACCAAGTTCTCAAAGTCACAGCACAAGGGTTCAACAAACCCTAGAACACTTATCACCGCACACTACAGATAAGATTTTTCAAAATACACTTATTTCGTATTTTAGAATGAGAGTCCAAATATAATTTATAGAGATCTCACTCAAGGATACCTCCAAAAATCCATTGTTAACTAATTAATGTGTGATAATCAATTATCCAAGTATGTCAATTAATTATGCATTTAATGAATGCACAACGATAAAAAAAACTTGCTTAAAAATTCTCATAATTTCTCATTATAATCAATTATGGCAAGTCATAATTGATTACTGATAATAGATTATTTTAAATTGATAATCGATTATCTTGAGTATGAAATGAGGTTTTCTAATTCAAAATAAATTTTAGCGCAACCTAAGACAAATAATACATAGAATCAAATATAAACCACATCCTATACATAAATCTACTAAATTATAAAAACTTTAATATAAAAACAAGTCTTCATGAAGATCTTCCTATAGTAAGAGCATTTAAGACTTGACTTTGAGACATCATCACAATTTATGCTCTTTAGCTTTATGCTAACAATCTCTTTCTTTTTTATATGATGATCAAAAATATTTTAATTTAAAGCTTTTTGTAACCTATACTGATATGTAACTCATATATAACTTAAAGAAGAAGAATTACTAGACAAAAGATAAATATAATTAAGTCTTTAAACATATTTCTTCCTATTTTTTATCATTATTAAAAAGGTGCTATGTATGATATAAAAAAATTTCTCCTCCTAAATATAAGAACTCCTCTTAAATCTAAGTCATAAACAAATAAATAACAATTATCATAATTTTTATTAAAGGGAAACATGAGGCATAATTCAAAACATAGAAAATACAATAAATTTAGAAATCATAATAAATAAATAAAAACAGGATAAAGAAATACTCCTCTTTATTGAGTAACTTAAACAGAATTAAATTGCATTTGATTCTTTAAGGAAGAAAGAGAAGTAGTTAAAAAAAATTATCAAAATTTTCATTTCATGTTAAAAACTCTCCCTTAATTTGACTAACCATACTTTACCAAGTTTTGGTGCACACCCAAAAACTTCTTCCTTAATTTTGAAATAACCTGCAAAATAGAAAAAATAATATTTTGGTACCCAAAAATACTTATTTGGGTCCTTTAAAGTTAGAGACAAATTATTTTATAATTTCATGCATATATTCCATTTGGAACACCATAATGTTTTATTCATTTATTTGATGTATGACCATTTTTCATGCAATAAAAACAAGTAACATCATTTGGGTTCCTATAATTTCTATTTTTATAATTATAATCATAATAGTTTTGATTATATTTTGGAACATACTTGATTTTATTTTAATAATTATAATCATTATAATTATATTTAGGAACATTTTCAATTTTATTACCATAATCATAATCGTAACAATTATAATTATATTTAGGAACATTTTTATCAACCATTTTAATATTTGAATTATTTTTACTACTTTCAACATGAGTTGTTTCTTGTAATTTATTCATATTTATGCAAGATATACATTCATCATTACTAACAAATTTTCCTTTTTCTAAATAGAAATTTTTATTTTTTAAATCTTTATTTTCTTCAAAAATATTTTCGAAGTTTAATTTTAAATTTTTATTTTCTTCAAAATATTTTCAAAATTTAATTTTAAATTTTTATTTTCTTCAAAAGTATTTTCAAAATTTAATTTTAAATTTTTATTTTGTTCAAAAATATTTTCAAATTTTAATTTTAATTCTTTGAAATCCTTTTTCAATTTCTTATGAGTTTTATCTAATTTTTCAGATTCTACTATTAAAGCAGCATAAGTTTCATGCAATTCATCTTCACTATATTGACTATAATTATCATAATCGCTAGATGTACTTACATGACTTCCAGCAGTGGCGTCGTCCGCCATTAAACAGATGTTTGCTTCTTCATCATAATTGCTTAAGTCAGAAATTGTTTCGTTGTCATCGTCCAATGCGATGTAGGCTTTCTTTTTCTTGAAGAACTTCTTTTCTTTTATTTCTTCACCCTTCTTTTGATTTGGGCAGTCAGCTTTTAAGTTCCCCCTTTCTCCGCAACCATAACATCTATAGTTTGAGGAAGATCCTTGATTTTCTCTCTTTTCGCATTTGAATCTTCCTTTGTCTTTTGATTTCATGAACCTGTTGACCTTTTCATCACGAGTCTCAAATTTTCTTCATCTTATGAGTCTTCATCTTTTATTTTGTTCTTGCTCTTTTCTACATCATATTTTAAGGCTAAATTCCTTTTTTTCTTAGTTTTTGCTTCTTCTTCATCTAGTCTTCCAAGGTCAAGTTCAAGCTCTCTCAATTTCCCAAATAATGCCGCCATAGTCATTGTGTTGAGATTTTGTGACTCAAAAAATTGCAGTTACTTTTGGTTGCCAAGACCTGTCTAAAAATTTCAATATTTTTATGTTAAGCTCATCATTTTCGAAAGACTTACCTTGTCCAATGAGATGGTTAACGATGTTGGTTAACTGTTTCTGAACGTCTGAGATTGTTTCTCCTTGCTTCATCATGAACATTTCGTATTCTTGGATTAAGGCATTCTTTCACGCTCTCTTTACGTCATATGTACCTTCGTGGGTCACTCTTAGCACTTCCCACATCTCTTAAGCGGTCTTACAAACAGAGATCTTGTAAAACTCGTCAACGGTTATAGCAGATGAAATAATGTTTCGAGCTTTCACATCATTTTGAAACCTTTTCTTTTCTTTAGCAGTCCACTGAACACGGGGCTTTGGTTCTTGCATATTGCCAATAGGAATAGACGAACCAAATGCAATAACTTCCCAAATATCACAATCAATAGACTCAATAAATATTTGCACTCTTACCTTCCAGAATGCATAATTTTCACTTGTGAATAGGGGTGGTCTATTGATAGAAGCACCCTCTGCAAAAGTTTGATATGATCCTGCCATTTGAATAACTATCAAATCGAGATCTGATACCAATTGGCAAAGCGGCTACAGCGGAATGATTAGCATGGAATAACAAACCAAGAGGGTTTTTAATACGAACTTGTGCCTTTTAATTTCTACTCAATTAAACTTACCAAGCAAATAAAAATAACAAATAAAAAAAGTAAGGTTTAGAGAAATTTGCATGGATGATTTTATCCTGGTTCGGATCTTACCAATCTTACATCCAGTCGCTTATCTCAAATCAAGATAAACAGTTCAATACTCACAAAACAATTACAAATTACAATCACAAAGAAACACTTTGTAAAAGTTTAGAAACCACCTCTCTTGATACCCCAAGAGATGAAAGCCACTTCCCCTATAACCCACAAGGGATGAACACCTCCTCTGAATCTTCACAAAGGATGAACACCTCCTCCGAATGCTTCACGAAGGATGATAGTATTTTAACTCATCAACAACAACAACACTTAATCACACTCCCTGTAAAAGTTCTCGATCTATGCCAACACACTAAGTTCTCAAAGCCACAACACAATGGTTCAACAAACCCTAGAACACTTATCACCGCACACTACAGATAAGATTTTTCAAAATGCACTTATTTCGTATTTTGTATTTCGTATTTTAGAATGAGATCCCAATCTAATTTATAAAGATCTCACTCAAGGATACCTCCAAAAATCTATTGTCAACTAATTAACGTGTGATAATCAATTATCCAAATATGGTAATTAATTATGCATTTAATGAATGCACAATGGTAAAAAAGCTTGCTTAGAAATTCTCATAATTGCTCATTATAATCAATTATGGCAAATCATAATTGATTATTGATAATCAATTATTATAAACTGATAATCAATTATCTTGAGTATAAAATGAGGTTTTCTAAATCAAAATACATTTTAACGCAACCTAAGATAAATAATACATAGAATCAAATATTAACCACATCCTATACATAAATCTAATAAATTATAAAAGCTTTAATATAAAAATAAGTTTTCATGAAGATCTTCCTGCAATAAGAGCACTTGAGACTTGACTTTGAGACATCATCAAAATTTCTGCTCTTTAGCTTTATGCTACCAACGTGAGCTCATCTTGACTTTGAGACATCTTCAACTCCCCCTTTAACTTATTACTTGCTTAACTCCTCTCTTTTATCTTGTTTTAATGTTATTTATATTTTGGGCTACATTGATATAAATTCATCACTAATCCTTTTATTTCGTAGCTAAAATTGTGCTTGGAAGAATCTCCAACAATGTGAGGACTGAACCAGCCACAAAATCAAGCAAATCTGCAGGAAAAGAGAAAAAGATGCAGTGTAGTAGAGTCAAGTTGAGCGTCCCTGGTTCAAGGGCGCTCAGCGCCACCTGCACAAACTGCACAAAAGCTAATTTCTAGTGTGCTTGCGCCCGAGCGCCCCTTTAGGGGTGTTGTGCGCCATTTGCTTCGCAAACTCGCCTAGGCACCCCATTCAGGGCATTGAGCGCAATCCAAGTCTCTAAAGCTCGCGCTGAGCGCCACTTTTGCTTATATGGCATTTTGAACTTATTTAAACCTAAAACGTGAAGGGGTTTAGGTCTTTGGTGGTTTTGAGGCGCAATTTCACTGAAAGGAAAGCTTGGAGGGAAGCTAGGGTTTGTGGGAACACTCCCTTCTTCCTCTTTGGGTTCTTCTTCTTCCATGGCTTGATCTTTGATTCATGAGTATGGGAATGTATCTTGTGTAATCTAGAACTGAAACAAGAGTCTCAATGGTTCGTTGATTTTAGGAATGGAAGATGATTCACTTGTTGTCTTAGATCCTAGTTCTTAAAGCGGGTTTTACTTGTTAGATTTTCCAAGAAATTGGAGTTTAATAGGGAAACTCTAGGCTCTTTCACCTAAGGATTATGGCTAGAGTGTTTTTGTTTATTGACTTTAGTAAATTGATCGAGATGAGATGAAATTGGGTATACACAAGAGTGAATTGATGAAAAATAATCTTAACATTGTCATTTCATACCATTTCTAGTCGTTTTCATTTCTAAGGGCCTTCAACACCAAAGTTCAACCTTGTAATTATTTGTGAATTTATCTTTTTGCACTTGTTTGTCAATTGATATGTTGTTCTTGAGTCTAAATGAGTTGTTAATAGTGCAATTAACTAGTGTTACACGAGTCTCTTGGAAAACGATACTTGGTCTTACCATTTAATTTTACTTAAACGATTTGGTACACTTGCCATGAGAGTTAACAACTTTTCTAAATTCTTATACTTTTATAGAGAAGTAGATTTGGACGATAAGAGTTGAAGGATGTTCTTATTTTGTAGGATTGATAACATTTTCGTTGATGCGATCAAATTAATATTACTAAACTATAGCAACTTCAATATTTCTAAAATAGTAGTCAACAAAATAGAAAGGGTAAATTCAAAATTGATTCTTAACAAATTAGTTTTTTTAAAAACTATACAAAAGGGTTAGTAAAACAAAAACAATAATTCTTGTATTTTTTCGAACCTAGCTGCACTCCAATAAGTCTTGGGTATCTCTTATTTCAAAGAAGATTTGTTTACCCATTTCAACACCTCTTATAAAGGGTTAAAGGCAAATTTCATAAATGTCGCAATAATGGAGCTCGACCGGTCAAGGTTTTGTACAAATAATGGTTGACCTAAATTCCATTTTTTATTGGATCGAGCACCCTAGGAAGATAATCGCTTGAGCAAAATATGCAATGACACCGGGGGAGATAGAGGCGATTAACATGACCAATCAGCTACCTCGCAAGGCCCCCTCCCGCGAGCTCATTAATTACCTTGGCTCATATGCTTTGTGTAGTAGAGTGTTTGGTAAGCCTTTTATTATGTACAGTTTTAGAACTTTCGTTTTTTAACTTATATAAATTTGGCTTAATACTTCTTTTGGTCCCTCGAAAGAGGGGTTGTGTTCAAAATGGTTCTACCTTTTTTAAAAAGTTACAAACGATCCCAAGTTGTGAAAAAACGGGTCAAACTAATCCTTTCTGCTTACGATGTAAAAAATGTAACGGTGTAAATGACATGTTCAATTTAACTTATTGCGTGGCATGTGAGGTTAAATGACGTGTAAAATTTAAATTTTAAAAACAAAATTGACAGAGGGCTAAAAGAAAAGGGGCTTCTGCGTTGAAGAAGATGCAGATGTTGATGGCGTGATGAAATTAGCGATGAAGGGTTGCTTGCAAGTTCAAAGAGTTTGATGCGTTGATGGAAAATCTTGGTTGGGTGATTTTCCCGAGAGGGTTGGACGTTTTATTATTCGCAATGAACTCACAATTAGGGTAACTAATTTAGGGTTTCCTATCCTGTGATTAGTGTTCATCTGAAATTTGGCTTTCGTAGGTTCTCGATGGCTATGGATGAGACTCGATTTGGGTTTCTTTAGGTCTCTGTGGTTTCTTGCAGGTTTCGACGGAGGAGATTGGTGGAGGAGCTCGAGTTTTTGTTTTTGAGTTTTTTCGAAAGTCTGACAGAAAAGATGATGGTGGTTTTTTTGTTTCGTCCTCTAAACTATTACAATTGTTCCTGGAGATGTCGCACTAGCACATTCAATCTTTGAATATTCTTCTTTTGAACTAAAATAATCTTCGGCCAACAACACCCAATTCAAGAAAAACATCAGTAAATATCTTATTAAAATAGTATAAATTTAATCAGCAAGAAGACAAGCAACATGGGCCTCTACATGGTTCCTGATTACAGACCTAGCACCTGGTCAACATTCAAAGTCGATTAACCACAACACATTCTCAATTAGTTGAATTCGTGCTTCAAAAAAGTAGCATTGAATTTAGGGGAAATGGAAAAAGCAATTTGTTGAGTGAATTGGGAATCAAGGGAATGATGCAGTAAGAAAATCAAATTTGGAAGTTAAGAGATTCTTTACCGGCAACGACAAGAGGGATACCAAAAACTGCACTGCACCTCGACCTTTCTCTCTCTTTCAACTTTCCACTTTTCTTCTCCCTCTCAACCATTTATGGAAGTAAATTCCAAGATCAAAGCCATGATTCGTTGTTAGGAAGATGATGGTGGTTTTTTGGTTTTGTTGTAGTGCACATGGAGGAGGAAAATATGAGCTGGTTGTTAGGAAGAAGCTGATAACCTGCACCGTTACATTTTTGACGTCGTTAGCAAAAAGGATTAACTTGATCCATTTTTTCACAAGTTGGGATCGTTTTTAACTTTTTAAAAAATGTAGGACCATTTTGAACACAACCCCTCTTTCGAGGGACCAAACAAGGTATTAAGCTTGTAAATTTTGTTTTTCTTTCCAAATCCATTGGCCACCATGGATAAGGGAAAGTCAAATGCCTTCACTATTATGGCCGCTTGACGCAAGGAGTTGACCGAGAAGGCCAGGAAGGATACGTCTCGTCCCACTATCCCAAGGCTACCACTGTTGCCTGAACAGTCCAAGATCCTCAACTTATGCGCATTTCTCCCCAAGTGTTCGACCTAACACCCCTAACAGGCGTTTCCCCATCTTCCAAGGATAAGCGGAAAATAAAATCCTCCCAGGAGAAGTCTTTCTCTTCATAGAAAAATAGAAAGAGGAGTTCACCGGAGAGGCCTCTCCTCATTAGGCCACTAGATCCAAATGAGTAGGTTGCTCCCCGTGCGACGTTTAATTTTATCCCCTAGGAGAAGTTGTTCTTCAAGGGGATAACTTTTGAAGAGGTTGTGAATGTGGCCTATGAACTAAATGTTTGGGCCAATATTTGCATGGCCTACTCAGTTGGACTAAGGGTATCGCTTTTGTCGAGGAGCTGCAAGCCGCCTAGTTAGATTTGGAGGAGGCTTTTAAGGCGGATGAAGAGATTAATTGCGTGGCGAATGAAGGAATCTGGTGGATATTCCTAATCCCACTGCTCAGGCCGACGAGGCACCACTGGCCCATTCCAGAAGAGCCTCAACATATAGAGGTTCATGTTGAAGAGGTTGAGGAGGAAAAGGAAACTGGGGAGGAATGAGAGACCTTCGAGGGTATTATGGTTTTTCTCTTTTTTATTTTTAAAAGTTATTTTGTAAATGGGGTTGTTCGAGAATGAGAGTTTTTGCATGGGATCGCCTTTTTTCCCACTCGGCCTCTCTTTTGTACACCCTTATGCAAATTTTAATGAAATTGATACTTTGTTGCTTCCAAGACTTGAATTTTTCTTATATTCTTGTTGTTTTTTTACGCGTTTGAGTGTCGTGTTCGATTATGTATTGTTACGTTGTCACTAACTCACTTAACCCTTTTGATTGAAGTTTAATGATAATGAATGCGGGTTCTTTATTTTTACGAGTATTTAAGAAGCATTTCTTATCAATCGTCTAGTCCTAAGAACTTTCATAGAATATTAGGTAGGCTTATCACCAATCGGTTAGCTCTAGGATTTCACTTAGCATGTTCCCTAGGCTAAGCATTTGGCGATGCGGTGAGAGTTTCTACGGAGTGTTCCTCACCGATTGGTTTGCTTTAGGAGTTCACTTGGAACGTTCCCTAGCCTAATGGTGACTCAATGAGAGTTCACAAGGATTTTCCCTCATCGATCGGTTAGCTTTAAGAGTTCACTTAAAATGTTCCCCAAGCTAAGCGTTTTAGCGATGCGAAGAGAGTTTACAAGGATCGTTCCTCACCGATCAGTTAGCTCCAAGAGTTCACTAAGAACGTTCTGTAGGCTAAGTGTTTGACGATGCCATGAGAGTTCACAAGGAACGTTCCTCACCAATCGGTTAGCTCTAAGAGTTCACTTAGAACATTCCCTAGGCTTTGTGTACTCCAAAGGTCACTCGGATGAATAAATTGTGCAACATATTGTTCAGAAACTCCTGATTTAATTGATTGTCAAAATGTGTTGCATCGAGTTTTCAAATGAAATAAAATTTGAGGTGCGAAGCATTCCAAGTGTTGGGAATCATTTTGTTGTTCATGTGCTCAAGTCAATATGTGTCATTCTTCATGTCATCAACCATCCTGAATGGACCTTCCCAATTTGCGGCGAGGTTCTCATGCACCCGGTTTCTTCTTGCTTCATAGGTCTTCCACCATACCAAGTTACCTTCCAATAAATTTCTTGGCATGGACTTGGTATTGTACATTCGGGCGACCATTCTTTTCTGAGCTTCTCCTACATAATTGTTGCCTCGTGCCTTTTTGGCAGCGTGTCTAGTTCTGCTCAGAGTTGTTCTTCATTGAGGCTTAAATCCTCTAATTGTCTTCTAATGTATAGTTCGCCCACTTCTACAAGTAGCATGGCCTCAATACCATACATCAAATTGAATGGGTTTCTCTAATTCAAGCATGTGGTGATCAACGGTATCCCCATAAGACATTTAATAGCTCATCCACCAATCTACCTTCAGTTCGACTACGATTGTTTTACTCACAGCTTCGTCCTAGCCGTTCGTCTAGGGATGCTCGATAGAGCTGATTACGTGCTTAATGCCCAAGTTTTTATATAACTCGGCCAACTTATTATTGAGGAATTTTCAGCCATTATCAATTACAACTGTGCGGGGTAGACCGAAGTGGCATATGATCTTCCAAACAAATCTTTAAACCTGTTGGGCAGTAATGGTGGTCAAGGCTCGGCTTTCACCTACTTGGTGAAATAGTCGACAGCCATGAAGAGGAATTTCTTTTGTGCTTGCCTGACCGGGAGAGGTCCCACAATATCCATTCCCCACTAGGGGAACGGTAAGGGGGAAATGATGTTGTGCAGCTTGGCTAGGAGTATGTTGATATTGTTGTCGTATTCTTAGCAACTTTAGCATCTTTGAACGAACGTGTTAAAGTATTTTTCTAGAGTTGGCCAAAAATACCCAGCTCGTAGGGTGCGAGCTTTAAGGGTCCGTGGTTCGGTGTGCATGCCACCCCCCCCACTGTGGAGTTCCTTTAGGACATATTCAGATTCTTCACCATAAATGAACTTCAGTAAAGGGGTAGAGAAACCTCGTTGGTAAAGCTTGTCACCCACAAAGATGTATCGAGCGATCTTCTTTGAATCTGTTGAACTTATTGATTCCCCTGCCTCTTGCTTTTGCATCAGGGCATGAACCTCCTTACACCAGTCATTATGGTTAGAGACGGTTGAGGCTGATAAGCACTCTATAGAGGGCTAGGTCAATACTTATTTTACCACCAAGAAGAGTTGTCCTTTTTAGCTTGGACAAGGTGTATGCCCATGCGTTCTCTTCTCTCGAAATATGCTTCACATCTAAAGCTTTGAAGCTCTTTTTCTAAATCTTTGGCCTTATAGAAGTACTAAGCCTGCACTTTGTCGGGTTTAGGTGCATTCCATACTTGTACAATTACACAAAACACTTCTTCCAAGTCCTTGATGTGCTCCTCCACCAACCGACTTCACATGACCATATCATCAACGTAAATGTTCGTAGATCTCCCGATTTGTTGGGGAAAAGTTTGTCCATTAATGATGAATGTTGTCTTCTCGCAGTCGAGTGAAAACATAAGGATCTGATTATAACCATAATAGGCATCATGGAAGCTAAGCACTTGGTGGTTGGAGGTGCCATGCGCTAGGCCATCTATGCTCGGAAGAGGATATGCATCATTCAGGAATGCCTTGTTGAGATTGATGAAGTCTGTGCACATCCTTCATTGGTTGTTCGCTATTTTTACCATTACCACATTGGCTAGCCAAGTGGTGTATGTAACTTCACGAATGAAACCAGCTTCAAGGATCTTTTTAACCTATCTGTCTACCGCACATCCCTTTTCTTTTCCCATCCTCCTCTTCTTTTATGCCACCGAGCAAGCCTCCTTAAATAAGGCTATCTTGTGGGACAACATACTTGGGTGGATGCCCGACACGTCCGCAACAGTCCATGCGAACAAATTAGCGTTAGCCCTCAATGCTTTGCCCAAAGCGCTCTCTAGGCCCTCAGTCAAGGTATATCCAACGGACATGGTCTACTATGTCAT
Organism: Vigna nakashimae; assembly: GCA_034642375.1. Lineage (NCBI taxonomy): Eukaryota > Viridiplantae > Streptophyta > Magnoliopsida > Fabales > Fabaceae > Vigna > Vigna nakashimae. The sequence goes on along the minus strand of CM067762.1, from coordinate 39,824,672 downwards.
CCTCTCCAGACCGAATGGTTTCACCTCCCTAAGTGGTTTCATCCGGTCCTTAGTGTTGGCCTTGGGTCCAAGTCTACCATTGACACCTCTGAACGTCTAACTCTATAGTGAAGGATGAAGGGCTCGAATTTCACCTTGCATGTAACACTCCTGAGCGGTCTTTTGGTCAGCCCACATAGTGCAAAAGGTCCCCTATCTAACAGGAATTTCTTAGTCAGGTGAGGGGTCAAGACTATAGCCCCAAAGGCGTTTCAACATGGTCAACCAATCAAAACATTGTAGGAAGTATTTTCTTCCACTAGAAGGTATCTTACCCTTAACTCTTTCATGTCATGCTTGTTCCCAAACATGTCCTCAAATCTACATACCCTATGGTGTCTACCCGCTCACCCGCAAAACCAACAATCTGCTTATTATATGGGACGATCAGGTCCTCTAACAAGTCCATCTTAATGAATGTTTTGCAATAGAGGATGTTGAGAGAACTCTCTTAGTCGATGACCATTTTGCTCACGTTATACCGAGCAATCTCAGTTGTGACGATCGAGGACGATCCACCACCCACGAACCCTTTGGAGATAGTGTTTATATGGTCACAAAGCGGACACTCATTGTTGCAGCTCCTGCTTCGACTTCGACGTCGATTACCATAGTGACACTCGTCTCATCTTGGGAGACGATTGAGGATTCTTCCGCATAGGGGACTCCTTTCCACCTCCTCGACCTTCACATACTTCTTAAAGTGACCCGCCTAGATAAACTCTTTGATCTTGTCGCAGAGTGTGGAACACTCCCCTGTTGTATGTCCGAGGTTCTGATGTTACCAACAGTGTTTATTGTCGTCGACGTTCCTCGGGGTTAGTTTCTTCTTGAGAGGAAGGAGGAGGTCAACACCTCCTCCAGGATCCTAGCCCTTGGCGCATTCAAAGGCATGTATTGATTAAACTTGGGTATCAAAGAAAGGTCCTTTGGCTTTGATCACCCCCTTGTCATCTCCTCTAGTTGTGTTTTATGCACATGAACTTAGTTGCCTTCTACTGCAACTCGTTCATGGTCTTCAATGGCCTAACACATGAGCTATCCGCGAATGGTCCCACCTTTAATGTCGTTGACAAGTTGTTGAGGATGAACTCATGACTCACATCAATCAATTGACAAGCGATTTTGTTGTACTGTTCCATGAAGGCTTTCAGTGACTCATCCTTCCCTTGTTTAGTGTTGATCAACGCAAGGTGTGTTAAACTCTGGACTTGGCTAAAAAAATATTATTTGTCGAACAAAGAACGAATGGTGGTTAAACAATCTACCGTGTTGGGAGGCAAGGTGGTAAATCATGCCAATGCCTCCCCCTTTAAGGATAGAGAGAATGCTCGGCACCACACAGAATAGCTCGATAAGTAGAATTACATAATGTTTACGAACGAGCGAAGGTGTTCGTTTGAATAAGTTGACCTATCATCCTTCTTGAATGTAGGGGGTGTCGACTTCTCAGGCATCAATGCCTCATAATAGCCTTAGTGAAGGGTAGCAGACCCTCAACCTGTGCCCTTTGGACGGAAAGAGTTGTCCTGGTTGTGACGGTACTCATCTCTTGATCGATCCTACTTAGTTCTTCCGCTTGATTTTTCTCCTTCAATGGTGTGGAAATGAGGACACCGAGTGTTGGGTCAACTGTTCCTACTGACTAGCAGCATGCTCGGCCCTGAATGCGACTATCTCGACCTCATGCCTTCTTTGTGTCTCTTGAATCTTCTTTTGAATTTCCCTGATTAAGTTAATCAAATTTTGTTGGTCTCTCATGTTCATTATGGTCACCAATGGGTTTCTTCTTTTGTCCTCGAGTCCCATGATGGGCGCTAAAATGTTTCAATTTATAGGATCAAGATTAGGTTTTCTTAAACAAATAATCTCCAAGTTCCAACCTTAGGTCAAGCTTTGGTCTCTAGTCCTCTCTTGCATCATACGGTCGAACCGGGTGCTACTTGCAGAAAGCACTATGATCCTATAGTCAATGTTTGTTCGAATGTTCTGACAATAAATGTGTATTCAAAAAGTAACCAACTACCTTGATATCAAACTTGTATTTATAAATTTTGGGATGACTTTCTGATTGGTTATAACTCAATTACAACTCATACAATAATAACCTCACTTAGTGTTAACATAATTATTCTTATTACTAATTTTGTTTGTGATCCAATCGATTGCTCTATCGGTCGTTTCATATTGGATCGAGAGGTATGTAAACCGTTAGTCCGTGACTAACCAATAATCATAAATTTTGATACATTTTTGTTTAAATTTTAAAAATAAAATAGTATAATTTTTTAACTCAATTTCCTTAAACTATTTTAACCTCTTAAACTTGTTTTCCAAATAACATTGAAGTGAAAACTTGTATAAATAAATTGAAATATTAGGATGATACATATTTTACTTGTCAAAATAATTATTTATTTTTAATGTTTGAAAAAAAAATATATTCAAAATTTGTATATATATCCAATTTTGTAACGAAATAAAAACATTTTTAATACTGTTATTTAAAAAAATCAGATTAATCTAATTAATTGTATACTGAAAACACAATCATTTAGCGGAACAATGTCCACTAATTTTTTATAAGATTAAAAGATTAATTATCTCAAGTTAAGACATTAAACAAAAAAACATGACTAAGCTTTTAACTTTTGTTAATAAAAGAATACAAAAACTCAACTCATAATGCGTTATCTGACACGAAACGTGAATGGATGTGATGCTTTCATCAAACTCATAACAATACACACGGTTGCAGGGAAGCAAAGGTGGTGGAAGGGTAGCGTTAGTGTCAGTGTTACCAACTGCTCTGCTCCTTACGTTATCCAATGACGGCTGTCTTTTTCCTTCCCACCCACTTGCAAAAGGTAAGATTTTCAAAACACTATAATATATACCAGTTCCAATTCATCAATACAACATTCTTATTTTTATTAATTTCGTCATAAATAAATTGGAAATCGATTCTATTGGATCACAGAATCTACAAGTAGAAATCTGTCTTCCCATCCACAAATAATGTTACTTTAATTTAACCATAGCCGCCCATGTATTTTTTTTCTTTCTAAAATAAATAAATCATTCTCTTATCCATTTTTACCTATAAACTGTTTGCTAAATTGCCCCAGAGACAAAGCAGTACGAGGCTGGGGATCCCTTGAATATAGAGCATAAATGGTATGTGGTGAGGTGAGGTGAAGGGCAAGGAGGTGGAGGAGAGGACCTACCCACCTACCCACCGTACAACACCCCTCTTCCCTTCTTCAATATTCATCTCCACCATCACTACCACCATTAATACCTTTTAATCAATCCTCTTCTGTTCATGTGCACACCACCCCGAGAATTGTTGTCCTTTGTCCTTCTTTTGTTTCCATTTTCTTGGGGTGTGTGGACCAATTACTGCGTCAATTGCAACTACAACGGATCTGTTATAGGAACAAAATATTCCCATAACAGGATTAATTATTCAATTGCCCCAGAGATTCTTTAGATATGGGTCTTTGCATCTAGACTTATCTTCATCTTTGTTCTGTTTTTTTTTTCCTATCGTTCTTGTCTTGCTAATCCCATTTTCCAGGTGTCAAAAACCCTGTTACAGATCTTGGTGCCCCACCTTATTTAACTTCCTCGCTTCAACTCCTTCATAGGACCCATTGCTATAGATTCAATCTTTCATTGAATGACAGCTGTTACCTTCGTATGTACGCTTGTGCTCCTTTTTCCTGTTGTAAGCCAATAAGAGGGAGAAAACTGTTTCATAGGCTTGTTTAATCTTTTTCTTTTCTTTCTTTTCTACTCTACATAGTAGCATAACAGTGGTTCAGGCTTTCAAGTCAAGGCAATTTCCACCCAAGTTCGTCGGTCTGCGTGGTTGTGAATCTTGTTCAAACTTTGGGTAGAAGGCCCACCATTGGGGTTTTGGTGGGGTTTCTTTGAACCAAAATAAAAGCCATCTTTAAAAGGTGTTTGAAGATACCAACTTCGCTTCAGTTTTGGTTAATAGTGAGGTTTCTTCTTATAAGCTATTGCCTTTCCGCAATAGGGTTCTCCACTGACTCTATCTACAGTCTAGCCTGCCTCTCTCTCTCTCCCTCTCATCACATATGCCAAATCCAATTTTGACCCGTAAAAAACTTTCAATATTCTAATGCTACTTTACTTCATCACTTGCATCTCCTTCTTCTTGTTTTTAAAGTCCCTCCTTCTCAGACCTCTCCCATCATGGGCAACTGAGATGCGGTTGCTACTCCTTTTGTTTTCTCAAGAGTTATCTGTGAGAACAATCTCCAAGCTGTTCAGAAACCGCTTCTGGCTTGGATTTGTTTGTCAAATACCTGCAGGAATGTCTCTGGTGAGGAAGAGCCTGACTTCAAGAGTAGAGAATGTTGAGGAAAGCCATGGCATGTCAGTTTTGGATTTGCCTGAGTTGGCCTTGGATTGCATTCTTGAAAGGTTACCTCCTTCTTCACTGTGCCAAATGGTTGCCGTTTGCCGCTATTTGAGGGAGAGATGTGTGAGTGATCACCTTTGGGAGAGGCACATGAAGCAGAAGTGGGGTAGTGTTATTGGTCCTGCTGCTTACAGGGAGTGGAAGTGGCATGTTGCTTCCAAAAGGAATGTTGGGGGTCTTAAACATGGCAGGCAAAGGGGCTTGATGAGATTTTGGTCTCTTCGTTGGCCTTTGCAATGGATGAGACCAAAGGTTGATGAAAATAATAGCCTCAAGCAGAGGACTTCTTTACCTGTTGACTCAATCATGAACTGGTATCTTGCTATTGAGTCGGGCAACTTTTGTTTCCCTGCTCAGGTCTATAACCGTGAGGTATGTAATATGTGCAAACCCTTTTGTTCTACTTTTCTATTGAAAACTTACACCTACCTTGCTAGCTACAAATAAAACCAGTTGCTTGAATTTCAATTATATACCATGGGTTCTGTTTTTTTTTTTCTCACAAGTTACATTTTTTCTGTTGTTGATGTAGAATGGTCATGTTGGATTCATGTTATCTTGCTATGACGCTACAATTAGCTATGATCCACGAACTGATACTTTCCAAGCCAGGTAATTGGCATGATTAAAGATGATCATATAGTCTATAGATACATATGTTCACATTAGTTCCATAATCTTAGAGATTTCATTATCAAGTTTGAAGATATTTTAAAAGAAGCGTAAGAGGAAAATAAAATGAAATTTAGATCTGATGACGTAATTATTGATTTGTTGCTTACTACAGGTATCCTCCGCATGGAAGAAGAGCAGATGCTAAAGAGTGTGGCATCCCATGGGAAAGGCTAAGAGCCCCTCCTATTGATGCTTCTCCACATGATCTTCATGTCTCCGACTGTTTAAATGATTTGTATCCGGGTGATCATATAGAGATTCAGTGGAGGAGAAACAAAGAATTTCCTTATGGTTTGTTCCATTCTCAAATATCTTGTGTTATTAATTTTTGCATTAATCCTGGTAAAAGGTCTACCCCTAAGAACCATTTAAGTTTTACTAAACATTGAAGAGAATAACTACATACTGCAGGACCATGTCTATATATTAAGAGTCAACAAAAGGGGCATTTGGGTCTACTTTGAGCCTTTGATATATAAAAATGATCTCCATTTTTCTCAATTATTCATTTTCTTTATACCCTTGTGTTGGGATGTTGATGATTGAGAACTCATTTTCGAGTGTTATTGACATTATTCTAAGCTGTGCCCTTAATCGTGTATACCTTGATTGATATAAGAGCCTTTGTATTCTTCATATTAGAAGTATATGATGAACTTATAATAAATTAAAATGAATTGCTGCGTGACGAGTTCCACCTTAATGGCAGGTTGGTGGTATGGTGTTGTAGGCCACCTGGAGTCATGCAATGGGAGTGAAAATTATTGCCGATGTCACAAAAGTGGTGAGTTAATTTTTTAACTTCCTTTTGGATGATTGCTATTATCAATCATTGGTTTTTCTTGGTTATAAATGTATCATCAATTCATTCATCTTTTCTTCCCTTCTAGCAAAATAGGACCATATTCTGCCTCTGAGTATGATTGATAATCTTGTCGATCAGTGAAAGGAACAAACTTGGGGAAAAAATGGTTGTAGGATATAGATGGATGATGCTTAGGAATTTTGCAGAAATTAAGAAGCACATAACTGGTTTATTATTTTTAATATATTAAGATTTTTACAATCTTCAATTATTATTATTAGTGTGGATATACATTGAAAAAAATTGACATGCTTTTGTAGTTAGTTTAATTTGGCAGCCAGACCAAAGGTTTGGCTAGGTCTTTCTGGATTCTAATCTATTTAAATATGGACCACCTGCTATGCTATTTGGTTGGTCCCCAAGACATTCATGGTCAGTATGTCATCATTTCCATCAACACATTGATAATTTGTGTCTCAGTGGGCATTTATGGCTAACTATGCTAAAGAACTAGATTCCTTTTGTAGGCTGTTTCATCTCTGTTAGGAATCTTTTTGCTTTGTGGGACTAACATGATTTTTATAAACCGAACACTACTTCCTCTATCCCTATTTATAAAACCCTTTTTAGAAAAAAAAAAATTGTCCCGTTTTATAACACCCATTTGTAATGGAATGATGCATTACTTATTTATTTCCTAAAAAGCCTTTAATTAAATATTTGAAATAAATCATAAAAAGTTGTTCCCTCTTAATCTGATTTGAGAATATAAGTCCTCACCGATACCGAAGTCTCTTTCAACTGCTTTAACTCAAAAAAATGTAAGGATAATTTTGAAACAAAAATACATATTAGTGACAAATTTATTGTTTTTAACTAGTTTTCTTAAAGAGTGTGAATTACTAAAAGGGTCTTATTGGGACGGAGAGAGTGTTTTTTGTCTTCTGGTCTTGTTAAGTATATAGATAGAATATACCATGACATCCTTATAAGGTATCGGTTGCAATATTTTATTTCACATTCCCTTCATAAGCAATAGCACTCATTTTATGATTATGCTTATGTAACAAAATCAAGTAATACGGGGTTAGTTGCTTTGTGTTGATAAGGCCTATTTTCCTTGCCTTGAATTCTGAAGAATGAAATCCAACAAACTTGTGCTTCGTTAAAATTTAGTTATTTTAAGTCTTTCACATTTTACCAATCAATCATAATTGGATGAAAATTTTAAATTTATAAAGGTTGCAATCATTGACTGCTAAAATGATGTTGAAGAGGTGGTCAAAGGCGATTACAACAAGAGTCTAGGAATTAACATTTTTATATAACATCCTCTCCCTGAGAGGGGTTTCTTGAGATTCAAACATAGCTTACTTAATGCTAAATGTGTTGGTTGCAGACACTGTGGTGCTAGAGTTTAATCATTACACACCTGGCTCACGATGGAGGCAGACAACTGTGAGTAGGAAAGACCATAGGGAGGAGGGAAATGAGGCTGATGGATTTTATGGAGGAATAAGAAAGATTAAGAGTGAGGCTGAGATTGCCATTTGGAAACGCCTTTGGCCATCTGAAGTCTTGGATTAGTAGGCACTGGATCTGATCAAATTCTCTTCAACTTAGCATGATTTTATAGAAGCTGTCTCACCAACTGAAGCATTGACTGGTTCTGCTTTATACATGCCAATATACAAACATGAAGTGGACTTTCAGATATTTAGGCCAACCCGATTTCTTCTTCTGTCCTTTGTCACATTTTTTCATGAGAAAATTTATGCATATTGATGTGCTTTCCCTCATTGTAAATTGCTCATTTACGCACAAATGTAGAATATTCATTCCACTATATATAGAATCTAGCTGATAATCTCAAATTAGTACCTTTGAACTGATACTAAAACAGCTTCCATCCCAATCAAGTTAAGGCATTATTCATATGCAAACAATTAATTTATTATATGCATAAACAATGCTTGCTCCCTTTAGCCACGGAATTTTCTTATGATTTTTTATCCAGGTATACTTCCGCAGGGCCATTTATATTAGCCATTTTCTGTCTAATGCTAACCGTATTGGTCATGTGGGGTGAAAATGTGTTGTCCTAAAACTGTTTTGAGAAATGGCATATAAAGTTGATGCGGCTAGCATTAAATGGAAGCTGTTTTAGAAAGTTGACACTGCTAGAACAAGGAGAGTTGTATGTTACTTAGAGTGTGACAATACCTGAATCTCTAATCTGAGGACAGCCATATACATCCAAGAAATCTGCTTTGGTCCAAAAGAAAAGAAATTGATTTTACTAAGCACATTTCAAAACGTTCATACTGGAGAAAACCAACTTCTGATTTCATTGGTATAATGAGCTTGCAATCTGAAAGATCAATCATTCTTTAAAACCAATAGAAAGAGTAGAGACAAGAAGGAATCCAACTGTAGTCTGCACCACTTAGTTAACTTATTCTATCATGAAATGGTTGAAGCAGAGAAAGAGCCTATGCTTGTAACATTTGGAAGTCCTTTTGGTTATATTATATCAACAGGGTCTGGGTTTCAGGGCTTAATTCCCAAGAATGTTGTCTTCAATTTCTACTAACTAGTATGTTTAGTAGCATTTGATCTACCCATGTGTGCATTCATTATCTTGATCCAACTTCATGCACCTTAAAAGAATCTAAATATACCCCTTTTCATTCTAGAATTGATATTTCTGGATGTAAAAAATACAATTCCAAATATCTATTTTGATATGAAGGAGGTGGCTATGGCTTCTTGCACCCTATCAGATTTCTTGCTGCACCCATCAAAAGTTTCCGTTCCGTAATAAGAGTGGAGTGATTGTCTTCTGGATTTGTTTTAATGTGTTATGGAAAATGAAATCTGGAGATTTGAAATGGTGCTAGCCTTTCGTTATCTATTCACTTTTCAAAACAAAACCTCTTTCAAGTCCATCTTTCTTCGTGTTCATAGCTTTCTTCTTGGTCAGTTTCTTGCTGGATCTTCATAAATTTCCCCTTCCCCATATAAAAAAATACAACTTTTAGATTATATAATCCCGATGTCATTTTCTTTCTTAAAAAAAATACTTCCGAATTACACAATCTAAAAGGCAAAAAATACTTCTTAAATGTGTAATTCGAAAGCTAAATAACTTTTGGACTGTGTAATCTAAAAGCTATTTTCTTAACCCTCTTCAATAACTTTTGAATTACACGATCTAAAAATTATTATTTACATTCAAATTATACAATCCATGAAGTATAATCTGAAAAAAAATGAGAGTGCAATAGGAAATTTATGGAGTTGCAGGAAGAAGTTGCTTTCTTCCTAATCATACCAAGTTGGGAAGACGAGGCACCCCCAAAGCCAGTGATACAGCCCAAATACCTGTTGGGCCACACAATATATTGGACAAAGAAACAAAAGAGCAAAAGAGGTGGGGACAAGTGTATAGCAGGAGAAAACAAAATAAAGGGGCTGAGGTGGACAGAATTAGTTAGAGAGAGAGAATGGGAGGATCCTAGGAATATTTACCTTTTCGTTATTACCTTTATATTGTCAGGACAGTGTGTGTAGGGGGGATGGGGGTGGTTGAATGAAATATAGAGTGGAGAGTACCGTTTTGGTCTCTTAAGGAGCCTAGCTCTGGACAGTAGGTTATTCCTTCTGTTTTTGACTTTATTTCAATGAAACAGGATCTATGATCCTTTCTTATACTATCTTTTTACCTTATTTCATTTCTTGTGCTGTGGTTTCCTAACAATTCTGGTCCGACCTGCCGGATAAGTTCATTAGAGGGTGAATGGTTAACACTCGAGCAGATAGCAGAAAACAAGGAGAACCAGTGGTCTCAGGAAAAATGGAGGAGAGGGTAGGGTATGTAGAAGAAGAAGTTATTCGAATGAAAGCAATCATGGAAGAGTTGCGTCTGCAAGCAACTCAAAATTACTCAGCACTAGAAGAGATGAGAAAAGAAGCTGTAGAAAATCAAACAAAAATGATAGAGTTGATGACGAAGAGTTTTGAAAAGAGAATATACGAAGAGGGTGAAGGTTCTGTGGAAAACAAAAATACAAAGACCAAGGGTGGAGCGAGTTCTACAGCCCTAGAAGGGGATGCTTTGGCAGAGTTTCAACAATCAGTAAAAAGGATTGAATTACCAGCATTCACGGGCGAGGATCCGGCTGGGTGGATTTCGAGAGCGGAGATTTACTTTAAGGTCCAGGAGACCAGCGAGACGGTGAAAGTACATCTGGCTCATTTGTGCATGGAAGGAGGGACAATCCATTTTTTCAATTCGTTGTTAAACGATTATGAGGTGTTGTCATGGGATAATTTGAAGAGGGAGTTGCTTGAACGTTACGGAGGAATGGGGGAAGGAAGTGTATATGATCAACTGACGACGCTGAACCAAACAGGGAACATGGATGAATATATTGGACGATTTGAATGCCTGATCGCCCAAATTCCTAAACTCCACGATGAACAATATTTTTCATATTTTACCCATGGGCTCAGGGAGGAGGTACGAGCGAAGGTGCGAAGCTTACATATCGCAAACCCTCTAACCAGGGGGCGTCTGATGAACGTTGCGCGTGCTGTTGACCTGGAGGTGTCGGGACGAAGCAGAGGGTGGCACAGGCGGAACGAAGCACAGGTAGGAGGTGACAATTCGGGTCACAAAACGGGATCCAACATAGTAGGACGAGTGGGTCAAAAAGGGTATGGGTCTAAGAGTTGGAGTAATGGGTCAGGCCCAAACTGGAAGAGCGGTGCAAATGATAAGGGATCAGGGGGAGCACGTGAAAGGGGCGTGCGTCACTTATCTTATCAGGATTTGGTGGAAAGGAAAAAGAAAGGGCTGTGTTTCAAGTGTGGTGGGCCGTATGGGCCAAATCACCAATGCCCAATTAAACAACTAAGGGCCATAGTCGCCGAGAATGAGATTCAGATTGAATGTGAAGATGAAGAAGGAACCGACAAAAGTGACGACGAGAGCGAATCGGAGGAAGCCGATGGAGTTTGTAGTGCAATCAGTCTCTTCGTGCTGGAGAAGGAGACTCGAGATGCGCCCAGAACGATGAAACTAAAAGGGATGATCAAAGGAGTACCTCTCCTCATTTTGATAGATTCCGGAGCGTCTCACAACTTCATTTCGAGAAGGTTAGTGAAAGCAATGGAATGGGAGTGGCAAAATACGCAGAGAATGCGTATTTTAATGGGAGATGGGCATCAAACAGAAACAGCTGGGATTTGTCGGGGGTTGAAGATTGTTCTTGAGACAGGGGAGTTCGTAGTGGATGCGTTTTTATTCGAACTTGAGGATATTGATCTTATCCTTGGCATGGCATGGTTGGAGTCGTTGGGAGAGATGCGGGTAGATTGGAAGAAACAAATCATGAAGCTTAACTTGACCCAAGGAATTAAAGTATTGCGAGGGACAGAGCAAAGTGAATCTTTGAGTGCTAACCTTTGCAAGTTCGATATCGAAGGGGAGGTGAAAAAGGAAGAGGAAACGAATCAAACTCTGTTGGAAAAATTAAAACAGACGATGGGTCAATATGAAGATGTGTTCAAAGATCCAGAAGGTCTACCTCCAACACGCCAAAAGGAGCACTGCATCAACTTGCTTCCCGGAAGTGCACCAGTTAACGTGAGACCTTACCGGTATCCGTTTCACCAGAAAAATGAGATCGAGAATCAGGTTCGTTCCTTGCTGGAAATGGGGCATGTTCGGCATAGTCAAAGTGCTTTCTCAAGCCCGGTAATCCTGGTGAAAAAGAAAAACAAGTGTTGGCGAATGTGTGTAGATTATAGAGCGTTGAACAAAGTGACGGTACCTGACAAATTCCCAATCCCCGTAATTGAAGAGCTCTTGGACGAATTGCATGGAGCTAAGTATTTTTCAAAACTAGATCTCACTTCCGGGTATCATCAAGTCAGGATGAGGGAACAAGACATAGAGAAGACGGCCTTCCGAACCCATGAGGGACATTACGAGTACTTGGTAATGCCCTTCGGACTCATGAACGCACCTTCAACATTTCAAGCTTTAATGAATGAAGTTTTTAAGAAGATGTTGAGAAAGGGAGTCTTGGTATTTTTCGATGACATATTGATATATGGAAAGGATTGGGAAGAGCATCTAACAAACTTCACTAAGGTATTACAGCTGTTAAGGGAGAATATCTTATTTGCAAATAAAGAGAAATGTAGTTTCGGGAGAAGTAGTGTTAACTACCTGGGACATGTGATATCAGAGAAAGGAGTCTTTGTAGATCCTGAGAAGGTAACAAGTGTGGTTGACTGGCCCGTGCCAAAGAATGTAAAAGGCGTGAGGGGTTTCTTGGGCCTCACAGGTTATTATAGGAAGTTTGTGAAAAACTATGGAAAAGTGGCGCGTCCCTTAACTGAATTGACGAAGAAAGATAACTTCAGTTGGAATGAAAATGCCCACAAAGCTTTTGATGAGTTGAAGAGATTGATAACAACTGCTCCATGTCTTTGTTTGCCCAACTTTGAGAAGGAATTTGAACTTGAGTGTGATGCATCAGGTACTGGGGTTGGGGCCATTCTGATGCAGGACAGACAACCAATCGCCTACTATAGCAAGGCTCTAAGCCCAAAGAATCTGTCCAAATCAGCGTATGAGAAAGAGTTGATGGCGGTAGTTCTATCCATCCAACATTGGAGACCCTATTTACTGGGGCGAAAATTTAAAGTTTTTTCTGATCAGAGAAGCCTCAAACAATTATTGCAGCAGCGCATCACAACAGGGAGCCAACAGAATTGGGTAGCAAAGTTATTGGGGTATAACTTTGAAATAGTGTACAAGCCGGGTTGTGAGAACAAAGGGGCGGATGCACTGTCGCGGAGTAAGGACGCTGCAGCTTTAAGAAAACTGGTGACAGAGCCAATTTGGATGGATTATCCTGCAATAGTTGATGAGGCGCATAAGGATGGGGAGCTGGTGGAGATTATTACAGCACTGAAAGAGGGAAGAGTTGAGGGTAAGTATACAGGATTCAGCTATCAACAAGGTGTACTACAGTATAAAGGCAGGTTAGTCATTTCATCTCAATCTCCTTGGATTCCTGAACTGTTGAAAGAGTTGCATGCATCTCCCCAATCCGGACACTCGGGTTTCTATCGAACATATAGACGGGCTACGGCGAACTTATATTGGAAAGGGATGAAGGGGGATATCATGAAGTTTGTTCAAGAATGTGACACCTGTCAACGTCAAAAGTATATAACTGCTGCCCCAGGAGGATTGTTACAACCCATGCCAATTCCGGAAGAAGTGTGGGAGGACATAAGCTTAGATTTTATTACAAATTTACCAAAATCCAAGGGATTTGATACGGTGTTGGTAGTTGTTGATAGACTTACAAAATATAGTCATTTCATTCCAGTAAAACATCCTTTTACTGCGAAGAGCATCGCTGAGATTTTTATCAGAGAGGTAGTTCGCTTACATGGGGTACCTAAATCAGTGGTAAGTGACAGAGATCCTACATTCATAAGTGCTTTTTGGAGGGAATTTTTCAGGTTACAGGGGACTAAGTTAAGGATGAGTTCAGCGTATCATCCACAAACCGATGGTCAAACGGAAGTGACCAATCGATGCCTTGAGACATACCTACGTTGCTTCATCACTGATCAACCGAAGGTGTGGATTAATTGGCTGCCGTGGGCAGAATTGTGGTTGAACACCACTTACCATGAATCTATAGGAACTACACCCTTTGAGGCAGTTTATGGGAGGCCTCCCCCAAGGATTATTCCAGTTGTAAGAGGAGAGGTGAAAGTTGAGGCAGTTCAGCGGGAATTAGTTGATAGAGATGAAGCTATTCGTCAGCTGAAGGGACACTTGGTGCGTTCCCAGGATCGTATGAAGGCACAAGCAAACAAACATCGAAAAGAGAGAAGTTTTGAGATAGGGGACATGGTGTTTCTCAAACTGAAACCTCACAGGCAACACTCGGTTATTTCGCGCATTAGTCCTAAGCTTAGTGCAAGGTACTACGGACCTTTTGAAGTCATTGAAAGGATCGGAGAGGTAGCTTATCGGTTGCAGTTACCACCCAATTCAAAAATCCACCCTGTGTTTCATGTTTCACTGCTCAAGAAGGCCATTGGGGAGTATAAATCAGCAGAAGGACTGCCCACAGGACTAGAAGAGGACCAGTCAGAGGTATGGTTACCCCAGAAAGTGTTGGCTACTAGATGCATACTCAAGGGGGGAGAAAGGGTAAACCAATGGTTGGTGCAGTGGCTAGGAAAAACAGCAGAAGAAGCAACGTGGGAGGATGAGATGTCAATGAAGGTCCAATTTCCAACCTTTAGTCTTGAGGACAAGACTATCTTTCAAGAGGGCGGTATTGATACAGCCCAAATACCTGTTGGGCCACACAATATATTGGACAAAGAAACAAAAGAGCAAAAGAGGTGGGGACAAGTGTATAGCAGGAGAAAACAAAATAAAGGGGCTGAGGTGGACAGAATTAGTTAGAGAGAGAGAATGGGAGGATCCTAGGAATATTTACCTTTTCGTTATTACCTTTATATTGTCAGGACAGTGTGTGTAGGGGGGATGGGGGTGGTTGAATGAAATATAGAGTGGAGAGTACCGTTTTGGTCTCTTAAGGAGCCTAGCTCTGGACAGTAGGTTATTCCTTCTGTTTTTGACTTTATTTCAATGAAACAGGATCTGTGATCCTTTCTTATACTATCTTTTTACCTTATTTCATTTCTTGTGCTGTGGTTTCCTAACAACCAGTCTCGGCCACTATTTAAATATCTGTTGAGGAATTTCTTCTTGCACTTCCATAATATTTTCATGCACCTTCAAACATTTTTAAATTTGAATTTCGGAATATGCAATAAAAATACAAAAATTGTATTCTGAATTACACAGTTCCAAATATAATATGGAAAATACAATATAAAATCTGAAATATAAATTTACATTCTAAATTATTGATTCAAAATATATTTTTTTATTTCATATTCTGAATTATACAATTCAAATTTTTTTTTAAAAATTTTAAATTACTGACTCTATAATCTAAAATATAAAACTGTGTTTCAAATTATATACTACAAAAAACAAATAAAAAATATATTCTAAATTATAAATTTTATAATACATCTTTTTGTTTTATTTTCCATAGAGTTTAGTATGAGAAATATATGTCTAGTGAGAGAAAAAATAAATAAATAATGGAGGAGGGAATCTGCTTGGAATAGGAAAGTAGGCTATTTAAAAAGTTGGATAAGAGGTAATTGATGGTGAGAAGAAGAGAAAAGAAGAGAGGAGAGGAGAGGAGAGGAGAGGGGTGCACCTGGAGGAAGAGAATACAAAAGTTTTGTCAATCTATTTTTAATTGTGTAATTTATTTTTAAAACTTTTTTCAATTAGTTCTTTAAATTAAAACATATAATATTTTTTTAATCAAATTTTATTAAATTTATTTAATGTTTAAAACACGATTTATAGTAATATCAATGTATAATTTTTGATATATTTTTACATGTTAATTAACAAAAAAATATTTAAAAGATCAAATAAATTTTAAAAAATTAAATTAATTCAAAAAAATTAATATATTTTTACTGTTAATTTAAAAAAAAAATGTTTAATGTAAGACCCATGAAAATATATATATATATATATATATATATATATATATATATATATATATATATATTTATAGTAGTAAATTTTAGCATTTTATTAGTAATAATAATTTTAGTGGATAGAAAAATGTAAATTTTGGATATAAAATTATAGTAATTTTAGAAGGAGAGGTTCAAATTTTTGGTAACTTATTTAGTATTTTTTTAAATTGAATAGTAAAAAGTGAATAGTAAATAGTAAAAGTGAATAGTGAATAGTAAAAATAAATTCTTATCATGAAAGGAATTAGGATTCCTTAGCATGGAAGAAATTAGGATTTCTTAGTATGGAAGAAATTAGGATCAGATTTAATAAGTAAATGATTAAAATATTATTTTTTAAATAATATTAAAATAATAAATAATATTAAAATATTAATGAATAGTAAATTTTTTTAACTATAAATAGCCATGGGAGGGAAGGGTATTCTGCACCAAGAAAAGAGGAATCAAGTGAGAGCTTGAGAAATATAGAAGAAAGAGTTAGAGAGAAATTTCTAGTTGCAAGAAGAGTAGAGGTTCTGAAGAGTTTTCGGGAAAACAAATTCGGAGCAAGAGATTAAGTCTGGAATAGAGGTATGGGAGCTAATCCTTATTGTATATGATTTTTATCCATGTTATGATAATGAATATGAGTTATGAGTATGTTAAAATTTTGGTAATGGTAGTTATCTATTCACTTATATAAATTTAGTTTTCATGATTATAATTTTCTTATTTTCGAGTTAGTATGGTAAAACTTTTCTTTTAATTATTTTAACCGTTGGATTTAGCTAAAATTTTAATATATGAATCCTAAGACCTATTTCTTCACTTTGACCGTTTGGATTTGTAATTAGAAGTCTGTACTTAGAGAAATAAATCCTGCATGTTTGAGTAAATTAATTACCCCTGTAGATCTGTTACTGAGTCATCTCGGTAAAATATATATTATGACTTATTTGACCGTTAGATCAACTTGAACATTTTATATATGATTCCTAAGATATATTAATACACTTTGACCGATCGGATTTTTAATTGAAAGTCTATGTTTGGAGAACATAATTTTTAAGTTTTGAAAAATCTGATGAACACTATATTTCTGTTCTTAAGTTATCATGGTACAAATTTCATATATATTTCATTTACCGTTAGATTGAGCCCAAAATTTAGTATGTAATTCATAAGACATATTAAGTAATTTTGACCGTTCAGATTTGTAATTAAATGTTTGTGCTTAGGGAAATTAGTTCCGCATTTTGAGTATAACCGAAAACCACTTAAAATTATGCACCTGAGTTACCTCGGTAAAACCTCAATATCTATCTAGTTAACCATTGGATCAACCTGAAATTTTAATATGTAGTTTATAACAAATAGTGAATTATTGTGACCATTCAGATTTGAAATCGGAGTTACAGATTTAGAGATATTAATTTCGTATCTTCTCAGGGATCTCAATATTGCTTAATTTCTATTTTTTGATATCTATATTAAATTTCGGTGTTAATATTATATGCTGTTGTTTTAAATCTGTTAATAAGAAATTTGTTAAAAAACTAGTTGAGGAACATTTTGGCTAAGGAAAGACTTGGTACTTAAGTTGTCCATTGTGACGCACCTCTGTTTCCTGGAAGTCTACTCGACAAGTTTTTAACTTAAATCCTATTGAACAGATTTTGTACTGTTAAATTATTGTGCAATATATGTTGTTGGAATGGAAATGTCTGATTAATTCATGTTATTGTGGTAGATATGAAATTATGAATTATAATTGTGATTATTGCATTTTATTATATTGCAATTGAGTTTATGCGTCTGAACATGATATGAGTATTATGGGGAGATTTTGTAAGGGTATAATGTGAGTTGAGGAATATGAGTATGGTATGAGTCTTGTGGAGAGATTCAATAATGTTATGGTATTTGTGTATATGTTGATGTTGAGAGTCATGTAGTTGGAGGTTATCCTGATACTCTAATAATCATTCAGTTTCAAATAGAGAAGGATGAATTATGTGGTGAGAGGAGCAGGATGTCCTGGTCTTTGTGCCGGTTTTGGACATAGTGAGGGGACTATCCTTGTGGGTGGTATGGAGGGCAGGATGTTCTGGTCTATGTGCCGGTTTTGAACATAGTGAGGGGACTATCCTTGTGGGTGGTATGGAGGGCAGGATGTCCTGGTCTATGTGCCGGTTTTGGACATAGTGAGGGGACTAACCTTGTGGATGGTATGGAGGGCAGGATGTCCTGGTCTATGTGCCGGTTTTGGACATAGTGAGGGGACTAAGAATGGCATCAGAAGTGGGGAAGCTTTCGTTGAATTGCTCATCAACATATCGTCGGGATAAGTGTATATTGGGTATTGTGGAATGAGTGTCTATTGGGTACTGTGGTGTTTATTGGGTATTATGGGACGAGTGTCCAATAGGAATTGTGGTACGATGGTATGAGGGTGTATGACATAATTATTATATGATGTTTATATCAAAGTAATTATGCATGTTTTATAAATGATTTGTTGCATGTTAGCTCACCCTACTTGTTTGTGTTTGTGTATGTGCGATGATCATATAATTCGTTATACGGGAGCAGATGAAGGAATGTCGTCTGATCCAATGCCAATGAAGAGAGAGATAGAAGAATAAAGTAGAAGAATCCAAGTTATATTATGATTTTGGAGTAGATAAATATCAATTATAAATTTTCAATTGTGAGATTACGAGATGTTACCTTACATGTAAGGTTACAATATATAAATTATGAATTATCAAGTGTGAGATTATGGGATGTTACATTTAAAACATTAAATATACTTAAAGAAATTCAGAAAATTAAATTGGTAAAAATTTTAGAGAACTAATTTTAAATTTTATTTAAGAAAACATTTAATTCAAAAGTTTATTCGATTAAACCCATTCCATAATGCATCATATATATTTGGAAAGTTTGTTGTAGAAATTTTGTTCTGTTCAAAAGTTTAGTCGAGAACACTCAATCCATAGTGTATTATATATGTTTCGAAATTTTGTTATGAAAAGTTGGTTTCTGGTCCGGATGGTCCTTCCAACTCGTGAATCGGCCCTTCCAAGATTGACTCTCCCAAGGTTGACATGTTGAATGGTCCTCTTATCATCGTCTACTGAACGGCTTTTCTCAGGCCGATCATGCAGGTCTATCATTCAAGCTGACCGATCATCTAGATCGACCATCCAAGTTGTATGGCTCATTTTAGGCCAACCAACCACCAGGCTGACCAACCATCCAATTTAACCGCCCAGGTTGTTCACCGTCCTCCCAGGACGTCCTTCCAGGTCGTCCTCCCATGGTCGTCCACCTAGGTCAAGTCCACTAGTAATGACTCATTAAGCTCCCTAAAGGTAGATTAAGGTGGGATTGGGCAATTATTAGGCTAGTGAAAGGTAAAAGCTCATTATAACTAGTATAAATAAAGGTCTCAGGTATGACTTTAGACCACGATGCACAATATATATATACATTACTTGTTGTGCCAATTGTTCGATTACATTACTAACTTGAGCGTCAGAGTGTCTTTTACAAGTATCCGTCCATTTGGCTTGAAGAAGGATGAGGAGGAACAAACCTTATAACTTGGAGTGCGAGGACGACTAGGGAGCCTGTTTGCCCTTCAACGAACCTACCCGGTCTTAGAGACAACGAGTAAGGTCCGTCCGAGCTTCAAGACAACCTAGAGTGCTTAGGTTTGTCCAATCTTCAAGGTTTGCCTAGTCTTCAAGATTTTCCCAGTCTTCAAGGTCCGTCCAGTCTTCAAGGTCTATCTAGTCTTCAAGGTTCGTTCAGTCTTCAAGGTTTGTCCAATCTTCAAGGTTTGTCCGATCTTAGAAACAACATGGAATGTTTTGAACAAGGGACCTCCAGACCCTACCGAAACAGTTTCATACTACATTTTCATATGTTTGGAGAATAGTGTTCGAGAAATTTTATGTCAAAAAACATGTTGCAAAACTCATTCTAAAAATCTCAACAAATTTACAAGGTATGAAATAGTATTTTATTAGGCCTTTTAGTGATCCTCTCTCATTTGTGATTTCTTTGTAACGTTAACATCCAAACATGATGACTAGTTGGTCTTCCAGCCCACATTGTTCAAGGTCCAACCCTCATATAACCTTAGAAAATAAATGCACTGTTATAATCCTTTGACCTTTATATTGATTCTTTAACTCAAGGAAAGAAAACTTGTTAGAAAATTCAAAGTTATTTGGTCCCCATAGTCTCAGCGCATTTCTAAAATATTTAAACTTTTCTTAGGAATTCAAAAATATAAAAAATATAATCAAAGCACATCATACATCTTTTGCAAGCCCAGGTGTATAAAAACTAAGAATATAAATACGATAGGGAATATGGAACTTTTACTTGTAGAAATAGAGCATGAACAACAATTTGATATTTGGGTAAAACCATATTATTAAGTTGCAATCTAAATCAGAAAAATCTTAGCCATATTATTATGGAACTATCATACTTAATATCAAAAGTAACAAATTTAACTAAATTAGGTGGGACGCACCAGATCCTTGTGGCAGTGCAAAGCAAGGACAATGCTTAAGAATCTCAGTGGCAAGCCACTGTTATAGACCCTTTCCCACAAAAAATTAATTTAATATCATGTGAACCAATGGCTCACATATCAGATATTAAACTGATAAGAACAGATACTACACTTGATCTTAGCCAAAAGGCCGAGAAAGGTATGATTATTGTGATGGAAGTCTTTCAATTTTATAATCTGAACTTCAGCGGCTTGTCAGAGCACTGTTCAATGTGAGACTTTATGAGGCACCTGCTCCATCCATGTCCTAGGTCCTAAAGTCAAATAACTCAGGATTAGATCAGCAATATTGTTGAATGTATTACAGGTTCATGTGATATCTTTCTTTTCCATAAACTTAAGTTTCGTTTTGAATGTTTCAAAATAGGTGAGAGAGCAATTAATTAATGCTAGTTGTTTTGTAACAATGTCAGTCGGTTACTTTAGTCCAGATTGTTGTTGAACAACATTAGGAAAGAATGAAAATCGAATGAGCAGATCATTGATGGTGGGCTTGCTTCAAGCCATATATAGCTTTCCGCAGTTTGCATACCAAAGTAGAATCAGTAGCAACAAATCTTGGTGGTTGCTGCACATTTTCTTCCCGATCACCATTTAGAAAAGCATTAGTCACTTAGTCAGAACAATGTGGATAGTGGTTGGTTTGATGACAGAACCAAAGGTTTTAATCACAACCTTTAGTTTTTTATAAAATCCTTTTGCAACTAAGCATGGTTTATAACATTGGAGAATATCATCCACATTGAATTTGCTTTTGAAAATCCATTTACACCCAATGACTTTTGGGCGAATGACCATTGGATGAACGTTTGTGGTAGGTGGTTGATCAAGCAGTGGAGTGGTATCTACAGAGAGGGGTGAGGAAGGAAGAATAAGAGAATCATGTAGAATATTTTTCCGTATAGCAGTGTTATCAGTGTGTGAAGATGTATCAAGAGTAGTAGCAGGCACAAATTCGTTAATATGTCTATGCTTTCGCTTAATAACCATTTTGCTCATGCGTGTGAGAACATGTGAAGCACTGATGAAAACCATATACGGTAAGAAGAGGGGTTATAGTCCAAAACTCTTTAGCATTATTAATTTGGATACATTTTAAACGGTGTCTAGTTTGATTTTCAGAAAATTGCTTGAAACGCACAAAACATTAAGCGCTTGAGATTTAGAGTGTATAAGATAAAGCCACGTGTATTTCGAGAAAGCATAAAAAAAAGCAATGTAACACCTAGTACCATTAGAAGCAGCAACCGGGGAAGGTTCCCATATGTCAAGAAAAACAAGTTCAAGGGGTTTAGTGTAGATAGTGGTAGTAAAGGATAATTGATGAGACTTAGCAATAGCACACATATCACTGAAAACATGTTGGTTACATAAAACATTACACAATTTCTGATAATCTTTTGTCAAGTATAACAAATCGTTTCAAGTAATAAAAGTAAGTACAGAGTATCATCCTCCTAAGGGAATTGAGTTATGTTTTCTAATTGAGCTTATTTATCAAAGTCAATTTAGTAATGATAGTAATTTGATTCATGTAATTTAAACTGAATTGAATTAACAAGATATTAAAAATTACTATTAAAAGTGTTAAAGAAAACTTTGTTGGAATTGGATTCATGACTCACGTGAAGATAAAACTTTGTATATATTATTATTTCAATCAAACATTCACATCAAGACTACTAGTCCTAACTCTTAGCAACTAGAACTAAATTCATATATCAAAGTGTTATTCCCTTAGTCAATTTAACATACAATTTGAATTAAGTCAGATGCTAAGAATGACCAAGATATTAAGTCTATCCCTAAATCCCAAATCACTTAGGTACTCTATCTATGTCCATGTTCAAAGTTACTTCCCAATAAGTAGAGACATTCAAGTAGAATTATATTTCCATACGATTATAGTAAATTCAAGACAAAGCATATGAATGAACAACGATATATGCTTTTCCTATTTTTCCAACCAGAACTGCCCATCTTTCTCTCTTTCTCAACTTAAAAGCCAATTCAAATTTAATTAATTCGCTCAACACACAACTATTCATGCGTTAAGCGAATAATCAACTGCAGATCCTTTAACTAACCCTAATTCGCTCAGCGAGTTGTGCTGGTACGCTGAGCGAATAATCTCTGTGCAGGGTTTTTGGCCTCGATTATCCTCAAAACCGTGGCCAAAATCCCCTGCTCCAACTGAGAGTCCTATATGCAGTCTGACAAATATCTCTATGCATATTTATGCCATCATTTAGCCTTTAATATTGGATTCATAATTAGTTTTTGTACTTTAATAGAATATTTTAATTAAGATTTTATATAATTGAGTTTATTGAGTATGAGATACAAAAACATGATAAAAATAGTTTTTTAGTTGCATAAATTCTCTTTAGATATTTTGAGGTGTGCTAGTGTAGTTGCAACTAAGTTGAGCTCATTGAGGTGTGAAAAAAAATTGGTTAAAGTGTCATGACATCTTAAAGATAAATCCAAGAATGACAAATAATCAATACCACAAAAAGTCAATCCAAGCATAGCATGAAAAAAGTGAAGAAATTTGGCTAAGCCAAGAAGAGGGAACATGCAACAAAAATTGGATCTTGCGATTTTCTCTATTTTTTCTACTAAAAGGGATTTGATAATTGTTAAATGTTTATGATTAAAGATAATTTGAGAAAAATATATCTTAAAGATATTTTATTTGATATTGTTAAATAATTATCTTATTTAATTATATCAATAAATATCAAAAGATAATATTTGTCAAATCTTTTTTAATCTAGCAAATATCTTCTCAAATATTTTTAGATTTCCACAACAATCAAATATATCTAAACTCCTGTTTGAATTCTTGGAATTTTTAGACATACTTTAAGCATCTCCATGAGTTCTTAATGACTCCCTCGTGTCTCTACCCTTAGATTATCTAACGCTCTTTCTTGCTCATTGACCATCCTCTCTAATGATTTATCCTTCCATTTCTTTTCTTTTTTTGTGGTCTGACAAATCGGACCAATTGATGTGTTTCTTGATGACAAAAAAAAAAAACTAAAAAATATCCTAGTTTGAACACCATACATGCAACTCACACTAACACACAAATGGTTAATTGTCTCCTTATTTTGGTAACACAACAATGTTAGTAAGCGTTCTGGTTACATAACAATGTTCGTAAGCTTTCAAGGAAGCTTGTCTTTCACCACACAGGATGTAGTACTTATATCCTAACAAAAAAAAAGATAATGTGTCCCTTCAAGACACTTATTCCTCCTATATAGTCCCGTAATACTCTTATCCTAACAAAAAAAAAAGATAAGGTGTCCCTTCAAGACACTTATTATCTTCTCTTGCATAGGTCTTTTTCTTATGATTTTTCTTGCGCGAGGCAACCCCTATATTTCCCAGTTCCCCATCTCAGCTTAGACCACCATAGCTATGAGCCCCTTTGACGCACCTCCATCTCTATTTAACCAGGTTGTCATCTTCGTCTCCACCGATGTCATCACGTTTGAGGTCTTTCACTCCATCTTCTTCTTCTCTAACACGTGTAGGGGAGGAGCAGCGCCTATATTCTTTCTCTTTCACATAATGATGCGTTTGTCACTGCTTTTATGATCAGAGAAACATCCTGCACTTTTTGGCATGAACTCTAATAATCTTTTCCCCAAAATTTTATCAGTTTATAATGAAGGATTCAATTGAATTGAAGATATTTTTTTTAGAATGTGTTATTCATTCTTTTGAATTGGTAAAAATAACAAATAAGAAAAAGAAGAAGAGCGGAAATAGAAGATAAACCAAATCGTGATATTTACCGACAAAGAAAAAGAAGAGCGAAAATAGAAGATGAATCAAATCGTGATATTTACCTACAGATTTTACGGACGAATTTTGTTGTCGATAATTACCTACGAATTTATCGATTGATTTTCTATCGATAATTACCTACACAAAAAATCTATCGATAATTATCAACAAAAAAAAATTCTATCTATAAAATTTACAAACGACACTTTTATGAATGAATTTTTTACTATATTAAATCATCGATAATTTAGTTTATTGACAGATTTTATGTATTACTAATAGATTTTAATAATTGGAAATATCAATTTTTTTTAATGTTTTTATAATAAAATCAGAAAAAAAAACAAAAATAAATTACCATTGGAGAAGACATGTTGCTTCTCTACAACTCATAATTCCATATCTTCTCTTCAAGGTAGAATCAATAAAATATTAAAGAAAGAAAAATAAGTGAATTAAACTAAAAAGCCCTTTTATATATATATATATATATATATATATATATATATATATATATATATATATATATACCTTTTCCAACTTGTTAAGAAAGATTTATAAAGAGATCCTATTACATAAACTTTATGTTTTATGCTTCACTAACCATTTATTGATATGAATTTTAGTCAAATTAAAATAGCTATTATTAAAAGGAAAATGAAGAAAACATATATAAGGAAAACCTAAAGGGGATAATTGATGTGAATTCATATAAAAAAAAAGATAAAAACACTTGATTCTGTTACATACACATTTAATTGCTACCTTGAGTATACATGCATTAGGGTTACAATTATTATATCCCATCATCTATAATTGTTGATACACTTTAAAATTTGTTCACAATAACAGCTGCCACCATAACTACATTCTGTGCAACAACTTTTCCTCCAACTCCTCCTATGAAGCATTGTTCTTTGATTCCAGAAACAGAAATGCCGAAAGAACAATGAGGGTCCTTGTTAAGGGTCGATGATAAAGAAGCATTATGTATATAAGTACCAGTGAGGGAAATTAATTTGAAAGGTCCATATAGAGTGAAAGGAGAAGCATGACAGTGAGCGTTACGAATAGTGACATTGGAAACAGTTCCTGAAGCATTCAGCACTATGATGCTACCTTGGTGATGACGAGCGAATTTAACAATTGTCCTAATCACATCATAGCTTTCAGGAACTTCAATGAAAACAGGTTTTACAACACTCTTATTGGCTTTGTCAATCACAAGTAGTGGTTTTGGCTTGTTCTTAGAACCTACGGGTCTGCCAAGTTTTCTCTTTCTTGATTGATGGTGGTGACGAGTTGTTGAAGATGATGGTTTCTGCAAAGAGGGTGAACCAGCAACACTATCAGTATCAGTGGAGTGATCAAAAGAAGAAAGAGAATAGGATGATGGAAACACAATATCAGATTCAACCATTTTTAAGGGTAAGTAGCAAGTATTTCTGAGATTGAGATGGATGAAGGCTAATGAAAGAGGTATATAAAGAGAAACAGAAAGGGAGAGAGAGAAGATAAGAGTTACTTTTCCAAAAGAATTAAGGAGAATAAATTGGAGACAGTTAAAGAAAAGAAAAAGTTGCATGATTGTGTTATGTTCTTGGAATTATGAAACGAAGTGAATTTTAAGGTTACAGTTACAGTTTCATTGAATGGGGAGTTATTACAAGATTAATTAATCTTTATATGCATGGAACAAAAGATTTTAATGTTTACAGCACTAGCCACATGATATTAAATTCTATTTATTTATTGTTTTCTTTTTATGTATATAATTTCTTATTGAAAAGTGCATGATAAGATTGAGACTAGTTTTTGTTTACAGTAAACAAAAAAAATGAGATTTTTCTTCATGATTATATTTTGTTGAATATGAGCTTTTTCTTTTATATATTGTCATAATTAACTCATACAATTTATTTTATATTTTATTGTGATTAAGATTAGTTATAAGATACAGGAATCACGAGAAATAGCATTTATTTAATATTTTCTCGGGATTAAGATTAGTTATAAGATACAAGAATCACCAAAAATAACATTTATTTTTATATTTTGGTTTGGTGGATCTTATAAGTTAATTTAATAGTTATTTTAATATTTTGGTTTGGTGGATCTTATAAGTTAATTTAATATAGTGTGAACCAATGACTCACATATCCGATATTAAACTTAAACGGATAATAACAAATATTATACTTGATCTTAGTCAAACTGTGGAAAAAGGTATGTTTCAATAAGTATAAGTCTTTAAATTTATAATCTGAACTTCAGCTGCATGCCAGAGTCCTGTTCAACATGGGACTTTATCAGGCACCTGCTCCAACAATGTCCTAGGTCGTAAAATCAAATAACTTAAAGTTAGGTCAATAATATTGTTCAAATCTCGTACTGACAAGTGAGTTCAAACACATTACATCATTCTGTGAAATAACAGATTGTTTGAATGTATTACTAGTTCCTCTGATGTTTCTTTTCCATACACTTAAGTTTGGTTTTGAATGCTTCAAAATGGGTAAGAGAGCCTTTGTAAGCTTATCAGTAGCAGCAGAAACATGACAGACTTAAGCTGTTGGTTTAGTATCTTCTAAAAAACATCAATTAATTCATGCTAGTTGTTTGGTAACAGTGTCAGTCTGTTACTTGTGTCCAGATTGTTGTTGAATAACATTACGAAAAGAATAAAACTGACAACAATCCAGATTTCACATGTATATGATGAGGAAGAAATATAGAAATATGTTGAGAGTCATGCATGAGAACAAGCATACCACATAGAACTGAATACTTGCAATCATAAGAAGCAGCCCGAGTCACTAGCAATGAAGAGTTTGTTGATATCATAAGAAGAACAAGATATACAATCTGCTGCTACTAAGCATTGGAGATATGTAATAGAGATTTGTTGATTTTTATGCTTTGTGTTTTAAATTTTAAAGACTATTCAAACTTACTTGGGTTTTGGTGTTCATTTTGAGATAGATGTATGTTTTTACTCATTTTTCCTCTTAGTTGGTATATGCACATGTGTTAGTGCTCTTTATTTTATTTCCTTTTATTTGACTGTATTTTATTTTATTTTGGAACATCTTCACCATCATGCTATTAATATACAGAACAATCAGACCTTGCTGGGTGGTTAGTTTCGAATTTGATAATAATTCCCAACAACGTCAATGTTAAGGAAACAGAACATATGTCTCATTAGATTTTGAAAATTCATTTTATTTGTGGAATTAACTTAAAACAAAGTATAAAGTGTTCAGATGATCGAAACTGTTAAAATCTTCTTAATGTGATTTTTCTCATCAGTTTTTTATCTTTCACGACATATCCTTTTCAAGTACCAATTCAGATGAACTTTTCTGATACTACTAATGACATCTAAATTGAGACTGAACTTCTCTTAATTTTTACATACTGAAATGTTAGTTTAATGTCCCTTTATACAAGAAGCTCAACTTTCAATATCCACTTGCTTGAATTCAAACAGTGTAAATATGTAAATGGAAAGTTGGAGGTGAATTTTGATGGTGCAACCTCGTACTTGCAGCAGATCATTGTATAGAATTTAGGCATACCCTTACTTTTCTTATTTTGTGTTCAGTTTTTTCTGTGTCGTTACAACAACAAAGTTATAGTGAGATATTTATATATATATCTTAGGGGGCATTGATGTACATGATATCCAAAAATCGTCCATTGATGTAATTCTGTCATCATGGTAAGTATGGTTACTATTGGCTTCAAATTAGTTCAAATCTAACACTATGAGAGATAAGGTTATGAATGTCTCCATGAATTTGAGGAGGGGTTCATTCTCTGCATATCTTATGTTCTAAAAGGGTCATCGAGGTAGCTAAAAAAGGCCGACTTACTGCACATAGGAACCTTGAATTTTCTGGAGAAGGTTCAAAACAAATCATTCGAGTTTGGGTGGTGGTAAAAAATGTTTGCTCTTTTGTGTATTTCTTAATGTTCATATGTGAATTTTAATCATGTGAACTCATGCTAGTTATCTCACTGCCTTCTTACTCCATTTTTTTGGCTAGATTACTACAATTTTCTCGGCAAAAACTAATAAAACACCAAGTGTCAATAAGTATAATCCAAACCTGCTAAATTTCTCCTCTAACAACAGCCAATTCCATCACTTATCAGCTACTATGTTTATGAACTTCATAACAGATTGAACCAGAAAGAAAAAATAGAAACTACTAGATCATTACCTGATGCAGCATAAGGCATCTCCAGTGAAGTTAGATTACTTGCTGATATGCCCTCCTTTTTCTGCAACGTTATGAGATCAGTCTACACAACCTCATAAGACTTCATACTCAGAATTTCCAGCAGCTATTTATCAAATGTGAAAATAATAACTCAGTTCAATCACATACTATCTCCAGATACTTAGGATGTTACTATTACTTACCATGAACGTAATTAGAAAGCACATGTAAACCCTTCACACATCTCTTGCAAGCCCACTTATATATACACTAGGCAATGTATAGTGCACAAAAATACAACACTGATGTGAAACTCTAAATTAACAGATATAATGCACAAAAAACCAACACTAGGCAACTGAAACTACCACCTAAATGAAATAATACACAATTTGCCTAAACTGGAAGTCATAAACATTAAGAACTGGATACACATGGGTCAAGTAAAAATCAGAAACTTATAATTTGACTAAATTGGATGGGACGCACCACTTCCTTGCATTAGTGCATAGCAAGGACGATGCTTGAGAGTCTCAGTAGCAAGCCACTGTTATAGACCCTCTCCCTCAAAAAATTAATTTAATATCAAGTGAACCAATGGCTCACATATCAGATATTAAACTGATAAGAACAGATACTACACTTGATCTTAGCCAAAAGGCCGAGAAAGGTATTCTTATCCAAGTGTAAGTCTTTCAATTTTATATTTCAAACTTCAGTTGCTTCTAAGATCCCTGTTCAATGTGGGACTTTATGAGTCACTTGTTCCATCCATGTCCTAGGTCCTAAAATCAAATAGATGAGATCAGATATATTGTTCAAATCTCATACTGACAAGTGAGTTCAAGCACATTATATCATTATGTGAAATAACAGTTTGTTTGAATGTATTACTAGTTCCTTTGATGTTTCTTTTCTATACGCTTAAGTTTGGTTTTGAATGCTTCAAAATGGGTAAGAGAGCCTTTGTAAGTTTATCAGTAGCAGCAGAAACATGACAGTTGTTTTGTAACTCAGTCAGTTACTTGAGTCCGGATTGTTGTTGAATAACATTAGGAAAGATGGAAAATCCAATGACAGATGATTGATGATGGTTGGTTTCGACTGATTTTGATACTAATTCACAGCAAAGTCAATGTTAAGGAAACAGAGCATATGTCTCATTGGATTTTGAAAACTCACTGCACATTAATGCAAAAGTATAGAGAAAGTTTTCAAGAGAGAGAAAAGTAATTTAGCAAACTGAAGCATATTTAGATATTCAAAATATACTTATGTAAGGGTTTTTATGTTGTCTTTTATGAAAAACCATTCACAAGAAAGTAGTAAAAGAAAAATAAAAGTAAAATAATAAACATAAAATAAGGGAAGGAGATGGAAGATTGTCGGTGCTCTTTCTCCTTTTCTCCTTTATCCTTCTGTCCTCCATAGCGTAACTATACCTCTTCCATTTTGTTCTCTCAAATTCACATATTCTCTTCATCCATTTTAGAAATTAATAGCACTCTGAATAATTGGAGTGTCAAGCAACGTTTTATACTGATCAATTTTTCCAAACAAAGTCTCTAGAAGAGATAATTCTGTTAGCATTTAGTAAAAGTTAAGTTCTATAAAAAGTAGATATTTTGAGGTAAGGGGAGTTAAGTTGTCTTTTTTACTATTAAATAATTTTATGAAAACTGTTATTGATGTAATATGGCAAGTAGTGATAACATAGTTGTAAGGAAAACTAAAACTCTTCTTTTACAAATTGATTTTCTTTTTGTTATAAGTTCAATATTGTTACATTTTGAAATTAGTACCTCTAAATAGAAATATGTAGTAGATTTTATAGTTGAATTAAGTTATATATATATATATAATCTTATTAGATAATATTCTAAATTCTTCTAAGAACTATAAACTTGGTTGTCTAGGAAAAAATTTACCCCAAATCTCGTGATAATAAACTTACCTACAATTAATCACAATTGAGCACTACCATCCTCTAGGATTTACAGTAAATCATTTATAAAATTATTTTTATACTTGAAAGAAAGAATTGAAATGTGATACATTAGTATCTGAAATAAAGACGAACATAGTAATTTTATACTTAAAGAAGAAAATGCCGACTAGTAATCCTTTCATATGTCTAAATATTTTAAAGTTGGATAAAAACAAATATAGCCCATGCTATATTTGTATTTAATTACGTATCACTAACCTTAACTTTCATATCATATTCTAAGGCGGAACCATATTTTAAATAATATAATATAAAGTGTTTCATGTATTTATCAACACAGAATCGTTAAATTAATTGTTTTTTCAGTGGGAATTAATTCCACAGATAAAGCAAACGTGCCGTTTTTTTTCTTTTTTCTTTCATTAATAGAACAAATTAAATAATATTTTTCCTCAAATTGATATATATTAAAATTGGAATCTTAATCATTTCGAATAATTTGTTTATAATCAATATATGCGGAAAATATATTAATTTAGTCATGATATTTACCCTGTTAATTTAAAAGATTTAGAATAATTGCAAAAATTAAATTAGCTTTGTTCTTTAATCTTAAATATAAAACAAAAATACTGAAGAAATTTTAGCATTAATAATTTTAATTTGGTGAGATATTAATAAGTTAGTCAACTTAAAAAAAATATATATCTTTAGAAATCTAATGCTGTCTACGTCAAATGGTGATCTTTCATTCAACATCTATTATATACTTAATTTATCTTTTTATTTTTTTTATAGCATCCTTTAACATAAATTTATCTCATGATGATTATACGAAGAATTTATTAAAAAATAATGATAGTTTGACAATATTTTTATAATATTTTAATAAGTGATTATTATGTGATTGATTCAGGTGATTATTATTATTGATTATATATAAATGATCTTAAAATATTATTAAATAAAAAATGTTGTGTTATGCTATCAGAATCACCGTTCAGGTCACGTAACATCTGTTATTCTCATCTTTCCCCAAACCTACGAGTCTGATTCCAGCATCAACGTTCATGTGCCACGAGGTGGTAGTGATAAAGAGTAAACCCATTCTGAATCTGATTTCTGAACTGTTATCAAATCACATCACTATCAACTCTCTGATTACAAGATTGTCTGATCAATAAATAGCCTTGACATGTAAAATCGTAAACTTTGCACAAATCCAAATTCCCTTATGAATGTACTTTTGAAGAAACTAAGAAACTTTGACAGAAGATTTCAAACAGTCACTACGGCAACACACAGTGATATATATGTTCTTATTTAAAGGATTTGAAAAAAAAAATAGTGTAAACAAATTGTTCTCAAGTCAAAATTGTTTTCTTTAGTATGGAGTTGTTACATGTAACTAGAAGCTACAATCTCAGGACCAGAAGAAACTAATCTATCAAAACTCAGCAGCTTATTCTAAGAAGAACATGTGGAGAAGTGAAGAAAATACTCTACATAAGTGATGGGTCTCAAAGGATTTATAATCACTTTCAATCCAAAACCAAAACCTGAGTTGGATCTGGGGTCTTCTATCTTATATATGTTATATATGTTTGATCAATTTTCTCATTTTTATCTAATATCAAACTTAAACTGACATTTTTACATTATAGCTTGAAACAAAAGAAGAAAATGCCAAAAGATCTGAATGAATGTTCGACTTATCTGTTATGCAAAGGATTAGGACCTGTGTAGATTTTTCTTTTCTCATCACCTAGAATTGCCTCACTAGCACCTTCACCTGAATTCTGTCTAAAACCATGTTTTTCTTCAATGGAATTGGACTTGGACATATACCCACTTTTAAAGTTTTGAAATTTTCCTGACTCCTGAGTGGCAGTAGAAAGGCTCTGTAATAGCAGCAGAACCAACATGAAGAGAAAGAAACAGGCCAAACCCATCAACCTCATGGTCTCACTACACAGATCATGCATGGATAAACTGTGACATTCTCAAAAGTCCACAGACAGAAAAAGCCAAAAGAGCTTCCTTTGTGGATCTGATTCAAAAGGGCAAACCAAACAAAGCCTAAAAGACAAAGGAAAAACAAAGATCTGATGCAGCTTCCTTTTTCACCCCTTTTGGAACCCTTTCATTCAATGAAACCTTGAAGTCTGAGCTCTGAAAATGAGGATGGTCAATGAGAGGTGTGAGTCAATTTGCATAGGGGTTGGTGCTTTGAGGCAGATAAACGTGGTGCAGACTTTGTTTGGATGCAGATTTCAGAGCCCTTTTTTACTTGGGAAACAACTACGAACCATAGAGCGAGAGAGAAGAGAGGGATTTTCCTCACATGGGTGATGCTGTTACAACAAGTTCATTCATGATGCATACATACATATATTTACTTCTTGACAATAAAAGAGTGAACTTTTGGTATATCTAATGTATATATTATGCAATATTTTCTTCCAAAAATCATAATTCTATTGAGAATGAAATTAACATTTTCACCCCACTTTTGTTTGCGTTCTCCTTACACTTCTTGTTATGTCAAATTACTTAACGTAAAGACAGAAAAGAAGACACTCTTTTTCAAAAGTGTAAGGTGAGTATAAGAAAATGATGTACAAAGTTGGAAAAAAAGGACTAATAATGTGATTATAACAGCTGTGTAAACAATATCTCTACTTTTCTGGTTCATGTTCTTTTTAGCCTTTTACCTTTGACTATATGTTTGCACACTCTTGAATATATATATTTTGGTATTGAAGATGGTATTTCAATTAAATTTTTGTTGAGATTAAAAAATTCACATAAATATTAATTAGTATAAATACATTACTTGAATTTTGTTTGTATAGACTAAATTTTGTCTTCATCCATTTTATATTCAGTTTATCGTCAAGACAAACAATCAAATTTAATATCATTTGTTCAATTTTTTAAGAGAAAAGTTTAGTCAAAAGATACAACATTAATAAAATAGAAATCAATCCATATAAAAAATTAACATAACTTATAATCTAAAAATTTAATATAATAAATTAATAAATATTCATTTTTTATCAACTTTCTCGTTTCTATCCGAATTTAAAATCACATTTGAATTTTGAAAATGTTTATACAGTTCAACCTTCAAGAAAGGAAAGATAATTGAGTTGGTGCATACACGACCAAAAAGAGCAAATTTCAAAGAAATTATATTTAAAGAAGAAGGTTGGTCAACTGCTAAGGGCTTTAGGAATCAGGTTATAGAGTAACTGTGGGGCATGATGACATCAATTAATATTAATGTTAATGTCAGTTCTTATAATTTTACGAGCTATCATTGGTTGTAATTTGGAAATCGATCTTAAGAGTAAAAGGTTGGTTCGTGTTTATTGAACAACAAAAAAAAAAGTAAGAAATAATACAAGTAACATAATTTGAATTGGAGTATTCTTTTTTAAACTAAAGTTAGTTTAAATTAAATGCTATTTTACTATCTCATTTAATACACATCTTTCATTTGAGATAAGTACAATCACTACAAGAAAAACGTGAATCACCGAGGATGTTTTTTCAAAGGTCTATCTACCGTCGATAAAAGTACTGAGGGAGGGGCAAAAAGTGAATCATCGACGACCTAGATGAAATCACATTTTCGACCATCAAAAAGACTTTAACGAGTATTCTGAAACCTTCGATAAGAGTGTCGAACAATTAAAATCAGTGATTGGGGATCATCTCCAATTTCGTCAAACAAAGCCCTCCCTCTCTTCTGCCGGTAAGAGGTGCGATTTTGGCCCTAGATTAATCTATGTTAAGTAGAGTCTTATTTAGCGTAGAAGCATATCATGCTTGATACAAACATAATATAATGTTTTTGTGTGGGGTATGAAGTTTAATAAAAGAAGAACAATGAGTTTGGTCAAAGAGGTGGGGTTTGACAAATAGGTCATGCAAATATGGACAATGAAGTGAATGATGTTGTCTTCATTCACTTTGCACTAGTGAAAAGCTGTGACTTTAGGTTATAGAAATTTGTTTTATTTTCTTATTTTAAGGGGCCCTCTTAGATTTATAACCCTACAAATTTGTTATAATAAATAGAAAATATTTACTTTAATAGATTACGTTATTTTCCTTAGATTACATATTTGCATTGCGATGGTGAAGGTTCATTTTAGATGACATATTTGTAAAGTGGTGACATGATTTTAATATCAAGTATCTTCATTTAACAGTAAGATGTAAACAAAATCTCTATAACATGTCTAAAAACACACTACTTTTTATTTATGGTGTATAATTTTATATCACTTTTATGAGTAGTTCAAATAAAAAATCATAAATTATATTTATTTTATTGAATATTTTGAGTAAAATTTAAATTCTAATTTTAATAGAAACACTTTTTTTTTATGTTTTCTTTCTTTCAATCATACAGTCTCTGTTGGATAAATCTAAGATTGTCTCTCTTGTTAGATCTTCCACTCATCGCATATTCTTGTGTTCCTTGGGATCAATTATGTGCGAAAGGGTCACGTGAATATTTTCAACCCTATTCATTATATCTTACCCTATTAAGTGCATTTTCTTTGTCTGTATATATATATATATATATATATATATATATATATATATATATATATATATATATATATATATATATTATAAAAGGAATTAAAGAGCCCAACAACATCTTTAGTGTAGAGTCATATATTCGATCATTATATTACAATTTGGATTTTATACCACTTTTCAATTAAAATATGTTAACATAACATTAAAAATAAGGTTGAGTCTTAAATAAGACTTTAAGTTATACAAATAAAAAATTATTTTCTATGTTAAAAATATATATTTCTGAGCAACTAAAATAAATATTAATGAGAGTATAATTTTTATAAAACTTTTGTATATGGAGTAAACATGGTAAAAAGATATTATTGCTAGAACCCATAAAATGATACAATAAGTATTATAAATATATTTTTTCGTTTTCAGCATAAATTTTTTAATTTCAATAATTTTATTTTATTTTAAATATTTTAATGGGTAAAGTAATTAAATATATATTTAGTAAATTGTACATTATATATATATATATATATATATATATATATATATATTTTGAAAAAATCAACATTCATCTGTAAATGTGAGGAGGTAGTCTTTCAATTTTTTTGTAAATTTAAAATTTTAATTAATAATTACATATTAACATTGTTATTTTTAAAAAATAAACACACGTAATAATTATTAAAAAACTAAAAAAATATATTAAAATAACTTAATCATCAATGGAATTAAGCCAAAATTAATAACATAAAAGTTTTTGTATTAAAAAATGTAATAGTTTTAGTGTATTAAAAATAAATTATATCAATATATATACTTGATATTTTTACCCAAGATTAAATTAAGACATCACTTAATAAATCTTAAAAGGAAATAGTTTATGTTAGGATTTGATGTTAGAAACATTTAGCTTGTGTAAAATTAGAAAAAAAAATAGGGGTTTTAAAAATAAAGTAGTTTTAAGACTTTGAGATTTTATTTGGAAATTAGTGTTATTGAGTGTATATTTTTGTTAGAACATAATTATTATGTTATTTTTTTATTTTTGTCTAGGGACAAAATAGCTTTTGCCTTTATTTAATTAATGTAGAAATTAATTAAGGTGGTGTATAAAGGAAAAGCATGCAAATTACATAATCTAGATATATTTAATAAAATGATATTATGTAAATCTTTTAGAAGATTTAGTTGTTGTTATTTAAAAAATTAGTTAAATGAATAGAAGAAGATTTTATAAACTGAGATATTTTATTAAAACTAAAAAGATAAAGATAGAATAGAAGAAGATAGAAAGATGAGTAAAAATGGGTCTGCATTTTGTTACCCTAAGATCGAAAAACGAAAATTAAAAAGATAAGGAGAGAAAAGACGTTTTCTAGGAGAAAAAAGGAAGAGCTGCAGAAAACCTTAGTGCAATGGGGATTTATGCTGTTTTTGAAGTTAGATAAAACTCTAATATTGGCAAGGTATGAGAAAACTTACCATTGGTTTTTGTATGCTATGCATTCTCAATTTACTTGCATGAAGTACTTGTTTGATATGTGTTATATGATTATGATTATCTGTGCTATTGTTGGGCAAGGGTTTGTGTGTGCATATGAATAGGTTTTTGGTAATATTTGTGATGGGTTTTTCCTATAAATGTATTTGTATTTTTTGTTGGGTTATCTCAACAGAGGGTTTGATGTTAAGAGAGAACAAAATCATGATGTTTGGAGGTTTTCATGCAAATATATGTTGTAAGTGTTAGGTTATTAGACTCATTTCCTATGTAGAGAATAAGTCAAATAATGTGAACCATTATGTCTCACTTTTTTTTTGTGGAGATGTGTCAGATTAATAGAGCACATTAGAGTCATTTGAAGAGAGGAAAAAACCAAGTGAGAGAGAAAGGAAGAAAAGAAGTCATTCCCGCACAACATTAAACCTATACCGATGTTTTCGTTGTTTTGAAGTCGTTCACCGTTGGATCGAGCTGAATTTTAGACAGTGGGTTCCAAACGTATGGTTCTTCATTCTGACTGTGTGGATCGTCAATCATAGATTTATTTTGGGAGAAAACAACCTCGCATCAACAACTTTATTTTGGAGAATTTTCATCTTCTTGGTTTTCATTTGTAAGCATTATGCTTAGTTAGTTTGGATGATTGAAAACCCTATTTGGTGTTTTATCGAAGACTCTTTTGTACCCTGCTACTGATCACAGGGGATTATTCTTTAGT
Source organism: Vigna nakashimae (assembly GCA_034642375.1). Lineage (NCBI taxonomy): Eukaryota > Viridiplantae > Streptophyta > Magnoliopsida > Fabales > Fabaceae > Vigna > Vigna nakashimae. The sequence continues at coordinate 39,787,683 of CM067762.1, read as the reverse complement.
ATGGATAACTTGTGGTTTTTACCCTTGCATTGAAGGGGTTTCCACTTTAAAAATTGTTGGTGTCTCTTTGTGCATTGGATTCTGTTTTTGCTCTATTTGTTTGGTGCTCCTCACAAGAAGGGGGATTGAATTTCTGTTGCGCTATTACTCTTTGTTAAGTTGTTATTGTTTTTGACTCTTTTTCCCATCAGTAAGGGTGTGGTAATAATCATATGCAGTATAATTGGGTTTATTATGGTATAACATGTAAATGATTGGATCTGGATGATTCAAGTGATGTATTATATGTGTTTAAGTATGTGTTGGTTTTGAGTGTTGTTTCAGGAATACTCGATTATTTGGGATGATAATTGATTATCCATTCCTACATGATGTTTCTAGGTAAATTTCACTGAGATAATCGATTATCTTAAGTGATAATCAGTTATCACAATGCATTTTGGTGAAAAATGACAAATTTGATGAAGGATGGACGTGGATCAAGCCCGAGAAGTTGTGGAACATGATGATAATCGGAGATTGATGTTAGTGGTTATGTTTATAGTTAATTTGACTTGTGGTTGAGAGTGAAACATGCCTAAGTGTTAGGATATACCTGAGTATGTGATTGATGAAAATGAGAGTGGAGGATAAGTCTACTTGTTGTACCTCTAAATCCTAGTTTTATCGACGGATAAGTGTTTCCTGTTGCCTTGTGTGAATTTGAATGGTTGTTCAGGTATTTAGCCTTTGGGTAAAGGTGTGTTCCGTGTCCTTGTGTAGCAAGACTACATGTTCCTTAGCTGGATTGCGGGACTACTCAAGTAGATCTGAAGGGGAGACTATAAATGATCTGTAGGGGAGACTACAGATGTCTTGTAGGAGAGCCTACATATGTCCTCTAGGGAAGGCTACAGGTGGATTGTAGGACTAGCTACAGTCTATAAGGTAGGGTACAAGAGTGAGATGGACTCTTCCCACTATAGTGTTATAGTATGGTGATACTCATGGTGTTGTTCATGACTGGATAGTCATGATGGTGGTGTATCTATGATGATGATCATGGTACTTTAGATGCTCAAGATATTGCTATGTTGATAGTGGTGTTATTATAATGGTTATAGTAGGTAGTTCACATAATTACTAATGGGTTGATAGACCAAAGGTTTAAGTGTGAAATGTTGGAGATGACATAACGATATAAGATCATGGGAATCGAATAATTAATTATATTTGATTTGTTTATATTAGAATATTAAGAATCCTATTGTTATTATTTCCATGTAGGTGTTTGATTACTTTTGAAATAATATAATTGAATAATGCTTTTGAAACTATTATGGTTTGAATAAATTTAATAAGATTTTAAAAATTATGATAAAGTTTTAAATTTATAGATTTTCTTTATAAAATCGTGATATTCCATAATTTGGAGTGTTAGACCGGTTGTGTTTGATTTCGAGTGCATACTCATGAGCAGACTGTATTTGGATAAAAAGTTGCGAACGTGGAATTAGAGGTGAGTTTGGAAATGGGATCCTCTTAAGAGTGCGAAGATAAGTGTTCATGTGTAACTTTACACATGTGCCCTTGCTTTATTCTTTTTCTTTTTCACATCTATAAATGCAAAACTCAACCATGAAGGTGGGGAAGATGCAGGTCGGCGGACATGCTTTTACATCATGGACAAGTGCAGAGAACGGATTCAGTAGACAAAAGTCCACACGTATGTAATTTTCCTTTTCTATTATTTTTATGTGTTTTTGATTTTATTTTTAAAAATTTAAGTTTTCTTAAAAAGAAAAAACACGTATATATATTTATCAAAAGTTAATTTAAACTCATTATATACATCTTCATCCTTTGAGGGAACATTATCTTGTTTGTTAGATTAGAATTCCATCTTATCGTAGTCTCTATTCTGAACATAATCGTATTATGTGATGATTTTGTGTTTCCATTCAATATTGCTTACACGTTATGTTACACATATTATCTGTATAACACTCACGCAAGTCAATTATGGCATTTGGTCATTATAAAAGGAAAAGAAATCTTCATCGATAATAATGGTGAGTGACACCCACCACCCTCAAAAGTTTTCTTAGTTTCAATTATCAGCTTTCAACCTTTGACTGTGAACAAACAACTTCAAAAGAAACCCCAAAATTCTTTGAGTATTCATCATGCCCATCAAATAAATTGTTGTACAACCAATTCGATTAATCAATGTCTCTCTGTTGTTTGCTTTAGATGATTCCCCTTCTTTTTTTTGCCACTTAGTTTTAGGGTACAATGGAAAAAAAAATCTTAAGTATTTTTAGGAGAGAAAAATTAAATGAGTTTCTCTTTATAAACCTTTCATATATATATATATATATATATATATATATATATATACACACACACACATAGATCTTTGTGTATCAATTAAGTTTAGCTTGTTGAAAATCTATTTACTATTTCTTTTTGTTATTTTTCTCTCTAGAAATACTGATAAAAAGTTTATCAAAACATGGTCATACACTAATTTGTTTTCTTATTTTATAACATCAATGTGAGTCGCAGATTATAAGTTTAAATTAATGGAAGATATTTAGTCTGACGATTATATAACTTAAATATAAAAATGCTTTTTTTTTTCATTACTAACAATAAACAAAATAATTAAATATATTTTTCGTACGTAAATTTTATAAAATTAGAATTTGTCTCAATTTTAAACCTTGATATAATTTGATTTCCAAATTTTAAAATAAAATAATATAATTTTTTTATTGTGTTAAATATTTTTTGTGTCAAATGCATTTTAGGACAACACTTGAATTGTTTACATCATTTTTATAAGTTTAAATTCAAATATTAATTTAGAATATTGTTTAAGAAAGTTCAAAACAATTAATGTCATTAATTTAGGGGTTAAATATGCTTTTAGTGATTTTAGTTTTAGTCTCTCTTTCAAACTTTGGTACACTTTGATCTTTGTCTTTAAGGAAACTATAATTTTTTGTCATCCAAAATCAACACGGTTAAATTTAATCTGATGTGGCTAACAATGTGCCACATCACTTTTTTTTTTTTTCTGATTCTGGCCGTGAGACTTCTGTCTCTTATTCATCTCCATCATCCTCTTCAATGCCTTCAATGTCATCAACAATGCTGACAATGATGCTACCACCTTTCTATGAATCACGATTCTAGAAAAGAGAACGAAAAGGAGGCTTTCTCCTAGTAGCGTGACCTTGTGCCATGGCAGAAGAGGAAGAAACTCTTCCTGCGTTACGTGACAAAGAAGCCCTACCTAGAGAACAAAGGAACAATTTAACAATAATAAAAATAATCCAAAAAATGGAGTGGTACCTTGAGAGTGATGAGTCCACAAAGAGCCTCAAAATTAGTTATTGCAAGAGCCATCTTCGGTTTCTGATTTCCATCTTCACACAAATATGGGTGCAACTTGTGCAAAATTCTAGTCAACTCCTTATCAGGGTGAGCCTGAATAGACAAAGCCTTCACTAGTACAAAATTATCATATAACGTTGTTGTTTTTTGGTCTTTCACGTCGAATTCGAGGTCGACATCATATCGAGAGACGTTAAATTGACATCGAATTTTGTTAATATTCGACGTTAAGCAATTGTTTTTGTTTTTTTAATTAATTGTAATCATTTTTTACAACTCTACGAGAGCTAAAAAACAGAAAAACAACAAATTTCAGTTTTTGGTATTTTATAAAGCATGAACTATGAACGCGTAAGTATAGTATCAACAACAAACAATAATAACAAACAATAATAACAAACAATAAATAAGTTCAATAAACAACAACAACAACAACAAACAAGTTCAACCAAATAACAACAACAAACAAGTTGAACAAAACACAACAACAAACAAGTTCAACAAATAAGTTCTTCAAAACGAAAGCAAAAACGAAAACTAGCCTTCAAAAGGTGGGTTCGTCGGAATAAAGTGTTTCCACCAGTGAGAGAGAAAGCAAAATGCGCCTATGAAGGACAAGAACACGAAAATAATCGGTCAAAACAAACGAAAATTATACATAAAGTAGTTAATTAACATGCATTTGTATCAAATGAAAGAAAGATTACATGTGATGGTCGTCAAACTTCGTTTGAGAAAAGTTTGAGAAGAGAAGAGAGTTTCGCGCGCTAATATAAAGTGAATGAATTTTCAATCTCCCGCTCAAATTAAAAAGGGAAAACTTTTGGCTGACAAATAATACGTCGAAGCTCCTACAAAATTTGACATATTATATGTGGTTTAAAAAAAAGAAAAAAGAATTAAAAAGGAATTACTTTTTGACTTTTTGCTGATAAATAATACATCAAAGCCCTTACAAAATTCGACTTATTATTTGTTGTTTAAAAGAAAAAAGAAAAAAGAATTAAAAAGGGTGACTCTTTGGCTTCTAACTGACAAATATTACGTCGAACCCCTACAAAATTCGACGTACTAATGGTGGTTTAAAAGAAAGAAGAAAGAGAATGACGAGCTGGTTTAAATAATTACCATCATAGAACGTCGAATTGAATGGGGCTTTGACGTTCTACAATTGCATTTATATACAAAAATGCCACCGATCATTTTTAACGTTGGTTATTCAGTGCTTGGACGTTGAACGCGTGACGTTATACATTGTTTTTGCACTAGTGTTTCCCCACTAGGGATGACAACAGGTTGGGTCGAGCATGGATAGTGCCTACCCGCAACTCGACCCGACAAAAAAAATTCACCCGCTACCCGCACGGAAATCTGTTTAAAAAATACCCGCATATATTTTAATCCCGCGAATATCCGTGATACTCGCGGATACCCACAAATATTTAAAAGAATATATTTTTTATAAAATATTATAATAAAACTTAAATAAAGTTGCATAAAATATATAAAATATCATATATATTAAATTAAATGTAAATTCAAATTTAATTTTAATTATATTTAACCTTATAAAATATAAATTAATATTAATTTTAATTAAATTTAACTTAATCAAATATAAATTAAATTATTATTTTTATTTTTTGCCGATACAAATAGTATAATACCCGCACCCGACCTTTTTATAAGCGGGTATTAAAAAACCCGCTACCCACAACCCGCGAATAGTAAATATTTGAGGGTACTAACTATCCGTTGCGGATTTTATCTGCGAATATCCGCGGGCGCGAATTTTTTTGCCATCCCTGTTCCCCACAGACAACACCTAACAAACATGATGCGATGAAAAGATTCAACCTTGCGCCAAAACCGAAACACCCACTTACACAAATTGTGACAATTTACAAAGGAGGGATCAGAGAGATATACCTTGAACAAGAAAGGGAGATCAAAACCCCATTTGCGAAGAACCTAGTCTCCTAGCACATCAGGGTTGTTGGAAAGCCACGACTTAAGGGAGACCCCATTGGAGGCCAAGAAAGAAGGTCCTGAACCTTAGTCCCTAGATTGCAATATTATCTTCATGTCTTATAGAAGTTATAAAACACACTGATTTTATTTCTTAGTCATATAACTTGAGAAAAAACCCTAGTCCATTTTTCTTTTCCCTAATTTCTTTGTTGCTCCTTGCTCATGGACCACCCAACCTTGGGAAAAAGAGGTTTTCTTTGAAATTGTGATTTTGGTGGTGACGAGCATTTAGAACCTTGACTCGTGGGGTGGTGCTTAGTAAAAAAACTAGTGATTCTGGTTGTTCGGAGAAGGCGGTGGCACTATGGAGGTGCAATCTGGGCAGAGCTTCCTTAGTCACGCAATGCAGGAAGGGTTTCTTCCTCTTCCACCATGGCATAAGGTCACGTTGCCTGAACAGATCGCCACGTTTCAGAAAAAAAAAAGTGATGTGGCATATTATTAGCCACATCAGATTAAATTTAACGACATTAGTTTTGGAGGACGAAAAATTATAGTTTCCTTAAGGACAAGGATCAAAGTGTACCAAAGTTTGAAAGAGGGACTAAAACTAAAATCGCTTGATAATTGAGAAACTAAAAGCATATTTAACCCGTAATTTAGAAAAGGACTATATTCATTCATTTTTAAAATTTGCGAAAAAAATGTATCAAAGTTTGAAATAAGTATGAATTTCAACTTAGTGTCCAAATTTAAAAACTAAAAAAAAATATGTAACTCAAATTAATTAACAGATACAATAATTTTAATTTATTGAAATAACACGTGAAATTATATTCTTCAAATTAATATAGTTAAATACGTTGAATATAACCCGAGGAAGAGGACAACTGCGAGGGCGACGACAACGCCTTCAAGGGATCCAGAACAAAAAGTTATCAGGCCAGGTGCCTCCAACTTTTTTGGCCCTTACTGGGCTTCAGTTTCTTGAAATGTCCAACAACAAGGTTTAAAGGTTTTGTCTCTGCTTCCATCTCTACGACATTCACTAAAATCATTTTGTCTGCTAACGAATTTTCTTGCAAATTCCCAAGCGAATCTGCCAACTCCCTCACCTTTTGGAGATTGATGTCAACAATAACCACTTTGATGAGTTGATATTTTCTGCATTGCACTTAGTTTATTGTGCTAGAGTTAATCAGGAAAGTGTGCTCAAATATCCAATATTTTCCCATTTTTCTGTACTGTGTTTAATTTGACCAGAAATTCTTATTTGAATTAATTCGAATTATCTGAGTCTAATTATTTGCAATTATAGGGAAATTGTTGGACAACAAAAATTTAGAGATTAATTTCTTTCAAAAGTGCACACAACCGCTAATTTTACTGCCCATGCTAGGAGGTGTCACGTTTTTCAGTTTGCTACATCCAAGATGCACACATTGAGAAAAGGCATGGTATGCCATAAGTGTTCAGAACAAAGTCATCCCGTGAAACACCAATTGGAGAGCTAAATCCAAGAACAAAGTCATCCCGTGAAACACCAATTGGAGGGCTAAATCCAAGCACAGGAGATTGATTGAAGAAAAAATGAAGAAGCTATCTGAGACAGCTGCTACTCTATTGTCAGAAGCAGACAACACACAGTTGGATGGAAAAGACTTTTTAATTCCTTCTCCAGGGGGCGTCGGCATTGCATATATCATATCTATCTTTTCCCAGAAAAAGAAGAGAGGATGACTGCCAGCATGGATTGAGAACGAAGGAAGCTTCTGTGTTGATTGTTGAATACATTGGAGTTACATACTGGAAGGAGGCACACGGCCAAGAGGCAGCATGCAGCCAAGCACCACTTGTTTGTTTCTTTTCACTTTGAATGTTTTTCTTTGAGAGAACTAGAATGTTTTTTTCATGATGAATGAATAGCTGAAGTTTACTCCTTTTCTTGAATTGTGATTGCATCTTTCATTTGGTTTTCTGCACCTTTATATAATCTCTTCTAGCATTTTGTAACCTTTGGGAAAGTGATTCACTGCTTTGTGTGGAACCAAAGAACTAGTTCATTTATTTTTCCTTAGCAGTAGAGTAGCACGTGTAGATCCACCTTTCATAGAAGTAGATTGCCATCACCTAAATAAAAGAGAACAAAAAAAAATTGTTAACTTGGAGGAAGGAGCTCACGGTGTAGAGAAGAAGAGAACCATGTGCAACCTTGGAGGTGTTGAGTTATTCTTGCTGGATGGAAGGGATACCACATGTTGATATGTTTTGCTGGAAATAAGGTCACGTAGGGAGGAAGAGAAGGACTTGATATGAAGAGGAGAAATGATGAAACGGTGGTTGATCATGGAAGAAAGGAGAAAATGGTTGGAATGAAGGCATAAGTGGACGACACTTCGGAATGGAACGTTGGTTTCCAGTAGCAAAGAGAGGAAGCACATATCTCATTTAGAAGATAGAAATTGATTTATGTATGAGGAGTATGCAGCTGCTGCCATGTGTAAAAGAATCCAATTTAGGAAGCAAAAGTGGAAGAATGGTTGTTGATTCACGTGAAAGGGGAAGTGGCCCATGGCCATGATGCATTTCTTTTATTATTTGATGATGGACAACTTGATGAGTAGTAGCTGCACGATGATAGACATCAACTTAATTGCTTTAGATTGCTTTTGTAAAATGAGTGGACCATGTGTAAAAGATGTTGGAAGTGCATAAGAAAGAAGCATACCAATTGTTTTAAATTCTCTTTGCATTCAACACATAAATGTCTCGGCAAAAGTGGAACCAAGTAGAAGCATTTTAGTTTTTTTTTGTTTTCTTTACATGCATGAAGTGTCACGGCCAAGGAAAAAAATTCTTTTAAGCATTTGCAATTTTTAATTTTTGTTGGTAGATGAATTGGTCACAATTAATAGTAGAGAAATTTTACTTTCTTTAATTTCTTTTGCTTTAAAATATTTTATATCACATGTTGGAATGATTTCTTGTATTTTTGTTTGTTGTATTTTGCTGATGTAATTTTAATTCTGTTTCCATATTTGAATTTTACTGTTTTCTGTATTTACTGCTTTACTGTATTTTTATTTTCTGTATTTTCGTTTTCTGTATACTGTATTTTTCTGTACTGCAGTTTTTTTGTTTTTGTATTTACTGTTGTGCTGTAAGTATTTATTGCTGTAATTTATTTTCTGTTTCTACTGTTTTCTGTATTTATTATTTACTGTATTTTCGTTTTCTGTATTTTTGTTATTTTGTATTTAGTTTTCTGTTCCAGATTTATTTTTACTGTTTTACGTTACTGTATTTTCGTTTTCACTGTAGCAATTTCGTTTTTTTTTTACTGTTTAATTTCGTTTTACTGTTTTAGTTTCAGTTTTACCATTTTAGTTTTATATTTACTATTTGTTTTTACTGATGCTTTTATTTTTGCGTTTAATGTTTTACGTTTTATGCATGTTTAATGTTCCCGCGTTTATTTTATTTTGACTGTATTTTACCGTTTAAGTTTTTACTATTTTAAAATTTACGTTACTGTTTTGAATTTTATTTCAACATTTTTAATTCAGTTTTATTTAATTTCCATTTTAATTTAATTTTTTCCGCATAAAAACAAAAATACCATAAACCCCCCCCCTTACGTGTTGACCTGAAGCTGAACCACACTTGGTCCTTGTGAGACGACCTAGGAGTCACTTCCTAGTAGTTATACTGCATAAATTTTCGTGCACATAAAATTTGTATGACCACGACAGTCGTATCAAATTTTGGCGCCGCTGCCGGGGACCAACGGTTCAGTTTTGAGTCTTGTGTCTGTGTTGTGTGATTTGTGTATGTGTTTGTGATAGTGTTGTTTTGCTACCTTGTGTTTATTTCTGTGGTTTGAATTTTCTGTGTTATTGTTTCTTGATTACAGGGTGTCGTGATTTAGTGCATGACTAGAGGAAATCCTGGATTCATACCACCCTTTGATCCTGAGATTGATAGGACTTTTCATAGCTTAATTAGGCATTCTAGGAATTTGTCTTTAGAGTCTGTTTTTGAACCTGTTCCATTAGATATTGTGCATCCTACTGTTGAGTACTCTGTGCATACTGCATCTACTGCATCTGTACTTGATTCTGATTCTGTTGTTTTTCACACTGAGAACAATATGGCACAACCTCCACCTCGCGAGAGGACTTTTAGGGAGATGGCTGCACCTGATTTCGATATTGAAAGCTTGTGCATCCAATATCCTGATGAGGACGTTCCGTATGTTCTCAAGACTGGACTGATCCATTTGTTGCCCAAGTTTCATGGTCTTGCAGGTGCGAGTCCACATAAGCATTTGAAGGAATTCCTGGTTGTTTGTTCCAGTATGAAACCGCACGATGTTCCTGAAGAGCACGTCTTCTTGAAGGCATTCCCTCATTCATTGGAAAATGTTGCTAAGGATTGGTTGTATAGTTTAGCGCCGAGATCCATTGCTAGCTGGGATGATCTGAAGAGGCTGTTCTTGGAGAAATTTTTCCCAGCATCCCGGACCACAGCTATCAGGAAAGACATAACTGGGATTAGACAGCTTAGTGGAGAGAACCTGTACGAATATTGGGAGAGATTCAAGACACTTTGTGCTAGCTGCCCCCACCATCAGATACCTGAACAACTCCTTATTCAGTATTTCTACGAGGGTTTGAACAACATGGATCGAGGTATGATCGATGCTGCCTGTGGTGGAGCTCTTGGAGACATCACACCTGCTGAGGCCAGACCATTGATTGAGAAGATGGCCTCCAACTCCCAGCAGTTTAGCAACAGGAATGATGCCATTGTGGTGAAGGGCGTACAAGATATTGCCCAGTCTTTATCAGCTGTTGAAAGCAAGTTAGAAGGCCAGATTAACTCTCTTGCGAAGATGGTGACACAGTTGACTACCAACCAGAGATCGACATCTCAATCTGCATCTGTTGCACGACTATGTGCTATTTGTCCTTCCAGTGACCACTACACAGATGCATGTCCTTCTTTGCAACATCCTGCTGCCTCTGATGTGCCTCAGGCTTATACTACAAACATCTACAACAACAGGCAGCCACAACAGCAAAATCATGACTTGTCCAGCAACAGGTACAACCCAGGGTGGAGGAATCACCCCAATCTTAGATGGAACAATGCGCCACAGCAACAGCAGCAGGCGCCACCTTTTCAGAATGCTGGAACACCTAACAGATATGTGCCTCCACCCATGCAACAACACCAAAGGCAACAACAACAGCAACAGCAAGAGGCACCTGCCCAACCAGCTGCCCAACCTTCCACTTCGTCTGAACCTTCATTGGAAGAGTTAGTGAGACAGATGACTGTGCAAAACCTGCAGTTTCAGAAAGATAACATGCAGTTTCAGAAAGACAACATGCAATTTCAGCAGGAGACTAGAGCGTCCATACAGAGCCTCACTAACCAGATAGGTCAGATGGCCACTCAGATAAACCAGGCGCAGTCTCAAAATTCTAGTAAGTTACCATCGCAGACTGTGCAGAATCCAAGAAATGTGAGTGCCATAACCCTCAGATCAGGGAAGCAGATTGTTGTACCTTCAGAGCCCGCCTCTATACCGACACCCGTGCCTGCTACTTCTCACAAAAAGGAGGACCAAGCTGGTCCAAGCAGGACATTTGAGGCAGGTGAATCTTCTTCTCCTGTCGGTGGTTCTTCTTCAGGAGGATCTCCTCCCTTAACCACCACTACTGCTGCCACACCATCTCCATTGATTGACCGACCTATCCCTCTTCCATTCCCTTCACGAGCACTTCCTAGCAAAAAGATGGAAGAGGTAGATAAAGAAATTCTGGAGACCTTCAGGAAGGTGGAGGTGAACATACCTCTACTTGATGCAATCAAGCAGATACCAAAGTATGCAAAATTCTTGAAGGAGCTGTGCACACACAAGAGGAAGATGAAGGGAAATGAAAGGATTAGCATGGGAAGAAATGTATCTGCACTTATTGGTAAGTCGGTCCCGCACATTCCTGAAAAGTGCAAAGATCCAGGTATATTTTGCATTCCTTGTGTGATTGGAAATAATAAATTTGAGAATGCCATGCTTGATTTGGGTGCTTCTGTTAATGTCATGCCTTTGTCTATATATGAATCTTTATCTCTTGGTCCTTTGCAAACCACGGGCGTGGTCATTCAGTTGGCTAATAGGAGTGTTACCCACCCAACAGGTTTCATAGAAGATGTCTTGGTAAGGGTTGGTGAATTGATTTTTCCTGCTGATTTTTATGTTTTGGAAATGGAGGAGGGATTCTCTCATGGATCCGCTCCCATTATCTTAGGCAGGCCATTCTTGAAAACTGCCCGAACTAAGATTGATGTATATGCTGGAACTTTGTCTATGGAATTTGCTGATATTGTTGTTCATTTTAATATCTTTGATGCAATGAAATTTCCAGCTGAGGACCATTCTCTGTTTAGGATTGATACATTGAATGACATTATTGATGAATTTGTTGTTGACAACTTTAATTCTGTGCATGAGAAGAAGCATTCTTTTCTATCTTCTTTGCATTCATGTATTGAATCTGGATTCGAATCAGGTTTTGAGAATGATGTTGATAATGTTATGGATTTTGATGAGGATTGTGATGTCCAGGATATTGATGCTATGAATGATATTGATGATGTTGTTGACATATCTGAGATGGATATTGATTTTGATTGTGATGAGATGAGTGTTCTGCCTTTACCTGTACACTCTTTAGAGTCAGAATGCATTAACAATGTTGCAGGAAGTACACTTGAATCTGACTTGCAGGCACCCACTCTTGAGCTGAAACAGTTACCAGATAACCTCAAGTACGTGTACTTGGAGGATGATGAAAAGAAACCGGTGATCATTTCTACCTCCCTTGATTCTGTTCAAGAGGAGAAGTTGCTTGGTATACTGAGGAACAACAAGAAGGCCATTGGTTGGAGTTTGGCTGACATACCTGGTATTAGTCCATCCACATGCATGCATAGAATTCTTTTGGAAGAAGGGGCAAAGCCAGTGAGACAGCCACAAAGAAGGCAAAACCCCGTGATCATGGAAGTCATCAAGAAGGAGGTGACCAAGCTTTTGCAAGCAGGAATCATCTATCCTATTTCAGACAGTCAGTGGGTGAGCCCCATCCATGTCGTACCCAAGAAAACTGGCCTCACTGTGGTGAAGAATGAGAGGGATGAGCTTATCCCAACTAGAGTGCAGAACAGCTGGAGAGTCTGCATTGACTATAGGAGGCTCAACCAAGCAACCAGGAAAGATCATTTTCCCCTGCCATTCATTGATCAGATGCTGGAGCGCCTGGCAGGTAAATCTCATTATTGTTTTCTTGATGGTTTTTCTGGATATTTTCAGATCAATATTGCTCCTGAGGATCAAGAGAAAACCACATTCACCTGCCCCTTTGGCACTTTTGCCTATCGGAGGATGCCCTTTGGTCTATGCAACGCTCCTGGTACCTTTCAACGGTGCATGCTTAGCATTTTTAGTGACTTTCTTGAGAGTTGTATAGAGGTGTTTATGGATGATTTTACTGTGTATGGATCTTCTTTTGATGTATGTTTAGACAGTTTGGAAAAAGTCTTGAAAAGATGCATAGAAACAAACCTTGTTCTCAATTTTGAGAAATGTCACTTTATGGTTGAACAAGGTTTGGTTTTAGGGCATATCATTTCTGAAAAGGGAATAGAGGTAGATCCTGCTAAGATATCTGTGATTTCACAGTTGCCTTACCCCTCTTGCGTGCGAGAGGTGCGATCTTTCCTTGGACATGCAGGTTTCTACAGGCGCTTCATCAAAGATTTCAGCAAGAAGGCGCTTCCCTTGTCCAGACTACTGTAGAAGGATGTTGACTTTGTTTGTGATGAAAAATGCAAGCAGGCTTTTGATTGCCTCAAGGAAGCTTTGACTACCATCCCTATCATTCAGGCACCAGATTGGACAGCCCCATTTGAGCTCATGTGTGATGCATCTAATTATGCATTGGGGGCTGTCTTGATACAAAAAATTGACAAGCTGCCGAGAGTGATTTACTATGCTTCACGCACTTTGGATGCTGCCCAAGCAAACTATACCACCACTGAAAAAGAGTTGTTGGCAATTTTTTTTGCCCTTGATAAGTTTAGGTCATATTTGCTTGGATCACCTGTTATTGTGTATACTGACCATGCAGCTCTTAAGTTTCTGTTGAAAAAGACTGAGTCAAAGCCTAGATTGATCAGGTGGATGCTACTGCTCCAGGAGTTTGACTTGCAGATTAAGGACCGGAGTGGAGCACAGAATCTAGTTGCGGACCACCTTAGCAGGATTGAGAGAGCTGGGAATGAAGTTGATGTGCTGCCCATCCAGGATGACTTTCCTGATGAGAGTTTGTTGATGATTTCTTCTTCTCACCCGACTCCTTGGTTTGCACACATTGTAAATTATTTGGTTGCTTCTATTTTTCCTCCCTTAGCATCACGTGCTCAGATTGCTAAAATTAAGAGTGATGCTAAGTATTATGTTTGGGATGACCCATATCTGTGGAAGTTGTGCAGTGACCAGGTTACTAGGAGATGCATTCCAGACCATGAGATTGACTCGGTCCTGCAGTTTTGTCATGCCTCCTCACCTGGTGGTCATCTGGGGATACAAAGAACAGCTCGTAGGGTGCTTGATTGTGGGTTCTATTGGCCTTCCATCTTCAAGGATGCGGAGAAGATTTGTAGCACTTGTGAGCCTTGTCAGAAAGCAGGAGGACAAATTTCACAGAGACAAGAGATGCCTCAACAGCCTATGCTATTCTGTGAGGTGTTTGATGTCTGGGGTATAGATTTCATGGGTCCTTTTCCTGTTTCTTTTGGTTTTTCCTATATTCTCCTTGCTGTGGATTATGTTTCAAAATGGGTGGAAGCTAAAGCCACCAGAACTAATGATGCTCGGGTTGTTGTGGATTTTGTTAGATCTCACCTCTTTTGCAGGTTTGGAGTGCCTAGAGCAATTGTTAGTGATCAGGGAACCCATTTTTGCAACAGATCCATGCAAGCTTTACTCAAGAAATATGGGGTGACGCACAGAGTTTCTACACCTTACCACCCCCAAACAAATGGGCAGGCTGAGATCTCCAACAGGGAGATTAAGAGGATTTTGGAAAAGATTGTCCAGCCCAACAGGAAAGATTGGAGTAGTAGATTGGACGATGCTCTTTGGGCCCACAGGACTGCATACAAAGCACCGATTGGGATGTCTCCGTACAGGGTTGTCTTCGGAAAGGCATGTCATCTACCAGTTGAAATTGAGCATCGGGCATATTGGGCTGTGAAGACATGCAACTTCTCTATGGACCAAGCTGGAGAGGAAAGGAAGTTGCAAATAAATGAATTGGATGAAATCAGATTGGAAGCCTATGAGAACTCGAAGTTCTACAAGGAAAGAACCAAGAGGTTCCATGATAACTCCATTGTTAGAAAGGACTTCGAGGTTGGCCAACAGGTTTTATTGTATAACTCTAGACTCGGCCTCATGGGTGGTAAGTTGAGATCAAAGTGGACTGGACCCTTTGTTGTGACTAATGTTTATCCTTATGGTGCAGTAGAAATCCAGGGTCCATCTGCAGCTAAAAGCTTCAAGGTGAACGGGCATAGACTGAAGCCCTTCCTCAGCAATCCTTCTCTGTTGGATGCAGTGGTGGAGGAGACGTCTTTGGTCTACCCCACCTACCCTCCCACCTGACTCAGGGAGTTTCTTCTCTCCTTCCCTCCTCACTTTTGTTGCACTTTGTCGATATCTGATGACTATTCTGATTGTTTTGATCTGCTGAATGTGACACACTGAGGACATTGTGTCGTTTAAGTGTGGTCTATTAGGGGAGGTTGTTTCTTTGTTTATGTTTCGATTTTGTGTATTTTGTGGTGTCTTATGTACAGTTTTGCATGATTTTCGTGAATTCTGGACTATGATTAGGTTGTCAGTTTTCCTGCACTTCATTGATACTCTAAACTGTTGAATTCCTTGCTTTACTTTGCTTGGGAGATAATCATGATATTTGAGAGTTGAATTGATGGTGACCATATTACCTGTGTGAGATTTGAGCCATTTGATGATCTTTCTTGTGTGTGATATATGCCTTGATTGCTTGCACATATGTCTTGGCTTCACTCTTTGAATTGATTCTTGACTAATACGCATGTTTGAAAGGGATAAAGGCATTTTGTTGTTGAGCCTCTAAGCCAGATAAGCCTACCCTGTTTTGATCCATTGATACCCTTTTGAGCCTATGTTTTTTTCCCATTTCTTTGTTTTGAAGCTCATACACTAGCCCTAAGTGAAAAACCATTATTACCTGAACCTTAGGGAATTTTGTAGCTTTGGAATTGTTTTGGGAATAAGTGTGGTCTCCTGGGAATTTCAGATGAATTGGCTAGTGAGTTCTCTTCATATCTTGTTTCTGTTTGTAAATATGTGGTGCATCTTGTCTCTTGAAATTGTGTGTTGAACAGAGTAAAGAAAAGAGACAGGATGAAAAAAAAAATGATGAAAAAAAAAAAAAAAAAAAATCAGAAAAACAGAAAAAAATTGTGAACAACGGTGAATAATGGAGTTAACTAGAGGATGGAATTAGAGGCTGTAGGTGAGTTTGAATGTGTTTATACTTGTTCCCCATTGCTCATCTATCCCTTATGGTTTATAGCTTTTCATCCAGATATATCCTCCCTTGTCCTTGACCCCATTATGACCATAAAAAGACCTTTTGATTTGAACATGCGTATCTGTTTGAGTGTTGATATTAGAGGCTTGCCAAGCCTATTTGTGTTTGCTTTCTTGAGTTCATTGAGTGACATTGATTTACCTTAAACACTTGAGAGAAACACTGATTGTGTACATCTGTGAGGCTCTGTTGCTGTCGATTCATCTCTTAAACTGATTAACTGTTTCCCTTGTACTGAACTGTTCGGATGATTCTTTGAGTATTTGTTTTCATTGATTCTGTGTGGAATTCTGCCTATACCTTTTACTGTCCAGATTTTGTGAGAATTGTGAAAGTGTGTTTCTGCTTTGGAGTCTTTGTTGTCTGTCTGTCGAGTATGTGTCACCTCCATGATGTTGGAATAACCCCCTGGTTTTCGTCTTGGTTTTGCCCAGGAGTGCAAAAGTCTACGTGCATAAGTTGGTTGAAAAAGTTACAGAAACTTCAGATGCAAGAGAACATGTTCACCGGCGAAATACCCAGTAACGTGGCCCTCTAGGACGACATGACAGAGTTGAACCTGTCATTTAACCTATTTTCCAGTTCAATCCCGCGAAAACTTGGGAGTTTACACGATTTAGCAAACCTTGTTGCGTCTTTAATCTCGAACCCAATTTGATTTTTATAAACCCTAATTTGGTGGTGGTTAATTTCATAT
Source organism: Vigna nakashimae (assembly GCA_034642375.1). Lineage (NCBI taxonomy): Eukaryota > Viridiplantae > Streptophyta > Magnoliopsida > Fabales > Fabaceae > Vigna > Vigna nakashimae. Next base: position 39,770,925 of record CM067762.1, on the reverse strand, counting down.
TTCAGAAACTTTTTGCGTTTCATGAACCATAATTTCGTGATGAACCCTAAGCATGAATCACTAGGGTGAAGATGATGAAAGGTAAGGTTGGAGATGCTGAACCCTAATTTGGGTTTCAATTCCTATAAACTTTTTTTTAATTATATATTCTACATATAACCTGCTCTGAATGTGCCGTGTCATTTAATATTTCCACCTTACACTGACACATCACTTAGACGTTAACCCAATTTAACGGCAGAGAGCCAATTGCTTCAATTTTTCACTTTTAGAGACCCAACTGGGAAAAAAAGAGACCTATTTAAGAAAACCCAACAAAAATAGGGATTGCAGAAGTGGTTTAACCAATAAATAATAATGGTGAACTTTGAAAGTTAAACATGCTTAGAGAATGGAAAAGACATGAAATGATATAGAATGATATTCACACACAAACACAACACTATATAGGTATTGTCCAACACCAGTTGTAGTACTAGAGGACCTTGTTCTCTTACTTTGTGGTGATGGACGTGACTTCTATAGTGCTCAATGTTGTTCTTCCATGATTTCACACTCTTCTTGCTTCTCAAGGATGTAAACATGTCTTGGCTTGGATCATTTGTTGCAAAATTTAAAAAAAAGGAATGAAGATTAATGTAATTATTTATAAAAACAATGTAAAAACGAAAATTAAGAAGGTTAAAAGCTGAAAAAGAGTTTTTTTTAATAGAAGATAGGCTTAAATAATTTGATCCCTATTTTTGTTGAGTTTTTCAATGTAGTCGTATTTTTTTAATTGTTCAAAAAAATTTCAATTTTCATTAATTTTTGTCAATTTAGTCCTTTTTTTAATACTGTTTAATTAGTTAAGGGCATGTGAACAGAGTATACCACATGCCAGTTTGTGATTTTTTTGTTAATTTATAAAATATTTTCTTAATAAAAAAAATTATCCACATGTTAAGTTAGCATTGTGTTATTACGTGAAATTAATATTTAAATTAAGATGGTGTGTTAGTTTTTGACATGGCTAAATATAATTGGTCATTGTAGTTAAATCAATAGATTAGAGATTTTGTGCAGTTCAGATTAGGGATTTGTGAACTGAATAGGGTTTAGAGAAAAGAGGGATTTCAAAAGGAATTAGAGATTTGAATGTGAACAGGAGACGAACATTGTGAAGACATTTGAATTAGAATCGGGGAGAAGACAAAATCAATCACCTCAGGCTTTTGAAAGATGTACCGAATGTTCATGATAGTTAAGGTTAGTTTGCTTTTGTGATTCGTTTTGCGTTGCGTTTTCGTTTTAGGGATGGGAAATGGGAAATGGGTTTTTGCGTTGTGATATGAGTATTTATTTGAAATGTTTTATGCAGTGTGGTCCTGATATTGACTTTTGAAATGTGTAGAAGTGTAGATGTTGTGGTCCCCGATTTCTTTTTCAATTGTGTAGAACCAATGGTCCCCTGTTTGAGTGTTTCAGTGGTGGGAGTCTGAAATGAGGAACATTAAAGAGGTCAATTTGGACGACGTTAAATACTTGATCGTTATTCCACCCATGTATGCATTTACTGTTATAAATGGTTTATATACATTTATTGCCTCCACTTTTCAGATTTATATTTACTCACACATATTAAATCAAGTTTTGACCAATATCTATATTCACCCCTACATCAAACTGTGACACTCTTGTCAAAAATATGTGAGAGGGCTTCAATAGTGTACTTGTTCATACTAGGTCTAAGCCCATTATTTCCATGTTAGAAGACATTAGGGTTTACATTATGAAGAGATGGGCTACGAACAGGACAAAGATGACATCATATGAAGGTTCTATCTGTCCTAAAGTTCTCAACAGATTTCAAAAGGAATCATGGTTAACTAGATATTGGATACCAAGGTAACTTTAATGATACAATTAACATAATTTCACATGATCATTACTTTATTGCTAACCGTGTTATGGTTTTGTATACATGACAGGTGGTCAGCAGATAAATTATTTGAAGTCAGACAAATTTCTTAGTTTAGGGAGCAATTTATTTCAATGTTGACAAATTGGAGTGCACATGTAGAAAATGGAGCATTATTGGCATTCCTTGTAGTCACGCCCTTACTGCAATGAAATTGTTGAATTTAAATGGAGAAGAATACATTGGCCATTAGTTTAGGAAGTCAACATATGAAGAGACCTACAACTCGATCATTTATCCTATCAATGGACAACATGTGTGAGAAATTACATCATATCCAGATGTATTACCCCTAAAGAAAAGAACAATGTCAGGAAGGCCTAATAAGAAGGAAAATGAATTAAGAAGGGGTGGGACCATAAAAACATGTGGTGCCTACAAGCAGCTTGGACACAACAAAAAATCTTACCCACAACGACCTCCAATACAACACACTGAATCAACAATCTCTATACCACAACAAAGTAAAGTAATAATATCTCCACCAACAGATTTGATTCTTACGCAACAATAAACTGAAGTTTAATTAGTAGAAAATGTTAGGACTTTAATTTTGTAAACAATGTTTTATATTTGATGTAATGTTTAATTACAATCCTTGGACAACCTTTTTTTTGTTCCTAATGCAAAGCATGTATATGCTTTGTCAAAGAGGATGACATGTATTTTGATAACTTTGGGGCTTTGTTAAACTATATTATTGGGTTTATTTTGGTGTATTTATTAATGACCATTGCTGAATATCCCTTCTTGCTTAATGAGTACAATTTTTCATGTAATGATTAAACTATATTTGGTTCTAGATAGACACCATTTTCTATTTACCTTTTACACATTGTTAAACACTAATGAGTAAACTTTTTAATTAAAACACATTAATATTACAAATACCCAATTACATTACATAAACTTCTTACAACAAATCAACCAAGTTTCATCAACATTGATATTACAATTACATTAAAAACACATATAACAAACACCACGCCCATTAACACCTTCAACCACTTTTCCAACATAAAAACACATTTCTCTAAACAAGCTATTTTGATCTTTTCAACATCTCTTTCTTGCATCTTGATCATGGTTCCAATCATTTCCTCATTTCTTACACTTTCACGAATCATTTCTTTCACATTCACCATATTTCCACATATATCTTTAGGACTTTCTTCAATTCATTCTTCACTACACCATTGAAAAACACACATCTTTTCAATTTCTTCAATTGTAGCCAACCAAATCTTCACTCCCACCCTGTTCAACAACACAACAACAACACACTTCAAAACACACATCTATTCCGTCCTCAAAACCCAAAAAAGAAAACTTAAATTTGTGCTTCCATGAAACTTACTTTGAAGTTAGGGCAACTCCATAATTTTTTCCCCTTAATTTTAGGGGTTCTCGCAATGCAAAATATTGCATTCTCACCACAAAAGCAAGTGGGTTTTATATCCAACCTCCTTGCACCGCCACTACTCTGTTCTATGCCCCAACCATTGCATGTGCAAGACGAAGACGAACGAGACATTCCTCAACTGAACACATTTTTGTTCCAGCTTCCATAACCAACTCTTTCTCAACACGAAGAACAATGACAAATTATACCTTAAGGACCCCCCTTAAATGTTAGGGCAAGCATAATAATTTCAGAGTCCACATATATAAAACACGTCAGCTAGTGAAATTAATACACAATAACACGTCCTTTAAAACAAATTACACCTAAGCATGTCTAGATGTTGTTTTTAACCACTTAACAAAAAATAGCTTAATTGTTACGATTATACAAATTTTAAGACCCAATTGAGACCCTTTTCAACAAGAGGACCTACTTGAGATTCCTCAACAAATATGAGGACCAAGCGAGAGTTTAAACCTATAATATAATTATTAGATTTATATTTGATTTGTGTTACCCCTAAAAGAAAATAAGATTAGAGTTAGTTTAAATTAGAAGGAAAATTCTTCATTATTTTTAAACCAATTCTAACTCCATGTAGCAAAAATCAAACATAAATCTAATAATTATATTTTACTTATATAGTTATAGTAGGTTTAAAAGTAATTTAAAAAATATTTAATAAAAATATGAATTTTAATAAAAATATCAATATAACATTTATATAAAAATTAAATTTGGTTTCAATTCAGAGAGACAAAATTACTCCATTAAAAGAAATTGGGACTATATTGAATAAAAATAACAAATATAAAAACTGAATTGAATATTAGACAATAACACATTATCCTGACACAACCATGTGACAATAACATTACCATATGACACAATTTTGAATTGACACAAAAATATTTTTTTTTAAATGAAAAAAAATAAAAATAAAAATAATAACAAAAAAACTCAATTGAGGTATAACATACATGTCATTAACTACTTAAAGGACATTTAAAAAGACTAAATTGACAAAAAGAAATAACGAAAATTGAATTATTTTTGAACAAACAAAAAACTGCGATCACGTTAAAAGAACTCAATAAAAATAAAGAATAAATTAATATTTACATTTAAAAAATAATTAAAATAATGATAAAAATTAAACTTTCTTCTTAGTCTATTTAAAACTTTATGTCTTCTCGTATCTTTTAAACATATTTGGGATAGTGCAAAAACTTAAAGAGATTACTACTTAAAGAATATTTGAGAAAATTGCTTGCAAAAATAAGTAAAAGAAAAGTACTTGAATGTTTAGGAAAAAGTAGTTATAACGAATATTTGCTTAAGTTTATAGTTTAGTAAAATTTTATTGTTTTAAAAAATGGATTGTAGTCTCGTGGTGGAGACAAATCAGTATAAAATAATGTGGTTCTCCTTCATGTTACTTACAAAATATCTTTCTGTTTGAAATATCTTTGAAAGAACTAAAAAAAAATGTGAGAGACAAGTTATAGAAAACACATTTCAACCAACCAATTTAACTTCATGTCAAAGAAAGTTGGCAGGACAATGACCTTTCCACAGACAAGTCGACAAGTAACGATCCAACCACCCACATCAAAACAAGAAAAAGAAGAGTCTGAGAGATGGTATCAAATCTGTACCTGAAATGGGGCTAAATAATTTTAATTATCTTGCTCTGTGTAAATAATAATTTCTTTTATCTTTTTATAATTATACAAGAGATATGTATGCTATAACTAAACATCGTACTCAGTGAATCTGTGATGTCAAACTTGAAACAAAAATTTGGGGATAAAATTGCAGGCTTACATTCAAATGAAAAGCTTTCACTAGCTTTTGGCAGATTAATGAAAATCTAGTAATTATATTTTGCATAACTTCTTCCTTCCCAACTCATCAACATGAGCGGGCATTTTATTCTTTCACTAAAATGATGGGATAAAGAAGATGAAACACTTAGTGTTCTCTCACTTCAAACATCTACATATACTTTTAATAGTACAATATGGGATTATATCTTGGAAGCATCAGCTGTGGCTCGGCTAAAGGCAATGGCAGTCTTTGAGCCAGATGGACGGCCCAAATGCTTGCTGATGAAGTCACCAGCTGACATGAGCTTTCCAAGATCAACGTTGGTTTTCACACCAAGTCCCTTTAGCATGTACACAACATCTTCAGTGGCTACATTTCCAGAAGCTCCCTTAGCATATGGACAGCCACCCAGACCAGAAACTGAAGAATCCACAGCACTGATCCCCATCTGTTTTGATACAAATCAATGTCAATTAAAAACTTTGTTAGAATGCCAAAAGACAAAATGTGCGTCGGTTTAAACTTGGTTATAAAATCCAACTTAATGGGAAAACATTTTTTTTCATAGATGGAATAGAGTGTCCATTAATTTTAATTGTTCAAAAGTTTGCAGAACAGTTAAGAACTTTTATTGCATGTGATGGAGAAAAAAGGTTCAATAAACTCCATCAAGGGACATGCGAATGAATTTGTTGACTTACTTGGATGGACACAAGAATATTTGGAAGGGACTGCCCGTAAGTGTCATGGAAGTGGACAGCAAGCTTCTCTGCTGGCACAACAGCCATTACAGCCAAAAGCATCGGAACTACAGTACCTGATCGCAACAGAATGAACAGAAGACAATATAAGTACTAAGTTCGTATTTGAGTAACCAATAGAAAGTTTTCATAAAGAATATTCATATTCTATTTTACTACACAGCAAAGAGCTAGACATCTATCATGAAAATCTGCCAAGATCTGACAATATTTACTTTGTTATAAAAGCATAGCTAATATAGGCACACAGTGTCACAAAGAAAAATAAATTAATAAACAGTCAGGACTCAGATCGAGAATCGAGAATAGGCATAGAGAAAACAGGTTGCAGGGAATTAATAACGGAAGGATGGCCATGTTAGATACTTTTAATTAGGTGTAGTGCTTAAAACTCATCGTGGAAAAATGTGGATAGAGCCAAGAGGTAAATAAATGTTTTTGATACTGAACATTCTCAAATGAAGGAAAATTATATTGCAAGTTCAAAAATAAAGACAACGTAATACCACAAAGCACAAGAAAGGTTGAGTAATAAGCTAATTTTTAGTAAGAGTTGTTTGAAGACATGCCAAACAAAGGAATGCAATCATGGAGCTGATATAGTATGCTGCATGGTTTTTTTTCTGGGCAAGGGAGAGAAGTAGAGTACGTACAGATAACATGCTTGTCATACTTGGAACTTGGAATGTAAAATAAGAAAACAAGGACAAATCAATGAATTACCAAAGAAATTCTTCCACGAAATTATAGTCTATACTCTGGTTATAATTAGTTTTCCAAGGAAAATGGATTTATATCCAACACAGAATTATGAAGCTTAGGTGATTGCACTAATTACCAGAAGAGACAAGAAGACCACGCTTTTAGTTTGAGAACAATAAATGTGAGATTCAATGAAAGATATGATGTAAAATTAATCAATATGCCAAAGAACTGTGGGATATAATCGATCTCTATACTATAAAACGGACAAATAACTACAAAGCAAACTTTAATAGACTAACAAACGAAGATTTGAAATCTCCCTTATTATAGAAGTGGAGGCTTATCAGACAAAAAATAAAAAAGGTAGCAACACTGAAGATTCCTAATTTTATTCATTTTACACTACTTAGAAAAAACCTGTACCAGAATATCACCAAACGAGAGTAGTTTCAACAGAAATATTGAACAAGGTATGAATAGTTTGTAGTTTTCTAAAGGATATATCTAATTGATTACCCGGAGTACCAACTCCAATTGTGTCACCAAGCGAGATTTCAAAGCAGCCCATATCATACAGTTCTTTAGCTACATATGCCACTTTTGATGGCGGGACAGGTCCTTCCACCGGGCATCCAACAACGCATGATACATACCTATGATATTTCAATATAGAGAAACAGATTGGAATAAGCGAAACAGATTGTTTCTTTCTTTCATTTAATTGTTAAGAAGAGAGAGAAATGAGATCAAACAAAATTAAAACAGCATAAAATAAAATTGGTATGCTTATTATCAGTTCTTCACTTCCGATTAGAGTCATATACGTAAAAACTGCTAGAAATCTAAGATACAAAAACAGATTCCCTGGAACAGCGCATGTAGAAAACCCCACCGAAGTAGGATATAAATTGTTTAATTAATAAATATAAATTAATAAATATAAACAGGTAACCGTATTACCCAAAAACAATTGCAGGGCAATAAAAGCAAATTCATCAGAAAATATCAAAATGGAAAATAAATGCACACTAATAAACATATTGAAATAGAGAAGATTTATACATGGTTAGAGTAATGAAGAAGAGAAAAGTCATACCCTCGCACAGGAATTGAAAGCTCTTTAGCTGCCCAAGTAACAGCTCGATAGCGGGCAAGGCTCTCTTCAATGCTACAATTAATGTTTGATTTCGAGAAAGATTCCGAAGCAGATGCAAAAACAGCTACCTCTTTAGCGCCAGCCGCTATAGCAGCTTCAAAACCCTATAAATGTAACAGATCAGATATAACAAAGTAAGTATGTCCATTTATAGTTGTTCTCGTTATTAGCACCTTTAAATTAGGAGTCAGAACCGGCAATCTAACGCCTCCCAGATTATGAACTGCTTGCATTACATCCTTTGCATCTGCCAACTGAAAGGCACAGAAAAAGATTGTTATTCAAGCAGGTAAAACTCAAATCACACTGTAAAATTTCATGATACTCAAACTGACTTGATGTGTTTGCACCTGGAAGAAAGTTCTGCCACAACAGTCATTCATAATATCAATGGAGTCAAGTAAATATGGTAAAGAAATTATACCTGTGGGACCCATTTGGGAGATACAAAACTAGTAGCTTCAATGACAGATAACCCAGAAGACGCCAACCTATGAATCAGTTCAATCTTTACATCTGTTGGTACAATGTTTTTCTCATTCTGTAATCCATCCCTTGGACCAACCTCAACTATCTTTACAAAATTTGGTATACCTTTCATAAACTGCATTGCCCAATTACAAATTGTAAGTTACTTACCAGCCATAGAAATATGATCAAATCAACCAATTACGCAGAAGGTGCAAATGCAGAATATGAAACACAAAAAGAAGCACCAAGTAGATAAATAATTAATAGTTGAACAAAACGTACTGTATCCATTGCATTACCTTATATGCCATATCCTGTACATTTTTGGTATTGCTCTTTGGACTATACTGATAATCCGACGGGTAAAATGAATTATCAATTGCTCCAAATTTCAACGAGTTCTTCCCCATGGTCATAGTCTTTTGACTGAAAGAGTCACCTCGGGACAGGTCCCTTGTTTGCCTTCTCCATGGAAATGTCTCTGCTGTATACTCTTCATCATCTTCACTGCACCAAAGATAGGCTTCACGAAATGTTATGAAGTAGGAAAGAATAAGTTAAAAAATATATGCATCAGTGTAGACTTGTCGTAAACAGCAATGTTTTACTCACTCGCAGCTGTTTGATGTGCTGCAGCTTGGTCCTTCAATCCAGCAGTTTCCCATACCCAAATTATCTACTCTGGGACGACAAGCACCGGATGAGAACCTCTGGATTCTATCTATGGTATTCATGCTTGGCAACTTGTCAAGGCCAAGTGGCTCCTCCAAACTCGACATGGTGATCTGGATGATTAAAAGGGAACTGGCAAAAGATATTGAGTAAGTACGTGCATCGGGTAAGATTTTGCTATCATGTAAGGAGATACATACACTGATAAAAAAAATGTAAGGAGATACATATTTTCATCTGCATATTTTTTTGTCAATTCTATTCATCTTCACACAGTGAAATCTGATGACATATAGGAATCCACATGTTCAATTCTTGACACACAGCAAATGTCATTCGTTAACAAATTTATTTACTGCAGAAGATAATGAAAAAAAAATGTTCACGTAAAGTAAAGATGAAGGAAGGAAAGACACATTAACTCGTCAGCAGTACTTGATTATTAGGCCATGCTTCTTTAAGCAGGTAAAAAATTAGGAGCAAGTTAAATGTAAAGGGTTTTGAATTGATTTTCATTCCAAGGTTCCAACCTCCTTATGTTCAGCTTACTCAAACAAGGATAGCCTTACCCACAAAAAGGCATTACTAGCAATGAAAGTATGAAACAAACCAACATATCTCCTTTCCAACCATAACCATAGATCCAAAGAGGAATGTCTCAACAAATACGATGGTGCCGCAGCTAAGTGAGAGTTCTTAACGCGTCTAACAACCTTATAATGTATCAAATGCCAAGAGTTAAACAAAGCCAAATGATGTCCTCCACCTAAGACTCAAACAACAAGATGCTTACTAAATAAAACACAGGAATTGGCTGCTTTGAGAGCAAGAAACTACACCATCCAGTTAATTTCTAAAACTACAACCAACTCCTTTGGCTTAACACGACAAGAAAATTCGTCAATTTCATTCCTCATCAAAGCTAGTTACAATCAACTCGCACTTGTCACCCCAGTTTATAACTAACCAACTAGCAACAACAAAAAATGCAAAACTGAAAACATAAAATATTAACCACTGAGACTTCAAACCAAGCTCCAAGAACACAAACAACAGAAAATTACACAAATAGCAAACAATTAAAATAGTAACCTGAAAAACGTTAAAATTGATCAATCAGTGGATTTTTATTTTATTAGTTGAATAATTTTGTTGACCAAATTTGGTTCAGCGAAGAGGGCAAAAAGGAGAACCAGAAGAAGCAAACAGACCTGCAACCAAGCAAGGTCGGAAGGAAGAATGGCGAGCAGATAGGGTTTCTGAAACCCTAGAAATTGGGGAAAATCGAATTTGGTTGTATTTACGAAAAAACCAAGGGAAGTAAAATAAGGAGAAAGGAGAAGGTGAAGGAAACGTGTGACGGGTTGTTTGGTATTAAAGCTTGTGCTTTGGTTGGTGGGAAGAGAAGAATGAGGTCAAAATTTATTTTCAATTTATTATTATTTATTTATATATTTAATTAATTAATTCATATATTTTTGGGAGAAAATTAAGTGGTTGCTTGAATGAAGGCAGTATTTGAAGTGGCGAATAGAATTTCGACACGCGCGCGAGTGTTACTGTCAGAGTGAAAGAAGATTTGGCGGGTATTTATAGAATATGTTGGAGCCAGTTTATTTTTTATGTTTAATTTAAAGATATTTTAGATAAATTATGTAATAGAAATTTTTTATAACTTTTTTTTTCTATTTTGAAAATCCTTGCAATTTAAAATAATAAATTAAATACTAATTTAAAATAAAGTTAGATAGGTAGATTTTGCTTATAGTAAATACTTTGTATATAATATTATGTTGATTGAAAATTGAATTATGAATATGATCATGAAAAAAATATTTTGAATTAAATTAACTCAATTTAGTAAAATGGTTATCATATTTGTGGGTGTAATAAAATTAAAAGAATTTAGTTCTAAATTGTTCTTCTCATTTTTGGACGGAATGTTACTTTTATTCACGACAACAAAAAATGGAATGACAGATATTTATTAATTATGAATTTCAACTATAAAACAAAAAGATTTGCTCTATGAAAGTTAAATAAAAAAATACATTTTTTTTTTGTGAATGTAACTTAGTCACGTGGAGCGTTACCTGTTACCAATTTATTGACGTTCTCACATAAATTCCAAGAAATATGATAGGTGTGTGAGATGTCGGTGTCTACTTTTTTATAATAATAATAACATTTTAACAAATTTAAATTTTTTTTAATTTGATAACATATTATATGTGGTCATCAAGGTTATCTTCATTGCAAAATTAATTTTTCATGACTCATTTGAAATATACTCACATCATATATAATTTAAAATTTTTAATTTTAGATAATAATCGAAATTACTTTGTTATAATCCAGGACTAAAAGAATAATAAAGAAATAGTAGTAATAGTTTTTAATGATACTTGATTATTTTATTATAAAAAAGTTACTTATAAATAGTTTTTTAATAACTGAATTTTATTTTATAAAAAAATTTGTTGTTATATAAGATTGGAGAAAATACGAGTTTTAAAAATAAAATAGTTCTGATACTTTGGATTTTTGTTTGGAAATTAGTGTTTTTAAGTGTATATTTTTGTTAGAACATAATTGTTATGTTATTTCTTTATTTTATATATTTTTTTATAGGGACAAAAGAGTCTTTTACCTGTATTTAATTGGTGTAAAAATTAATTAAGGAGTGACTTGTGTTTAGAAACCCTAGAAACTTTAAATCAAACCCTAGAAAATAGAGGAAGAGAGGAGATTGTCGTTGTGGGAGAATGAGAGAGAGAACGCTGGGAAACTCTTAATGTAAAGGAAGATTGGTGGTGTTTTAGGATTGTAGATAACTTATGATTGTTCAAGGTATGAGGAAACTTACCTTTTGTTTGTTTATGGTTGTATGTTATATGTGTTCTTGATTATCACTAGTACAAAAATAACGTATAACGTCACGCGTCCAACCACTGAATAACCAACGTTAAAAATGAGTGGTGACATTTTTGTAAATAAATGCAATTATTAAACGTCGTTTAGAATTGTAATTCGACGTAAAAGGATATAAAATGTCGAATTCCCTTTAAATTCGACGTCAAAAGGTTAGTGAATTCAATAAAATTTGAGTGAGAGATTGAAAATTCATTCACTTTATCTTAGTGTGCGATACCCTTTTCTCTTCTCAAACTTTTCTCGAACGAAGTTTGACGAGCATCACATGTAACCTTTCTTTCATTTGATACAAATGCATGTTAATTAACTACTTTATGTATGATTTTTGTTTGTTTTAACCGATTATTTTCGTGCTCTTCTCCTTCATAGGCGCATTATGTTTTCTCTCTCACTGGTGATGAAACTTTATTCCAACCTACCTTTTGAAGGTTAGTTTTTGTTTTTGTTTTGAAGAACTTATGTGTTGAACTTGTTTGTTGTTTTTCTTTTGTTGAACTTGTTTGTTGTTGTTGTTTGGTTGAACTTGTTTGTTGCTTTTTTTGTTGAACTTGTTTGTTGTTGTTGTTTGGTTGAACTTGTTTGTTGTTGTTTGATTGAACTTGTTTGTTGTTGGTTATTATTGTTTGTTGTTGATACTACACTACACGTTCATAGTTCATGTTTTATAAAATACCAAACACTGAAATTTGTTATTTCTTCGCTTTTCAGGTCTCATAGAGTTGTAAAAAAGGATTAGAATTAAAAAAAACAAAAAAAAAATTGATTAACGTCGAATATTGACAAAATTCGACGTTAAGTTCATGTCGTATGTTAACAAAATTCGACGTTAACTTAACGTCGAATTTTTAAATTCGACGTAAATTTAATGTCTCCTGATATGATGTCGTTTGCGAATTCGCCGTTAAAAGCCAAAAATATTCAACGTTGTACATGATTTTTGTACGAGTGTATCTTGATTGGTAATGCTTGTTTTGATACATGTGTATATGATTATCATTATTTGTGGTTATTGTTGGGTAAAAGTTTGTGTATGAATGGACATAGGGTTTATGTAATATTTGTGATGAATTTTCCTTATGAATGTATTATGTATGTTTTGTTGTATTATCCCAACAAAAGGTTTGATGCTATGGGAGAACAAAGTTATGATGTTTGGGGTTTCCATGCTAATATATGTTGTAAGTGTTGGGTTATTAGACTCCCTGTAGAATAGGCCAAATAATGTGGACCATTATGTATCACGTTGTTTTAGTGGAGATAAGTCAGATTAGTAGGGCACATTAGACTCATTTGAAGGGAGGGAAAAACCAAGTGAAAGAGAAAAGAAGAGAAGAAGTCATTCTCGCATAACATAAAACCTGCACTAGTGTTTTCGTCATTGTAAAGTCGTTGATCGTTCGATCAGGCTAATTTTTGGACAATGGGTTCCAAGCGCAAGGTTCTTCATTCTAACCATTCGGATCCTCAATCGAAAGACTAGTTTGGGAGAAAAAAACCTCGCATTAGCAACTTTGTTTTACAGAATTTCATAAAATTTGCACTGGTGTTTTCATTGTTGTGAAGTCGTTCACCGTTGGATCGGGCTGATTTTTGGATAGTGGTTCCAGATGTATGGTTCTTCATTCTAATTGTTCGAATTTTCAATCAAAGGTCTAGTTTGGGAGAAAACAGCCTCGCATAACAACTCTGTTTTGGAGAATTTTCATCTTCTTTGTTTTCATTTGTAAGCATTATGCTTAGTTAGTTTGCTGATTGAAAACCCTATTTGGTGATTTTATTGGAGACTCTTTTACATTCTATTATTGAGGGTATAACAAGTCAATGATTGGATCTCGATGATTCAAGTGATGTATTATATGTGTTTGAGTATGTTTACATGAGTATGTGATGCTTGAATGCATGTATGACGTGTTAACTATGTTTCCACGTGATCTAGGGTGATGTATGTATGTTTGAATGCTTGAATCATGTCTAGGCTGTGTTTCGATTTGGAAATAATCGATTATCATTAATTATAATCAATTATTTATGCATTGGTTTTGAGTGTGGTTTCAGGAATAACCGATTATCTAGGATGGTAATCAATTATCCCTTCCTATATGATGTTTCTTGGTAAATTTCATTGAGATAATCAATTATCTTAAGTAATAATCAATTATCACAGTCAATGGCAAATTTGATGAAGAATGGACGTGAACCAAGCGTGAGGAGCTGTGGAACATGACGATAATTAGAGATTGAGGTTAATGGTTATGTTTAGGTCAATTTGACTTTTGGTTAAGAATGAAGCATGAGTGAGTGTTGAGAAGTACCTAAGTATATGGTTGATGAACATGAGAGTAAAGGATAAGTCTACATCTCTTTATGATAAGGGGAACATCATTTTCTTAAATGGTGCATAAGTGTTTTGATGTTCTTTAGCACATGCTTATTCCATTATACTTGTTCTGTCATTTTTTTTTCTAATGCCCAAAGAGGGAGAGTAATTGGAAAACATGTTTCTTGTTGGTCATCTTAAAAAAAGGAGGAGATTGTTGATAGGGGGAGATAAACTTATCCTTTATATATGTTTTTGATGATGAACAAAAGAATGGTTTTATAGTATCTTGCACAACAAATGACATAACAATTATTTTATCTTTATTGTGTTAATGCTTGATATATGAATTCATTGTTTGTAAATGAATCATGCTTTAAACATATTGCACATATGATTTCTGGTAGAAATAAACGGTTAAGTAATGTATATAATCTATTAGATTTCTCCAGATATCATTGTATGTTTAACAGGGGCAAACAAATATGTAGTAATCGATTACATAAGTTGTATAATCGATTAAAACTTGAAGTTATGCCAATATATATTTCATTAGTGTATTGATCTATTTAGAATGAAAATTGATTTGAAAATTTGCTTAAGTGTTGACATAACTGATTTCATAACGAGTTAAATATGTTTCATATGTCAAAAGCAATTTTATTTAATAGCCTGAACTGTTTTAATAGTCAAATGAATTTATTGTTGGCTATGAGAATTATATAATCGATTGTATTCTCTGGATAATCTGTTAAAATCAAAACAGAAGCAAATCTAAGAGAATCTGATGAAGCAGAAGGGAAAGCTTAACAAATTACATAAGTTTCGTAATCGATTATATTGCATTAGGATTCAGAAAATCCTATAAATAACTGTCTTGCACGCTATTTGAAAATAATTGAATAGCAATCAATTTATAACTAACATTTTTATTGAGTTTTAATTACAAGAGCGTCCAAGAAGTGTCTTGAAGAATCAAGGATAAATTTGAGTTTCATATACATCAATATTCTATCAAGAAAGTGTGCTGAACAAGTTCTGATTCAATCTACGCAGCTGGAGTGTTCTTAGAAGATCAATTTCATCTTATACAATCTGTGTAGTATGTTCTTATGCTAGTGTGCCAGGGAAGAGAGTTGTGAGTGTTCTTTGTGAGAGATGTGATTGTTCTCAGTGTGGTAAGAGTGTGAGGGTGTTCACCTCTTGTTTGCTATAGTGATTTTGAGTGTGGAGAGAAGTACATTGAGAGAGGATATCTCTGTATTCTTGTTAACTCTATCATTATAGTGGAATCCCTTCAACTACGGTTTTTGAAGGAATAGTGGATGTAGGCTTAGCCGAACCAGTATAAACTGCTTGTGTGAATCTTTTTCTATCCTTTCTCTTTTATTTTGAAAGAGTATAGTCTTCCTTAGTTTTCTGTTTAGTTTTTTCCATTGTAAATTGAGTCTTTTTCTTTTTCTTTTTAGTCTTAGTTTGTCCTTGCCTAGAAGGGTAGTTGTCTAAGTGTGGGGTGTGATAACTCTCTACTTTTGATTATTTTCCACTTTTAAAACTCTTTTCTTAGGTTTCTTTAGGTTTTAATTATTTAGAAATAGAATAATTTAGTGTAAAAAGGTAAAAATAGGCTTTTAATAAAATAAAGTTAATTTTCTCTTTTTAGGCAAATAAAATTAGTTTTTAAAGAATTAGATTCTTTTTCCTTTTTAAAAAAAATTGTAGAAAAAAAAATAGTTTTTTAGAATAGGTTATATTTTCTATTAATTTCTTTTTAACTCCTTTTTAATTCAATTATTTGGGCTGACTATTAGTAAATTGGGCCACTGCTTAGGCTGAATTGAGTGCTTCTCCCTACACTACCACACCCTTCTTCATGCACCTCCCCAGTTTTTCGTAATTCCAAAAGTAACCTTAAGTAAATATTAGTTATTTTTACTTTACTTTTTCATTTTTTTTTTCAAATCCTAATATCATTCCCGTTTCACACGGTCGCACCCCACCCCACCGCCACATTTCATTTTCTAAATTCTCTCTTTCCATCTTCTTCTCCTCTCCATTCTTTCTCAGTACCACTCCAACCCCTTCTTCACCTTTTCAAAAAATTAAAAGTGCACCACCATCTGGGCAACACCATTTTCATGCTTTATCTTTGCATCCCTTCAACACAACCCATCATTCATCTTCATTCCCACCATTTTTCACACAAATAAAATCACAAAGCAGATTCAACCCCATGCTCCATTCATCATCATCATCATCATCATCATCAACCAATACATTTTCCTTCACCTTTACCCTTCATGTTCATCTTCTTTCTCACCTCTTTATCATCTTCAACAAATTCCAAACTCAACCTTTTTCCTCCAACATCTTTTTCATCTTTTTTCTCAAACAAAACCATTTTCTAAACAATCATTCAAGGCCATATCATTTTCATTCCCTCCATGTAGCTAGCATTCTCGTCCAACAAATACAAACCCAATCAAAAGAGAGAAACATTTCGAACAGAGAGCGCACTAGGGAGGCAGTGCAGCTGCCAACTCCCGATTTGTATTTCGAATGAAGAAATAAGTGTCGATGGTGGTGGTCTCGAAAGTGAACAACAGTGTGACCCAAAGATGAATAGGGAGTTCACGTCTTCGACTGCGGTTCGGTCCACGGGGAAGATGCGCGACGACGGCAACGATGTTACGAGCTAGGTAGATGGGGATGTAAGGCAACAACTTGTAGCAGCTGAAGTCGTTGGAGAAAGAAAAAACCCCTATTCTTTTGCGAAGGGAGATAAAGGGCAAAACATACTAGAGTTTACTGGAGTGTTGGTGTAGGATAAAGGGTCACATTATATAATAAACAATTAACAATGCTCAAAACATGAAAGGGATGTACAAATCCGTCAAACGGATATCAACATCCATTGAAGGAGAAACACATGTCCATATCCGTTTGCCCATCAATGGATGCTGATATCCGTTGACAGATATCAACATTCGTTGAAGGACAAACAAATGTCCATATCCGTTGAAGACCCAACAAATCTCCCATTTTCGTTCAGGCCTTCAATCACGGTAGTTTAATTTTAACTGAGGGGTATTTATGAAATGAGTGGTGGAGAAAGAAACATGTGGTGGTGTAGGGAGAAACTCTCAAGTGAGTTTTAGTGAAACAATGTGTTTTGTCTGAGAGGTTGTTGCTGCCTTAAGAGGTTTGAGGTTTGAATGTTCATTACCCATATGCAAACAAAAAAAACCCTCTAATGTTAGGGTTCGTTTCGAGAGCGAGAGAGATGAAGCCTGAAGAAGATGATCGGAGCTTGAATCAACGAGATGCCAAAGTGATCAAAGGGTTTAGATGCAAGCTCATAAGCAAAGTGAATGAGAGACGTCGGATGGGAAGTGCGAAGCGCAGAGAGACGACATTTTCTTTCCCTTTCCCTTTTTCCCATTAGTTTATCACCCTATAAAAATGGGTTTTCTTTGTAAAAAAAAGTATGTACAGTTGTAGACAGTGGTGAGTAGAGTAGAGTGTAGAGAGATCTCGAGGGTAGGTTTTCTTTATGCGATTTTGGAGTAGCTTTCTACTGTAATTATGGACTTGAATTGAGCAATCACGGTGGTGATATCCCATGGTTTTCTTTGCCAAATATGTTAGAATTAGTCATTTCTTTTTTAGAGCTAATAATTGGATTTCAGTTTTAATCCTTACACTTTACGTTCTTTAATCATGATCCCTTTCAAGTTAAACTTGTAATTTACTGCAATTTTCTTTTAATTTCCAGATTGGATTCATTATTTCAATTTATTCTAGCTTTTTATATAGGTTTATGTTCATTTAGCTTAGAATTTTTTTAGCCTTTAGGTTTGACAAATATACTCAGGAGTAGCTCAATTTTAGTATTTTCTCTTTTGCTTAATTTCTTACTTTCTTTAAAATAGTTTATAGGTTAGATTTCCTTTTCCTTTTTAATTTCGTTGTTTTCTTTTTAATTTCCCAAACTTGTCTAGCAGTTAATAATTAGTAAATAATAACAGGACTTTACTTAACACTTTAAACTTGATTTTAGCCGAGTCCAAGGATTGATATATTGGTTGTCTCTATGCTACATTAGTAGGAACCAATTTTATTCTATTTTAGGTGATAAAAAGACAGTTTAACAAACACCTTGGTAAGAGTGTCGTTTTCATGCCTAAAGGATTCGACGTGTTTAACACTTTCAACTATAATTATATCTTCTACAACTTTTTTTATTTTGCAAAAGGGTTTTCTCCTTCTCCTTTTTAGAGGTGCTTAACTCTTTCTTAAGATTACTAACATTTTGTTTTAGCAACTTTACATCATCCTTAGATGAAGTTACTTCTTCTTTCAAAGTATTATTTTCTCTAAGGAGTTATTACACTATTGTCGTAAAAACCTGTGTGTGTTAGACAATTTAGATGAATATGAAAGCAATTCATAATATGCATGAATAATTGAGTGTAGGTTGATAAATCTACCTCGTCATCAGAGTTGTTTGATGTACTTTCAAT
The DNA here is from genome assembly GCA_034642375.1 of Vigna nakashimae. Lineage (NCBI taxonomy): Eukaryota > Viridiplantae > Streptophyta > Magnoliopsida > Fabales > Fabaceae > Vigna > Vigna nakashimae. The sequence continues at coordinate 39,752,191 of CM067762.1, read as the reverse complement.
ATTTCCTCCCACGAGGCATACTTTTGCTTCCTCGTCTTCATCTAATGTGTCCAGGTCCTCCCAAGTGCTCATCAATACTTTCTTCTTTTCATATCTGGGACCGACTGACTTTTTCTTCATCTTTTTCGATCTTGGGACATTCATATTTGAAATGTCTAGGTTTGTTGCACTCATAACAGACAATTAAGTGCTTTAGTCGTTTGTCCTTTGATTTGTTCCTTGAGCTAGATCTGATATGTCTGCCATTGAACATCGTGCCTCTTTTTTTCCTCCACATAGAATGAAGCTTTCTCGATATGAATGAAAGCTCCTCTTCTTCGTTTTCATCCATGGAGTTTTGTTCATCATTCGCTCCTCAGAGGATTCATCTGTTCTAGAGCTTTGGTAGGGGTCCTCATGATGGCTTTAAGCACAATACTCTTCTTCATTTTTATTGATCCATCTTGTAAGAGTTTAAGCTCATGTACTTTTAAGATTCTGACTAGCTTTTTTAAGCTCATCCCATCGAGATTTTTCGATGTTCTGAGCGTTGTAACCTGTGGTCTCCACTGTTTGGGAAGACTTCGAAGAATTTTATCAATATGATTGAAGTTGTTGTAAGACTTCCCCATAGATTGACATGTAGAGACCGAGAGGTTGAGGTTGTCACGTACAAATGTGTCGAGGTCGAACAAGATCGAGATATGGTTTAGGTCAATCATGGCCAAGATATGGTTGATACTCAACAAGGTCGAGGTGTGTTGAGGTCGAACAAGACTGAGATATGATTGAGGTCAAACAAAACTGAGATATGGATAAGATCCAATAAGCCGATATTGCAAAAAAGTCTTTTTACATTGTCATTAGACAGTTAGTTAGTTTTAGTAAGTACGAATCGTACTCGACTCTAATAATCAACACCTAAGTGTGTTTTTACCTAATTTGAGATTAATATTATAAGCACGAAGGATAATATGCTGTGTAAAGTTAAACGTATGTGTAAAGTTAAACTTATGAAAAAGCAGTGTTATAGTTGCTTTTGAATGAAGAGATTCCTTCAATGTTATTAAAGAACATTTAAGAATTGCTTATAAAAAAAACTAGGATCCCATAATTTGTCTACTATTTATATAACTAAAAATTGATATTCTTTTTATTTTCTTCGCTTGTGATTCTTATTATCCTTATATTAACACAAGCATACTGCACTTGCTCAGAAGAGGGATACTTGAGTTCCCAGATACTCAATGTAACATTCTTTGACTTCTGAATTTCCTCTCCAATGAGTTTCTCCACCAAAGTCTTCACCCTGCTCTTTTGAACTCCTTGTGATCAAACTCCTCAACTGCCCATAATCTTCCTTCAGCCGTTTTGCATCAGCAGATATATCTTCACCCCACTGAACATTATGTTGGGGTTGCAAAGGGATCTGTAGAGGGTCCTTGGGATGGAAGAAGCTTGGTAGAGTTGATAGATGAGGCAACAGGGTTCTGAACCCTGAAACTTGGACGCCATTCAATGGCAAGGCCAACCACCTTCTTCTGGAAGTTGCGTGGCGTTTGAAGATGGCATTTGATCCATGAAGAAATCACTTTGGGATATGAGGTCACCATGGTTGTGATGACACGCCTGTTATGGTGACTTTATAGAGGGATACTGATCCTTTTCGATTATGCTGTTTCTCGATGCGGATTCCCATTGCTGGTGTAGGTTGAGGGATGATACGAGTAGAGGAATGTTTATAGGGAACTTGCAGGGTTTTTTTGTTCATGGTGATGAACGTTTGAAGAATTAAATTTTGCATGAAATAATATAAAGAATTAAATAATATATTAAAATAAAAACTTATAAATTTATTAATTAATATAAAAATATTAAATGTTATTTTAAAATAAAAAATCATAAATTTATTACTTAGGATTTTGAATTAAAAATAATATTACTTTTTTAAATTGACAGATTGAGGTTTTATTTTCCCTGGTAAAAACTTTCTTTTTAAATACCCATCATAAATTGGAAAGTGTTTGCTTAGTCAATTACTTCAGTTCATATTTGATGACCATCAATGCGAGGAATGAACTGACTAATGTTATTAATAAATCTTTTGTAGAAAAAATGGTATTGATTATGGGTTAACTGAGTATTGAACTCTGCATTATTTGAGGGAAAAGCAGTGAATAGTTACATTAGAAAATGTTCTTTTAACCATTTTTTTATAATTTTTTTATAAATATGATTAATTTGTTTCAAATCTACAAGCTAATAAAATAGTAAGATAATTTATTATTAAAAAATTATTAAAATAAATTGTTAACATGTCGTACGCAGAAAAGTTGAATAAGAAGAAAGATGGAATGGGAAGAGGTGGGTGTGGTTTTCATTATTTTATTTTTACTTTTAAAGTAAATATTTATTTTATCTCCATAGTCATACGGAAGGAGTATGAAAATTTTATATTATGCTTATCTCCATGAGTAATGCGTGTATTTGTATCCATTTTCTTACTATTCCAACATAGATTCAAATATATCTTAAAAAGAGAACTAGTTGTTCTAAAATATGAGAAGTTGGTACTTCAAATCTTAATATCTGATACTCCTTTTTTCTACAAAAAAATTAATATAGGTAATACATGAAAAAAAAAAACAAAAGCGATAAAGTTAACAAATAGTTTTAAAAAATTAAAAAAACAAAACAAATAATAATGTTTAAAAATATTTTAAATGTTTTTAATATGTGATACTCCAAACACCTTACGCTGTCTGGTATCACTCTCTGGTCCCCTTCTTCACTCCACCGTTCGAAGGCGTACATGTTAAAGGTGCTCCGATAAGTCAGTAAATAGTCCGATCGGTAACTTTAGATTAGTAACAATTGAACAGTAAATGCGAACCACCTATCTCTTACCTTTGACTCATATTTATATTCTTCGACATGGATTTGGGATTGGTGAAACCTTAATTACGGCCAAATATCAGCCTAACGACTCTAATCACTTCTTACCTTAAACTTTGCATAAACACAATTACCTAGTCGGTCATTCTTCCTTCGACAGTTCGGCCAACCTAACTACAACATGATTTTATGGCTTCTTGACCAACTGGCCAATACAGTACACAGGTCTCCCAAACCCTTATTATAATTTTATATTTTAATAATTATTAAAATATGATTTATATTTTTATAATAATTTTATTAAAAAAATAAAATAAAATAATAAAAATAAAAAAAAAATAATAAATAATAAAAATAAATTTGATTTAATATATTCAAATTTATTAAATTATATTAAAATATTAAAATAAATTCAATAATTATTAAATTTTAAATAAAAACCAAAATTTTAAAAAACTTGTTTATCATATATTAATAACAGTTTTACTTTTTATTTAAAATTTAATAAATATTGAATTTTAAAAAAATTATAATACTATTTATTATATTTTTATATTTTAATAATTATTAAAATATGATTTATATTTTAATAATAATTTTATTAAAAAAATTAAAATAATAAAAACTAAAATAAGAGTAACAATAATCAAAATAAAAATAATATTTAAAATCACATATATTTAAATTAAATTGAATAATTATTAAAGTTTAAACAAAAAGAAAATTTTGAAAAGATTTATTAATCAAAATCCGATAATTGTTTTTAAGAATTTACTTTTTATTTAAATTTTAATAATTATTTAATTTAATTTAATATTTTAATATAATTTAATATATTTAAATATTTTAATTAATATAATTTTATTTTATATTCGATAAATAATTATTTTTAAAATTTTGTTTTTTATTTAAATTTTAATAATTATTTAATTTAATTTAATATTTTAATATAATTTAATATATTAAATATATTAAATATTTTATTTAATATAATTTTATTTTTATTTTTATTATTTATTTTATCTTTATATTTTTAATATAACTATTATTATAATATAAATCATATATTTAATAATTATTAAAATATAAAATTATATTAAATAATATTTAAATTTGAAATTTAGTTATTATTATTATAATGTAGAATGTTTTTAACAAGAAATAGACGAAAATGAAAAGATATTTATTAAAGTTAAAAATAAAATTTTTGAAAAAGTTAGAGATGTAACATAGATGAGATCTTAGAAACTTAAAAATGAGATTTTTGAAGTTGCATGATGAGACATTGGAGGTGTAGGATGAAACACCTAAAATGTTTTGTGAATGAATTGATAACTAATGATATAATACAACAAGTTGAAAAGGCTTTGGTAAACTATTTATCAGATCATTCATCTCAAGAGATTTATGGTTTTATTAAAGCCAATTAACTTTGACAAGGGTTGTAAGGACCATTAAATTCAGTAGGGAGTGGAAGCCAGGTATAGGTGTAAGGATTCAGAAATTCAGAAAGTAGAAGCCAGGTGTGTGTAGTTGAGTGGCCGATCAATTTTGACAATAATATATAATGAAACTTTTCAAAATTTCGCGCCACTCTACTCTGCATGCACTTCTTCTCTCTAAGTTTCTGAGTTCATATTCTCCTCCTTCTCTCTACAATTCTCTTCCTTCTTTCTACAAATTCTCACTTTCTTTTTATTTCGATCATCAATCAGGCAACGCCTGAGTCTTCCTAGGGTCAAGGGCTTCACTTTGCACCGATCAAGTTGTTGTTTTGAGCTGGTAAGTTCATCCTCTTCTTAGAACGTCTGTTTTCCAGTACATGCAAACCAAGTTTCTGGTTGTATGCGTTTATCATATTCTTATCTTACAATTCTGATCACATTTTTGGTCTTGTGGTTGGTCTATTTTCACAAATCAGTGAACCTTAGGTTTCTAAGACTTTTGGTGGTGAGCAAGTTTCTGCACTGAAAGTTCTCTATCCAGTTAAGAGGTAAGGGAAGCTAGTAATTTAATTATGTTTTTCTATGTTTGTGTTTGGAACCTCTGTTTGAACGTTTGCATGAATGAACAATTGTATGTTTGATTGAATTGTATGCAATATTTTGTGTTTGGACGAAACCTGTGAAGTGGTTGAGAAGTTCTGCAAGTTTTGTTGAAAATCGAGTGATCGGTATAGAACGACCCAATCTGGTCGTGTAATCGGGCTTAGCGGTATTCGGTTTCGTAGTGATAATCTAATTAAGTTTTGTTCGGTTTAATATTGACGTTCAGTTTTAAAAGTATTCGTTTTCGATCTCGGCAATCTTAGGGTAGGTATTATCATTTGTTATTAGTCGTAATAGGTTTAGCGTTCGTTATTACTAGTACTATGTGTTAGCACTCGTTCTTGGTAGTACTCGGTTTGTATTGGTGCTTGGTCTTAATTGAGTTCTACTTTTGTAGATCCTTAGTTAATGACCGATCGGTCTTGTATTGATATTCAAGTGAATATAGTAGTCGGTCTAGACATAACATTTGATCGTAAATAGCGTTCGGTCTATCATAGGCTTTAACTATTATTGACCGCTTGATCATGTACTGTCTTAGTAGTGCTCGGTTCGTTATTAGCACTAGGTCTCAGAATAGTACTCAGTCTTGTTCTTGTATCTTATTTCAATAGTGTTCGGCTTGAGCCAATAGTATTCGGCCTAAGCCAATGGCGTTTAGTGTACGAAAATAGTGTTTGTTCTAAATTTCAAGTGTTCGGTTTTAGCTTTAGAATTCGGTTGTTCTGGCGTTCAACTTCAAAGACGTTCGACTCATGCCTGAGTTTTACTCTTTACATGATCGTTCGGTCATGTTCACATATGAGGAGTGTTCTTTCGTCCGGTCTTGTTCATAGGTTATGTTTATCTTTTCCGTTCGGTCGTAATCGGAGTTGTGTTGTTGACGTTCGATTTTCTTCTATGAATGAATATTTAGTCTTTAAATGCTATTGTCGTTGTTTGACTTTGATGGGTTGAGATAGTTGTATTGATCTACTGCTTATGGGAAAATTGTATTGATATTTCAACAAGGCACATGTTTCAAGTAATGTGGAAGAGAAATCCAAGGAGGAATGTCTCAGTGAAAAGTGTATTGAAGTGGTTAATGTCTCGGTGAAAAGTGTATCAAAATGGTGTTATAGTATGAATATGGATAGTGAAATTCACGGAATTCATCCTGATATTCTGATGATTACCAATTCTCAAGTAGAGATGGGTAAAGCATTCTGTGAGAATGGCAGGAGGTCCTAGCCCATAGGTTCTTGGGTGAGTTATAACGGACTAACCTCAGGTGGCAGCTGATGGTTTTCTAGTTACTACACCACCCGAGTGCATGAACGGCCTCAAGCTACATATTCATACAATTTGGATGGTCAAGTCATGTGTTCAGTTTATGCATAAAGTATAGTTTTCAATTGTATATGCTTACCTGTATTTGTTGTAGTGTTTGGTTCTGGGTTATAATTGTACGAAATGTATGTATGTTTGCACAATTAAATTATATTATCTTACCCTTATTTCCTGTTTTGTCCATGTTCCTGTTCGATTTTTCTCTTGTGATGATCACCTTTTGGGTGTAAGCAGAGGATGTGGAATGTTCGTTGGAGCAGGAGTTGAAAGGCAAGAATCCTGTCGTTTAAAATATGACTGTTCGGTCATATTACTGTTTTTAGTTTTTGGATTGGACCGTTCGATTAAATTTGTAATCCCGAATTACCGATCGGTTAAGTTTATGGTTTTGAGATTGTGTAGAACTTAGGTAAAGTTTTAAATTTTATAATTATTTTAAGATAACTGTAATCTTATTATAACATCTTTAACTGTCTTACAATATTATTATATGATAACTCCTTTATATGGTTTATACTATATATTTTGGGATGTTACAAGGTAACAATAATAGTGAATATCTTAATAAGTATAAGACGAAAATAAATACTTTTATAAATTAAAATTAGTTTGTGATAAAAAAAATTCAATATAACTACTAAAAAATAATAGGCTTGTATAAGTATTCTTAAAAAAGTTTCTCCTCATAAATCTCAAAAAAATCTACAGAACGAAGAAAAAAAAAGTTGCATGACAGCTTTGAAATTCATTATGGAGCCCTAAAGAACACATACCATGATACCAACTCAAATTACAGCAAGAAAATACTCATTATTTCCTATTGAATAGTCACATTTGAATAGACTAGAAAGGGAATAACACTCCCTGAGAATCAAAAACTGAATACAGGGAAACAAATCATGCTAATTATTAGGGGAACAAATCATGCTAATTATTGGCAGCAAGTCCTAGGAATTCAAATCAGAAATAATTCCCAAAATTTTGATTCTAACTCTAAACAGATTCTCTGACAAAAACAACAGCCAAAATTTCAGTACATCTATCATATATTAGGTTGGTATAACTAAGAAACAATTCAACTTTTCCTCATTTCTTGTTTTTCTTCCTTCTTTTCACTTGTTTCTCTAAACGATTTAGTCTCTGATTGACATCAGAAGATGTCTTTGTAATATGTTTTGATGGTTCAACAGGCAATGACTTTGGTGCAATTCTTGCTGCTGTAGCTTGTTTCAGGGCTGGAAATATAGAAGAGGGAGATTGTGCACCACTGGTGGCTGCTGCTTCCGGTATTATGGGGATACCCAAAGCTTTCTTTACACCAGGAGCTTTAAGAACTAGAAAACATTAAAAATAAAAAAGATAAATCAAAGGAGTTTATGGGTATTAAAAAATAAAGACTGTATTAACAGAAGTTCACTTTATGTTTTGTATCATAAAGTTAAAAATGGAAACCAAGACTTTTGACACAGAATAAGAAACTTAGACAGAGAGAAACAAATGTTTTATATATAAGAAATATAATATATATATATATATATATATATATATATATATATATATATATATATATATATATATATATATATATATATATATATATATATTAGCAAGAAGATATTTTACAGAGAGACCAATGACTTAGATGCAGACTGAATAATGTAGGCAATGCATTCTCAATGCAAACCAACAAAAACACGGAATGCATATTGATTTTGATGTTATGGATCATCATACATACACTTGTATGATAATATTAAATACCAAACTGCTTAGTGCACTATCCATCATCCTAGGCAAATACCATTATTAATCTCGTGTAGGAATCAAATAATTGCTGCACCTCTGAAAAAAAATCCATTTTTTGCTTGTTGAAATGGAAAATGGTGAAAAAAGACAGTAATACTAATATTGCATATGAAAAACTTAAAAATGAAATGCCTTACCGAGTCCATATCCAAGTGAAAACAAATTTGATGTAATCCAGTAACAAAATATAGCCTGTACAGTTATAAAAATACAAAAAGTTAAAACTGTATAGAATGAAAAAACAAAAGTACATAGGCAAATCCACTTTTCCATTCACAATATATATATATATATATGTGTGTGTGTGTGTGTGTGTATATATATATATATATGTGTGTATACATATGTATATATGTACACACACATACATATATGTATATATATATTTGGTTAACGTATACGTCCTATATCAATGATTTAGGATACTTCATCAATCAATACTTTAGGATACATGGGGTCTCATTAACAGAATTAGTTTGTAAAATTTATAAACCATTTATATCCAATAAAACTAAAAAAAAAAAAGAAACACATTGTTAGGTCTAAGTCTAACAGAAATGTCTCTTCAGAAACCAAAGATGAAGATTTTTGTTTTAAAGTTCGACATTTCTCATATTACTAAAACAAGAAAATAAAACAAAGCCAGCAACGGGGAGGACCAAACCAAAGCCCATGTAAATCAACAAAATTTAAACTCTAGGAAACCAAACCGATTCCAAAACAATTCCTCCCTAACACCAAGTAGTTGGCTAAACAAAAAGCAAGACCCAACCCGACCAGAAAACAACATTCAGCACTTCGTATCACTCTTTTGTTCCTCTAGGTTCCCCAACCATTGCAGAAATCAGAAACGAAGGAGACTCACTGACAACAAACTTTACTAGAACTATTAGATATCATTCCAAGTTTATAAATAAATTATTTTAAATGCTGACAAGATGGAAAGCAATGAGAACTTGTTTGTCGTCAAACAAGATAAGGAAAATCTTACCTTCGGAAATCCCATGGTAAAAGGAACTGTAAGGACAGCAAGAACCCTCGAGACCTTTTTCATGGTGCCAGCAGCTGGATTTCCTTCCATGCCTTCTTGCATGTTGCACTGGAAATAATGTGAAATCAACGAATATAAATTCGGTAAAAAAAACTAACATATAACACCACTCATTCCTCTTCAATTGAGACTAGGCTTTCAGGTATTATAAGCAGCTCATTCTTTTTTAGTTCTTTGGCAGGATAAATTCATAACAGAAAACTGAGGACGCACAAACATTCAGGTAAGAAACTCAGACTGTCAATAATACAAAGTGAACTGAAATGAAAGGTTCTGAAAAGATAATTAATGGTCACCTCTACTGTTATTAAGAACGTCAATGCAGTCAGAACTGGCAAAATGTACAATGCATCTGGAGTGGTAAGATCAACAAACCAGTAGGCTCCGCCATCCTTGAATGATGGCATCTTTTCAGCCATGTTTCTTATCTATTGTTAAACAAAAAAATTATAATGAATTGAAACAATAGATAAGTTCCTCAGACTCCTAAAGTTAGAGAAAATACAAAATTAAAAGCCAGCTTACCGCAAGGAAGAAACTAATAAAGACAGGACCTTGAATAAAGAGCCCCTTCAATGGAGTAAATGGACTTGCACCATATCTAGATTATCAAACAAGTGAGGAAATTAACAGCTAGTGAAAGAAAAGATCCAAGAAGTTTAAATTAGTATCTAAAACACTGTAGTTCGTGAGACATGCAGGCCAGTTATGTCAGTTTTCAAATATTAGCAATAACTAGTCTTCTAACATATATACAGTGGTTACACAGCTAAGCAATAGAAGAAATTTAAATATTTAATTTATTTGCATGTAGCTTTAGATAAAACATTCATAGATTCAATTGAATGGAAGAGAAGAGAGAAGATTGACCAAACTATGTAACAAGGATTTTTATGATACCCGTGTGAGTGTAACCTGAAGAAAATATACTCATCATCCACTCCTTCTATTTTTAGTTGTTATAATTATAGAAATAAGAAACAAATCCTATATAATCAAGAATATCTAGATTACAAATGTATTATTTAGAACATTTTTATTCTTTCCCTATCATATCCCTATTATTAGTAAGAGGATATCAAATCTCCTTTACTATTTATATTATTTGTTTTTCTCGATATAAATAAAACATCTCATAAACACCGTTTCATTTCAAAGTTTCTCTCTTTCCTATAGTTTAACTTACTATTTAAAGTCTTTTTTCTAACTATGTTGGCCCAGTAGATCCACTATCACCATAGGATTTTTTCTGTCAAAACTTTCTCCCAGTTTTCGTAATTGTTCCAGCATCACTTCAGTAGTGATCATGGTCACATGGCCGAGACGATCAAAACTGTATAATCATCCGTATAATCATCGGTCGAAACTAGAACTTTAGTAGTGATAGTGATAGATGACGCCGGTAGATAATGGCGCTGCCGACAACCGTAGATGGCGCCGCCACCAACAACGGCAGATGTAGTGGCAGAGGCAACAAAAAATATTTTCCTCAAAAGAACTTTAGGCTCTGATATGATGTTGAATATAGTGAAAAACTATGTATGAGATAATCTCCCTTATTTTGAATATACACATAGGGTCCTCTATTTATAATAGAAGAAATATGGGCTAAGCCCAAAATACAAATAAGAAATAATAACAAACTAACTAAATATAAAAGATAAAGATAAGATAAAGACCATATATCTAACAAAGATCAAGTTCAAAAGGATAATATTAGTGGAATGACATTATTCATTTGTGAACTCATGACTAAAACAACTTCTAAAATAGCTTAAATTTGATGGAAGTTCTCAAATGCACCTTATATATGACAAGCAAGCAACATTACACATTGCCTTTAATCTTATCTTTCATGAGAGGACCAAACATATTAAGGTTGATTGTCATGTCATAAGAGAAAAACTAGGGTTTGGAGACATCACCACAACATTTGTCAACTTTAGTGAACATTTTATTGACATATTCACCAAGTCCTTAAGAGGACCAAGGATGGTTATATTTGCAACAAGTGAGAAATATATGATTTGTATGCTCCAGCATGCAAGAGAATATTATAGTTATAGAAACAAGGAGAAAATACTAAATAATCAATAATATATTGATTATATATGTATTATTGGGAACATTTATATTTATTGTCGTATCATATATTCAATAGTAGAGGAAATTTAAAATCCCACTATTTATTGTAAGATTTCTTTTTCCCAATATAAATAAAGAATTTGTGTTGTCTCCAAAACACAGTTTCAACATAATGTCTCTCTCTTTCCTACAGTCTAACAATAGTGTTGTAGTCCCTGACAACCTCTAAGCAATTATATAAGTTGGTTATTAACATTTAACTACTTTCCAGCTCTTGTGCAATGCCATCCCCTTTTTATTACTCCTAACGTATACCTATCTAACAAGTGGCATGATATAAAAAAAAATTCCATTTAATAAGAAAAGGGCCATTATGCTCCATATAACAAAGGGCAATTTTACTGATTTCAGTTAAGTATATCACAAGTCAAATAAAAGATTGCTCCTCTAATACATCATATCACGCCAAACAAAGTAATTACATCAATAGGAGGATCAAACATGACTAGTACCAGCTAAAGCCTGAAAAGGCCAAGAAAATTGAAAAAGAACTTACTCCTTAAATAGCATCTTCATTTTTTTCTGACCTTCAGCAACAGCAATGGGATCCATAGCCTGAAAGATGAATCAATGATGTGATTATAGAAAATGTGGTTTCTGGTAGAACAATCTATAACATACACGTAAGAAAATACCAACAATGTCTCAACAGGCACAAGGAATTCACATCCAGCAACCAAAGTCATTGTTTTGTACAAATACAAGTAGTGCATAATTATTGAATGATAAAGTCAACTATATATTTATGCAGAACAGAAGATAATACCACACTGAAAAAAAAATGGAAGTTAAGTTTAGGTATTAGTTTATGTAGCACAAATCATGTCATAATCTTGATGAAACCACAATTATAAAATATCTTTCAAGAATATGGTACTTAGGGGCAACAGAACCATGCATACACCATATGTAAGGAACTTTTAGGCTTAATTATATTTTCTGCCTTGATAAATTAGTCTATTTGGCTATTAGTCCATACAAAAAAAATTCCATTTGATATCCAATTTTGTTAAAATACATGGTTGTAATTTCTATCATTATTTTTTTCTCCATTAAGAGGTGACTTGGTAACCATATCAACAATGTCTAGCAGAATCTGATTCTGACACTATTACCAATTGCACATCATATATCCACTATTCCATTAGTTAAAACTGTCTTAACAAGAAAAAACAATTGACTGGAAGATGTATATCTGTATTACCTTATCTTCCATCTCTTCCTTTATTTTTTCCATGTGAGGCCTCATCAGCTGCAACACACATGAAATAGAACATAGAAAAAGTTATAATTTATTGATAACTACAAGCTTGAGGACCTTCACAAGTAAAGGGGAAAGAGAGATAGGGAGAGTACAGCTGAGAACTAATTAACTAACTTGTATTAAGAATATCTTAAGTCAAAGAGAGGAGAGTGGATAGAGAAGAAACAGTTCCATCCGAATGTTTAACATTTATCCCCTCCAACCAAGATATATGTGAAAGAAAGGCAAAAGGAACACAATAAAAAGTGATTGCAAATACATTAATTTAGCAAGAAAAGGTGATGAAGCTACAAGCCGCAAACATACCGTAAGCTTAGAAGTGGCCTTAAGTTGATTTATTAAGAGTGGAACTGTTGCGCTTCGAATCAAGAGAGTTGTTATAACTATGGCTGCCCACCTGAAACAATCAAGTAATAGAGTGATGAGCTTTCTTGGATTTGTACCATGTGCCACCTATCTTTGTTGAAATGTGAAGACACAGATCACCAGAATTAGGCCCAGAACATGAATCCTGCATGGTACCAATCCAAGAACAACCTTGCTAGCATAATCCCAAAACCTCTTAATTATCAATAAGCTTTGAAATGTTACGAAAGAAATGTATTTCCATTTAAAATGGCATTCAGTATTTTAAGATGAAGGAACAACCTATACGTATACACATGTACTTATTATGGAAGAAAAAACTACACCATAAAGTAACTGTGTTCTCTCATAAAAGAGCACTCTTTAGGCATGTAGAGAATTTTAAAACTTAATATTTGGGGCAAATCAATTGCTTGAGTACTTATTATGCATGGTAAATCAAACTTAGTAACTAAGAAACCACAGAAGTTGATAGTTAAAATCAAAAACCTACAATCTCATAAAAGCAAACCATCTACCAATGACAGCTTGACATGCATGGGATTCTGTAATATTGTGGAAATTCCTCAGAATTAAAGCAGATTTTAGAAATGAGGATTAACTTAATGTCTCTTACTGAAACTATAGAGGTAAATAAGTATAAACTTACCAGTTCAATCCAGTGTAGGAATGCATGGCATCTATAATGTACTGCAAGGCCTTCACAGGTAAAACAGAATCAGCAGAGGCAATTGCAACTTCTTTAAGAATAGGAGCCTGAGAATTCACAGCTTCCATCGTATTGTTTTTTAGAACATCTGCTATGTCAGTCATTATTTCAATCTTATCGGAACCCTGATTAGTTGTTGACATATGTCGATATAAATTATACCCAGAGCTCGGAGAAAGGAATCTGTTTGAAGACATTCTATGTTCAGAATAGGCAAAACACCACATTGATCCATCCACTGAGTTCCCAAACATCCTTCTTTGGAAAAAATTACTAATCCCTGGTGAAGATGACCTTTCGCCAGTGCTTTCATGTTTCCCTTCATCACTGTGGAGAACATAACTGAAAGACGGGTGGCACTTTTGATTCATGAGGTTCCCTCTTATCAAGAGGCAACGCCTGTGGGCCATTTGTATTCTTTGAAATTTCTATCAAGCAACAATAAGTAACCAAAATTACAAGTGCAATCGACGAATATTATTCCATGTCAAGAAACAGCATTTCTGAGAAGTTTGGTTTGTTTACAATTCTGATACCAAGAGAAACTTGACTCATAAGCAACAAGCATAACTACAATTTCCTAGGTCGGTGTGGACGATGAACACTCTTTCAATTGGACAAATGCACAAATGAATGGAAGATGTTAATGTTCTGCCACTTGTTGTTGGAGGTTTCACACCTAACTAGTGGTAAGATCAGTTTAGAGTATACAACTGAATGCAAATTCCATCTTTTTGTAAGATTGAATTAGGCTTAAAATTCATTTATTCAGAAATAGTACATTAGCTAGTTATAACTTTAGATTTTTAGAGTAATCCCAAATGTAAAATTTGGTAACATATACCTTCCACAGAACAAGTTGAAATATTTAGTAGTTATTGCGGCTAATGAACTTTCACTTGTTTAAGACTATAATCATGTTTGGATACGAAGCTGGATAGACAATTGAGAGCCTCTCTACTGGAAAAAAATTTCTACATTTCTGATCGAGAAAGCACTTGTAACTTATATCCATACAAGCCCCACATATCTCCGCAAATCATAACTTTTATTTATTAAAATACTTCCAAAGACATCATACTCCTTCAAGAAACAAGTGGAAATTAGTGTGCATGGTGTTTTTTTAACAATTGGGTAGTGCACTGAACAAGAATTGCCTAAAACCTAAAACCCCGTTTTTTACATATATTTTACAGAACTCTACACAACCGAACAAGGAGCTATAAAACGAATAGGTCCCCATCAACTTCGTCACATGTAAAATCAGAAAAGATAAATGAGCTAACCCCATAAAACCTAGATCAACAGAAACAACACATATGAATGCAGCAACAAGAAAAATAAAAATACACGCTTTATTTTTCAGGGATCTGATTCGTGGACGAAGAAACAAAGCACAAACTCTATAAGGCAGACGACAACGTAGTAAGAAAAACCAGACAACATAAACGAGGAACCAACAGACCTGGCGACTGGTGAGTTATTGATGCTTCTGCTTAGACTAAAAGAGAGAAAAAAAAAACGAAAACCTCTGAACTCTGTTTTGTTTGTCCAATTAGTCAAAATGCTTTTACATCCAAAGGAACTTCAGATTTATAAAAATAAAAATAAAACCACATTAAAATGTTGAATATATTTAGGATATCATTTATATACGCTATTATTAAACTGTTATTCGGTTATAAATTATTATGCATAATAATATGTGTTAATTTAAAATCGTTGTTATATATTTTTTTCAGATAGTAATTATTGACTATGTGTATGAAAATTGTTTTATAATGGTAGTATATTGAAATTAAAATAGTTATAATATCATATACAATACTCCATGATCAGAAATTATTTTTCGACGGTAGTATATTTAAATAATTATTTTTATAATCAATATCAATTTGTAAAAATCATTTCAAATATATTTTGATCTCCAAAAGTATTAAATATATTTTCTAAAGATTGAGAAAATTCTAAGACGAGTATTTCACTTCCAATAATATTTTTTTTGTTTGTTTAAATTGAATTTGTTTAATTATCTACCTAATGATTCAAATATATATAGTTAGCATGATTGCATAACAAAGAAAAATATATATCTAATTTGCACTCAAGTTTACATAAAAAAAAAGTCCTGGCAAATATTCCAAAGTTTATGCTACAGAAATAAAATACTTAAATTGTAGCCCGTTATTCCGGTATATTTTATTGAATTAGTAAAAATTATCCTAAACAAAATTTAATTTTTATATCAATATCATATCACATGATGTGATAATTACAATGTTGTGTGTCTTGTCATGATTCTCAATTTTATCCTAAACAAAATTTAATTTTTATATCAATATTATAATTATTATGATGATATTTTTATTAAAATTAATATTTTTTTTAAGATTAAGTTTATTTAAATTAATATTTTACATTAAATTTTATTTAAATTTTGTTTTCAAATTTTAAATATATTTATTTTAAATTGTTATAAAACTATTTTAATATTTTACATTTAATTTTATAATATTGTTATTTTCAAACAAACTCTAACATTTGTATATAAATTATTGATATATAAATATATGAACCAAAATTTAAATAAGTTTAATGTAAAATTTAAATTTAAATAAACTTAATATGGTTAAAAATATTCAATAAAAATATCATTATAACATTTATGTAAAAGTTAAATTTGGTCTCAATTTGGAGAATGATGCAATCGCTTTAGTTTAAAAAAAAATAAACTAAATTGAGACAAAATACAAAATAAAGGAATTAAATTTACATTTTGCACATGAGATTTATTCCAAGAGTGATGACATGTGACATTATTATTGTCAGGTCACACTATCTCTACTACATGACAGGATTTGAAAAAATGAATAAATAAAAAACTGCAAACTAACATGTGCCGCATGAGTTAATGTTGGTAGTATTGTACTAATGGAAACAACTAAATTGTATCAAATTTTATAAAATGAGGACCTAAATGAGACCGATTAAAATTTAATGACCTAATTGAGAATTTTGAATAAACACGAGGACCAACCAATGATTTAAATGGTTAATATAAAGAAAGATATTTTTGCACGCTTACATAGTAGGGTTTAAGTAATTAACTTTATTTAGCACTTAGGCAGTGCATGAGGTCATAAGGTGAAAAGTTATGGAAGATTTGATATTAAAGTTGAAAAAGGTAAAGACCTTAAAGTGTATAAGGAAAACTAATATGTAGTGTGGAAGACTTAAATGAAGTAGAGATTAGATGATTAATCAGGTAGGATGGTGTTTCCCAAAAAGGGAAAATAGTCTTTTTGAAGAGGATAAAGTATCATAGGGGTTTTATGCCGAGTTCAACATCAGTAGGAAGTGGTTGGATCTTCTTAACAATAATAACATCAAAGTTGAGAGAAGGAATGTTAAGGGTAAAGAGGTTCACATGAGATGAAGGTTTGTTCTTAGACTAAGGTGATATGAATAAGGTGCAAAAAGGAAAGACACAACAAAGTTTTGTTCTCAAGGGGAAGGATATATTAGTGTTTTCAAATTGTATCCAAGTGAGGAAGCAGATGGATGATCTCCCAGAATGGAAAAGGTGTTTGTAACACCCCATTTTAGGATGTCATGATTACGAGTAAAAATTTAGAATTTTTAAATACTATTGCGGAAATATAATTTCAATAAATCTTTACAATTAACCAAAAATAAAATGTTTATTATAAAATAAAAATCTAATAAATTTGTTTATTCAAAACAAAACCTTAAATTTTCGAACTCTCTCAATCAACTCATCGCGCTATACAATATTCAAATTATCTACATTATCATATGCTCCCATATAATGACACGTGTTATATGATTATCGCATACATACAACAAACAAACAAATACAAGGATGAACTAATTGAGAATCAAACATAAGCAGAATAACATAACTCATAAGTGTTAAATATTCACTACAATATTAAACACACCAATAGCCTAAACACGATTATGCATCATTACCACAAACCAATGGTCAATCCCTCATACCCTACCATACCACCTATTCATCAGAACTGACCTATTTGAGTCGTCCTGCCATCGTAACAAGACATATTTCCCTTGCCTCTCAAGGACTTACAAGTAACAACTTCGGCGAATCTCATAATGGGAAATATACTCAGCAACGAGCATGAGCAACAATGAATCGTCTTTCTCCTTTCCACTGCATCACACAAGCAAGAAGGTATGACACAAACTATTCTCTTCTACTTCCTCACACAAGTGAAAAGAACCTCTTTCCACTACCTTGCACAAGCGAAAGAGTCATTGTTGGATTTTCTAGGTACGACGAGACCCACCAACAACATGTCTTATAACACCTCCTTAAAATATGCGTATATTGTTTCTTTCATGCTCTTTTTTTTCTCCCACGTGCATTTCTCTTTCTGTGCAACGCATGCAAAGACTCACGTTCCATATTTTGTTTTTTCTCTCTCTATTTTAAAAATCATGCAAGATTCATGTTTACTTAAATGATTCTCTCTCTGCAACCTTTCAATGGCAATTCCCTAGACCCACTCACTTATACAACAAAATAAAGCCCAAGTGAATTTTCACCTAGCAAAGTTCAAACCATGGCCCATGCAATTATCAATACAAACCCCAACCACAAGTCTACAAGCTTTTCATTTCATAATACACAAAAAAAGCTACCCATATAAATCATACAAACCATAACTTATGTTATTAAACAATAAATCAATAAAACTAAATTAATTTATTTATCCATTAACAATTATAATACAAAAGAAACAAATTTATATCATTTTTTTCTTTTTTCTTTATCATATATATTATTTTATTAATTTTATTCAAGTTTTACATTCTTTCCAACTTCAAAAAATTTCGTCTCGAAAATATTTGTATTTGTAAAAAAGATACAAATACTTCTTCCTCATGTACATTTTCTAATTCCCAACTCATTTCTCGAGTCCCTTCATTCTAAAGTACCTTCACCGTGTGAATGTTCTTTCCTCTTAGTTTCTATTCCCATCATACAAAACACTCTTCTTGTTGCCTTGACTTTTCTCTAGACAACTTCTAATGTGATTGACTCCATTAAGCTATTTTCTTATATGGAAAAGAGATAGCAAAATGCTCAGACTTGTCATAATTATAACACTTCTTCTCGTCTAACTTTCCAACTGCAATCTTTAGATAATTTCTTCTAGATGATCTCCCCTACACTCAAAACACTTCAAAGTTCTTTGACTGAACTACTGTTGTCAAGTCTACCAATATACGGCTTCTCCCGTCAGCATGAAAGTAACAAACACTAGCTTTTGTTCCTCTGAATACTCAATAACTTCATAAATCTCTTGCTATTACTTATCAAATCATCAACCTCATCCATAGTAGTTTTCCCATTGAACTTATTTAGGTTATGATGTAAGAAATCATTCATACTGTGATTGATTCATAGGACTCGGTATAACTTGTTATCGTTGTAGCACGTCCACCATCCTCTCGATGGCTCGAGCTATCTTATCAATAGCAGATGAAAGAGTTTATGGTCTACATGCCATAATCTAGCATATTCAAGCATCACAACTTTTAACACAATTCAAAGTCACACAATAGAAACTAGATGTTGTCACTCCCCAAGACCTCACAAATTTTTGAAAATCAGGCTTTGATACCAAAATATAGTGTTGTCAAAATAGGTTAGAACCTGTTAGCCAATTCGTCCTACCACAGATGATTCGAGCTAGGTTAGGTTGAAAAAATTGAAATTTCGATACGGGCCAATTTTCAGCTCGACTCACTAAAAACCCAGCTCATTTGGGTTGAACCTGTAGTGAGCTAGGTTGGCTCACCCACCCACTTAGTTTTCTACAAAGTACTTTTTGTTGGGTTAATCAATTACAAAATATTGAAACGAAGGCTCGTATGAAATTATTTTGTATGGATTAATTAGGCAACATTATAAATCCACAAATCTATACTTATTAGCTCAACTTTTATGCAAAAACAAATTTGAATCGATGTGAAGCTATTAAAAATTTTGTTAAGGGGATTTTGTGATATCTTTGTGTGAATGAAATCTTATGTTTGATCGATCATAAATATAATTTAAGACCATTTCCATTTATTCATATTTGAATTAGAAATATTTTTTTATTTATTTTGGAAATAAAAAAACCTTATAATTAAGTGAATCAATGAGCTAACCCGTTTAACCTACCAACTTGTGGTGGATCGGGCCGGGAAAAATGAGTTAGGTTGGGTTATCTCACTAAGTGGCAAACTTGTGGTTGATCGAGTCAGCTTAGGCCAAGTGACCCATTTTAACAACACTAAAAAATTTAAAAAATTTAAATCTTAATACCATTACGAAAATCCAAATACAATAAGAACTTATAATTATCCAAAAAATAAACCAAAATTTCAATTTATTACAACTAAAACTCAAAGAAAATAGCTTATTCAAAACAAAACCATAAAATTTTCTAATTCTCTCAATCAACTTGTTACACTATACAACATTCGAATTATCTACATTATCATCTGCTCTCGTATAGTGACACGAGTTATACGATCATCGCACACACAACAAACAAACAAACACAAGGGTGAGCTAACTGAGAATTAAACAAGGTTACACACCAATAACTCAAACACGGTTAGACATCATTGCCTAAAACCATTGGTCTTCTCTTTCGTACCTACCATACTTCCTTTTCGTCAGAACCAAGCAGTTCGAGCTAGCTTATCATCGCATCAAGAGTTGTTTCCCTTGTCCCTCAATGACTTACCACTAAAAACCTTGGTGAATAAAACATTGGACATTATACTCAACAACTTTCATTAGATGATGTTTATTTCATCACTTAAATTTAACTTTTCTTCCATTACCATTAATATCAAATCCATGTTTCCATCCAATATCAGACCAATTTCTCTTGAATTTAGTGCATTTCCAGACATAATGTGATTAGCTTAATTTCACTTCAAACATAAAATAATATTTTACGAACGTAAAACATTGAAGTAGAGGTGAACTTAAAACATTGCAACAAAGCTTTGGCACAAACTTTTGAATAATGTAGTGAAACACTTTATTTTTTCAAAAATAAAATCATTTTTTTTAATAGTGCAATGCAACACTTACTATAAAATACATTTTGTGAGGCAAAGGCACAACAACTAAAACATAATGAATAGGAACACAATTTTAGTGGTATAGGCACAAGAACTTACACAAGTTGAGATCGAAGCCGAGATCGACGATACGTGAGCGACAAAGACGACACGAGAATGAAGGTGCTAGAATGAAAGCGTGAGAACGAAGACACGAGAACAAAGATGCGAGGGTGAAGACGAGATTGGAGGCGAGAACGACGATGCGAGCGATGGTGCAAGAAACCACGAGTGAGAGTGCAAGAACGAAGATGAATCCTAAGAACGAAAATGCAATTTGAGTGAATCGCAAGATTTGAATGAAGAAGATGAGTTTCGTCATTAAACCTAAATCAGAAAACCTAATTTGGTGTGCCCTAAAAAAGACTTCATTTTATGTCTTCAGAACTTCTTTGAAGTCCATATGTTCTCGGAAATTAACATCTACTATGTCTCTAAGACAGTTGTTTTTCATTCTTCTCGAATTGTTTCTTGATTTAGTAGATAATTATTCTCGAACTGTGTTTCCCTTCTAAAGAGTTACATGTTCTCATGACATTCATCTCATAAATAAGTATTTAATAAAATTGTCCTTCACCCTCTCCAACTCTATAGAGTATAATTTTCTTTGGTTTAGGACCATTGAGGTTTAGAAGACACAAAACGAATTCTTGATAATTGTGGAAGGGGCTTTTATCCTTTGCTAACACTGTCCCTGTGAAGATTGTTTATACCATCACCTTTTCTTTTATCCATCTTCATAAAAATTGACTTTTAATCAATCAAGCAATATAAAATCCGTCTTTGAGTCAATTGCATGTAATTTACCTTATTAATCTTGTACTTTATTGTGATTCTTGATATCTTAAATAATTTATTTTTACTTTTCGATAAAACAAATATACAATTTAAAAAAATCTTATTTATCCAAATCCTTTATAAATAACTACTAAGACCACATAACAACCACTAAACTGAAAATGCTATGGATGTACAACATATTTCTATCTTTAGTAATTATAAATAATGGTAACAAAATAATATACATTAACTCATTTTAATAAAAGTTTAGAATATATTAAAAGTATAAAAAGACCATAAAGTCTTTTATGCTTATAATATAATATCTAAAAACAAAATATGCAAAGAGAATAAACAATGCATGTAAAAGTTCAAAAATAAGATATAAAATAAAAAATGTTAAATATATTTTTAGTTTTTAAACTTTTACTCTAAATTGAAATTGATCATTGGATGAAATTATTGATATATTTTGATTCTAATGAATGGATATAATTTTTATATCAATTGTTTTACTTATTAAACATGTTTCAAACTAACATTTCACTTGCTTATACTATTTGACACTTTCCTTTTTCAATGTCATATAGGAAATACATTTGACACAAAAAACAATTAACATAATTGAGTTAAAAATATTATAATTATTATTTTTAAAGTTTGGGAACAATAATGTACTAAAGTTTGAAATAAGACAAATTCTAATTTTATGTCAAAATTCAAAGACTAAAAACTTATTTAATTCAAATAAAAAGAAATAATTATATTTGGATAACTTTTCCTGATAAGTAAAGTTACATTTAGATACCAAATAATTGACTATACAAAGGAACTCAATTGATTAATTAATAAAATATTTAACTTTTATTATAACATAATAACTAATTCAAAATACATTAAATTATTTTTAAAAATTTATTTCATTAAATATTATCAAAAATATATTAATATACAACTAAGTTTATTTTATCTATATCAAAATTTTCACTTTCTTTCCCTAAAATTTATTTTCTTTTCAATTCACCCAACAATTTTTCCTACTACAACTAAGGATAAGTACTACTATTAGTTGTATTTGTCCCAACGCCCTGCATCCGTAATATTATCATAATCATTACCAAATATATATTATAATTATACAAAATCACAATAAATAAATAAATCACTTCTCATACCATACAAAATAAAATAAACATTCACACAAATTGAACTATTTAATTAATTATGAATATCACCAAAAATAAATAGTTATTGTAATACAATCACTTAGTGCATTCACCCAAATATATTTATAATGATTTAAAATTATGAAATAAAAAACCATTTAGTATAACTCTACCAACTTAATAATAAAACATTTCATATAATTTTACCAAAGTTATAAAAACACTTTTAGTATAACTCTACCAAAATAATAAAAAACCATTTCATATAATTTTACCAAAGTTATAAAAAACATTTCATATAAATTTACCAAATTATAAAATATTATAATATCTAAAAGGAACATTAGCATCATTTTCAAATATATTATTATAACTATAAAAGTATTTAAAAAAATTAAATAAATCACATATTATATCTAATCAAAATTCGTTACAATGAAATTACTTAGTTATGATCACCCTAATTATTAAAATTACATAATACAATAGTATGCTATGAATTGAAAATATAAAAAAAATGATTATATTTAGACATAATAAAGCCAATGTCAGAAAACATTTGTCAACGTTATAAAGCATTCTTTTATAAACTAAATATATTAAAACCAAATATGAAGTGAATTTGATTTCAAAATAAAAGACACCTAATTACAAAATATTAGTTGATTATTAACCGTCTAACTGCTTTCCAACCACTCACCTAATAAAGAAAATAGCCATGTTACCATAGGGAAATGAATGTTTACTGATTTCAGTTAAGTCTATCACAAGTCAACTCAAACTTCAAAGATTGCTCCACTAATACATTATATCACCAAACAAAGTAATTACATCAATTGGAGAATATATCCTTTACAAGCAAATTGAAAAACAGTTACTCCTTGAATAGCATCTTCACTTTTTCTCTGACCTTCAGGAACAGCAACGGAATCTATAGCCTGACAAATGAAATTCATGTCGTGATTACAAAAAATGTGGTTGCTGGAACAACAATCTATAACATACATACATACATGAACATTCAAAACTTCAAATTTCAATAAGCTGGGAAAATACTAAGAATCTCATCAGACACAAGGAAAACACATCCAGCAACCAAAGTAATTGTTTTGTACAAATACAGGTATTTTATAATCAAGGTCACCTATATATTTATGCAGAACAGAAGACAATATCACCAAATCTAAACCTTACACTCTAGAAACTAAATTGTTTGTTAAGTTATGCATTAGTTCGTGTAGTACAGGTCATGTTATAATCTTCTTGATGAAACCACAATTATGCAATATTTTTCAGGAATATGCTACTGAGGGACTACAGACCATGGATCCACCCTATGTAGGCAAGATTTTAGGCTTAATCATATTTTCTGACCCTGAAAATAGAGTCAATTTGGCTTTTAGTCCCAACTAACAAAATTCCATTTGAAACCCAACTCTGTGAAAATATATGGTTGTAATTTATATGCTTGTAAACAGATCAACAACATCTGGTATAGCCTGATTGTGCCACTATTACCAATTGCACAGCATATGTCCACTTTCCAATAGTTAAAACTAACTAGAAAGGAAAACGAAACAGACTGGAAGATATATAACTGTATTACCTTATCTTCCATCTCCTCCTCTATTTTTTTCATGTGACGCCTCATTGGCTGCAACACCCATGACATATAGTTAAGTAACAAGACAGAGTAAAGAAAAAAGTTCTTACTAATTAGTCACTACAACAAGCTTGAGGACCTTCACAGATAAAGGGGCGAGAGAGATAGGGAGAGTACAGCTAGGAACAAATCCACTAACTTTTGTTAGGAATATCTTAAGTCAAAGAGAGGAAAAGGGCCAGAGAAGAAACAGTTTCCTTCGAATGTTTGACATTTATCCCTTCCAGCCAATGCATATGTGAATGAAAAGAAAAATAAACACGAAAAAAATTATTGCAAATACATCAATTTAGCAAGAAAAGGTGATGAAGCTACAAGCCGCAAATACACTATAGGCTCAGAAGTGGCCTAAAGTTGATTTATTAAGAATGGAATGTTGCACTTCGAGTCAAGAGAGTTATCCGAAAAATGGTCAAGAAAAAAACAACTTTCAAATTGTACAATCCGGAAGTCATTTGGCTTATCACAATCCAAAAGTCATTTTTGGCTTTCAAACTGTACAATCTGGAAGTGACTTTTGACTTCCAGTTCCTAGACTCGGAACGACAAACTGAGAATTTTTTAATATGGAGTGCAGGGAAAAATATATAGAGGTGCATGAAGAAGCGGCCCATGCATGGTACCAATCCAAGAAAAAACTTGCTATTATAAGCCAAAAACCCTTAATTATCAATAAACTTTGAAATGTTATGAAAGGAGTTGACATGCCAATATCAGGCATCACTAATAGTGAAAAAAAAAGTGTTTCCCTTTAAAATGGCATTCAGTATTTTAAGATGAAGGATCAACCTATATGAATGTGCATACGATGGACTCATCATTGAAGAACGTTTTTTTACCAAAATTATAAAAAACATTATCATATTTATAAGGAACATTAACATCATTATTAAATATATTGTTATAAGTATAAAAGTATTTCAAAAAATTAAATAAATCACTAATCATATTATATAAATTAAAAATTCTTTAAAATCTAATTACTTAATTGATTAAATATATTTAATTGACATTATTCTTGGCTACCTTGATCATCAACCTGAACCTTAGTCCCACAACAAGCCTTTTTGGTCTGCTCTTTAATTACTACCTTTCTACCACAGCAACCTGCATCCTTGTTACCAAGTTCGGACCTCCTCTCTAGGAACTCACTGTTCTCCTTCCAAACCTCCCCATTTGAATAGACCTCCTTTTTCCAAATAGGAACTTTGGCTTTTATCTCATCTATCAAAAATCTACATGCCTCCAGTGCATCTGCCCTGTGGACAGATGAGACTGCAATGAAGACACTTGTTTCACCCACAGGCACCGTGCCTATACGATGAGCAACAGCGATGGAATGTAGGTTCCAGGATGCTCTGGCGGATGAACAGATCATGTTGATACAACGTATTGCCATTGGAACATAAGCTTCATATCTCAACTCCAAGACTGTTTTCCCTTCAAAGGTGTCACGAGTTGTGCCAGCAAATGTTGCTATAGCACCAGCTTGTGGAGCACTAACAAAATTCATGTATTTAGCAACATCTACTGGATTCAGGTTTTCCACGATTTCAATAAGATTTTTATCATCTTTCGCAGCCATTTTCCACAAGTCAGATACAATGATGATGGAACAAAAATCCAACGTGATTTGAACACTTTCTTCCTTCGAAAATTAAAGTAGACAAGTCCAGCAGTTCATCCTTCAAATTGATTATAGCCACTCATAGTTCCCAAAGACCTGGTGAAAAGCTTCTATAATATTAGGTTATAATCTCAACATCAAATGACCTATAAATAAACAAATCACATATATATGTAACTGGTTTCTTAGGAACTTTGAAGGCTTGAAAGAAACCTTGGTAATTACAAAATATTAATAAAGTAATAGTATTAATAGTAAAGAAAATAGCAGCAAGGCTGGTTTCTAGAGTTGCTGTAGGGAATCACGACTTTTTAAGAAAACTAAGAATGATTGGTTAATTGAATATTGAAATCAGAGAGATTTGTATGCAGTTAAGGGGTGAAAGTACTTGAAATGTAAATACAGGAAGAGGAAAGTGGAAAAGTATCACATTTCATGAAGTGATTGGAGAAATTGATCTCTCTTCAACCACACTGGTTAAGATTAACGAAATTAGTAGTTCTACTTCTGAAATAACACCAATTTTATTCTGATCTAGTTTCTATAACAACCTAAAATCCAACTAGTTGTCTAACTTTCAGAGTATTGCTACACGGTGTACTAACATATGA
Source organism: Vigna nakashimae (assembly GCA_034642375.1). NCBI lineage: Eukaryota > Viridiplantae > Streptophyta > Magnoliopsida > Fabales > Fabaceae > Vigna > Vigna nakashimae. The sequence continues at coordinate 39,725,579 of CM067762.1, read as the reverse complement.
ATGGAGTGGGAAATTTTAAAATTATATTAAAAAAGGAAAAATTTAGATTTCACGTGGGGTTCTGCTGCTTTGTGTCTATAGTTGCTATCTTCACATAGTGTTACTTTCTGTCACATTAAAAGACAATGATACTTCAAATAAATTTTGCTCCCTTTCAAATTAAATTAAATCGGTCAGAGGGGGGAAGGAAACATCTTTCAAAGACTTCAATACCAATATTCAAACTTATCCTATTATATGAAAGCATACAATCTTCATCAGAAGTCCGTGCACGTCTTTGTAATAAAATAAATAAGGATTTTTCCTTTAGAACCCTGAATAACTACAGTACTACATACAATCAGAGTTAACTACAAGAATTAGAATTAGCTAATCTGCTAGCAGATATGAACTAGTTGTTTAGTAGGTAGATGTATAACGCCAATGACTCATATTTGTATTTAAGCAAGATTTGATAAGTTAGTTCACATGGTAAATGTATTTCAACTCTTATATGTTTGTTCAACTATCATATCATCCCATTACATAGAAATCATCATGACATTTAATGTATGATATGACCCCAGGGCCTTTAACGCCATTAATTATTCAGAGATGAGACAAGGGGAGGACTAATTTCATTTGACAAATTACAATTCCTAAAACTAATTCTAAAATTTTAATTGTTGAGATTAAAATGATACTGCTACAATTTCGAGGATATCCATCAACTTACCCGTTTGTCTAACGTAGGATACCCATTGCTTCTGTGGATGAAGTCCCTTTTTCATCTTCTTCCAATTTGCAACCTCGCCACCTGAAAATACATTTTATCAAACATTTTACATGAAAAGGTCAAATAATGGAAATTCATTTTGAAATTAGAGCATACATCAATGTAAAATAGACAATCACTTGCAGAGTTAAGAAACACAAGTCTAAAAAGTTAGCAAATGTTTTGGCAATTAAAATCTAAAAATAAGAATTTCTCCCCTTCATTTACAATTTCAATTAACAAAAAACTGATATTTCAAGTGAATTCAGAGAAAAAGTTTCCGCACTTACTGGAGGTAAATTATATTCAATGCAATTGCTGAGCTTCGATGCTAGTTGGATTCAGTTCACTGATTCAGTCGCAGAAAGAGAGAAAAAGGGGCTTTTGGTTAGGTTGAAGATGAGGCTGCAGCAACGATTGGGACCAAATAAAAACTAACTCATGTCATTTGGTATGTCATTTCTTTCCTTCTGCAACCCATTAGCATAGCACCAATGGGGTAGTTAAAAGATTGGACTGTTCCTTTACTTCTTTTAAAAAAATATTTTAAATTGTTTAATAATAACAAAATTATTTGTTAATAAAAAATAAAAATTTAAGTTATAATTTAAATTACTTATTTCAATTTAATATTGTAAATATGCATTATTTTAGATGTAATAAACTAAGATAATTTAAATTGAATTTAAAACAAATATTAAAATATCATTTATAAAATAAAAAACAAATTCACAAATTCAAATTAGGAAAAACAAATAAATAATATCTACAAAAATAAATAAATTTAAAAATTTATTATTTATAAAAGACTCATTGATTATTTAATTAATATTAATTATTTAATAGTTTATATATAATTGATTAAAAGTTAATAGTTTATGTAAATTAAATTTATTACCTTTAAATTACTCTATTATAATTAATAACAAAAATTTAACTTATAAGTATCAATAGTTATTTAATTTGAAATACTATTAAATATGTATCTTTCAAGTAATATAATACATAACTGGAGATAAACCCCAATAAAAACTCAAAAGTAATGACAAGAATGCTTTACTCAAAGCATAACGATACTTTGCCATTCATAACATTTTGACACAATCACGTGTCGTGTAATCATCCTATTAGTTTATGTGAAAAATGTTTTAAGAAAATGAAAATGTGATCGAAATTGAAAGGTTAGAGGGTTTTGTTTTCACGACATTCATTTGGAGGAGTTTGAAAAAAAAGAGAAGGTGATTTTCGCGAGAGAAATCTAGAATCCTCCTCCTCTCACTCATCACAAGCGTCCCTCTCCCCACAAGTGTTTCCGCCATTGTCAGAATTTGAAGTTCGCCAGAGTGTCGTCGTTATCGTAACATTTGAAACTAACGAACTCTGAAACCGTCATTAGAGGTGGTTTTTTAAGCTTGTCTCTGTTCCTTTCGATAATGTATTGTTTGTGTTTGATGGGTTTAAGTTCTTTAACAAACAATTGGACATTTAAGGGTTGTTGTATTATTTGGGTGTTTATCGTGGTATAGCTAAGTGTGCTTTGAAGTTTTGTTGAACATTTTGTGGTTGATGTGGTTTTTGGTTGGAAAGTTTGAATTTTTTGGGGTTTGTGGTTGTTTTTGGGTTATTTTAAGTTAGATTTTGTATTATGTTTGGTTTGACAGTAATGGATTACATTAATGAAGAAGCTCATAACAATGTAAGTAAATGTCATATATTGAAAATGTATTAGTTTCTTTGAAAAATGTTAGTTAATGGTTGTTTATGTTAAAAATAATTTGTAGTTTCGATTGCGGCCGTGATGCGACACCAAAGCTATAGTTGAGATTAATGGTATACTATGAGAAAATGATCGGACACGTATCAACGAGACTCCATTCAAGTGGTGTCTTCATATCGGTGAGAATAACCATCTAGGAAATATAGATAAAACTTTGATCTTGAAAAATTATCTGCAACTAGCACATAGATTTAAAAATTATGAGTTAGTAGTCCTTGGAGAACTCTTTGAGTCTATGTTCCAACAAAACAAGTATCATCTCATTTAGAGTTCGGTAGAGAAAGTTATGAGTAAAATAATCAGCAAAGGTGAAAACTAAAAATACATGAGTATGATTAAAATGTCGATTTTAATAATTTTACTGCAATTAGTGTTTTTGTCCAAAAATTATGAATTAGTAGTCATAGGAAAAACTTTTTAGTCTATTTTCTAATAAAAAAAAAATCATCCAATTTGGAGGTATGTGAAAAAAGTTGTACTTAAAATATTAAGCAAATGTCATAGTTGACAATACATTACTTTATACGTATATCTTTTTCTTTTGATTCATAGATCTTAGTGGCATGCCTTCTCTTAGACTGATTTTAAAATATGATTTTGCATTTTGATTAGATTGTGGAAAAATGATTAAAGACATGGTTGAGTTGGAATTAAAGCATGCTCAACTAATTAAAGATGATATAGTTATTGTGATATGTTGAACTTAATTATTAACTCTTGTTCCTATCCAACTCTACATATGTTGTTTGATTTTATTTTTTAATTTATATTTATTTCATTATCGTAAGAATAGAGTAAATGTGAAGGGATATTTTGTATGGTCTTTCTTCGACAATTTTTAATGGTCTTCGAGCTATACATTACGATTCAGAATGATCTTCATAGATTACAAAAATGGTTTGAAAAGATATCCAAAACTATTAGCAATGTGGTACGAGAACTTCCTCGAGAAAGAAACCAGACTTTCTTCTCATTCTTTCATTATTCTTTCATTGTAATTAAAGTTCTATATATATATTTTATTGGACTTCGGTTGATAAATAAAAAATACAGATATGTTGTAGATCTGTTGATATTGTTGTTACAGTAAGAATGATCTCTGTCACCACAAAACAAACATTTCTATAACTCTTCATAAAAAAATGGGTAGGTACCAAAGGCCCAATAACTAGGGACCTAAGGCAAAAAATTTGCACAACGAGGTTAACATAGGTCATGACATTAATTTATGAGTCAAGTTTTTTTTAACAACTAATGGACATACAAGTCATGTTCAACCAAGGATGACCACATTGATATCCCATCCATCACCATGGAACAAACATTCTATAACTCTTCATAAAAAATGGGTAGGTACTAAAGGTTAAATAACTAAGGACTTAAGGCGAAATTTTTGCACAACGAGGTCAACACAGGCCATGACATTAATTTATGAGTGATTTCTTTTTACAATTAACGGACATACAAGTCATGTTCAACCAATGATGACCACATATTTATACAACTCTTGGTGAAAAAACTGCATTGGTACCAAAGGCTAAATAATTGAAGACTTTAGGCAAATGTTTTGCACAAACATATCAACTTCAAAATGACATTGATTTTGAAATGCAAATTTTTTTAACACTAATTTGACATACAGGTGAAGTTCAGGAAATTATTATAACATTTATATCGAACTTCATCCCTAATGAACCATTTTTTAAAGAGATATTGGTGCAAAAACTGCATTGGTACCAAAGGCTAAATAATTGGAAACTTTAGGGAATGATTTTGCACAGACATTAAACTTTCAAAATGGTATTGATTTTGAAGTGCGAATTTTTTTTTAACACTTATTTGACATACAAGTGATGTTCAGGCAATGATTATGACATTTATATCAAACTCCATCCCCAAATGAACCATTTTTTCTAGAGCTCTTGGAGAAAAAATTGTATTGGTACCAAAGGCTAAATAATCGGGGTCTGTAGGCAAACCTTTTGCACAGGCAGGTCAACTTTGAAAATGACATTGATTTTCAAGTACAGAAGTTTTTTTAACACTTATTTGACATACAAGTGATGTTCAAGCAATTATTATGACATTTATATCGAACTTCGTCCCCAAGGAACTATTTTTTAAAAAGAGATTGGTGCAAAAACTGCATTGGTACCAAAGGCTAAATAATTGAGAATTTTAGACAAAAGTTTTGCACAGACATGTAAACTTTGAAAATGGTATTCATTTTGAAGTGCAATTTTTTCTTAACACTTATTTAACATACAAGTGATGTTCAAGCAATGATTATGATATTTAAATCGAACTCCATCCCCAATGAACCATTTTTTCTAGAATTCTTGGAGAAAAAATTGCATTGGTACCAAAGGCTAAATAATTGAAGAGTTTAAGTAAAGGTTTTGCACAAGCAGGTCAACTTTTAAAATTACATTGATTTTGAAGTGCAAAATTTTTTTTAACACTTATTTGGCATACAAGTGATGTTCAGACAATTATTATGACATTTATATCGAACTTCATGTCCATGGAACCAATTTTTTAAAGAGAGATTAGTGCAAAAAGTACATTGGTACCAAAGGTTAAATAACTGGGAATTTTAAGCAAAGATTTTGCACATACATGTAAACTTTGAAAATGGTATTGATTTTGAAGTGAAATTTTTTTTTAACACTTATTTGTCATACAAGTGATGTTCAGGCAATGATTATGAATTTTATATCGAACTTCATCCCTAATGAACCATTTTTTCTAGAACTCTTGGAGAAAAAATTTAATTGGTGCCAAAGGCTAAATAACTGGAGACTTTAGGCAAAGCTTTTGCACATGCATGTCAACTTTGAAAATGACATTAATTTTGAAGTGCAAAATTTTTTTTAACACTTATTTGACATACAAGTGATGTTCAGGCAATGATTATGACATTTATATCGAACTTTATCCCTAAGGAACCATTTTTTCTAGAATTCTTGGTACAGAAACTACATTAGTACCAAAAGCTAAATAACTGAGGAGTTTAGGCAAAGGTTTTGCACAAGTAGGTCAGCTTTGAAAATGACATTCATTTTGAACTACAATTTTTTTTTAACACTTATTTCACATACAAGTGATGTTCAGGCAATAATTACGACATTTATATCGAACTTCATCCTCAAGAAACCATTTTTTTAGAACTCTTGGTGTAAAAAGTACATTGGTACCAAAGGCTAAATAACTAGGGACTTTAGGCAAAGGTTTTGCACAAACAGATTAACTTTAAAAATGACATTCATTTTTAAGTTCAAATTTTTTTTAACACTTATTTCACATACAAGTGATGTTCAGTCATTTATTATAATAATTATATAGAAGTCCATCCCCAAGGAACCATTTTTTCTAGAACTCTTGCTGCAAAAACTTCATTGGTACCAAAGACTAAATAATTGGGGACTTTAGGAAAAGATTTTGCATAAAAAGGTCAACTTTGAAAATGACATTCATTTTGAAGTGTAGAATTCTTTTTAACACTTATTTCACATGCAAGTGATGTTCATGCAATGATTATGACATTTATATTGAACTCCATCCCAAATAATCATTTTTTGTAGAACTCTTAGTGAAAAAAATGCATTGGTACCAAAGGATAAATAAGTGGAGACTTTAGACAAAGGTTTTGCACAAGCAAGTTAACTTTGAAAATGACATTCATTTTAAAGTGCATAATTTTTTTAACACTTATTTCACATACAAGTGGTATTCAGGCAATGATTATGACATTTATATCGAACTCAATCTCCAATAAACCATTTTTTGTCGAACTCTTGGTGAAAAATTTGTTCACACATGCACAAATTTTCAATTTTCAAATCAATATAATAATTTACTTATAAATTATTATTCAAACGATTATGTTGTTCATACACAAAAGCAATTAACGTCAAACATTGTTGGCTATATAAATGATGGATATGGAAAATGAAAACTTCATTATCATAACAATGTCGTTTTCATTCTTACTGAAACAACGATCTACAACATATCTGTATTTTTTATTTATCGACCAATGTCCAAGAATATATATGACTTTAATTACAATGAAAGAATGAGAAGAAAGTCTGGTTTCTTTCTCGAGGAAGTTCTCGTACCACATTGCTAATAGTTTTGGATATCTTTTCAAACCATTTTTGTAATCTATGAAGATTATTCTGAATCGTGATGTATAGCCCAAAGACCATTCAAAATTATTGAAGAAAGACCACACAAAATATCCCTTCACATTTACTCCATTCTTACGATAATGAAATAAATATAAATTAAAAAAATAAAATCAAACAACATATGTAAGAGTTGGATAGGAATAGAGTTAATAATTAAGTTCAACGTATCACAATAACTATATCATCTTTAATTAATTGAGCATGCTTTAATGCCAACTTAACCATGTCTTTAATCATTTTTCCACAATCTAATCAAAATGCAAAATCATATCTTAAAATCAGTCTAAGAGAAGGCATGCCACTTAGATATCCAAATCAAAAGAAAAAGATACATATATAAAATAATGTATTGTCAACTATGACATTTGCTTAATATTTTAAGTACAACTTTTTCCACATACCTCCAAATGGGATTATTCTTTTTTTATTAGAAAATAGACTAAATAGTCTTTCCAATGACTACTAATTCATAATTTTTGGACAACAACACTAACTGCATTAAAATTATTAAAATCGACATCTTAATCATGCTCATGTATTTTCAGCTTTCACCTTTGCTGACTATTTTGCTCATAACTCTCTCTATCGAACTCTAAAGGAGACGATTCTTGTTTTTTTTGGAACAAAGACTCAAAGAGCTTTCCAAGGACTACTAACTCATGATTTCTAGACCTCTATGCTAGTCGTAGATAATTTTTGAAGATCAACGTTTTATCTATATTTCCTAGATGGTTTCTCTCACCGATATGAAGACACCACTTGAATGGATTTTTGCCGACACGTGTTGGATCATTTTCTCTTAGTATAGCATTAATCTCAACTATGACTTTGGTGTCGCACCACGACCGCAATCGAAACTACAAATTATTTTCAACATAGAAAACCATTAACCAACATTTTTCAAAGAAACTAATATATTTTCAATACATTACATTTATTTTTATTGTTATGCGCTTCTCCTTTAATGCAATCCATCACTGTCAAACCAAATGTAATACAAAACCTAAGTCAAAATAACCCAAAAACAATCACAAACCCAAAAAATTCAAGCTTTCCACTCCAAAACCACAGGAGCCAAAAAATGTTCAACAAAACATCAAACCACACTTAACGATACCACGATAAACACCCAAATAACACAACAAGCCCTAAATGTCCAAAATGTTTTTAAAGGACTTAAACCCACCGAGCACAAACAATGCATTATCGAAAGGAACGAAGGCAAGCTTCAAAAACCACCTCCAATGATAGTTTCAGGGTTCGTTGGTTCCAAACGGCAGAACAACAACGCATATAACGTTGCGGTCAATGGTAGCTCTCCGACGAATTTCGAAGTTCGGCAACAATGAGGACGCTTGTAGGGAGAGGGACGCTTGTAGGTGGGTGGGTGAGAGGAAGGTTCTCTAGAATTCTCTTGCAAAAATCACCTTTTTTTTCAAACTCCTCCAAATGAATGTTGCGAAAACAAAACCCTCCAGCCCTTCAATTTCCATCTAATTTTTAATATTTTAAAACATTTTCCACATATACCAATTTGAGAATGACACGTGGCTGTGTCAAAATATTGTAAAAAAAATTGATGTCAAAGTATCATTATCCTTACACAAAAGATTTGGAGTATCGAAACACTAAAGTCTGGCGATAGAGTTCGCCAATCACTATTGTTAGTTTATTTCATCATAACATAATTTTATTTTGTTGAGAAGTGTTTTAAACTGAATTATATTTCTTTTTTAGAAAGCATTTTACTTATGTTATCACTTGAAAAGGGACTGAAATCATGGAGAAGTGTTGGTACATATTTAAAGTTTTGAAAATTATATCTGCTCTCTTGAATTTCTTTCGGATTCTATAAACATATTTCTTGCATTGCAAGTTACCTTCAAATAAGGAAAATTAATTAAATTACATTTGTTTAAATTTTTTAACTTAGACGTGTTGTGAATGTAATAAATGTAATGTTGAGATTCCTTGAAATGGAATTTTACGGAGTTGTGGTGAAATGAAAAATACATATTTTGAGAACCAAAAATACATGTTGAGTGGAAATGAAAAACGAAGTGTTTTAAACTCATTTATATTTCCGAAAACATTTTTTCATTCTTCATTTTACAATCGGAATAGAGAAAATACACTTTTTCTTTAATTTTTTTAATACTCTATTTTTTTTCATACACTTCCATAATATTTTCAATAAAAACATTCTTTGCTTTAATTTCTAGTGAAAACGAGACATATTTAACTTTGTGCCCATTCATTACATTCTTATTTTGTTCTTTTTAATAAAACTAAGCTCTCTTGAGAAGTTGTTCTGACGCAGGTGCGCACGCATACCAGTAAAAAGATAAAAAACAAGTGAAATCTTGGCGGCTCCCATGTAAACGGAAGAACACATATCCCGATTCCCAAGACAGTGCCTCCGCAATTCAAACGGAATTCTCACCGGAAAACAAGTGCCGGCCACCATGACAGGTACTCCCTTCTTCAATTTCGATTACCGCGTACCAAGTGAAGTTTTACACACCACCGAAATTCACTTTCCGAAGAATTCGCATTTGTTTTTTTTTATTAATTTTTTAGTTTTTGTAAAGTTTGATTGTTTATTGCGTTCTTTTTTATATTTATATTTTATTCTTTTTATGCTCCTTTGAGTTTGACTGTTCCCCTTAGTCTGAACTGAAAGCAGTTTTTCTCTCTCTCCTCTGGGTGCAGTATTTCTGGTGTTGATACAAATTGCTGTATTTTCTATAATATTTTCTCTTTATTATTATTGCTGTTGTTTGTGTGGATTTACTATAATTATTGTATGATTTAGGGACATCATATTACATGTATCAATGATGTCACTCAATTTCCATTTCCTCATAATATTTAGGAGTTTTAACAACTTTTTCTTGTAAATTCTCGGGATTTCAAGCTCCATTTAGCTGTGTTTTGTTCTGTACGTGTAAAACACTAGATTTACTACATGTGTAGTTAAAGATTAAATTTCTTAAATGGTGCTGTTTTTTAAAGCTATTTTTCAACTACTTTTATGTTGTAGGAAAGTTCAGATCAGGGAAGAGTTTAATTCCATGTAAGGTTGAAGAAGACCACCAACCTCAGCGAGGATTTATGGCCGGTATAAATGTCCGTTATAAACCAGTTGTTCTCGAAGTGAACCAAAGACCTGGGCTTGCGAGAGCAGAAGGCCTACAAGGTGAGTTAACTACCTGCTGGGCACTCAAAACCTGTTTCGGAAGCTGTAAAAATATAAGTGATTATTTACTAAGATGCCAAACTTGATTGATTACATTGTTGGTCTTGAACCTATTTGTTAGAAGAGTTGAAATTTGCAATCGTTGGTTATGAGCTCTGTTAATATGTTCCTTAATGTGATCAAATTTTCAACTAAAGAGACAAAAATTGTTATAAAGAATTTGAAAGCTCCTTTTCAATTTAATGTGCTGTGGTTTTGTGACTTGGAGCTTCACTCAGGTTAATTTATGAAGGTAACACTGGCTTCATGCTTTACTGTGGCATAGCATTTGATTGTTTCATGTTGTCAAGCAGGTGAAATGTGTTGTTATCATACTCCTGCTGAGTATGATACTTGGTAAAAAATTATCAACATAAAATCCTGAAGAAAACAGTAAAATCGTGTATTATGTGGATTTTCAGGGATGCATTCTAAGGTATACCAGTCTCGTGGTTCTAGTGACAAGGAGAAACCAAAGTACATGGTTTGGACAAACGAAATGGACAAGTGCCTCACTGAGGTACTTGCTGAGCAAGTGAAAAAGGGGAACAAAATGGATAACATGTTGAAGCCAGCAGCATTTTCAGGTGCACTAAAAACACTGAACGAAAAGTATGGTATGTATGTCACCAAAGGACACATAAAAAATCGACTGAAGACATTGAGGAAACAGTTTGGGGTTTTGAAGGAACTCCTTGCTCAAAGGGGATTTATGTGGGATGACACAAAAAAGATGGTTGTTGCAGATAACTCTGTTTGGAATGACTACATCAAGGTAATTTTCTTACATGTATTACAGTATGCATTCATAAGTTTGCAGTTTTATGTTGATTGTCGATATGCTTATGTTACCTGCAGATGCACCCTGATGCAAGGATTTTTCAGGCAAAATCTATAGAAAACTATGACCAATTATGTATTATCCTTGGAAATGAACAAGTAATTGCAAGCCTTTCAGATAATGTTACAGACACAGATGTAAACTTTGGTGTTGATAAGAGGGATCCAGATCTTGCCACTGTATCTGAAGTACATCATGATGGAAACCAGACCAAAAGCCTCAGGTGGACAGTTGAAATGGACCATTGGCTTGGAAAGATTCTTGTTGATCAAGTGAAGAAAGGCCTTAAAGTAGATAAAGTTTTGCTGACTGAAGCATATGAAGCCGCTGTTTCAGTAGTAAATGCAAAATTTGGGCTTCATCTGGCAAAATTCAATATTAAAAATCGTCTTAAAACTTGGAAGAAACAGTATGAACAGTTAATGGAAATTCTGTCTCATACTGGATTTAAGTGGGATAAAAGTAAGAAAATGATCATTGCAAATGATTCTACATGGAATGACTATATCCGGGTATGTTGTCTCCTTTGGAACTGTTAGATAGCAATCACTATCTCCTCCCCGATCCCCATGTTGAGTAAACCTTTCAGATATTGCAAAGATTATTTGTTTTTTACTTTTTAATAAATTCTTCCCAAAACTCATCAACCATTGTCTTTATAGATAACATGTGGAAACACAAGCACAACAGCTGCTGTTTGTCCACATTATTTTTTCGGAAATAATTGTTTTTTGAATACAATTAAATTTTTTGATTTAACTATTATTACAATGAAAAATAATTGCCAAAACATAAAACAAAGTAAAAATTGTAATAATATATATATAAAAAGATATAAAATTTTTTATTTTTATTAGTTATTATAATTATACAATAAAAACATTTTCAATCTTTTATCAGGACTGTTCATTATGGGTAGTTTCTTCTAAATAATGGAAACTACAAAGTTTGTTAGAAGATAGGGATAGGAAAGGTAAAAGACGTAAAACAATGTGTACACAAAAAAATAGCTACAGAAATCTTCACTATTAATTATTATAGATTAATTGTGTGTGGGTAACATTTGGGGTGCATGAGTAGCTTTGTAAACCCATCTTTTGTTAATTGTTAAGAAAGCATCTTTATAGCATGAAATAGTTGTACTTTCTGACAGCTGCTTATTTTTAGGTGGTCTTCAGTAATTTTTTTATAAACTAATGTTAGGCATCACTATGTACCTTGATATCTAAGCTGACACCCCAGAGCACTCCAATCGTTTGCCATCATAGTAAATTGATCTTCAAGTTATTCAAATAAATGATAGTGTTAAGAGTGAAATCATAACATCATATTGTCTAATTTAGTTATTGGCGTGAATATCTCATTTAAGGAAAACAAGACATCCTCTAATTGTGTGTAATGAATGCAATAAGCGTATATAGTCATGCATCCCCTAGTGTATTCTAACACATTGTTTTATGCTCGTTGTGCCTCTATTTTCTCTCTTGTAACACAATTTCTAGAGCCCAAAAGACATTCTTTGAAAACCTTGTTTGCCCAGTGGATCCATTGTCCGTGAAGATATTTTTCTTTTTTGGTGAACCATGTATATATCTAGATTTCTGTGTTGGACCTCGTTTCCTAGTGATGTTTCACTTTCTGATGACTTTTTAACACTTACTCACCCAAAATGGTGCACCTTGGCCAGATCTACTCAACTCCACCAACCACCAATGATTTTACAATTTAATTTCTCTGTGTTGATGATGGGTGTCCCAGAAATAGACAAAGCAGGACATGGAACAGACCCAACTGAACAAGTGGTGGCCATTTACGATATCAGCAAGAAAGAAAAACGGGGTTCAAGGAGAGGAGAGTCACGTACAAGCCAACAACCCAAGCAAAGTCCTATAGGAGAGGAGGTTAATGCTTGGAATGAACCTAGGAAGTTCCAGTGTGAACTATGGAAGAGATGATGACATTCTGATGATGTTCAGCCTGCATAAGCAAAGGTTGATGCTTTAAACAAACCAAGGAAGATCCAATGAGAGCTGTGGAAGAGACACAAGGGCATTCTAATTGTGGCAGGATGACATGTGAGTTGTACGTGCGTGACAGGGAGATAATGAATGGATAACTGTTTCTCTCCCATTTGATCATATTAAGTCTCATGATCAATGAATAACCAAGAAGGGAGATATTTGAGGGTGAGCAAGCTCAAGATGAATGTGATGGTGGACATGTTGACTTAGCTAAAGCAAGTTCAAGCACTTGATCTTGATAGTATAGTTGTTGATGTTCATTTTTCATCTGAGGAAGAGCTTAACATGATCATGAAGATGATGATGGTTGTGGTGTACATGAGTCATTAGATTATTGGATAGAGAAACTTGAAGACATTTGTCCTTTTCTAGCTATTTAATTCCCATCACTTTAACAACTTATGTTTTGTATATGCACAAATTTATTTATTTGGTGTAGTTTGAAAACTTATATAATAGTCATGCACTGCTAAATGTAGTCATTTTAGTGTTGTTGATTTGTTGTTGTGCTATACTTTTTCATATGAAGTAGACTCTTACGAGTCTACTAGTAGAATCTACAAATTGCTGAGTTTGATAACCACGATGTATAGTCTGGCTCTACACTAATGTATATTTAGTTTTGCAAGTATGAATAATTGAAAATACGTCTCTGAGAAATCAGAGACAAAGGCTACAACCTATGACATACTAGATACAAAAGCAACTCTATAAAAGCTATACATCAAAAGATAATCATCATTATTCAACATATGCATAGAAAATCTTGCCTAATCATCATCACAATATCTAGAAACTTGGTTGTCCCCCTTATCCTCCCTTTTCCTCATACAATAATCCTTGCTAGGAGCCTTTTTGATATATCTAAAAAATTGCATGACAACATTCCAGTGATCAATATGAGGATTATGCCTGAATTGACTAAAAGTCCCAGTTGGAAAAGAAAGATTGGGTTTGGTGATTGAGGTAAATGTGCTTCTGCACTAATCTCCTATATCTCAAGATTTGAGAATGATTCACCTCGATCAATTTGTAGCTTTTGATTGGTTTCCATGAGACTATCAATAGATCTCCACTCAGTCATGCCCGATTCCTCTAAAATTTTCAAACCACATTTTCTCTGATACCACAATGCCTTGCTTTGATCGGACTCCTCAATACCAAGAAAGTATTTTAAACAACCAAGATCTTTGATTTAAAAGTGACAAAAATAGGTGTTTTTTCACCTTGGAAATTTTAGCAGCGTCATTTCTTATAACAACAATATCATCAACATAGACAATTAAGTAAACACATTTCTTGGGAGAAGTGTGGCAACAAAACATTGAATGACCTGTTTCCGTTCATTTCAATCCAAATTTCAACATCACATGACTAAATTTCTCAAATCAAGCTCTATGAGATTGTTTGAGACCATATAGAGATCTTCACAATTTGTGGAGTAAACCAGACTCCCACTTAGCAACAAATTCAGGAGTATGCACGGTATAGATCTCCTCATTTAGGTCACCATGATGAAAGACATTTTTAATTCCTTTTTGATGAATGATTAATAGTGAATGACAACCATAGCAAGAAAAATCTGAACTGTTGTGATTTTTGCCACATGAGAGAAGGTATCACCATATATCCAACCTATAGTGTATCTCTTAGTCACTAATTTGGCTGAGACAATTAATTTCACCATTGGCTCCGACTTTAATGGCATATACCCATCTACAACCAATTGGTTTCTTTTTACGAAAAATAGGAACCAACTCCCATGTTTGACTATTCAAGAGCCTACATTTCAACAATCATGGTTTGTCGTCATCCAAAATGATAAGGTGCTTCTTGAACATTTTTTAGAATAGTAAATGAAGATATAGAGGAAATATATGAATAATACAAAGGGGATAGAGAATGATAACTCAAAGTTGTAAATAGGATTGGGTTCTGAGTATACCGAATACCTTTTCTAATTGTGATGGGCTAGCTTGAATTATCATCATTAGGTTCCGGGGTAGGAATATTTGACGGTGAAGGGCATTAAACTAGTTACAGGACAATAATTCAGAATGATTTATCATTCTTGAATCATATTTCAATATTTCGACTGCAGCATATCTGTTTGAATGTTTTCATTTTATTGCCTCCAACTGGTATAATTCGTGATGTTAATGAAATGAAAACAATCTCTAGTTTTCTCTTAAACCATCTTAATCTGTTGATGGCATCTCACTTTAATGCTGTACATTAAAGTTTCTTGATGTCTAGAAATGTAATTTTCATCTTCACAACATTCATTCTTTATTTTTTGTGTATTCAGATATATATTTAGATAGTGTATTTTATATCAAGATTTGGTTTAAGAATTACATATGTATAATTATTAATTATTTTAACCTGAGATTATAATGCTTAAGAATTATTAAGTATTTTGATGTTGATGACGTCATGATATTCGTTCTTCCTATAATGCCAGATGCATCTCGATGCAAGGACTTTCCGCGGTAGAGTTTTTGAGAACTATGATCAATTCTGCATTATCTTTGGCAATGAACCTTTGCATTGGGATGAATCTGAGCCTTGTGATGCAGTTAACTGTGATATCAATGTTAGAGATCCTGGAAGGCAAGTGCGGTGGACAAGTGACATGGACAGTTGTTTAAGTGCAATCCTTGTGCAGCAAATAATAAAAGGCAACAGAAGCGAATTTGACTACAAATGGAGGCCTGCTGCATTTGAAGCATCTGTCCTGGCTATTAATGAAAAGTTTAAGCTGTATTTGACGAAAGATCATGTGAAAAATCGTCTAAAAACATGGAAAAGACAGTATGATATTCTGAAGGAACTTATGAACCACAGCGGATTTGAATGGGATGAAAAGCGAAAAATGGTCATTGCAAATGATTCTGTATGGAATGAATATGTTAAGGTACTTATAAGCTTACTTTTAGTTTCTGTATGACAGTTTTTACTGCATAAGGATATTTTTTATCCAACTTGTAACAATTGTACCTTTTTGGAACAGAATAACCCTGATGCTCGGCTCCTTAAAGGACGAGTTATCAGAAACTACAATGAATTGCGCATAATTATAGGTCATTGTGATCCACATGATAGTCCCATGAGTGGTGCTTGTGCTACTATGGGTATGACTACAGACAATGGTGTTATGGAGGTTCAAGAGACAAACTGCCGTAGAACCAACTATGCAAAAGAGAAAGGAAATAGTGTGACATGGACAGATGAGATGGATCATTACTTGACAGAGTTGCTAGTCAATCAAGTATTGTTGGGAAACAAGCTAGAGAAAAATTTCAAGACCTCAGCATATATGGCTGTTGTAACTGCTCTAAATGAGAGATTTGGCCTAAATATAACCAAAGAAAACATTATAAGCCGATTGAACATATGGA
This sequence comes from Vigna nakashimae, assembly GCA_034642375.1. NCBI lineage: Eukaryota > Viridiplantae > Streptophyta > Magnoliopsida > Fabales > Fabaceae > Vigna > Vigna nakashimae. The sequence goes on along the minus strand of CM067762.1, from coordinate 39,709,354 downwards.
AAAAACAGTATGGCCTTTTGAAAGAGATGCTCTCTCAAGGGAGTTTTGGGTGGGATGAGGAATGTAAGATGATTGTTGCAACCAACTTAGAATGGAATGAATACATTAAGGTATATTCAGTTTTGCTTAGTATTAAATTAGTGTCGAAGTTTCTTTTTTTTATTATATTTATTTGCTATTGCAATACTTAAGCTCCTAATTGGTTATCAAGTTTAGGCCAATAAATCCAGTGATATGGTGATAATCTTCAATTGTTACCCCACCTAGTCACTTGAAGCTGTTTAAATTAAACCAGAGACCCATCATAATAATAACTAACAAAATGCATCCACATTGCCTACGTGTCATGTATTGTTTGCTGGCATGATTAGTGGTTGGTTTCATTTGCTAGCAACTACAACCACAACCTCAACTGCATATTTCACAACTTTATCCCGTTGCACTGCTGAACAATGTTTTTCTGATTCTTGTTTGGCCTGTGGTTATTCAGAAACATCCGGATGCTAGGCATTTGAGAGACCAGCACATAGCGAACTACCATGAATTATGTATGATTGTTGGTAATGAGCAAGGAATTGGAAATTGGTCCGAAAACTCTGAGAGGTTTGATGTAAATATTACACCTAACTATGAAGAGCATGCAGAAACTCCAGCACTTGTGTTGCCTAATGCAGAGCTGAGCCATGATGATGATGCAAGTGATGAAGTGCACGGCTCATCTGAGCAAACAAGGGCAAGACCTTCATCATCACAATCACATTCGGAGCAACCGTCAAAACGAAGGCGCACTTGTGATGTTTTGCTACAAATGATGAGTGTTATGGCCGCAGATATAAGTCGGATAGCTGATGCATTAACTGAAACTAACAGCAGAGTGTGCTTAGAGGAAGTGGTGGAAAAGGTACAAAATATGACTGACTTTGACGATGATCTCATCATCGAAGCTTGTGAGTATTTATGTTTTGATGAGAAGAGGGCATTCATGTTTTTGAAATTAGAAGACAGATTAAGGAAAAAGTGGTTGATGAAACGATTGCGAGGTCAATAAGGTAGTTTCATAGATTTTATTTTATTTTATTTTTTTTATGTAGGTTGTTAAAAGAAAATCGTTGCTTGAAGATGATTTTATGAATTTCTTCTTGGCATGTACTTACTCTAGGTACACCCTAGTTTAGGTTGTTACTTTATGTCATAAGAAAACTAACGTTCAGGGGGGGAAGTGGGAAAAAGTTATGGAATGACAAGGTGCTTCAAATTTCCTTCTTCTGATGTTTGTTTATTGCCTTGTACTTTCTTTGGCAATAACTTATCATTGTTATTACCATGGGGTCTGATTTTGTGTTAAGTAAATTTCTCTTATACAGCTTTGCACTTGCCCTATGATGAATGTAAAAGTATCAATATAAAATTTTCAACGAGAGTAAGTTTAATTCTTAAACAGGCCACCAAGTTTGTGTTTGAATGAATTTTGCACAAAAACCAGTTTGAGGCACAGAAGGTAGGTGCATATTTAGCTCATTTCATGTAAGGTTTAGTCCCATTTTACGCACTTCAATGTAGAAAAAAGTTGTTGATAAGTTAAAATCATTTTAAAATTAAAACTTTAAATAGTTAGATTGAGAGTTAGGTGAAAAATTATAATTGATAATTAAGGTATACATGTTTTTTTACTTCATATATAGTAGTCCAAATATTACAATTTAATTGTTACTTGACTTACCTTGTCTATACCATAAAGTAATAAATAATTATATCCTTATATTAAAGTAAATGAATGATGCCTACACATGGGTTAAAGTTAATATGGATGATGCAACTAGAGGTAGGTAGCTTAGGACATTATGCTAGTAGTGATGGTTGAAATATGGTTCTTCCTTAATTTGTCAAGTCTTTAATAATTCTTCTATTGTGGTCCAACTTCTCAAAATTCGATGAAATAAGAAAAGTTGTATTATTATTGATTTTAAAGTTTCTTATATTTTTGGGAAGATAATAAATATGTTGATCTTATGGTTATGAATTGACAGTAAATTTAACTTTATTTTTATTATTTACTCACGCTAATGAACATCAAATTATTTAATAATTATTTTAAAATTCTAAAATTTTGATTTGTTAGCATTTTGAATTTCTTTCTTCAGAATTTTAGTCTGATCTTCTATGCTTTTTCTTTTCTTTTATGAAAATTCATTTGATGACAAATAATTATTGAAGTTCTAGAATAGCAATTTAGTTTAGATACTAAAACTTCTACCTCACAATATTTATATATTTTAAAATTTCAAATGTAACTAATGCCATTTTTTTGAACCGATAGTGTTACTTATTTTTTAAAATATCAAATTAATGTCATTTTTCTCAACAGATATATTAAACGCATACTAATATTCAAGTTAAAATAGTCAGCATTAATATTCCCAAAACGGAAAGACAAATTAGTGATTCAATAAAAGAAGTAAAAAAAAAATTCTAAATAAATAAACTAAATTGGTAATTTAATATAAGAAGAATGAGACATACACTAATTAACATCGTATTAGTAATTTTTTTTGTCTGTCTCTCTTTCCATTGTATGTTTTGCATTCTGCGTTTATATATATATATATATATATATATATATTTATGTTTCTCTTTATCTTTCTCTCGTCGGTCTCTATTGGGTGATATGAAAGTTATTCAACAATCATCTTCGTTTAATAATAGAGATTTTCTCTAACAAGAGAGCAAAGATTCTATGACGCAGAAGCTGATACAGATGACAGAGTGAGACATAACATTGTTGCATGATATTGTTCCATGTTCTTTGCCTTGTTGGTTGATCACTGAGGCCAACATCAAAAGTAACATTGTTCCATGGTATTCCGTTCTCATGTTGTTCTCAACACACACCGTCTTCAATTCAAACACAAACCCAAACTCCCCTCATTAACAACACTCACCAAAACCACCCATTTTTCTTCACTCGTTTCCACTTCTCTTCAAAGTTTCAACCACACAAACCTTCTCCAACTCTGCACCCTTTGCCACACCCTTTCCCAAATCAAGCAAGCCCACGCCTTTGCCGTCTTCCATGGCTTCCTTCCTCGCAGTGTCTCCCTATGTGCCTCTCTCATTCTCCGATATGCCTCCTTTGGGCACCCCACATCCTCCCATATTCTCTTCCAACACAGTGTTGTGTATTCCCGTAGTGCTTTCTTGTGGAACACCATTATCCGTGCCAATTCTGTTGCTGGTTTCTTTGATGAATTCAGCAACTATAACACCATGGTTCGTGCTGGTGTTAAGCCTGATGAGTGCACCTACCCTTTTGTTCTGAAGGTGTGTTCTGATTCTGTGGAGGTTCATAAGGGTAGGGAGGTTCATGGGGTTGTGTTTAAGCTTGGATTTGATGGGGATGTCTTTGTAGGGAATACCCTTTCGGCCTTTTACGGGAATTGTGGGCTTCTTGACGATGCAACGAAAGTGTTTGATGAAATGCCGGAAAGGGATAAGGTGTCGTGGAATACTGTTATTGGTTTGTGTTCTCTTTATGGGTTTTACAAGAAGGCACTCAGGTTTTTTAAGGAGATGGTTGTGGCCGTCCCACGGATTCAACCGGATTTGGTTACGGTTGTGAGTGTGTTGCCAGTGTGTGCGGAAACTGAGGATGAGGTGATGGCGACAAACGTGCACTGTTATGCATTGAAGGTTGGCTTGTTGGGCAATGTAAAGGTTGGAAATGCGTTGGTTGATGTATACGGGAAGTGTGGAAATGAGAAGGCTTCCAGAAAAGTTTTTGATGAAATTGATGAGAGGAATGTGATTTCCTGGAATGCTATCATTACTAGTTTTTCTTTTAGAAGGAAATATATGGATGCTTTCGATGTATTTAGGTTGATGATTGGGGCAGGTGTGACACCGAACTCTGTCACCATTTCTAGTATGCTACCTGTATTAGGAGGATTAGGACTTTTCAAGTTGGGAATGGAAGTTCATGGGTTTTGTTTAAAGATGAATATTGACTCTGATGTTTTTATTGCTAATGCGTTGATAGATTTGTACGCAAAATCAGGATCTTCAAGAATAGCATCTACTATATTCAATAAAATGGGCGGAAGAAACATTGTATCTTGGAATGTTATGATTGCCAATTTTTCTCAGAACAAGCTTGAGTATGAAGCTGTAGAATTAATGAGGAAAATGCAAGCTAAGGGAGAAATCCTCAACAATGTAACCTTCACAAATGCTCTTCCAGCCTGTGCGAGACTTGGTTTCCTGAATGTCGGAAAAGAAATTCATGCCAGGATTATTCGGGTTGGATCTGCCCTCGATTTGTTTGTCTCTAATGCTCTGACAGATATGTATTCAAAATGTGGCTGCTTAAACCTTGCTCAAAATGTCTTCAATATTTCTGTCAGGGACGAAGTTTCCTACAACATACTAATTATAGGCTATTCTCGAACAAATGACTGCTCAGAGTCTTTAAGTTTGTTTTCAGAAATGATACTCTTGGGCATGGCTCCTGATATTGTTTCTTTCATGGGTGTAATATCAGCTTGCGCAAATCTAGCTTCCGTAAGACAAGGCAAAGAGATCCATGGTCTGCTGGTGAGAAAGCTTTTTCACTCTCATCTTTTTGCGGCGAATTCGCTCTTGGATTTGTATACCAGGTGTGGACGAATAGATCTGGCTACAAAGGTCTTCGACACTATTGAAAACAAGGATGTGGCCTCTTGGAATACTATGATTTTGGGGTATGGTATGAGGGGTGAGTTGGACACTGCAATGAACCTTTTTGAAGCAATGAAGGACGATGGTGTGGAATATGATTCAGTTTCATTCATTGCTGTTTTGACTGTGTGTAGCCATGGAGGGATGATTGAGAAAGGGAGACAATACTTTAAGATGATGAGTGATCTTAATATTGAACCAATGCATACACACTATGCATGTATGGTTGATCTCCTAGGTAGGGCTGGTCTAATGCAAGAAGCTCTGGACCTTATCAGAGGCATTTCTATTGTACCAGATACTAATATATGGGGTGCACTTCTTGGAGCATGTAGGATACATGGGAACATTGAATTGGGGCACTTGGCAGCTGAACATTTGTTTAAATTAAAGCCTCAGCACTGTGGATACTATATTCTCCTTTCAAATATGTATGCAGAAGCTGAAAGATGGGAGGAGGCAAACAAGGTTAGGGAGTTGATGAGGTCAAGGGGAGCTAAGAAAAATCCTGGTTGCAGTTGGGTTCAAATTGGAGATCAGGTGCATGCATTTCTTGTTGGTGAGAAAATTGACAGCTTGGATAATGACTTTTGGATGTCAGATTGTTAATTTTTGTATATAATATTAGTTTACCTACACATTTGAATCCGCACGTTATAGTCTGTAGGTAAATCATAATTTTTATGTAATGATAGTAATATATCTGAGGATTATATGGTGAATCTAGGAAATTGTTGAAGTTGCAAGAGAGTAATGTCCGAGGCATTTTCTGGTTGCGTATTGATCTTTTTGTCCTTTTATGGTTTAACCTCATGAATAATTTTAATGGAATTTTCTCTACCCTTTTGTAAATGTTTGTAAATGGGAGAGGGACAAATATCATATTGGCCTTCACAAATGTGCATTTACTAAATGTTCTTCTACTATTGTACTAGTAAAGTATCCTTGCGTAGGCATGGTGAATAGTGTTTTTTTGAAATTCTTTAGCAAAACAATGTCTAATAACTTATAAAGGGAATGTATAAAGATTGTAAGATGTTTAAATGTTGGTTTTTATAAGATGAATAAATGGAAAACGTTTTGAATAAGAAATCAATAAGTCACAAATTTGTATATTGGTTTACTCAACCTCAATTATGTCTTGTTTTTTCTTCAGAACTTTTAAGGGGTTACATTAATATTTTTCAAGATCACACGAGTTTTACTTCTCTAGGTTTACAACAAATATTCTCACCACTCTTGGTTCCCTAGTAAACATGACTAGTTCGAGTTTAATCGCTCGTGATTTACAACAAATATTTTTACCATTCCTGGTTTCAAACCTAGACAACAAGTGTACACAAGTGTTTTAATTCTCTTCAAAATTTACAACACAAACAATGTTAAGAACAAATGTACAAATGATAAATCTCAAGGACATGATATAAATAATGAGGTGTTTTGTATTTTGCTAAGATTTTTCTCTCAAAAGATATTAAACTTCAGTGATATATGAGCACAACAAACTTGAGTTCACTATTCTTTCTGTATAATCCTTTTTGCATTGTTATTCTTCTTATGTTATTTTTCTTGCGTTATCATCTTCTTTTTTTCTTCAAGTTTTCTTCTATATATAGCCTTCCTTGAAAGATGTTTGTTAGACAAAAAAATTGACTTCAAAACAACAAGTAACCTTTAGGTTCGAAGCCAGACTTTGCTATACTTTGTAGGGGTCAAAGCTTTCTTTCATAGCCTTAAACAAAACTAGAGCTTGTACCAAAGTCAAACTTTGGTATACTTTGTAGGGGTCAATGCTTTTTCTCAAAGCCTTAATAAAAACTTGAGCTTGTACGATGTGATAGAGCAAATGACTTCAAGGAAACAATCCTAGAATGTTCTTCTTCTCTACAATGTCTTTTTCTTAGGTGCAATGATTCTGATCATATGTTTATGCTTTATTGATTTGCACGAATTTCATAAAAGAAAGGCATACAAGATTCAAAGTACTTTACAGTACATGCATATTAGATGTTTTAAACATTGATAAGCATTAGACATTGTTGAAGTACATAAGAAAACACTAGAGGGCGTGGAACAGGGCCGGGGGTGAACATCTATCTCAACATCAATCAATCAATAATCATCATCAAGCATTACTTATCACACAATCACATTCAATAGCAAATCATCATAACCAACCAGGTTTCCAATAGAGTACATCAATCCTAATCTAAAACAAAAATTAAATAAGTTCAGAAAACTTAAACCAACAAAAGCATAAGCATATGATAGCATTCATCAGTAAATTCTATCTCAGCTCCTCATCAATCTGAGCTGTCCTCTGTATCTTCCTCTTCTTCCTTATCTTCTTCATCTTTAAATGCATCATCATCATCAGCTTCATCTTCTTTCATCTCCCTAACTGAAGCTTCAGCTCCTCCTCCTTGCACTGGCTCCTCTGGCCAAGCTACCACATTATGGAATTAATCCATAGTCCACCTGTGAGCTGGAGGTGTATCATACATCCCCACAATCATCTCAGCAGTAGCCACCTGCCCTCTGTGAATGGACTGTAACTGAGCACCTATAAGAGACATGTACATGTCCTTCATCTGGAATGGTTCTGCTTCATGTGTCTCAGCAGATGTATGGCTCTATGCTGGTCCTCTTTCTCTGCGAGCACGGCGTGGTGGAACTGGCTGAGCTGCATCCTCACCTCCACAGTACTGTCTGTAATAGGTCTCATCAATAGCTTTTCTTGGCCTTTCAAATGGTGGAGCAGAAGTGTCAACCCCAGATATCTTGCAAAGGTGAGTGATTAAGGAGGGATGTCCTAGGGGTGCTTTGTTGTTTGAAGTATTGGCGCACACACTAATCTCATCAGCTATCACCTGCCCAATATTAACATTTAAGTTCCTAATACCACAGTAGATGAAGAGTGCCCTGCTGAGAGTAATATCTGACACATGTGAACATGGCTGAATGTTGGCATGGGAAAATGTCATCCAATACTTTGCAAGAGGAGTCAAATCAGTCCTCCTAATGTTTACCATTGAGCCAGATCTATTCCTTTGGAAGTGTCCTCCAGGTATACATAGTACTCTCTCTACATCCTCAAAATCAGCCCCTTCCTCCATGCAAAGAGCAAACTGGCACTGCTCACCAGCCCACACAGTATCCAGGAAGTTATTGATAGAATCAGGATCATACCTGATAGCATGGCCTTTGACATAGCCCAAATAATTTTCAGCTGGATAATCACCAATCTTCTTTGCATTGGTGTAGAATTCTTTTACCACAGCTATGTTGGCAGGTGCAGGATATGTGGCTAGCTTTTCCTAGTTATTCCCTGATGAGTCAATATTTTCTTCACTTCACTTAGTTTATTGTACTAGAATTAATCAGGGAATTGTGTTTAATCGTCCGTTATTTTCCTATTTTTCCTAATTGTGCTTAATTCGATCAGAAATTCTTATTTTAACTAATTTGAATTATCTGAGCTTATTATTTTGCATTATTAATTATGGGAAAATTTTGGATATCTTTTTGGGACATTTGAAGGCTAAATGAGAAATGACAAATGAGCCCAATGTATTTCAGCCACTTCAATTTTCGCTGGTTGCTGTGTGAATTTTGTGTCAACTTGTTTGTCCTCGTTCGAATTCAATTCGTATCCGTTTTCCATTCAATTTTTTTTCATAGTTTCGTCTAGATGTCTAGTTTCATGTATAACTTTTACTTTGTTCAAATTCGTTCTGTACTGTTCCCAGTAATTTGTTTACTCTCCTATGTCAGCCTAGTACTACGTGAATGTTGTGTCAACTTGTGTGTCTTCGTTTGAGTTTAATTCTTATCCTTTTTGCATGCGGTTTTTTTTCATAGTTTCGTATGGATGTCTATTTTCATGTATAGTTTTTACTTTGTTCAAATTCGTTTTGTGCTGTTCCCAGTATTTATTTTACTGTCCTATGTCAGTCTAGTGATTACTATTTGAGTGACTTCTAATCTGTTTACATTGTTTGCTTATTGTTTGGTACTTGTGGTGGCTGGAATTGATCATTGGACGGTGCTAAGATCTTCCAACACTCTTAAGCAAGGTTGATTGGCACATCTACGTAGAAAAGAATTTTAAATCACCTTTGTTCAAAGACTCACGTCCATGGGAAGAGTTACAAATTGAAGTGCTGAATTAGTTGAAGTAAAAATAGCACACGGCCCTCCACACTTTTGCACGTCCATTTGATTTAAGAAAATGGAAGGAAGGCTTGCTACAAGAGTAAACAATTTTTGCTGGACAACACAAGGGAGCCACCAAGTAAAAGAATCTCACGGCACACTCATTTTGGAAATGGCTTGAAACACATGCAACATCACACGGCAATTTGGCAAGCACAAGGGCCCCTTTGTCTTTTGTCTTTTGCTTTGAAGAAAATTTGCCAATGAAAATTATTGTGAATGAAACGGTTTTGGCAAGCATTTGGCAAAATTGATGTCCACTTTTAGAAGCTTACGACAATTACATCTGCAACTCATTTCTTTCAAATGAAAAATATCTTGCAAAAGGACAAAACAAAAGAGCAATTGGAGTCAAATAGGGGGCCACATTTGGTGGAAATTTGCGTTGGGAAGTTGCTATTCCCTTGCCATGTCACAGTTACATATGCTAAACCCATTTTGTGACTCATTTTATGTGCAAGCACACGGTCATGGGAAGTTATGGATGGTGGAGAGAATAATGGAATTCATGTTGGTTTCTAAAAGAATCAAGAAGCACAGCTCACATAGCTTTTAGAAATAGCCATCCAATAATTAAACAATTTAAGTTTGATAAATCATGGCCCACCACTCACTCATTTCACGTAGCTTTTGATTTGGGAACAATTCCACAATTTTGAAACCTCACATCCAAAATAGCAATTGCTAGTGGGAGCCACCACTTATCTAAAAGAAGCTCCAAGTGATGAATTTTATTCAAGGTGTTACTGTCCATTATCCAGCTCAAATCACACGGCTTTCATCCAACAAATAACAAGTGAAAGAGGAGTTGGCACACATGAGAGCAGCTTTGAAGAAAGCACACGGAATGAAGCTCCAGCAGCTACCACGTCCTGGAATGAAAAGCAACTCACTGGATTTCATCTAGCTAGTGGACGGGTTTTGCTGGCTGAAGCAAAGCACATGTGGCAAAAAGAAGAAGTTGTTCCAGCATCTAGCTAAGGGCTTCACAGGGAGTGCTTGAGAGGGCAGCCACGGTCCAGCAAGTCAGCAGAGAACGTCCAGCTGCAACCACCTTCTCGGCCTAGAGTTGGAGCAGCCGCCTCTCCCAGTATCCCGGTCCAGCAGCACCAACAACTGATGCAAGTCCAGCAGTGATTCTTCACGGGAGCAACTGCAACAGCACCACCTCCACGATCCAGCCTCATCACGGTCCAGCAAAGAGAAGGGAGAAGAGTGCATTCTGGAATGTGCACAAAAGAAGACAAGAGATGGACGTGTGAAAGAAGAGAAATCTGGAATTGAGAGGAATGGAAAAGAGGGGGGCCACACTTAGTTAAAAGTTCACGGACCCAAGGAATTTGCAAGGGACAACATCCATGAAAATAAGAGAAGTCACGGGAGGAAGTTGAAGTTCAGATTTTGGCTATAAAAGAGCAATGGCAGCAGAGAAGAAAAATTATTAGAATTTAATTAGATTTTAGGAGTAGTATAGGAACTACCCACGTCTGGGAGGAGGCTACTGCCTCTTCCTCTTTCAATTAACTCTCTGTATTTTCATTTTCCAAACAGTGCAACAGTGATTTATTTTCTGAAGAGTGTAGTGTGTTACTGTAATTTTTATTTTTACTGTCCAGGAATTTAATTTCTAAGTGTTGAATCTTTGCTAAATTTGATTTCCAATTAAGTGCTTTTAATTTTACTGTCTCTTTATTTTACCGTTTATTGTTTTCTTCATCGTTAAATTTTGTCAATGTATTTTTCTGTTCATTTTATTTTCAAACGTTATTTTTGCGGTTTATTCTCTGTCAATGTATTTTCACTGATGTTTTTATTTCTACGTTTAATTTTACAGTTTTTGAATATTTACTGTTCCATTTTTACCGTTTAATTTTATTTACCGCATTCAAACAAAATCACAAAAACACCCCCCCCACTTCGTGTCAAATCTGAGACCGAACCACAAATATTGGTCCTTGAGAGACGACCTAGGAGTCACTTCCTAGTAAATATACTGCATTAATTTCGTGCAATCAACTTTTGTGAGCGGTGCGACCCGTTCATCAAAATGGCGCCGTTGCCGGGGACCAATAATGGTTCAGTTTTAGATTTTTGTTCTGTTAATTTTTGTTCTGTTAATATGTGTGTTTTGTGTGTTCTGTCTGTTGTATTTTTGTAGGAGACAACGACACCTTCAGGAAATTTTGGCGGCGTTGTCACTTCAGTTCCAGGTTTTTCGTTTTAGATTTTTGCTGTGTTTTTCGATTATGTTGTGTTAATATATGTTTTGTCTTTTATATTTTATTGTGCTGTGTTCTGTATTTAGTTGCTATATTTAAAAAAAAAAATTTAATTTTTTTTTTACTATTGATGTTCTGTCTTGTGTGTGCTTGTAGCATGTATAAATGTGTTTAGTTTATCTGTTTCGTAATTTTTAGTTTTTAGTTTTTATTTTTATTTTCCATGTCTACCTATTTTAATTTTGTGAATAGTGCTTATTCTACAAGTGCCTGTAATTATGATTCTCTTTCTGCATATTACTCTGATTCTTGTGCTGATTTTAATACTGAGAAAAATATGGATCATCCTCAAATTCCTGAGAGCTCCCTTTGGGAGCCGGTTCCACCAGTTCAGCAATATCAGAGTCAGCAGTATGATGCTCCTGCCCAAGTAGCTTCTCAGCCTTCAACTTCTGAACCTACATTGAAGGAGTTATTGGAGCAGATGACCATGCAGAACATTCAGTTTCAGAAAGGGAACATGCAGTTCAAGCAAGAGAGCATGGAAACTCAAGCTGCCATTCAGAAGCTGACTGATCAGATCGGGCAGATGGCCACTCAACACTTTCAAGATGATAGTGGCATCAACATAGAAGATGGGGAGCAAAGCTATGAGTTTACTACTACACCCACTTTCCTACCTTTCTATGATCCCACTCTTGTACCTGAGGAGACTGATGAAAATTTTGGGGACCCGGCAGAAGTAAGCAGTAATCCTGAACCAGGTAGACCACCTTCACCTTCCCACACTCTAGAAATCTTCAAGGAAGAGGAGGTAAGCATACCACAATTTGATTATTATGTTGATTGTGATGATGAGAGGTATGCTGATGACTATATTGTTGCTGAGCATGATTTTAATTTTTCCTCTGTGCATGATGAGGACCGCTTTTTACTATCACATTCAAATATTTGTTCTCCATGCACTGAACATGAATCTGAACCTGTTATAGATATTGTTTCTACATTTGAAACGGATTCATGTTATGAGGTTGTATCTAAGGCTCGGTATGATGAATTGGGATTGGGTGTTATACCTCTGCATGATATTTCTGTGGAACCACATTGCACTAATCATGTTGCAGGAGGTACGTATAAATTTGATCAACATACACCCACAGTGGAAAACAAAGGTGCTGACACTGATAGTTTGAAGATCAAAAGGCACCTACTGAATCTGCTCAGTGACAATATTTGCTGCTTAGATCCGGCGGTGGAGGACATTTCACTGCTTGATCAGATCTGGAGGATGAAGCAGTTCGTCCTCAACACTTTCATGCTGGATCCTGAAGAAGGGAACATCTCCCTACAAGTCCAAAATTGGCAACTGCCACCCTGACCAGGGAAGTTTTTTTTCTTTCTTCCCCGTTTTCCTACTTTTATTGCATTTGTCCTTTATCTGTTAGTGTTTTAATTGATGATCTTATGCTTAGAAAACATTTAGGACAGTGTAATTTAAGTATGGTCTCGGGAAGATTCTGAATTTCGTTTTCTTTTATGTTTATTTTTCCTTTTATTTTTCTTTATTAGTTTTCCAGTTATTATTTAAAAAAAAAAAAATTTATTTGTGATAATTATTTTTTTTTAAGTGTGCAAAAAAATTTTTCTTTTCAAATTTAATTGTTATGAGATGTACATATATTTATTTTTCATATATTTAAAAAAAAAATGTGTTCTGTGTTTTATTTGCTTCGTGATTTTTAGTGTTTTTACTAAAAAGAAAAAATTCGAAAAATCAAAAATTCAAAAATTGTTTTGCGTATTCCTTGATTTTATTTCGACCCTCAGTATCTTATTATTTTATACCAATAAAAATTTTTCACTTCAGATCTTATTTTTCCTTATTTTCCTTCACTGTAAATATAATTTCTTAGTTGTGTGCATACAGATTATTGATTGAAAAATTTGACTAAGAAAGATTTCATTCGGTCATAAGAGCAAAAATTACAGTAATGGAAAATTGGAGATTTAACATATCTGAAAATGAAATTGCAATAGATATATGTGAAAATAAGGTTGTTCAGGGGGTCGATCTTTAGTGATCGTTAATATTACAAACCAAATAAAAAACAAAAACATCATAAAAACATAAAAAAAAAAAATAATAATAATAAAAACAACAAAAATATAAGTGTTCATATTACAGCCCATATTCTGGCCACACTCGGCCAATAAAAACATAAAAATAAAAAAAAAAAAAACATAAAACTTTAAAAATGAAAGAACTCTCGAGCTGGTTGTGGTGGTCTAAGGGAGAGCTCCGTTGAGGGAGCTCTGGTTCGAAAAGTCACGAGCGGAGGCTTTGGTGGAGGAATTTCTCGTTCATTTTTGTCGTCATCGATAATGATCGGAACTGGAAACAAATTCAGCAGCCTCGGTGCCCTCATTATCACCCAGTTGTTTTCTTTCAAACAAAAAAAAATAAATAAATAAAAAAAAAAATAAATAAATAAAAAATAAAAAACTTGTGTTAATAATAGAAGAGGAATGGAAAATTCAATGGAGGTGTGATCAGAGGTCTTACCGTACATGTATAGCGGCAGTTGTGAAAAGAGAGTGCCTGTGGGGTCTATCTCCGCTTGCCAGCGCCTGACCCGATTGCCATGGTTGTTAAACCAGCAGTGCACGTTGTATTCAGTGGCTTCGCCGAAGGTCCTTAGTCGAGACGCGATCTCGACGACTTGCGCTCGGCTTGGGTGTGTGACCCCATAGTTGTAGATTTTGGTCATCATCGTGATCTGATCATCTGTAGGACGCCATCGTTGACTGGTATATCTCTCTGATTCCATATCACTCATCCTTCCTCTCGTAATATACAAATACATAAATAAAAAAATAAATACATATAAAAAGAACAAAAACAAGAAAAAAGAAAAACAAAACATAAAAAAAAAAAAAAAAGAGAAGCATAAAAAACATTAGATTCTTAATTTAGTGTTTTCTTTATTTGTTCTTATTTCCTTTCAGATTTATTTTGTCCAGTCATGCTTTAATGTTTCAGTTTTTGGTCTCAGATCTGTTTCACGGTCCTTGCAAAAGGGTCCTAAACGGATCTACGTCCAGTTGTCCGGTTGTTCTTGTCCATATTGTTCTTGTATATTATGTTTATGTGTTTATTTAGTTTTAAGTGGGGTACGTGGCGTTGTTCTACCCGATTGTCTCTGCAATACCTTCAATCGAAGGGAGATTAACGTCTGGTTTCCAGCCGATATACCCCTTAAGTTTTTAGACAGTTGTGTTTTATGTGTTTAAGAGTTTTCAGTTTCAAAAATATGAAAAAAATTGAAAAGGAGAAGATAGATCGGGCAGGGGGAGAGGACAAGTATTGCAGCAAAGAAAATAAATAACAGGAAAGCAGGACAAGGGAGAGGGAAAGAGAACAAGCAGAGAAAAATAAAGAGAGCAGGGCAGAAAAAGGAAATACTGAAAGGGAAAGACTGGAAGGCAGGAAAAGTAAAAAAAAAAAAAAAAAAAAAGCAGAGAAAGCGTTAAGGAAGGAAATTACATGAAGGAAAGGAAAGAAGGAGTTACTAAGTTCTGAGGACTTACCTGGAGAAGTAGGCTTGCAGAGGCTCCTCGCGGATCTCACTCAGACTCTTCAGAAGACGCAGGGACAGGGGCTCTGCGCAGATCTCAGATCTTCAGAAGGCGCGGTGGCAGAGGCTCCGCGCAGGCTCCAGATGCTCAGAGGAGTAGGAAGAGAGCAGAGAGGAGTAGGAAGAGAGCAGAGAGCAGAGAGAAGAGAGAGTTGAGAGAGCAGAGGAGTAGAGAGAGAGTGAGGGATCAGAAATGGCGCTGGACGCGGAGGAGTGCCTCATTTATAGCCAGATTGCTTTCCACTGTAGCAACAGTTCCGGTCTTTGCCACCGAGACTGTTGTCACAGTACCGGTCTCCTTTTTCAGAAAAAATAAAAAAATAAAAAAAATAAAAAAATAAAAAATAAATAATAATAAAAAAAAAAATTATTAGCATCTACTGATGGGTGCTAGGTGTTTTAGACATCTGCTGATGGATGTCCCTGATAACATCTACTGATGGATGTTACTGAAAAATTTCTTCCCATTTTTCCTAACTTTTTATTGCACTTGTCTATATTATTTGACTGCTCTGAATTTGATCATCTGATGATTGTAACACACTGAGGACATTGTGTGATTTAAGTGTGGTCTACTGGGAGAAATTCTGATTTTTCTGTTAGATTGTATTTTGTGTGTTAAATTTTTTGTTTTTAAGTGTTAAATTTTTTCTGTTTTAAGTTGTTTTAGTGTGTCTTGAGTGCAATAAATTTTACATTTTTCTCTTGATTTCTGGATGATGTCTAAGTTGTAGATTTTTCCTTCACTTACTTAATACTTATGGTTTGAAATCCTTGCTTTTCTCTGCCTGGAAAGATGATTATACGTTTGAGAGGTTGATTTGATTGTGACGAATACCCTGTGTGAGATTTGAGCCACTTTATTTTCTTTCTTGTGTGATATGTATCTTGACTGCTTGCACATATGCCTTGGCTTGATTCTTTCTGATATACTTGATTGATATGCATGTTCAGACGTGATAAAGGCATTTTTGTTCTTGAGCCTCTTTAGCCAAATAAGCCTACCTTGTTATTATCCTTTGATACCCCTTTTGAGCCTATACTGTATTCATTTCTTTGTTTTAAAAGCTCATACACTGATCCTAAGTGAAAAACAAATGATTACCTTAACCTTAGGAAAGTCTGGAGCTATAGAAGTATTTTGTGAATAAGTGTGGTCTCCTTGGGAATTCTGATGAATTGGCTAGTTGGTTCCTCATCATGTTTTGAAATGATAATTTATATCCTGTTGTGTGATAAAAAAAAAAAAAAAAAGACAGGATAAAAAAAAAATGATGAGAAAAAGAAAAAAAAAATTGAAAAATAATTTTTGTGAATAATGGAGTCGAGAAGAGGATTGAATTAGAGGTTTGGGTGAGATTTCACTGTGTTTACATTTTTTCCTAGTGCACCTCTATTTCTTCTGAGCTATAGCTACTTATCCAAATTTATCCTCCCCTGTCCTTGGCCCCATTACAACCCAGTAAAGACCTTTTGATCTGAAGATGCATATGTTTTAAGTGTTGATATTAGAAGATTGCCAAGTCTGTTTGTGTTTGCTTTCTTGAATGCATTGAGTGACATTGATTTACCTTAAACACTTGAGAGAAACACTATGAGTGCATCTGTGAGGTTTTGTTATTTTCAAATCACCTCTTGAGCTGATGGATTATTTTTTCCATGTATTGAATTGCTTGGAAGATTTCTATAAGTATCTGCTTTATTAGATTTGTGTTGGATAATTTCTACTTCTTTTATTTGTCCAATTTCTTGAGAACTCTGTAAATTTTGTTTTCTTGCGAGTTTTTATTTTTCTGTATGCTGCAATTGTGTCACGTCCTTTGATGTCGTATTCCCTGATTTGCGTCTTGATTTTGCCCAGGAGTGCAAAAGACTAAGTGTGGTCTATTTTGATGAGTCAATATTTTCTTCACTTCACTTAGTTTATTGTACTAGAATTAATCAGGGAATTGTGTTTAATCGTCCGTTATTTTCCTATTTTTCCTAATTGTGCTTAATTCGATCAGAAATTCTTATTTTAACTAATTTGAATTATCTGAGCTTATTATTTTGCATTATTAATTATGGGAAAATTTTGGATATCTTTTTGGGACATTTGAAGGCTAAATGAGAAATGACAAATGAGCCCAATGTATTTCAGCCACTTCAATTTTCGCTGGTTGCTGTGTGAATTTTGTGTCAACTTGTTTGTCCTCGTTCGAATTCAATTCGTATCCGTTTTCCATTCAATTTTTTTTCATAGTTTCGTCTAGATGTCTAGTTTCATGTATAACTTTTACTTTGTTCAAATTCGTTCTGTACTGTTCCCAGTAATTTGTTTACTCTCCTATGTCAGCCTAGTACTACGTGAATGTTGTGTCAACTTGTGTGTCTTCGTTTGAGTTTAATTCTTATCCTTTTTGCATGCGGTTTTTTTTCATAGTTTCGTATGGATGTCTATTTTCATGTATAGTTTTTACTTTGTTCAAATTCGTTTTGTGCTGTTCCCAGTATTTATTTTACTGTCCTATGTCAGTCTAGTGATTACTATTTGAGTGACTTCTAATCTGTTTACATTGTTTGCTTATTGTTTGGTACTTGTGGTGGCTGGAATTGATCACTGGACGGTGCTAAGATCTTCCAACACTCTTAAGCAAGGTTGATTGGCACATCTACGTAGAAAAGAATTTTAAATCACCTTTGTTCAAAGACTCACGTCCATGGGAAGAGTTACAAATTGAAGTGCTGAATTAGTTGAAGTAAAAATAGCACACGGCCCTCCACACTTTTGCACGTCCATTTGATTTAAGAAAATGGAAGGAAGGCTTGCTACAAGAGTAAACAATTTTTGCTGGACAACACAAGGGAGCCACCAAGTAAAAGAATCTCACGGCACACTCATTTTGGAAATGGCTTGAAACACATGCAACATCACACGGCAATTTGGCAAGCACAAGGGCCCCTTTGTCTTTTGTCTTTTGCTTTGAAGAAAATTTGCCAATGAAAATTATTGTGAATGAAACGGTTTTGGCAAGCATTTGGCAAAATTGATGTCCACTTTTAGAAGCTTACGACAATTACATCTGCAACTCATTTCTTTCAAATGAAAAATATCTTGCAAAAGGACAAAACAAAAGAGCAATTGGAGTCAAATAGGGGGCCACATTTGGTGGAAATTTGCGTTGGGAAGTTGCTATTCCCTTGCCATGTCACAGTTACATATGCTAAACCCATTTTGTGACTCATTTTATGTGCAAGCACACGGTCATGGGAAGTTATGGATGGTGGAGAGAATAATGGAATTCATGTTGGTTTCTAAAAGAATCAAGAAGCACAGCTCACATAGCTTTTAGAAATAGCCATCCAATAATTAAACAATTTAAGTTTGATAAATCATGGCCCACCACTCACTCATTTCACGTAGCTTTTGATTTGGGAACAATTCCACAATTTTGAAACCTCACATCCAAAATAGCAATTGCTAGTGGGAGCCACCACTTATCTAAAAGAAGCTCCAAGTGATGAATTTTATTCAAGGTGTTACTGTCCATTATCCAGCTCAAATCACACGGCTTTCATCCAACAAATAACAAGTGAAAGAGGAGTTGGCACACATGAGAGCAGCTTTGAAGAAAGCACACGGAATGAAGCTCCAGCAGCTACCACGTCCTGGAATGAAAAGCAACTCACTGGATTTCATCTAGCTAGTGGACGGGTTTTGCTGGCTGAAGCAAAGCACATGTGGCAAAAAGAAGAAGTTGTTCCAGCATCTAGCTAAGGGCTTCACAGGGAGTGCTTGAGAGGGCAGCCACGGTCCAGCAAGTCAGCAGAGAACGTCCAGCTGCAACCACCTTCTCGGCCTAGAGTTGGAGCAGCCGCCTCTCCCAGTATCCCGGTCCAGCAGCACCAACAACTGATGCAAGTCCAGCAGTGATTCTTCACGGGAGCAACTGCAACAGCACCACCTCCACGATCCAGCCTCATCACGGTCCAGCAAAGAGAAGGGAGAAGAGTGCATTCTGGAATGTGCACAAAAGAAGACAAGAGATGGACGTGTGAAAGAAGAGAAATCTGGAATTGAGAGGAATGGAAAAGAGGGGGGCCACACTTAGTTAAAAGTTCACGGACCCAAGGAATTTGCAAGGGACAACATCCATGAAAATAAGAGAAGTCACGGGAGGAAGTTGAAGTTCAGATTTTGGCTATAAAAGAGCAATGGCAGCAGAGAAGAAAAATTATTAGAATTTAATTAGATTTTAGGAGTAGTATAGGAACTACCCACGTCTGGGAGGAGGCTACTGCCTCTTCCTCTTTCAATTAACTCTCTGTATTTTCATTTTCCAAACAGTGCAACAGTGATTTATTTTCTGAAGAGTGTAGTGTGTTACTGTAATTTTTATTTTTACTGTCCAGGAATTTAATTTCTAAGTGTTGAATCTTTGCTAAATTTGATTTCCAATTAAGTGCTTTTAATTTTACTGTCTCTTTATTTTACCGTTTATTGTTTTCTTCATCGTTAAATTTTGTCAATGTATTTTTCTGTTCATTTTATTTTCAAACGTTATTTTTGCGGTTTATTCTCTGTCAATGTATTTTCACTGATGTTTTTATTTCTACGTTTAATTTTACAGTTTTTGAATATTTACTGTTCCATTTTTACCGTTTAATTTTATTTACCGCATTCAAACAAAATCACAAAAACACCCCCCCCACTTCGTGTCAAATCTGAGACCGAACCACAAATATTGGTCCTTGAGAGACGACCTAGGAGTCACTTCCTAGTAAATATACTGCATTAATTTCGTGCAATCAACTTTTGTGAGCGGTGCGACCCGTTCATCATTCCCTAACACTTGCTCTCCAAATTGAGGACAAAGTTAGGTATCATTCCAACCTTTATTTCCATGAGGAGTCTCCTGTCCTGAACCACCCTGAAGTGCTTCTCATGTTTCCGAGAGAGGAACCTACTAGAATGGGGCTGTTCTGGTTCCTTTTCCTTTCTCTTGGTTGCCATGGTTTTCAATCTCTTTCCTGAAGAGGATGTCATTCATACAATCAAACACAGATACAAAACCACAAAACATGATGTTAATCATTAGTACAACACAGAACACAACTCCTTTCGAAGCTAAACCACCGCTGAGGGTCAGAATTTCCCCTCAGCGCCACCAGTGCCACATTCTAGATCGCAAGAAATCAGAAAAACCAAGTCTGGCAAAGTGCCGCTCAGCGGCAGTTTACCCCTGAGCGGTAACTTTGCAGAATTTTGAAAAACCTCTTTTAAGCTGTCCTAACTCCACCCAAATGCAATTTTCATTTTTCAGATCAAAACCATGCAGTTTAATCGGTTCAAACATCAATTATATCATCAAATCATGCATAGAAACCAAAACCCCTAAATATTCATGCTTTGACAATCACATTCAAAATCAAGAACCCTAGAATGAACAAAATGCTTTTTACTTACTTGGGTGGAGATACTAGATGTAATGAGAATGCTTCCAAGCTAAGATGTTCTCTTTCAACCCCAAACTTTGATGGCACACTAGTGAAAAAGTGAGTGGAAGAGAAATTTTCTTAAGAGGGAAGAGGGAAAAGATGTGGAAAACCTTGGAAAAGGAATGTGGGAGTGTTTGTGCAGAGAAGAGCCAGCAAACAGAAGCTTATGCACAGCTTAGGGTATAAAAATACCCTAATGGGCTCGAGTCTCGCTAAGGGGAACTAAAGCCCATTCTGCGAGAGTACCGCTCAGCGATAAGTTGCCGCTCAGCGGCACTTTCGTGAAGTGCTCTTCTCCTTCTTTTCTTAACCTACGTGCCTCCTAGACATGCCCCTCACTGGTTCCCTGCAATTCAATGTTTAGAATACTTATGCAAACCCTATTATGCAACTAAAATGAAACAAACAAAAACAATCAATCAACTGGGTTGCCTCCCACGTAGCGCTTGTTTAACGTCACGAGCCTGACCCAAAATCCACCAACACCCATCAGTAGGTGTTACAAACTTACCAACACCCATCAGTAGGTTTACACACTTAGCATCCTTCAGTAGATGCTATATCCAACTAGCATCCTTCAGTAGATGCTATGTCCAGCAAAATATTTACAAAATAATGTTCAACAGATTTAAAAATTACAAACCAAAATAAAATTAAAAGTTCTTAAATCAACTGGGTTGCCTCCCAGCAAGCGCTCTTTTAACGTCATTAGCTTGACCCAGTAAAGCTCAAGTTCCTTCTTCATAGTTGATGTTGTTATCCCACCAACTCCTCAGATGTTTCCTGTGCACTGTTTTGATTCTTCTAAAATGTGGAGACTCTATCTCTATCATCTCCTTCTCTTTAAAGCCTTTCACAACCCACAACTTGTTTTTGATTCTCACAGGTGTACCAAGTTGGGGTCTTCCTTTCTTCCAGTCATCAGGAATTTTTCCTCCTCTTCCAATCTTCTCTCTTGTATGTACCTAAAACAACAAACAATGGTTACATGTGACCTTGGGCTTTTCATCTTGATGGCTAGTCATGTGTGCATCTTCAAATGCAGCTTTATAACTAGCTTCCTCCTCCTTTGTTTGCCTCTCATCTTTAAAGACATCTACAACAACTCTCTCCTCTCGGTCCTGGAGCACCACTATACCTTCATTCACATCAATGATAGCTCTGACCGTTTTCATAAATGGTCTTCCAAGTATGATAGGTATCTTTTCTGTCTCCATCTTCATCACCACAAAGTCTGCCAAGAACTGGAGTTTGCCAACACAAACTATAATGTCCTCTGCAATCCCACATGGTTCCTTTGAAGATCCATCGACCATTACTAAATTAACCTTTACAGGTTTCACATTAACATTGCCGATTTGCTCCAGTAAAGAGTAAGGTATCAAGTTAACACTTGAACCTAAATCAAGAAGAGCTTTTTTAATCTTTTTCTTCCGTATGGTACAAGGGATAGAAAAGCCTCCTGGATCTGTCGCTTTTGGAGGGAATGGCTCTTTTTTAACAATTATACACTCCTTTGCCTCATCATCTCTACGTCTTTTCTTAGTAGAGATGTCTTCATCAGATTTAGTGTAAACCGTAATCTATTGTAGAATCTGTTCCCAAGGTGCATCATTATCCACCATCTTGAATAATTCTGTGAAATCCAGTTGTTTCCCTTGATGTATTGGAAAAGGAGAAGTCTTTTTGCTCTCTATTTCTTCTGTTTCTCCTTTCTCTAACTCAACTATCTCATCTTCAGCACTCTCTACCACCTTGCATTCTTCTCTGGGGTTAACCTCAGTATTAGCCCGAAAATTTCTATTTGGCCTTTCTTCCACCTGGTTGGTGATCTGCCCCATCTGAATCTCCAAATTTTTGATAGCAGCTTCAGTGCTCTTTTGGGTAGACTCAGTTTTCTGTATGAACTTATTAAGAGTTTCCTCCATCCTCATGGACCTTTCATTAAGCATAGAAATCTGCTGCCATAAGGTGGGTTGTTGCTGCTGCTTATTAAATTGACCAGCTTGCCCAGTTTGCCCTTGACCAATGCTTGGGTGTGGTTTCCACCCTTGATTGTAGTTCCCTTGACGGTATTGATTGGTCATGTAGTTCACATCCTCTACGACTTCTACTGGAAAGGCACATTGACCATTGATGTGGTCGCCTCCACATAATTCGCACAACAGAGATTGTACCTGTGCAGCAGTCTTCAACTCTTTAGGTAATTGTGCAAGCAAGGCATCATGTGTCTGTAATTGTAGAACTCCTTTTTGTTGCATAGGAGCTCCTCTTTCACTGTTAAGCTCATTATCACTAGTAGCCATATTTTCAATAATTTCTGTGGCTTCCTCTGGAGTTTTCCATTTGATATTACCTCCAGCTGAGGCATCAAGCATCATCTTGGTTTGTGAACCAAGCCCTCCAAGGAAGGTAAGGACTACTTCATTGATGAACGGGTCGCACCGCTCACAAAAGTTGATTGCGAAATTAATGCAGTATAGTTTACTAGGAAGTGACTCCTAGGTCGTCTCTCAAGGACCAATTTGAGTGGTTCAGTCTCAGATTTAACACGAAGTGGGGGGGGGGGGGTTTCTGGATGTTTTGTGCGGTAAAATAAAATTGGAAATTGGAAATAAAACAACAGAAAAATTAAAATAAATTAAAACTGGGATTTAAACACAATTGAATTTAAAAATACTGAAATAAATTTAACGACGGTAAAAACTGAACGGTAAAAGACGGTAAAAATAGACAATGGAAAATTTAGCAGTGTTTGAAATTAAAATGCTGGAACAATAAACATGCAGAAAACATAACAGCAGTGTAAATAAAATTTACCCAAAGCAACAGTGAAAATGAATAGTAAAAACAACGTTGAAAATAAACTGAACGGTAAAACGCAATGACAGAATTTAACGGTGCAGAAAATCATGAACGGTAAATTGAACAGATAAAAGTACTTGACTGAAAATGAAATTCATGAAAGTTTCAACATTTAAATTAAAATTCTGGACAGTAAAAGTAAAAAGGAAACGAGCAAAGGTGACAACATTCAGAAATGAAAACTATGTTTTGGCACTGTTGAAAATAAATTACAGAGAGCTTGCTTGAAGGAGGAAGAGGCAGAAGCCTCTCTGGTGAACGGGTCGCACCGCTCACAAAAGTTGATTGCACGAAAATAATGCAGTATATTTTCTAGGAAGTGACTCCTAGGTCGTCTCTCAAGGACCAAATATGGGTTAAGTCTTAGATCTAACACGAAGTGGGGGGGGGGGTTTTGTGGATATGTTGTACGGTAAATAAAATTAAAATTCGAATTTAAACCAAAGAGAATTTCAAATAAATTTCAAAGCAGTAAAACCAAACGGTAGAAATGGAACAATAAATATTCAGAAACGGTAAAATTTAACGATGCACAAAACAATAAACGGTAAAATAAAAGAGATAATAAAAATAAAAATACATGACTGAAATTAAAATTTTCTTGAAATAAAACTACTGAACAGTGAAGATAAAATTTCAAACCGAACAAAATGCTACACTGTGACCGTCTTTTACTGAACTACATGCTTCAAAAATAAAATTACAATTGTGCACTGTTTGGGAAAATAGAAACCCGAGAGCCTCCTGGAGGAGAAGAATGTGAGAGCCCCTTCCAGGCCTCCAGGCCGTGAGTTCTTCGCTGCTTCTCTTCCCTTTTAAATGCTAAAATTCTTGTCTTACTCCCCTTGATTCCAGCCAGATTTTCTAACCTACGTTTTGTTTTTGTCTCCCGTAGGTTGAAGACTTTCTTCACCAAATATTCACGGACGTATGAAAATAGATGGGGCCGTCCAATGTGCCAACTTGTCATCTTCTACCACTATTGCCGTGACACTCTGCTCTTTCGTGGAAATGGCTCCCACTCCAAGTTGGATGCTACCTCCCTTCAATCAATCCCGAGAGTTACTGTAAGGGAAAGAAAACAAGAGCTTATCCAAGCCGAGAGACCTCCATCTTCATCTTCTCCCTTCGCATGTCCGTAGCCTCCACATGCTTCCTAGCTGCTGGATGCATGAAGGCCATTTCCTTTGCTGGACGTGCTGGACCGTGATCTTCCATGAGCTGCACCAACCATGTGCTCTACTCCAAATGAATATCCAAAATCAAAAGTTTGTGTGGAGTGGAAGAGCACGTCAAACACCAACCAATCTGCACATCTCTTCAAGCGTGAATTCACTTGCTTTCCATGGACCGTGTGCCTTCCCAAGCTAATGTAAAATAAACCATGACATTCCATGGGTGATGGCTCCCACTTATATTCAAAATTATGCAGTTTGCTAAATGCTTGCATGGTGGCCGTGGAGCTCCTTCAGTAAAATTCTGCACTTGATTTTTGAGATGCTTCATGCGGTCATGAGCTTCCATATGGTCCCTTCCTTCTATTTTAAAGTGAGGTTTGCTGCATATTTCTCTTCTCAAAACCATGATCTCCCAAGTGGAAAAGTACTTCAAAAATTCTGCAGCAAACAAGGTCAAAACCGTGAAGTGGTGGCTCCCTTTTATATTCATGTGATGCCAATTGAATGAAGAAAACCGTGTGGTGGTGAGTTTTTCTGGAACACAATGGACCCCATAATTTAGCATTTGTATACTCCAATTAAAAATGATGCTTCTGCAAACTTTATTTTGCACTCCTCAATGTGGCCGTTAGCTTCCAAGTTCCAATATGGCCACCTTCCCTTTTATTCATATCATGCCAAAATGAATTGTCCACCATGGGGCCATATGTTTCAAATACCAAAAACTTTGCATTTTGTAGTTCCCCCACTTTCACGTAAGCTTTCAAAGTGGTGGCCCCTCCATTATGTCCTTATCCTTTCACAATTTTCCAAAAACCGTGGCCCCTTTATTTCCATCCGTGTACACACTTCATTTTCCAAGCCAAAAAGAATTCTCCAAAGGTGGCTCCCACTTTTCATGTGCTTTACAAGGAAGAAGATTTATGTGGATGGTTTGGTATGGCCGTGGCATTCACTTTGAGAATGTGGCAGCACACTTGTTATTTTCCAAATAAAAACCGTGAGCTTACTTGCAAGTGGTCCTTTCCTTTTTTCCATTCAATTTGCTACAATAAGACCGAGAATTCCAACCTTAGACGATGTGCATCCTTCTTTCTTCAATTAATTGATAAAGTATCAAAAATTTTAGCATTTCCTTGGACTTCTCTTGGACGTGAAATGTGTAGTAGTTCCAAATCAAATTTTCTATTTCAACACGCAAAATAAATCAATGAAGTGCAGCTCCTTCCAAGTAAATAATACAGTGTGCAAAATAATCTTCTTCCAAATGTTCTAGAATATTTACAGAATTTTCCCTACACTCAATAATGTAAATAATTACTCTCAGATAATTCAAATTAATTAAAATAAGAATTTCTGATCAAATTAAGCACAATCAGTAAAAACGGGAAAATACTGGACATTTAAGTACAATTCCCTGATTAATTCTAGTACAGTAAACTAAGTGAAGTGAAAAAAATAATGATTCATCAAAATAGACCACACTTAGTCTTTTGCACTCCTGGGCAAAATCAAGACGCAAATCAGGGAATACGACATCAAAGGACGGACACAAATGCAACATACAAAAAATAAAAACTCGTAAGAAAATAAACAAAATTTGCAAAGTTCTCAAGAATTCTGGAGAGATAAGAGAAGTAGAAATTATCCAACACAAATCAAATAAAGCAGATACTTACAGAAATCATCCAAGCAATTCAATACACAGAAAAATAATCAATCAGCTTAAGAGGTGATTTAAAAATAACATAACCTCACAGATGCACTAACAGTGTTTCTCTCAAGTGTTTAAGGTAAATTAATGTCACTCAATGCACTCAAGAAAGCAAACACAAGTAGACTTGGCAAGTCTCTAATTATCAATACTCAAAACATATGCACGTTTAGATCAAAAGGTCTTTTCTGGGTTGTAATGGGGCCAAGGACAGGGGAGGATAATTTTGGATAAGTAGCTATAGCCCAAAAGAAATAGAGGAGCATTGGGAAAAAGTGTAAACACAGTGAAATCTCACCCCAAACCTCTAATTCAATCCTCTTCTCGACTCCATTATTCACAAAATTATTTTTCATTTTTCTCTTTTTCTCATCTTCATTTTTTTTCATCCTGTCTCTTTTCTTTTTTTTCTCTTTATCACGCAACAGGATATAATTCATATTTTCAAAACAAGATGAGGAACCAACTAGCCAATTCATCAGAATCCCCAAGGAGACCACACCTATTCACATAACACTTTTATAGCTCCAGACTTTCCTAAGGTTAAGGTAATAATTTGTTTTTCACTTAGGATCAGTGTATGAGCTTCAACACAAATAAATATATACAGTATAGGCTCAAAGGGGTTATCAAAGGATAATAACAAGGTAGGCTTATTTGGCTAAAGAGGCTCAAGAATAAAATTGCCTTTATCACTTCCAAAAATGCATATAAATCAAGTATATCAAAAAGAATCAAGCCAAGGCATATGTGCAAGCAATCAAGATACATATCACACCAGAAAGAAAATTAAGTGGCTCAAATTCTCACACAGAGCATTCGTTACAATCAAATCAACCTCTTAAACATTATAATCATCTTCCAAGCAGAGAAAAGCAAGGATTTCAAACCATAAGTATTAAGTAAGTGAAGGAAAAATCTACAACTTAGACATCATCCAGAAATCAAGAGAAAAATGTAAAATTTATTGCACACAAAACACACTAAAAATAACTTAAAACAACTTAAAACAGAAAAAATTTAATACTCAAAAACAAAAAAATTTCACACACAAAACAAATAAAATTCAGAATCTCTCCCAATAGACCACACTTAAACTACACATTGTCCTCAATGTGTTCTAAGCATACATCAGCAATCAAAACAGGAAACATATTATGGACAAGTGCAATAAAAGTAAGGAAAAAGGGAGAGAAAGAAAATGCAAACTCCCGCAGGTTATGGTGGAAGCTGCCAATTTTGGACTTTCAGGGAGATGTCTTCAGAATCCAGCAAGGAAGTTTTGAGGACGAACTGCTTCATCCTCCAAATTTGATCAAGCAGTGAAATGTTTTCCACTGCTGGATTTATGCAGTTATTGTTGATGAGCAGGTTCAGCAGGTGCCTATTGTTGTTGAAACTTTGGTGAGCGGTGGCACCTTTGTCTTCCACTGTGGGTGCATATTGGTCAAATTCATTTGTACCTCCTGCAATAGGGTTAGTGCAAAATGGTTCCACCGAAATTTCATGCAGAGGTAAAACACCCAAATCCAGTGTAACAAGCTGAACCTCAGATACATCCTCAGAACATGAATCAATTTTAAAATTACATGCATTATCACCCACAGACTCATATTCATGTTCAGTGCATGGAGAATAAACATTTGAATGTGATAGTAAAAAGCAATTCTCATCATGCACAGAGGAAAAATTAAAATCAGACTCAGCAACAATATAATCATTAGCATACCGATCATCATCACAATCAACAGAATAATCAAATTGTGGTATGCTTACCTCCACTTCCTTGAAGATTTGTAAAGTAGTGGAGGATGAAGGTGGTCTACCTGGCTCAAAAGTATTGCTTATTCCTTCCTGGGCCTCAAAATCTTCATCAGTCTCCTTAGATGCAATAGTGGCCATCTGCCCGATCTGATCAGTCAGATTCTGAATTGCCGCTTGAGTTTCCTGCTGAAACTCTATGCTATTTTTCTTGAACTGCATGTTCCCTTTCTGTAACTGAACGTTCTGCATGGTCATCTGCTCCAGTAACTCCTTTATTGTAGGCTCAGAAATCGAAGGCTGAGGAGTAAATTGAGCAGTAGCATCATAGAACTGCATCTGCTGTTCTTGCTGGACTAGTGGAGGCATCAAAGTATTCTGGAATGGTGGTTCTTGATATCGATACTGTGGAGCACTGTACCATCCCAAGGTAGGGTCATTCCCTCTAGGACCGTTGCTGTATCCATCTTGTGCAGGGAAAAATTCGATCAGAAAATTTTGCTCAAGATCTTCCCATCTGGTAATGAGTCCTCGAGGAAGACAATTCAACCAATCCTTAGCTGCTCCTTGTAATGAATGCTGAAACGCCGTCAAGAAAATGTAATCATCTGGGACATTTGGAGGTTTCATTGCAGAACAAATTCTATAGAAATTTTCCAAATGTTCATGTGGGCATTCTCCTGCAAATCCATGAAACTTAGGGAGCATATATATCAGTCCAGCGCTTAGAACGCAATGAATATCATCCTTTGTAGGTGGGACCGGCTCACTAGGAGCGCTCTCAGTAATTTGAGGATGATCCATATAATTCCCGACATAGAAATTAACAGAATTATAATCAGAGTAACATGCAGAAGGAGAATCATAATTATGGGCATAGACAGAATAAGCATTTTTCACAAAATTAAAATCGGTAGACATGGAAAATAAAAATAAAAATTAAACACTAAAAATTACTAGACAAACAAAATACAACACATTTATACATGCTACAGGCACACACAAAACAGAACATAAAAATAATTTTATTTTTTTTTTAAAATTAATTTTTTTTTTACTTTTTTTTTTATTAACAGACAAAATACATACGACACACATACAAAAAATAGAACATCACAACACAATTAAACATGCTACAGGCACAAACAAGACAGAACATCAACAAAACTTTTTTTTTTTTTAAATATAACAACTAAATACAAAACACAACACAATAAAAATATAAAAGACAAAACATATATTAACACAACATAATCGAAAAACACAGCAAAAATCTAAAACAAAAAACCTGGAACTGAGTGACAACGCCGCCAAAATTTGCTGAAGGTGTCGTTGTCGCCTACAAAAATACAAAACACAAAACACACAAAATACACATATTAACAGAACAAAAATTTACACAACAAGAATCTAAAACCAAACCGTTATTGGTTGGTCCCCGGCAGCGGCGCCATTTTTGGTGAACGGGTCGCACCGCTCACAAAAGTTGATTGCACGAAAATAATGCAGTATATTTTCTAGGAAGTGACTCCTAGGTCGTCTCTCAAGGACCAAATATGGGTTAAGTCTTAGATCTAACACGAAGTGGGGGGGGGTTTTGTGGATATGTTGTACGGTAAATAAAATTAAAATTCGAATTTAAACCAAAGAGAATTTCAAATAAATTTCAAAGCAGTAAAACCAAACGGTAGAAATGGAACAATAAATATTCAGAAACGGTAAAATTTAACGATGCACAAAACAATAAACGGTAAAATAAAAGAGATAATAAAAATAAAAATACATGACTGAAATTAAAATTTTCTTGAAATAAAACTACTGAACAGTGAAGATAAAATTTCAAACCGAACAAAATGCTACACTGTGACCGTCTTTTACTGAACTACATGCTTCAAAAATAAAATTACAATTGTGCACTGTTTGGGAAAATAGAAACCCGAGAGCCTCCTGAAGGAGAAGAATGTGAGAGCCCCTTCCAGGCCTCCAGGCCGTGAGTTCTTCGCTGCTTCTCTTCCCTTTTAAATGCTAAAATTCTTGTCTTACTCCCCTTGATTCCAGCCAGATTTTCTAACCTACGTTTTGTTTTTGTCTCCCGTAGGTTGAAGACTTTCTTCACCAAATATTCACGGACGTATGAAAATAGATGGGGCCGTCCAATGTGCCAACTTGTCATCTTCTACCACTATTGCCGTGACACTCTGCTCTTTCGTGGAAATGGCTCCCACTCCAAGTTGGATGCTACCTCCCTTCAATCAATCCCGAGAGTTACTGTAAGGGAAAGAAAACAAGAGCTTATCCAAGCCGAGAGACCTCCATCTTCATCTTCTCCCTTCGCATGTCCGTAGCCTCCACATGCTTCCTAGCTGCTGGATGCATGAAGGCCATTTCCTTTGCTGGACGTGCTGGACCGTGATCTTCCATGAGCTGCACCAACCATGTGCTCTACTCCAAATGAATATCCAAAATCAAAAGTTTGTGTGGAGTGGAAGAGCACGTCAAACACCAACCAATCTGCACATCTCTTCAAGCGTGAATTCACTTGCTTTCCATGGACCGTGTGCCTTCCCAAGCTAATGTAAAATAAACCATGACATTCCATGGGTGATGGCTCCCACTTATATTCAAAATTATGCAGTTTGCTAAATGCTTGCATGGTGGCCGTGGAGCTCCTTCAGTAAAATTCTGCACTTGATTTTTGAGATGCTTCATGCGGTCATGAGCTTCCATATGGTCCCTTCCTTCTATTTTAAAGTGAGGTTTGCTGCATATTTCTCTTCTCAAAACCATGATCTCCCAAGTGGAAAAGTACTTCAAAAATTCTGCAGCAAACAAGGTCAAAACCGTGAAGTGGTGGCTCCCTTTTATATTCATGTGATGCCAATTGAATGAAGAAAACCGTGTGGTGGTGAGTTTTTCTGGAACACAATGGACCCCATAATTTAGCATTTGTATACTCCAATTAAAAATGATGCTTCTGCAAACTTTATTTTGCACTCCTCAATGTGGCCGTTAGCTTCCAAGTTCCAATATGGCCACCTTCCCTTTTATTCATATCATGCCAAAATGAATTGTCCACCATGGGGCCATATGTTTCAAATACCAAAAACTTTGCATTTTGTAGTTCCCCCACTTTCACGTAAGCTTTCAAAGTGGTGGCCCCTCCATTATTTCCTTATCCTTTCACAATTTTCCAAAAACCGTGGCCCCTTTATTTCCATCCGTGTACACACTTCATTTTCCAAGCCAAAAAGAATTCTCCAAAGGTGGCTCCCACTTTTCATGTGCTTTACAAGGAAGAAGATTTATGTGGATGGTTTGGTATGGCCGTGGCATTCACTTTGAGAATGTGGCAGCACACTTGTTATTTTCCAAATAAAAACCGTGAGCTTACTTGCAAGTGGTCCTTTCCTTTTTTCCATTCAATTTGCTACAATAAGACCGAGAATTCCAACCTTAGACGATGTGCATCCTTCTTTCTTCAATTAATTGATAAAGTATCAAAAATTTTAGCATTTCCTTGGACTTCTCTTGGACGTGAAATGTGTAGTAGTTCCAAATCAAATTTTCTATTTCAACACGCAAAATAAATCAATGAAGTGCAGCTCCTTCCAAGTAAATAATACAGTGTGCAAAATAATCTTCTTCCAAATGTTCTAGAATATTTACAGAATTTTCCCTACACTCAATAATGTAAATAATTACTCTCAGATAATTCAAATTAATTAAAATAAGAATTTCTGATCAAATTAAGCACAATCAGTAAAAACGGGAAAATACTGGACATTTAAGTACAATTCCCTGATTAATTCTAGTACAGTAAACTAAGTGAAGTGAAAAAAATAATGATTCATCACTCTCCCAGGCCGTGAGTACTATTGTAAACTACTCCTAAAATCTACTTTAAATTCTAATTTTTTCTTCTCTGGCTGCAGCTCTTTTATAGCCCAAAACTCAGAACATATGCGTATATTCCTCCTTCATTTCAACCAAGTTGTTTGTTTTGTTTTATCTCCAATTAGCAACCCGTGAACTTCCAGCTTTCACGGTTTTCTTGGTCTGCCTTCCATCCAGATTTTGTGTTGTTTGTGTCCCCATGAAGATTTTCTTCACCTCCTGGGTGTGCCAAAGAAATAAGGTGAGGGCCCCTCCATTTTGCAAACTCTCTTGTCATGTTCTGCACCTTGCAACCGTGGATTACCTTCCATACTCTTCTTCCTTCTCCACTCCAAGTAACACATCCGTATAGCCTCCTTCTTTGCTTGGACTAGCTGCTGGATTCTCCTTGTATGTGTACTGCTGGGTTGCCTCCGTGTGCTCACCAAAAGGAAGGTGAAGAAGCTTCTTGGTGAGCTGCTCCAGCTTCAAGCTGCTGGACCATGAACTGCTCATCTCACTTCACGGCTTCCTCTCCACTATCTTCTTTTCTCTTTACGTGAGGTGGTGGCTGCTGTTATGGAGTTACTTCTGGACGGTGCAGCTGGCTATAGTTCTTCTTCTTCTCGGTAGCTACTCCTTCATGGTTTGCTTCTTCTTCAATCATGTTGCAGCTGTTCCATCACGTTCCAGCTGAATGGTCCTCTTTAATAGATGCTTCCTATTCTTCCAAAGCCAAGGCCGTGACACCACTCCAGCTTCTTGGATGTTAGCTGCTGCCATTCCTCAAAACCGTGAGCTCCTTAGTAAGCCATGCTTGTCTCTTTTGGAATGAAAGAAGTACTGTCCAGCTCACTCCCATGTGCTTTGCTGCTGGATGCTTTCTACGTGTTGCACTAGGCCGTGGAGTGTGTGTGCAGCTGCTCCAAGTGCACTTCCAAAACTCTGCTTACTGGATGAGGCCATGAATGCTTCTTGATTTGAAAAGGAAATCAGCCACCTCACATGCTTTGCTGCAATAAATTGTGCTATGTGGAATGTGTTATCTACGTAAAATGAGTGACAAGGTGGGTCAGATTTCTCCCAACAAAGCCGTGACCTTCCATAATTGGTGGCTCCCATTTTTATTCTAGGAATAATGGATTTGCAAAAGTATGGGACCGTGTGCTTTTTTTATCAATGGAAGAATTTGTGTAGTGGAAAAAAACACGGAGATTAAAACCTGCACCTAGCCAAAGTGAATGCATGTGTGCCATGAAACCACTTCCCTTAATATTAATTAAATAAAATTCAGCAGTTTGTACGTGAACTTTGCTAAATCATGAGCCATTCTTCAACGTGGTGGCCCCCATGTGTTGTCCAACCAAAATTGATCGTGCAAAAGTGTGTGGCCATATGCTATGACACTTCATACTTCAACAAATTCAGCACCTTGGATTTTGGAGCGCCTCCAAACGTGACATGCTGCCAAACCATCAACAAAATTAGATAAACCCAAACCGTGAATGGCCGTGTGGTGCATGGTTTCCATACTAATTTTTCTTAAAAATTCTAATAACTGAGATGTTTCCAAGTAAATAATACAATGTGCAATTGAATTTTCTTCTAAATGTCCTAAAATATTTTCAGAATTTTCCTTGTACTCAATAATATAAATAATTAGTCTTAGAAAATTCAAATTAATTAAAATAAGAATTTCTAATCAAATTAAGCATAATTAAGAAAAATGGGAAAATACTGGACATTTAAGCACAATTCCCTGATTAAATTCGGTACAATAAGCTAAGTGAAATTGAGAAAATATTGACTCATCAAAATAGACCACACTTAGTCTTTTGCACTCCTGGGCAAAATCAAAACACAAATCAGGGAATAGTTCAAAGGACTTCTAGGAAGGTGACACACACTCAGCACGCAGAAAACAAAGACTCAAGAGAAAATAAACAGAATTTACAAAGTTCTCAAGAAATCTAGACAGAGAAAAGATGTAGACCATATCCAATCACAGAATCACTGAAAAGCACATACTTACAGAAATCATCCAAGCAATTCAATACACGGAAAAATAATCAATCAGCTTAAGAGGTGATTTAAAAATAACAAAACCTCACAGATGCACTCATAGTGTTTCTCTCAAGTGTCTAGGGTAAAGAATTTTCAACTCGATGCACTCAAGAAAGCAAACACAAGTAGACTTGGCAAGCTTCTAATATCAACACTTAAAACATATACATGTTCAGATCAAAAGGTCTTTTCTGGGTTGTAATGGGGCCAAGGACAGGGGAGGATAAATTTGGATAAGTAGCTATAGCTCAGAAGAAATAGAGGTGCACTAGGAAAAAATGTAAACACAGTGAAATCTCACCCAAACCTCTAATTCAATCCTTTTCTCGACTCCATTATTCACAAAATTATTTTTCAATTTTTTTTTTCTTTTTCTCATCATTTTTTTTATCCTGTCTTTTTTTTTTTTTTTATCACACAACAGGATATAAATTATCATTTCAAAACATGATGAGGAACCAACTAGCCAATTCATCAGAATTCCCAAGGAGACCACACTTATTCACAAAATACTTCTATAGCTCCAGACTTTCCTAAGGTTAAGGTAATCATTTGTTTTTCACTTAGGATCAGTGTATGAGCTTCAACACAAAGAAATATATACAGTATAGGCTCAAAGGGGTTATCAAAGGATAATAACAAGGTAGGCTTATTTGGCTAAAGAGGCTCAAGAATAAAATTGTCTTTATCACTTCCAAAAATGCATATAAATCAAGTATATCAAAAAGAATCAAGCCAAGGCATATGTGCAAGCAATCAAGATACATATCACACAAGAAAGAAAATTAAGTGGCTCAAATTCTCACACAGGGCATTCGTTACAATCAAATCAACCTCTTAAACATTATAATCATCTTCCAAGCAGAGAAAAGCAAGGATTTCCAACCATAAGTATTAAGTAAGTGAAGGAAAAATCTACAACTTAGACATCATCCAGAAATCAAGAGAAAAATGTAAAATTTATTGCACACAAAACTCGATAAAAATAACTTAAAACAGAAAAAATTTAACACTCAAAAACAAAAAATTTAACACACAAAATACAATCTAACAGAAAAATCAGAATTTCTCCCCAGTAGACCACACTTAAATCACACAATGTCCTCAGTGTGTTACAATTATCAGATTATCAATTTCAGAGCAGTCAAATAATATAGACATGTGCAGTAAAAGTAGAAAAATGGGAAGAAATTTTCAGTAACATCCATCAGTAGATGTTATCATTGACATCCATCAGTAGATGTCTAAATCACGTAGCACCCATCAGTAGATGCTAATTAATTTTT
Organism: Vigna nakashimae; assembly: GCA_034642375.1. Lineage (NCBI taxonomy): Eukaryota > Viridiplantae > Streptophyta > Magnoliopsida > Fabales > Fabaceae > Vigna > Vigna nakashimae. Next base: position 39,674,356 of record CM067762.1, on the reverse strand, counting down.
ATTATATTTTTTTATTTTATTTTATTTTTTTTTTTATTTTTTTTTTTTCTGAAAAAGGAGATCGGTACTGTGACAACAGTCTCGGTGGCAGAGACCGGAACTGTTGCTACAGTGGCAAAGCTTTCTGGCTATAAATGAGGCACTCCTCCGCGTCCAGCGCCATTTCCTGACTCTCACTCTCTCCTCTCTGCTTCTCTCTCAACTCTCTCTACTCTCTCTGCTCTCTCCTATGCTCTCTCAACTCTCTGCTCTCTGCTCTCTTCTCTCTTCTCTCTCTCGAGCGTCTGGATCTGCGAGGAAGCTCTGCCCCTTCGCCTTCTGAAGAGTCTGAGTGAGATCTGTGAGGAGCCTCTGCTTGTGTGCCTTCGGAGCATCTAAGATCTGCGTCAAGCTTTTGTAAGCCCTACTACTCCGGGTAAGTCCTCTACACCTTTGATCTCCTTCTTTCTGCCGTTTAAGCTTTCTGCTCTTAAGCTTTACCTTTTCCTGCTTTCCAGATCTTTCATTTTTTTTTCTTTTTCTGCTTTCTTTTCCTTCTTTATTTTCAGCTTTCTGCTCTTTATTGTGCTTTCTCTATTTTGCTCTCCCTTTCCCTTTTCATTTTTTTTTTCATATTTTTGAAACTGAAAAACACTTAAACACATAAAACACAACTGTCTAAAAACTTAAGGGGTATATCGGCTGGAAACCAGACGTTAATCTCCCTTCGATTGAAGGTATTGCAGAGACAATCGGGTATAACAACGCCACGTACCCCACTTAAAATTAAATAAAACACAAAAACATAAATTACAAGAACAATATGGACAAGAACAACCGGACAACTGGACATAGATCCGTTTAGGACCCTTTGCGAGGACCGTGAAACAGATCTGAGACCAAAAACTGAAACATTAAAGCATGACTGGACAAAATAAATCTGAAAGGAAACAAGAACAAATAAAGAAAACACTGAATTAAGAATATAATGTTTTTATGTTTTTTTTTTATGTTATGCTTTTTTTTTTCTTGTTTTTGTTCTTTTTATATGTATTTATTTTTTATTTATGTATTTGTATATTACGAGAGGAAGGATGAGTGATATGGAATCAGAGAGATATACCAGTCAACGATGGCGTCCTACAGATGATCAGATCACGATGATGACCAAAATCTACAACTATGGGGTCACACACCCAAGCCGAGCGCAAGTCGTCGAGATCGCGTCTCGACTAAGGACCTTCGCAGATGCCACCGAATACAACGTGCACTGCTGGTTTAACAACCATGGCAATCGGGTCAGGCGCTGGCAAGCGGAGATAGACCCCACAGGCACTCTCTTTTCACAACTGCCGCTATACATGTACGGTAAGACCTCTGATCACACCTCCATTGAATTTTCCATTCCTCTTCTATTATTAACACAAGTTTTTTATTTTTTATTTATTTTTTATTTTTTATTTTTTGTTTGAAAGAAAACAACTGGGTGATAATGAGGGCACCGAGGCTGCTGAATTTGTTTCCAGTTCCGATCATTATCGATGACGACAGAAATGAACGAGAAATTCCTCCACCAAAGCCTCCGCTCGCATACCAAACCAGAGCTCCCTCAACGGAGCTCTCCCTTAGACCACCACAACCAGCTCGAGAATTCTTCCAGTTTTAATGTTTTATGTTTTTTTTTTTTTTTTTTTTTTTTTTATGTTTTTGTTGGCCGAGTGTGGCCAGAATATTAAGGACTGTAATATGCACACTTATGTTTTTTTATGTTTTTAATTTTTATTTTTTTTATGTTTTTTATTTGGTTTGTAATATTAACGATCACTAAAGATCGAACCTCGGACATCTTTATTTTATTTTTATGAATTTTATTTTTATTATCAATGTAAGACAGAATGTTTACTGCGAATTTGTTATGTTTCAATAAATGCACTCAGATTAGTGTCTCTGTTAAAACTTCACTTCTCTGCCTTACATGTTAATTCTACTCTTATGACTATATATATATATATATATATATATATATATTTTTTTTACACAAAAACTAAATAAATAAATAAAACAGAACACAATTTAACAAAACAAAAGACCTAATATCGAACACAAAAAATCAAAACACACAAAACGCAAATGTCAAAAACAGCAGACAAAACACATATTTACAATACATACATTAACAAAATAACACGCGTGAAAGAGAACACACATTTTTTTTTTATAATTTTTTTTTTTAAATAATAATAATTTGTAAACTAAGAAAATCAAAATTCTCCCCTAATTCGCAAATTAAGAAAATTAAGGGAAGAAGGAACATGAAAACTCCCCTGGTTATGGTGGCAGCTGCCAAATTTGGATTATCAGGGAGATGTCTTTTGCCTCAGGATCCAGCGATAAGATTTTTATGAGGAACTGCTTCATCAATATTGCCATATCATTCACAACAAGATTTTTCTTCTTTCTTTTAACAACAATTTGTTTCGACAATATCTTTCCTTCATTAATCATGCATTCCTTAATGTCAGCACCTGCATTTTCTTTTAACTCTGCATTCTTGTCATCAAACTCACAATTAATAGCATCTGTTATAAACTTAGACTCTGGGTGTAACACATAATCAATTTCGGCACAAATGGAGCAAAAACCAGATTCACAGTCACATTCAAAATTTTCAGAAAACTGTGTTAAATCAAAGTTTAGTCTTGACTCTATAAAATCATCAGATTGCACAGTTTCTCTTTCAAAATCAATATTGACGCAACTTTTACCAATGGGTTCAATGGCTGACACTGAATTAAAAATTTTAGATTGGTCAATCGAATTTGTATCAATATCAGTCATAAACCCTATAGAATCAATGTGCGTCAAATCACATGCATTTGAATGTGTAGGGAAATCAGGTAAAGTTGGAATCTCAGGTTCAGAATAAACCTGTTTTTGCTCACTCAGAAGTTTCTTACCAAACTCCAAGTTATCAGCTGCATCCTCAGGGCTATCAGTGTCAGAATCCAAAACATGCTGCTCAGGTTCTTCCTTTGCTACCTCAATTGGACTTTCACCAGCCAGCTTGCAGAGCAACTTCCTCGCTTCTGTTGGGGTTATATCCATCCAACATCCACCAATAGCTGCATCCACAAGTATCCTTTCATTGTCCAGGAGCCCTTCATAAAAATAAGTCAAGAGCAAATGCTCTGGAAATTGGTGGTTTGGACAAGTTGTGCAGAGCCTGTTAAACCTCTCCCAATAATCTGCTAGGTTTTCTTCTTGAAACTGCTCAATGGCAGTGATCTTCATCCTAATGCTGGTCACCTTAGCTGCTGGAAAGAACTTGTCGAAGAATTTTTGTTGTGTTTCCTGCCAACTATTAAAAGGATACTGGTATATGAACCAGTCTCTTGCTTCATCTTGCAGGGACATGGGAAACATTTTTATCAAGATTGTCTCCTTTGAAACACCAGCAGGCCTCATAGATAAACACACCAAACTAAACTCCTTGAGGTGCCTGTATGGATCTTCATGTGCCAACCCATGGAATTTGGGAAGACTCTTGACTATCTCATACATCCAGTCTTGAGAATCTGTCATCTCCTCTAGTCTAGTTTAAAACCTATCTCAGACCTGGACTTCCACTTCACACAAAGATTGTATAGAAAGAAATATACAGAAACATAACATGGAGGAAAACTAATATTTTTTTTTTTAAATTTTAGAAACAAAAGCTAAATACAAAACACAACACATTTATACATGCAATACATACACAAGACAGAATTTTTTTTTTTTTTTTTTTTTTAAATTTTTTTTTTTAATTTTTTTTTTAATTAACAAACAAAATACATATGACACGCATACAGAAAATAGAACATCACATCATAACGCAAGATAAAACACAACAATTAAACATATATATACACAATATATATTAACACAGTAAAAATCTAAAACAAAAACCTGAACTGAAGTGACAACGCCGCCAAAATTTGCTGAAGGTGTCGTTGTCGCCTACAGAAATATACAAGACAAAACACACAAAACAAACATATTAACAGAACAAAACTTTATACAACAAAAATCTAAAACCAAACCGTTATTGGTCCCCGGCAGCGGCGCCATTTTGATGAACGGGTCGCACCGCTCACAAAAGTTGATTGCGAAATTAATGCAGTATAGTTTACTAGGAAGTGACTCCTAGGTCGTCTCTCAAGGACCAATTTGAGTGGTTCAGTCTCAGATTTAACACGAAGTGGGGGGGGGGGGTTTTCTGGATGTTTTGTGCGGTAAAATAAAATTGGAAATTGGAAATAAAACAACAGAAAAATTAAAATAAATTAAAACTGGGATTTAAACACAATTGAATTTAAAAATACTGAAATAAATTTAACGACGGTAAAAACTGAACGGTAAAAGACGGTAAAAATAGACAATGGAAAATTTAGCAGTGTTTGAAATTAAAATGCTGGAACAATAAACATGCAGAAAACATAACAGTAGTGTAAATAAAATTTACCCAAAGCAACAGTGAAAATGAATAGTAAAAACAACGTTGAAAATAAACTGAACGGTAAAACGCAATGACAGAATTTAACGGTGCAGAAAATCATGAACGGTAAATTGAACAGATAAAAGTACTTGACTGAAAATGAAATTCATGAAAGTTTCAACATTTAAATTAAAATTCTGGACAGTAAAAGTAAAAAGGAAACGAGCAAAGGTGACAACATTCAGAAATGAAAACTATGTTTTGGCACTGTTGAAAATAAATTACAGAGAGCTTGCTTGAAGGAGGAAGAGGCAGAAGCCTCTCCCAGGCCGTGAGTACTATTGTAAACTACTCCTAAAATCTACTCTAAATTCTAATTTTTTCTTCTCTGGCTGCAGCTCTTTTATAGCCCAAAACTCAGAACATATGCGTATATTCCTCCTTCATTTCAACCAAGTTGTTTGTTTTGTTTTATCTCCAATTAGCAACCCGTGAACTTCCAGCTTTCACGGTTTTCTTGGTCTGCCTTCCATCCAGATTTTGTGTTGTTTGTGTCCCCATGAAGATTTTCTTCACCTCCTGGGTGTGCCAAAGAAATAAGGTGAGGGCCCCTCCATTTTGCAAACTCTCTTGTCATGTTCTGCACCTTGCAACCGTGGATTACCTTCCATACTCTTCTTCCTTCTCCACTCCAAGTAACACATCCGTATAGCCTCCTTCTTTGCTTGGACTAGCTGCTGGATTCTCCTTGTATGTGTACTGCTGGGTTGCCTCCGTGTGCTCACCAAAAGGAAGGTGAAGAAGCTTCTTGGTGAGCTGCTCCAGCTTCAAGCTGCTGGACCATGAACTGCTCATCTCACTTCACGGCTTCCTCTCCACTATCTTCTTTTCTCTTTACGTGAGGCGGTGGCTGCTGTTATGGAGTTACTTCTGGACGGTGCAGCTGGCTATAGTTCTTCTTCTTCTCGGTAGCTACTCCTTCATGGTTTGCTTCTTCTTCAATCATGTTGCAGTTGTTCCATCACGTTCCAGCTGAATGGTCCTCTTTAATAGATGCTTCCTATTCTTCCAAAGCCAAGGCCGTGACACCACTCCAGCTTCTTGGATGTTAGCTGCTGCCATTCCTCAAAACCGTGAGCTCCTTAGTAAGCCATGCTTGTCTCTTTTGGAATGAAAGAAGTACTGTCCAGCTCACTCCCATGTGCTTTGCTGCTGGATGCTTTCTACGTGTTGCACTAGGCCGTGGAGTGTGTGTGCAGCTGCTCCAAGTGCACTTCCAAAACTCTGCTTACTGGATGAGGCCATGAATGCTTCTTGATTTGAAAAGGAAATCAGCCACCTCACATGCTTTGCTGCAATAAATTGTGCTATGTGGAATGTGTTATCTACGTAAAATGAGTGACAAGGTGGGTCAGATTTCTCCCAACAAAGCCGTGACCTTCCATAATTGGTGGCTCCCATTTTTATTCTAGGAATAATGGATTTGCAAAAGTATGGGACCGTGTGCTTTTTTTATCAATGGAAGAATTTGTGTAGTGGAAAAAAACACGGAGATTAAAACCTGCACCTAGCCAAAGTGAATGCATGTGTGCCATGAAACCACTTCCCTTAATATTAATTAAATAAAATTCAGCAGTTTGTACGTGAACTTTGCTAAATCATGAACCATTCTTCAACGTGGTGGCCCCCATGTGTTGTCCAACCAAAATTGATCGTGCAAAAGTGTGTGGCCATATGCTATGACACTTCATACTTCAACAAATTCAGCACCTTGGATTTTGGAGCGCCTCCAAACGTGACATGCTGCCAAACCATCAACAAAATTAGATAAACCCAAACCGTGAATGGCCGTGTGGTGCATGGTTTCCATACTAATTTTTCTTAAAAATTCTAATAACTGAGATGTTTCCAAGTAAATAATACAATGTGCAATTGAATTTTCTTCTAAATGTCCTAAAATATTTTCAGAATTTTCCCTGTACTCAATAATATAAATAATTAGTCTTAGAAAATTCAAATTAATTAAAATAAGAATTTCTAATCAAATTAAGCATAATTAAGAAAAATGGGAAAATACTGGACATTTAAGCACAATTCCCTGATTAAATTCGGTACAATAAGCTAAGTGAAATTGAGAAAATATTGACTCATCATTCATCTTCTTCAAATCCATGCGTGGATGTTTTTCTTAACAAGCTTTTGTATCTATCTCATGCATGTCCCAGTGATTCTTCCATGCCCTGCCTAAATGAAAAGATCTCTTGCTTGCCTTAAAGTCACCTTTGATTGTGGGAAGTACTTGTTTAAAAACTTTGTTACCACTGCTTCCCACTCTGTGAAACTTTCTTCTGGAAAAGAATTTAACCAAAGCTTAGCATTGCCTCCTAATGAGAAAGGAAACAAGCTAAGTTTGATCGCTTCATCTGGCACCCCATTAATTTTTACTGTATTGCAGATTTCATTGAATGTAGTGAGGTGCTCATATGGGCTTTCATGAGATAACCCATTGAATTGGTTGCTTTTCATCAGTTGGATCAGTGCTGGTTTGACCTCCATGTTTGCTGCATTGACTCTAGGTCTAGATATATTGTTAAAGTGCTGAGGTCTAGCTATATTGGTGTAATCAGCAAGAGTCCTTCTGATATTGTTGTTCTCCATATTTTCTGTGCTATGAACAGAACCTTGTGGTGATGGTTGCAACAAAGTTTCCGGAGGAGGGAAAAGTTCTGTAGATGTTCGGATTCTTCTCCTCCGTCTACTCTCGTCTAGACCTTCAAGAAGAGGTTCTGTTGTTTTCTTGCTCCTTGTTCTAATTGCTTCTTGCATGCACAAGAAAACAAAACCCTAAAAAAAATTGGTTAGCACAAAAAGATATAGGAGAAGATATAAGATTCAAAGAATAAAATAAAATAAAATAAAATAAAATAAAATAAAAACCGAAAAAATAAAAACATGAAAATAAAAACAGAAATTCAAAATTAAAGTCAAAGATAATCAATAATCACACAAATTAACAAGTTCAACCACGAGTCCCCGGCAATGGCGCCAAAAACTTGATGACAAATTTATGAACACCGAAATACGGTGCCACAAACTTGTTGAACAATCGGCAAGTATGACCGAATCGTTTCAAGTAATAAACTCGATAAGACCAAGTATCGTTCTCCCAAAGGACTCACGGCCTAGTTTAGTTATGTGATTCGTTGATTAGCTAAGACTTAAGAACGAAATAAGTGAAGTTTAATATGCAAAACAGAAAATAAACATGTATGCATGAGTTTTGATCAATGGCAAAAACAAAATACAATCACTTTCAATGGAATAGATGGATGAGTATGTTGTTGGGGTTTATCAATTTCATCTTATCCACTCTCATATATTCTAGGAATTCAACATTCTTTTCATCATTGTTAATGCCACTCTCTAAATTACCTTGCAAGAAGGTCTATCCCTAATTACGAGTTCATACGATTCCTAGCATTCCTAATAATTAGTTCTTTTAATGCAGGAGCTTAACGACAACCAATATACTATTGGGAGAAATTCCCCGGATATTAGACTTCCCCGTACGTTCCCGTATCGACAAAACCAATAATCATGCATTGAATGAGTTAAACAAAGCAAGCATTGAGCAAAGAGGAAAAACCCTAACTAATGATGAAAGAAAGCATAGGTCTTAAATATAAGATGTAAACACAAATTCCATATATGAGAGTTTCACAAGACTACATTGATTTCCCAACAACAATACAAGGTTTAGTTCACCATATTCATGGTGAAACTAGATGAACAATAATGAAAGAATGAAAGATAAAACCCTAAAAAGGTGAAGAGGTAGCCTGAGCATCCAAGATCCTCCTTCAAAGGGGTGGAAGAGAGAGTGTTTCCTTCGTTTCTGCCAAAGATACAAACCCTAGGACGTCCTAAAGCTTATATACTATTCTAAAATTACAGAAAATTTAGGCCCAAGCCCATAAGTGTGCCGCTCAGCGGTAAAGTGCCGCTCAGCGGTAAATGTATGAGTTGGTTTCTTTCCCTCAGTGGCCATTTTGCCCCTCAGCGGATCTTCCGTGAACTCCTAAGTGCCGCTTAGCGGTAAACTGCCGCTGAGCGGCAGTTGCGGCTTCTCCTTTTGCACTTTTTGATGTCTTTTTTGATTCCATCTCTCTCCTTCTTCACTTCTTTCACTAAATTCACCTTAAAACCTGCACAAAAACACTGAAATCAAGCATAAACCTGTCCAGCTCTCTTATTTATGAAAATATGAACAAAAGCATGATTTCAAGCTAGTTTCTAAGTATAAAGGTTGCTTTTAGTATCAATTTTAAGCATGAAACCAACAACTTTTCCGACCATAACTTAATAAGAATGTCTTAGTATGCTCTTTGCAATGCGAATAAGCTGATCTACCATGCGTACTCCAACAAATAACATGACATATGTAGGGAAGTCATTAATTGTCCACGTTAAAGTTGTCCTCATAATGAAATTTTGTTTCCTTAAAACATTATACGTCTAAATAACACTCAAAACTTCTTTAAACCATCAACCAAAGGCTCCAAATAAACATTAATCGCTGACTTGGGATTAGATGGACTAGTATTAGACACGTTAAAAATATGTAAGGCTTTGTCATACTCAACTCAGGTGGAAGATTTTATGGAGTGACAATCATAGGCCAACAAGATGAGGATGCCTAAATTGTCGGATTAAATCCATCCGAACATAGATCAAGTTGCACATTACGGGGATCACTAGCAAAGGATGAATGTTTTTTATCGAAGTGCTTTCAGGCTTCCCTACCAGAACGATGACGTAGCATTCCTTGAGTTTTGTTACCCTCATGCCATGTCATGTGTTGTGTTATTCATTGAAGAAAACATTCTTTGTAATCTTAGAATTATCGGCATGTAGAACCAGAACTTTAATGGAATCAATTTTTTTTGCCTATGACTTTCATGCACTGTGTGATACTAAAGCTTCCCATAAAATTTGCATTCAAGCAAGCATGTGATAGGTGCAAAAAAGTAGTTAATTTTCAAATGGAATTTTAGCACTTACGTTTTGAATTGAGTACATTTGTATCAATTTTCCCCAATCTAAGAAAGATGAATTGTAATCACATGTTTCTGAGTTATTAAGTAAAAGGAAATCATTTGATCCCTAGTTTGTATACATTTCAGGTAAACTAAGAGAGAAGAGCAATTTCTGCAACATTTCGCCCAAGCTAGAATGATTTCGCTTAAGCTAGATTTGTCCAGGAAGCCATTACCTTAAAAGTCATTCTCGCTTAAGCGAGAATATTTTAGCTTAAGAGAGAATGATTATCTTCTCCAAGAAGTTTCTTCTTGCTTAAGCGAGAATAATTTAGCTTAAGCGAGAATTCGGGCAATTTTTATACTTACGAAGGATAGAGACAGAGTGCGGAGAAAAGAAGACACAGAGGCCCAAAGAGTTTTTCTTCCACTTTAGCTGTAGGATCTTCTTCTTCATCTCTTAGAATGTCAACGGCCACCATGAGTGGCTGATCTTTTCTCTCGGGATTGAATGTAATCGATTCAAACTCGGATGTAATCTGGTGATATTTATATATAGCATTTCTGTTTTATTCAATATTGATATATTTGTTCTGCTCTTAGTGCTTGATTCTATCTGATCAATAGTTTCATGAATGTGGGTTTTAGTTTTGACTGGAAAGTATTTCTAAAATCTGATCTGAACAAGAATACTTGATATTCTATGATGCTAGGGATAGATTTCAGTTTATCAATTGCTTATAACACTTGACTATAATGCTGGACAATTTGTTGGATATGTAAGGAATCAATATTCAAGGAACTGATCTTATGAATTTTATACGCGAGGAATCGGTATAAATGACTTTTATGTGTTGCATCAATATTGGTAATTTCAGTTGTTATATGCTTATATTCATTCAGATTACAGACAAGTGAGATAGATGAATTCAATCCCAACTTCTCGTATTAAACTTTCTTTAACTTATCTGCTGTTAATATTTTACTTTTATGCAACATAGTATAAATTATCAAAATCCATTATGAATCAGTGTGAATACCCTTGTATATATGTTGTTTGAGATAAATTTACCTATTTAATTGAAGTTGTTCCTCGTGGGATCGATACTCTTACTTAAAAATCATTATACTACAATTGACTATTGGTACGCTTGCCAAAAGTTTAACAGCATGCATCACTTTTTTCCATTGTCATTGTCATAAAAGAGCATGCAACCATTGACACAACCATCAATTTTCTTCGCTTCTCATCCCAACTTAGAAACACATCTCTTGGCTTCATAATAATTTTTTGCCAAAGAATTATTAGGTGGTGTCAAATCTAAAAAGATTGAAATGAAGTCCAATGCTTGATTGAGAATGTAGACTGACATTTTTGACTTTGTTGACCATTGAAATATAGGCTCATTTTCCTCTGCCAATGAATTGTAAAACCTTTGAATGACTTCATTTTGAGACTCTTCATCACGACTATGGTTTGTTTGTTGTTGTGCACCATGTCGACTAAGAGCATTATTGATCATCTCTTGCATATGCATAAATTGATCCATCTTAGAGGTCTCTATAAAGTTGTTCGAACCTGATGATTGCCAACATTCACAAGTCGTGGAGGTAGAATGAATTTCTTTACCGTGAAATGTCCAAATCTTGTATTTTGGCACAAAACCTTTTTGGTATAGGTGAACTTTTACCACTTCATCTTTCAAAATTCTTATACATTCCCACTTGACGCATGAACATATAATCCTTCCCTCAAAAGCATAATATTTATAACGTCGAGCGGTCTGCACAAATTCTAAAAGTCCTTCGACAAAAGTTTCCTTCAATCTTCTCTTACCGCTATAACAATGGTCATACGTCCATCCACGATGGTTGAGAACTTCAACCATGTTCAAAAGCCAAAGGAGGAAAAACGTATGCATAACAACCTTGTTCCTAGTAAGGGAACTTGGGGTAGAGCAAGAATGAAAGTAAAATCAAAATTAAGTCACATTGTGTATGTATCATCACCCCTGTTATTTAACAACAAACTTAGGATGATGAACTAAGGTGAATTTTATTCTACAGAACTAATGCCTTAAAGTGAATTCAAGGCATTTAGTACTTACAATTAAGTCACTGGCCAAATATAGCCTTCTATGACCAAATTTTCCTTTGCACCTACATTTTAGCCTGTTTTGACCTTTTATTTAGAGTTGTGAGATGAATTAGGTTGTGTTATAGGACATTGTTGAGTTGAAGTGTGAGGAAGCTTAAGTGAGAAAGTCATAGGTGACTGACTTGGTTATCAAAATAGTTTGCATATTAGTGAAAAAGAGAGAAAAACTAGAAAACAATGACAAAATTATGCTCAAGAAGAAAAATATGCAAAATATGGAAAACGGGTAGGATCTAATTAGGTATACCAAACTATCATTGTTATGCGTGAGGGGATCTAATTTATACCCAAGACATACCAAACATACTCTATTCAAACAATTCCATGAGAACATGGACTGAACTAATATATCATGTTCCATTTTCAAGTCTAAACTTATCTTAGTCACATTTTTAGACAAATAATTTCATAATGATAGAATATCGACAGCTAAATTTTATCATTGCATTACTATATAAGGACAAATTTTATCATGATAAGAAACGAATAAGATCAATATAATAGTTGTATCACCAAATTATTGGGCTCTTATTAGTTACAACCAAATTTGTACTAATGACATAACTTTTATCAAACTCAAGTCATTCATGAGCTTAAATTGTAATCATTACACGTGACCTTTTTTATTAGGTCAATCAATATTCATCCATTCTTAAACACATACTTATAATCACATTCTTGAAATAATGTATGCATATGCATAAGCAATTTTACAAATATTCTTGGACAAAACATAGAGATGTAGAGGGTAGAAGCTATAAAGTTGCACAAAATACCAAAACAACCCTAATCACAAGAGTTAATCAGGCCTTACAAAAACATGAAGCAAAACATATACTTCAAACCTTTTCTATATTCCCCAATTCTTAGCCAACTAGCTAAACCCCAACAATAACTAGTAACACAAATGAGACAATTACGAAAAGAAATGGAAGTACCTCAATCTTCACTCAACTAAGACCTTCACAAATGGAAGCAACTTCAAACCAAAATACATAAATAAAACCAAATCCAGATGAAATTGATGTTGCACATTATAAAACAAGTCACAAACATTTATACCTACTGAAAACAACCAAAAACTAAAAAAAAGAACATACCTAAAACAACAACTACTAAAGCTTAAATTTGATAACACTAGTTAAAGATTGTCAAAACACTTTCATACAACTCAAAACAACAAAAACAATGTGCAACCAACCCAAAATTGAAACTGCATAATAAAAGTAGTTGGAAAAAAAGAGCTCATAAAACCATGCTAGACAAAGCTATTGAACATCTATATGCCATTGCTTTATAGTTGTCATCTTACAATACATAATTGGAAGCCTCACCTTTGTTTAATTGGGAAATTGAACACAAACATAACCTTTAATTTTTCACCAACACATGTTCTACTATATCATTAGGGATTCAGACTGTTTGAAAGAAATTAGGACTTTCGAAGCATTTGGAAGGCATGAAAATGCCCAACACAAGGATAGAAACAACAAAAACAACAATTGGAAAAAAAGAAACTCATGAAACCATGCTAGAGCTATGTATTGAGGAGGAATTGCAATTAGAATCAACTTATGATGCTTCATTTCATTTCCAGAACTGCATCAATATGCTTAATAGGGACACCAAACTTGCTTTCAAGCCTCACAACCATGTCTTCATTTTCATACTTGTTATGCTAGGTTGGTAGTACCTTTAACTTCATCTTAGTGCCTTAAACTCAAATAAGTTAAGCTTTTAAAGTTTCAATTATTAGTATAAAACAATCACTCCTGATTACACTTTCATTATCCTTAATTGCAACACTTTTCATTCATGTTAAGTGTTTTTCATTAGTTGAGAGTGCTAAAAATATACCTCATACTATATATTCATTTTCTATGATGGATGATATCACACAATGCATGTTTTGACTTCAAGAGTTATTTCTTCTAAGCACTCTATTTACTTTCTAATTTGGGATAGGGGGTACACCTTAATCAATTCTTAAGCTAGTGGATGTAAAGGATCTCATTTTAGCACATGTTAAATCTCACTTGTAGGTAATCTCAAACTTGGTCATTATACTACTTTAACATTAATCTGTGTATTATTAATTAATCTCCTCCTTTTAATCCTGACTTCTTTTCATTATTAGTCTTTATATATATTATTCACTTTATTTACAATTGGCTATTAAAATGACATGGGTTGATGACACATGCACATGGGTTTGTGCTAAAATATCTAACTAGTGAAGGGTTTTATAGGTCCAAACATAATGTCGTTTTATTTGTGTAAGGAGATGGACCAAATGGGCCCTCATACTAACCTATTCAGTGGTACATGGCTCTTTTTCATTAACACATGCATACTAACTATGATGTTAAAAGCATAATACTCTACAATTTTTATAACAAGAATATTGCAATTACGTATGGATAATGATTGTAATAATTACATACGGATATTATATACGGAAGGATTTACGTACGGATTATTCGTATGTAATAATCCTTCTGTAACATATATATATATATATATATATATATATATATATATATATATATATATATATATATATATATATATATATATATATATATATATATATATATATATATATATATATATAACCTACATGCGTGATGCGCGAGAAAGTTACTTAAGGAAAGTATCTGTATGTACTTTCTAGAATTCATATGTAACCAGAAAGAATTGTTATCTACCGATGTTACATACGTATCTAGAAAATCATTTTTAAAAGAAATTGAATTTAGATTAAGCCCTTTTACTAAAACCCTCGCTCGAGCTCTCGTCTTTTACAACCTTCATCTCTCGAAGCTTCACTTCACCTCTCCTATCTTGAACCTAACTCCACCTCTGTGCCGTCCATCCTTCAGTCTACCTCTCATCTCCTGAACCTTCACTCCACTTCTTCTCTGTCTAGCCCTAACTTCACCTTTCTTCTGTCGAACCCTAGCTCTAGTGTTGTTCTCTTGAATCGTCACTCGACCTCTCTTCTCACAAACCCTCATCCCTATTCCAAGGGTTTTCCCCATCTTGTCTCCAACACTAAAGAATCTCGTTGACAAAACAATCTCAGTCACCAAACAGTTTTGTTCAGCCTCCATGGTTTTGTGTGAGTCTTCGTTGCGCTGTTGGCTAGGTTGACGTTGAGACCTTCATCTGGTAAGTGATACTTCTCATCCTTCATTTTTGTTGTAATATGTGTGGGTCAAACACTCAAACCCTAATATGTGTTATTTTATTTTAATTGGCACATTTTTTGTTCGGTTGGCAAGACGTGTTGGATTGTGACCAAGCATCGATTGAGGCTTTATCATATCAGATTGATTCCTTAGACACTTTGGCATTACTTGGTGACCGTCAACGCTTTGCCACCTCTGTTGATTGGCTTGGTAAAAATCTTCGGTTTGATATAGTGAGTATTCACCCCATCCAATCAAACGCCATCTTTATTTTTTTAGGCAAATGCTAACAGATGCCATTGCCCTTAATGATAGAGTTTTCATATAATGTGTTTATTTGCTCATGATTTATTTCAATTTTTGTTAGGCTACAGAATAAAATTGTTTCTGTGTTTGAGACCACTACCAGGGTTCTCAGAGGATTACTTTCGGCTCATCTTATTGCCTTTGATTATGCTATGGTTAGTGTGTGAATTTTTGTACAATACACATGACTGCATTTACAATTCATGCTTATCTGACAATTTGTAAAATTTTAAAAGTTAATGGTATGGACACATTAGGTTGATGTTGTTCTTAGTTGGATGTCGTTGATAGGAACCTTCTATAGAAGGATCTGATAAGGTTATGCTTTTCTTTCTCATCTTTATTAAGTTGGATATCAACTTTGATAAATATTTACTTTGCTCTTCTGATATTTATTTTCAGGATATTTATTTTGATAAAGATTTTTTATTAGATTGGTCTGGTAATTTTAACCCTGGATTATTAGATTCTTTCTGCTTTCTTCATGTGAAAGTAATTAATTTGTTACCTATTAAATATTAATGAATTTTATCATAGAATTTGGAAGCTTGAGGTAAAAGAAGTGTTAACGATAAGTGAAAGTGTCTGGGATTAGTGTTGGAGTCATAGGTGGTCTATATATGTTTGGAGAAAAACTGTAGATGCTCTAATAAAAAGAGTAGATCAAATGGAAGGTATACATATACGAACATTGAGAGGTTTTAGAGGTCTTTGGTTTGTTTATAGACATGATTCACGATTGAGAATATAGTTATAGATTTCTATGTAGCTTACCCATTTGATAGGAACAGGCTTGATTGTTGGTGTTGTAATATTATCCATTCTTGCATTCTGATTTCGCATTTCATGTCATGACTCATTTTTCCTACTAATTCATATTATAATATATTTGTACATATTACTCTATACTCTTCAACTATTATGTTCACATATGTTGTCTACAGGGCATGAGAGTTCCATCATATGATAATCAGTTACTAAACTTAGCTGAATATCTTGCCAGGAGATTGTTACCTGCATTTGATACTCCTATAGGTCAATCATAGACAATTATGCTTGTCTTTTAGTAACTCTTCTCTCATAATCATCTTTCTCAATACACATCCAGGACCACCTCTTTCCTAAAAACTCATCCAGAACCAGCAGTATCGTAATCAATCCCATTACTAAAGTTCTGACATAAGTTCTAACTCCACATAGCTGTAAGAAAAATGTTAGTGAAAGGGTAGGCAAATTGAGCACTTAAAAGATAATAAACAATGAAAAAACAGTACACCTATGGAACATTGCACCTCGATAAAAACATGTTATTCTTTATCTAGGTTGTCAAAACTTGCTTGCAAGTTTGCAACAATTATAATACAGGGTGGGAGGCGAAAATGAGATTGGAAATAGGAAAGGGGTGTTCCATCTTAGGGCCTGGAATCCCATGTCAAGAACTTACAATCAAATTTCTCAACCAAGTAGTAATCAAGGCTTATAATGTTTATTAAATTATAGGACCAAACAGAATTTAACTCTTCTTTTAAACATCATCTTCATAAACTACTCACAAGACAAACATATATTTTATAATATTTGTTGAATTAAATGACACTTTCTCTATAGTCTTTTATAGCAAGAGTTAAATTACTGAATCTAGAAAGGATGTTGAAAACATACATTAAAATCAACATTAGATTTTCGTAGAAGTGACTCTACAAGGCTTCCAAGTCCTTGCACATAAACTATAATTAGTATATAGGTCTATATTACATCATTGTAGTGTATAATGTTTCATTACAGAATCAACATATTCCCTTTTGTATATCATTATCTTTACTCCTTTTCATCCTCTCTTTCACCTTTCCTTTCAATACTAATTGTGTATCATATCTTGCACACAGATTCTTGATTTTCGTTTATGAACTTTTACGAAATTGATGACATTTTTAAAATATTTAATATTGGTCTCTTTTCCACTTCTTTTTTATTTTTCTATATTAATGTATAAGTTCTACTACAGTAAAAATGTCATATTATTCTTACAATTATTCGAAAAGATAACAATGACCATTCAAAAGTTCTGAACAGTAGAGCATTGACTATATATATCATTCATTTAATACTTTATTGTAACGTGTACTGATTTAATGCACTCCTATTAATGAGGTAATTTACTGGAACATATGAATGGCAACCATGATTCATGACTTGTAATCCAAAGAGAAAAGGTGATTCAACATGGACATATATTCAATTATGTTTGACGATGAAAGCTTGATCATGTACATTCAACACGAACATATATTTTGTATGAGATTCTACTTCAAATAATGAATATGATTAGATATTGTATTAGATTGAAATGAATGTTTTGTACAATGATATTTGAATGCAATGTCTTTTACTTCTTTGGCATATCAAAGTACTTTATTTCTTTTCATTTCCATACATTTGATTTAAACAATTTCAACTGCAACATTGTAATCATAGAAAAAGGTGTCATGGAGGCTTGAGGATGAGCAAAGAGTTCTAAAAAATTTTCACTCCAAAGCATCTCACAGACTCTTAGAGATGTTTAAAGAGGCACGAAGAGAAGGTAAAAGGCCACATTGGATGGGAGATGCAGTATGGACCGGTTTGTTGGAGAAATGGAACATGCCAACATATCGATAAAAATGTGATACAGCAAAAAAAACCGTGTATCAGAAAAGGGAGGGTGTTTGCAAACTAGAGGTTCTATTAGCGTGCATGACCACGCTATTCGCTTGGTTAGATTTCTTTATATATAATATGAATTCCTTTTAAAACAAGTCATACCCTTCTTTACTTGACATATTTATTTGTTTGCAGTCACAAGAGCTCGGTCAATCCGTCCATGTTGATGAAATATTTCAACAAACACATAGCGTTCAACTGGAGAATTTGTAGATAATAGATCTAGGCATACACATGTTAGTTTCTACAACTTGTATTACATTTCACCCGTTAATAATTATTTACTATAGCTTATTAATGCAAACATTTATTATTTGAACAGGAAGAATTTCAAAGTAGATTTTCTCAAGCCCTGTCTAAGACTGCATCCATTTGTCTGTCAGAAACCAACCCCTTAGATCCTATTGAGCAAGAAAAACTAAGGAATAGATGTTGGTTACAAGCAGCTGGTGGAAGGTACAAGGGACGTGTTTATAGGATTGAACATGTGGATTCTCATGATGAATGTGTCGATAGCTACTTGCAGTAGACACAATCATCTTTTAGTCAACAAGTTAATGCAGAGGATTTTAATGAACTACAAACCAGACTAGCCTAGAGTGAGTCGCTACTAACTAGTAGTGAGGAACAAATAAGACATATCACTTCACAATTCCAAACTTTTATTGGTGCAATAATGAAGTATCTTCCACCATCGACAGCCATGGTTGCACAAAGTATCCTCCCAACGACAAACCAACAAAATCAGTCCAACACAATCATGAAGACCAGCAAGAAGATCAACTTCAAGATCCAGAAAATCCTTATAAGGATTATTAGTATTAGGAATTTCAAACATTTGATATTATTAGTAACTTGTTATATATCTTATATGATGGAAGACTATTATATATGGATCCAACATATATGAATGTATGAGAGTATTATGCTTCTTTAAAATGTTTGCATTTGTATGATTGAACCGATTTTACAATGTGGGATCTTTGCACCAGGTCATACATTTAAATCTGCTAACACAGTTACATACGGATTTATCTGTATGCAATATCTGTGTGCACTTACATACGAATTTTTTCCGTATGTAATATTTGTATGTAATATTCGTATATAACATTCATATGTAATTACAGACAGATTTATCTGTATGTAAAGTTATATACGACCACATTATATATGAATTTTTGTCCGTACGTAATCTGTACGTAACTCATCATTACATACGAATTTTTGAGCTTACATACGGATTTTGGTCGTATGTAACAACAATTTTTCTAGTAGTATACCTACAATAACAGTTTGGAATGTAGAAGATAAAAACACAGTGATATGAATGCATGTCCCAAGGTATTGACCTATTTTAACCTACTAAAAACTTGTCAGGATAAATAATTTGAAGGTACCGAGTTTATACAATGCAAATTTATAACTAAAAGAATATAATGAAAGAATTTGAAGTCCAAAATTCCCAAATAATTACAATTGCAATTGAAATTAGCATCTAGTGTTATATAATAATGTTATCTAAACTATTAACACACTAACCTAGGTCAATGTAACTACATTCAAAATAAGCAAATTATATTCACATAAAACTTAAGCTAGCCATCATGCACAGTGCATCTCAAACCCAAGAACATTAGGAATGAACACCTCATAGGACAAATAGAAAGTCAAATTAGATTTACATAGTAGCACTAAAGACATGTCAAATAGTAACTAAAACCAAAAGATTCTAGTACTTGAAGTAATCAGCACAAGTCCAAATTACTTATGGAACTTAAGGAAGAGTAACGAGAGAGTGATATTGGGGAAACTAAAGAAAGAGTGCCAAGAGAAGGGTTTCATGCAAAGTGATTCTAGGAGAGGAAATAGTCGAATTTTGATCTCATTTCATCGAAGAACTTACCTACTGTAACATCCCAATTATTATAGCATTAAACTATAATAGAGTTCTTACATCATTGATACAATAGAACAGTTGATAGGAGGAGGAATAACAGTTTTCCTCATTATTATACAAACCCACACTCAAATTTCAAACCAAATACAATTCACACTTAAAACATAGACAAATTATAAGGCTCATTCTTATAACTAAGCTTCCGTCGATCCTCCATCTAATGCTTGCTCCACCGGCATATCACCAACTTCTGCTCCCATCCACCAGATGATCATCGCCAGACAAAACACATAACACAAAAGAACAACCACACAACAGACAAAGCAAGGGTGAGCTAATGCAACATAAAATGTCATGGTAAATTAAATTAATAACCAAATTTCCAACTTGTAGTTATATTACTCAATAATACAATAAACATACCATAACCATCGTAAACTCACTCATCCGGATCATTGTATGAATATTGAACTCTTAGCTAGTTCTACACTTGCAGTGGTACTTTACTCAGCTACATCTTATCCTACTATGTCCCCCAAACTGGATCTTCGGATATGGATGCACTTATTTGCTAGCCCAATTATTCTATCCTACTCTGTCCCCCAAACTGGATCTTCGGATATGAATACAACCACTGAAGCTACATCCTTCCTACTCTGTCCCCCATTGTGGATCTTCGGTAAGGATTTCCCACTCTCCACTACATAGCTTTCTCTCTAAGTGAGATCGAGACTATTGAGAGCATAAGAATGAACCACTAAATCGGAGTTCCTATATTCATACGTACAGTACTTGACACAAAATCAACCAGGAGTTCCTCCTTGGAACTCTATTCCACACTTTCCATTCATAAGTACACATGTCAACATGTTATCATCTTTAGTCATATCTCAAGAAAATAACTCTTACATACTCAGACATTTCACATCTTCACAGAAAACATTACTTATTAACACATAACTCTTTGTGGTCTATTAATTCGAACCCTTAAGTAGTTCAAATAGTTTAGATACCCTCACCGATGACTCTGGAAGGGTCAAAACCCCCATATCGACCTAAAGAACGTCCAAAACGGACATCCAAAACTCCCAAAACGTCAAAAACATCAAAAACACTAAATTTGTCACGCATAACTCGCTCCAGCGAGTTGACTCATTCACTCTAGCGAATTTACTATTCCAAAATCACGAAAATTCACTTTCCGGGCTATACCGACTGTTCCTTCCATCATACTGGCTTTATAGACGTCCAAAAACTCATCTCCTATCAACAACCCATATTCATCCAAATCTTATAATCATCTAAACTAAACGTTTAACAAAGAGGCAGCGGATAAATAGTCCGGTCCAAAATTTCATATCAAAAGCCTAGTTTCTTTTTTTTTTATCCACAAACAGATTCAAATTCTTCGATCTATACGTATGAAAAAAACTTCCACCGATTCAAAATACTTAATGCGAACAAGATCTTTTCAAAATTATCAAAACTGAAGCATATCCCGATTCCAAACCGTAGATCAATTCAAAAGACACAACAGAAACATAATTTCATTCTAAAATCATAAAGAGAGTCAAAATCCTAAACATATACCAAATTTAAAATCATACAGAAACAAAAAAGACTCAAGGTTAACTCCCCTTACGGTTTTCTCCTTAGCTAGCCTTTCGAAAACACTTTGCGAACGTTCCCCCGACTTAACTCAGCTCTAAAGTCCCTCTGCTCCAAAACCTTCGTGCTCTAGCCTCTGGTTCAACTTAGGAACCATTCCATCCCCTGGGACGTCCTTAAATAGTCAAAACATTTGGCATAAAACGCGTTTAAACAGTAAAAACGCGTCAAAAACGTGTTCACTCACTGGGACAACTTTGTCAGTCCGGTTGAACCCCTTCCCGATGTCGGAATTACGCATATGAGTACTCGAATCGAAGCTATTCGAGTCTACTTTCTAATGGAAGAAGAACTAACTCAAGATCTAATTTATAAAAAAAATTATAATTGAAATACTAAACCTTGTCAAAGTCGACAGCATTGTATTTTGTACTATACTTTGTACTTTTGTTACAACTTGTTACATTTTGAGTTTCTTAGTCTCCTAATGACCCAAAACTTACTTTTTCTTCTAATTTTCAGGGTCTTACATTCTTCCCACCTTTTAAATTTTTTCGTCCTCGAAAAATACACTTGTTAATCAAACAGATGAGGATAAAAGGACTTCATTTCTTCTTCCAATTCCCAGGTCATCTCTTGGGTCTTCTCATTCCACAATACTTTGACCGTAAGAATATCCTTTCCTCTTAGTTGCTTCGCCTGAACATCAAGAATTCGTACTGGTTTTGCATCTAATGACAAATCGTCTCTGACTTGAACATCATCCACCTCAAGTACATGATCAGGACTTGACACATATTTCCTCAATTGAGAGACGTGAAATACATTGTGCAAGTTTGCCAGTTGAGGGGGTAGAGCAATCTCATATGCTACCGGTCCAATTCTCTTGATAACTTGGAATGGACCAAGAAACTTTGGAGACAACTTCTTGGATCTGATAGCTCTCCCTACTCCAGTCATCTGAGAAACTCGTAGAAACATGTGACTTCCCACTTCAAACTCAAGAGGCCTTCGCCTATGATCTGCATAAGACTTTTGTCTGCTCTATGATGCCTTCATCCTTTCCTGTATCAGTTTCACCTTTTCTGTGGTTTGTTGAATTAATTCTGGTCCTAACATCACTGTTTCTCCTTCTTGGTACCAACATAGGGGTGTCTTACATCTCCTACCATATAGTGCTTCATATGGTGCCATGCCAATGCTTGTATGATAGCTGTTGTTATAAGTGAATTCAATTAATGGTAAGACCTCATCCCAAATACCCAAGTGATCTAAAACACAAGTCCTCAACAGATCTTCTAAGGATTGAATCGTCCTCTCAGACTGTCCATCAGTTTGTGAATGATACGCAGAGCTCATTTGTAATTTGCTACCCAATTCACGTTGTAGAGACTGCCAAAATTTTGATGTAAATCGCGGATCTCTGTCTGACACTATGCTCGACGGTATTCCATGTAGTCTTACTACTTCTCTTATATACAGTTGGGTGAGCTTCAACATTGACATCTTTAGATTCATCGCCAAGAAGTGAGCGCTCTTTGTCAACCTATCTACCACAACCCAGATAGCATCATGACCTTTTCCTGTCCGTGGTAAGTGGGTTACAAAATCCATAGCGATACTGTCCCATTTCCACTCAGGTATCTCTAGTGGTTGCAACATACCTCCAGGTCGTTGATGTTCTACTTTAGCCTTTTGACATGTCAAACATGCTGACACAAATTGTGCCACATCTCTCTTCATTCCAGACCACCAGAAAGACTTCTTGAGATCTTGATACATCTTAGTCATACCAGGATGCATGCTAAGACGACTTTGATGTCCTTCCTCGAGAATCAACCTTTTTATCTCAACGTTATCTGGGACGCAGACTCTGTCTCTAAACCTCAAAATGCCATCAGCTCCTAACATGAATTCTCTGGCTTGATCTGTACCCAATAAACCCATTGTTTTCTGCAGCTCGGCATCTAATAATTGTTTATCTCTGACTAAACCCAACAAATCACTTGATATCATTAAGTTGCTGCACCTGATGAAATCCGCCTTCAGCTCAACATACAACTTCATATCTCTGAATTTCTCGATCAATTCTAACTCCCTTACCATCATAGTAGATACATGCACTGTCTTTCTGCTCAGAGCATCTGCCACTACATTAGCCTTACCTGGATGATATAGAAGTTCAAACTCATAATCCTTCAAAAACTCCATCCACCTTCTCTGTCTCATGTTTAATTCCTTTTGATAAAAAAGATATTTCAAACTCTTATGATCGCTGAACACTTGGAACTGTGCGCCATATAGGTAATGCCTCCAAATCTTCAGAGCAAATACGACAGCTGCTAACTCTAAATCATGAGTGGGGTAATTTTTCTCATGATTCTTAAGTTGTCTCGAAGCATAAGCTACCGCTTTCTTTTCTTGCATAAGTACACATCCCAGTCCTTGATATGAAGCATCACAATATACTTCGAAAGATCTTCTTGGGTCAGGAATCACTAACACTGGAGCACTTGTCAACCTCTTCTTTAGTTCCTGAAAACTGGCTTCACATCGGTCTGTCCAAGCAAATGGATGATCTTTACGAGTTAATTGCGTCAATGGTGACACAATCTTAGAGAATCCTTCTATGAATCTGCGGTAATACCCTGCTAATCCTACGAAGCTCCTGATCTCAGTTACGGACTTAGGTCTCTCCCATTGAAGCACAGCTTCGACCTTAGCCGGATCTACAGATATTCCATCAGCCGATATGACATGTCCCAAAAATTGCACCTCTTTCATCCAAAACTCACATTTGGACAACTTGGCGTACAACTTTTTACCTCTTAATACCTCAAGAACTGTTCGAAGGTGATCCACGTGTTCTTCCCGTGTCTTGGAGTATATAAGAATGTCGTCTATGAAGACTACGACAAACTTATCTAAGAAAGGTCTGAATATTCTATTCATATAGTCCATGAATACAGCTGGAGCGTTGGTTACACCAAAAGGCATAACCACGTATTCAAAATGTCCATATCTGGACCTGAAAGCAGTCTTTTGCACATCTTCTGCCTTTACTAAAATCTGATGATAACCTGATCGTAGATCAATTTTCGAAAACACTTTCGCTCCATGTAACTGATCCATCAAGTCGTCGATTCTTGGCAACGGGTACTTGTTCTTGATAGTCAACTTATTCAGCTGTCTGTAATCCACACATAATCTAGAGCTCCCATCCTTCTTCTTGACCAACAACACTGGCGCACCCCAAGGTGAAACACTTGGTCTAATAAATTGCTTCTCAAGCAAGTCTTCTATCTGCTTTTTCAATTCTGTTAATTCAGCTTGAGCCATCCGATACGGAGCAATTGATATTGGTCCGGTGCCTGGTATTAGATCAATTGCGAACTCAATCTCTCTTTGAGGAGGCAGTCCTGGTACATCTTTAGGAAACACATCCATGAAATCATTTACCACTAAGTGATCCATGTTCCCTCCACTCTGGTTAACCTCCATGTGTGTCAACACCATGAAGCAACACGACCCTTCTTGTACTTCGCGCCACAATTTTCCCGAAGATAATATCCTCGACTCTTCCTCTTGAGGAAACAACAATCTCTTTGCACCGCAGTCTAAGAGAATGTGATTGGAAGTTAGCCAATCCATTCCTAAAATTACCTCTAAACCTTGTAGAGGTAAGCAGATAAGATTAACTCTAAACTGACGTCCTTCTACTACTACAGGACATCTAGTACATGCTAGAGATGTCTTAACTAAGCCAGAAGCTGGAGTAGATACTATTAAGTCATACTGTAGCTCACTCACAGGCAGTCCTAACTCTCGCACACAATTATCAGACACAAAGGACTGCGTAGCTCCAGAATCAAACAAAACACAACAAGTTTTCCAAAAAAATAAACAATTGCCGACGATAAGATTACCTGGCCCAGTTGCCTCCGCTCCAGTCATCGCATACACTCTGCCCACAGCCTGAGGTTTGGTATCTGCCATCTGTTGAGGTTGATTAGTTAGTTGTTGAAGCCTTGATCCTTCAGATGTGGGACAATTACTGGCAAAATGTCCCTCCTTCCCGCAGGTAAAACACTTCATAGGACCAACTAACTGAGGGCAAACAGACTTATAATGTGGTCCTCCACAGCGAAAACACTTCACCACGCTAGATTGCCCTTCTTGACCTGATGGATGAAACGAAGGTCCTTTGATTGCTTGAAAAGGAGGTTTAGAATACGGCTTCCTCTTGTCTCCATGACTGAACTTGGACCCAGATGGTCCACCAATCCTCTGTGGTTGTCTTTGCTGACTTTGCACTTCATTCTTGGTCTTTTCTAACACTTTGGCCCTCTTCACTAAGGTAGGAAATTCCTTAATACATAAATCTTTTACTAGCAATTTGATATCTCCTCCAAGACCATTTTCGAACTTCCTACATTGCCATTCTTCATCCATATCCAGAGTGTGAAAGCGGATCAGATGCTTAAACTTATCAGCATATTCCGTCACGGACATTCCCCCTTGCACTAGCTGAAGAAACTCCGCTTCTTTGGTAAACCTTACACTGTCAGGGAAATATTCAGCATAGAACTTCTTCTTGAATAAGTTCCAGGTGATCGGGGTACCACTCCTTTCCAACAATGTCCTTGTACTGGTCCACCAGTGACTGGCCTCTCCTGACAATAAATATTCAGTATAAGCCAATCTATTTTCTTCCGGGCAGTTTTTGGCATTGAAAATCCTCTCCATATCTCTAAACCATTGGTCTGCTTCATCAGCACTAGTATTGCCACAGAATTTAGTTGGATGGTGTTGAAGAAAATTCTCTAGGCTCCATTCTTGAATTGGAGTAGGTGGAATATAAAAATGGTCAGTGGAAATTCTTGCACCACCGTTCATTAATTCCACATATTGTCTTTGGTGTGCCTCGGCTGACACCCTAGCAGCTTCCAATTGTTGTAATGCCATTGTGTTATGTTGCATCAAGGATGCATTCTGCTGCTGCATCGCCACCACAAATGATTCCATTACTCTTATCAGATTAGAAACATCAGACCGTACAGGTGAAGGAGGAGAAGATGGTCTGGATGCCATGGTTCTGTCCAACGAGAGGAACCATTAGTCCAAAAATTAATTCCTATAGTCGAAAGATACAACTAAAACATGATATCTTCATAACCTACAGGATTCCTAAGGAAAGAACTGCTCTGATACCATTAATGTAACATCCCAATTATTATAGCATTAAACTATAATAGAGTTCTTACATCATTGATACACTAGAACAGTTGATAGGAGGAGGAATAACAGTTTTCCTCATTATTATACAAACTCACACTCAAATTTCAAACCAAATACAATTCACACTTAAAACATAGACAAATTATAAGGCTCATTCTTATAACTAAGCTTCCGTCGATCCTCCATCTAATGCTTGCTCCACTGGCATATCACCAACTTCTGCTCCCATCCACCGGATGATCATCGCCAGACAAAACACATAACACAAAAGAACAACCACACAACAGACAAAGCAAGGGTGAGCTAATGCAACATAAAATGTCATGGTAAATTAAATTAATAACCAAATTTCCAACTTGTAGTTATATTACTCAATAATACAATAAACATACCATAACCATCGTAAACTCACTCATCCGGATCATTGTATGAATATTGAACTCTTAGCTAGTTCTACACTTGCAGTGGTACTTTACTCAGCTACATCTTATCCTACTCTGTCCCCCAAACTGGATCTTCAGATATGGATGCACTTATTTGCTAGCCCAATTATTCTATCCTACTCTGTCCCCCAAACTGGATCTTCGGATATGAATACAACCACTGAAGCTACATCCTTCCTACTTTGTCCCCCATTGTGGATCTTCGATAAGGATTTCCCACTCTCCACTACATAGCTTTCTCTCTAAGTGAGATCGAGACTATTGAGAGCATAAGAATGAACCACTAAATCGGAGTTCCTATATTCATACGTACAGTACTTGACACAAAATCAACCAGGAGTTCCTCCTTGGAACTCTATTCCACACTTTCCATTCATAAGTACACATGTCAACATGTTATCATCTTTAGTCATATCTCAAGAAAATAACTCTTACATACTCAGACATTTCACATCTTCACAGAAAACATTACTTATTAACACATAACTCTTTGTGGTCTATTAATTCGAACCCTTAAGTAGTTCAAATAGTTTAGATACCCTCACCGATGACTCTGGAAGGGTCAAAACCCCCATATCGACCTAAAGAACGTCCAAAACGGACATCCAAAACTCCCAAAACGTCAAAAACATCAAAAACACTAAATTTGTCACGCATAACTCGCTCCAGCGAGTTGACTCATTCACTCTAGCGAATTTACTATTCCAAAATCACGAAAATTCACTTTCCGGGCTATACCGACTGTTCCTTCCATCATACTGGCTTTATAGACGTCCAAAAACTCATCTCCTATCAATAACCCATATTCATCCAAATCTTATAATCATCTAAACTAAACGTTTAACAAAGAGGTAGCGGATAAATAGTCCGGTCCAAAATTTCATATCAAAAGCCTAGTTTCTTTTTTTTTTTATCCACAAACAGATTCAAATTCTTCGATCTATACGTATGAAAAAAACTTCCACCGATTCAAAATACTTAATGCGAACAAGATCTTTTCAAAATTATCAAAACTGAAGCATATCCCGATTCCAAACCGTAGATCAATTCAAAAGACACAACAGAAACAGAATTTCATTCTAAAATCATAAAGAGAGTCAAAATCCTAAACATATACCAAATTTAAAATCATACAGAAACAAAAAAGACTCAAGGTTAGCTCCCCTTACGGTTTTCTCCTTAGCTAGCCTTTCGAAAACACTTTGCGAACGTTCCCCCGACTTAACTCACAGCTCTAAAGTCCCTCTGCTCCAAAACCTTCGTGCTCTAGCCTCTGGTTCAACTTATGAACCATTCCAGCCCCTGGGACGTCCTTAAATAGCCAAAAAATTTGGCATAAAACGCGTTTAAACAGTAAAACGCGTTTAAACAGTAAAAACGCGTCAAAAACGTGTTCACTCACTCGGACAACTTTGTCAGTCCGGTTGAACCCCTTCCCGATGTCGGAATTACGCATATGAGTACTCGAATCGAAGCTATTCGAGTCTACTTTCTAATGGAAGAAGTATTAACTCAAGATCTAATTTATAAAAAAAATTATAATTGAAATACTAAACCTTGTCAAAGTCGACAGCATTGTATTTTGTACTATACTTTGTACTTTTGTTACAACTTGTTACATTTTGAGTTTCTTAGTCTCCTAATGACCCAAAACTTACTTTTTCTTCTAATTTTCAGGGTCTTACACCTACACCCATAAATTTGTCGATAAATTAAAACACCAACATGTTATTGACAGATATATCCGTTAATAAATGAAACAGTAGAGTCAATCAATTTTTCTGTCAGTAATCAACATTTACCAACAAATCTTAGACCATTAATAATTATCCAAAGGTAAAATGCTTATTTACTATAGTGTATCACTGCATGTTTATATACTACTTCTTCAAAACCGAAACATAAACATATTACGCAAGTTAAAACACTAAAATATATCCATTTAAATTTATGGTGATCGTTAAAAATTTTATCATTATAAGCAATATATATATATATATATATATATATATATATATTATTTATTTATTTATTGGTTAGTATACTACATATTTTATGATATGTATAACGTAGGGTGTTACATCCTCATTAAGTAGTGTCACTAATTTAATAATTTGTTTAAAATATGAAAGTCAAGCTTCGATCATTTTTCTAAATTTCATGATGCTACACTATAACCAAACAAACTGCACAAAACAAACAACTTATAACCACTCCATTCTCTTATATTTAATTCTCTACATTTCGTTCATTTAACACTATAAATTGAGATCATAATAAGCAGTAACAAAAGCAGCTTCAAGAAGCTAAATCAGTCTATAGTTCAAGGTAAGTTTTTGAACAATATTTTGAATCATGGCGACACCAGAAAAGAGGCTCTCAACAGGTTTAAATGCAAGAAGCATAGGGTCAGGCAAGGAAACCATAGTTTTGTGTCATGGGTTTGGAACGGACCAATCGATATGGCACAAAATCATTCCCCTTTTGGCAGAAAGTTACACTCTGGTTCTCTTTGATTGGCCTTTTTCTGGGGCTGTGACTGATAAGAGCCTTTATGAGCATGCCAAGTACACCTCCTTTGAACCTTATGCTGATGATTTGATCACTGTCATAGATGAGATGGACCTCAACTCTGTCACTTTTGTTGGACATTCCATGTCTGCTATGATTGGTTGCATTGCCTCCATTAAAAGACCTCACCTCTTCAATAATCTCATTCTTGTTACTGCTTCTCCAAGGTCACTTCTACTTCTATTCAAACATCTTATTAACTTGTTTTTTTCTTCTTAATTTTACTTCATTTTTTTTATTCTTAAAGACCATACTCTTGAAACATTAGTATTCATTATATATGTTGGTTTAAATGCATTTGTAGTCTTTTTTTTTATTGGAGAAAATTTCCCTTTTATCTCTCAAATATTAAATTAAATTTTTAGATTTTGTGATTTGAATAAATTGTCTTTATAGTTCCTTAGTCAAAATATTGTAGGACATTTTATTTATGTGACTAACTTATTGCATGTGTTTACATGAAAGTCCATCGTGATTTGTATTCTAATTATTAAATATCTTATAATATGTAGTTTTCTTTTAAAAATATTTTCTTAAAGACATTTATACAGAAGACAGATGAATTAAGTAGTTAATTTTAAAATAGGTTTTTTTTTTTTAAATTATTTCATAAAAAATTTCTTACGTATTTTCTCTAAATCTGTGATTTAAATTTATGCATAGGATAATTTTTATTTTATAAAAGCTATTCATTATTTTTTCTTAGAAGTGATTACAAATAAGTTTATCCAAACAGCTCTTGGAAATCAAGGAGGAAATATCTTGTTCTACATCTTTTATTTAAAAAGCATTAACCCTTCAAACTCTAATTCTTCCTTTTGGTGAATAAATGTTAAAACAAAGCTGTTAAACTTACTTTTGTGAGGCACCCAACATTTCACGTCATAATATATAAATATTAATTGAAAAACAAATGTCAAACTATCTTAATAACTATATTTTAAATTTAATTTATAAGTAAATTGAGTTTATATTTTTAATCATTCTTATTAAAATAAATCTTCTCAATAATTCTAAAAATGAATTTAAACCTATCTCAATCTCACTCATTAATATATATATATATATATATATATATATATATATATATATATATATATATGTATAAACATTAATAAATCATACGAAAGAGTTTCTACTTATGTATATGCTATTCTTTTATTTTTCTCCTAGAAAAATTTAAGAGAAAATTGTCAAAACAGTTCAAAAACTCTTTTAGATAACTTTTTTATACTTTTATATTCAACTTTTTTATACTTTTATATTCAACTTTTTTCTTCATTAGAAGTAATTATAAAAAAAGTATTGTGTAGCTTTCTTAATGTGTCGTTGACTCGAATCTTTGTTGCAATACTTTGAAAAGTTCTAATTCGGAAGTTTGCGGTATTTATATTCATTTTTATAAACCAAGCAGGCCTCCTAGCCGGCCAACTCCTTTAAAAATTAAGATGATAATATCTATATATATTTTTTAATTTAATAATAATAATAACATAATGCAACATGTTTTTATTAATATTTTTTTTATTATTAATAAAGATCGTATAAGTTTTGAGACGAAAACTTTTCTACATTTTACTATTTTCAGAATTAAAACATATATAATAACTCTATATATATTTTGAAGAGGCCATATTGTATACATAAATTTATTATATTTACTTGGGAAAATGATTTTCTTTAACAGTATGATGAGATGACATGCACAGGTATATAAACACAGATGATTACTTGGGTGGTTTTGAGAGGTCAAGCATTGATGAAATGGTCTCAACCGTAGAGCTGCAATATGAAAGTTGGTGTTCAGCCTATGCTCCCATTGCAGTGGATAAAAATGATGGTGCCTCTGTTGAGAAATTCCTTAGCTGCTTGAAAAGCATGGGTGGTGAAGTTGCACTCTCTTTAGCCAAAACTGTGTTTTACAGTGACTACAGAGACATGCTTGAGAAGGTTGAAACACCATGCACCATCATCCAATCAAGCAATGACATGGCAGTTCCAGTTGGCATAGGGCAGTACTTGGAGAAGAAGATCAAAGGGGTGGCCACTTTGGAGATCATAGACATGATTGGCCATTTCCCTCAGCTCACTGCACACCTTAAGCTAGTTGAGCTGGTGAAAGCTGTTGTGGGAATTTAGATCACTTTGGTATGTAATATTCATCTTCATTGTGTCAAACGTTGTTTCCTGTAATTTGTGTTCAAGTAAAAGAAGATGGAGTTATAAAAGAAATGGAATGTGTTTGTGTGAAAGTGAACATGGTAAAGTCATTGGTGGGTTGTAGTGTTGTTTTTTTTACTATTAACTCCTGACATTGTGCTCATAAGTCTAATACTTGTTATCCTCAATCTAAACTAAATAATATATGAGTATCGGTGCCGCATAATCCTAATAGATTTCTTTCTTTATTAAAAATAATACTTAAATATCATTTTAAAGGTATGAGCCTCCATATAATCGTTCGCATCATCCTAATACTCAATATCTTTCTTTCTTTTAACAATAATTAAAAATAATATCGTTTTAAAGATTGAGTACTTGTGTGATCGTTAGCTTTGTCCTAGTGCTCAATACTTTTTGTTTCTAAAAGGATTAAAATATATTTCTAAAGGTATGGTACTCGAATGACCGCCCGCTTCAACCTAATCCTCATTACCTTTTTTTTCACAACCATGCTAAAAATACCAAAAAATATAATATCTTCAAAAAATAAACCATCTACATTTTCGAGCAAACAAACAATCTTTTAATCAGAATCATGTGATCCATGATTTTCCATTATGAACGAAGATACATGAGAGCAAGGTCAATACTTGTCAAGTTCACTTCTCAAAAATCCAAATCATTTAAAAAATTATTCTCAAACAGTTTCATAAAGAATTATGTAACCCTTGTTGAACCCCAAAAAACTAAAAAATATATTTTGTTATTGTAGAGTTGTCTTTTCGGGGATAGTTAAACATTTTGAAAATCATGTCATACTTTCGCGTATTTAATTAAGGGTATTGTCTTCGCGCAGACACGATAGGGTGCTAATACCTTTCCTACGAGTAATTGACTCCCAAACCTAGAATTCAGTTTTCGCATATCATGCCTTCCTTCATGATTTTTTTCGTAATTTTCCAAAATAAACTATAGTAACGGCTCCAAAATCTCTTTTTCAAACCCGTCTTTTTTTGTTTGTCATCCCGTCACGATTCCAGTTGTGACACCTAACAAAGCGCGGTTAAGAAAAGCTTTACATAGGCTAAATAATATCTTGTACCAAAAGACATTTTCATCTAACTATGAAACTTTTATGAATTATTTGGTATCTCTATTATAATGCTTAAACGATCAATTCTTGCTTGAGTAATAGAAAATTTGAAAACCTTATAGTTATTCTGAATACACAGGCATTAAATGTACAACGTTTCAAAACAACAAAAGTGATAAGAAAAAAGGTATATATGTCTTGATCAAAAAGATCCAAAGAAATTACTATTTAAGGAAGCAAATATTTATTTCCAAAAGCTTAATCAAAAGAAACTTGATGATTGAAAATTATTTATTTCAAAATTGGAAGTTTGAAACATAACTTTCTAATTCACATGTTTTCATAAACCTCTTTAGTGGGAAGATTTGAACCCTCGCCCATGAAATGCACAGCCACACCAGAACCATCATGCTACAAGCTTTTCTTTGTCAATTACATACAAAACAACAGATACAAATTTTACAAATAACAATTGATTCACACATTAAACAATAGATAAATAAAACCATTAATTAATTTATTTTCTCGATAATATTTGAACACTAGACCACTAGCTCACACTTGTGAAAACATGCTATTTCAGATCTTCATACCACTGGCCCAGTGCGCCCCAAACTAATATATAACTCAAAACATACTATATAACCATTTTTTAATTCTTATGGTAGCTCTCCCACATATAAAAATTAACAATCACTTATATAATTATTACATTTATTCACCTAATCCATTTAAATTATAATATATTCATATAATTATTATTATTTTTTTAAACATTCCGGTTCTTACAAACCTACTTAGGCTCATTTCGCATAACATATTGTCTGTATTATGTGAATTTGTATTCAAATTTGTCCATAACTTGCTATTTATCTATTAATATACTAATTCTATTTAACAATTTTAGGTACTTGAAATTTAGTTTTTGTTATTGTTTTAGTTATATACATGTCTAACATACTTATATTTAAAAGTTAGAAATTATAAAATTATGAATATTAATTATTTTAAGAAATAAGTTTATAAAATTTATTATTTCTATTAATTTAATTAAATAAAAATAATATTATTAAAACCTTGTATCCTAATATTTTACATAATATATTTGACGAAAAAAATAAAAAACAAATAATTTTATATACAGGTTGGTCTACAGGCTTGTAGGCTTAATGTTACGTAGAGAGATCAAGAAATTAACTTGTATTTTTTTTATATAAGACGAGCCAATCCACCTCCTTCTACCGAGTCAAATGCGAAATAAGTCAAAACATGATGGGTCTAGTATTGTCGTTACTAAACAAAAACAATACAAATCCATTTTAATTAAAAGAAAATAAAAATAAATAAATAAAGGAGAAACAAATAATATGCTTATTCCTCACCTATAATTTACACTATTTTCGTATATCTCGTTTTAGGACCGTTTTAGGATAAAGGATAAAATATGTTTTATAAATTTTCCAAGTATTATAGAGAAAAGATTGGAGAAGAGAAAATAAAAGATTTTCAAGGGCACTTTAAACATTTTGTTTTCATTTAGAAAACAAAAGAAACAAAAAGTAAAAATCCGTTTAATTAAATATTAAAAAGGTAAAAGGTTTTAAAATAATAAAAAAAATGTTTTTATCTGACTTTCGCTTTTCTTGGTATGTCTTAATCACAAATAATGATAAGGTCTCTTACCAGTTATTGCTTCCTGCACCCTATCAAATTTCTATCAGCACCTATCACCTAGGGCCCAAGAAAAAAATTTCAGTGTTTTGATGGGGGTGTAAGAAGCAACAGCTTTGTCAGATTCAACAGAAGAAGGACGAGGAAGTAAAATCAAAAAACAAAATTATAAAGAAAAATTAAAGACTAAACAATTTTTTTAAATCTTAAAAAATTAAAACTAAAACTAGTTTAATTTTTTTTAACTAACCAAACACTTCCTTAAAACTTTAACATAGGAAAATAATTTCAACAACTTTTTGCAAGGAAGAAGTTATAATTAGTATTCGCATACTCAAGCAAGAGATAAGTTGTGACAATTAAGAATCATGATCCCATTCACCCACCACCCCCCACAAAAATAGTTTTTTATTTACAAGTAAGCTTGAAAATTGGCTTTGGAACCTTTTGCTTTAAAATTCAATCTCTTGGACCAATTACCATTTGACATTTGACACTGACCAACATCTAAAAAGTGTTACTAAAATATAAAATATATTATTAAAATTCAGTACAATTCACATATATTCTATTTTACTAAAAACTTTTAATGATAGTTTTATATATTAATATAAACATTTAAAGATGTTATTAAAATTTTAAATAACATTTTTATTAAAAATGTTTGTAGTAACGTTTTTTTTAATAGCAGAGTCACATGATAAATGTATTATAATAATATGCTGTTTTAACATTAAATGGCATTACTAACTTTTTTTTTTAATAACAGACTTTAGTAGAAAACGCAAGATTTTATAAATATTATATTGTAACACTCAAAAGAAAAAACTATTTACTATATTATAATTTTAATCGAGGGCTGTATAATGCATAACGTATTATAAAATATAAAACATATATATACATATAAATATTTTAAGAGAAAATAAAAATTGTAGTTTATAGTATCTTTCTGATAAACCTCTAAAATAAAATAAATTTATATAGGACAAATAAATATATTATAAATTATTAATATAAAAAAGGCTTATTATGTAAAAAATGTATGGTGACATTTTTGTGTCAAAATTTATATATAATCTATAAGTATTAGACATAAAAATCAATTTTTACGTGTGACGCTTGTAAATCATACATCAATTTGTTTAAAAAGAACTTAGCATGTTCTTCTTTTTCTCTCATTTTCTTCATTGTCAAATAAAAATCCTTGACTAAGCGACAAAGACATGAGTCATTGTGCGCGAACAGAAGCATTGTGTTCATTTATTGCAATTGTTGTGTGTCAAGGTTGTATTTTCTATCATTGTATCTTCTCCATTATGTGTGACTATTTTAGCTTAATCTATATGATCATGTTGTTACCAATGAATCATTGATGCTTAGAAGAGATTTTGATGATGATGTGCTTGAAGACTTGAAGAATCAAATACATTAATTGTTAAAAGCATTCTTTGTAGAAATCATTTGTATAAGAATCATTTTTCAATTCTCAGCATTTAGAACTTTTGTAAGTTATTTAGTTTTTGCGGCAATAATCAATTATCATAAGAGATAATCGATTATCACAAGCAAAAGTAGAAAATGATTTGTCTCCGCAATAATCGATTATCATAGAGGATAATCGATTATCACTGCAAGTTTTGATATTGTCCAGGGTTCAAGAATAATCAATTATCACTAAGGATAATTGATTATCACGTTTTCTAAAAACTCATAATGGCCTAAAATAATCGATTATCACTTTTGATAATCAATTAAAAATGGTGCAAGCGATTTTCTGCAAGTTGATTGAGCTAGTATTCATTTCATCGTGTGTCGAAGGAAGGTGTTTTCTGTTGTTATTGTTTCATCATTCTCTTTGTAATCTTAAACTGATTTTTAGTGAAAAAGTTAATCACTCTTTTATAGTGATTAATGACTAGACGTAAAATCTTTTCATTTGAACTAGGATAAAATCATTTGTGTGTTTTTCTCTATCCCTTCATCTCTTTATTTTACTCAGCTCAAAGAAAATTTAAAAAGGGAAAACAAAGTTTTTAAAAGAACCAATTTACCCATCCCCTCTTGGTTATTGTCCGTTATCACACTCTTTAAACATTTCGTTACTCGATACCAATTTCTACACATGCTTTTGAACAAATAACTAAAAATATATAGACAATTATTTTTTACTAAATGTTGTTTTGGTAACTTCTATTAGGTTGTATTTAAATATAGAGTGTTCACATATGATATATTAGTCACATATTTGAAGTTGCTAAGATTTAATGGTTAAAACCTTAAAATGATCATAGCTTAAAAATGAAAGTTATTGAAAATTCGGTGATGAATGTAATGACATATTCCATAAGGGATTGAGGTCTAAAATTTTAAAAAATCCATCATTTATGAATTTTTTCTTCTTAGTATTTTTAACCCTTTTTCTATACTTTACATATTTTTTTGAGATACCCATATTACTTCAAAATTTTTGAAACCTTTTATAGTGTATTCTTGTATTATATATTGATTTTTCATGGCTTTACTGGGGTTAGTTTTGACAAAAAAATATAAAACAAACATACCACAAATTTAAGAAATTTATGTCATATATGCACCAAACTTAAATTTGCATCTCCCACAGTTGTATGTTTGACCTAGGTCACATGTAAAAGGTCTAAAATATCATATGTTAAAAACATTTTTTGTGTTAGTAAATTCATAATAAATCAAATTTTAATCTAGTAAAACATACGAAAATATTTGCATGTCCCACCATATTAATACCTTTCTAGAAGACTGATATTAAGTATGTTTCACTAAAAAAACAAATGATCAAATCTAATACTTAGATTTTCAAGTGAATCTAAGAATAATGGATTAGGGTATTTTCATTACATCCTAGGTCCACACATCTACACATGTGAAAGTGTGTGTCAACCCATGATTTCGTCCGGGTAAATATAAAATAATTTCCAATAAATAAGAATAAATATTTTAAGTTTTTTTAATAATATAATAACAATAAATGAAGCAAAAAGACAAAAGGATAAACATAGGGATACGAAAGTGTAGGGTTCACGAGATGGAAACTTGTGCAACAAATGGAAAGAAGATAGATGAAAGAATAGATGGGCTAGAGAGAAAGCTTGACGAGATTGTAAGCTTGTTTAAAACTTCATGTTCACAAGTTGCCAGGGTATGTAGAATTTTGTAGTTCAACCGACCATTATACTGATATCATGAATGTCCTAGTTTACCAAAAATTACTATGGAGAAACTATCTTAAGCTTTTGCTACAAACATGTTTGAAGGTAATATACCATCTCAAAATATTGAGCAACTCTGGTTTGGTGTAGTTATCATTCATCACATTTATCACATTCTTTTCACCCTTTTCTTACTTTTACTTTCATTCATTATGTATTTCATTCTATCCATAGAGGGACAAGCTTCTAGGGTTGGTTCTATTATAACTTCATTATAAAATCTGAGGTTAGATTAAAATAATGTAATTATTCTTTTGATTATTGTTTTGGATTATCTTTAATCTATGTCTTTTATCTTTCAATCATGTAAAAAGTAAAGGTTTTTACATCATAGCTAATTAGCGAGGTGTTTTTATCTATATGCACGTTGATCATGAGTTTGGATGGAGGTTTTAAATTTTTATTGAGAATATATTTTGGTTAATGTTATGAACTTTCATATGATATAATGAGTTTTTGTTAAGACAAGATCGTCTAAAGAGAATAAATTGTCTAACATCTCAAAGTTTCAAAATTATAAAACAACATTCAACGAAATATCATTTAGAGATGTATAGCGTCTGGACAATGTGCATATCAACATATTCTTACTAAACGCTTATAAAACAAATCATGACATGGAAAATACAAAAGAATAAACAACATTTGTCAAAAGCACGTATACTAAAGAGAAACCTTAAACGTTATATCTTGTCAATGGTCATTACTTGAAAAAGCTCAAACTTGCACTAAACGGTTACCATATGAAACATACCTCAAGACTATATCAAGGTATAGATCATTAAATGCATGTACACATAGTACCTTGAATGCTCTACTTTTTCCCTCTTTATTTGTGCAAATATTGACAACACCAAGATATACTCAAAAGCACTACACGAGGATCAAAACGACGTTGTGAAAGAGGAAGACATTCTTGGAATGTTTCCTAATGCTTTATGTCCTACCATAGTCCTACAAGCTCTAACTGTGAAAGCAATGTTGCTCTTCCCAAGGCATAGAAAAGTACACATCTTCATACAAGATGCCACCTAATCTGATAGCAACCTCCTTGGCTAGGTTGGGCCAAAGCTAGAAGGAAGCAATGAAGATGGTCCATTGGAGTTTAATGGTGCGAAAAATAGTGGGAATAATGGTCCAAGGTGGCGCAAAAATGGTGGGCAAGAAGGTAGGCTCGCGACCTTGGTGAAAAGGTGGTGGTATGTGATGTTTGGTGGTTCAAAGAGAGGTTAGGCTAACTCAATGATGAAGGTGACTAAGGGTCCTCTATTGTTTCTCTAGTCTTGATCAAGGAGAAGTAATGTGGCCAAATTTGGGCAGCATAACCTTACTTAAAATCCAAGATGATTACAAGGGTGGAGACACTTCTTTATATAGGCAAGAGTGTCTCCTAAAACCCTAAAAAAAAGCTAACCGTAAAATGTAAGGTATGGACAAGAATTTAGAGGCCCTCTATGGTGGAGACAAGTGTCCAAATCCTTTCCAATGATGGAAGGAGCAAAACATCTCCAATCCTAGAGTATCATGTGACCACTACTAAAAGGAAATCTTCTCCAATGGAAGCATGACATATGACACACACTTTCCACATGGTTTGGATGTCTAACTTAAAGGAAATCCTACACTAATTAGGCCTTAACACAAGCCTAAGGAAAACCTACACTAAATGGCCGAATATACATGGCCTAAAAACCTAAACTACTTCTTCATCTTCCATGATGGCCCAAGTAAAGCAATACTTTGCTTTACCATCTAAAGATGGTTTTTCTTGTAAGTATTTGGCCATACTTCTAGTTATAGAACCCTTGGCTAGGAGTTTGTCATCATCCCCTCCTACAAAAGGGGTTAGATCACAAATATTTAAAGTGGCACTCACATCATATTCAATTGGCAACTCTAACTATATGCATTGTTATTAATCCTATGGAGGACTTTAAAGGGTCCATCACCATGAGAATTAAAAGTTCAGATTTCTTTTGTTTTGGAATTCTATTTTTGCTCAAATGGAGCCACACCCAATCTCTTTCTTCCAACACCAACTTTATTTTCCCCTTGTTGTTGTATTTGGTATACCTCTAGGTTTGTTGTTGAATTTGTGACTTAACTTTTTCATGAATTTTATTCACAAATTTGGACCAAGATACCCCTTAATTATGAATGAAAGCACTAAGATTTGGGAGAGGTATGAGGTCCAAAGGAGTGAGAGGATTAAAACCATATACAACCTCAAAAAGAAACATATTGATGGTTAATAATGTTTTCGTTGACGTGATCAAATTAATACTACTAAATTTTAGCAACTTTAATATGGTTAAGATAGTAGCCAACAAAATAGAAAGGGTAAATTTAACCCTAAGTCATCTCCCAATGAACACATAATTAATTCTTAACAAATTAGTTCTTATAAAAACTATACAAAAGGGTTAGTAAAACAAAAATAATAAAGATAAAGATCAATAAAAAATTAAAGAACAAAATAACAAAAAGATTGAAAGAAATAAATTCAATAAAGATTTAAAAAGATAAAAAAAACAATGATAAAGATAATAGGTTGATTTCACTGCCTTTTCAAAATAGGATTCATCATTCGTTATCTAAAGATTATTGTTCAATTAATTAATGTCTTAGATTTTCGAATTAAACAATGTAAATTCTCAATTAATTTGTTGGCATTCTCACTATCAATCAAAGTATATTCTTAACTAAAAGAAAGAACTTAGTAGATTAATCATAGTCAATTTAACCAAAGTACATTCTTAATTAAATATTACTATGCATAATTATGTATATTCTTTTACCTCTTATATCAAGTAAAAAGTTAATTAACCAAAGTACATTCTTGATTAATTCTTGTTATAGTCTTCACCTTTAATCAAAGTACATTCTCAATTATTAGAAAAAACTCATTCAATCCCATGAAAGTTTCTAACTTTAATCAAAGTAAATTCTCAATTAAAATTAAAAACCCTTGGACTCATATGATTTATATGTTATGTATTTAACACCGTGCTAACTTACTTAATATAAAAATCATTAATTTTACTTGATTAAGAAGTTAAAGACATAGATAAAAATAAATCACAACAAGAATCAAAAGAACAAACAAATTAAACAAGAATTCAGTTAAGAAATTACAGCCAAATCAACCTCAAAGGCTTAACACTCCATGAAATGTGGAATTAATATGAAACTATAAGAAGAGAGGGTGGAGAACATGAGAGAAAAGAGAGGGCGAAATTTATAACCCTCAAAGGTTCCTAAGCTCCCCTAATGTATTTCTCTAAGTTTCTTTATATGGAAATTGGGTTGGGCTTGTTTCAGGCTTTTCTGTTGTTGTAATCTTCTTTATGATAATGTAATATCCTCCAATTATCTTCTAAATAATCCAAAATCTTCAAGATATATTTGATTGTTGTGGAGATATAAAAACATTTGAGAAGATATTTGCTAGATTAAAAACGATTTGACAAATATTATCTTCTTATTTATATAATTAAATAAGGTAATTATTTAACAATATAAAATAAAATATCTTAAGATATATTTTCCCCAAATGATTTTTAATTATTAACACTTATCAATTATCAAATCCATGTTCATAGGAAAAATAGAGAAAATTGCAAGATCCATTTTTTGTTGCTTGTTCCCTCTTTTTGGCTTAGCCAAATTTCTTCACTTTTTCATGCTACGCTTGGATTAACTTCTTGTGGTCTTGATTATTTGATATTATTGGGATTTATCTTTTACGGTGTCATAAAACATTAACCAATTTATTTCTTCACCTCAATGAGCTCAACTTAGCTGCAGCTGCACTAACACACCTTAAAATATCCAAAGAACATTTATGTAACCAAAAAGTTATTTTTAACATGTTTTTGAATGTTATGCTAAATGAACCCAATTATAACAAATCATAATTAAAATATTCTATTAAAGTACACAAACCAATTAAGAATTCAATACTCAATATCAAGTCTTGATCTAAGATGAGTAGTATGGCAAAAAATGGGCAGCATAACATTACTCAATATCAAAGATGAAATATAAGAGTGGAGACACCTTTATTTATAGGTCAAGGGTGTTTCGTTCTAACCCTAAAAGCATGATCTCCAACCTTTGCTCTCATTGACAAAAAATGAGGCCTTCTAAAGAGTGGAAAAGTGTCCAAAAAACCTCTCTAATGATGCGAGGACATGTGGCCACTCACAAAACACAATCCTCTCCATTCCTAGAGTGTCATGTGGCAACTACTAAAAGAAAATCCTCTCTAATGGTGGAGGATCATGTGGCCAGTACCAAAAAGAAATCCTCTCCACTGTTAGGGTGTCATGTGACCACTTCTAAAAAGAAAATTCTCTCCAATGGAAGCATGACACATGGCACACACTTTCCACTTGGTTTGGATGTCTAACTTAAGGAAAATCCTATGTTGCTTAGACCTTAATACAAGTCTTAAACAAACCTACATTACATGGCCGAATACAATGACTTAGATATCTTACACTACTCTTCAATCCATGCTCTATGAATTCTCCAAAGGTGGTCCAAAGGGTAGAGTTTAGACCATCTTCATGGACGACTTCAACTCTTCTTGTAGATGCTTGACCATGACTAGGGGGTATGCCATCATCTCTTTTCCATCATCATCGTCTTCTTCATCTTGTCTTGTATTTATACACCTTTAGGATATAGTCGTAGTGACGAATCTTGTCTTGAGATTTGATAATATGATCATTTGAAGAAGCTTGTCTTGAGATATGTTCTTTTTTATTTATTGGTGTAGATTTCTGTCATAGGATGAAATCTTTTTTTAAACCATATGTGCTTTTTAGAACTTTTCTCAAAAAACATATTTGACTTCTCATTTGGCACAACTTTTGATAAATTGATCAATTCTTTTTTTATCTTTTTCTTTTCAATGTTCATTTTGATTCTTATAAGATGAGGTAGATGAACGTTTGTAGCAATTGTCCTACACAAGATAGAATAAAAGCATGTATGTCCTATTTCCTATTTTCTTTGAGTTTTTTAAAAGCTTTTAGCATTTGTTTAGGCTTTTATGTTTTATAATGTTTTGTTTATGAATGTAGTTGATATTGTTTAGTCTATAAGAGACTTCTTCTTGGTTGATGTTTTACTTGTTCTTTTCATGATTTGTTTAGACGTGTGTATTGTGTCACGATTTCCCAAGATAAGAACATTCTATGAATGTCTTTCTTGTTAGTAACACCTACTACTGATCTATTTAGGGTTTTGATGTATAACACTTTTTGTTGTTTTTTAATTGAGCATTTAATGTCATTTAATGCCTGCTCATAATATTAAAGTGATTTTAGATTTTCTACTATTAAGGTAGCATTTATCAATTAAGTTTTCCTTCTAAAGGTACCAAGTGTTGAGTAAAGACTTCATTGTTTAGACGAACTAATGGTTTAGCTCATGGTATTGTTTAGATTGAGTAAACGCTTCTTTATATGAAAAACGTTTAACGTTGTATGTGTTTTCTTCGGTGTTTTAAGTTTTAGTCTTTTATGAAGTTTTTGTCAACATCGTCTTGACATTGTTTCATTTTCCCGAGATTTAAACTGAATACCCTTTAGGTATATAAAATTTACATGTTTAGTTTCAATTCTCTCAGACGCTTTTGACTTAATAGTCATTTGACATCGCGTATGGGTGTTTTGACTTAGTTGTTTTTCTGTTTCCTAAAATCCTAAGTGTTTTCCTAGGTTGGCCTAATCTTATTGTTTTCTAAGTTCATATCCTAGTTTGACCTTTCTGTGATTCTTTATGTGTTAGACTTCTTTTAGAGGATCGTCTATGTCTTTTCTTTTTAGTGTTTTAGACTTGTTGTGCAGATACATGGTTTTTCTAACTTAGAGTTTTTATCCTAGCTTTTAAAAGGCTTCCTATTGTGTGGTTACCTATTCTTTCTAACTTAGGGTTTT
Source organism: Vigna nakashimae (assembly GCA_034642375.1). Taxonomy (NCBI): domain Eukaryota; kingdom Viridiplantae; phylum Streptophyta; class Magnoliopsida; order Fabales; family Fabaceae; genus Vigna; species Vigna nakashimae. The sequence goes on along the minus strand of CM067762.1, from coordinate 39,630,626 downwards.
CTATCGTATTGTTTAATGTTTGTTTTCTGTTCTTCTAATTTGTGAGACTTCTTTGTTTCATATTGTTTAGTTAAACTTCAAAACTAAAGTTTTTATAGACGAGTTTGTCTTGTCCTAACAATCTTTAGGTTTCTATAGACGAGTTTGTCTTGTCATAACACTTATGTTATAGTTTGAATTTTATTTTTATTTACTCATCTTATAAATCCAGCGGTCAAACACAAACTCACTTACATATATTCTCATTATAAACCATTAGACGTTGCTTTGTGAATATATGTGGAAAACACTATTCATCCTGTAAGATCCTTGAAAATATTTGTAAGTTAAATGCTAAAAAAAAATGATGAATAGTAAATTGTGAATAGTAAATTGTGAATAGTAAAAAGTGAATAGTTAAAAAAATAAATAAATAAATAAAAAATAATAATATTTGGAAAGGATAAGTGTTCCACGTAGCTTTGAGATCAGAATTAATCAAATTGCAAATAAAAAATCATTTTTGTAATAGTAAAATGAATAAAAAAATGAATAGTTAAAATGAATAGTAAAAAATGAATAGTAAATTTTTTTGCTATAAATAGCCAAGGGGGGAGGTTGAAAATTTACACCAAAGAACTTAGAAAATTTTTGAGAGAAGAGAGTTGGAAGAATTTCTAATTTCAAAGGGGATATTCTGAAAGTTTTCAGAGAGCGAGGAGATTAAGTCTGTAATAGAGGTAAGGGAAGCTAACTTTGAGTATTTCTTTTTGTATTATCTTGAGTCTTGAATATACTATATTTTTCTTTTGTCTGATTTTAATTCTTGAATATGGAGTATTTTGTTTCTGTATGATCTTGAATTTTAAATGAGAGTATGCTTTTGTGTTAATATCCAAGTGTGATAGTTGTAAAATGTGATGTTGATTATGTTATGCCAATTGTACGTTGTTAGTGGTTTTATTTTGTATTTTGGAAGGATTAGAAATTGTCTAACCGGCTCTGCCAGATTCAATTTCTTGTTTCCCCAAACATTTTATTGTTTTCCTTATTTATTTTATTGTATTTTGGAAGGATTAGAAATTGTCTAACCGGCTCTGCCAGATTCAATTTCTTGATTCCCCAAACTTTTATTTCCTTCCTTATTTACTTTTATTACATTTTTGGAAGGATTAGAAGTTGTCTAACCGGCTCTGCCAGATTCAACTTCTTGTTTCCCCAAACTATTTATTGCTTTACTTATTTATTTTATTGCATTTTTGGAAGGATTAGAAGTTGTCTAACCGGCTCTGCCAGATTCAACTTCTTATTTCCCCAGACATGTATTATTCTTGTTATTTAATTATATTGTATTGTTGGATGGATTAGAAGTTGTCTAACCGGCTCTGCCAGATTCCACTTCTTGTTTCCCCATGAATTTTTATATTAAGATTATTTTTATGATTGTCAAATATTGTATTCTTCTATGACCATTTATAGTAATGTTTTATTATTGTTAATTGTTTATAATTATCTTGTATGAATTCTATTATGGATGTTTATTGTGATGAATTTATTGAATGAGTTTGTTGGCTGAAATTGATCTTGTTGGAAGGTTTAGAATAAGGGTTTTGTAGTAATTTGTATATGGGTATTAAATAGATATACAGATACTGTTTGAGGTTGTTGTGAGAGAAAGTAAAATTAGGCATTTTAAGATTTAGAGCATAAGAAAATAAGGTAGATAAATTAAATAAATAAATTGTTAATTATTGAGGACCTCCTTTTGTTGGTAGGATAGAGGAACCTTAAAAACCTGAGTTGGCACATCCCTGATCATAGAGCAGCCCTGGCCTGGTCCAGTCAGTTGTGACTAGTCATATGTGCTGGCGTCGAAGGTGAGTTTGATGCGTTCAGACATCTGGGTCCTCTCCGGTGACCAATTGGGGTAAAGAAAGATCTCTAATAGGATGAAAATAAAATAAAATAAGTCAACTGTAGATGCATTTTATTTGTCGTTACAATGAGCTCAGATTATATTATGTACCTGCTAAGATATGTTGAAATGTTTTGGATGATCTATGAATCTTTGACTGGTGAAAATATGTTGAGTATACTCGTTATGGTCAAAATGAGTTTATAATATGTAGTATGATATCTGGCAATATGTTTAATTTATTGACACCAAAATAGGTTATTGTCAAATTATGATTAGAGAATGAACATGATTGAGTTATGTGGAGAAGATGTTATGAATTGTTGAGTTGATGAAATATTGGAGTGGATAAGAGGGTATGAAATGTTGATTGGATGAAATGTTGGAGTGGATATAAGAAATCATTGCTTATGAAATGATGTTTCCTACGAGAAGTAGTATGTTCGGTTTATACCATGAGAGCTTGATATGATCAAAGTAACACCTGAGGTTTATGAAAGCAGGCAGCAAGTGGTCTGACCATAAGGCTTTGACATAAATATGTGGTTCATAAGTTTTATAGAAGCAGGCAGAGAGAGGTCTGACCATAAGGCTTCAGAGAGTAAGACATAGTATACAGGTGAGGCTTAAGGAAGCAGGCAGAGAGCGGTCTGACCATAAGGCTTCGTGAGTAAGCATGGTAAAATTGTAAGGTTTATGAAATTGAGGAAGATGATTTTGATAATGATGAATTAATGACATAGGGGTAATGATATTTTAGTAATTGTAGAAATACATGATTGAAATATTTTTATTACAAGTTTAATGATTGATATGATATGGTTGGCTTACCCTTATTTGTTTGTGCTATGATCATATAACTCATGTTATATGTGAATAGATAATGTTGCAGATGCGGTTGAAAAAGCTTAGAGATGAGAGAGATGCGGGGAAAAACTTTCAGGGATATTTTGTAAAAAGAATAAATTTGTATTGGAAAAAATTATGTTGTGTAAAACTTATGAGTTGAAATTTGAATTTATGTTAAGTGGTGAAGACTATATTGTTTGAAGTTTATAAGTTTGGTATTGTACTTTGGGAGAATTGAAATAAAGTTGGATTGTTTATAGAAGATAAGTTAATTTAGTCTCTACTAAAAGTAATACTCTTTAAAATATTAGGGTATTACACATCCCCCCCTTTGGTGGTTTTTTGTGTACTTTAGAGAATGTTTGATTTGTTGTTATTAGTGTTTGAGCTGTTGAAAATCTAGTTGTATTAAATGTTTGTGTGTTGTTTGCATTGGTTTATTTGATGTTGAATTAAGGAGCATAAGATCTGATAAATTGAGCAAGTTGGAATGTGTCTTGACATTGAAAGTTGTTTTGTCCAAAATAAGTAGGGAATACCAATTTGACCACTTGAAAGTTCATTTTTTCACAATAACAGTTTTAAGTTTGTTGATATATGATATAACATTAAGTAGTGACAATCTTGCGTCGATTGTTAGTTCGTTATGCAGGTATAATAACATTTTAGCTTTAGCCTGCTGAGTGTTAGACTTGTACGACTGATCGTGCAAAAATGCAATGTGAATGCTTTGGTGTTGAGCGGTGGCAGGACACTAGTGAGCATCACTTTTCACTATAGGTTTGGAACAATTTTTTTGATAGGGGGAGCATAGTGTTAGCTAAACACAATCCCTATGATGTTTGCTTTTAATGATGACAACACATTGTTAATAAAAACACATGTGTGTACTGTGTTATATGTTGAATGTGTACATGCTTACTGTGTAATATGCACATATTGTGTTTGTCACATTATTTGTTGAACATATCACATTGATTGATGCATACTATTGTGTTTATGAAGTGATTATACTTGTGTATGCTCAATGTATGTTACTGTGATATGAAAACCACAAACACAAAAACATATCTGCATGACTTAATCGATTACAGTGGTGTGATAATCAATTAAGGTCATCAAACAGCTAGAGTTTTAAACTGTGACAACTAGTTTTGAATCGATTACATTAGTTGGTGAATCGATTAAAACTTGTGTGTTTGCACATATATTTTGCAAATGTGTTGTGATGTGTTTTGGAAAGAAAAGTTTTCAAAAAAAAAATCTTCTAACTGTTAAAGCTTAATTGATTACGTGAATCATGTATTCAATTAAGTCTGTTAAGATTTGAAAATTGATTTCATGTTGTTCTAACTGCTATAACGGTCATATTTTTAAACATGTTTGACCAACATTTAATGAAAATCGATTGCATTAATTGCATATTCAATTAAGGAGCTAAATTGATTGTAATTTTGTTACACTTGTTTAATGTAACTGATTACATAAGTTGGTTAATCGATTCCATAGTGTCAGAATTGACATAAACTATATATTGACGCATTGTTTGATTTTCTGTAAGAATAATTGTGAATTACACTTTCATATCTGATTGATTTTCATCTAAGAGGTTTTACAGATTGTTAAAGAGCTCCAAGAATCAAGAAAAAAATAGTGGTTTACAGATCTTGAAGATTTCTTGAGAAGCAAACGTGACTGGATTGAAAGGACTGATCATTTCTGCACAACTGAAGGTGCTTTCTGCTTGATCAGGAGAAGAAGATTTGTAATCTTGGATTTGCTGTTTCCTTGTATGTGTGGCGTCAAGAAGAAGAGTGGTGCACTCTTGACTTTATGAGGGGATATCTCAAAGGGGTTGCTACGACAGGAACGGGGTAGTTCTGTGTTGGCAAGTTTTGTTGTTCTATATTGATTGAGAATTTATGAGGTGTTTACATTTAGAGTGGCTTTGTAAAACTTGGTTGTAATACTCTAATCATTATAGTGAATTACTCTCCAATCTAAGGTTGATAGGGAGGGTGACTGGATGTAGACATTGAGGCCGAACCAATATAAAAAATGTGTTTGATTTCCTTCTCCCTATATCTTTGCATTTGTGCATACATTCTTTAATTGTTTTACATGCATACTGTCTTCATTGCACACCATTGCTTACGACACAAGAAAGTTTTTAAGAACAATATTATTTGCGAAAAAGGATCGAAAAGTGCACATTTTTGTAAAACACCAATTCACCCCTCTTGGTGTTTAGGAACAAAGTCAATCTTTTATAACAAATTTAATTCCATGTCTTTGAGCTATGGATGAGTGTCGTTGAATGCAACTTTTGAGAGAGGAATGAGGATGAACACTAGGACTTGTCGTTGAGCATCACCTTTTGCGAAAGGTTTGACACTAAGAGCTACTTTTAAGCATTTGTATGTATGTTGTAATTTTCTAATTGTATAATTTATTTGAGATCAATTTATTTTGGTTATTATGTATATTTAAGATATATGATGGTGTTTTTATTGAGGGATGATTATGTTTATGTTCATGTTTAAAAAAGAAAAAAAAAACCTAATTAAATTTTGAATCATGTAATTATATGTTTTAATTAGACATGATCTTTTATATATATAGTTTTGATATATATATATATATATATATATATATTAATATTAATATTGAATGTGTAATGTTTATTTTAATAATTATAAATTATTAAAATTAAAATGGTATATTACATAATTTATTCTTATTCATCTTATATAAATGTTTACATTTATGTATACATTTTACATTCGTAAGTTATATTTCGAATTATTATAAATAGTATAGAATTTAATTTGTAAAATGTTATGCAAGAAATTTATATCTCGTTATTTTCTTGTGGGTGTTAAAACTTGGTATTAATTAGTATTATTAATGATTTGGTTGAAACTTAAAAGCATTGTTTTTGCATGAAAACAGATTAAATTAAATATCTTATAATCAATTCTTAATTATTATGCTTGTGACATCATGGTAAAATAGTTATGCATATTTGATATGCAATTTGTGGTAATTACTTTCCAGTATTAAATAATTTAAGGACTCATTAAAATTGAAATAAATAGATTAATTTTATTTAATATACAATTTCTAATAAATCTATTCAATTTTACATTAATAATTTTTTCTTTGAAATGAATATTAGTAAAAAAACTTAAAATTATATAAGAATATAAATTATATTGATTTTTTAAAATCTGTGTATTTTTATGAAATGCTATCAATAAAAAATTAAATAATATTTTCAATTTTATAAATTAATTTTTGAATCAATATTTTTAAATTTTGATTTATATTTTTTAAATTTAAAGAAATAGTTTTTTAATTTATTATATCACCAAAGTAATTTGTTTTTCACTTCACATCAATCAATTACAAAATTTTCATTGATTTTACTTATTTTCCGAATAAATTCAATTAACTTGAATAAGTTTATATGTAAAAGTTATTTAAAACATAATTAAGCAAAAGTAATATTATAATATAAGTTTTCTGAATTTTCTTACCACTAAAATGAAATTGAATATGTATTTTAGAAACTTTTCAAATATTGAAATTGTCCTTACTATTTTATAAGAAATTACATATCAATTCAATATATATTTTTATAATACTTACATATTGTTTATAAAATTATATGATTTCATCATCCAATCATTTCACTGTCTAAACCCTTTTAAAAAAAAGCTTAAAATGAGTTGAATATGAAGTGAAAATGGTCATGTAAGTTGGATATATATTTATATAGATTATGTGAAAGAGATAAAAGTTCATGAGTATCCGAGTACATAGGAGGTTAGATAATTTATGATGATAGATGATAGATAATGATTGATGAGAAGGAAGTGCAAAGAAATTTGAATCACAATGAAAACAACACCTTCCAGAAGAATATAACAACTCATGATTTGGAGTAGTTTTCCCAGACATTACCATCATGCATTTTAACAAAATAATTCAAATCACCTTTCTTTTCTTTAAACAAACCCAAGTCAAATAGCTAAGTGGTTAGTTACATAATAATTACATATAAATCATAAAAAATTGCCACTATATAATACATACAGTTACAGTGTTATTTTCAGCAAAAAGTACATAGAAAATAATTTAATTCTCAAAAACGACAATTTATGTTGACTTTCTTTTGAAAATTAGCTTGCTATATGATTTTATTTTTATAATAGATTAATTCGTTTTAGCTTCATATTCAAAATATTTCAAATGATGCTCAGAATTTTCTATTGTTGGTTACAAGTTGGAAAGAAGTGTGAGGAAGATGTGAATGGAAAGAAGAGGAGGTTGGGACCCGCCAAAGAGTTTTGAGTTTAAAGCATAAGGGATGGAGAAGAGAGAGAGTATCCGACATGGTAACAATACAACCAAAAACGTTAACACTTAAAACACAAACTTGTTTAGGGGCCACTCTTTGGGGCGCCATTCTCTTTTTCCTTTCAAAAAGCAAAGCTACTATCTTTCCTTTTCTATTCTCTCTCTCTCTCTCTCTCTCCTTCTCTCTCTTTCTCATTGTTACCCTGTTGGTGGATAGCAAAACTTCAGCAACCCCTTTGCATCTGATCTCAGAATCCAAACTCAAGTACCAATTTTTTGTCATTTCATGATCTGTAAGTTCATGTTTTGTTTTTGTCTCTTTTTGGTTAGCTTGCTTTTCCCTTATAGCTTACAACTAGAAAGAAAAAAAAAGGATAAAAAATGTGATAAGCTGGTATAATAGGGTTTAATTTCATTGTTAATGTGGCTGTGTCAGATTTTTATTTTTATTTCAATGAGTTTAGTGGGTAGAGTGGATCAGTGGTATCTCAATTTATTAGTTTCTGATTTGGGGTATGTCTTTTTTGTTAATATTTTATTCTGTGAGTGAATGCTCCTTTCCTTTTGGGTTGTTTGTGAAAATTCATTGGACTGCTTTAAGTGGAGCATAACCTGCTATACTGTTGTTGCTAAAGATTGCATTTTTTTTTTGTCACAGAGGTGGTAGATCGTGAAAATGACGAGGATGACCCGTGATTTTGGGGATACGATGAAGAAAGATGCAGTGCCTGCAGTGTCGGCCGATGTAATATTTGCTTCTCTTCGGTTTCCTAATTACAAAATAGGGGTTAATAATCAGATCATGGAGACAAAGGGTGATCCAAAAGTTCTATCTATGAAGGAGGTTGTTGCACGTGAGACTGCACAGCTGTTGGAACAGCAGAAACGAATGTCTGTTCGGGATCTTGCCAGTAAATTTGAGAAGGGTTTGGCAGCTGCTGCTAAGTTGTCTGAAGAGGTCATAGTTTTATATTTAGAATTCAACTTATTTTTGATGTAATGCTTAATTTTGGAGCGCATTTCAACTTGAGAATTCTATTATGAAATTTGTTTTTTGATTTTTACTTACTGAGATTATCAGTGTTCATAATTTGCGGTGCACTTCTTGTTGTTTTCATTACTAATCTTTTTGTATGGTGGTGGAATTCAGGCTAGACTCAGAGAAGCAGCTTCACTGGAAAAACATGTTCTTTTGAAGAAGCTTCGAGATGCATTGCAATCCTTAAAAGGGAGAGTGGCAGGAAGAAACAAGGAAGATGTAGCAGAGGCTATTGCTATGGTTAGGTCCTATTTCAGATGTACTTTGTGCTTATACCAAACTAACCATTTATTTATCCTTGTATTTAATACAAAATTCATATGAAGCTGATAGTATATTCTAAAGTACATTCATTATAGTATCACCATCAGACAACGTTTTCTCTCTAAAAGTTAATTCCTTGAGGGTGTGGTAAGGGGAGGAGTGATGACAGGACAATTAGTCTGGATTTTTGAGCAAAAGAGAAGGGAAGAGTGAAGAGTACCATTTGGTATATGCAAGGATTCCATATAGTGTGTGCTCTTTTATTCATATTTAAGGATCCATCTAAATGATAACACTTTCTTTCTGGAGGCCGGGTTTGTGTGACCCCTGTTGGCTAAAATGGAAAACACAAAACTGTGATGTAATACTAACTGGTAGTTGGTGGTGATAACATATGAATGCTTAAATCATTTAGATATTATAAATGAAAGTACTGGATATAATTTTATGCTCTGCATACTACTGAAAATGATTAGATTTATACCTCTAGGACTAGGAGATCTGATCGGCAAGTATTGTACCCTGCAGTCATTACCTATAAAGTTGAGGATACATGTTCTACAGATAAGATCATATACTATCAAGAATGATTTTCTGTAACAAAACATTAGAGTCATTTATAGGCTGTGACCTTACTAGCAGTGGACAGTGGCTAATGAATAAATTTATTAATTATTTTAGCTTGAGAAGATAAGATAATAGCTTTTTTTGGAGGTATAAACATGAGTCTGTCTTTGAGATGGTTGAGGATACTTCTCTTTGAAGTTCCTTTCTATACATCTTCCTTGTGTGCCGGCATGTGAGTACTTCCTTTTTGTCAAATTTTTGAAGAGCATTGTGTCCCTTCTAAATTAAATTTTGTTTGATAAGTGATTGCATATAATGTACCACTTGCTGTATGACTAATAAGTCAGTTGTGGCCTTTTATTACCATTGATTGGTTGCATCATGTATTTATATTTGCTTATTTCAGTTTACTGTGCAGCAAATTATCCTATTAAGTTTAGAGTTGCTGATTCATTTTAGGGTCATTTGAACTCTACAGTGTAAAATAACTGTCACAGAATAGTGTAGTTGGTGATTAAGGATGAATAATAGTTCTTTTATAATATAAATCACAGTATTATTCTCTTGATGTTTTATATTTTTCTAAAGGAGTTGCTTCAACAAATATCCAGCAAGAGCACTTGCTTTTTCATATTGCTTTTGTTCTGTCAGGATAGGTCAGAATAAATACTTCAGGTGCAGGACCTGGGTTTGTGGTAGGGATGAATGGGAAGTGAAGGGAAAGCTATTGATGACAACATATGGGATAGTTTTACTTAAAATTTGCATTATCTTAAGTTTTTGTTATTTATATAATATATTCACTGCTTCACCTCTCCTGTGCTGAAGTTACAATCTTCTTCTATGGGTCATTTATTCCTGCATCAGTTTTTTTGTGATTATGATAAACTGTAGGTTATTTGATGCATTCTGCAGGTTGAAGCTCTAGCAGTTCAGTTGACTCAAAGGGAAGGAGAACTAATCCAAGAGAAGGTTGAGGTGAAGAAGCTAACAAATTTTCTTAAACAGGTGATGCTTTTTGTTTTAAATTTATTTTTGGTGATATAGGGTGAAATTTGATGAGAAATAAGAATTTAAGGTTTGTTGTACAGACAGAGCATATTATATTTACTGAAAATTCCATGGCCAAAGAAAGCAAAACGAGAACAATAACATTACAATGTACATAAATGTATAACAGTACTCTGATCCTTCGTTGTCTGTTATAAAGTCCCTAAACGAACTATGATGTCTATTTATAAATTTGGTATAAAGATTCCCTATAAGTGTGCTTTGCTTCAACTGCTGATGTCAAAGGACAACATAAACAGTGCAGTGCTATAAATTGAGAGCATCATATTTCTGTTTCTAAGGGAGACTATACTATTGCAAGAATGATCTGCGAGTATTTGTTATCTCAATATTGCAAAAAAATGTTGTGTACTGCAAGCCTGCTACTGTGTCTGTCTATTAGCGTATGGGCTGTCTACTTTTTCCAGGGAATGAAACTTCTCAGCTCAGTTTATTCAACATTTTATCAGGATGATGTATAATTTATTATGAATGTTTGAGTGAGTGACAAAATAAATTTCTTTCCCACTATTGAGGCTTTAAATTCATTTGTAGGCTTCTGAAGATGCTAAGAAACTTGTGAATGAGGAAAGAGCTTTTGCTCGTTTTGAAATAGAAAATGCCAGAGCAGCAGTTCAGAGAGTTGAGGAGGCACTTCAGGAGCATGAGAGAATGTCTGAAGCTTCAGGGAAGCAGGTTTGGATCATTCCTTCTTCCATAATCTTAAGTGTATTTTTCTCTCAATACAAATACATTTGCTTTAAATATAATGAATTTATGATATATGAAAATATTAGTCCATTATTGGGGCAGGTCTTCAGTTAATATTACCAAATTCCAACTAGTTACTTGAGCTTTAATTCTCAGTTGCCCTCTATCAGTTACTTGGAATGGAGTTCTTTTAGAGAATTTTATGTTTCTTTTGGTTTAGATGATGTTTCTCACGCCAAATTTTGGGTTATTATAGGCATTTCCATGCCTATATCATTATCTTCTTTACAAAACTACAGAACTGTATTCTACATTTTAAATCTAATCCTCCTTGGAATTTTCTCTTTGGAAGAGAGCTGAATGCTGCCAGAGTAATGTGTTTCAATCCTTCTTGCTTTTTCTTGAATTACTCGCATTCTTCCTATCAACAAATTGATTCTTATGCAGAGCGTGTTTCAAGTCCAGTGAGTATTTTCAGTTTCTTGATCTGTTTACTAATAGGGAAAAGTTTTCTTTAGGCAACTTCATATAAAATCTAAAACTCCCTGTATGATATATCTTTTCATTTATACTGCATTGCTAATTAATATTTTCTAGATGGTATATGTATGTCGGATTCTCCCCTCTGGAATATGATATCTGGTATTCTGAATGAATCATCGGGTGTGGCCCTTCACTAATATCAATGAGTGTTGCCATTTTCAAAGTTTTAGGGATAAAACAAGGATACCAGATTGTTGGTTGGATTAGGCATTTTTGAATTTCTTTTTGTTGTGCGAGGTTGGGAAAAATGTGTTTTCTTAAGGGCCAATCTTGGATCATATATTTGTTTTTTGTCACAGTGCTTATTGCTTCCCTTTTTTGCCATGCCTTTGAATGTTGCAGAGGTGTTTACATAATTTCTGACGTATGGAGAGACTAGACAGTCTTACGCATTCTTTCCCGTATTTTTTAAATGTTCCTCTAGTTGTTCTTTACTGACTTGCTCTTATATATTATTTTATTTTAAAACTAATTATCAATTAAGGAAAACTTTTCAATAATCATAGTATTCTCTGCTTGCATGCAAAGTGTAACTGTTGATATTGCCGTGCTGCATCAACCAAGTATTTTTCATTTTAACAAAATTTAGTTCTATGGGAACTTTAGGACCTGGATCAATTAATGAAAGAGGTTCAAGAGGCACGGAGAATCAAAATGCTGCATCAGCCAAGCAAGGTACACATTGTTCCTTTGTTCTTATTTCATCTCCTTATAGATCAATATTTAATGTTCTTTTCTCTTCATTACAGTACCCTGATCCCCATCTCTTTGTTGTTTGTATATAATTTTAGGTTATGGATATGGAACATGAGCTTCGAGCATTAAGGGCTCAACTTGCCGAGAAGTCTAGACTTTATCTTCGTCTACAGAAGGAGGTGTGCCTATGATCTCAAGTCATTCTGAAGTGGTTCTGAATTTTTTCTGTTGACTGATTCTGTGGAGTACATTTCTTTAATGCACAAGGCTTCAGAACTACTTGTTTATTCTTCTGTATGAGATGTGTTTCTCTGCGTGTATAGTATGTATATGTTGTGTTTATACTCACTAGAATCGTATCATCAATTTCTCAAACCTGATGAGCATCACTTGTTGGAATTAATGACTAAAATGAAATAAAAATGTATTCACAGCTTTCATATTCCTTCCTCGAGACTTTGGGATTTTTGAAGGTCTTATATGGTAATGGTTATTGTTTGGACATCATCATTAAAGTATACTTTTGTTTGAATTGAATGATATGTTTTTTGATATAGTTGAGGAGTGATCCGATTGTCTTGGTAAGTTTATCATTGATTTTCTTCCATTTCTCTTTTCAGTTATCAAGGACAAAGAAAGGAGAAGAAAATGTTCCCCATTTATATGAATTAGAAGGATCTGAAACGCTAGGTTCATATTTGCAGATTCAACCTTGCTCTGATAATACCCCTGAACTTTCAAAGTGTTCCATTCAGTGGTATCGTGTAGCAACTGAAGGAGCCAAAAAGGAACTTATTTCAGGTATCAATTCATAGGGTTTTGCATTTTAAATGATAATGTTTTGGAAGTCAACATTGTCTATTGGATTGCCTTTTTCTTTAAAGTTGATCGTGCAAATCAATTGATTCATTGCTTACTCTGTTATCTACTTCTGATATACCATGGTTGGGTATTGATATTAACATAGCATTCATTGTTCGGTAGGACATTTCTTTAGTGTTTATAGAATTATAGCAAATCAGGTAGCCCCTAATTGGACAAAATACGCTCAATATATAATTGATATACTCTTTTTCATAATAATTCTACAAACTTGTGATAGGAACTGGATCAGAGATTAGGAAAATATTTTTTATTTTAATGTACTCAGGGCAGGGTATTGAAGAACAACTGTTCTATCCCCATCTCTAAGTTAAGTATGCTATACTTTCTCAACGTCCTTTATCTAAAGGCAACATGTATCTTTCATACTGTCTCACCTAACTAAGTAATGTACCCAACTAGCATGGTTACCTTTTAACTTATGATTATTATCACATTTTTTCCTTTACATTTTGTTCATTTGAATGAATTTGGGGGAGAGTGATTGAATGAATTTGAAGGTAAATTTTTTTGTTGTTTATTTGAGTGAATTTGGAGGTAAGTGAGAGTAGATTTGGAAGTAAATTTTTTTAATTTGTCACATCAATCAAATTTTATACTAATTTTCACAAACTTTACTTCCAAATCCACTCTCATTTACCTCCAAATCTACTCAAATAAATAACAAAAAAATTACCTTCAAATCCTCTCAAATCCATTCAATCACTCTCTCCTAAATCCATTCAAGTGAACAAAGCTTTAGAGTAAGAAAAATTAACTTCTTCTCCCCAAAAAACTCTCATGTACTTGCTACTTTCTGAAACTGTTATTCTGTCAAACATTTCAGCTTCAAAGCATCTGTCCACATGATTACTCTCTTATTTTGTGTTATATATCAGGTTACTTAAGTATTCAACCTTCCTGGTACGAAGCCTTGTAAACTATAAACTGAACACAAATCTTCAAACTTCTAAGTAAAAGAGGAATAGTCAATTATATGATCAACAAAATGTGAAAGTAATCAGTGTACCACTTCAAGAGGGAGAGAGAAAACGTTTCTGATCTGAAACTGTAATATATTTTTCGGAGTTCAAATCATACAAACTATCTTCTCTATTAAGCTAACTGATTGCAGTTAGGTATACAACTTGTATGCCTGAAATACAACCAATGCCAGAGTGTTTGGAAGCTATGTAGCAATATCTTAATAATAACAGTGTTACAGAACAGTATTATAATGGTAAAAGAGAAGCAAACATATGAAGGCACTGGAAAATTGTATGTTATTTGCAATAGAAAGGAAACTACAAAAGGAGGAAACTTCCATTTGCTCGGAGCATAGCTCTTCTAACAGAAAATCTGATCAGAACCCCTCTTCCGTTTGTTTCATGAGACTAAAATAATAAAATTATTCTCCCTTGTCTAACAACCTCCCCACTTGATAGACCTAAGGGTAAACAGGGGTGGATTGTATATGAAAGGAGAAATAGGAAGGCAAGTTAGAGGGGTTAGTCAGTTAAGGGAGCTGAGGAGGTATTAGTATAAATAGGAGTTGGGTAGTTGGGAGGTGCAGATTTATTGTTTTTGGACAGTTAGTTGGTTAATAGGTTAAGTCCTGTGGAGGAGGGTTAAGCCTCTTGTATCATTGATGCACATTCAATTCTTTGTGAATAAGATACGATACTATTCTTTTCTCTTCTGTTTTCTCTATTGCTTGTGTGAGAAGGAGTTCTTGGTTAGGTTCCCAAATCCGGAACCTAACAATTGGTCCGACCTGCCGGATACACTGGAAGGGAGCGACGACGTTCGAGGGCAATGGAGGGAAGAGTGGTGAATGTTGAGGGGCAAATTGAAGCGGTGGAGGTTGCGATAGCAGAAACGAAGGCGGAGACCGTGTTCTTGCGTCATGAAACTGGAACGTTGAGGCAAAACTGCGAGGTGATGCGCCAAGATATTCAAGCAATCTTGACGATCTTGAGGGATCACAAGAACGACAATAGGGGACAACGTCGGGAGGGCAGTGAATCATCTGTAAACGATAACGGAGGAGGGCCAGGAGGCAATGGAGGACAAACAGGAGTAGGACGAACGGGGACGATGCCCAACTGGCGGAAACGGGTGGAGCTTCCGGTGTTCGAAGGGGGCGAACCTTGGAATTGGATTAGTCGGGCAGAGAAGTTTTTTGAGGTACAGAAGGTAGAAGAGGAGGAGAAGTTGCAACTGGCATTCATTAGTATGGAAGGGTACGCTGGCAGTTGGTTTCGATTCTGGCGTGAAAAAACAAAGAATTATTCGTGGGAAGGGTTGAAGAGAGCATTAGGGATTCGATTTGGAGGAGGAACAAGGGGCACGGTGTATGAGAAACTATCGGCGATTAAGCAGACAGGATCAGTGGAGGACTATATCAGGGATTTCGAGGTGCTAGTGGGTCAGACGACTCAGATTCCGGAGGAGCAAATCCTTGGATACTTTATGGCGGGACTCAGGGAGGAGGTGGGCGACCACGTGAGGTCGCATGATCCCCCCGATCTCATGATGACGATGCGGATCGCGAGGGACGTAGAGAAATTGTGTACACCGTTAAAGACGGGAGGAGGATCGGGTTTCAAAATTCAGAATTCGTGGGGACGATCTACGAGCGTCGTCACCCGAGTGGATCCATCGAGGGACTCGCAGAACCGAGGAGGGGGGAGGGCTGTTGAGAGTGTCGGGTCTGAGAGGAGAGAGACGACCCCAGGAAGCGGTGCCGCCAGAACCACCGGCGAAGGAAGAGAACGGGGTCCGCGTAACTTGCCGTATTCGGAGTACTTGAAAAGGAGGGAGGAAGGAAAATGTTTCCGATGCGGAGGTCCGTTCAGCCCGGGCCATCGATGCCCAGAACGAGGAATTCGAATGTTGATTATGGTGGATGAAGAGGAGGAAGAAGGAGGCGAAACGGAGACAGAAGTGGATATCGCCGGGATGGAATTATCGGCCCTGTCGGCGGGGGGCCTGACTACTTCCAGAACGATGAAATTAAAGGGGCGAATAGGAGGAAGAGAGGTGCTTGTTCTGATTGACAGTGGCGCGAGCCACAACTTTATTAGCCGGTGTTTGGTGGCGGAACTGGGTATGGCAGTAAGGGAGACCCAACCTTATTTCGTCAGTTTGGGGGACGGTCAGAAGAAAAAGATTAGCGGGTGTTGTGAGCAAGTAGTTTTGGAGCTGGGGGGCACCGAAATTGTAGAACAATTTTACCTTTTTGAGCTTGGGGGAGTGGAAATAATACTAGGCATTGAATGGTTGAAGAAGCTGGGGGAAGTGACGGTAGATTGGGGAAAACTTACGATGGTATATCGGCAAGGAGAGAAGAAGATAACTGTGAGAGGGGATCCCAAGTTGGAACGAAAGGTGGTGGGACCCAAGGCTTTATTAAAAATAAACAATGCAGAAGCTTGGATGATGGTCTGGGAATTGGGCTCCATTGAGGCCCATAATAGCGGCCAGAAGTATGTGTGGGCCTTACAGAAAAGCAGAAGGATGAAATGGAGCAGCTTCTAGACCAATATGACGTGGTGTTTGCTGAGCCCACCAGCTTGCCACCTAACAGAGGCATGCAACATCGAATAACACTTAAAGAAGGAAGTGACCCCGTCAACGTCAGACCCTATCGGTACCCACACGTGATGAAGACCGAGATAGAGCAGCAGATCGCCGAGATGCTCCGGACGGGGGTGGTCCGACCAAGTCACAGTCCGTATTCGAGTCCGGTAATTTTGGTGAAGAAAAAAGACGGCAGCTGGCGTTTTTGTGTAGACTATCGGGCCCTCAACCGCGCGATTGTGCCAGACAAATTTCCCATTCCCGTCATCGAGGAGTTGCTGGATGAACTGAAAGGAGGGACCTTCTCAAAAATCGATTTGAAGGCCGGATATCATCAAATACGCATGCACGAGGATGACATTGAGAAGACGGCTTTTCGAACACACCAGGGGCACTACGAATTCGCAGTAATGCCATTCGGACTCACCAACGCGCTGGCGACGTTTCAGAGCGCAATGAAGAGTCTTCTCCGGCCCTATTTGCGAAAGTATGTCTTGGTGTTCTTCGATGACATACTGATTTACAGCTGTAATTGGAAGGAACATCTTGAGCATGTAGAGAGTGTGCTGTCGACGTTGAAGCGAGAACGGTGGGTGGCTAACCGGAGGAAGAGCGAATTCGGGCAAACCCAAGTTAAATATTTGGGGCATGTCATTTCCAGCAGGGGCGTGGAAATGGACGACGATAAAATAAAGGCTATAGTGGAGTGGGAAAGACCAAGAACAGTGAAGAGCTTGAGAGGGTTCTTGGGGTTGACCGGGTACTACCGGCGATTCGTCCGAGACTACGGAAAATTCGCCAGACCTCTAACAGAGCTGCTAAAGAAAGGTGGGTTTACTTGGAACGCAGAGGCAGAGGAGGCTTGGAATTTGTTAAAGAAGGCGATGACGACAGCACCCGTGTTGTCACTTCCCGATTTTAAGCAGCCATTCCACATCGAATGTGATGCTTCCGGCCGAGGAGTGGGGGCAGTTTTGATGCAGGAGGGGAGGCCCATAGCTTATTTTAGCAAGGCGATATCCGAGGGGAAGTTGAGCAAGTCAATATACGAGAAGGAATTAATGGCTCTAGTATTGGCCATACAACATTGGCGGCCTTACCTCGTCGGGCAGAAATTCATCGTTCATACCGATCAAAAAAGTCTCCGACATTTGCTGGAGCAACGTATTACCACCCAAAATCAACAGGACTGGATCGCAAAGCTGTTGGGATACGACTTCCAGATAGTTTACAAATCAGGGGCTGCGAATAAAGCTGCAGATGCCCTGTCTAGAAAATATGAGGGGGAAGAGGATGAAGAAAAATAACTGGGCGTGTTGGCCAGACCCTTCTGGCAGGATTTTGAGGAGGTGGTGCGAGAAGTAGAAAATGATGACTTCTTACAGAGAGTAATGGAAGATATAAAGAGGGACCCTAATACCCACCCAGCGTATACCCTAGAACATGAAAGACTACACCATAAGGGACGATTGGTGCTGTCGGCCCAATCAAAATGGATTCCCAGATTGATTGCCGAATTTCATGTTACACAGACAGGAGGCCACTCAGGAGTTTACCGGACTTACAGGCGAATAGGCCAATCCCTGTATTGGGTTGGAATGAAGAAAGAAGTGACGGAGTTTGTAGCCAGGTGCGTTGTATGTCAACAACATAAATACCTCTCTTCTTCTCCTCAAGGGCTGTTACAGCCATTACCAATTCCGAATGCTGTGTGGGAGGAATTGAGCATGGACTTTATCGTGCGGCTACCGAAGTCACAGGGGTACGATGCAATATTGGTGGTTGTGGACCGTTTGAGCAAATACGCTCATTTCCTTCCGCTTAAACATCCTTACACAGCCCGAACAGTAGCGGAAGTTTTCATCCGGGAAGTCGTCCGGTTACATGGGGTACCTCAGTCCATCGTTAGTGATCGCGATCCAATATTTCTTAGCAACTTTTGGAAGGAATTATTCAAAGGACAGGGGACGCAACTCAAAATGAGTACTGCGTATCACCCCGAAACCGATGGGCAGACAGAGGTGGTGAATCGGGTGTTGGAGGGATATCTTCGGTGCTTTTGCTCTGAGCAACCAAAGGGGTGGATGGCCGTTTTACCGTGGGCGGAGTACTGGTATAATACCAGCTTTCAGGGGGCTATAAGGTGCACTCCGTTTGAAGCAGTTTATGGGAGACCACCCCCCTCTCTGCATCGATTTATTCCGGGGGAGACTTTGGTAGAAGCAGTGAGCCAGGAGCTTCAAACCCGTGATGAAGCGTTTAGACAATTGCGTTTTCATTTGGAGAGGGCCCAAGAAATAATGGTGCGACAGGCAAACAAGAGGCGAAGACCAGCAAATGTTGAAGTGGGAGATTGGGTTTTCTTGAAGATAAGACCTCATAGGCAATCTTCAATGCCAACCAGACTTCATTCAAAGTTGGCAGCCAGGTATTTCGGTCCTTTTCAAATAATCCAGAAGGTGGGGGAGGCAGCATACAAGCTGCAGCTTCCAGAGACAGCAAGGATACATCCCGTCTTCCACGTTTCCCAGTTAAAGAAAGCTGTAGGCACACAAGGGGTGGAGAAGGAGTTGCCGCAGGAGCTACAGGGAGAAGGGCCATCGTTCTGGCCAGTGAACGTGTTGGGAAAGTGGCAGCTACAACAAGGAGATGTGGAAGTGCCACAGTTGCTGATAGAGTGGCAAGTCGGAGGCTCAGACGGTGCAACCTGGGAAGATGAAGTCACGATCAGGGAACAATACCCTGATTTCAACCTTGGGGACAAGGTTGGACTTCAGGAGGCAGGTATTGATAGACCTAAGGGTAAACAGGGGTGGATTGTATATGAAAGGAGAAATAGGAAGGCAAGTTAGAGGGGTTAGTTAGTTAAGGGAGCTGAGGAGGTATTAGTATAAATAGGAGTTGGGTAGTTGGGAGGTGCAGATTTATTGTTTTTGGACAGTTAGTTGGTTAACAGGTTAAGTCCTGTGGAGGAGGGTTAAGCCTCTTGTATCATTGATGCACATTCAATTCTTTGTGAATAAGATACGATACTATTCTTTTCTCTTCTGTTTTCTCTATTGCTTGTGTGAGAAGGAGTTCTTGGTTAGGTTCCCAAATCCGGAACCTAACACCACTACTCATGCCAACTCCTTCAGTTAAGTAATTATTGCAACAGAAATGTTTTGTTGGAAGAAAAATTTAGAGAGAGTACAGTTACATATGAAGATACAAGCTGATAAGAAGAGAAGATACTTTGAATTTGCAGTGGGTGATATAGTTTGGTTAAGCTGCAACCATACAGGCAGCATTCATTGGCCTTGAGGAAGAACCAAAAGCTGGGAATGAGGTGTTTTGGACCATTTGAGATAATGGGCTGTGGCTTATAAACTCAATTTACCTAGCACTGCTTTGATCCACCCAGTGTTTCATGTATCAGTTCTGAAACCATTTAAAGGAGATGCATCTCAACCTTATATGCCATTCTTGCTGCTGACCAATGAATAGGGTCCATTACTTCAACCAATTCGGTGGGCAGCAACTTGAGAGAATGTAGTAGTGATACAAAGCATTGCCGCAATTTCAATCTTGAGGACAAGGTTATTTTTAATGGAGGGAGAATTCTAAGGGAATCAAGTACAAAAACAGCGGATAGAAGTGAGGGACTAATCAGAAAAAGGCAACAACCAGAGTTAGTTGGAGGAAAAGGATATTTGGCACAGGACCAGAGGAGTGGTACACACAAGAGTGAGAGAAGATTCCCAATAAACAGTGGGGTGACTATGTGGGGAATGGATTATATAAGTGAGTGGAGAGGGGAAAAGTGTGGTATTGACCCTTCTCTTGTCTCTGGATTTCTCTCTGTCTCAGTTCGTATTTTTCTGAAATTCTGTGTTTTTTTTGCTGCTGTATGTGTCGTGGCTCACATCGAGTCGCCCTCTTCATTGTAAACAAATCCGTCAAGTGCTATTCGCTATCTCCTTTCATCCTCAGATTATTACCAATACCCCTGTTGATATCTTCCATTCTTTTAGATGTCAGCTTTCCATTGAAGGCACCATTTTTGTCATTAACCTTTTGTCTATCTAGCCGACCTGTTATTGCCATGTTTTGTCTATCAATAAGTTTCATTTTTCCAAGCAAAATTCTCACTGGTTGTTAAATTTTTTCCTAGTAGAGACGTTCACTTTGATTGCATGTTGTTACATGTGAAAGTAATGAAAATTAGGTACAGGGTTAATTTCCCTTGTGTAGAAAATACAGATAGGGTAATATATTTATAATGAAAAATAATATATTTTTGTGTCTATTATACATTGTGTTAGCCAGTCTTAACTGTTGGAAGCGCTTAATCTATAAAGTTTACATTCAAGATGCATGGTGGTGGAATATTAATCGTTATTAAATTTCATATCTAGCATCTGTCCTGTCTTGCCGATAATGTAATATATCTTTTCTGTTATCAGGAGCTACCAAGTCAGTTTATGCCCCTGAGCCTTTTGACGTTGGACGCTTATTGCTAGTTGATATTATTTCAAAAGGCCAGGAGATTACATTGTCAACCACTGGTCCAATTGATCCAGGTTTGGTTTGGTTCCCATACCAAGTCTACTCTTTTGATTTAGTATTGATTTACAAATTATTTCTATGTATTTTCTGATATTTGAACTAAATGTTTTGTATTATTAATTTACAAATGGACTTGGTTCTTTGCCCAATCAAGCTATTCATTTATTTCGTATTCTTATTCAGCTGCTGGTTTGGGAACCTATGTTGAGGCACTTGTGCGAAAGCATGATACTGAATTCAATGTATGTCGTTATGTCCTTTTCAACTTGATATATTTCCTTTTTCTTAGCTAATTGTATCATATGTAAGCATCTGTGTATGCTGATCATTTTAGTTGTCAATGTTATATAAGCTTGTCATTCGTTCCTTGTGATGTCTATTATATAGCTCATTGACCATGTTATTGTGCAACATAGAGTGCTTCTAAGTTGTTGGATTAGATGAGGGAAATAGAGTTTATAAAGGGGGGGCATAATCCAAATAGACAGGCCTGTTAACTAACAGTTATTTTTTTTTCTAACCTTAGTAAACGACAATCCATTCCATTCTGGTGCTTGAAACAGGTGATTGACCAGCAATTGAAATTCCATTTTTCTTGTACATTTTGTTATGTACAGTGTCATAAATGTGAGGCAATCATCTGGGGATTTTTCTAATTGAAGATATTAAAATCAGATACTAGTTGAGTTTGTTTTGTCGAGGTGGGGTGGGGTGATTCTTGCAAAGGAGTCCTTTGCAGGAGTGGATTTCTTGATAGCATAAGGAAAAAGTAGGCAACTCTTAGGTTGGCAGGTGCTATTGTTAAAAATCTATAATTTTTGGATCAGTACTTTAAGTTTAACCTTCTATGGGTGTGTTTGGACTGAGTAGGCATGTGCGTTCGGATAATAGCTTAAAATCTTAATTCAATATGCTCGTAAGTTCTAAGCCTGTTGTGCAGTATATATGGTTGTTCTTGAACAAATTTCAACTAAAAGTAGTGTCGAATTGTCAATAACTATAGTTGTTTGTTTGCACTTTGTTAACTGTGATAATAATAATATTGACACATTGCAGGTGGTTGTAACTCAGACTGGCTCAGACCATCCAACTGAATCTATTCATGTGCTCCATGTTGGAAAGATGAGGATGAAACTTTGTAAAGGAAAGACAACAATTACCAAAGAATACTATTCTAGTTCAATGCAGGTATTCAAATCGTGGGCGCTCAATTGTATATAGTTCTTGGTGACAAGACACAACTAATAGTTTTTTTTTTCTTTTTCTTTTTTTTTTTTGCATTTTATCATTCTCTAGCTTGTTGGTCTTAGTAACAAGAACAATGTGATGAATACTGATGTTCTGGCAGTCTATACCTTGAGCGATATATCTATATTTCTGTGTGAAATATGTTGGAGATTTTATATTGACTACAGATAAGACAATGATAATATGAGTAGATCTAAATCTCATTATACAAATCAGTTTTATGAGGTTGAGTTAGATTTGAAGTACAGTTTCCAATACGATTGTTGTTGTACTTTAATATATTATGCTTCTTTTGTTTTCTTCAGCTTTGTGGAGTTCGAGGAGGGGGAAACGCTGCAGCACAGGCAGTGTTCTGGCAACCGAAGCAAGGTCTTTCTTTTGTTTTAGCTTTTGAGTCAGAGAGAGAACGGAATGCAGCCATCATGCTTGCAAGGAGGTTTGCATTTGACTGCAATGTATGTCTTCCTAAACTATTTATACTCACTTGATTTATACTGGATGGATTTGACTCTTTTAAAGTTTAGGTTTCACTTTAGAAATGTTAGAGTGTGGAATGATATATTTGATTGGAAAATCTTTCAACATGTATTTTATACATGTGCATGTATTTTAATAACAATGTCAAATTTTGCAATCAACAGCTATCATTTACACTCTACCCTCTAAAGTGCACCCAGAAAAAAGTAGTGTTTATCGGTTTGGATTGAAGCATGATTTAGAGGAATAAAATCAGAGACTATCTTTTAGAATTGAAGCATTTTATCATCCATCTCAAACCTTGTTTAACCTCTTGGTTTTGGTTGGTATATTTGTAATGCAGATTATTCTTGCTGGACCTGATCACAAAGCTCCTTTAGAAACGTAATGTCTCACCTTGAATATTATTTTTCTCAACTGTAATTATTTGAGTTTTCCTTGTATTATAAGTGTGTAACCAGTGAAATGTGCCTTTGGATTGTGCTTAAGGATTCATACCTTGGGGTTTGAATTCCTTTATTCAATTTTCTTTCACCAACACCAGGGCATGTTTTTGTTTGCCTTTGTGAGTGACACTTGATAAAGTTCTTAGAGCCTACATTATAGAATTGGTGGAAGCTATGTCCATTGTTTGAGGTGCTAATTGATTGTATTTGATTGATCCAATTACTGTTAAAATACTTGCGTTTTTAGCAAGATTTTGTGAAACTTCACTATTCAATATTCTGCAACTACATTTACTTCAAAGTTGGAGTATCCTAATATGAATATGAAGACAATGACATGAGTATAGTTTGGCCTTTTAAACTGTAGCTTTTCAAGGGAATTATTCTTTGGAGGACATAAGCTGTCATATATATCAATGCTTTATTCTATATTTTAGCATGTAGTTTAGGAGCTTTTGTTCTCTTAACATGAAAAAAGTATATATATATTTTTGTAAATATTTATAAGTATTATAAATGTTTGTAAAAAATAGGTATGTGCTGTTCAAAACATGGCTTTAAATAATTTTTCAATTTTTTTAATTTTGAAAAGGTAATACTTTAAACATGTATTTTAAATTCAAAACTTTCAAATATTTGAAAAAAAGTTTGCGCATTTAAACATGACTTTCCTAATTAACAACGTTCAATATTTAATTGGAGTTAGATATCTCTAAATGGCATGACTTTTAATGAAAGTAGATGATGACATCGAATGCTAATGTTGCGAGTATGGGTTGAGAAGTGGAATAAAATAGTTGTATTTTCTTCTTGCACCTCATGATCAGTAGATGCATTTCATACCATCATCGGAAAGACTAAAATACCCTTGTAATTACGTCATACTACTGTAGCGGCGGTTGTTGTTATCACTAATGAAGTTCTACTTGCATGGTGATCCATCCTTCACTTAAAACTTACTTTGTAACATACGCTCTCAACAAAGGTAACAATGAAAAATGAGAAAACCAGCAATTGAACAAATTGCAAATGAGAAATTCTTAAATTAATATTCTTTAACTTCACTCCACTTCTTATTTTTTATTTATTACTATGCTTACAAATATAAATAAATAAAAACAAATCTTTTACACTAAATAAAAAATAAAGAATAAAAATTTATTATAAATTTAAGTTAAATACTTTTGCATTGGTGCACTCCCTCTTAATAAAAGAATTAATTATATTTTAGTAACCAAAGAGTAATAGTTTATTATTAACACACTTTGTAAATTATTATATTATATTTCTTATTTTAATTTATAGTAGTTTAAATTTATTTTGTGTTTTCTTTATCAAGCTTTGCATAAGGTGTCTGTTTATAATAACTAACTTTCCGTGAAGCATGTTATATATGTATCAAGTAAAATAATATGTGACATGTGGAACATGTGTTATGCACTTAACCCAAGATGTGAAGCACATTAGATGCCCCCGCATAGTAACATATACTTACATTATACAACCCACAAAGAGCATAAACACATGTATCATAAGGTGACCCTATACAGTAAGACAATGAGATTTCACTGAATCAATTTTCAACAAAAAAAATAACTTTGGTTCAAGACAGATCTATTGAGCAAGAATCACTTCAAGTTCTAATGCGTCCATCATAGGCTTAACCAGTAATCAATTCAATTAAATCCAAACAATAAAAGAACTTGCACCTTCGAAAAACTTTTGTAATCCTACGTGATGACCGGCTGATCCTCGAGTAATCCCCTGTCTTACGTAATATAAAGGTGTTTTTGTTTTTTCATGATGATTCTTGGACAACTATATTTTCGTATAAATTATTGGTCCTTGTTTGGAGCCACAAACAAAATTTTTAGATGTTTTACATGTTATTATTTATAATATATGTTCTCTTATGTTTTAACATTATTAAATATATTGTACAATTGTTTGGTCAAGACTTACTAAAATATGTAACATCTCATTGTAATTGGTTGGTCAAGAAACTGGTTAACCGATCACCCAAATGCTTCAATATCACTAATAATCAAATTTACAGATAAAGTATGTTTATCGGTTATTGGATCATGATTAAACTTATGCTAATTATAAGTTTATCTCAAAATCTATAAATACGAGTCTCGAGTAAGGAGGTAAATGACTACATTTATTACGAATTTAAGACTTCACTGTTATAATTGAATGATCATATTACTTACTTGACTGTCAGAGTACCTTTAATAGATATCCACCTACACAACCTGGACAAAGAGTAAGAAGAGTGAAGAACAACTTGGACTTTCAAGATTGTTGATATGGGGAGTTTTGCCTCTTTATATCTTTGTTTTTTATGATGAATGGTTAAAAGATTAATAATGGTTTATTGCACAACAAAATGACATAATAATTGTTTATATCTTTATCATGTGTATGTTAGATGATTGAATCCAATAATGTTGAATGATTCAAGTTTAAAACAGATGAAAAATCTTATTTCTGGTATAAATAATCGATAAAATAAAGTATATAATTTGTTAGATTTAGTCAGATCACTTAGAAAGCTAACAAGGTCAAACTGCTCTGTTATAATCGATTATGTAGGGTACATAACCGATTAAAACAGAGAAAAAACCATAATTTGTTATATAAGTGAGATAATGTATTAAGGATGGCAAATGGATGACTAATATGGTTAAGTGTTGAAATAATCGATTAAAACAAAAAGAATACTCTAATCCATTACATAGATAGCATAATTTGTTAAGACTGTTCAATGAAACAATAATAAGCTTAAGTAAACAATCGATTACACACATAAGATAATATGTTAAAACAGAAAAGAAAGTATAACAGATTACATAAATAACATAACCGATTATACTACAACATGATTTGAAAATCCTATATATATGTGATTGAAATCTGTTTCCATAACATTGACATTTTCAAATACTGACAAATCTTTTGAGTTTGTGTAAAGGTGCTCTCAAAGACACGTTCTTGGAGGAATCAAAGCATTCTTGGTGATCAAACTATAAGGATTCATTCAAGGTAATTAGATTAATTGTTTCTTATTAATTCTACACTTTGAAAAGTGTGTTCAAGATCAGGTTCTTCAAACAATCTATATTGTATACCTGTGCGGGGATAGTCAGGTTTAAGAGCATGGGTCGCTCTTTGTATTTGTAAGAGATTGAGAGTGTTCATCTTTTGTGTTGCTATTTTGATTTTGAGTGGTGAGAGGAGTGCATTGAGAGGGTTGTCTATGTATTCTTGTATACTCAATCATTATAATTAATTCCCTTGAACTAAAGATGTTGAAGGAGGACTAGATGTAGGCTTGTAATAGCCAAAATAGTATAGATTGTTTGTGTGTTAATCTTTTTCTACTCTACTTGTTGATTCATTATTCTTTTTAATTGATTTCAAAAAGTCAATAACGCATAAAGATTTCAAAAATATTTTCAAAAAGGGTTAATCCAATTCAACACCCCTCCTTCTTGGCTTGAGATATAAGACTTTTCTTTTCTTACAATTGGCACCGGAGTGGAGAATTTGAAAGTTACTCGAATTTTAATCGGTTGTATTCAAAGCTTAATTGATTAAATTGATCTGATGGCCATTATATCTCAGACCTTTGCATAGGATCCTGATGAAGTGATTTTTAACATTTTCATTAAAAATACGTTGAATAATGAGATTGTCATAAAATTATTTTTATAACTTATATTATATATATATATATATATATATATATATATATATATATATATTTATATATATAATATAATATAAATATTTTTTTAATATTGGTGTATTTTATGTATTTGGCACCTTAAAAATTGTATATATTTATTTTGACACCTTTAAAATATTTTGTGAAGATTCCTCATTAGTTATCACGCTCTTTACATACCAGAAAGAAATAAACATAATTATCATTGATACAGGTGACGAGAATAATTTATTGACACATTCTTAATGTAAGTAATAAGAGTCAATTGTTATTTTATATTGAGTATAATATTATTTTATATTAGTTATAAAATTTCATATTTATTAACATAGTAATAAAAACAAGATTACTGTCCCATAAAACATTGAATAATAGAAATTCAGATAATATAAAAATCTTAAATACTTAATACACTACAATTTGTTTTTTAGAAAATTTATTAAAACTACTTTGTAATAGATTTTAAACTTAATTAATCTTAAAATATATAATAATTTTTTTTTTCTAGAACAAAATTAATTATTGTTTTACATTAGTTTTTTTATATCATCACAAAATATCGTATTCATTAACCCTTAAGACCCTTACGAGATAAATAAGATAGATAATGTAACAAGATCACTCTGATTAAAAAATTAAATGAGAAAAGCTCATAAAAAATATCAAAATTTTAAATACTCAGTGCACTAAAAAAAATTAATAATGCTCAATTAAAAATATCTAAATTTATAATAAATTCTAAATTTTAATGTTAAAAAAATCTTAAATATTTTTTTTAAAAAACAAATATCATAACCGATTTATAATAATTTTTAATCAATTCAAACCTCAGTTCATTTTGTTGTGTTTAAAGTGGTCTTTTCCACTCAACCCAACCTTTTCTTCTCTGCCTTTATTCCATCTTCATTCACAAATAAAGCCGGAGTCAAATTGAAAGAACTAACATATACTAAAATCAAAATATGTGAAAATTTAGTCGATTTTATACAACACCAACACACATTTTAAGGTTTGTATCTTTTTGTTTAATTTAACAAACCTAAATTATAAGTACCTAAATTTAGTTTATCCTTAAAATATTTTAACAAAGAATATTCAGTAAAACCAAATTTATAGCTTAAGTAGTTAACATTACTTGATATTTAGTACGTTCTGAATAGAATAACAGAATAAAAGGTATTTGGTGAGTCAATAGGGTATCAGGCAAGAATAGATACAGGGAATTATGACATTCAAAACTCAGCAAGTTTGCTTTTCCAAGCAACCAAACAATCTTACAAAGAACTGAAGCACACAGTCATAGAAATTGAAACTTTAGTCATATACCCACTCTATTCAAGAACCTGATTCATGCTATGAATCATAATCTAAATCATTTCTTAAAACAAATGTAATAAAACAAAATCTTCGTAAGGATGAATAAATCTTAAAATATTTTCTTGATACAGAGAAAATGTACAAAACTAACCACTTGTTGCTTTCTAATATCTGATTTCTAATCTACTTACAGTTTCAAGCATTCAGAAGCACAAATTTCCCTTTACACTTTTGTTTTTTTTTGTACAGCAAAATCTCTTTAACTTCTAGCTAACTCTGCACTCTTTCTGATATATATATATATATATCAGATACAAATGCAACAGCAATTTGAGTCTGTATCATATATAAATATATGTATGTATGTACCTGTGTATGAGACACATGAGGACCAAAATCTATCTCTTATTGTGTAAAGGGTTGGATCCTGTGGGCACTGTTCTCTTCTGAAACTGAAATTCTGTACCTCTGGTGATTGGAGAGTTGGGCCATGGATGAAGAAGGGTTGAAGAGGAAGAGGAAGAAGAAAACTTGGTCCTAATGGCATGAGATGTTGTTGTGAGGAAGAGAAAAATGGTGAAGAGAAGGAGCAAGTGGCAGTGCTTCATCTTCACAATTTACCAATTCTTTAGAGGAACAAAATGATGGGAATGCAAATTTGATGTGTGCCAAGATGGTTGTTTTTATAGACAAAGACATGTCAGACATTCTTTATGTCAGTCATATTTATCAACAATTTATCACTTCACTACACTCTCATGGAATCTCTGCCCTATGATTCAAATCAAACTCTTAATTACCTGTATCTGTTTGAGGATGCATTATTCAACCAGAGTGAGACATAATGTATTTTTTATTAGGTAAACATAAAAGAGTTCAATATTTTTTCATAAAATTTATAAGAGTGAAAGAATTGAGTGTTTTTGCATAATGAAGAAATTTTGCACAAATGTTTGGTGTGTAATTAATTTCTATTTATGGACCTCACCAATAAAACATAGCTCAGATTGTGTAATGAATTTTGTAATAAAACATAATACTTTACCACCTACAGTATTAACACAAACTAGAAGCTCTAAGAAAGATTTATTGTATTTAACTGATAATATTCCTTAACTATAAAAATAGAAAATCTATTCTTTTTGTTGATGAAAAACTCATGTTGATGTATACTTGGTCAAATGTGAAAGCATTTTGCAATGTATTTTGACTTCTTGGGAGGACCAAAACATAGGTGTAATTAGTTTGCTTGCATGTTGTCATACATATTTTGAAGTCACTTAAAAAGGCAAGTCAGAGTGCAACCCACAATTCAAAAAATCTAGGTAGCAAAAACTTGAAATGAAAAAAATAAAACTTCACTTGAGTTTTTTGTAATTATTTTGCATATTTCTCTTGATTCATTTCCATAATAATAATCTTTTTTCTAGTAACAGGTTATATGTTAATTTTTTATGATTTGTAAAAATATTAAATTTAATTGAGTCGATCAACAACTTAGAAATATTTATAATTTTAAAAAAATAAAAAATAATGTTATTTTTGTTAAATTTTTAAAAAAAATTAAATGACTTAAATAAGTATAAAATGTATTAAAATTTCTACTTTGTTAAGATAAGATCGTCAAAGAACCCTTTATTTTTTAAGTTTAGAATCATCTAACGAAATAATGTTTATCAAAAAGATCGTGTAGGATAACTCACTTAATGCATTATATGTCTAAACAATATCCTACACGCAATACACTATCCTAAACGATATAAAGAACAGACTATCCTAAACGATATAGTAAACAAACTATTCTAAACGTTATATTAAACAATTCTAATTGTTTAAATCAGATGTAGGAATTTTCTGTTGTGTAGTCTCTCTTTATTTGTGTAGATCCTATCAATGACAAAGTGTTTTATTCATAGTTTTGTGTTGATTCACAAAGACGTCAAGAGATACAAAGAAATTCTAGGAATGTGTTTTCATGCTTTCTATCTAACCAATCATGACAAAATTTCCTCTACAAAAACATAATAACATCTAACAATGTACAAAAGGCTACAACAACTCTACCAAAGTCAATGCTTTAGTGTAATAGATCTTTTTCGAAGTTTTCTATAAATAGAAGATTGAATGAAGAACAAAAGAATAATAACATCAACAAGAACACATTTATTGCACATATTCTTACACTGCCAAAATTCTCTACCTTTGATAATGCATCATCTAGCATTGAGAATATGATAAGTGCTTGGTATTAGTAGATTTCAATGTTAATTTAGCACTTGTCTTGGTCGAATTGTATGTAAAATCCATGTTAGCTACCTCAATTTCCCTTATTTTGTAGGAATTGACGAATTCAAGGAGTTAAAGAAGAAATATTTAAACACATTTAAAGAAATCTGTCACAACACGACAACAATAATTTGAGGACTTGAGCCATGAAGAAAACCTAACAAAGAAGGTTTCCTCAAGCCTTGTCCTAAAGCTCAAACCATAAATTTCCCTTTTTCATGAAGTAACGTCACACAACTCTGGTCCAAAATTTCACTACTTAAGCCACAAAGGAAACCCACTAAGGGAGGAAACCTCATGACTAAAGCCATGGACTATTGCTTGTGTTGTGCTGTCAAGGTCTATAAATATCAACGTGTTAGATAGATTTTAGAGACTTTGGAAACCCTTTTAGGACTTTAGTTTTAGATACTTTTAGGTGCTTTTAGAGAGACTTTAAAGGGTCATCTCACTCACATCCTTTGTAATCAATAAAACATATTTAGAGGATTGAAGAGATGTATTCTCTTCTTTGTTCGTACTTTTTCCTATCATCCATCAAGAGTTGAATTTCTATTGTGTTGGGGCATGATGTAGATCATCTGAAGCTTTATGCTTTAAGGTAGATTTGTTGCAAGACAATGAAAATATGTGAAGTCAAGCTCCAATAACCATAGAAAGTCACTCCTTTATTAGTTTAAATAAATTTCCAAATTGAATTTATAAGATTTTCATAAAGACGAACATGTTTTATACACATCAACTCCTATGACAAATGTTAAAATAAAATGGCTCAATTTCACTTACCTATGACAAGTGTAAAAAACAAAGGCTTTTAAAATCTTTTCCACAAAAAAATGATGCCTTTATACTTTTCTTGAATTGCAAGGTAAAATATTTTCAATGCAGCGGAAACTTAATCAAATAAGTACAGAAAGTAATCGATTGAATAAATGAGAGTAGGGATTAGAAAATTCAAACACTGTATTTTTATATTGGTTTGGTCAACCTGCCTACATCTAGTGTCCTTCCAACCACGGGAAGCAAATGCATTATAATGATCAAGGATTTTACAACAAGGTTTCTACAGAAGACCTCACGTAAAAAATGTAAAACACCTCTCTAACCTTCTAATCAAAATATAGGCAATACACAATAAGACCAGCAGCAAAATCCCCTCTCCTACCGTCTAACCCTTTTGAGGCACCCTCAAAGTCAAGAACACACACGTTCTTCTTCCTGTAGTCACAACAGGAAACTCAAACCAATCTTCAAGAGATTGGAGAATCTGATCACGCAGTAACACCCAAATGTGCAGATTTGATTAGTCTTTAAAACACATTAGTCTTACTCTTCAAGAAATCACAAGTTGTTGATCACCACGGTTAATGTTGTTTCTTGGAGCTTTTTTCTCTTTCTGTATGATCACAACTTTCTGTAAATAATTTGAAATTGTTAGAATCACCAAAAGTTCTTATAGAATCACTACAAGAAAAATTGGAATTACATACTGCTAAAATCCGTATATAACATTCAAAATCCGTATATAATGATTAATTACATACGAAATACATATGGACAAAAATCCGTATATAATATACTCGTAGATAAATTATATACAGATTTATTCGTATATAAATTACATACGGATAAATCCGTATATAATATCTGTATATAAGTACATATATAATTTAATATATAATTACATACGGATAAATCCGTATGTAACATATGGATAGAGAAAAAAAAATAATTCCTTTATTTGTAAAGAGAGCAGGGAGCCTTAAAACAAACAAAGAAACTTATAAATACAATATAATATTATATAAGGTTATTGTCATTAGTTTCAACTTTCAATAAAATGAGTGAATAACTATGATTGACAATAGACAATAGAACTACAGGAACCAGAATATAGAACCTATTACTATGAAGGCACAATTGCAAGTGTCGTAGCAGTTTTTGTAGCCACATCTAAACTGGGTTGTTTCTGTCTACTTTAAAAACACTTCTTCGGAAGTCCATGTCCTCAAATCTCTCCTAACAAGCATGGTCCTTCTCAACATTTCCACCTGCAAAAAAAGCACCCCAATAACATTAATCTTTTTCTCTCCACCTTAATTAAATAAAATATATAATTAAAAAGGTATATTATCTTCAAATTTAAAACCTAAAGAACAAACTTTTTTTGTCAAAATACTAGAAATAGTGATAAGGATAAAAAAGAAGATAGAAAAGAAGTTAAATTGAAAATAAGTTTATTGACTTTTCTTGAAATTAGTGAATGACTGAAGCATTGAAGACGGCGTGTATTTATCTCTTTAAGGGTTATTTATGATGATGGGTTCTTAGCAGAAGCTAGAACTTTATCTTTGTCTAGCAGCAAAATTATTTGAGATTCATAATACTAACTAACCAAAAGATGGCATAATTGTAACATAAGAAATCAATATAGCATGACACAACATAAACTAAACAACATATTGATTTAGGTAAATCCCGAGACTCAAATCCCCAGGAGAAATCCCCATACTCAAATCAAGATTATGGCAAGTGCATGCTTAAATTAAAACACTACAGGAAAAAGCGTGATTTCCGGCGGAAAATTACCGAAGGCTTTTAGGCCGTCGGTATTGGCTTGGTGAATTAAGTTACCGAAGGGTATATGACCGTCGGTAAGATGCTCTATTACTAAACCCCAAAACGGGTTTCCCTCACTCATGTTTAATTTTTCGAGCCAAATAATTTTGCTTTCTTCTTCGAGCTAGTGAACCCTTGTCAGGTTTCCCTCGAATCGGTTGCTTCGAAGCTCCTTGGCACACTTTCATTCACGGACACCGTCTCCATCCTTCGCACAGCCATTCGCATACGCCGTCTTTAGTGGCACTTCATTCTGAGGTTGCAGGGGCTGACCATCGTCACTTGATTCGCACAGGGGCGCTTGGTTGGAGGGTTTGTTCGACACCAGGGGTTTGTTGGAGGGTATTAGCAAAGCGTTCATCTCCTTCCCTCACGTGTAGAGGCAGACCCATTGACTCGTAGAGGATCCTTCCCAAAGTTGGTAAGTGTCTCGTTCTAGCAGTATGCAAATAGGATACCTCAAAAATGAAATCATCAACATTAATTGTTCCATGAGGGACAACTGTATTAGCCCTTGTTAGAAGACCAAAATGTTCATGTTTTTTGTTGATGAATCTGGCATGATGCATAGAGTAGTGTTTGTAGTTTGTTTTGTAAAGTGGCTCCTGTATGTAATAGCCATTACATAAGATTAATGAAGAGAGGATAATGAAAAATGCCCCTTGTAATGTTTCTTTCTTCCTCTCTTTTTTTTCTGAAGTGTAACACTTTTGAGTCTCCCCTGTTAAGTCCCCCTTTTGTACGATAATGTGTGAACGTGAAGAGTTTTGTTCCCTTTTTTCAATATTCATGTGTGTGATATATTATTTTTAAATATACATATTGTTTTCCAAACTTCACAATAGAGGCCATCCTACCATTTGAGATCCCAACTATAGTGTTTTGCGGGGCTCACAGTTGCATGCTGCTATCAAAGATTAACTACTTAGGTTGAATTTGATGGAAGATGTTAGATTATCCCGTTTATTAGGTCTGATCTAGGTAAGTTGAAATAAAAGCTCCTTCAAAGGAGATAGAAAACGATTATACCTTCTATTCATGTTTCAGAGAGTGTAGTACACTAGGTGAAAGATATTTGAATATAGTGAATTGATTTATGTTAGGACATCACTCAGAATGATTGTCTGGGAAGCTCTGAACAGTGCCTATGTGAACTAACTATTGGATTCTCATCATTGCTAAGCTAACTTCATGAATGAGCTAAAGCAGCTGAAGTTGGTTTCCAAATCCCTATTTAAGACTTGGTTTGACCATCTGAATCAGGATGATGAGAGAGCTCGTCTAACTAATGTCCCTCAACTTAACCAATTCTTTGTAAGAATAGCTAATGAAAAAGGAATCAGTCTCTAACCACCAATTTTTTAATACCGTTTAGCCTTATTGCATATGTTTAGAATAACTCAGTGACTATCTTGTCCATACCAGGAGGCTTAAGCAACCAAAAAAGAGCTATATTGTAACTAAACCCCTATAATCAATGCAAATAGGTTGTATAAGCCTCTAATATTATGTAAACCCAAGAAATCTGTGTCTGCTGGAATGTCGAGTCTATGAGTCCAGCACGTGTAGCCTCATAATTGTTCTTTTCACAGACATCACAGGACCTCACAAAGTCCTGGACATCTCCCTGGCCAACCCTAAAGAGATAGCAATAGAATAGGTTTGACTTTCCCTGTCCTCTCTCCAACCAAGGCCAGTCATTTTCTTCTACAATTATCAATTTAAACTGTTTATTAGTACAGCTAAGTAGAGGGTGGAATTTCTCACCACAATGAAAGCAAATGCCTTTTTTCATTGAATGAACTCAAGGTAAAAGAAAAATTGCAAGTATTGTACTACATAAGAGCTTGGGAAGAAAACCAGAGCTTAAGGCCCCTTCAGAGATTGTATCTCTGCCACAAAATTAGAGTAAGATTCAATCGTTAGTTGGAAGAAAATTGAACTGTTAAATAAATTAAACCTATTTTTCTAGAGTAAGATTCAATCTTTAGTTGGAAGAAAATTGAACTGTTAAATAAATTAGAGAATGTTTTTTGTTTATTCTAGATCAATGGATAAGTTCTTTCAATTACTTGGTACATTTTATTCAAAGTATTGCAGTTTGAAACTTGAACAACTACATAAATTATCTTTAAAATCATTCTGATGATAGTTATGTACATTATTAGTTTCATTTTCTTATTACTTGTTAGACAAACATTTGGATATTAGAACATTTTCAGTTGATATCATTTCAATGTTAGATGTACTTACAGACTTTGGATGTTACAACATCCTTGTGTTACATTGTTTTATGTTTGAACTATAAATACATTATTTATACATTAATGGATGTTCTGTGGATTATTTGATGTACATTGGATATTGATCATTGATTGCATCTTTGAGATGCACATTATGAATGTTTGTATGTGTTTGAAAACTGTTATGCAGGTCTGTTTGTAATTGAAATTTGTTATACAGGTCTGGGTTGCACAAGAAATACCATTTGTCTGAAACCTGCCCTGCACTTTACCGAAGGCTTTTGCCCTTTGGTAAATGCCCACGTATGGCCATTACCGAAGGCTTTTGCCCTTCGGTAAATACCCTTGTATGGTCATTACCGAGGGCTTTTGCCCTTCGGAAATTACCGAGGGCTTTTGACCCTCGGTAATTGTTAGCGACAAGGGATTTACCGAAGGATTTTTGGCCGTCGATAAGCCTTCGGTAAACACCCATTATCGACGGCTTTTGGCATTTTCCGAGGGCTTCTGGCCTTAGGTAATGCCCTACTTTTTTGTAGTGAAAGTCAACTTTCATGAATCAATGTTCTCCAAAATTGCTCTCCACTTTTTCTTCACCATACTTGACAGAAGACTTAGTATAAAATCGACACAGAAAATACAAAATGAAGAACCCTTTTGGATTAAACTCCTTATTACTCCACACCATTTCATTCATATAAGGACAATACATTCAGTATCCTAATAAATGACTATTGCAGACCTTTATGTTTGGATAACCTTGTCAGTTGGCACACAAATTCATGAAACCTTATCATCATAGGATAAAAAATAAGTAATTGTAGCTCTACTTGATTTTTATATAAAAACTTTTAGATAATAATGTTTAATAACTTGCACAGATTTCATATATAAAACCAGATTAACTAAGATGAGAAACTAAGAATATAATGAACTAAAGTTAAAGTTTAAATTTGAATAAGGTATAATGCTTGAAATAGAAGTTCTCACGTCTTGCTAATAAATGGTCTTATACTTTGTTCTCCTTGACGACATTTGTGAAGAGCTAATGCACTTATGTGAGTTGCGTTTCTCCTCGATATTTCACTGATTTGTCGATGAAGAACAAGCACAAACTCTTCCTTTGTCAAAATTCTCATCTGCAACTCAATCAAATCATGAATTAAACTGACAGAAAAATCAAATAAAATTGATAGCCTACCATGTTCAATACCTGCTTCAAATCCTCCTCATAATCTCTCAAACTAAAGTTTATATCAGCATTTACTCCACGATAGCAGCCTTATCATATGCTCTATGAATAGAACAATATCATCAATGCCTGAAGGTGGTGGGCCACATTCCCCCATGTAAGCTTTTCAACATTCATCAAGTCAAGAACCTTTTTAGGCATAGGTTCTGCAGAGTACAGAGTAAATTGTACAAACAACTATTGAGGTTGTTCAAACACAATGTTCTAGCTTTTTTATGATCACAATAATGGTCCTTATAATATTCACACAACACAATGAATAACAAGAAATGGTAGTGTAATTCATTTCAAAGACTGGGCTAAGCATGTCTGACTGATTAAATGACAAAGGCTTGATGCAGAAAGTCTAGAATATGTATACTCTTTGATAAGCAATTTGTAAACCACAAATTCCACCAAGGCTTATGGTATGCCCCAACCTTTGATTTCAGTAGCCACTTCCATTAACTATGCCAATGATTTACCAAAACAACAACATCTAGCCAAACCTAGTTTCTCTGATTACATATATCAGAAGACTAAGATGAACCCAGAAGTCAATTTTGTTCAAAAGATCTAAAGGTGAAAGCAATACATATTAGTGTTAAATATTTAACAAGTGAAATAATCTTATGAAAAAACAAAGAAAAAATCCAAATGTTCGCTCGAAAAGAACGTATGCAAGTTTTTTTCCAACACAAACGACAAAAGTTTTTGAAAGTCAAGATTGAAGAACTATACCATGTTGACTATAGACGTGCTTTCCATTTAACCATTCCCATAGCCATTCCTAAACCCTGGAAAACCTAAAAAGCAAGAAATTTGAATCAATTACAACCATCAAAACACATTAAAGACATGACCACGAAAAAACCAAAAGCGAGTGAGCAAATTGGAAACCAAATATTATTGGAGCGCAAAACCAAAGAAAGAAAAAAGGGTTAGATAGATGAAACCCTAGATTTTGGGGGTGGAAGTGGGAAGAAAGATTTGCACCTTGCGAAAGAAAACCCTAGATTAGATAAATTTAGGATAAGAAGGTTAGGGCTTGAAGGAAGAAGATTAGGAACTTACTAAAGAGTCACCGCCGATAGTGAACGACGACGTTAGTGAGTGATAGCCACACTAACGAAATGCCGGTGTGAGAGTTGAAGTGGAAGGGTTCTGAGTTGTGGGAGGAAGAGGGAGAAACGCGATTTTGACAGTGGGAGAGTGCAAATGAGAGGTTGTGTGAGCAAGAGGAAAAAAAATGCGAGTGATTTCGAGAGAGGGGAAAATGGAAGTGGAAGGGTTCTGTGAGTTGTTGTGGGAGGAAGAGGGAGAAACGCGATTTTGACGGTGCGAGACTGCAAGTGAGAGGTTCTGTGAGGAAGAGAACGCGAGCGATTTCCAGAAAGAGGGGAATATGCGAGTGATTTCGAGAGTGTTAGGTTAAAGAAAAAAATAATTTTAATTTTTAATCATTAGATACAGATCTTATATACGGAAAATAAGAGGCAAAGATGTTTTCTATTTCATACGGATTTTTTCGTATCTAACTCAATTTTTAATATCCGTACATAATATCTGTATATATAATAAGTTTTTTATATACAGATTTAAATCCGTATATAATAATATGTAGATAAATAACTATTTTCTTGTAGTGAATTCAAATCTGCATCAATTTATAGTATAACACATATCAGACGCATTTTAATCGATTGAGCTATTAACGTAATCGAATATAACAATAAGTTATAATAGAATTAGCAGCAGTCAAACAAATAATTGAATGTACAATTAATGCAATTGATTATCATATAATTCTTGGTCAACATTTTTAAATATATGACCGCTATATTAGTTGTTACCAACATTTAACAGATTTTCAAACATCAACTAACTTATTCGAATACAAAGTGCATGCATTTGATTAAGTGTAGTTTTGAAAACTTTTCTCTTT
Organism: Vigna nakashimae; assembly: GCA_034642375.1. Classification (NCBI taxonomy): domain Eukaryota; kingdom Viridiplantae; phylum Streptophyta; class Magnoliopsida; order Fabales; family Fabaceae; genus Vigna; species Vigna nakashimae. Next base: position 39,592,115 of record CM067762.1, on the reverse strand, counting down.
GAAAAAACTCACAGCACACTTCAAAAGAGTTTGTGCAAACACACGAGTTTTAATCGATTCATCCCATAATGTAATCGACTTAAAACTGTTGTTTTGCCACACATTTAAAGTTCAACCATAGTGCTTGTGATTTTTCTTTTCCCAAAAACATACGTCATGCATAGACATATAAAATCACATATTTCACACAGTGATATGCAACGAACAATACAAGCATAACTCAAACATGTTCTCATATATGCTTTAACAGATTTAACACATTAAGTAAAAGCATATAACATATGTAAACATAGAACATGTAACACATAATACACATGTGTTATTAATTATGTGTTGTCATCATAAAAAACTCAGATATCACTGAGGTTGTGGATTATTCTAAACATGTGCTCCCCTATCAACAATCTCAACAATTTCTCCTTTTTTTGATGATGCACAACCATGATTAATAATCAACCATGTTGCACAAATCAATACAGATTATCAACCAATTATAGAAACATCATAATTCTACCCCTTTGGGCATTAACAAAAAAGGTAAGCACATTGTAATTGATACAGAAATAATCAAGCACAATAGATATGCATCAGATATAAACATTTTATGATGCTCCCCGTGACAGTATTATTTACATGATTTAAGATATTCTCCCCCTTAAATGAAGACATGTAAAATAGTTCAATAATATGCAATGCTCTCTCTATCATTATGCATGTTTCAATCTCAAAACACAGATGCATAATGCAGTAATCAAAGTATATATCAGAGCATGTAAAAGCATATTCCAAGTAAAGTATCAAAGTATATATGTAACAGTTATATCATTTCAAAAGTTGATACATTTTCAATCAGTAGAAAACAATTTAATCTCTTATCATCTCAAAATATGTATATCAAACATTCAAAATATGTATAACAAGAATAAACATTCAACCGTATATAAAACAAGATTTAAAGATATCAGATATTTCAATTTTGGAATCTTTAAACCCTTGTTGATACTCAATCGATTTGAATCCAGTCATGATCAATTTCTTGTTGTAGCATATTGTTGATTTTCAAGTTTCATCTAGCCAGCAAGTAATGTTCCTGCAAAACCTTTCATGGTCTTTCTAGATCAAGCATTTTAGAATCAATATAATATAGGAATTATCAAAGATAATGTGTGAGTATGCAAAGATATGAATGTAATAGTAAAATTAGAGTTGTCAAAACGGGCCATCCGACCCGACTTGGCCCACCACGGGTTGGTCACTTAGTGAGCCAACTCAATCTGACTCATTTATCAGCGAGTCAAAAAACTTCGACCCCGACCCGACCCACCACGGGTTGGTGGGTAAACGGGTTGGCTCACTAGCTCACTTAATTACAATTTTTTTTAAATAAAAAAAATTACAAACCTTTTATAATTCAAATATAAACAAATTTCACGTGTTTAATTAATTTTTAAAATAAGGAACTTAAATAATTTTTTCAAGCAAAAACAAAATAATAAATATTTTGTATAAAATTAAAATTAAATTTTAATAAAATAAAATTAGGTAGGTGAATTGATGGGCCAACTCGGCCCACCACGGGTTCAACTCGCATGAGTTGCGTTGAAATCTAACCCATATAAAAAAGGTTTAATAGGTTCGGAGGTCCTTATATTTGTGGGTTCGTTTCAATTGGGTCCTCCAATTTTGAAAGTGATCAATTTGGTCCCTAATTTAACAAAATTGAGTCAATAATACCCTTTCCGTTAAATGTAATGGACGGCGTTAACTTTTTAAACATGTGGCATGTTGAGGCATCTTTTTATTTGCAGGTTGCACAGTTTTATTTGAAGGATGCTTCAACATACCACATGTTTAAAAAGTTAATACCGTCCATTGCATTTAACGGAAAGGGTATTATTGACTCAATTTTGTTAAATTAGGGACCAAATTGATCACTTTCAAAATTGGAGGACCCAATTGAAACGAACCCACAAATATAGGGACCTCCGAACCTATTAAACCTATAAAAAAAATACAATTTTTTCAAACCCAATCCGGCGCAAACCCGTAGTGGGCCGGGTTGGCCCGCGGGTTGTGACTCATTTTGACAGTTCTAAGTAAAATGTAACATATTTTCATACAAGCATAGTGTAATTGATTTAAGTGTTATTTAATGCTACTATCATCCAAAATTCCTAGTCCATTTCGAATTGTATAAAATCTTTCTTTGTTCAATGGTTTTGTGAAAATATTTCGAATTGTATAAAATCCAAAATTCCTAGTTCATCTAGCCCTCTTATGCATTTCTTTGTGTGAATTTGTTCATATAATTCCAAAATGAAAAAAATCTATAATACACTTACCCTTGGGTTTATCTATAGTGACATGCTTTTGCCATATTTCTACCTTAATTTGTTTTATGTATTCAACTTTACCTTGCTTTTGCTCATCTTTGTGTATTGCCTACAAGCTTATAAACAAAATAACACAATACTTTAAAGTTTGCCCACAATCTTTAAGTTACATTAAATCTCTGTAGAAAACAAATCAAAGAGTTTCTTATGACCTCTTCATAAGCTAAGATGATCTAAAGCATGAAGATGAGTCTATGGAGATGTAATGCGTAGAAGCAATGAGGTTATATGGAATGAATGCTCTCAATATAGGTGATAAGATGGTGGGGAGGATGTGTTTGATGGTTCACAAGAGAGATTAGGCCAACTTTAAAGGAATGTAACTAAAGGAGATCACACGAATGCTCTAGCCTTGACTTTAGAGACAAGTATGATGACACAATATTTTGACAGCATAACAATATTAATCTCTTTACAAGGTATGATCACCTCTTTTTATAACAACCCTAAAGGTGTCTAATAAAAGTAGAAGCAAAAGATCTAAAAACCTTAACTTTGTTAACTTGGGTAAGAAGACTAAAATCCTATCCACTAGGAGAAGGACAAGTGACCATTACTATGAGAAAATCCTTTCCATTTGTAGAAAGACACATGACCAATACTAGAAGGAAATTCTCTCCATTTATAAGAGGACAATTAGCCACTACTATCCACCAAAGAAGAGTCAATCATGCCCTTTCTCCCCAAGGTGGTTTAGGTGGATGTTGACCAAAATAACCACAAAAGGCATCACCCATGGGGTCAACTTAGGGAGTTGACTTATGTTGATCCAAGTTGATCAAAACCCTACTTGACCCATGATACAAGTTCCAAAAAAGAAATCTTATACTACTTAGTTCATAATACTAGGTAAAGATTATTCCTACTCTACTAGATATGTTCGAAGATGGTCTAAGAGAATAAAAACTTTGTTTCTTTTCAATTTATTCTAAAATCAAGTAATTTTTAATTATCGTTCCTAACTACAAGTAAACAAATATATGATAACAATAATAATTCTTAAAGAGAAGATATAATAGAAACTTTAACATAGATAATTCCACAAAATGAAATATACAAATGTTAAATGCTTTCCACAATTAATAAATTACACTCAAATCTAGAATACTATTTCTGTTAATGATTTGGTGTTAACTTGAAACTTTGACCAATATAGATTTCAACAAGAAAATTGTTGCTTAGTACCAATTTCAGTGGTAATATCACTTTGTACTAGATTATGCAATCGCTCATTTTTTTTCCATATGGATTACGTTATTCTAATATCAAGTCTTAGAAATTCTTCCAATCTTACCAAGTTTTTATAATTTTTCTTAGGCTTAATTACCTACTTAGTCCCCATGTTAGGAGGTAATTTTCTGTTTAGTACCCGGTTTTAAAAATGTAGGCATTTGGTACCTATGTTTTGAAATTTGTATCAATTCAATCCTATCCAGTTAACGGCGTTATAATTGATGCGAGAAATTAAGGACGTTAATGAAGATGCATTCAAACATTTGATAGTTATTCCACCCAGGCTATCATTAACGTCCTTAATTTCTCGGATCAATTATAACGCCGTTAACTGGATAGGATTGAATTGATACAAATTTCAAAACATAGGTACCAAATGCCTACATTTTTAAAACCGGGTACTAAACAGAAAATTACCTCCTAACATGGGGACTAAGTAGGTAATTAAGCCTTTTTCTTATTATTAAAATTTAAATCCTATAGTTCATATATTAATTCATTATACAAACACTGAATATTTTTTAGTCGAAAATAAAAAATAATTTCAGGAATTTTATACAAGATTACATTTTGCCAATTTTAGAAACAGAAGCTTACAAAGCTCTAAAAAGTACTGAGAAAGAAAAGTTAAGCACAATCCCCTTTAAAGAATGTAAAAAGGACAATTAACCTTTAACTACTACGTGTCATCATGCGTTTACTCAACGAAAGATTTAAATAATTTAAGTTTTGTAATCTGAAAATGACCAGTTTTACAGGGTCAAACCTTTTGCATTGTCAAAGAAGAATTTGAAAATCTTAAAGTTTGCACTAAAATTCCGTAGTCCGACACAACTGTAAACTAATTTTCAAATATGTGTTCATTGTCATATGCATTTGTTTTCGCCGACTGCTGAGGACAGAGCACGCTACGCGTTTATCGCATTATCATTTTTACACTGATTTCTCATTTGATCGTACACATCAAATAAGATAACGTTTCGCCATTTATTTATTTTTCTTAAGTGGTTCACATAGTTATCTTTTATATTCTTTTACTTGTTTAGGTTAATATTATAAAAATATTTAACTAATGTAAGATTTTTCTTCTGACATAGCAGAAGTTCTATTTTAAATGACGAGTATAACTAAGGATGAAAAAGAAATCCAGATATTCGCCGATAAAATCCGTTGCAGTGAATAAGTAGGATATGAATAATATACTGGTCCGCAGGTATCTGTTACAATTTTATGTTTAACAACAAATAATATATACAAATGGGTGGTTTCGTACTTAATTCAATGTATTAGTTTCATGGTTGTTGAATGTTGAATCTATATTAAGATCTTAATGATCATCAAATATGTGGTTGAATAGAGTTCTGTGGCCTTTTAGGCTTCACCGTCAAAACAAATAATTTATAAATCCAAAACAATTCTGTATTATTCAAGAGTTTAGATTTAAGAATTTATAAATCCAAAACAGAGAGAGGAATGCTTTCTATCTCATGCTTGTCTTGGTCGGGCATCATTATGTATAGGAAAGTTTGTTTGGGTCATGGCTTCACCAAAGAATCAAACTTTTTTCACTTTCTAAGATATTCACACACTCCTGTATGACCCTTTTCACACTTCTTTCTTCATATGCAATAGCACTCCTTCATGTTATTAATTTGGTTTGATCATATTATTAATAGATAAACAATGTATATATATATATATATATATATATATATATAACCTAAAAAATAAAGTATTAGAGTTGATAGCTATTTTAAAAATAATGAGATCGAGTATTTTAGTTTTAAAATAATTCAATAATATAAATAGAATTTCTTAAATTGGTTTCTAAACTCAATCCCTGAGTTACTCTCCCTTCTCTCTACCTTTTCTAACTTTTGAGTTATCTCTATAACAATCAGGAGGTGCATAAACGACCACAGTAGCGAGGTCTACGTTTCTATGATCAATTTCTTCTATAGAACAAGTAAGTTTCTACTCCTTTTTCCTTTCACTATTATGTTCCTAAAATCTCTGGTTTAGGGATGACACATGTGTCGTCCACCTCTATTTTCTTGTTCCTTGTTGATCTGTGATCCTAAGGACACACTTTGTTTTCAATTTCGCAGTTTATAGGCATCTTTGGAATCCTTGAGTCGAAAGCAAGAGTTTTGATATTTTTAGAGCTTGATAGCTTCAGTGTAAGGTAAGAGAAGCTAGACTCGGGTTCTAATGAGGTTTTAGGGTATGTTCTTCAGTCCATTATGACTTGTTCAAACTCTTAGTTGCAAAGTTTTAGGTTATAAGATGTCACTAGTACAAAAACAGCGTACAATGTCGAATATTTTGGACCTTTCATGTCGAATTCGAGACCGACGTCATATCGGGAGACGTTAAATTGACGTCAAATTTTAAAAATTCGATGTTAAATTAACGTTTAATTTTGTCAATATACGACGTTAAATTAACATCAAATTTTGTCAATATACGACATTAATGAATTTCTTTTTGTTTTTTTAATTAATTGTCACCTTTTTTACAATTCTACTAGACCTAAAAAAGCAAAAAAACAATAAAATTCATTTTTTGATATTTTATAAAGCATGAACTATGAACGTGTAGTGTAGTATCAACAATAAACAACAGTAACCAACAACAAACAAGTTGAATCAAACAACAACAACAAAAAAATTCAACCAAACAATAACAATAAACAAGTTCAACAAAAAAAACAAGTTCAACAAATAACTTCTTCAAAATGAAAACGAAAACTAACCTTCAAAAGATGGGTTCGTCAAAATAAAGTGTCGTCACCAATGAGAGAGAAATCAGAATGTGCCTATGAAGGATAAGAACACAAAAATAATCGGTCAAAACAAACGAAAATCATACATAAAGTAGTTAATTAACATGCATTTGTATCAAATGAAAGAAAGATTACATGTGATGATCGTCAAACTTCGTTCGAGAAAAGTTTGAGAAGAGAAGAAAATCTCGCGTACTAAGATAAAGTGAATGAATTTTCAATCTCCCGCTCAAATTTTTATTGAATTCACTAACCTTTTGACGTCTAACGTTGGGGCATTCGACGTTCAAACATCATTCTGTAATAGATCTCTTAGGATTTTGATAAAACCACTCAATTAATGCATCCAACCACTCCAATGCCCATCACATTGAAGCCCCATGCAGATTAGACATTCTATTGATAGTTTAAAAGAAAAAAGAAAAAAGAATTAAAAAGGGGAAACTTTTGGCTGACAAATAATACATCAAAGCCCGTACAAAATTCAACATATTATTGGTGGTTTAAAAGAAAAAATAAAAAAGAATTAAAAAGGGTAACTCTTTGGCTTCTGACTGAAAAATAGTACGTCGAAGCCCCTACAAAATTCGACGTATTATATGTGGTTTAAAACAAAAAAGAATTAAAAAAGGTTACTTTTTGGCTTCTGGCTTCTGGCTGACAAATAATATGTCGAAGCCCCTATAGAATTCGACGTATTATTTGTTGTTTAAAAGAAAAAAGAATTAAAAAGGGGTAACTCTTTGGCTTTTGGCTGACAAATAATACGTCGAAGCCTCTACAGAATTCGACGTATTATTTGTTGTTTAAAAGAGAAAGAAAAAATAATTAAAAAGGGGTGACTCTTTGGCTTATTGATGACAAATATTATGTCAAAGCACCTATAGAATTCAACGTACTATTGGTGGTTTAAAAGAAAGAAGAAAAAGAATGACGTGCTTGTTTAAATAATTACCATCACAGAACGTCGAATTGTATTGGGCTTCGACGTTTTACAATTCTAAGCGAAGTCTAATAATTGCATTTATTTACAAAAATGTCACCGATCATTTTTAATGTTGAATATTCAGTGGTTGGACGTTAAACGCGTGACGTTATACACCGTTTTTGCACTAGTGTGTAGATTTAAAACTGGGTACTTTTGAAGATGTCAATTTGTTTAAGGAACCTAAAGTCAGGTCTGATGATCAAATGGATACTTAGCTTTATCTATAAACATGTTTTCACATCAACTCTAATGTTTAAAGAACTAATTTGATTAGTCAGAAAAATCTTAGGTGTATCAAAACCATTAAATTATGGTGTTGTCAACTAGTATGGTGTTGAGCCCCCTTTTTAGGCGCTTGAGTGCCACTTTCCAATGGCCACAAGTGTTGAGCGCCACATCCTAGTGGCCACAACATTGAGCGCCACTTTCCAGTGGCTATGGCGCTGAGTGCTCCTTTTCTGGCACTGGGTGCCCTTTTGTAAGTCTTGGTCTAGATTGTGTTTATGCTGCTTTTGTGATTCCAGTTGAATTGTTTCTTGTACTTTGGTGGATTTTTGGCGGTTCCATGTGACTATCTGCAGTGCTTATATGAAGTTTATATATTTGGTTGAAAAGTGTGGAAAAGAGTTTCAAGGAGGAAATTCTTATTGGTGGTTTCAAGTGTTGTTGGTATAAATGCAAGGAGCTCAATCTTGGGGGTTATCCTCAAACTCTAATGATCATTCATTCTTAATTAAAGAAGATTGATACATGTGGTGTGACCCAGTGGCAATGGCTTTGCAAAGTAATAAGACCACCACAAGTGCATGACTCACCATAGCTTGACATTCATACTAAATCGGGATTCTCCAGTCTAGGTCTTGGCATGTTAAGATGTTTGGATTGCTTTATATTAAATATGACTCATTTATAAAATATTACTGTAAATTAACTTTCTATTTCTTGCTTGTTAATTGATCTACTTTATTAATTATGTGATAGTTCTTTAATAGTTTTAATACTATATAATTAGGATGTTACATTTTTGGTATCAGAGCAGGTTTTTCTTAGAAACCTTTAGGTTATGAGTATACCAAGTTTATGTTGTGTACTCTTAGTTGTGTTTAATTAGTATTTCAGTTTCTTTGAGTTGAACTGATGGTTTTTCTTTGTGTGAGTAGAAGATGGAACATAGGCCTCCTCCTTCCCCACTCACAAACCCCCGACGTTCCCAATCTTGTAAGGATAATTGAGTCGTTTGTGGCGGTGATGCAACAACAAAATGCATCCCTTTTTTAGCAGAACACGGTAGCCCTACAACAATTGAAAGTTGTTAGGGTGTCAACTGGGAAATCCCAAAGACATTATGTGGAGTTGATGAATGTGGTGGAGCTTCAGCAGGGCCTTCTCATACTCCACCCGCTCAAGTCTAAGAGTGAAGTTTTGAGAGTTTTCTTCAGCATCATCTGGCCAAGTTTAATGGCAAGACCAATTTAGGTGAAATTGATCAGTGGTTTAGAGACATGGAGAGAATCTTTAATGCTAGGAGGTGCCTAGAGGAGAGAAGATTGGCCTTTATAGAGTACTTGCTGACTGGATAGGCTTGTCATTCGTGGAGCAACATGAGGTTTTTCTTGGAGGGTAGTGGTACACCGATCATGTGGGAGTTGTTGAAGAAGAAGTTATATAATGAGTACTTCCTAGATAATGTAATATTTGTAAAGGAAGTGGAGTTCTTTCAGTTGGTACAAGGAGGAATGACAGTGTTAAAGTATGGCGACAGGTTTAAGCATCTTATCCGCTTTCATACTTTAATCATGTATGAAGAATGATAATGTAGAAAGTTTGAGAATAGGTTGAGAGGAGATATCAAGTTATTGGTGATTGGTTTATGTATCAAGGAGTTTCCATCTTTAGTGGAGAGAGACAAAGGGTTAGAGAAGACAAATAATGAAGTTGAGAGCCGATAAAGGTAGCCACAAAGACTTGGTAGGACATCTGGGTCCAGAAGTAGAGTTTGTAAGAACTTCTTTAATTAAAGAACAACCATTTACTATGAGAAGATTCTTGTTTTATAAAATTAAAGTGCAACTGCAGGTTTTATGAGAGAGACGTTTAGGCAGAGGTAAATAATAAATGCACAAATATTGTTTTATTGGTTCACTCCAACTCAGTTATGTTCATTCTCTTTTATTCACATAGGGTTCAACTATAATATTCAACAAGATTACACAACTCAATATTCTCACCGCTCCTGATATCCCTGGTCAGCGAATAACCTTCTGTTACCCTAGACCAGTTGAGTATTCACACCACTCTTGGTATCCCTAATCAACGAATAACCTTCCGGCCCTAGAGTAGTTGAGTATTTGCATCACTCCTAATACTAGACAATCCTGGTATCCTCTGATACGCTGCCTAGATTTCCTCAACACTTCACAATTTGAATAACAAGTGTTTTAATTCTCTTTAGAATTGCAATCAATGATTGCTTACAAGTCATTTAGACTATCACTTTCGTAGAGAGGATATGTGTATAATAGAATACAATCTAAAGACTCGCTGCGTGTTTCTCTCTTTTCTCTTTTTCTCTCTTTTTACAATAGTAAGCAAAAATTACAATGAAGCTCGAGTGTGTTGCTTGATGTTCTTCTTTTTCTCTTGCTCAGATATTTTCTTTTGCTTGAGCTTTTCTGTGCTTCTCTTTTAAACATTTTTTGTAGACTGAATATTTTTCGTTGTAACCTTTTCTCTATGTTATCCTCTTGATTGTTCCTTTGAGTGATCTTCTATTTAAAGGCTCTTGAAAAGATATTTGTAACACCCCAATTTACAAGGTGTCACAAGTTATTCAAAAATCGGTAAAAATTTCAAACTTTAACATAATGCGAAAACGTATTTTCAAAACCTCAATATTTAAACATGCATAAAACATAATAGTTCCAAAACACTTATCCAATGAAAATAACGAAGGAATTAAAATAACTTCAATTACAATGTCTCAAAGTTCAAAAGCAATAACTGTAAATAAAATCTCAAGTTTGTCCCCCTCTCGAATCTATCATGCTTCAGCACCATCTGCAACATCATCTGCTCACGTATAACATCACAGATTATACGACCATCGCATTCACATGTACACACAAAACAATGTATGGGTAAGCTACCAGTAAAACAATCATAATAACATGATATAAACATACAGATTAAATCAATAATAATCAAACAACCCATACATAATCATAATAACAATAACAGTCCTAGTCCTTTAACATAACAATTCAATCAAACGAATTACTTGATCCCCGATCCTCAATTCTTGATCCCTGATCATCAACATCATAGGTACACCACCAACATGATTATCCCAATCATAAATCACACCATGAGCATAACCAAACCATGAACTTTAACATGACAAGACTCAGTCACACTCTTGTACCTTACCTCACCGACTGTAGTCACTCATACAATCCCATTTGTAGCTTCCTCATACAGATACACTCGAGTCATCCTTCTTCTAGCTTCGAACCTATTCTTCTGTCACACAAGGTAGAACATTTATCCCCCTCGCTAAAGAAGATCCAACACTCGAATACCATTCTCTTTTCTACAACTATTTGCCAAAGAGAATGTCACCCTCTTTTCAACAACCAATGCCAAAGAGAGTCATCCCCTTTTCAAAAATCAATGCCAAAGGGAATATCCCTCCCTTTTCAACAACCAATTCTAAAGGGAGTCACCACTCTCTTTTCAACAATCAATGCCAAAGAGAGCACCTATCCGTAGATAGAACCAGGATTTACTAGGTACAACAAGTAGACCTCATCTTCCACTCTCATGCTCATCAATCACATACTAAGGTACATCCCAACACTCACACATGCTCCAATCTCATCCACAAGTCAAACCTGACTTTAAACAGAATTCCTAAACTCATTCTCTGATTCTCATCGCGTTCTACAACTTCTCCAAAATAGAGTTGTTGATGTGAAACTATTTTCTCCCAAACTAGACCTCCGATTGACAATCCAAACGTTCATAATGAAGAACCATATGTTTGGAAGCTACTGTCCGAAAATCAGTGTGATCTGAAAATCAATCCGATCCAACGGTGAACGGCTTCGCAACGACAAAAACACCAGTGCAGGTTTTGTGATAAGCGGAAATACTTTCCTCTTTTCGTTTAGGTTGTTTCTCCCTACGTAGACCTCCAACTAACGATCCGAACAGTCAAGATGAAGAACCATATGTCTGGTACCCATTGTCCAAAACTCAGCCGATCCAACGATGAACAACTTTGCAACGACGAAAACATTAGTGCAGGTTTTGTGATATGCGGGAATGACTTCTTTTCTTTCCTTTAACCCAATACTTACAACATATATTTGCATGGAAACCCCCATGAATCATAACTTTATTCTCCCTTAACATCAAACCCTTTGTTGAGATAACCCAACAACCATACATACATTCATAGGAAAAACCCAACACAAATATTACATAAACCCAATGCCCATGCATACATAAACTCTTACCCGACAAGAGCAACATACAACCATAATCATAATCATATAAACATATATCAACAAGGATTATTAATCAAATAACCAAGAACACATATCATACAAAATTAACAAACAAAGCTAAGCTTCCTATACCTTGGTCAGACCTAGGGCTTTATCTAACTTCAAAAATACAAGTCTTCCCTTGCACTAGGTTTTGTGTATCTCTTCCTCTTCTCTCCTAGAAACGTCTCTTCTCTCCCTTAACTCTCAAATTTTCGTTTTTGGATTTTAGGGTAACAATATGAAGCCCCCTTTTTCTCTTCTCCATTTTATCTTTTTCTATTTTATCTCTATCTTTTTAATTAAAATAATATCTCTAATTTAATCTATGAAACCACCAACATTTCCTTTCTTATTGTATTTATTTAATATTTAAACTATCAACAACCACCCAATAGCTCAAAGATTCACATAATCTTTCAATTTTCTTTCAGATTTCATTTTTATTCTCTTTTCTTTCTACATTCCCCTAACTTAATGTCCACACCACTTAATGAGGGTATAAGACTCTTTTACCCTTGGGCCCCAAAATACAAATTAAACCCAAAAGCTTACTTTAACTCTCTTTCTTTCTAAAATTTGGCCCACACCTATTAAATCTCAAATCACCCTTCTACCATCAATCCAACACATCATATTGGTAACAACGCACCAAAGAAATCATCAAAATAACAACATATAAATCATGTGTTCCACTTAATCAATAATAACATTAAATAATAAACACAATAATTATAATTCTAGAAAACATTTAATCATCCAACAACAATTACCAATAATAATGTCCAAGTCTCATAACCACGTTATTCCTTAATTACCACATTTTCCTAGGATCTTACAATATTCGTTAGACTAGTTCTTGGCCTTGAATCTTGTGTCTTCTCTTTCTTGCGAAGTAACTGTTAGTTAAAGTCAACTTGTCAAAGCAAACATGCTTTTTCAGTACTTTGCTTGAAGTAGGTTGAACTTTCTTTCATACACTTCTGCTTTTAAAGAGAACATTTCATAAATGCCTCTTTTCTCTCTAGCGTCCAGTTCTGATATATTTCAAATAAAGTAATGGACGCATGTAATAGAATATATGCATAAAATAGACTAGATTGTGCATTCAACACATATGTCTTATCTCTTATTACTTTTATTCTTTTTGAACATTAAGCATTTAATGACATTTAATACTTGTTCAGAACAACAATATTTTTTTCCATTTTTTACCATTTAGGTAGCGTTTATCAATAAGGCTTTTTATATGATATCAAGCGTTGAGTTGGAACTTCATCGTTGGACAAAGTAAAGGTTTTGGCTTTTGGTATTGTCCAGGTTTATGTAAACACTTTTTTGGAATGTTTCCTTTAAAGGGTTGGCCGTTCAGCATTTATCTCTTCTTTCTTAACCCTTTTTTACGCTTATAGAGGGTTTGGTCAAAGACATTGTCTCGACACCTTTTATTTGCTTCTCTAGAGTTTAACTGAATAGGCTTGGGTATAGATAGCTTACACGTTTAGCATAACTCTCTCTCTCTCCGCTTTGACTTGTTGGTCGTTTAATGTTGCATCTGGAAGTTTTTATCCTACTTGTTTTCCTACGTTTTTTCCTAAGGTTTTTCTATGTTGATGGATGACTTCAGAATTTTGTTTCTATCGTTGGTGTTTTTATCTATCCAATTATTTGTGCTTAGATATTTTCAAATTCTCATCTCGTTTAATGTTATTTCATTAAACTTTAAAACCTGAGAGCGTTTTGATGTGTAGACGATTTTGTCTTAACAATCTTCCCCTTTTTAATGTTTAACAAATACACATCTAAACGATATGATCTTTCTTGGTTTAGCTTATAGTTTTATATTTATGTGTTTTTTGTTCTTGGTTATTTTAAGTTTTTGAATGTTTTATCTCTTTTATTGTTTTTATCTTGTGCATGCAGGTTATTAGACATAGTTGAAATATATATGGAAATAAATAAGTAAAGCAAGGTAAACGATCAAACCATAAAACATAAAAGTGGCTAAAACAAATAATGATAAACGATTGGTATTTAAACACATAAACATATTACATGAATGTGAACATGGAATCCTAAGATGAACTTCTAAGAATCTGGATACTCCCCCTAATTTTGTGTTATCTTAGACTATCCTATCTTCTGGTGTACTCTCCCTGAGTACATGCTCCTAGACGTTGACACTTTTATCACTTTCTCCCCCTTATTTGATAAACATCGAAAGGGAATGAGAGAATGACATCACAACCTAACGGAGGAGGGGTCATCTCCTTGGTCCACATGATATCATATTAGACAATGCAACAATATGATGATGGGAGTAAAGGAGAAGGAGGTGGAAATACATGGAAGGAGAAAAGGTGGGGAAAATGAAGAGAAGAACAATGATGAGGAATGAAGGAAAAGAGGTTGTAATAAGGTAGGGTAAGATCTGATGGTAAAGGAAGTAGGTTAAGTTGCAAAACTACTTGCGTAAGGCAAGTAAGTTCTGAGTATTGATGGACAAATTTGTAAGCACCAAATTATGATGTCACAAACTTGTTTCACAATCGGCAAGTATGACCGAATCGTTCAAGTAATAAACTTGGTAAGACCAAGTATCGTTCTTCCCAAAGGACTCACGACCTAGTTTAGTTATGTGATTTGTTGATTAGCTAGGACTTACAAACGAAATATTTAGAGTTTAAAATGCAAGACAGAAAATAAACATGTATGCATGAAGTTTGATCAATGGCAAAGACAAAAGATAAACACTTTCAATGAATTATATGAATGAATATGTTGTTGGGGGTCAATTTCATCTCATCCACTCTCATATATTTTAGGAATTCAACATTCAAATCATCATTGTTAATGCCACTCTCTAATGTACCATTCTAGATGGCTTCTCCCTAATCACGAGTTCATACAATTCCTAGCATTCCTAATGATTAGTTCATGAGTGCAGGAGCTTAAAGGCAACCAATATAATATTGTCAGTATAATATTGGGAGAAATTCCCCGGATCTAGACTTCCCCGTACGTGTCCGTATCGACAAAACCAATAATCATGCATGGAATGAGTTAAACTATGCAAGCATTGAGCAAAGAGGAAAAACCCTAACTAATGATGAAAGAAAGCATATGTCTTAATTAAAAGATGTACTCAACAAAGATTCCATATATGAGAGCTTCAAGAGATTACATTGATTCCCCAACAAACATACAAGGTTTAGTTGATGAACGGGTCGCACCGCTCACAAAAGTTGTGCATAAAAGAATGCAGTATAGTTACTAGGAAGTGACTCCTAGGTCGTCTCTCGAGGACCAATTTGTGGTTCAGTCTCAGATTTAACACGAAGTGGGTGGGGTTGTTTTTGGATGTTTGTTTTTGTGCGGTAAAATAAAAAAGGAACTGGAAATTAAATAAAACAAAATTTAAAACACTGAAATAAAATTTAACCACGGTAAAAACTGAACGATAGAAAACAGTAAAAATAGAACCACTTGATCGCAAATAAAATTTATCACAGATTAAAAACGACGTTTGAAATTAAAATGTAATGACGAAATTTAACAATGCAGAAACTGCTAAACGATAAAATACAACAGATAAAATAAAAGCACAGAACTGAAAATGAAATTCATTAAAAGATTTAACACTTAAAAATAATATTCCAAAATAAAACTAACAAACTGTTTCAGAATACACTACACGCTCAGAAATGAAATTGCATTATGCACTGTTTGAAAATGGAACTGGAAAAGGAAAGGAAGAGGCAGAAGCCTCCTCCCAGATCGTGTGTTTCTTACACTACACCTAAACTACAATAAAATCTCTAATTCTCTTCTTCTCTGCTCTGCTGCCAATTTATAGTGTCATCTTCCTTCAATTAAGCATTTTGGTTTTTTTTTTTCTCCATGGCAGCCCGTGAATTCCTTCACCTTTTGTTTTTGTTCCCCTAGCTTGCTGACTTCCTTCCACTCCTAGATGTGCCAAAGAATTAGGATGGGCCCTCCATTTGCCAACTAATCTTGTCTTCTTCTTCAGCTTCCCGTGGACACACTTCTCCATTCCAATTCAGCTTAGCTTCTCCATTCTCCATTCTAACGTTCACTTCTTCTTGCTTGCATTTCCAACGTTGGATCTACTTGTTGTGCTTGCTGCAGGTCGTGATCTCCACCTCTACTATCCTCTTCTCCCAGCTGAACCGTGAAGGTGGCTGCAGCTGCTGGTGGACGCTCTCTTCCGTGCTCCCTTTCTCTCAAAGTCAGCCTCCTTCTCTACTTCCAGCATCCACCGTGAGACCTCCTGGCCGTGAAGTGTTTTTCTTTTTCCATGCTCTCCTTGCTCCAAGCTTGTTGGACGGTGCAGCTGGCCAGAGAAGTGTGCGTGTGATGTGTACAGCTGCTGCCATGGGTGTGTTGTAGCTGGCTGTCCGTTAAACCAAACCTTGCATGCTTTGTGTTGGTTAAAGAAAATTAATTCCCATTCAAATGTGCAGTTGGAAAAACCGTGGGCTGCACTTTGGAAATGGTCCCTCTTTTGTCTCTTATGCAAGCCAAAATACAAGCTAAAATGAATGCATGTGGGCCGTGACACCACTTCATATTTCTCTTGGAAACCAATATGAAAACAAAAGAAATGTATTCTCCCCACCGTGAGGTTCCAAACAAAGGTGGTCCCCTTTTATTCAATGCTTTTGCATTGTGTATTTGCTGAATGCTTCATATGAATTGTCATGCTCTTCCAAAAACGTGAAAACTTTGCTTATATGTGGTCCCTTTCTTTCATTCCTAACCAAGAAAAATTGTTGAAGCTTGTAGCAATTCTGGATGTGCAAAAATATGGGAGGTCGTGGCATGTTAAACCATTTAAAAGAAGAAAGATCAAAACCAATCCACTGGATGTAAAAAGCCGTGAGCTTTTGCTTCAATGTGGTGGCTTCCTTTTATTATATGCTTCCTCCAAAATGTATTTCTTAGGAGTGTTGGGAGGTCTTAGCACCGTTCAATTATCAATTCCTAACCACCACAAGTATGAAACAACAAGCAAACAATGCAAACAAATTAGAAGCCACTTAAACAGTATGAATTTGACTGACACAGGGGAGTAAAACAATTACTGGGAACAACACATAACGAATTTGAACAAAGTAAAAACTATACATGAAAATAGACATCCATACGAAACTATGAAAAAAAACCGCATGCAAAACGGATAAGAATTGAACTCATACGAAGACACACAAGTTGACACAAAATTCACACAGCAACCAGCGAAAATTGAAGTGGCTGAGATGCATTGGGCTCAATTGCCATTTCTCATTTAACCTTCAAAATGTTCCAAATTGTATTTCCAAAATTTTTCCGTAATTAATAATGCAAAATAATAAGCTCAGATAATTCAAATTAGTTAAAATAAGAATTTTCGATCAAATTAAGCATATTTAGCAAAAACGGAAAAATACCGGACGTTTAAGCACAATTCCCCGACTAATTTTAGCACAATAAACTAAGTGAAGTGAATAAAATATTGACTCATAATTAGTTCACCATATTCATGGTGAACCTAGATGAATAACAATGAAAGAATGAAAGAATAAACCCAATAAAGGTGAAGAGGTAGCCTGAGCATCCAAGATCCTCCTTCAAAGGGGTGGAAGAGAGAGTGTTTGCCTCGTTTCTGCCAAAGATACTAATCCTAGGGACGTACAAGCCCTTATATACTAATCTAGAGTTACAAAAGATTACAAAAGCCCAAGCCCAAAAAGTGCCGCTCAGCGGTAAATACCGCTCAGCGGTGGTTGCTCGTCCTTTTTCTTCCCTTCAGCGGCCAGTTTGCCCCTCAGCGTGACTCCCGCAACCTCCTGAGTGCCGCTCAGCGGTAAAATGCCGCTGAGCGGTGCCTTTGTCTTCTCTTTTTGCACTCTTTCTTGTCTTTTCTAATGTCACTTCTCTCCTTCTTCACTCTTTTCACTAAATTCACCTTAAAACCTGCACAAAAACACTTAAATCAAGCATAAACCTGTCCAGCTCTCTTATTTATGAAAATATAGATGAACTGCATGATTTCAAGCTAGTTTTTAAGTCTAAAGGTTGCTTTTAGTATAAATATTAAGCATGAAAATAACAGTTTTTCAATTGTTATCAAGTATGAGGGTAGGAAAGGATGTTAGATTATCATATTCATCTTCGAAAGAAAGAGATGATGATGATAATCCGAAGGTTTGGAAGAAGGCTTCATTGGTTTATAAAGTTAAAGATTAGAGAGCTCAAGAGTTTGCGAGGACATGAACATGTGAGAGAAGAAAAGTTAGGGTTTTTGAAGGAGTGCGGAGTGAATGAGTCGAGAATGAGAAGAGAATAGTCGAGTTAAATAGAGAGCAGAGTTAGTCATGGACGATTGATTTGTCTCGTCCATTTAATTTGCTTGGTATAGATAAATTTTGAAAAGAGATATTGTGTCACTTGAAGACCGGGAAGTTTTGGAATAGAGTGTCGATCCAGTGGATAAGAGTGAGAGGAGTAAAAAAAATTGTCTTTTAAAGGGAAAGAGAAAAAGAGAGGGAATTAATGTTAGGGATCATGGTTTGATTGACATGTAGAAGATTTTGGGTAGATTAGAGAGACAAGGATTTGGGTTTGGAAATCCTAGACAACTTCTAGAGATGGGCTCAACGATTAGATACAACCTAATGCATGTATACAAATGTCTTGTAGATGATTTTTCTTAGAAGATGAAATGTATGACGTCATGTAGACTACGTATCCTAGACTTTTTACTTTCTAGATACTATATGAACATACTTAACATGTTGAATCAAATTCATTCAATGATTCTGATACAAATAGTGGTAATTAGACGATAAAGTCTATCTTCAACTAAGTTTACTGAAGATGTCAGCAAGTTGATTGTTTGTGTTTACATACTATAAATCCATAGTACCCTTGTTAACATGATCACATATGAAGTAATGTTTGACCTTAATATGTTTAGCACGTGAAAGCAATGTAGGATTGTTAGATAAACTAATTGCAACATTATTATTACAATAGATAGCAATCTTATCTTCAAAATGGTTGTAATCTTCTAGTTGATTCCTGATTCATAAGAGTTGTGAGCAACATTGTGCGACATATATGTATTTAGCTTCTGTTGTTGACAATTTGATTGTATTATGCGTCTTGTTAAGCCACTATACTAGGTTTTTTCCATTGAAGTAGCAGCCTTCACTTGTACTTTTGCGCTCAATTTTATCTCCAGCATATTCAGCATCGTAGTAGCTTTCCATCTTGAAGCTTCTACTTCTCTTGTGGCACAGATCGAGACTAGTTGTTCCTTTAAGATTTTGAAATATTTGTTTGACAACGCTAAGATGAGTTTCTCTTGGATCTAACTAAAATATTGCACATAAGAAGACATTGAACGTTACGTCAGGTCTAGACGTTGTGAGATACAAAAGTGAACATATCATTTGTCGATATGTGTGTTGTCCACTTTTGTTGAGTTTTCATTTTCTTTTGAGCAGCTCCTTGATGTACTTCGTTTGGTGGATGTAGATTGTGTCTTTTTCTTGCTTGATTTGCAGTCTGAGAAAGAATTTTAGCTCACCCATCATGCTCATCTCAAATTCTTCTTGCATCATGATTGAGAAGTCTTGGCATAACTTTTCATTAATAGCACCAAAGATAATGTCATCAACATATACATGAATGATAATGAAGTCTTGATTGGCATTTTTTTCTAATTAGTGTGGTGTCTACTTGACCTCTCGTGAAACGATTCTTTATAAGAAAGACTTAACCTTTCGTACCAAGCTCTGGGAGCTTACTTTAATCCATACAATGTCTTGTTAAGTTTGAAGACGTGTGTGAGATTTGTTTAACTTTCAATTCCTGAAGGTTGTTACACATACATTGCTTCCTTAATTTTGTCATTTAAAAATGCACTCTTGACGTCCATTTGTTATAATGTAATCTTGTTGAATGTTGCAAATGATAAGATAATGTGAATGGTTTCTAACCTTGCTACTAGAGCGTTAGGTGGAGACCGTCCGAATGTTTAGTAGTTATAGTAGTTATACCTATAGTAATTATATTTTGGTTTAATAGCTTATTTTGTCCCTAGTTTTGCTGAATAATGTCAATTCAATCCCTCGTTTTAATAGTGTGTGAAATTGATCCTCATTTAGTAAATTTTGCGCCAACGTCGTCCTTTCCGTTAAATACACATAAACGGCGTTAGTTTTTTCTTTCTATCTCTTCTACTCTTCTAAACACAATAGTTTTTTTCTATTTGTTGAACACATTTTAAATTTAAAAATCAAATTGTATTGTTTCAAAAAATTTCATTGTCAAATAATTAAAAATAAAAACAGGAAAAAAGTTCTTCACTTTCATTTGTCCAGTCTCTGAATTGTTTCTACAATCACATTTTTCATTTCCCACTAAATTTTCCATTTCATTCTTAGCATCTCCACAGCACCAACACAATCCAAACCTTTAATTCCCAATTTTCCACCGTTCCTCGCGCAAACACAAACCCACAACGATGAATAGAAGCTTCTCCCACCAGTAAGGTAACACCTTTTGAATTTCATTTGTAATCACAGTTTTTCATTCACTCATTTTCTTTACCAATTATTCCTACTGAAATTGTAGTACCAATTACATCCATTGAAATTGTATCAAATTTCCCCTGGGTTGTGTAAAAGTTTTGAACTCTTTACCAGCTTAGTTATTCACTTTTGCAACTACATAGAACTTATCATTGTTTATAATAAATGGAATTTGGAGAATAATTATACCTCATTACTTACATAATCTATAACTACACTTTTGGGTATTCTATTTTATTTTTTCAATTTTATCTTTTTAATTATTATTTTGTTAATTTAAATAATTATTCATAATAAAACACAATTTTTCAGTCTTATCATTTTAGTAATTTTTTTTAATTAAAATAATTATTCATTATGAAAAAATTATTTATTTTTTTATCATTTTAGTAACTATCTCTTAAAATTTAAGTAATTACTCTTAATTAAATTACTTATAATATTTTTTTATTTCAATAATTAAATTTATTTTATTAGCTATATATCTACAATTATATATACTTTTTTAATTTTATTATTTTAATTTTATCATTTTAATTACTATTTTTAAAATATATATATATATATATATATATATATATATAATTTATAGATATTTAAAAAATACATACACATACGTTATCGCAGCTTGTATTTATTCAATATTATAAATTATTTTTAAAAAAAATAATTATGTTCAGCGTAACTCAAGAAAATATAGTCAAAAGCATTCATAAAAATCATATATATAGTTTACCTTCAAATTTTAGCTTCTAAATAATTTATGCTGAGGGGTAAGTAAAATTTAAGGCTGGCTGTAAAATATCTTCTTTTAAGAATATATTTACTTTAAAATTGTAGAAAAATTTAAGTAGAAAGAATCAAAATAAAAACGTCATTTCACTAAGTTTTATTTTTAATTATTTTATCGTTATTTATTTCTTTTATTTTGTTATTTTTAAAATTAAATGTATTTTTAATTCTTAAATTTTAAGAAATAAATGAAAGAAACAATACGTTTTGATTTTTGATTTTAAAATGTGTTTAACAAATAGAAAAAATTGTTGGGTTGAGAGGAATCCAGAAGAGCAGAAGAGAGAGAAAGAAAAAACTAAAGTCGTTTGTGCATATTTAATTGAAAGGTCGAGTTTTGTGCAAAATTTATTAGATGAGGACCAATTTTACACACTTTTAAAACAAGGGATTAAATTGACATTATTCAACAAAAACAAGGGACAAAATAGGTTATTAAACATTATATTTTCTTTTAAATGTTTAGATAACCTTTTTGTTGATAGTTTTGAGCCTAGTATGTTATATATAAAGTTGGTTTTTATGGTTATACTAGATAAGTCTAAATTAACTTTATGTTTCTTGTTTTCTAACTAATCTATTTTATTAATTATGTTATAATTGGAATGTTGAAAAACAAATTAATATATATATATATATATATATATATATATATGTATATGTATACATATGTATATATATATACATGCATTTTTATTTAATGTTCGTTCTAATATATGTTTTAATCAATCTAGAAAATTCATTTTTTTCTTTTTCCTTATTGGTTTTGTTTTATTGGAAGAAAATTTCTTTCTTTCATTCACTATGCAAATTTTTATTTTTACTTCCAATAATTTGACTTCTTCGTTATCCTCAAAATTAACTTAAATCACCATATACTTTATTACATTTATTTTAATGATTTTATTTAAATGAAGTGTTGCATTTCCCACCCAAATCCCAATTTCAATGTATTAGATTGGTTACTTTTAGTTTTTTAATAAATCTTTTATTTTTTTATTTTTTAACTTGAGAATGATTTTCAATTTCAAGAATCAAAAGTTTATTTTCGACTATTAGTTTATTAAGTAACATAAAAAAAAATATCTTGTGACATTTAGTTTTGTTTAATTTAAATAACCTTTGTCTAATTAAGATACTTTACCACTTATCACAATATTAATTACATATACAATTATTTCTTACTTCTTTTAAATATTTTTATTTTTTTACTCTCAAGTTCTAATAAAATATTGTTTATTATTCCACTCACCTTCAAATTGTTTCAATTTTTTTGTTAAAATTATTATTGTTTTTGTTATGTCACCTTTGCTTGAATTTTCCATAATGTAGTGGCTTTAATTTATGTTTTATCCTAACTCTAAAGTCACAAGTGTAATATTATCACAATAATTCTATAAAGATGTAATATAATAATTTATTGCAATCATTATAAATTTAAGTTCAATTGAAAGATATATGTCTAAATTTTAAGTATTCTATTTTTACAACTTTAAATTATGTATTATAATATTTAGAAATGTAAAAATGTATTAGGGAGAATGTATTAAATATGGGGTTAAATATCTTTTTAGTCCCTAAACTATTGGTCGTTTCTGGTTTTCGTCCCTCTTTCAAAATAAGGTACAATTTGATCCTCATTCTTTTCGAAACCTTCGTTTTAGTCCTCGAAACTTTGGTTTTAGTCCTCGTTTTGTTGACTAAATGAGGACCAACTTTTTAACTGTGTTAGTCCTCAAAAACTAACACCTTTCTTTAAATATGAGAATGAATTTTTTTAAAGATAAAAATAGTCAAATTCATAACCACCTTTCTTTATTATTATTCCTATTAATAGATGATCATAAAACCAAATTTACCCTGTCTTATATAGTTGAATTGATAAAATGTCCTTATAAGATTGTAATTTTTTGTATAAAATTATTGAACTATAAGATTTACTGAAAATTATATTAATGCAATATGATGTATAACTGTTATCTAATTTTATGTATAACCTTAAAAATCAAGAGCTTTCGCAAATAGTTAAAAAAAAATAGTTAGCATTTTAATTAGATTGGGAAGCTCAATGAATAGAATTAATTGGTTCAAATATTCAAAGAAAGGATAATGAAAAGGTACATGCAATGATGAAAATAACTCTTATGAACCTAAACGTAATTAGTGTTTGTCTTATAATTCAACATCTAACGGTGTCATATCATTCATTTCATACATATTTCTCAGGGCTTCAAACATTCACAAACTATATTCTCCTTTATGTAACCTACCATACTAACAAAAGTTTCTTAATTTCAATAACTAATATTATTCCACGTACATAGATTTTCTTTCATTGATAATGACTTCTCATACGTACCTTCCTCCCTACATTTTCTTTTTCTTTTTTCAGGAGCTTTGTATGTGTTGTGTTTTATAGACTCCGATACTTTCATATTATCAAGAGAAACTATAATAAATATGATAACAAAAATAGAAAAAGAATTAAAGAGAAGATTTTAAAGAAGATTCATCAAGGGAGATTAAAAGAAATAAATAGATATAATAAAATGACAGTCTTTCCCAAATTATAAAATATTATAAGAAAATTAAAGATTTTTATGTAAACTCTATTAAAGCCTTATTATGTTTTGGATGTTCATTAATTATCAATTAATTGGACTAAGATTGACAAGTTAATTATACTTAATTTTACTAATTACATATATGTGTAATTATATGTTTTTATTGTATTTTGTCTTATATTTATTATAGGAGAATAGAATAGTTGTCCAAAAAGTCACATAAGCTAAATATTATACCTCATTTATACCTTCTTGAGAGAGGTATGTATTTTAAGAAAGAGTAAGAAGGTTAGAGAATAACGCCTCCACTCCATGTGATGTGGAAGGCTAGTCACTCAAAACAAAGTCATCTAGAAAAATAAACTTTTAAGTCTACTCAATATTGATAAAATTGTAAGTAATAATGATCTACCTAATAATATTCACTATTTTAAATCATTGAAGTAATTAGAGATATACTCTTTTACCATTAATATGTTGCAACATTCTTTAGAAGAGAAAACCCACTAATGCTCAATTTTTTCTCATGGTTGTGAGATATATTAATGATGGCTATAAGAAGACCAAAACATCAAATATATAATTACTTTATTGCAACATTATGAACGAGCAATGGTGAGTCTTCCAGTTAGATGTCTTGATCAAGACAAAAACTATTTAAAAATTAAGTCAAATTTGATTGTCCTTGAAGTAAGAGTTTGAATTTCTAACTAGTTCTCATTATTAGACTTAAATAACATATTACACAATGCTTGAGATTGTTCTAATTAACACAAAAGGAATGTGAGTTCTTAAAGACCCTATAAAGGATCATATTCACACTAATAAACCATACTTGTAAGATTCGGGTTATAAATAATATTTGTATGAATTTAGTGTCATTTATTACCTTGGGCACGTTGGCCCAATGGTGGAGGCCCTGGTCCAGCTTTCTGCACGTGGGGGAACCTGTTTGAACCTTACCTACATGGTATAATATTAAATTAAAAGGAATATGATAGGTTAAAAGATGAATGAGTTATGTCATTAGCAAAATGACAAGAAACTTTTGAATTAGCATGGGACCTATTGGGTAATTAGCTAGGACTGGGATTAATTAAATAAGGGTTGCATGCTTAGTAAAGATTTCCCTATGTGTTTTGATTAACTTATTCTTGTTGTGATATTTGCTTTTAGAAAGTATATGTTTGACTATTTCGTATTTTTGATTGATTCGAAATAGTTACAATAATTGTTAGACTATTAGCTTGTGACTATCACTGTGTGATGAATGATTCAGGGATGGGTTGTCAGACAACATGTTTTTCAAGTATGAAATTAAGAATATGTGAGTTCTCACGTGGTTGGATGCGAGAAGAGGATGTGTTCAAGTGGTAATGACTTTTTCAATCGTGGATGCGAGAAAGAGATTTTCTTCAATTGTGCGATGCAGGAAAGAGGTTTTCTTCAGCTGTGTGATGCAAGCAAAGGTGGTTAAGATACTGATGACTCTTTTGGTCATGTAATACAGGAAAAAGATTCTCTTTGGCTGTGTAATGTGGGAAGAAGGTGTTGTTGTGACTCGTATTGACTCAGTTATGATGATTAGGTGGTATGGTAAGGTACAGGTAGGTAGACCACTGGTTTGTGATGAATGTATGTGACCGTGTTTCAGTTGTTGACGTGTTACGGTTGTGTTTAATATGTTGTGCGATTTGTAATACAACGTGTAACCATGTTTAAGTTTTTAGTTTAATATTGTGATGAATGTTTGTCCTTTATGGGGTATGTTAATTTGCTTGTGATTGATTCTCAGGTAGCTCACCCCTTATGTTTGTAGTTGTGATTTCTGCCTGCAATGATTGTTTTTATGGGAGCAAATGATCATGCAAATATTTCGCATGTTGTATAGTACGATGAGAGGGTTGAGAGAATTGGGGAACTTATGGTTTTTTGAATAAACTATTTTTATTTGGAGTTTTATTTTGTAATTAAATTGAAATTATGGTTTATTTTTCTTTAATGGTAAGGACTTATTGAATTTAGATATCTTGAGTGATAATATCTTTTAAATTTTTGAATTTTTACTCGTAACCACGACATCCCAAAACATGGGTTGTTACATCCAGAACATTGAAGATAAGTTTTTATTATTTATTGTTTATTCCCTTTTTTAAAAGGCCTAAAACGGTTACGCCATTAAGTATGTGCATTTTTAGCCTCATGGGCTAGAGGGTGACAAATTTAGGCCTAGTTTAGGTGTATAAATACTAAATTAATGAGGGTTAGCCTCATAATTAAATGATAAGCTCTCTCCATGGCTACATTTGATCTTTTCACAGTTGCAGATGCAAAACAAAGTTAACAAATGGATGAAGCAGTAGAAATAAGGTATGAAGGGAAGGTATTTGAATGAATGATGAAGAAAATCTCTCGATGAAGTGGGTTAGTATGAGTGATGGTGCGAGATTAAGTCCTAGTCGAATTTCTAACTAAGGAAGGTGGTTAAAGGAAATAAAGAACTCACTCTAGCTATGAATGAAGCTGAAGTTATCTCAACAGTGGTTCATTACATAAAGCTTCAAAGTGAATACAATAAGGATGGAAAGGTAAATTTATAGAATGATCCAAGCCTTACCACGATGCCTAACCACTAGCCTGATCACCAGGCACATAAATACACATGTGAAAAATGAGCTACATGTGAAGGAGTGTACTTCAGCCACTAGCACAGAGAGCTATAGGGTCTGTGTTGGGCGCCTCTTCATTGGGCAAATCCAAGTGTGTGTTGAACCAGTCTATGTATTTCCAAGTGAATAAATCCTTCACTTAGTTTAAATTTTTAAACTTAGTAATTAAGTGAACCTGTGAGTCAACCCGTTTAACCCACCAGCCCGTGGTAGGCCGAGCCGGGTTCAAATTTTTTTTAGCTCGCTAATAAATGAGTTGGGTTAGGTTGGCTCACTAAGTGGCCAACCCGTGGTGGGTCGAGTTGGGTTGAGCTGGGTGGCCCATTTTGACAGCACTAATTGTGATACATAGTCTAGTTGAGCTTTACTCGCTCCTTGTTTCGTAGACAATTCCAGTATCATTGTGATACATCGTCTAATTGAGTTTCACCTGCTCCTGATTGTGAAGTATTCTTCACCACTCTTGGTATCCCTAATTGACGAATAACCTCCATTTACCCTAGACTAGGAGTATTCGCATCACTCCTGGTTTCCCAGTCAACAAGTAATTGTTAATTACCTTTGACAGGTTGAGTATTCGCACCACTCCTGGTCTTTAGTCAACGAATAACCTTCTGTTACCCTAGATTGGTTGAGTATTCGCACCACTTCTGGTCTTCAAGTCAACGAATAACCATTTGTTACCCCAGACATGAAGGAGTATTCACATCACTCTTGGTACTAAGCAACCTTGCCTAGATTTCCTTAACTCTCCAAAGTCCAATTGTAAGTTGATTCTCTCCAGAATTGCAATCAATGATTGATTACAACTCATTTAGACTATACTCTCGTAGAGAGGATTTAATTACAAT
The DNA here is from genome assembly GCA_034642375.1 of Vigna nakashimae. Lineage (NCBI taxonomy): Eukaryota > Viridiplantae > Streptophyta > Magnoliopsida > Fabales > Fabaceae > Vigna > Vigna nakashimae. The sequence continues at coordinate 39,564,693 of CM067762.1, read as the reverse complement.
ACAAAGCAATCTAAACACTTGTAGGTGTTTCTCTCCTTACTCTTTTCTCCCATATTACAAAAGTAAGCAAATAATACAATGAAGTTCAAGAGTGTTGCTTAACGTTTTCTCTTTTCTTTTTCACTCTTCTCTTCGCTCACAAGATGAATGGATATGACAATGAGGCTTTAGAGAATCTTCCTTTTCTTGAATTCTTCTCTTCTATTGTTTCCTTGGTAAGAGGAGTTTTGTTTTTAGTAGCTTCAAGAGATTTCCTTACTCAACATATGATGGTATATTTTCTTGTTTAGCTTATCTTCATCATCATCTATTTCTTCTTCTTCTTGTCTTATATTTATACACCTTGACAATATAGTCGTTTTAACGAAGCTTTTCTAGAGTTTTGACAATATGACCATTTGACAAAGCTTGTCTTGAGATTTGTTCTTTTTTGGCTATTGATGTGGATGTCTGTCATAGGATGGAGTCTTATGTCAGGCAGGCGTGATTTTCAAAGCTTTGATCAAAAGCATATTTGACTTCTCATTTGGCACAACTTTTGATAATCTGATAAGTTCTTCTTTTATCTTCAACGTTCATTTTGATACTTCCAAGAAGAGGTAACTAATCGTTTGCAGTAATTGTTCTACACAAGATAAAACAGAAGTTTGTATAACAAGTATGTCATATTTCTTGTTTGTTTTGGTGTTTCAAAAACTTTAGTCGTTGGTAGAGGATTCTAAGTTTTTCATTGTTTTGTTTGTGTGTTTGACTGATATTGTTTAGTCTATAAGATACTTCTTCCTAATTGGTGCTTTACCTATTATCTTTATGTTTTGTTTAGGTGTAGGTATTATGTCACGATTTCCTAAGATATAAACATTCCATTAATGTTTTTCTTGTTACTGACATCTATTACTAATTTTGTAGACTACTCGTTAGGTATCACTTTTGTTGTTTTTTAATATTGAGCATTTAATGTCATTTAATTTTTGGTTAGAACAAAAAAATGTTTTTATATCTCCTACCGTTGAGGTAACGTTTGACAATCAATTTTTTCTTCTACGAATACTAAGCATTGATTAAAGACTCCATCGTCTGACAAAGTAATGTTTTAGCTCATGATATCATTTAGACAGAGTAAACATTTCTTTTTGCCTTTATTGACAGGCAGCGTTTAACTTTGTTTGTGTTTTCTCTGGTGTCTTAAGTTTTAGTCTTTTAATGTGTTTTGTCAATGACATTGTATTGACATAGTTTTGTTTTCTCGAGAGCTAAATTGAATACTCTTTAGGTATGATAAGCTTTATTCTTTTAGCTTCAACTCTCTTAGATACTTTTGACTTGATAGTCGTTTAGCATTGTCTCTGGGTGTTTTGACTTGGTTATTTTTCTATTTCCTAAGATCCTAAGTGTTTACTTTAGCTAGTCTAATCCTATTTCTCCTATGTTGTATCTAGTTAGTGTTTTAGTTTTTTGCCTATCCTATTCTTCCTAATTTGATAGCCTAGTTTGATTTTTTCATGATTGTTTGGTGTGTTAGACTCCTTTAAGAGAATTCTTCTTAGTGTTTTCCCAAGTTTAGGGTTTTATATCCTATCTTTTAGGGTTTGTTTTCTATTATTCAATGAGATTTTCTAATTTGTGTTTATCATTTCTTTTTAACTTAAGATTTTCTATCTTAGATTTTAGTGTTCCAGGGTTCTTAGAGTTTTCTTTCCTATGAGTTTTCCTACTCTTCTATAGAACTTTTTCGTTGCCTTTTCTAACTCAAGGTTTTCTATCCTATGAGTTCTTCTATGGAACTTCTGTGTGGTTTTCTATCCTATTTAGAGTTTTCTATCTTAAGTGTTTCTCTTCTTCTATGGAACTTCTTTGTTTTATGTTGTTTCGTTAAACTTCAAAACTAGGGTTCTTATAGATAAGCTTGTTTTACCCAAGGTTCCTATAGACGAGCTCATCTTGTCCTAACAAAATCCCCTCCAACAAGCAGTCGTGATTCTTGATAAATAGATTGGGTTCATGACAACGAACGTGCTCGGCTATGGGCAGAAATGGATCACGACTGTGATCGATGGAGGGCTCTCGAGAAAAAGCAAGCTCAAATGCGATTGAAAGTTAATGAACTCAATTTAAAAAAGAGGGGACCCCTTATTAAGTTTAAGTGAAAAAAAAATAATAGATATTGACTTTTTTTTTATCTCCCATTGCTAATGTAAGGAAATGAGACAACTCTTTCTTGAACTATATAATAAAAAGATCACACTAATTAAAAACTCATTTCGAAACTTATGTATACAAAGGTAAAGTAAGGAGGTAGTTGATGGCATTTATTATGAATTTAAGATTCTATTGTGATAACCGGTCGAGCACATATAACTGACTTGAGCATCAGAGTATCTTTGACAAGTATCCACCCGCTTGATTTATAATTTGAAGATAGAACTGAGGATAACTTTGTAATAGAAACTTAAAACAATATTATAGGATAAACAAAAAAATGTGAAGGAATTGTAACTCTGGACCGTGCATCCGAAACAAGACTCATAATAATAGTAATAATAACAATTATAATATTGGTAAGAATTTCTGTATATTTATTAATATGTATATATCATATTTTATTATTTTAAAAATGATTGTATTATTATATTATATATGAACCTTATAGCATATATATGATCTATACGTTATGTAGACATTTTTAGAAATGATAAATGTATATATACAACAAACTAACATTTTTTTTTGAGACATTTCTCAGAATCACGATTATCTATCCCAAAACGAACTTCTCAAGTGTGTGTGATGGTGAGTTGGTAAAAATTTGAGAATGAGTTACTTGAGTAGACAGAGACCTTTTCGTAGACAACAATTTAACAAGACCTCTCATTTGTGTCTAGGAAAGGTAACCGACACCACCTTGGATTGATTGTGACAAATGTCTTCTTTGCATTTCTTTACATTTTTCACATCTTTCTCAGATCGAAGTTTGTTTTGAGAACGACGTTTTGAAGTAAAAATAGCTAAGACTTTGTCACTAAAAATGTATTTGAATGTGAAATTTTATACCTTTTGTAAGCTTTTAAATATATTAAATTCTCAATTGTTAAGCTTTTGTACGATCTCAATTTTATATTACTTATAAATTTTTATTACGAATTGTATATTCCAAAATATTTATCGATAGTTGGATCTTAAACTCTAATTAAAACACAGAAAAAAAACATACTTTATCATTTTCTAAATTTTAATACAGTATCATTATTTATTAATTTTAGCAGCGGTATAATTGGAAGAAATTATCTTTAAACATTTGTGATTCCCATTCTTTGTATTTCTTATTTTTATTATGTTGTATTATTGTTCATTCTCTCTCTTGACCACCACCTAACCAAGATGACACAAAAATCAGTCCAACGGTACATCACCACCAAAAAATAGTACTTAAGTCCTTCCAAGAAACACCATTCGGCTTTTCCACATTTTACTACCAAAAACTCGCTCATAATTCATATGAAGCATACCATCAGATTATATTGGGCTCGAAGGGAGCTATGGGAGACATTTAGACATTAACTCCAATTTTGGACACTTCTTTAACAACCTTTACTTTCACATACTGAATGTTAAAAATTCTAATTGCAAGTATAATCACAAATTCTCAAAGGTGTAGAGTAGAGGTTCCTGATCTACATTTTATGATAATCACAACCTTCAACTTTATCAAATTAGGTTTAGAGTTGACAAGTATTATGTAGTTAGAAATAATACTTCATTTGCAACAATAACACCCACAGGAACCTTTGCTAATCAAATATGCCTCAAACATGTTATTTTACAAATTTACGAGGACAAATGTGTTTGGGTGTGAGTTATCATAAAATTGTTAAACTCTCCACCCTTTCTAGTGAATCCATGTACAAATTCCTGAATGCTACATCCATTTTACACACATCACATGCTTCAACAACTGTGTTGCCTAAAATTAGTCCAAAACGTATAATTGTAAATACAAAACAATTGATATGGTATCATCCTATCTTCCTGACATTAGATTCACAAGATTTTGATTTTCATAGAAGGAACCAACATCCCACTCGTCTGTAGTTGAAGAAAGTGTCATCAGCGCAACCACAATAGATCTCATACTTGGACGGAGTTGAGGATTGTCTTGTGTACAGGCTTTGGCTAGTTGTGCCATCTGCAACCCCAAATAATGACCATATATTTGTTGATCCATGTTGAAATCACAAAAAACAAACGTTCAAAGGGTTTACTCTTAACAAATTTCTTACCTTGCGGACAGAGTCAACTGGGTAGTTATCCCCAAGCCTTGGATCAACTAGTTTGCAGAGATCTTCAGTGTTATCCGGCTGACCAAGAACTCCATCAAACTGCATTGGATAATAAAATTAAGAAAGTCACTTTCATAATTTAGATTGATGAAGAAGCATGATGATGATTTTCTTAATATTTGCAATGACTACAATAATAAAAAAATATTTGGAGAAATCAACACTGACCAGAGCTACTAGGCCCTTTGAGTCGGTAACGGAGTCGTTTGTCTTGACAATTGCTTCCTTAGCCGAAATGAGTTCATAAAGAACAACTCCAAAAGCATACACGTCTACTTTGGGAGAAACATCCCCATATTGAGCATACCTTCAGACAAAGCCATGGCAATCAAAGGGTTGAGATAGTGAAGGCTTGTAAATTAACATGTATTAAGGGGCATTATTCTTATGTAATCGCTAAATGTTTGAAGGGTCATTGACATTATGACCACTTAGGGTGTTATATGAAGAGCTATGAGGCACCGATAGTGTAATGGATACGACACGTATCTGATACACCGATAAGTTTATTTTAAAAATAATAAGATACATGATATATGCATATTGAAAAATGTAAAAAAATTCTTAAAAACATGAGAAATATATGATTGTTATTGTGTGAGTGCAAATTAAAATCATCTTTAACAAACGTTGTCAAAATAAAAGATTATAAATTATTGTCATCATAAAAGTACTACTGTTTTATAGATTAGATACTTCACTGATAAATATCCATAAAGTATCCTAATGTATCGGACACGAATACGTGACCCGAAGTATCAGTGCATCATAGGTGAAGAGTCATGTAATAGCTAAGGAGTTCAACTGCATGAACATTTGTCACAAAATTAGCCACAAGAAATCATGTTCTCCTAATTGCAATGGTAGTATTCAATCTATGTTTGAAAAAAAACTGGCATATGAACTTGGAAAGTTAATTTTCAATATGAACACCAACACTCTAATGTTAAAAGGAATATTAATTATCATACTCCGGTGGCATGTATCCAAATGTTCCAACAAGACGACCCGTGGGAAGTGATGAACTTCCAACTTCTGTAAGTTTGGTTAATCCAAAATCAGCAACCTGCATATATGAGCATTGTATGAGCTCCCATAGCGATCCAAATAATAAAAGTAGATAAGATCTCAAAACATTCAACCTTGCCCCGGAAGTTTTTGTCTATTAATATATTTGCTGACTTTATGTCACGATGAATATATACAGGCACTGTGTGCTCGTGAATATATTCAAGACCTCTGGCAGAATCCAGAGCAATCTGAACACGAGTAGCCCATGGCAGTGGTTCTCTACTACCTAGGTAATTAAACACATCATAGTAATTAAACACACCATTATCAATTAACTGTCAACACGGAACAATTTCAACCCATCATGGATGGGTAAACAAAAACTAAACTAAGGGTTATACAACCTGAACCACGCAGATGTTGACTTAGGTTTCCATTTTCAATGTATTCATAGACAAGAAAAAGAGATCCCTCGATGCTATACCCAATCAGCCGCACCTGCATAGTGATTAAGAGTTTAAGCCATTCCCTAAAGCAGATGTAAGAATTTATGTATAATAAAGTATGCCGAGTGTCTGTGTATAGTACAAACAGAAAACATAAATGTAATAGAAATTCTTTCAGGAAATATATGTTTAGCTTAATAACATTTGATCCCTATATCTTCACCAATTTCATTTTAGTCTATATACCTAAGAAGTTATCTCTCAGCACACTATACAAGCAATTTTTTTATGATTTAGTCCTTATGCCTTCATTTTGTGGAGGTTTCAAACTGCTAGAAAATTGAAACATAAACATAAAAAACTGCTTATAAAGGAACTAAAACGTAGAATTAGATATAAGGACCAAAATCAAAAGTAGGAACTGGTATAGGACCACATGATTTATCATGCCAAAACTCCTTTGTCAACAAAGATAACTGTTTAGCCTTGTATATTGGTTTCATCATCTTATGTGTACAAACTCTAATTGAAATTTTAGATTTTGAGCCCAATTCACTCACACCATATAAACAAAACATTGATTCACCCTTTTGTTTTCTTGTTGTGATGTTCTTCAAGGGAAAAGAGGAAGACAGACGGAGATGGATCGATGGCTTATTTATGTGATAAATCATAGCAATATCCTTAAATGACATGTTAGTTAGTTTTAATAATTCGATAGCATTTCAGAAAGTAAGAGATGACAGGTCATGAATAAGAATAGTAAGAAAAGGACTGAAGAATCTTTGGTTTGAGAATGGATTTTGGGAAGTAAAGTCGAGGTCTGTTTAATGGAAGGACGAGAGGTGATTCATTTATACTGTACATTTACAGTCATTTAGATACTAGTTAGACGGTATTCTATTTGAAATAAAGATTGGCCCTTGTTGGGAATGTTATCGGCAACATCGGTGCACCAAATTGAATTCATAACTAAAATTGCATATAACATAATAAAGAGACTGTCACGAATAGAATACTTGCAAGATCAGAGGAAAGTTTGAAAAGAAAGGAAAGGAAAAAGGAAAAAAAGTAGAGACAAGATAATCCGGATTCCAAATAGAACTACTTTAAAAACTTTTACTAAGCACATAAAACTTCCGTATATATTATGCACTAGAGAAACATATGTTAAGGATAAGAAAAAAAAATGTAAATTGAACAAGCATGGAGGAAATGTTTGAAGATTTGTAGTAACATGGAATTAAAAGTTTCACATATTTTAGGGAAGGGAACCACTGTGGCGATAAATTGGTCAATTTAGGCTTGGTAAATAGGGAACAATTTAAATGGTACTCTGTTATGCCTCCTAGCATTAGTTCAGAATTTCTTTATAATAGGTACCACCTTTCTATGTATAGGGGTATTTAGCTTTTGTCTTGTATTTTTTTATCATGGATTTGGTCTAGTCCCCTCATGATTCATTATTCTTTATTTTTTCCTTTAAACAATTTTTTCATGTGATGACAAATGATAGATGTGCATTGAGATGTCAGCATAGCTGAGATGTCACAGTGCATAGTGATCCCTAGTATGAGTTTTTGATTTAAAAAAAATCTAAATCAGTTCCCAAGATGGACAAAATAACAGAGAAACAAAAGATAATAGAAATTCACTATTTTCAAATTTAATAAATTCCTGATGCTACTCCTATCTCAAGATGACTAAATTCAAACCCAAATTATATGGGCCAAGCTAATGCTATATCCCATCAAAGAAATCACTTACAATCATCTCATAATAACTCTCCACGTGCTGATAAGCAATTCAATTGGAATACAGTAGTAATGCTAAAAATGCTTTAAGTTTTAAAGGACTAGTACCAGGTTTAAATGATGAACACGTGTCAAGACTTTCAATTCAGCAAGAAATTCTTTTGATGCTTGCATATCCATCTTCTTGATTGCAGCTTTCTGCATGGACAAATTTATTGGCTTATATAATAAGTATACTGACTCAAAACAAACAAGAAGAATGGTTCTTAAGAACAAACAGACTCCGTTCCATCATGTATCATTATAAAGCATAATATAAAGAAATATTTGAGCTTTGTTCATCGACTTAAACGCATCATGCTGCAATTCAAAACAAAGGAAAGACATGCTAAATATTACTTTGTTCATAAACTGAAACGCATAATAATGAAATTCAAAACAAAGGAAATGCATATTAAATATTACGCAATAATTTCAAATTTCAAGCAAGGAAGCATAAAATAATTTAGTGAAACAGAGAAAACAGTAAGATAACTATTGATCAAATAGTTTAGTTGTTCAAGTTTCCTAATAAATTATTATAAACAATTAAGATGTCAATCCTTCCTCACAAGAAAAGATGTCAACAAGAAAACAATGCATCTCAAAATACCAAATATCAAAAGGTGACATTCAATTAAGCTTAAAATTTGGATTTTAGCCTAACTCAATCCCAAAACCAATCTCATAGGTGACCCAACAAAGGATTCAGGATAGACCATATATTGTAACCTTCAGTCCCAATCTCGCAAGAAAAATATACTGATCTGAATTTTGATCAATCATTAATTATCAAACTTTTCAGTCACTCTTTTCTTTTTATTCAATGTTTCGATGATATTGTATAATAGCTTACCATATTAGATAAAAATGACACATGGTATCTATAAAGTTAGTCTTCAATCTTCTATTTCAATTTATCTTCATTCTACTGGCAATCAGTTAAGAAACACAAAACACCGATTATATCAATTAGGCTTAATACCCTATTTTGTCCCTATTTCACTCAAAAATGTCAAATTAATCCATCCTTTAAAAAATGCGTCAATTACGTCCTCACTTAATAAAATTTGCATCAATGAAATCCCTTCCGTTAAAAAACGCCGTTTGTACGGATTTAACGGAAGGGATTTCATTGATGCAAATTTTATTAAGTGAGGACGTAATTGACGCATTTTTTAAAGGATGGACTAATTTGACATTTTCGAAGGAAACTGGGAACAAAATAGGGTATTAAGCCTATCAATTATGACAAAACCCTAAAAGAAATATCACAGTGAAACTGAAGAAAAGCTTCCAATATTGGCAGTTATAAATGTGATTACTAACCTCTCCCCTCAGCTCCGCATAATAGACTGACCCAAAACCTCCTTGACCAATTTTATTAGCCAAACTGAAGTTATCTGTGGCAGTTGCTAGTTCCTCATATGTGAATTCCACCGATTTGTCCACTTTTATGCCGGTGATGGCAGTAGGACCACCAGGTCCTAAAGTTTCATGCGCACTACTACGGGAAGCTTCATCTGGAAAATAAAGCACCAATCCATTTATGTCGATATTTTAGAACATACAAGAGCTAGAGGTACTGCATGATGGATACAGTTCCAACAAGAAAAAAGTAGGTTTAGCAGAGATCTTGTTCTGAATGATTGGAACAAGAAAAGAGATTAGGAACAGATGTACTTGGGAGAAAATCAGGGATGAAAAGAATGTAATAGACTCCAAGATGTGGTCCCCCCAGGTTAGGAGAAAAGAGGATCCAATGGTAAAAGTAATTTAAAAGGAAGATAGTCAAAATAAATGTACTTTCTGAAAAAATTGGAATTTGGAAAACCATAATGGCTTCATTTGATTTATGTAAGGTTGTTGCTGATAGTGTTGTGCGAGTCAAGAGCAAGAGGATCACAGTATCTGTTTTTAAATTTAAAAGAAACCATTTAGAACATTGAAAGCACGCAACTCATTTATATAGATGCACATAAGCTCATTATATATAGAAGAAAAGGTCCACATAAGTTCACACTAGTTTCTACTGACAAGATAAAAAACCCTGATGGAAACCCAATATTCCAAGCGATGTGGTCAAAAAGTTAACTTTTTCTACAAGGACTTTACTAAAACTGAGATATGTAATCAACAGATAAAGGGAATAGAGTTTATTTCAGTTAGATCGTAATATGCAATAGGACTACAGTAGAACTGGTAATTCAGTTGTACTTTTTCAGCATTGTATTATTCAGTCTATCTAAAGAGTTAGATAGAGGGAGGTGTTGCAAGGAGAATAAGTAGAAAGAGCAATACCCTTCCCATCTTGAGCAAAGAGTGCACTAGAATCTCGTGAAAGTTCCTCCTTCTTTATCTTCTTCCGGAATATTCTGAAATATATAACAACTCCTATTACCAGAAGAACTGCCACAACTCCAACAGCTATTCCAGCAATAGCCCCACCAGCAAGTCCTGCTTAAATAGAAGAAACAATGAGCCAACATACGTCATCATCCTTCTGATTTTAGTACATACTGGTCATATGTTTAGTAAGAATCTCAAATAAAAACATCTCATAACCAATATTTTGAGAAGAAAGTCAAACCTCCTGAACTGCAGAAAAAAAAAATCAAAAGATAGTCATTGGATATTGTCAATGTATTGGAGATTGAAAAGTAATGCAATCAGGAGTAGATTGTAAACAGAGTATTACCTGGACGGCAAAACCACATAGCTACCATTTTGATCTGTCAAAAAATGAAAAGAAAGAAGTTAGTGCTATATATTGAAATTTAGTTTATTGAAAAATATTCAAAAGATTGATCTATATATATGAAGTTTACAACGCATCCCAAAGCTTGAGTGAATATTAATAACACAATTCGTAGGCAACATCCAGCTGAAATGGTAACTGTTTCAGTAATAGATGCTTCATTCAAGTCATCAGAGAAAATTCGTTGCAGCCCTTTAAATAAAAAGTTAGAAGACCTCAAAATTTTATTTCAACTTCCAAGGATAAGCAAAGAATATCAACAGCATGGCATGCGCCTAAACCCTAGCCGTTGGAAAGTTAAAGCAACACCAAGTCAAAGGAACACCGGGTGAAAACTATGTTACTGTTGGAAAGTCACCTTTTCTTGCCACTCCAAGCCCACTCAGTTGTGGCTTCTTTTAGGGTTGCCTTAATTGGAACCTCAAGGGTAGTGATTTTTTTTTTCTTTGTCTTCTAAAAGAAATGACTTGTGTTTTGTTTCATAACTTGGGCAGTTTTCATCTAAAAAGTTGAGTTTGTGGATCGCAGTTAAGCCCTAAATGTCAATTTATAAAATGACACTAGAGTTTATCCTAAATCCATTTTTGGATCCACTAGCATTTTCCACGCTTTAACTAGAAGTCCTGAGTGTGAGGGGGAAGTGTCAAAAAGTTGTCTAAATTGTAATAACCCTTTGATGGCATACCCATTAACCTTAGTCAAGCATCTATAAGAAGAGTTGAAGTCATTTATGAAGATGGTCTAAACTCTACCTTTTGGATCACCTTTGAAGCCATCATGGAGCATAGCTTGGAGTAGTATACGTTTAATTTAGGCCATGTATTTTAGCCAAGTAATGTAGGTTTGTTTAAGGCTTATATTAAGGCCTCATTAGTGTAGGATTTTTCATTAAGCTAGACATCCAAACCATGTGGAAAGTATGTGCCTTGTGTCATGCTTCCAATGGAGAGGATCTAGCTTGAGTAGTAGTAACATGACACTCTAGAAAGTGAGAGGATTTTGCTTTATGAGTGACCACATGTCCTCCCCTCATTGGAGAGGATTTGTGGACACTTGTCCACTCCTTAAAAAGTCTCATTTTTGGTCAATGAGTGCAAAGGTGGGAGATCATGTTTTTAGGGTTTTTAGGAGACACCATTGCCTATATCTATGTGTCTCCTCTCTTGTAATCATCTTTGATGTTGAGTGATGTTATGCTGCCTCTTTTTGGCCATATCCTCATCTTAGATCAAGACTAGAGCAACCCATGAGGCCCCTTTAGTCACCTTCCTCGTAGAGTTGGCCTAACCTCTCTTAGAGTCTTCAAACACCACACCGCCACCATTTAACCACCATATGGCCGTGAGCTTCTAGTCTCACAAACACCATAGCTTTCGCATTTCCAACCCCTATTCTTGATGATCCACCACATTTCCGCACCATATATCTTCAAGGGACCATCTCCATTGAATCCTTCTAGCTTTTGCCCAATAAAGAGTTTGTTGAGAAGGGCAGGGGAATGAAGAGTTTGGTATTGTTTAGTGTGGGGAGGGGGGAAGATTAAGCTTCCTTGATAACTGTGGGAACAATTGTATTCTTTCATTCACTAAATACAATCAAAGGTTATTCACTGTGTTGAGTTTGTCGGGTGTGCGTTTCTACTCATTTTCTTGACTTCTTGATTAAAGAAGTCTATCAGCTAAGTCTTTTGGTCTTTATCTATCCTTTATTGTTTTGTGTTGTTGATGTTATTTCCTTACTTGTTTGGTTGTGTTTTTTCATCTGGCAGTAAAATGTGGCGATTTTGAAAGTTAAATTGCATGTAGCTCAAAGGTCCAAAAAATACGTATTTATAGTCAAATTAAAGTCCTTTGAGTCTAGTTTCCAACAAAAAAAAAACATTTCATTTAAAGTTCTGTGAAGAAAGTTAAGAGTAAACAATCAACAAAGGTCGGAACTGTCAGAATGTTGTCATCAGCGTTTTTTCAGGTTCAGTTTTGGCAGTTTGCCTATTGTTTTTTGCCTTCTAAATGCTCCTAAATGTGTTGAATATCATGTTCTTAGTGTTTGTTGAGTCTTCATTCATCTTTTGGTTTGGTCATTTTGATTTTTAATCCATCAAAGTTGTCTAGAGTCTTGTCCTTTGTATGTCATTACTTCTTAGTTGAGCTTTGAAAAATCACAAAAATATGTGTTCAAGTGTGTTTTCTGAAAACGGAACCATATTTGTGCCTTTGAGTGTTTTTATTTTACATATTTGAATTCATACTTGTTGTTAGATCATGAACAAGTTTATAGAGTTAGGTTTCCATTATGACATTTTTTGTATTTCATGCTATATTTGATTCTAGTAGGTTTTCTTCCTTTTGGTGCTATAAGTTTGTGTGCTCTTCAAAACCATTACTGCATTTCAGATTTGAGGTGTGTTTTGGTGTCTGTGTGCTGAAAATTTCAAAGAAAAGAGACAAAAGGTACAAAAGAAAAAGTAGACAAAAAGTACAAAAAGCACAAGCAAAAAGTAAAGGCAAAAAGCATATGCATGTACCATTTCCACCAACTTTGTTAGCACTTTTATGTTGATGGTGACTGTTGTTTTAAACATTTGGAGCTACTGTTTTTATAGCCATGTCACTTGCAATTGGTGTTAAAAGTGTGGCCATAGGTCACCATTTGCACAAAATTTGCTGAAGACAAAAACACAATAATCTTGTCCAGTAACTTTTGGTTTTGTGTATCTAATCTAGAGCTTTTATTTAGGACTTTCTTTTGTTGTGCCAACCTTCTTTCTTGACCATTTATTTTCTTGATTGTCTCTTTGTTATTCATGGTTTTGTCTATATCAAATCCCTTTTGAATAGCCTTTGTCATTTTAGACCTTTTTATTGCTTTCTCCTTGGACTCTTTTGGCTTTTGCAGGGTTATTTCTCTTTGTGTGGTGTAAATGTGTCGTTGTGGTGAGCCAACACTTGGAGGTAGCATCCTAGGTGATGGAGGCCTTGTGGTAAGCTTGAGGTCTTGGCTTGAAGACAAGAAGACAAGAGAGTAAACACTTGGTGAGAAGAGTGATTTGTGTGTATTTCTTTTTTAGTTGTAAAATTGTATTTGCTTTCTCTTGGACTTGTAATATTCGACCTTGTTAGAGGTGTGTCCTAACAAGAACATTGGACTTTGATTAATTAGCATTTTGTAGTGGGTAAGTGTGAGGGAACCAAAGTTCCTTCTAACTTCACCATTAGGCCGCATAGATTAGCTTTAATTGTTTTCCTTAGTTGTGGTAGCTTAGTGTGTGTCTACATGTATTTCAAGTCTAAGTCCCTTTGAGAAATAGAGTACAAGAGGGCTTAAAGTTAACTTTGGCTAGAAAGACTTGGTACTTAAGTAATCCTTAGTGATTCACCTCTCTTTCCTAGAAGTGAGCTTAAGATCCTTTTGTCTCCTAAAGTATCTTAAGGAATTTTATTTGAAATACTATGTTTGTTTTCATAAACCATTTTCAAAAATCTTAAAAATGTCTAGGATTATATGTGAAAATTGTTTTCAAAATTCTTTTGAAACATGAGTTTTTATAGTAGCTTGGCATTTAATAATGGGGAGGATGAGCTACATTATAAAGTTAAGGGTGACCTTCCATTTTTTGGTAAGAATACTAGTGCATTATCATACCTAGCATGGGAAAAAATAGTAGAAGAGCTTCGTCCATTCTTGGTTAGGCATGGTAAATATCATATACTAAGTTTATGCATCTTTAGGCTTGTAAGACGTTCAAGTGAATGGTGGAAAGAAAGACAATCTAAGGTTGAGAGAAGTAGAAAATCTCCAATTAAAGATTAGTGTGACTTGAGAGTATGAGAAGAAAATTTGTTTCTTCTTCCATTGTAATAAACCAAGAGCAAACATGTGAAATGAAAGAACTCATTAAAAGAGGAAACACTTTTCTAAAAAATGTAGAAGGGTTCTTTGAAAGAGAAGAGATGAGTTTGAAAAAAAAGTGAGAAAGCTCTTTAGTGACAAGAGAAAAAGAAAGATTCAAAGAAGAAGAGATGAACAAATGGGAGAGATAGAAAAGAAAGAAAGAGTTGAAAGAAAATAGTACCTTGTTACCTTAGAAGAAGGGCTTAGAATTCTTAATGAAAAATAAGAAAAAGTCCAAGAGGATTTTAGGAAGATTAAGAGAAAAAGAGAGGAATACAAGAGATAGAAGAAAGAACAAAGAGAGAAAGAGGAGTGAGTGAGAACAAAGAAAAAGGAGGTGGAAAGAAGAAGAGAGTATGAAGAGAAAAAGATAAAAGAAATGAATGAGAAAGAAAAGAGAGAAAAAGAAGAGATTGAGAGAAGAGAAGAAGAGGCAGAGTTACTAAAGCCCCCTACCACTTCTGCAATTATGGTTGAGACTAAGATCATGAAGGGAGTTTTCCAGTCCTTGAACTTTTCTCAATACATACAACCATCTTTCATAACTCCAACTTTTCACCTCCCACAATTTTTAACTCCTCAAATTTTTCCAAATCAAACATTAGGTTAATGTTACCTTCTAGGATACAATTAACTCAAAGTAAACACAAACAATTTTGTAGAGTAGACCTTCAAAGTTTTCATGTAAATTCTTTTGAAATTAACATAAGGTCTTCTTCAAATCTTTCATCTAGATACATGTTGTTTGTGGCATATAAGATTGTTGGATTTGTGTTTGATGACACTTGCATATAGATCTTTGATCCCGTTGGAAAGATACACAAATTAACCAATAATAAGAAAAGGGTTTTTGTCATAAACTAATATGAAAATTTGAGGACAAATCCTTTTCAAAAGGGAGGATATGATGGCATATCCCTAAAAGGTGACTCTTGTGTTGTAATGGATAGTCTTTCAAACACATACATCCAACACAAGACAAATAAAAGCTTTAAAGATCTCCTACTCTCCAAGACCTTGATCATTCATTTGATATAAGATATATCATTCTTGGGAGCTATATTCTTCATTTACTCATTATCATAAAACTTGTTATAACTTGTGTTATAAGATGGGTATTTGACCTCGACGGAAAAGATACATAATGACTCCAAAAAAGATGAGGAAGTTTTCCTTAGCCCAAGTTGAAGCTTTGAGGGTGTTAAGGAGTGAAAGCCTAACTCAATCCCACAAAACCGGCTTTTAAGGTGAGGTTTGTACCCACTTATATATTCTAAATTGGCCTTATCTCTAGTCGATGTGGAACTTCCAACACACCCCCTTCACGCCGAGGTATATGTATCTCGAGCATGAGACTAGACATTAATGGATGGTCCGATAGCGGCCCGATAGTGGGTAGAACAATATGTTCAACAAACAACAAATATTGCAAGGATAGGCTCTAACCTGGCTCCGATACAATGTTAAGAAGAGGACTTTAAGCCTAACTCAACCCCACAAAATCGGCTTTTAAGGTGAGGTTTGCACCCAGTTATATACTCTAAATTGGTCTTATCTCTAGTCGATATGGGACTTCCAACAGAGGGCAAATCTTTTTCAAGAGGGAGGGGATGATGGCATACGTCTTAGCCACGGTCAAACATCTATAAGAAGAGTTGAAGTCATCTATGAAGATGGTCTAAACTCTACCTTTTCGACCACCTTTGGAGCCATCATGGAGCATAGCTTGGAGTAGTATAGGTTTAATTTAGCCATGTATTTTGGCCAAATAGTGTTGGTTTGTTTAAAGCTTGTATTAAAGCCTCATTAGTGTAGGATTTTTCCTTAAGCTAGACATCCAAACCATGTGGAAAGTATGTGTCATACTTCCATTGGAGAGGATGTAGCTTTAGTAGTGAACATATGGAGAGGGTTTTGCTTTATGAGTGGCCACATGTCCTCCCCTCACTAGAGAGGATTTGTGGACACTTGTTCACTCCTTAGAAGGCCTCATTTTTTGCCAATGAGTGCAAAGGTGAGAGATCATGCTTTTAGGGTTTTTAGAGACACCCTTGCCTATATATAGAGGTGTCTCCTCTCTTGTAATCATCTTTGATGTTGAGTAATACTATGCTGCCCATTTTTTGTCATTCATCTTAGATCAATACTAGAGCAACCCATGAAGTCCCTCTAGTCATCTTCCTCTTAGAGTTGACCTACCGTCTATTAGAGCCTTCAAACACCACACCACCACCATTTAACCACCATATGGCCGTGAGCTTCTAGTGTCACAAACACCTAGCTTTCGCATTTCCAGCCTTTATCCTTGAGAGTCCGTCACATTTCCGCATCATATATCTTCAAGGGACAATCTCCATTGCATCCTTCTAGCTTTAGCCTAACCTAGCCTAGGAGATTGTCATCACCCTTTTAGGGGTTGCCTTAATTGCATTCTCAAGGATGGTGGTTTATTCCTACATCAATTAGAGTATGGTTTGAAAAAGTATTATAAAACTTGGATAGCCTTCAACTTCAAAACCGATTTGTAGGGTTGAATTACACCCTATAAAACAAATTTCTAAGAGTTACAACACTACTTTGACCAACACGGATAACTGATGCAATAACCAAGCAAGGTTTTATATGCCTATCCCCAACAGTAGTGCAGCTGCAACATCAATCGCATCAGCTATTCCAGCTGCATTAATTGTCCAATTTGAACGATTTCAGTTCTGCAACTACAATTAAAAACCTTTCCAAGTACAGAGAACCCATGAATTCACATGAGAACACCAAAACAAATCAGAAATAAGTACCTTTTGCCAGTGATAGAAACCAAGTCACCAAACAACGCCCACATCCGAATTAGCATACAAAAAACCCACCATTACAGTAAACTCAATCTTGAATACAGTATCCAAACTAAGCACAAACACACACAAGCTAAACATTCCAAACCCTCAAAGAACCAAAGTCACCACTTCCCAACACATACACAACAAATTCAATAACCAAATGCAGAACCCCACCAAAATCTACAAATATTGCCAATATCAACGATCAAAACAATATCAGATTAAAGGCAATATAATAAAGTGTCCAAACTAACACACAAACATCAAAACCAGTCTAGTTTCAAAACCAATGATAACGTTTTAAAATACATCCTAGTGCCACAACATCAATGTTTTAGGGGTCTCTACAGCCAGATTTGCAACCACATTAGCTCCATTTATCCACAAATTTCCCATCCGTAGACCAACCTTAAAAGACTGTCTTATTTCTAACCACTTCCCCACAAAATTAAAAGCAACTGCTCTTTATCCGAATCGCTTAGATCGTGGACTCTGGGTAATTAGGGGAGGTATATGATCTGAACTTAAACAACGGAATCTAAATAAGAGGAGGGGTAGCATATTGAAACGACAACAGTTTCCATAAATAAATCTTGAATGATCATAAGTAAGGTGACTCACTGTGAAAGTTCTAACATGGAGCCCCCTAGCCTCTTCGGACTACAACTAGCATTTTTAGTGTAAACTAAATAAGGTATTTCTTTAAACCATAAGTGAACATCTACCTATTTCCAACATCTCTGGGAAAACTTGGTTGGTCACTTTCGTAGAATCTCCCTCCAACCACTCACAACGTTCGAAACCAAGCTTGCACTCGGAACACATGTTGGTATTTTGCTTATGTTGAAGTAAGAAACAGAATACACAAAAATCTTCCACTTCAAGAAAAGAAGAACAAACAAAATACACGGACCTTTTCCCGGAATATAAACGAGTCCACTCCCCTGGTTGAAATTGACGTCAGGGTTGTACCTCTGCAGCAACCCCGAGTCAAGGCTCACATCAGAAGCCACCGAGCCGAGAGTCTCCCCGGTTCTGAGAGGGTACGTGACGAACAGCCCATAATCGGCAACATCGGTGTTCCCACAAGAGCAATTCACCGTGACGTTGAGAGTGCCCGTGTCTGGAATGTTATCCGGTTCATAGCTGTTGAACCTCCTGAGCCAGGTAACATCGGTAAGGTTAGAGAAGACGATCCTGGCGACTTGCTCGTAGGTGTCCTGCGTTTGAACATCGTAGTGGAAGGTGTGACCAAGAAACTGGCCGTCGATGCAGTCGCAAGGGAAGGGGACGTTGACCCTTATGAAGGCCTGGACGCTGTCCTTGTTGGGGATGGTGTCCTTGTTGTAGAGGACTATGTCGTCGGGAGTGGTGAGAATAGATGAGGACATGACCTCGGAGATGTAGGTGAGGTTGGAGCCCGACCACATGTAGTAGGAGCCCAGCGCCAGAGAGCAACCCTTCTTGCACGCCGATTCTGCTGCCAGCACGAGAGAAAACAGCACAAGGGGAAGCAGAAGAACCCCCAATCTGGGTTCCATCGGAAACAAAGAAAGAAGAAAACAGAGAATGGGGAAGAGGTTGTTGTTGAGTTGACCAGGTGAATGGTGATGTGGTGGAGAAAGAGGAGAAAGAGAAAAAGAAAGAGAAAGAGAAAAAGAAAAGGAAGAAAAAGAAGGAAAGAAGAAGATGATTTGTGTTTGAACAATGACTGATAACTTAATATATTGATTGAATATTGATTAACAGCAGACAGCCATGGTGTTTGTTCTAGACTTATGGAAAGACTACCCAAAACACGACCAGACAAACGGTTAACAGGAATCTTCCGCGGGTACTAATAATAATAATCACAGTGACATTCTTGTAAACAAAACAAGCTTATTTAACAAACTCATTCGTAATAATATATAAATAATTATTTTTTTCAGAATTTTGACAAAATTAAAATTTGATTCATTCAAAAATTTTATATATTTTTATTCAATAATAGACAACATAGTATTTTTAATCTAATTATCTTAATTTCTTTTACATGTCAAATTTTATGAATTTTCAAATTAATATTTAAGTCATTTATATAGTTTAATATATTTTTATTCAATATCGGTTAAAATACATGCAATTTATATATATTTTAAGCTATCATTTGAATTTGTAACATTTCAAAGAAAAATAAAAATTTTACACTTAACAAGAGAATAGAAAGCAGTGTACTTTTTATTTTATGCCTTAACTCTATTGTTGACTGGCAAGATCAAATTGTTTATAAAATTTATATGTTTAAATTCTCCTATATTTTGAAATTTAATCAAATAATATTAAACCAGATAAGAATTATAACTAGAAGAATAGTATATGTAGAAACATAAGTGTTAAGGCTCAAAATCCTAATCATCTAGTGACATAGGAAAACATTTAGATACATATGAAACATAAAATAATTAAGTTAAACTTCCATATGTAACACTAAAAGACTCCCAAGTCAAAGCATCTATGAGAGTTATGTTAAATGCGTAAGCTATATTGTACCCAATGGTAATCAGTTGAACTCTTAAGCAGTAAAAATGTGTTGACACAATACATTTGGCTAAACCCTTTAAAAGCCTTAAATAAATATCCAAAAACATGTAGACGACAAAACTTGTTAAACGCTCTTACTCTAAAAAGGAAATATCCCAAAAAGCATTTAAAACAAACTAGACGATAACATGAGTTAAACCCCTCACTTCGTCCAATGATGAAGTTCTTATTGAATGTTTGGCATCTTAGATAAAAGCTTAAATGATAAACGCTACCTCAAAGTAGAAAATGTAAAAAAACAATTTGTTGTTATGAACAAGCATTAAATATCATTAAATATTCAATGTTCAAAAACAACAAAAGTTATAAGAGTTAAGACATATTCATTGCATGCACAATCTACTCTATTCTATGCAGATAACCTATTACACGCATCCACCTGCTCTATTTGAAATATATCAGAAGCGGACGTTAGAGACAAAGAAGACATTCACGAATGTTCTCTCCATTAGAAGACATATTCATTGTGATTATATATGTGATTATATCTGTGATATGCATATTCATTGTTTGAGAATGACTATTTGAATATCTTGTTTTTGATGATGTACATGATGATGAACATTGTATAATGGACATTTTTGTTGATAGACATTAAGGACTCGTTCTATTGTTATCTTGCACAAAATGACATAACAAATGTTTGATATTATTGATGTGTGTGCTTGATACATGTATTAATGATTGGAAAAAGGTTTACATGTTTAAACAGATTGAAAATGTATTTTTGGTATGATTTAATCTATTAAGAAATCCATGTAATCTGTTAAATTGTCTCAGATTTCTAGTATGCTTTATTGGAGGCAAACTTTTCTAACATAATCCGGTATACAACTTAAGTAAGAAAGTTAGCCAATGCATGTTTTCAAAAGAGTGAAAATATGGTTTAAAAGAAGTCTAAAATTGAATTTTTGCTTAAGTCATTTTGAAATGATGAATTCAATTTCTTTCAAGTCAATACTATTATAATGATCATATTGCATTTATTTTTGGCTGTTAAGAAGTGTTTAATCAACTGCATGCACCATATAATCGGTTAAAATTTGAATTTTGAAATGCTGTCAAAAATTGCTAAACTAGCAGGAAAAACGTAGTGGATTACATTAATAACATAATCGATTAAAATTCGTCAGGATTTTGAAAATGCTATAAATAACTGTCTTGCGCGTTGTTTCAAAAAAAATCTTTGAATATACAATTTTATAACTAACATTGTGATTAAGTTTTGTTACAGAAAGCATCCAAGAATCATCTTGAAGAATCAAGGATCAACTTTGGGTTTATTCATCAAGATTCTATCAAAAAGTGTGTTTAAAGGTTACTGATCATATCTACTCTATTGGAGAGTTTACTATGAAGATCAAGTTTATCTTTTTCAATCTATAGATTGAGTTCTTGTACTGTTGTGCCAGGAGAAGAGAACTGTGATTGTTTTCATTGAGAGTTGGGATTGCTCTCAAGGTATTCTTAGAGTTGGGATTGCTCTAAGGTGACAGAAAATGGGTGATCTTTCTGAGTTGTTATAGTTGGTATTGAGTTAAGAAGGAGAGTACATTGAGATGATTGTTCTCTGTATGTATTGCTTGTAAAAACTTTATCAATATAGTGGAATCCCTTCAACTAAGGTTATTGAAAGAAGACTGAATGTAGGCTTGGCCGAACAAGTATAAATTTGTGTGTTAATCTTTCTCTTCCTTATCTCTTTTATTTGTTGATTCATTTTATTTTTCATATTGCATTCCAAGAAACATCAAAGATTTCAAAAAGATTTTGAAAGAACATATTTTTAAAGTCAAACCAATTCACCCCCTCTTGGTTGAAAGTATTGACCTATCTTTTTCTACAACAATTGTCGCTAATAATCGAATATTTCAAGAGATAATCGATTTATCGTAAAAACTTTTCTAAAAACATGTTTTTGTTGTGATAATTGATTACCAAAAGTGAATAATCGATTATCACATGATTTTTTATGAAAATCTTGATTTTATTAGAATAATTGATTATCATTAGTGTTAATAGATTGTCATAAAGATTTTATGCGAAATAAACCTTTCCTGACCGATTTTTGTGTATTTTGTTTTATGAATCTCTAAGCTAAGTTCTACACATAATTTGTTCACTAATATATGACTTATTACCCAAACCTTAATCACATACATAAATAAAATATAAGTCTTTCAATATCTTTTGTCATCACTTTGAGTTCTTTGGAATTGCTTTTATCATCATCAAAATTTACTCTTTAATACTAATCTTAATCATTTTTTTCTTTTACCAATAATCTTTCACCTTTTTAATGATGCTTAAAATATGTTTTAAGGTTTTTTTTAATAACCTGCAAGTACAACTATACAAGAGATAAACATTAAATAGTCTTTAAGAAATCATGCTTTGCTTTAAACTTTTCTCCCTTTTTTTTTAATAAATAAAAAGTGAACTCTTAAGATAACTCCTCCTAAATGAAATAACTTAATAAAATTGAACTCTTCATAAATTCAGACAACTCATACAATATTGAAAGAAAAGGAAAAATTATTTTATTAATTTAAAATTTAGCACTTATATCATCATATCATCCTTAAAATAACTATCAAATTAGTATTCTAAATGATAAAATTTGCAACATTTTTCCAAATATCATTGTCCAGAATTATGTCTATAGCTTTGACTTTGTTGAATGTTACCCTATCTTTGTATTTAAAGTTAAAATAAAATACTCTTACCAAGTCAAGTAGGAGGTACCTTGGGATTCTACAAAGAATTTAAGCCATTGGTTAGTCAACAATTAAAGAAATTGGAAGTTAGATGCACTAAACCAGTCTGTGTCAATGAATTTGGGTGTAATTAACTTTTTGTCTTTCTAGAAAGAGATGAACTCAGCTCTACTTTCTTGATTAGAAATTTATCCTTCAATGGAGGTCGTTCTTGCATATTGTCTAGTAATTGTGTGAATGATTTTCTTCTAATAGAAAACTTTTTTTCTTGATTTTGCTATTCGGAATACAGGGTTTTGCAAAATATATAAATAAATAAAATTTTGAGAAGAGACTCACTTAGCCACCCTTGATTCTATTTAGTACCACATTTATGCAAAGTAAGTATTATCAAGACATAAGAGTCATAAATACATCATAATCGAAATTTAAAGAAAAAAACACGGGTTGAAAAAGAATTGAATATAATTAATAAAATATTTAAAATAATTTTAAAATTGCATAATATAAAGATGTAAATTACAAAACTTAATATTCATAAAAGCACACAGAAATAATTAATTTTTATTTTATTTTCCCTGAAAAATAAAATTAAACTAAACAGGATTTGGTATAGGTAGCACCCACGCCATCAACTTGAAGACCTTTAGCCTTTTCGATTCCCAATTATTCTCTGCTTCTCTCCTTCAAACAGTCAAACCCTAACACGTTTCTCGCAGGTTTTGTTATTATCATCCAAATTCATTAATTAATCTTTTTCATTATTTTTACTAAACTTAATTTGTTTCTTAAGCATGGTAAAACTTGAGAGTTTACATAAAATTATAGGAACCTAATAAACTTTACTTGTAAGCTCTAATTGTAAAAAGAGTTTACTTTAAATAAAAAATTTAAAATTATTTATAAATAATATAATACTATATTATTATATGATTATGTAAATAACATTTTATATTATTATTCTTTTAGAATCATTTTAATTAGTTACATTATAATATATATATATATATATATATATATATATATATATATATATATATATATATATATATATATATATATATATATATATATATATATATATATATAACAGATGGTTACTGGATTGAGGTCCAAATTGTAACGTTCCGGCAATCCCAGAATTACTCCAGGCCAAGCACGCTTAACCATGGAGTTCTTATGAGTCAGGCTACCGAAAAGTAAATGCATTTTGGTGATATGAGTAGCCAAATCAATTCCTTTAAGCTTATGAGCCGCTCCTTGTCTGTGCCCCTGCACCATGCTTCTTGCACCGGCGTCACTCCCCGCCCTCGTCTCCGTGCCCGGGTGTCACACAAATAATTTCTAATTAAAATTTAAAATTGAAACTCCTAACTTTTAATTATAAAATTCAATTAAAATATTATTTATATAATATAATATAAATTATATTATGTAAGTTGCCACACAACATCACTAAAATTAACACAGTTTTTTTTATAACATTTTGATATAATATAAGTATATTTTTTATTACATTAAAAATACATCAACGTAATAACAAATAAATAATATATTAGTTAAAAAATAACAACTTATACATTATATACCAAAATGTTATAAAAAAACTATAGGAAAATATTTTTTCGATATAAAATCCTCTTTCTTTTACACGGTACAATCCTATACTTTCCATCCTCTTCTGAAAATAATTTATAATTCTAAACGTTAATAAACAAAATATATCGTAAATAATATAATATCATTTTTTTTAAGCAACGAAATTAGTGCAATGGAAGCAATTAAAATCAATTAAAATTGCACCCTTTCTCCACCCAACCACAGCCACCCCAATCACAGCTTCTACTTCCAGACGACGGAAAGAAGGAACGGTGCGGGGCAGAAGAATAACAAGAGTGGAGCCGTAATCCCCTAATCAGTGAGTTTTCTTCACGGATGTTATTTTGGGTTTTAAAAAATCTTCTCTTCGAACTTGTCAACTCAGTTGCAAAATCGACGGAGTTCACGGATTCTATCCGATTCTATAGTTTACATCAAAATTGAGTTGTTTCCAAATTGACTCGGAAGCTTAAACTCGTCCGAGTTAATTCGCGAGTTTGATAACCATCAATCAATAAAAAATCCCAAGCACCATAATATTTAGCATTTTGCACTGCAAAAGCAATTAGGGAGAACCACAAAGTGGAAATGAAGCGATTTTTTTTTACTTTTTTTTGCGATTGATATTTGGTGTGTTCAGGTTTTGTAGTAGTGTGTGGTGTATGGCCTACAGTGATGTGGTGAATTTGCTGTTGGCCGTTGCGGTTTGGTGTACTGCTTACATTACTGTTGCTGTTCTCGCTTCCTTTCGGGCAGTCAATTACCTCTGTACTTTCTGAAACCTCCTTGCAGTTTCACAAGGTTACCATGGGTTATGCACAACTAGTCATAGGTCCTGCTGGTAGTGGCAAGGTAATTCTATTGCTTTCACAGATTTTGCTGAGTAAACCACATACCGAGGTTTTAAATTTGCTATTTAACAAAAATGCAATTATCTGTGTGTCTTGTTTTTTGTGCAATCAGTCTACCTATTGCTCGAGTTTGTATGAACATTGTGTGGCTTCGCGGCGAACGATTCATGTTGTGAACCTTGATCCTGCTGCTGAAAATTTTGACTATCCTGTTGCAATGGGTAAATAAAGTGTGTTATTATGTGGTTATTTCTTTTGAGGGTTTGGATTTTTGTTATCCTTGGAGCTTGACTTTTGTGGGCTGCGATGCTGGCAGATATTAGGGAACTCATTTCTCTGGATGATGTTATGGAAGAGCTGGGATTGGGTCCTAATGGTGGTCTTGTTTACTGCATGGAGTATCCTTTTTCCTCAATTATGTTTTGCAGTACAGTTTATCTCCATGTGTACCCATGTTAGCTTTTGCTGTTTTAAAAATTTGATTTAAGATTTGGTTGCCTTAATAATTATATTTAGGCACCTTGAGGATAACCTGGATGATTGGCTCACTGAGGAGTTGGACAATTATTTGGATGATGATTACTTGGTTTTTGACTGCCCTGGTATTCACGCTCTGTTCTCTACCTTTTTGTTATTTAGTTATGTTTTAGTATCGGAAGTTTGATGTTTGAAGTTTTTGGAGGATATTGTGATTATGAGTTGGTGATAATATTTTTATAGTTATAAAATGCAATAACACTTATGCAAGGCCACCAAATCAGAAGGGGTGGTATAATGAACTACTTTAATTTTGTTCATTGAGAACAGAACGGTAGTATGGCCAGTTTCTGTAATGTTGAAGTCTATATTACGGTTGTTTATCATGATTTTTGGTTGGCTTGACAAGTTGTGATAAATCAGCTTTACATTGTAATGTTTTGCAGGTCAGATAGAACTTTATTCACACGTTCCCGTGTTTAAGAATTTTATTGAACATCTGAAACGGAAAAATTTTAGTGTTTGTGCTGTTTACTTACTTGATTCTCAGGTTTGTGGTAGTTTGCTGAAAATCATATTTTCTTTTAAGCTTTTGGCTTTCTCGTATTTCTTTAGGTTTCCAGCTGTAATGATTTTAAATTGTTTCCAGTTCATGACAGATGTGACCAAATTTATAAGTGGATGCATGGCATGCCTTTCTGCAATGGTTCAACTTGAACTACCCCATGTTAATATCCTCTCAAAGATGGACCTTGTGACTAACAAGAAAGATCTTGATGAGTAATCACTGTCACTAAATTTTCATTCCCAAATTTGTTTTCATATTTTCATTCATTCAAGTTTTAATATACTTTTGCTCTTAGCTTTTTGGATCCAGAGCCCACCTTTTTACTGTCTGAATTGAATCAACGGATGGGTCCTCAGTATGCAAAGCTGAATAAAGCTTTGATTGAATTGGTAGGTCATCTATGATTTTATGGAACTTATGCCATTATCCTCCTTTCCCAATAATATTTTAAGTTAATAAACTGTGTACATGTTGGTTTTCAATGTTAAACCATTTATTAATGTGATGGGAACCAAGAAGACAGAAAGAAAACAGATCATACAAGTAATAGAAAAGTATATGATATTATTGAAAGTATAGGAAAATCAATAGGAGTAGACTCCCATTTCCAGAGCAGAGATCCTCAACAGAGAAATACAGATGATTCTCTATATTCCAAAAACCTTCCTCCTTTCTCTCTCTCTCTTCCCACATCCCCTATAACGGCATTCCTTCTTCTCTCACCCTAACAACCTCTAACAGCCTCAAGATATTGACCCTACTAACCCTACTAGCTCGGCACCTTTCATAGTGCCTTTCTTCCTTCTCCTCACATACATTTTCCATTTGCTAGGGTCCGTATTCTCCCACTAAGAGTGGACCAATGGTTCTTTGGGCCTCATCTCCCTACAGACCTCATCATCATGTCTGGGTTATATACCATGTCATGTTATATTTTCACAATTTGTTAGCAATTTACACTTCCGTCATATGTGTGTTGGGTTTATGTAGAATGTTGGACTACTACCAAGGAACATAGAACATAGATAGCTATATTATTAGAATTGTTATAGACTGAAGTATAGTGGATTTTTGTTGGCAACAATGTCTAAGTCTAAATAAGCAATTGAGTTTATCCTTATTTGTTAGGTTTCTTGGAGACAAGAAACCAGATTTATAATTCAGTTTAAGAAATTAACACACAAATCTTACTGCACAACGGAAATAACACTCTAATTCTGAAAAACATAATACAAGAAAACATGCAACAGTTTCCAAGGAAAGAAATTCCCTTCTACACAGGACAAGCCCTATTCTGAAACAAAATACACACCACCACCGGGAGGAACCGTTTCCTCCTTAAAAGCTAACCCTTAGTAGATTAAATATCTTCTTCTAACGACCCATAAACTGTCCAACTATTGTTAACTGTTTTGTAACTTCTAATTTTGAACCTTTTTCCTAACATACACCGCAAAAGTCTTATTAATACTACTCGAATTCCGAACAACCTTGTCCTCAAGGTGAAAATCTAAAAATTGATCGCGAATGGTCCTTATCTTCTCTTTCTTCAGGCTCCTCTTCCTCTTCATTCTCCCCCACAATTAACACCTGAAGGTTCTTTTCAGGACATTTATGACCAGGACTGTATGGTCCTCCACATTGAAAACATATGCTGTTAGCTCTAACATATGCCCTCTTCCCTACGCTTGACATATTCAGGGTAAGGTAAATTCCGCCATCCTTTGGTTTTGTTTTCTCCTGTATTCGTACTGCCCACCTTAGACTCCAAGGATACTTCCTCTCCATTTCTTCTAGCCGTGCTAAAATGACTAAAACTTCTTGGTTCAGTCTAGGTCTCGTTCACCGTTTCTACTCGAGAAACTATTCCTCCACTCCCTTGAAAACGACTAGGATACAAATTACTTCTAGTTGTTGTTCTCTCCCCTGACCTTACCTCACTTGAAACTCCTTCCACATCTGTAGCAATCTCCATGTCTCTCAATAGATCCTTGGGATTGTGTGGTCGGATCTGATTTCAAATATTAACATGCAAGCCTGCAAAAAGATACCCAAATATTGCTCATTTGTCTGTCTGATGCTTGGCCTACTAACATCTCAAATTCTTGTATGTAATCTTCCACTTCTCCTTGCTGTTTGACAACAACCAATTTTTCATATACTAAAGATCTATCCCTTCCTCCAAACCTTCATATCAATGCTTCCTTCAATTCTTCCCACGTTGGTGTTTTGATTTTCTTCCTCCAAAAACTGAACCAATGATTGGCCCTGCCTTCCATACTAATGAAGGCCAACTTGATTTTCTCCCTAGGTGAAACCTCTTGCACTTCAAAAAAATTTTCAGCCCTACTTATCCACCCAACGGGATCGCTTCCTTCAAAAGAAGGAGTTCCACTCTTTTCATCCATCCTCGCTAGCTCTCCCTTTTATCTTCCTCCCATTCCTCCTCAACGTCATCTCTTCTTCCCACTCTATCTCCATACATAGAACCTCTGCTTCCATCTGACTCTCTTTCCATGTTCTTGAGTCTTTGCAAGATATCCTCCATCATATCTCCAAACCTTTGAAAGTTGGCCCTAGTTTCCTTTCTATTCTCGTCAAGAGCTCTCTCTAATGTACTCACTCTGCTCTCCATGGTGTTTGACTGATCCGACGGGTTGGGCCAATTGTTGTTTCTTGGAGACAAGAAACCATATTTATAATTCAGTTTAAGAAATTAACATACAAATCTTATTGCACAACATAAACAACACTCTAATTCTGAAAAACATAATACAAGAAAACATCCGATCCAACAGCTTCCAAGGGAAGAAATTCCCTTCTACGCTAGACAAACCCTGTTCTGAAACAAAATACACACCACCACCACCAGGAGGAACCGTTTCCTCCTTAAAAGATAACCCTTACTAGATTAAATAACTTCTTCTAACCACCCATAAACTGTCCAACTACTGATAACTGTTTTGTAACTTCTAACTTTGAACCTTTTTCCTAACATACACCTTAAAAGTCTTCTCATTATTTCTTTTATGTAAAAGTAATACTTGGGTGATGTTAAGCAAGCATGAATTGTCATTAAATTTCTGGGTAACATTATCGGGCTGATGTTCCTTTTTTAAATATCATATTTTGTCTGACTGCAATCATACTTATGAGGTTCAGATAGGCCACCTGTGTTATTATTTAACTGCATTTTATTTCCAAATATGGGGCCAGTCTACTAAACTAACCCAATCTTGCTATGTTTCTAGTCACTGTATACTTATTAATCATCCCTTCAAAATAATTATATATATGAAATTTGCGTTTCCTTTGGGATCAATCTTAAAAAATAATTAAGGGAATTGGTTCTGCTTAATCCATTCCCATATATCTTCATGGGACAATCAGTCCCTATCATTTTATTTATTTATTTATTTCCTCTTTCTGAACAGGTTAGTAACTATAGCATGGTGAGTTTTATACCACTAGACTTGAGGAAGGAAAAAAGGTATGCTTCTCTCTTTCTTTTCCTTGCATATCCTTGCTACAGTTCATTTCTTGAGTATTCTTATATTTATATCGTTGGTATATAGCGGATATAATTTTTCTCGTGGCTGTGCATCATAGACTGGTATTGGATATATCTACCATGGGTGATGCTGAAAATATTAGATTTGAATGGTATGAACTAAAACAGGTGTAAATTATTTCTATGATAAAAAGAAAAAATATAATATGATATAAATTAAACTATTATAGTTGAAGATAGCACCATGGACCAACTGGAGGTTCATTGGCCAAGACGGCCCTAGTTTACACCTGTTTTCCTAGGAAAAAGGCTTAAGCTTGACGGCAGTTCAGATGAGGCACTGGTCAGTGGAGGGAATGTTAATTATTCAGAGAGAAAGTATAGATATAGATGTCATAAACAGAAGATCTAGATTAATTGTATCAGTTTCTTATGTTTTCATTATATTTTCTTTTCTCAATCAATACAAGTCAGTTTTATTAGATAGGAAGAAACTGATTCCTATCAGATGAACTCAAATTATGGCTTTTGTAGCTTGTGCTTCCAGAGCTTTTGGATGACTGTGAGTTGGCAAATCGTTGCAGGCTTTGAGATAAATGAACTTTGACTTGATTTTGTATTAGAATTTGCCTCTGTAGTATAATGGATGAAACGAATAGAACATACAGTTTGAATAGTGAGTTGGGGGAAGAATAAGTCTCATCTCTTAAGAAAATAGACTTGTCTTCATGAGATATATGAAGTATGTTGTACTCTGGAATTAACATGCCAACTTGGTATTCTGTTGTGTTCCTTGAATTCAAACTATTTTTTCCCATTTTCAATTGTTTTTTGAAGAAAAGTACATTTTGTTATAAAATTTATTAGTTTTTTTTGTTATGTAAAGTCTGATTTGTTTTCATCCAAACAATTCATTATCTTAAAATTGATTATAACAATAGATTTATTTTGGAACAATATAACTTGTTGGCATTACTAATCATGTTCACGGACTTAAATAACTATAGTAATATTGTGGTAAAATAATATTGTCAAACTACATGAATTCCTCACTCTTATTTCTTATCTTTATAGGCCATGCTAGTCTAACCATTCCATTTGTTACCTTTTTTTTTACTTCTATCTAACCTATTTTTGGTGGATTTGTTTATCTAACCTATTTTTGTTTTATACTTTTTGTTGTATTCTTCTATCTAACCTATTTTTGTTTTATGCTTTTTGTTGGATTTTTATATCTACAGTATACAATATGTACTGGGCCAAATTGACAACTGCATCCAGTATGGGGAAGATGCTGATGTGAAGGTTAAGGATTTTGATCCCGAGGAAGATGAGTAGCAAATATCCTTCCACAATCTCTTTGTATTTTGTTTTACTTGGACATGATGGTGAATGAAGCTCACTCACATTGTTAATACAGTATCTCATTGGATTGCTGTAAATGTGAATTGGGAAAGTTAAACATTTATGCAATTTATCTTTCAATTTGGAAAGGTTGAGGTTGGTCATTCTCTTTCTA
This sequence comes from Vigna nakashimae, assembly GCA_034642375.1. Lineage (NCBI taxonomy): Eukaryota > Viridiplantae > Streptophyta > Magnoliopsida > Fabales > Fabaceae > Vigna > Vigna nakashimae. Next base: position 39,533,798 of record CM067762.1, on the reverse strand, counting down.
TTGTTTGGTTGTGAAACGAATAGTCCTAGAAACAAATGATGAAAACTAATATATTGCAACTGTGAAGTTTGTAATGGCAGATTTCAAGTATATTGAAATTAAAACTGAAACAGAGAATGGAATGTTTTAATACAATCATAGAAATGAGTATTTTAGCTAGAAGCATCAAACATAACCAACATGTACCTTCTGGAATTTCGTAACCTGATACAAGAGAAAGAATTTTAGAATAAGGAGGAGAAAGAATTTTAGAATAAGGAGGTGCAGAGGAACAATTGAGAGAGAAGTGTAACAGAATTCTTCAAAGAGAAGATTACCACACACATAATGACCTCAGGGCACACAATCTTTTAGAAATACATTCTCTCTTACGCCTCATGCTTTTCCTTCAGCTTTTTCCTTACTGATCTCATGTCATGTGTACTTGTAGTATAACTAGCTTTTCTCGTATCCAGTTCAGTATCTTTTTGGCTTTCATTTTTCTTGCACGTTACAATATTTCCTTCATTGAAAACAGCCTTATCCTCAAAGTTGAATTCTGGAAAAGATTTGTGTAACTTAACTACATCCTTCCAAGTGGCAGCAACTACATCCAATGAGTCCCATTGAATTAGTACTTGCGAAACTGACTGTGAGTACTCATAATGATTTTGGATTCCAGAACTTGCAATGGATGAACACAAGGACCAACTTTAGTAGTCATAAGAGGCAAAGGTTAATAAGTGTGTGAAGGACTACCCTTACATGCCTTAAGCAAATATACATGGAAGACAGGTGAATTCTTAGTAGCAGGAAGCTTAAGTTTATAAGCAACATATCCAATTTTTGCCATGATGGACCAAAATACCACATACTTAATTTTTGATTTTTCCTTAAGGCAACAATGTTGTCTATAAGGTTGTAACTTTACTAAGACCAAATCACCTCATCAAAGTGCATATCCTTTTGTCTTTTATCAGCTTGCTGTTTCATGTAGTGTTGAGCCTTAGACAAGTTCAGCTTCACATGCTGAAGGATTGTATCACGAGCTTTGAGCATATCTTGAACAGAAACTGGATCAATAGAAGTAGTTTCATACCTTATGACATTAGGAGGGTCTTTACCGTATAAAGCCTTGAAAGGGGGCATTCCAATACTCTAGTGCAAAGAAGAATTGTATCAAAATTGGGCCTATGGAAGCATATTCCTTTTGGACTGTGAAAAACGAATCATCTAAGATACATCTCTAAAGTTTTATTCAAAATCTCTGTTTGTCCATTCGATTGTGGATGGTATGAAGAACTCATAGCAAGTGTGGTACCTTGAGCCTTGAAAAGATGTTGCCAAAATGGGCTAATGAAAACTTTGTCCTTGTCAAAGACAATGCAATGAGGTACACCATACAATTTAACTATGTTGTAAACAAAAACTTCAACAACTATCTTACTTGTATATGCAGTCTTGAGTGGAATGAAATGACCAAACTTCGAGAGTCGGTTTACTACCACCATAATTTGAGTACCCATGCGACAAGGGCAAACAAGTGATGTTGTTGACTACTCATACGACAAGGGCAAACAAACGATAAAATCCATTGCTATATAATCCCAAACATGTAACGGAATTGGCAAGGGCTCTGTTAATCCCTTGGGTAAAGCTTGTTGCATCTTAGCTTGTTGGCAAATTTGACATTCACGAACAAATTTTTTAATCCTCTGTTGCATTCTAGGCCAAAAGAATTTAGAACAAATTCTAGCCATGGTTTTTGCAACTCCAACATGTCTTCCTACCTTCAAAGAATGAAATTCCAACAACACCTGATTGATAATGTCCTCATCCACTGGTAGCATGATACAACCCTTCCAAAGCAATAACCCATCCTTAATCCTATATTCTTGGGACTGTAACTGATTTGCTAAACATTGATCATATAAGTCCTTCAACCTTACATCTTTTTGAGTTGTCGTAACTACCTTTTAAACCATTGACTTGTTGGTTCTGACTATGCCATCATAACACTTCTTAATAACGCATTAACAGGTACACTCTCTTTTCCCAGTTTATATTTGGATTGTGAGATCAAAGTCCAAGAACTTCGGTAACCACTATTAGTGCTCTAGAGTTTGCAAACGCTTTTCTACTAATTCCTTTAAGCTCTTTTGATTCGTTTTAATAATAAACTTGTGGCTTAAGAGATAATGTCTAAATTTTGCCAACGCCTCAGTAATTGCATGATTCACGTGTATACGTAGATTGCTTTTGCATTCTCAATGACAATTTCTTAGAAACATAAGTTATGAGATGAGTACCTAGACTTAAAACTACTCCTACCCCTAAGCCAAAAGCATCAGTTTCAAGAACAAAAGGAGTCGAAAAATTTGGTATAGCCAAAATCGGTGTTGTAGTGAGTGCTTCCTTCAATTGTGTAAAGGTCATGGTCGTTGCTTTAGTCTATTTAAAAACATTTTTCTTCAACATATCAGTTAATGGAGCTGCTATTTGGGCATACGCTTTGACAAATCGCTAGTAATGCATGTAAAACCAAGGAAACCTCGTAGCTGTTTCAAGTTAATTGGTCTTGGCCACATTTTGGTTGCCTCCATTTTTTTTACAATCCATAGCAAACCTAGATCCTGAGAGTGTGTGACCAAGATAGTCTATTTCCTCTACTCCAAATGAACATTTGGAGAACTTTGCATACAATTGATGACGCTCTAAAATTTGCAAAACCACTTCTAAATGATACACATGTTCCTTTAGTGAGGAACTATATACAAGAATATCATTGGAAAAACCCAGAACAAATTTTCTTAATATTCCTTGAAAAATATTATTCATAAGACTTTGAAAAGTGGCTGGAGCGTTTGTTAGTCCAAAGGGCATGACAAGCCACTCAAAATGTCTATGATGCATATGAAAAATATTTTTATAACGATCCTCTAGATTCAACAAGATTTGATGATATCCCGATATCAAATCTAACTTTTAGAAAATATCATGTCACCAAAAAGTTCATCAATCAGCTCATCAACACTAGGTATCGAAAAACTATCCTTTATAGTAATTGCATTTAATGCTCTATAGTCAATACAAACTCTCCAAGAATTATCCTTCTTTTTCACAAGTGTGAAGAAAAAGGACTCTTGGTTAAATAATCATTTCCTGAAGCATGTCATTAATAAGTCTCTCAAGCTCTTCCTTTTGACTATGAGATAGCGATATGGCTTAACCTTTGTTGGATTTGATCCTTCCATTAATAGAATAGAATGAACATAAGCATGCTGTGGAGGCAAAGTTGAAGGTGTAGAGAAAACAAAACCATATGCATGCAATAATAATGCAATTTCAGTTTCTATATTTTGCTGGTAATTCAAACAAAGGAAAAGATTGAATATTTGAATCCACCATTTTCATGTTATAAACCTCTGTAATGGAATTAGTGTTGACCATTCTACGGATATGATGCAATTGAGCCTGCATTGGAACATTATCAACATCTCCTACAAACTTACCATTATACAAGAATTTTATATTTAAGGCTTCATAATCAGCCACATGAAGACCTAACATTTTCAACCAGTTAGCTCCCAGAATAAGATCTGCACCTAAAGTTAGAAGCAAATATACAGGCATTTGGAACACATTCCCCTGAGCATGTATGACCAATTTCTGAATTAAACCTTTCGCTGCTATATAATTCCCATTTCTTACCATTACTTTGAACATGGGGGCTGGTTTCACCGGCACCTTCAAAATTTTTGCAAGAAGAGGTTGCAAAATATTATCTGAACTCCCTCCATCCACTAAAACAGTCACGAGTAGCTTGTCAATATAAGCTAAAAATCGAATTGTACCCATCCCAACGCCACCTTTAAGTGCATTAAGTGATAAACGATGGTTCTCAATCCCAATTTCTTCATTAACAACCTCTAGATCAAGATCAGGTGGTGGCTCATAATTAGGATCCAACAAATCCTCCTCTAGATTAAAAAACAAATACTGTCTATTTGGGCATCAATGATTAAAAGTAAATTTGTCATCACAAAAATAACATACTCCTTTTTCTTTGCGAAGTTCCATTTCAGTTGGAGTTATTTTTTTGACATATTAGTCAAAGGTCGAATTGTAGGTTTTGGTAATAATGGTGGAAGAGATGATTTAACCATAGGTTTGGGCTATTGTTGTGAAGTATTAAAACTCGTTGAAGCCACTAGAGAATAACATCGAACAAGCAATGAATTAGATTTAATTGTGGGTGAGTATCGATCCTCATATAACTTTGCCAAGGCTATTGCTCTCATCAAAGAAGTAGCAGTTTGAACTACCACATCATGTCTAATTTCAGCATGTAAACCACTCAAGAAACAATTTAGTAAAGCTTCATCAGATAAGCCAATTGATTGGTTTGCCAACGACATAAATTTCAGATAATAATCGAAAATTGTACTAGTTTGGTGTAATTTAAACAACTCAGCCATTAGGCATCAAAAGAAGAGGGACCAAACTGGGATTCCCAAGCGCGTGTCAAATCTATCCAGGATTGAACTACAGATACACGTTGAAGCATTTCAAACCAAGGCACAATACCTTTTTCGAAATGCATTGCAACAATCTCTACTCTCTCTACATCAGGTGTATGATGATAGTTAAAGAATTTTTTTGCCTTAAAAGTTCGTTCTAACACCGATGGTTGACCATCGAAATGTAGAAATCCCAAAGATATGTCCTTAGTCGGTAACGCAACATGCAACTGATTTGCTCTCGAAGCGACACCATGGAACAAAGATTGCGATTTCACTATTAACTCTAAAGATTGATGAAATTGATCCATACGAGCTTGCGCATCAGCCTGGACTTGTTGAGTATGAGCCCATTGTTCATAGTCACAAAATTCTAGTATATCTATTAGTTTTCGAAGTTCATCAGAATGACCATGTACTTTGGCCTATAATTCCTTCAAATGAGTGTTTTGCGTCAGTGAAAGCACTAATGAAACAAATAATACTAGAAACAAATGATGAAAACTAATATATTGCAATTGTGAAGTATATAATGGCATAATTCAAGTATATTAAAATTAAAACTGAAACAGAAAATGAAATGTTTCAATACAATCATAGAAATGAGTAGTTTAGCTAGAAGCAGCCAACCTAAACAACATGTCCCTTCTGGAATTTTGTAACTTTGTACAAAATAGAAAGAATTTCAAAATGAGGAGGTGCAGAAGAACAATTGAAAGAGAACCGTAACAAAATTGTTAAAAAAGAAGATTACCACACACATAATAACCTTAGAGAACATAATCTTTTAGAAATACATTCTCTCTCTTATACACCTCATGTTTTTCCTTCACCTTTTCCTTATCGCATGTCATGTGTTCTTGTAGTATAACTAACTTTTCTCTCGCATCCAACTCAATAATTTTTTTTTGGCTTTCATTTTTCTTGCATTTTAGAGGTTGTAACATGTATTTGGACCCCTTAAAGTTGGTTACTACTACTTATAGCTTTCTATAAAAGGGTGATGGCAAAGTAGAGAATTTGGAACGACAATGGTTACAATTTGGATAGGTATAAATGAGGATAACAATTTTATCACCTTTGTTATCTTCACTTATGTTTTAAGTCAATAAATAAATATCAAAATTGGAACACTACTAGATGTATTCATTCATGTTTTTGTTGTCTTCGGTTGCGTTCCAAAGTAAATAAATAAATATAATTTAAAAAAATACTAAAAATATATTGGATGTAATCGTGTTTGAGTTAATTTGTCTAAAATCTTTTGTTAAAGCTAGAACATATACATAACGTATTTTTATTATTTAATATACAAGCTTTATAATTTGTATGCATTTGTGATTGTACATATTTGATCGCATTTAGATTCAATTTTAATTAGGAATTCATTTTATCTTTATATTAATTAAAATTTCATTCTTAAATCACCTAAATATAATATTTAAATTAAAAATATTTAAATATAAAATAAAAGTTTCTCACTTAACATGAAAAAAAAGATCGTTTATATATAAAAAGATGAAAATTAAATACCCAAAAAATATTAAAAGTCGTTATTTAATAAATAAAATTAATATATAAATATATTTATATAAATATATAAATATCATAAGTCTGTATTGTATATAAATATAAATATGAAAGTTTAGATATTAAATACGTAGTTTATATATTCATTTACCTTCTTATCTCTTTATTTAAAATTTATATTTCTAAATTTTAAAATAAGTGTTTGACTAACTATCTCTCTACTTAAAATTTATATTTATAAATTTTGAAATAAATATTTTATTAATTATAGTTTAATTATTTTCAGTTGATGATTGTCACGTCTCATTAAATGCACCGCAGAGCCACCCGTTTGCTTTTATAAATGCACTCACGTCATTGCTCAGATGCATTAAAATTGCACTCAACGTTCCATGCATTAACGCCAAGTGTCACAGTAGAAACTTCGGAAGTCAGTTAGTGGATTGCAGGTTTCAACAGGAGAGTGCACGACCGTTTGAAAGCAGGGTAACAAAAATGATTTTCTGAAAACGCTGCTCACTCTCCTGCATGCACCTTCTTCTTCCTAACTTCAGACCTCCATTTTCTCCTCCTTCTCTCTAGAAACCTCTTCCTTCTCTCTACTGAAACTCACCCTTTTCCTTCTCCATTAATCACTCAGAAACCATAGAAGTACTCCAAGAGTCATAAGCTTCAATTTGGACCGAACAGATCCAGATTCTGAAACTGGTAAGTTCTCGTTTCTGGTCGTTCGTTTTCTGGTTACATGTAAAACCCAGTTTTGGGTGCATGCAGTGGTACCATCTAAGTTCTTCTTTATTCTTATGGTTAGACTTAATCATTGAGGGTAGAAAGCTGTAGTTGGGCGAAACAAAAATCATACTCTTAGGACGTTCATCACTGATCCAGGTAAGGGAAGCTTATTCAATTTAATTCATATGTTGTATTGTGCTGTATGGATGTTCTGCGAATTGCATGAAGCATGATCTGTGATATTGATTTTTGATATATGATCATAAGTATGGACTGATGTTTGGTGAATATGAGATGAACTATAGTATGAGTATTTGAAATTATGAAATGCATGTGCTGAAAAATGAGTAAGTGTAAATGAATTCTTAAATATGAAATTCCTATGATAATGAACGTTTGTCATTGAACGGTCCTTGACCGTTCGGTGTTGTTACCAAACTTCTTTGAAGTTGAATTCTTTCATTTGGAAAGAATTCTAGTTGAGGACGAACACCCTCTTGTATTAGTACTACGTTTGAGCATTCAGTCAAACGTAGATATCCTGAGTGCTGTGTGAGGAATTGAGAAGCTTGAAAATATACATTCGAACACTTAGTCATTTTGTTAAAAACGTAACTTTACCATCTCGTCCTATATAAATTCCTATTTCTATTATTTCAAATTAGCGATGGGTCTCGACCCAAAGCGTACGTTATGAGTGGCGCTCAGTCTTATACCGAACGCTCGTTCTTATCTTTAAGTACCAAACAAGTGTAAATAGCGTTCGTCCAAATTTCAGTAAATCCGCGTACTGCGTTCGGTTTTTGATTGGCATTCGGATTTCTTGAGGTGAATTCAAATAAGCTAAACATTCATAAACATTCGATTTCTTCATATGAATGCTTCTAAGTATTATTATTGGAACGTTCGGTCATAGAGTCGCAACCGTTGGCGAGGACTTTTCAGCGTTCGGTTAGATTCAGTTCACAAATGAATTCTCATTGCAATGAACGTTCGGTTCTTGCACTCCCTACTATATCTATTACGTTCAGTTTTTCTCTCAAAAACGGCAATAAACCTCTCGGTCCCATTCTATTCTAGAATTGGAGATCTTTATGTCTCGTTCCTTGCGTTCGTCCTCGTTCTGAGTGAGGATAGAACGTTCGACATTTGGTGTCTTTAAAAACCTTTGAACAGAGATGATATTTAACTTATTGATAATAAAGACGAATCTGAGAAAAGTGATAATGAAAGATGGAATTGAGAATGATTAGGGATGAAATAAAAAGAGAATGTGATATGAATGAAATGATGTGAAGTTGAACGAGCGTTCCGAGGAGGAATGACTCATGGATGAATATTGAATTTGTAAAGTATGAATGTGGACAAAGCTTAGCTGGCGATTCATCCTGATGTTCCGTGAGTGCTCGTCCTCATATAGAGGGGAGTATGTCATGTGTGGGAACGACAAGAGGTCCTAGTCCTTAAATGTACTTAGGACGGAATGGACTAACCTCGGGTGGCAGCTGATGAGAGCAGTTACTACACCACCTGGGTGCACGAACGTCGTAGCTACACAGAATTCATACAGTCCGGACAGTCAGTCTAGTATCAGGAATTGATTGATTTAAAGAGTTGTTGAATTGTACGTTTGAATGTATTTGAATGTATTTGATGTGTTATGAAATGAATATGTTTTACTTGAATTAAATTCAATAAGCTTACCCTGCATGTTTCCTTGTGTTGTCTCGTTTTGTACGTCCGTCCTTGTCTTTGCAATGATCATCCGTGTGGATGTGAGCAGATGGAGAGGCGTTGCTTGAGGAAGCTTTGGAAGAAGGAATTTTGGAGGAAGCAAACCTCGTGGAGGTGGAAGTGAAGGCCGAACAGTAGTGCCTTCGGTTGGCTGATTAGTTTAGTTAGTTTAGAGCACTGTATTAGAACGAACCCTCTCCTTTTGCTTATGTTTGATCGTTCGGTATTTTCCTGTGTAAACCGTTCGGTCAAGTTTTATTTACGCTCGACCTAAATTTTGTAACTCTTCTACAAGGACGTTCGTCCTTGCATGTTCGTTCTTTTAGTTTGAAAAACTGTACTGGATTATTATTAATGAGATTATTCTAATATATAGTTTATAGCTGTATTTTTGGGATGTCACAATGATAATCATACTTTATTTAAATTTAGAGTTAACCTTTCAGACGACTAACCATTCAATCCTATTTCTTGAATTGCATAATTTCAATTGTGAGAGTGTTTGATTAATTGTTGACGGTTGGATCAGTGACTTACTAAACAGTCATATTATATACAAGATAAAATGATCAAACACAATATCTTTTTACAACTACTTATTCTCGTGAAAAAGCACATTACATATCAAATGCTCTCAACAATAATAATAATCAAAATATATTCTCTTATGTTATCTCAAAGGGCATAAACACATGTCATTTTTAGATGAAGTGTTTCTATTTAAATATGCAAAATTAAAGCAACAAGAAACATTATGCCCTTTCGAGCACTTTGAAAGTTTTTATATTGAATATAACTAAATATTCTTTTTCATTGTTTCATCAATATCGTATATTTATAACTATAAATCTAAATTTGATTTTTATTTACTTTAATATATTTTCCTCGTAGCATGCTTCTATCTTTACTTGCAATAAACAATAAATAATTAATCCATTATTTTTTTTCTTGTAATTGTTATATTTACATTAAATTCATGTTGAAAGAAATTACAAAAGATTTTATTTTTTTATGTGAGTCTGTCCACAAACTCATAACCCTTCAGCCTATTTAACCCGCTTATACATATAAATCCTCTTCAGCCTATTTTTAATGAACGAATGTGGGAAGAACCAAATCAACAAATCTTACAAACTCCAAATTATCTAATTCTTTAACTCTTTTTTATGTGAACTTGGACCATGATTTTTTGTATAATACAGGGAAATCTTAGAAAAAGCTCAGCATGTGTTAGGAGGCTCAATTTTTGACGAATTTTCCTTTTAAGAGAGATTCGAAGGAACTCCCACTAATCCTACTTACAGAAGTCTAAGATGTTCTAGAGGAAACTCGAAAGAAAAAGTAGAAAATTTTTTCTTAAGTGAATGCAGACACGAAGGTTAAAACATGCCCTAATATAAGTAAATTAGTTTTGTATATTTTGTTTACAAAATGTTAACAAAATAAACACAAAGTATATATAGAGGCACCCAAACAAACTACAATAAAAAATGATCCTTAATTGTAATATTTTCAGCAACAGATAACTAATGTCGCTGAATAAACTTGAATAAGATAATTAAAAATCCTTGGTTTCTGTTTTTCCACGCATAAAAAATGCTGGTTCTTGAGGTAAAGGCAGTTTTCCAACTTGATCACAGCTAAAATAAGAAGCAATTTTTGCTATGATAGGCCTCTGATCTGGGTTTCCCTGCACACATAATAGACCAATTTGTACACACTTATTGATTTCTGTTTCAGACAAGGAGTGTGGTAATGAGGGATCCAACAATTCAAGTACTCTGTTTTTCTTCCACTTCTTCCAAACCTGCAATTAAGATGCTAAATAAATGCTCATTTATCTTTTTCCATGATATCAATGCTCTTTAACATCTTCCCAAAACTCTTCTTATTAGTTAAATCTATTGAGAAATTACAAAATCATGAATAAAAGTCATCAAATCAAAAGTCAAGGTTAGAAATTTCACACGAGTGATAACAAACCCTATCTTACAACCTATTTTTTTTTAGAATTGAATTAGGTTTATAATATCTAATGATTCTCATTCAATGTTTAGAAGTATACTAAAATATGTTGAAGAACCTGTTACTCATATTTTTCTTGGAATCTAATATTAAGATACTCACATGGCTCAAGAGATCATCCAAATCTTTTCCATTCCCATCAACGTTTCTCTTCCCACTGATTATTTCAAGAATTATAACTCCAAAACTAAAAACATCAGATTTCATAGAAAATTGGCCAAGCATTGCATATTCAGGAGACATGTAGCCACTGCAAAACAGTAATAAATTCACAAACTCATAATCTGAAACCAAACAATTCCTTTGTTTTGTTTGAGAAGAAAGTTTCTGAGCATCAAAGCTTACTATGTTCCAGAAATTATACTTGTATTCCCTTGCATTTGATCAATGGAAATAATCCTTGCTAATCCAAAATCTGATATTTTTGCGTTCATTTTGTTGTCTAACAAAATGTTACTAGGTTTAAGGTCACAGTGTATAATGTTAAGATGAGAATCCTCGTGAAGATAGAGAATTCCTCGTGCAATTCCTCTTATAATCTCGTAACGTTCGGACCAACTTAATTTCCTATGATTTTGAGGGCCTGTAAAATTTAACATGAGACAAAACCATTTTTAATGATCAGAAATGTTTGAAAAAGAAAACAAAGATAAGGTTTAAAGTATCATACTGAATAGGTAGTAATCAAGGCTTTTGTTGTGCACAAACTCATAAATCAGTATCTTCTCATTCCTTTGCACGCAAAATCCTATCAGTCTCACAAGATTTCTGTGTTGAAGTTTGGAAATTAGCAAAACCTCTTTCTTGAATTCTGTAGCTCCTTGACTGGAATTTTTCTTTAGCCTCTTTACTGCTATTTCAAGTCCATTTGAAAACACACCCTGCAATATACATGCTATTAATAAACCTTAAATTGACATTGCAGCAAAATTCTCCATTACTGTTTAACACAAAGCATAAGTTAGCAACCTTGTATACTGCTCCAAAACCACCTTCCCCTATCTTGTTATCATCAGAAAACTTGTTTGTTGCTTCTTGAATAGTACTCAATTCAAATTGCAGAGAGTTCAATTCTGCTGAAATCTCTTCTCCACCTAAACCAAAAATGTAGTCAGTTATAAATCAGTAGTTCAGTGAAGAACAGAATCTCCACTGCAAAGTAAACTTGAACAGAATGGAACTATGATCATAGAAATGAAGATTGTTTCCAGTTCTTCATTACAATTTCCTTTCCGGTGCTTGAGATCCTTCCTTAACTCCCTATGTAACAAATAGCAAACAAAAAACAAAACAATAACTGGAACAAGGCCATGAAAAAATATGATTGATGCAATTACTCCCAGATTCTTTCTTTTTCCTGCAATAGAGATTAGTATCAACATAAGTAACTATTTCTCTGAAATATGTTAAACAAAGGATACACATAATTAAAGTACGATCTAACCTCTAAGAAGTGGGAAAAACAGATAATGATCATATCTAACAATACAGCTCGGATATATAACTCTTCCTCCTATCTTGCCTCTTGAACATGTTTGAAGAAAATTCATGGCATCCCTAAGGCACTTTCTGCAATTTTCCTTGGAGAGGTATGGCATGCACTGAGCAAAGCCAAAAATGTGCTTGTCCTGAGAGAATGTTATTTCCTTCACAGCAAATTTAACAGAACCCATTTGAGCTTCACTGGCTGCAGTCAGAAGATCCTCCATCAAGGAACTCAGCATTCTGTTGAAAATATCCAATTCCCCCTCATAATCCTCACTGTTCTTAACACACCATGATGGCTTTTTCTCAGTAGTGTTGTAGAAAAACCTGTTTGAGTAGCGAACCATGCATTCATGGGTCCAAATTATAGCCTCTTTGTTGAAGACACACTTTGATTTAAGTGTCTGGATTGAAGTATTCACACATTCTCCACATTTCTCCATATATCCATTGCACGTGAAGAGGCCATAGACAGTGTCTTGTTTGTTTGTTCCACTCACTGTGGTGTTGTAATAGTTGGTGGTGTTAACTTTGGATGTAAGTTTAGATAAGAGTTTATTCAGATTCAATTGGTAACTACTTTTGGGACTAAACTTTGGCTTGTCTGTGCAATCGTAGTGCCTGAAAGTTGAGGCTGTTTCAGTTGCTAAAATGTTAAGGGTGCCAAGTAAGTAGAACATAAGCATCGAGAACAATTTCAGACGGATCAAAGAAGCCATGTTTTGGGATATTCCTTCTGCTTAATGTTAATACTATGATACACCACAGCTGGATTAATCTTCAAGAAGTATTTGGATTTAATAATTAGTCTTTATTTTAATCTAATATATGTGTCTTCAGTGAACTAAGTAAAATATTAAAAGCTTATTTTTCTTTCATTTACTTTTGTGTCTGAAGTATAGAGATAATATTTGTTCGTTGTTTTTTAGGATGCTATCTATGTTAATTAACATGCTAAGTGTAAGTGTGATCCATCTTACATGATAGAAATTATATTTTCAAAACTTTTTAAAATTTATAATGAGAAATTATCAAAAGATGGTAGAAAATAAACCAAAAATCAGGGGTAACAAACATGTTAAACTTTATTTATTTTGAAATTTAAATAAAAAAATATTACCTTTAATAGAAAACTTCACTATTTCTAATATAAAGAAGTATATTTTAATCTCATTTCAAATTATTTTATTTTCCTAAATATTTGTTAAAATTAAATAATTCAAATTTATTAAATCATACTTTTCTCTTTTAAGATAAAGTATTGCAATTATTAGAGATGTAAAATGCTATTTCATCGTCAAAAAATTATTAATAATTAAAAAAATATTAGTATTGAAGATTTTTTTAATCAATTTTGATTGATGGTAGTACGAAGTTTTTTCTCAATGATGTTGTTTTTGTTAATGTCAATTATAATCGATCGATTTTAATTAAACTTAATACATTTTTTTTGTTTAAACTTTCGGATGTTCCTCGTATTTGTATAAAAATCTCAAGTGAGTTCTCATGTTTGCAACTATCTCCGTCATAATATTTATAAAATGAGCCAATTTTACCCTAACCGTTAAGTTGTCACATACGACGTTAAGAGGTGCTGATATGGTGCACACTGATGTAAAAGTGTCTGATTATGTGGATTTCTTTTTAAAAGTAAGAGTTTTTGATGTGGCAAAATTTATTCCTAATCTAACAAAGAAATTGGTTTCTAATCGAAATTTACAAAGACTCGCCGGCCACCAAACTTCCCCATGGAAGAAATGGGGAATGTAATTAAACCAATTTAATCCTAATTGAACCCAAAAAATCTAAATTGAACTCAAAATATTGCTTTCCTCTCTTTAATTTGAAAACCCAATATGGGTAGTCCCTCTTCCTCTTCTAAATACGTTAGGATTTTTTTTCTCAATCTATCCTGTGAACTCTGAACTAAAGGTTCAAACTTTTGCTCCCAATCCTCAAAAAAATAAAACCTAGCTTGAGGGCTCTTTGATCTCTTGCAAGAGGACTTCTAGGGGAGAACCTATCTTTTTCCCCATATCTCTTTCGGTCTCGCGGACAACCCCAACTCTGGGAAAGGTTCTTCCTTCACGCGAGCACTTATTTTCTTCCCCATATCTCTTTCGGTTTTGCGGACAACCCCAACTCAATATTTTAATGCCTGTACTTATTGTGTATACGAATATGTTTTTCAAAGATACTATTTGGGCTCTGTAATGTCTTCATCACCCAATTTAAACACTGATCGTCACTTGAAAAAGAGACAAGGACTTGAAACCCATTGATTAATACCTATTCATTGCCCCCAATAATAGAGAACACTAAAAAACAGATTCAACATCCTAGCCACAACCATGTTCAACCTCCAACCACCCGAAACCCCAAAGCCATACCCAATAAACAAATAAGAAGATAATCGTAGGTGACATCGCCGACACCAAGTGTGGATTCCGAGTAGAGGCGAATCAATCATGACGGCTCAGGATTCGCATAGTGGAGTGCGTTTTTTTCCCTCACCTATGATGCCTTCAGTGACGACCAAGATTACCGGCGATGACGTGACGATGAGCGTTGGCAGTGACACAGTGTGGCAATTTAGTGGCGAGCCTTGGTCGTGGAGGTGGGCACAGTCCAGGAGCCGTAGCGCGTGAAGGGAGAAATGTTGCAGGTGGCAGCGGCGCTTCCAGCATGGGTGATGTTGCCGACAGCGATTTCGGCCGGCCATGGAGGTGCGCGGCAACACTGGTCAAAAGGAGAACCCTTTTCTTTCTGAAGAAGAGAAACCCTCTGTTGCGGCTATCTAGGAAGAAGAATGGGACAACCTCTTTTTTTCTCGTTCTTGGAAGAAATCCTTAAAGAAAGAGCTTTTTACTGCGCCAATACAAATTTCTCAGACAAGACGAAGAGTATCAGGTTCTTAAACAAGACGAAGAGATCAAATGAAATCCATAATTTCCTAAAGTAAACAATTTGATTTGTGCTATGTCAAACACTCCTTATTTAAATAACAAAGTCCATATAATCAAATAATACACATCAACATATTATCTGTACACCACGTCATCATCACTTAACGCCCTATGTGACAACTTAACGGTTAGGACAAAATTGACTCAATTTTACAAATATTATGACTCAATTGAGACAATTTCAAATATGAGGACTCACTTGAGATTCTCGTACAAATATGAGGACCATCCGAGGGTTTAAACTTACATTTTTTTATCACATTTAAAATATTTAATTTTAGCTTGAATTATAATTGAGTTTAAATTCACTTTTTTAGCTTAAATTTGTTTATTTCATATTAATTGAATTTTAACTAAAACATTGATTAAAATTAATTTTTAAAGTATTGGGAGATGTTCAAGATAAACTTCCTAATTAGATTTGTCTAGACAAGTCTAATTAAATTGTCTAGTCTGATTGAATTTCATTAGATGGTTTGATGGACCATGTATAAGTTGAATTTTGATTATATGATGTAATACATAAAATCTTCTCGAACTTCCTAATTTGTGTTTTGTGCAGCTTTAATTAAGCTCTCGTTTATAGTTGATATAATAATAGATTATCTAATGGACTTAAGGATGATGTTAGCATATTGATTTGATGACTTTTTAGTGAGGTGAGAAATTAAGATTATAAGCTTAATGAAGAAATAAATTGTTTTATAAACAAAAAAGTAAAGTTGATTTATGGCAAGTTGAATGGACTATACATCTACTCTATGAATGGTTAGATGTATGATGTGTGGACCACTGACTCTTCTACTCAAGTGCTCACTTTGCAAGACGACCTTCATGAAGACTTGTTTTTATGTGTTAAAGCTTTTGTAATAAGTAGATTTATGTATAGAGATTTATTTGTTGTTGATTCCATGTATTGTATGGTTTAAAATTTGTTTTGGAGTCACAAAAACTCTGTAATAATCTATTAACACTTAAAATAATCGATTATCACAAAGATTTTTTAAAGGTTACTAAAAACTCATTGTCTCTAGAATAGTCGATTACCAACCTATGATAATCGATTATCCATAATCAACTATGACTTACCATAATCGATTATCACGACTAGCTGTTGGAGTTTTTAGGCATGTTTTTTGCCATTGTGCATTCATTAAATGCATAATCGATTACCATAAGTGGATAATCAATTATCACACAAGAAATAGCTAACAATGGATTTTTTGAGGTGTCCTTGAGTGAGGTCTTTATAAAGATGATTTAGATTCTCATTTTAACACACGAGAAACACGAAATCATAACTGTTCATTTTTTAGTTATGAAAAGTATGATTTAGGGTTTGTGTAACCCTTGCTTTGGCTTTGAGAACTTGGTGTCGGCATAGAGCTAGAACTTTCACTAGGAGTGTGATTGAGTGATGTTGTTGTTGCTAAGTGAAGCTTGTCATCCTTTGTAAATATTCAAAAGAAGTGTTCATTCTTCGTGAAACATTCGAAGGAGGTGTTCATCCCTTGGGACCTTGAGAGGAAGTGAGTTTCATCTATTGTAGCAACAAGAGAGGTGTTTTCTAAACCCTTAAACTTGTCTTTCTATGTGATTGTAATAGTTTATTGGTTTTGTGATATTGGAACATTAATCTTTGTTTGGGATTAGCAACTGGATGTAAGATCCTTATGATCTGAACTAGCTAGTATAAAATTGTCTGTGCAATTTTCTCTCTTTCCTTACTATTTATTATTGTTTAATTATCTGCTAAGGAAATTAAAATTAAGAGAAAATTATTAAAGACACACATTTGTGATAAGAAACCAATTCACCCCCTTCTTGGTTTATTGTTTAAGTTAAACATTTTGTTGCACCGCTCTGACACTTTTTGCAACAAATTTTTTTACGTTGGATTGAATGAATTAAAGCTACCTATCAAATTAATACTACTTTAAAAAGAAACTTCAGTATTGCCAAGTTCGTAGTTAACAAATTAGATAAGGTTAAAGTAACCTTGAGTCGTTTTCCAACGAATACAAAATTGGTTTTCAATACTTGACTCTTATGGAGACTTTGAAAGGTTAGTAAAATACAATGCAATGTTTAAAAATAAAAGTGAAAATATATCCTAATGAAATTAATATTGAAGAATGCTTGAGTTTAATTGAAGAACAAATAAGAGACTTTAAGGCAATTATTATGAAATAGGCGATGTTTTTCCAAGATAGATTCATTATCGATTTTCTAGAGATTATTATTCAATTAATTATTGTTCAAGTTTCAAATTAATTTGAGGGCGATATTAAAATTAATCAAAGTATATTTCTCAATCAAAAGTAAGACGTTTCTAGATTATTCACAATAAATTCAAGCAAAGTAAATTCTCAAATAAATCCTATTGTGTTTAATCATGACTATTCTTAAATCTCATTACCAAGTTAAAAGTTAATTAATCAAAGTAAAGTTTCAATTAATTACTGTTAAAGTTCTTACCACTAATCAAAGTACATTATCAATTGATAGCAAAAACTCATTCAATCATATGAAAGTTACTAAATTCAATCAAAGTACTTTCTTAATCAAACCTAGAAACCCTTGAACTCATGATAAATATCAATGTAAATTAAAACACTTTATGATGTAAAAACCATTACTTTTGACGTGATTAAGAGATGAAAGACATAGAAGAAGGATAACCCAAATCAATAATGAAAAGAAACAAAGATATTTAATTCAATTTAACCTCAAAATCCATAATGAAATTACAGTGGAATAATCTTATAAGTTTAGCCCTCCACAATTTGAGTGGAATACATGATAAAATAAAAGTAAGAGGTAGTGGATGATTGCTTCCTAGTGGAGGAGTTCGAGTGAATGAGTGATGGGTCTCTTTTGCTTCCCCTGAGTCTCATTATATAAGAATTGATTGGACTTCAATTCTGAATATTTTGTTGATAAAATCTTTTATCTTGTACTGCAGTATTTTTCAAATAATTAACAGATTTTAGATAATTATAAAAATATTCGGTAGATGTGTTGATAAAATCTTTTATCTGATATTGTAATATCTCTCAAATATTTAATAGATTTAGTTAGTTTTTAAATATTTGGTAGATATTTCTGTTGATATTTTCAGATATAATTATCTTGAAAAATATTTAATAAATTATTAACAACTGATTTTTCCCCAAAATTGCATTTCAATCCTTCTTACTTTTCCAGAATTGCATAAAAGCCCATAAAGTTTCAATTATTAATAACCATTTATCTTTACTAAATATATTGTTATATTTGATAGACACATGTTTCATCCAGTATAGTCCCTTAGTATAAGTAATCGTTTAAACATTATATCTTGTGATTATTATTTTATTGAGTGTTGTTTTTTAAACCTCAAAATCCGAGTTGTTAAACAGTCTAGTCTTCCTAGACGATCTCTTCCCAACATCGGTAAAACATCCTCCTCACTAGTTGCTTCTCACCCCTTGCTAGGTTGAAGGATACCTTAGCACAATGTTGAAACTCCATGCTAAAGACAACTACAGTTAAGGGCCTTGAAAGTTTGCAAAATGGAGGACTTCTCACCTTGAAGGTGAGATTTCCTTTTTTCCTTTTATCCATTAAAGGAAGCGTCAAACAAAGAAAATATCCACCTCCCCTTTTTGGATATTAGGGAGACCCAACTCTTCTTGGCATTCGGGCAAGTGTGAAAGTAGTGGAGGAAGATGTGGGAGGAGTAGGAGTGATGTCTAGAGTCAAGAAGAGCACCCTAAAGGCATGCATCCAAGCTCAACTGTTCAGGTGCAGTTGAGTGGGTGCCATGTTCAAATCTTGTACTATGGCCCTTTCAAATTCATAAAAAAGAAGACGAGTGAATAGATCTTAAAAGAGACAAACATACATGTAGAAGAATTTCGTAGGAATACTCTCTCTCCAATGAAATACTCGTTCGTTCCTTGTGAAAACGATCAAGCTGAGCATCTTGGCGCTTCGGTTAGCCTCAATAAGGTAGGTTTGCCTTAAAGTACTGGAAAACACTAGAAGGAGGTGTTGAATAGTGTTAATAGAAAAAACTTTTTGCAACCTTTCTCATATAGCACTTTAGTTGAGTACAAAATTTTTCTTGTAAGCTGTTAGACGCTCGACCTTACGATTGGTTTTAAACAATAAATTCTTTTCAAGTGCTATTTAGAATATTCGTTGCATCATTTGTAAAGACTTCCTTTTAATGAATAATCGTTTAGTATGGAAAGCTCTTATATTTAAAACGAAAATGCAATTGCAGATTTTATAAGAGAAGCACTAAGAAAGAAGTAAAGACACATATATATTTATATTGGTTCACTCCAACTAAGCTATGTTCAGTCTCCTCTAACATTATAGGTTCCACTATAATCTTCAACAAGATTACAACTGAGTATTATCACCCCTCCTAGTATCCCTAGGCACTCTTGGTATCCTTTGATACACTACCTAGTTGAGTTTCACTCACTGTTGGTTGTGTAGTATTTTTCACCACTCTTGGTATCCCTAGTAAGAGAGTAACTTCTATTACCCTAGACTAGTTGAGTTTCACTCACTCTTGGTTTCCACTATACAATCCTGGCATCCCCCGATACAGTGCCTAGTAATCCTTAATTAACTCACCTGAGTTTACGACAAGTGTTTCAATTCTCTTTAGAATTGCAATCAACTAATTGCTTACAAGTCGTTAGACGATTACTCTCATAGAGAGGATATATGTTCAATACAATACAATCTATAGACTCGATATTTCTCTTTTTTTTTTTTTGCTCTACTTATAAATCGTAAGCTAATATTACAATGACGCTTGAGAGTGTTTATTGACTTTGCTTTTTCTCTTCACAGATATTCTCTTTGAGCTTGAGCTTCTCTGTGCTTTTCTCTAAACGTTTTTTCTTCTCTTCATAGGATGATGTTTTTGTTGTGAGTTATCCTCTTGATTCTTAGTTCAAATCATCTACTATTTAAAGGCTCTTCAAAAGATATTCGTTAGACTGAGCTCTTTTCTTGAATCTTGTGTCTTTTTTGTCTTGTCGTCTGAAACAGTCATTGGTTAAAGTCAACTTGTCAGAGTAAATTTGTTTTTTCAGTACATTGATATAAATAGGTTGTACTATTTTTCTGGCATAACTTTTGATGGTAAAAACATTCCGTGAATGTTTTCTCTGTCTCTAACGTCAACTTCTAATATATTTCAAATATAGTAGGTGCAGGTGTGTAGTAGGTTATCTCTAGAGTAGATGTGCATGTAACATATATGTCTTCGAATATTTGATATATTTCAAATAGAGTAGGTGGATGCGTGAATGTTTTCGAACATTGCGCATTTAATGACATTTAATGCTTGTTTAGAACAACAAAGTGTTTTTCATATTTTCTACCGTTGAGGTAGCGTTTATCATTTAAGCTTTTCTCTAAGATACCAAGCGTTGAATGAGAACTTCATCGTTGGACGAAGTAAAGGATTTAACTCATGGTATCGGCTAGTCTAGTTCTAAAGGCTTTTTGAGATTTTTCTTTCTTTAGCTAGAACATTTAGAAAGTTTTAGTTTCTACATGCTTTTGGATTTTTACCTGAAACACTTAAGTATTTTACCAAAACATTGTCTCAACACTTCAACATCCTTGTCCATTGAGAGTTTAGCTTATTACACTTTGGTACAATATAACTTACGCGTTTAGCATAACTCTCATAGACGCTTTGACTTGGGAGTTGTTTAGTGTTGCGTCTAAATGTTTTAACTTTGGTTGTTCTACGTTACATATATGCCTAAGTGTTTTCCTAAGGGTTTCCTATATTGCTAGAAGATTAAGGATTTTGAGCTAACACTTATGTTTCTGCTTATTCTATTCTAGTTATAATCATCTTTAGATTTTCATTTCGTTTAATATTATTTGGTTAAACTTCAAAACATATGAGAGCGTTTAGACATATAAGTCTTATAGATGATTTTATCTTAACACGCCCAATAAAATCCATTAACTCCTACCCTAATAAAAGTGGGTCACGTATTCTAACACGTATCAGGATGCCCACTCATAGCCCGGGACAATCTGGAGATTTAACTTGTCACCCTCGTTGGTTGTGTTGATGTCCAACTCAACATCAACCTCAGTGTTGTTCGAGCTAAAGACTTATTTTGATCTACAATTGGCCACACTACCGACCGAATCCATGTCTCGCTCTATTGATCTTAGAACGAGAAAGGCAACCAACAATTACATTGATTATGAAGAGGCATCATTTACATATGATGGCATACCCCCTAGCCGTGACCAAGCACATTCAAGAAGAGTTGAGTCATCTGCAGAAGATGGGCCTAGACTTCTCTCTTGGGCCATTATGAAGCATCTAATAGAGTAAGAATATTTTGGGTCTTGTATTTTGGGCTAAATAGTCCAAGATTTAATTGGGCTTTATATGGGCCTAGTAGTGTAGGATTTAGTTTGAGTCTTATATTTTGGGCCAAGTAGAATAGAGTTTTGACCACGTAAGTCAACAAAGGACCAAGGCCCAATGTTGACCAATGTGGGACGTCCAAGCCATGAGTTGACCAAGGGGTCAATGTTTTTAGCTAACTTGATGGCTAAGAGAAGGGTGGACGGTCAAGACATGTGTCCTCCTACCATTGGAGAGTTTTTCCTCTTAGTTAATGACCACATGTCACTCTGGAATGAAGAGTATTTTCCATAGGTAGTGGCCACATGTCATCTTCTCATTTGAGAGGATTTTTGCCACTTATCTCCCTCATGTTGGAGAAGATTTCTCCTTGCTCTCGAAGCTAGCCAAGGTTGCTTTTTTAGGTCTAAGTTTTTGTCCATTTGGAGACACCTTAGCCTATAAATAGAGGTGTCTCCCCCTCACGTAATTACCTTTGATTTATAGTAAAGTTATGTTGCCATTTTTGTGTCATATTACGCTTGTAAGGTCACCCTAGGATAAAAAAAGCAACCTAAGTGGCCTCCTCTAGCCACCTTCCTGTAAGAGTTGGCCCAACTTCTCTTAGAGCATCACTAAACACATAATCCCTAACCATAAAACAACTTATGACCGAGACACTTAGCTACCTTCACCCATCATCATTTCTAAAAATCACCATTCATGACCTTTTCCATGGTTTTCCTTCTAGTTTTGGTCTAACCTAGCTAGGGGATTGCCATCAACATACTCCCGACTGTGCCTCCCCAAAGACTCCTCAAACGAAGAAAATTGAACAATCGACATTATTTCCTGTATATATTGAATGATCAATCTGTAGCAAAGAGATGAAGAGTAAATGTGAAAATAACGGGGAAGACTTAACCCTATTTATATGTGTAATCCTCCCTTGTCAATCATCCTTAGTTGTTGGATCAAGCTGAATTGAACAACTCAAAGCATCCAACTTTGTGTATTCTGATAGGTGAAGGATTCAAAGCACTATGCGCTTCTGATGAGTTAATATTTAATCAATTTCACTTAGCTTATTGTACCGAATTTAATCAGGGAATTGTGCTTAAATGTCCGGTATTTTTCCGTTTTTGTTAAATGTGCTTAATTTGATCGGAAATTCTTATTTTAATTAATTTGAATTATCTGAGCTAATTATTCACATTGGTAATTGCAGGAAAAATTTTGGTAATACAAATTGGGATATTTGAAAGAATATTCACTTGCACAGATTGATTAAATTGAAGAGAAGTAACTCGTTAATGATGAAGCACATTCTCATTTCTTTTCTCTATAAGCAAGCACATAGCACACGACCTTCCCTTGATTGAAGAAAATTATGAAGACATGGGACATGGTGGGGGAACCACTCACGGTTATTTCTATGAATCATAAGCAATGAATATTAAATGAATTGGAGATGCACGTGAAAGGCAACCATCCCATCTAATTCTTGAAAGTTATGAAGCATAATGGAGGGGCACATACAACATCTCTCACGTGTTTGGAAGATAGCAAGTTGCTGGAAAATTCATTTGCCAAGGGATTATCAAAGCTTGAAGTCAAAGTGGGAGCCACCTCCTTGGTGAAGAAGCATTCACGGCAATATAGAAGAATAGCATGGTCTTGAAGTGGAATCAAAAGAAAGGGGCCACACCATGGTGAAAGCTCACGTCAAACTCCAATTGCAAGTGCTGAATTTGTTTAAATGTAAATAGCACAAACGGTCCCCACATGTTTGTAATGGAAAGGCTTGCTACAATATTCAATACATTTTTAGACAACACTCTCACGGTTTTAGCTTGCTTCTCACGGCCAACACAAGCATCAAATTGGAAAGGATTTTTAAGTGGGAAACACATGTGCTCATGTAGGTCCATGGTCTTTGGAAGCAAGTGGAAGGGATGAAGAGAACCAAGCTCACGCAGATGCGAATAGTTCCATGCTGAAATTTATCAAGATGAATGTCACGGCCCCACCAAAAGAAAAAAATGCAGATCACATGTATTGTATAGGTGGGAGTTTACGGGAAAAGAAGTAAAGAAGAGCCTTCTCATTTCTGGAAGAAAGAGGAGGCCACCAAGTTCACGGTTTTGGGAGGCTAAGGCTGGAACGGTGGCAGCAACAAAACAAAGGAGAAGCACACAGTGCCTTCATATCTTAGAAGGAGAGTGGTGTCACGGTGATGGAGCTTATGCAGAAACAACATGCATCCATGGAGAGCTTCATTTACGGCTGATTCCAGGAGCTGGAGTGCACACGGTGATTCACCAACAGCAGCTGGTCACGGCTGGGAAGAGAGCACGGAAATGGAAGGTTTAAGGGTGCACTCGGAAAGAACAAGCTGCCACGTCCAGAGGAGAGCTCTCCATGGTGGGCATTTAATTTTTGCTGGAAGAAAAGCAAAGCACAAGGTGATTGATGAAGAAAAAGAAGAAGCATCCAGCAGAAGACACACACACTTCACGGCCACATGGAGAAGACATCCAGCAGTAGCACGTTTAAGAGAACCAAAGCATGCAGCTGTGTGAAGAGGGGTCGGACTTCGAAGACTTAGAATGAAGAAAAAAGCCATGGAAGAAAGCAGGAAACAGACACCAAATGGAGGGCCCCAACATTATTTCTTTTTCTTACGTCCAAGAGGTGCTCACGGGTGAGCTGGTTTGGAAGCAGTGAAACTCACGGGGTACCAGACACAAAATCCAAAATGAGGCTAGATTTCAGAGAATTGGCTATAAAATCTCAAGCAGCAGCAGAGGGAGGATCATTAGAGTTTTAGGAGTAGGAAACACTCTCGGTTCCTCTCTTCCAGAGGCTCTGAGTTTTTATTTTCCAGCAGTGTAGAATGTTATTTTTGAACCGCTTGTTAAATTAATTTGATCATTTTCATTTTCATCTGTTCAACATTTTAATTTCAAGTATTGAAACTTTTGATAAATTTCATTTTCAGTCAAGTGATTTTATTTTATTGTCTATTCATTTTACTGTCTGCTGTTACGTTTTATGCATGTTTACAGTTCCAACATTTTAATTTTAAACACTGCGTAATTTTCCATTTTCCGTTTTTTTACCGTCTTTTACCGTTTATTTTTACTGTCTTTAAAATTTATTCCAGTGTTTTTAATTCTGTCTTATTTAATTTCTACCGTTAATTTAGTTTATTTTTCTGCATCCAACCCAAAAACACAATCAAAACCCCCCCCACTTCGTGATAAATCTAAGACTGAATCACCAAAATTGGTCCTTGAGAGACGACCTAGGAGTCACATCCTAGACTATACTGCATTAATTTCTGTGCACATCAAATTTGTATGACCGCGACAGTCGTATCAAATTTTGGCGCCGTTGCCGGGGACCAATCAATGGAGGTTTGGTTTTAGATTTTTGTTGTAAATTTTTGTTCTGTTAATATGTGTGTTTTGTGTGTTCTGTCTTTTGTATTTTTGTAGGCGACAACGACACCTTCAGCAAATTTTGGCGGCGTTGTCACTTCAGTTCCAGGTTTTTTGTTTTAGACTTTTGTTGTGTTTTTCGATTATGTTGTGTTAATATATGTTTTGTCTTTTATATTGCTTTGTCTTTTATATTTTTATTGTGCTGTGTTCTGTATTTAGTTGCTATATTTAAAAAAAAATAATAATAATATTTTACTGTTGATGTTCTGTCTTGTTTGTGCCTGTAGCATGATTAATTGTGTTATGTTTTCTCTTGTGTTGTGATGTAATGTTTTGTTTTGTGCATGCATGTCGTATGAGTTTTGTTTTGTTAATTTAAAAAACATGTGTTGTGTGTTGTATTTAGCTCTTGTTTCTATAAAAAATAAAAATAAATAAATATTAGTTTTTCCCTCCATGTTATGTTTCTGTATATTTCTTTCAATACAATCTTTGTTTGAAGAGGAAGTCCAAGTCTGAGACAGGTTTTGCACTACAATAGAAGAAATGACTGATTCTCAAGACTGGATGTATGAGATAGTCAAAAGTCTTCCCAAATTCCATGGGTTGGCACATGAAGATCCATACAGGCACCTCAAGGAGTTTCGTTTGGTGTGTTTGTCTATGAGGCCTGCTGGTGTTTCAAAGGAGACAGTGTTGATAAAAATGTTTCCCATGTCCCTTCAAGATGAAGCAAGAGACTGGTTCATATACCAGTATCCTTTTAATAGTTGGCAGGAAACACAACAAAAATTCTTCGACAAGTTTTTTCCAGCAGCAAAGGTGACCAGCATTAGGATGAAGATCACTGCCATTGAGCAGTTTCAAGAAGAGAGCCTAGCAGATTATTGGGAGAGGTTTAACAGGCTCTGCATAACTTGTCCAAACCACCAAATTCCAGAGCATTTGCTTTTGATTTATTTTTATGAAGGGCTCCTGGACAGTGAAAGGATACTTGTGGATGTAGCTTTTGGTGGATGTTTGATGGATATAACCCCATCAGAAGCGAGGAAGTTGTTCTGCAAGCTGGCTGGTGAAAGTCCAATTGAGGTAACAAAGGAAGAACCTAAGCAACCTGTTCTGGATTCTAACACTGATAGCCCTGAGGATGTAGCTGATAACTTGGATTTAACACATTTTTCTGAAAATTTTGAATGTGATTGCGAATTTGGTTCTTGCTCCATTTGTGCTGAAATTGATTATGTGTTACAGTCAGACTCTAAGTTTATAACAGATGCTATTAATTGTGAGTTTGATGATAAGGATGCAGAGTTCAAAAAGAATGCAGGTGCTGACATTAAGGAATGCATGATTAATGAAGAAGAGTATATTGCTATTTCTTTGAGCGAGTCAGAGATATCTATTCCGGTGTCACACACTCAACAATTCCCAGTAGAAGAAGAGATACTGCTGCAACAATTTGTTGTAAGAAGAAAGAAGAAACATCTTGCTATGGATGATAAAGCTATACTGATGAAGCAGTTCCTCTTAAAAATTTCTCTGTTGAATCATGTGATGGAAAGCATATCCCTAATTGTCCAAATTTGGCAGCTGCCACCATAACCAGGGGAGTTTTTCTATTCCTTCTTCCCTTAATTTTCTTAATTTGCGAATTAGGGGAGAATTCTGATTTTCTTAGTTTACAATTATTTTTATTTAAAAAAAAATGTGTTTTGTTTCAGACCTGTTATTTTGTTAATGTATGTTTTGTAAATATGTGTTTTGTTTGCTGTTTTTAACATTTGCGTTTTGTGTGCTTTGATATTTTGTGTTCGGTATTAGGTCTTTTGTTAATTTGTGTTCTGTTTTTTTTATTTATTTAGTTTTCGTTTAAAAAAAAAAAAATAGTCATAAGAGCAGATTAACATGTAAGGCAGTGAGGTGAAGTTTGAGCAAAGAAACTATCTGAGTGCATTTATTGAAAATAACCAAATACGCCGATAATATTATGTCTTACACTGCTGTTAATAAAAATAAAATACATAAAAACATAAATAAAGTTGTTCGATCATTTCTGATCGTTAATATTGCAGACCAAAAAAAAAACATAAAAAAAATTAAAAAAAAAAAAAAAAACATAAGTGTCCTTATTACAGTACTTGTTCAAATTCTGGCCACACTCGGCCAACAGCAAAAACATAAAAAAAAATAATAATAATAAAGCATTAAAATTGAAAGAATTCTCGAGCTGGTTGTGGTGGTCTAAGGGAGAGCTCCAGTGAAGGAGCTCTGGTACGAAAAGTCACGAGCGGAGGCGGAGGAATCTCTGTTTCTGGATCGATTATGATGGGAATGGGGAACAGATCCAGCAGCCTGGGTGCCTTGATGACTACCCAGTCGTATTCTTTCAACAAAAAAAAAATTGTTGTGTTAATAATAGAAGAGGAAGAAAAAAAAAATAGTGTTATGATCAGAGTTCTTACCATACATGTACCTCGGCAGCATAGAAAAGATAGTGCCCGTGGGATCTATCTCCAATTGGAGACGCCTGACCCGATTGCTGTGATTGTTGAACCAGCAGTGCACATTATATTCGGTGGCTTCTCCGAAGAACCTCAGCCGAGACGCGATCTCGACGACTTGGACTCTGCTAGGGTGTGTGACCCCATAGTTGAATATATTGGTCATCATCTTGATTTGATCGTCGGTAGGACGCCACCGTTGACTGGTATATCTCTCTGATTCCATATCACTCATCCTTCCTCTCGTAATATACAAATACATAAATAAAAAATAAATACATATAAAAAGAACAAAAACAAGAAAAAAAAAGCATAACATAAAAAAAAAAAAACATTAGATTCTTAATTCAGTGTTTTCTTTATTTGTTCTTGTTTCCTTTCAGATTTATTTTGTCCAGTCATGCTTTGATGTTTCAGTTTTTGGTCTCAGATCTGTTTCACGGTCCTCGCAAAGGATCCTAAACGGATCTATGTCCAGTTGTCCTGTTGTCCTTGTTCTTGTATATTATGTTTATGTGTTTATTTAGTTTTAAGTGGGGTACGTGGCGTTGTTCTACCCGATTGTCTCTGCAATACCTTCAATCGAAGGGAGATTAACGTCTGGTTTCCAGCCTATATACCCCTTAAGTTTTAAGACAATTGTGTTTTATGTGTTTTAAGTGTTTAGCAGGTGAAAAATAAAGCGAATAAGAGCTGAAAATAAAGAAGGAACTGAAAGCAGGAAAAAGAAAAAAAATGATAGATCTGAAAGCTGTAAAAGGAGAAGAATACTGAAAAGCAAAGAAAAGAGCAGAAAGCTTAAACGGCTGAAAGAAGGAGATCCAAGGTGCAGATGACTTACCCGGAGTAGTAGGGCTTACAGAGCTTCCTCACAGATCCAGACGCTCAGGAGAGAGCAGAGAGTAGAGAGAAGGGAGAGAGCAGAGAGTAGAAAGAAAGGAGTAGAGAGAGAGCAGGGAAGTCAGAAATGGCGCTGGACGCGGAGGAGCGGGCCATTTATAGCCAAATTTCTGCCACTGTAGCAACAGTTTCGGTCATTCCCACCGAAATTGTTGTCACAGTACAGGTCATCACTATTTTCAAAAAAAAAAAAATAATAAAAAATAATAAAAAAAAAAATAAAAATAAAAAAAAGAAAAAAATTCTAAACATCTACTGATGGATGTTATCTGACGACATCTACTGATGGGTGTCACTGAAAATTTCTTCCTATTTTTCCTACTTTTTATTGCACTTATCTATATTATTTGACTGCTTTCAAATTGAAAAATCTGATGATTGTAACACACTGAGGACATTGTGTGATTTAAGTGTGGTCTACTGGGGAGAAATTTTGTTTTTTCTGTTAGTTTCTATTAGTATGTATTTTGTGTGTTAAATTTTTTGTTTTTGAGTGCTAAATTTTTTTTGTTTTAAATTGTTTTAGTGTTCTTGAGTGCAAATAAATTTTACATTTTTCTCTTGATTTCTGGATGATGTCTAAGTTGTAGATTTTTCCTTCACTTACTTAATACTTATAGTTTGTAATCCTTGCTTTTCTCTGCCTGGAAAGATGATTATACGTTTGAGAGGTTGATTTGATTTTGACGAATACCCTGTGTGAGATTTGAGCCACTTAATTTTCTTTCTTGTGTGTGATATGTATCTTGATTGCTTGCACATATGCCTTGGCTTGATTCTTTTTGATATACTTGATTTATATGCATGTTTAGACGTGATAAAGGCATTTTTTGTTCTTGAGCCTCTTTAGCCAAATAAGCCTACCTTGTTATTATCCTTTGATACCCCTTTTGAGCATATACTGTATCCATTTCTTTGTGTTTAAGCTCATACACTGATCCTAAGTGAAAAAACCATGATTACCTTAACCTTAGGAAAGTCTGGAGCTATAGAAGTGTTTTGTGAAAAAGTGTGGTCTCCTTGGGAATTTTGATGAATTGGCTAGTTGGTTCCTCATCATGTTTTGAAAATATAAATTATATCCTGTTGTGTGATAAAGAGAGAAAAGAAAAAAGACAGGATGAGAAAAAAAAATTTGATGAGAAAAAGAAAAAAATTGAAAAATAATTTTGTGAATAATGGAGTCGAGAAGAGGATGAAATTAGAGGTTTGGGTGAGATTTCACTGTGTTTACATTTTTTCCCATTTGTCCTCTATTTCTTCTGAGCTTTAGCTACTGATCCATATTTTATCCTCCCCTGTCCTTGGCCCCATTACAACCCAGAAAAGACCTTTGGATCTGAACGTGCATATGTTTTAAGTATTGATAATTAGAGACTTGCCAAGTCTACTTGTGTTTGTTTTCTTGAGTACATTGAGTGATATTGATTTACCTTAAACACTTGAGAGAAACACTACTGGTGCATCTGTGAGGTTTTGTTATTTTTGAATCACCTCTTGAACTGATTAATTATTTTTGCCATACTTTGAATTGCTTGGCAGATTTCTGTAAGTATTTGTTTTTCTTGATTTTGTGTTGGAAAAATTTCTACTTCTTTCATCGGTCCATAATTCTTGAGAACTCTGTAAATTCTTTTTATTTTTCTTGAGTCTTTGTTTTCTGCGTGCTGAGTGTGTGTCACCTTCCTAGAAGTCCTTTGAACCATTCCCTGATTTGTGTCTTGATTTTGCCCAGGAGTGCAAAAGACTAAGTGTGGTCTATTTTGATGAGTTAATATTTAATCAATTTCACTTAGCTTATTGTACCGAATTTAATCAGGGAATTGTGCTTAAATGTCCGGTATTTTTCCGTTTTTGTTAAATGTGCTTAATTTGATCGGAAATTCTTATTTTAATTAATTCGAATTATCTGAGCTAATTATTCGCATTAGTAATTGCAGGAAAAATTTTGGTAATACAAATTGGGATATTTGAAAGAATATTCACTTGCACAGATTGATTAAATTGAAGAGAAGTAACTCGTTAATGATGAAGCACATTCTCATTTCTTTTCTCTATAAGCAAGCACATAGCACACGGCCTTCCCTTGATTGAAGAAAATTATGAAGACATGGGACATGGTGGGGGAACCACTCACGGTTATTTCTATGAATCATAAGCAATGAATATTAAATGAATTGGAGATGCACGTGAAAGGCAACCATCCCATCTAATTCTTGAAAGTTATGAAGCATAATGGAGGGGCACATACAACATCTCTCACGTGTTTGGAAGATAGCAAGTTGCTGGAAAATTCATTTGCCAAGGGATTATCAAAGCTTGAAGTCAAAGTGGGAGCCACCTCCTTGGTGAAGAAGCATTCACGGCAATATAGAAGAATAGCATGGTCTTGAAGTGGAATCAAAAGAAAGGGGCCACACCATGGTGAAAGCTCACGTCAAACTCCAATTGCAAGTGCTGAATTTGTTTAAATGTAAATAGCACAAACGGTCCCCACATGTTTGTAATGGAAAGGCTTGCTACAATATTCAATACATTTTTAGACAACACTCTCACGGTTTTAGCTTGCTTCTCACGGCCAACACAAGCATCAAATTGGAAAGGATTTTTAAGTGGGAAACACATGTGCTCATGTAGGTCCATGGTCTTTGGAAGCAAGTGGAAGGGATGAAGAGAACCAAGCTCACGCAGATGCGAATAGTTCCATGCTGAAATTTATCAAGATGAATGTCACGGCCCCACCAAAAGAAAAAAATGCAGATCACATGTATTGTATAGGTGGGAGTTTACGGGAAAAGAAGTAAAGAAGAGCCTTCTCATTTCTGGAAGAAAGAGGAGGCCACCAAGTTCACGGTTTTGGGAGGCTAAGGCTGGAACGGTGGCAGCAACAAAACAAAGGAGAAGCACACAGTGCCTTCATATCTTAGAAGGAGAGTGGTGTCACGGTGATGGAGCTTATGCAGAAACAACATGCATCCATGGAGAGCTTCATTTACGGCTGATTCCAGGAGCTGGAGTGCACACGGTGATTCACCAACAGCAGCTGGTCACGGCTGGGAAGAGAGCACGGAAATGGAAGGTTTAAGGGTGCACTCGGAAAGAACAAGCTGCCACGTCCAGAGGAGAGCTCTCCATGGTGGGCATTTAATTTTTGCTGGAAGAAAAGCAAAGCACAAGGTGATTGATGAAGAAAAAGAAGAAGCATCCAGCAGAAGACACACACACTTCACGGCCACATGGAGAAGACATCCAGCAGTAGCACGTTTAAGAGAACCAAAGCATGCAGCTGTGTGAAGAGGGGTCGGACTTCGAAGACTTAGAATGAAGAAAAAAGCCATGGAAGAAAGCAGGAAACAGACACCAAATGGAGGGCCCCAACATTATTTCTTTTTCTTACGTCCAAGAGGTGCTCACGGGTGAGCTGGTTTGGAAGCAGTGAAACTCACGGGGTACCAGACACAAAATCCAAAATGAGGCTAGATTTCAGAGAATTGGCTATAAAATCTCAAGCAGCAGCAGAGGGAGGATCATTAGAGTTTTAGGAGTAGGAAACACTCTCGGTTCCTCTCTTCCAGAGGCTCTGAGTTTTTATTTTCCAGCAGTGTAGAATGTTATTTTTGAACCGCTTGTTAAATTAATTTGATCATTTTCATTTTCATCTGTTCAACATTTTAATTTCAAGTATTGAAACTTTTGATAAATTTCATTTTCAGTCAAGTGATTTTATTTTATTGTCTATTCATTTTACTGTCTGCTGTTACGTTTTATGCATGTTTACAGTTCCAGCATTTTAATTTTAAACACTGCGTAATTTTCCATTTTCCGTTTTTTTACCGTCTTTTACCGTTTATTTTTACTGTCTTTAAAATTTATTCCAGTGTTTTTAATTCTGTCTTATTTAATTTCTACCGTTAATTTAGTTTATTTTTCTGCATCCAACCCAAAAACACAATCAAACCCCCCCCCACTTCGTGATAAATCTAAGACTGAATCACCAAAATTGGTCCTTGAGAGACGACCTAGGAGTCACATCCTAGACTATACTGCATTAATTTCTGTGCACATCAAATTTGTATGACCGCGACAGTCGTATCAGCTTCCCCCAACGATAACATTTTCAAACACTTCGAAGGGTAGTTGACCAATACATCGAACGATTTTGGCGCACTTCGTGTTTCTTAAATAGTCGATTGGAAGATTTTAGCCACCTACTCTAACCTTGTGGCCTATGTTGAGGCAATTATCTCCCTAATGAGCAAAACCTCTCACGGATGGCTAGAGCTAAGTGCCTAACATCAAACCCCTTTGTCACTCAAGCTTGGGCTTAGGAAGCTTGTGTACCGTATGAACATCTAGTCAGCCATAGACCAAATGGTCACCCTTATCTCAGATTATTTAACGAACAGTGAGTGAACCCGATTGACCACCAAGCAAATCGGTCTATCATGAGTCAACACACATTAACCTTAATATTGATCAACTTAGAGATAAAGTGTGATTACTCGCAATTGAGTTATTATTAGGCTAGTGTTAATTAAAAGTTCACCTCGAAACCTATAAATAAAAGTTTGAGGTAAGAAGGTAGATAATCTATATTTACTGCATGATATAATTCTTAACTGTCAGTTGAGTTGACTTTAGCATTGGAAGAATGCCTTGTGTAGGTACCTTCCAAACTGTTTCGACAATCTATTAAATCGAAAACTTAGACTTCAAGACAATTTTTAAACCCTAAACGAGTCATTAGACTATTTACCTTAACAATAGACACAAGAATCATCATTAATATTCATCCGAAGTTTTCATACAATCATCACAACAAACTATTAACAAATAATAACATTAGTATCAATAATAATAAAAAAAATAATTACTATGAACATTAAAATATAAATAAAATCTGACATTATAAAAAAAAAATCTAGTTCACATCGTCATCTCTAATTAGCCGACAATTCTGACTAACATCGAATAAGAAACAAATACCAAAATAAAAAACAAGAAAATTTTGTGAACCCAAAAAATGGTGAACATGAGTGTTATTCTTGAAAGGTTTGACGTTACACTTGTGCCAATAACATTTTATTCGTTTCTTTAGTTTTTGTGCATGAATGTGATCTTTCACATATATGAGAAGCCAAACGCAAAGGGTTAATGATTTAGCTGCACTCAGGACTACATAAATAAGAAGAAAAAATTAGCATACATACATTGAGTTCAGTTATCTCTATTGCAAAGATATACCTGAAATTATAATTTGAAGTCATATTGACGTGATATAAATTGAAGATCATAAAATTTTAAATAAACATCATAACAAAAAAACTTTTTTTATCCGAAAGATAATATTAATATTCTCAAGTCTTTTTTCATAAGATGTTGTTCTCTTTATTAAGATTTTCTAAATCCATTATTTCTAATATGAACAAACGATTGAGATGTCTCGAAAGATATAATGAATTTGTGTAAAGAAAATTATTAGAAAGATATTATATATATAGAACACTTTTAATTTAACTTATATAAATTGTAAACGATATTGAGTTTATGAATTTCTTTTCTTATATAATATTTAACTTTGTTATTTCCTTATATTATATCTCTAAGTAAATGTGTATAATAAATATAACAGTTAATAAATAGTGTATACTCATAAAATAAGTTTTATTTACCGAAGTCTAATTAATTATTATTTAGATGGACTTAGATTAACTAGGTCCGAAATACTTAATCGTTGACTAACAATCCTTATCCTATTTTAACAAGTCATTCTATTTTAGATAAAGATCATCTTGTTTTAAGTAGACAACATAATTTAGGTTTTGGATTATACAATTAATAATTAAATAAAATTTATAAAATATAAAAAAAAATTCCTATAACAATTAGAAACTTAAATTAAAACCCAATGTTGGTAACATTTGCAATGGCTATAACCTTAAAATGCTTATGTTATCTCATAATTTTACATTGTGCTAATAGTTAATTTAGTGCTTCATATGTCATAATCGCTAAAGAATTTACTCAACATGCAAAAAAAATGGTTAAATAAGAAAAGTAGCTCCTCACGATAACAAATTGCAAAAACAGTTATATTTATGGCCATGAGTTAAGTATTGAAAGAATTTTCAAGAATAAATCAACTAACCGTTGGTGAAATCAAATGGTGTGGTAAACATTCAAAACAATATAAAAGACATGGGAAAAGTTGTCCATGAACACTTATAAATGAAAAAAAAAGTGAATAATATAAACTTTTTATAAACTAAATTAGATTTATGTATAAATTAAAAAAATTATTTTGAGAAAATTAAAAATTATTACAAATTAAATTATACATAAATTATTTTAATTTATCAAGAGGTTATTCATTTTCAATTTTAATTTCTTTTTCTAAAAGTGTTGACATTCATCCAGAGATACGAATCGAGTATGCTTGACAAAGTTTTTCATAAAGGTTTATAAGAGAAGGAAAACAATATAAAAAATGAAACAAGTTACATCATAAATTAAAAAAGTAAAATAAAACTTGGAGATTCTATAAGAAGTAATTTTTGCATATGAAAAAAGAGTATATTTTGATAGAAGGAAAAAGGCTATTTGACACCGATAATTACCATTAAAATAGTTTTAATAAAAATGATTTTTTTTTATATTTTTAAAGAAAAAGAGATAATAAAGGATATTAGTGAAAGATAATGTTAAACTAATGTAAGATAATTTTTTGTGTTAAAGTACCCTTCTTCTTAATGGAAATGAGAGTATATTGTGGTAACTGAGAGGGTAAGATTTGTGAAAATAAAATAAAAATGAGACACCACTGCTATAAACTTAACTAATGTAAAACATATTTTTCTATATTGATTTATACTTGAATTGATATAAAAAAAATAGATGAATTATGTAAAGTGTTCAATGATAA
The DNA here is from genome assembly GCA_034642375.1 of Vigna nakashimae. Classification (NCBI taxonomy): domain Eukaryota; kingdom Viridiplantae; phylum Streptophyta; class Magnoliopsida; order Fabales; family Fabaceae; genus Vigna; species Vigna nakashimae. The sequence goes on along the minus strand of CM067762.1, from coordinate 39,498,670 downwards.
TATCACTACATTTTTCCTAATTTATTTAGTTCAAAAATCAATGATGTGCTCTAAAATATATATTTTGTGTGATGGAAAGATAAATTGGGAAGTTGAATTTTTCTTAACAAAAATTAATTAATAGTTAATATTCACAGATTATTCGTTAACCGTGGGATATAATGGTTCAACTACGTAATTGGTTCGTCATAATATTTTCCAGGGTTTTGCGGGATTGTTCTATTACATAATATTTTATTTTTTTATCAAAAGGAGTATTTAGTGAATATTATCCCATTAAAATAATTATTGTTATAATATTGTCAAGGAACTTTATAATTTATAAGATATTAAAATATATTAAATTTGAATTAATTTTTTTTTAAATTATTTATTTTTCAAATGTTTTTAATAAAATAATTTAAATTTAGTTAGTTTCTTTTTTTGATTAAATATTTTAATTTAGTAAGTTTAGGATCATAAGGTTAGATTAAGCTAATCTAGACTAGAGTTAAGTCAAGTTGACCAAAATCTAGGTTAGATTACTTTGGTTTCGACAACTTGTACCGAGTATACCTGACCTTGATCAAGTTATATTGTCCTAGGTATAGACTCGATCTTATTCCAAATGGAGTCAATTTAAGTGCAAATTAAGCCAAGTCAGTTTGAGTCCAAGTTTATATGATCAGTAGAGGCAAGCTTACACTCAATCAAGTCACAACAAGTCCATGTTTATTTGAGTCAAGGTAGAGCCATATTCATCCAAGTTAGACTAGACCTAAGTTAGTCATGGTTTGATTAAGACTAGGTTGAGTTGAGTCTACGTTAGCCGGTCAAGTTGATCAGAAAAAGTTGAGTCAAGTCAAGTTGACCTGGGCCCAGGTCAAAATGGGCTAGTCCAAGATGAGTTGGGACAATCCACGTTCATCGGAATTTCGCTTAACCTACTTTTAGTGAAGTTAAACTACATACATGTATGTTTTATTTTGATTAAGATCAAGTTAGACCTAACATGATCAAAACCTTGTCAAACCAAGTATAAGTTATGTCAAGTTAATCCTAACCTAAGTCAAGCTAAGTAAGTCTAGGTTTGGTCGAGTCAAGTCAACCTAGGCGGGTCAAGTTGTGACCTAGGTACAAGTCGAGCCAAGTTGGCCCAAGCTGCTTAAGCCAAGTTAATATGGATCCAAGTTGAGTCAGGATCACATTCAACCAAGTTGGGCTAAGCTCAAATCAAGTCAAGTTTGATCAAGTGCAAGTTAAGTCAGGTTGGATTCAACTCTGACCTAGACCAATTGAGTTAGATTTGAGCTGTTGACAAAGAATACAAATTCTGTTAGAGGAAAGAGAAAAAGGGAAGAAAAGAAAACTTGACCCATCTCTTTGGAAAATTCTCTCAGTGACTTTCTGTTATGGTTGTTTATTTGCTTTTCATTGTATCGTGACTATCCATGGTAGCAGGAAAAAAAAAAAAGAATTTTCCATCAATAAACAATTCACTGATATTCCATATTACTCTGTTTATGTTGATAAGAAAAGAATCCCTAAGGAATTTGTTATGGGTAATATGGTGTTGGTCAAGCTGCAACCTTATAGGCAACACACTGTTGCTTTGCGAAAATATCGGAAGCTCAGTTTACGGTACTTTGGTCCTTTTCCAGTGGTGGAACAGATTGGTGCAGTTGCATACAAGTTATTATTGCCTCCTTCAACCAAAATCCACTCGGTATTTCACATATCCCAACTCAAAATTTGCCATGGAAATCATACTTAACGATATGTTCCTTTACCACTCACTGTTAACGAGCAATCCCCTATAATTCAACCCCTGAACATCCTACACACTCGTGTTATTTTAAGGGGACAAAAACAGATTCAACAATTGTTAATTCAGTGGGAAGGTCTGGATGACTCTCAGGCACATGGGAGGATAAAGATGCTTTCATAGTTGCATATCCATTCTTCGACCTTGAGGACAAGGTTGTTTTTAAAGAGGAAGGAATTGTAATGGATGAAAAAGAGGTGGGACCAAAAGGAAGGGCTGAGTGCAGGAGAAGCACATGTGTGAAGTAGGTCAGCTCAAAATTACGTGGATTTGAGTGTTGACAAAGAGTACAAATTCTGTTAGAGGAAAGATGAAAGGGGAAGAAAAGAAAACTTGACCCATCTCTCTGTAAAATTCTATCTGTGACTTTCTATTATGGTTGTTTATTTGCTTTTCATTGTATCCTGACTATCCATGGTAGTAGGAAAAGAAAAAAAATAGAATCTTCCATCAATAAACAATTCACTGATATTCCATATTAAATTGTTTATTAACTGTTCTGATACATTTCCCATAATAGTAAAAGTAAGGTTTAATAGCCTATTTTGTTCCTAGTTTTGGTGAATAATGTCAATTCAGTCTCTCATTTTAAAAGTGTTTGAAATTGGTCCTCACTTAGTAAATTTTGTTTCAACGAAGTCTTTTCCGTTAAATAGGAACAAACAGAGTTAAGGGATTGATGATCTAACATAGTGCAGTGACAACGTGTCAATTTAAAGTTATATGTGTGGTGACATGTTAATGTATTAGAGGTTGACGAAAGATTGAGTGTTTTTAATTAGAGAAAAAATTAAACTTCATCCAATTAGAGATATTTTTTGAAGGAGACGATGCATATGCTTCTGGACGCACAACTGAAGTTCCTTGTAAGAAAACAAACGCAAATTCTTTACACCCCAAAATCCCATCTTCCTCATCCTCTTCCAATTTCTTCCTCTCAACCCTCCTCTTCACCATCACCAACAATGTCACCACCACCACCCCCAAAACCAAAATCGACCCAATAACAACCCCACTCAAAACCTTTCAATCAAACACCTTCCTCCTAGATCCCCCGCTCGGAACCCTAACATGCAAAACCCCACTCTCACCATTGTGGTTAAATTCTGAAAATCCAAAAGCGAACCATAAAATTTCTTGCATAACCCACTATGCTTTTTGGAACTCAACCCAACGCACCCACAATCACCTAAGCACTCGTGCTCACAAAAATTTCTAGATTTCCCCTTAACCAGACTCACATTCCTGAATCCAAACCTCACAGCTCCATGATCTTCAAACCCATCATCCCCATCACTGGTGACAACCTTGACAATAATCACCAGAACCCCACCCATGACCATCCAAAGGCTCAAACCCACTCACACACGAACAGATGTTGGATGCTTCCCTACTACAAACCTCGAACCCTCGCAGAGTCCCCGAACCTAGCATAGAGTTTTCAACATGAACCAAACATCTGCCAGGACCCTGATTGGCTGTTCCATGAGTACTACTTGACCTTCTCGAAGGACTCCAGGCCGAACATCGTCGGCGATCAGAAGCTCGTCTTGATGGCACGTTTGGAGAAACCGAAGGCCGTGGCGGGGGAGAACGACACAAGGAAGTGAAAGGCGTAGAGGTAGGTGAGCCACGTGACCGAGGAGGAATCGAAGGTCTGCCATGAAATGACACCGTCAGAAGTGAGGAGGACGAGTTTTCTGGAATCTAAAAGCTTGAGGGTGAGGTTGGTGGAGGTGGCGGCGGCGGCAGCGGATGTCCAGATAGTGGTGTTGAAGTGGGTTCGGAGTAACTGAATGGTTAATTGGGAGTGAGTTCAAGGGATGAAAGAGGTTGGGAGGGAGAGGAATGGAGGCGGTTGGCGACCCAGATGGTGTGTTGAAATTTAAGAGTATTACTGGCAGTTTTCAAATTCATGAAGAGTTACATTTATTCATGAAGAGTTATAACAAATGAAGTGTTACAACCATTCATGAAAAGTAATTAATCAGAATTTGGTATCTCTTGGATTTGAAAAATGCCTAATCAAAGTGACACCCGAGCATTGATAAGGTGGGGAGTGATCGTCGGTGCAAGAGGCACGAAATGCAAGAGGCACATACAAGGAACGGCTCCTGGCAGGCTTCCAGTGGGAGGGGCATATGGAAGAATCGAACATACACCGGAACGAGAGGGATCTAGAGACTGTATAGGTATGGGACTATACAATTGAAGGATAACTTACAGGAATTGATTTGGCTACTCATATCACCAAAATGTATTTGCTTTTCGGTAGCCTAACCCGTAAGAACTCCATGGTTAAGCGTGCTTAGCCTGGAGTAATTGGAATAGGAATGGAGCCCACAATTAATCACAAGTAAAAGAATCTTAACGTAGCGCTTAATATGACATTAAGTCTTAAGTTCAATAAGATTAAATATATTATTTGATTATCGAAAGCACAAATAATTATTTCAATGGTGCTTTAGATCTATGATGCTTAGGAGGTTGACTAATTCTTAATTGATTTCTTGAATTTATGTTTTGTCTCAGAAACATGTTTACCAAAGAAATCAACCTATGTAAGTGCAAAGTTTGGCCGCTTCAATAAGTCAAGGAGGCATGACTTTGTTGCACTTATGAATAGATAAAGATGCACGGCCCTATTGTGTCAAGTATAACAAGAATATGTAATTTATCTTACATGTAGAGTATCTTCAAGACTTCATTATGTATTATGTTGGTTCAATCGTTTCGACTCCAATAAAATACAAATTTCTGAAATGTGTATTCTACTAAGTGAAAGTTCAAGTCTATGTACACTTTCATTTATGTGTAAGATTGCAATTATTAAATTGATGTTTGTGTTAAGTAATTATACAATACTCTCAAATGGTGGAAGATTGTTTAAAATTTAAGAGTATTAGAGACAGTTTTCAGATTCATGAAGAGTTACATTTATTCATGAAGAGTTATAACCAATGATGTGTTACAATTATTCATGAAGAGTTATAACCATTCATGAAAAGTTACAATCATTTATGAAGAAATGTAACTAATCAAAATCTGGTATCACTTGGATTTGAAAAATGCCTGATCAACATCTATATAAAGGGATCCAGTGCTCTATTGATGGACAGATAATAGTGACTTTTCTCTACGTTCGGTCATTCACTACACAAATCAATTTGTGAGAATTTTATTCTTGTTTGACGTTAATACTAAGAGTGAGTATTATCGTTGTATTTCTTCTTTGTATCTCAAAAGCGGATTTCGTGATCCCCTTCACTCTTATAAGAGACGAAATATTGCTTTTAGAAAAATGTGTATTCACGCCTAGAAGATTATATCAAGTCTACATTGTTGTTCATATTGTTTCCCTAAGTTCTTGAAAAATTGTTTTGACATGGTGTTGGGGCTAGGCAAAGAGGTGTGGCGGATGGCGAGGTAGAATTTTCACGGGCATGGGCCTCGGAAGAAATTTAAGAAGCCAAGTTGGAAAGTGTTGTTGAGGTTTTGTAGAGTAGCGTTGCCTTGGAGAATGATGGTGGTGGAGAGGAGGAAGTGTGGAGAAAGAAAATGAAGAGAAGAAAAAAAGAGGAACATTGGATGAAGTTTAAATTGACACCCAATCTTACGTCAACCTCTAATTCACTAACACGTCACCACGCATACAACTTTAAATTGACACGTTATCACTGCATTGTGCCAAATCATTAATCCCTTAACTTCATTTGGTTCTATTTAACGGAAAAGACTTTGTTGACGCAAAATTTACTAAGTGATGACCAATTTCAACTTTTAAAACAAGAGACTGAATTGACATTATTCACCAAAACTGGAGAAAATAGGCTATTAAACTTAAAATTAAAATTTGGAATAAATTATGAGATAAATCCTCTTGTAAAATCCTACTGCAAATACACTTATACGAAGTGAATTACTAGTCAACAGTAAGATATCATTTATCCGTCATTGTGAAAATAGGTTAAACAACAAGAAGGCATGGTTGAATTATATATATATATATTTTTTACAATAATTGGCAAGAACCATGTCTAATATTGTAAAAGAAAAAGCTTTAAGTCTAATGATTGATTAGACGCAATTTTTGTTGAATGACTATGTGAAAAAGACTTTCGCAAACCTTATAAAAAAAGTATTTCCCTCTTTGATGTTTAGAACACGATAATATGAAATGGTTAAAAGATGAGAAACATTTAAAAAAATAACATTTTAGCACACATAATTTTTAATATTTATTTAATATTATTTTTATTATTATTATTTTTCTTTTTGAAAATTATAAACGTTTATTCTTATAAAATTATTTTACTTTTATTAGATATGTCAAATAAATGTTAATATATGTCATACCCTTATTCAAATATTTGTGATTTAAACTTTTACATTGATTTAAAATAAATTTTCAGGTTTGGAAATCACTTCGAAATTTCATAAATCGAAAGTCTAATTTAAAAAAAAAAATAATTACTTTTAGATTCGAAAGTCTAATTTTTTTAAAAATTAATTACTTCTATATTGAACTTTTAGAATTTAAACATGAATTTCAAATTGGATAATTCAAAAGTAATTATTCCAAAAAGCATTATATTCTCATATTACACAATGATAAGACTAAGCACAAGAGTTATGGTAAGAAACATATAAGAAAAGTGAATTTCAAGTTAATTGAGTGGACTCAATCTCTTACTCTTATAGGCCTACATTATGTGTAATTAGTAAAATAAATTCATTTTGAACCTTGCATTTTAAACCAAGTATAAGACTTTTGGATATTGTATTTAGATCTTGTTTTAGGCTTTGAGCCAAGTAGTATTATAGTTTTGGACATAGAAGGTTGGGCTTTGTGTGCATGAATTAAAGTTGGGTGTTACTCCCTACACCATCATGTGCTACTATCTGTATCTTTCCATTCCTGTTTTGCCTTTCAATAAAATTTTAACTTTTAGAGTTAATATTTTTCAACTTCCATCCACCCCATTAATTATCTATTAATGGTCCCCCTATATGAATGCATGCAGCGCAGCCAAGCTCTTCTTTCTCTTTAACTTTCGACTTCATCCTCTCATTGTTTCATTGTGCATTGCGCTGTGAGAGTGTGGTAGTGTTTCATTGTGTTGTGAGTGTGGTGACGCTGTGAGTGTGTTTTGTGGTGTGCTTAGTGGGAGGTTTCAAAGGTTAGTGGTTGTGCAAGGAACTGATCTAGAGCGGTGCAGGTCGGTCTTGGTGGTGGTGCTTGAAGGTGGAGGGGTGAAGGTGTAGTGCAACATTCAGGTGCGTTAAAGAAAAGAAAATGAACTCTTAAACAGATGTGAGCATCCGTCAGCAGATGTCGACATCTATTGAAGGTAAAGAAACTTTATTCGGATCTTCCACCCACCCACCTTCCACCCACCCACCCTATAAGATTGGGCCTTGCTCTCAATTTCTCGGTCTTCTATTATGAAATCCTCGATCATTTTGATAAAGCGCATGGCTAAATAGGTAATGGTTAATCATGATTTCTTACACTGAAATTTTCAAGTCAACTTGATTTCAACGTTTCTAACTTTCTTCATTTGTCAATCAATTAATTTTACTTTACTGTGAGATTCCCCTTCCATTTAACATTTTTGTGAATTTCACTTGTTCGCCTTATTATGAGAATCTCTTTCCTTGAATTTATCGAGGATTTCAATTTGCACACTGTCGATAACATTATGAGTGTGCTGTCTTTGTAGGATTCTTCTCCCAATGTGTCCAACTCAACAATTGCTTCCTCAAAAGCCCTTCAAACATGAAAACAGATACGGTTAAGTGGGTTTCAGAATCAATATAAAGATGTGCTCCTGTTGTATCTATTCAGAACAGTGGAAGCCAAGCATGAATGCAAAAAAGAGAGAAACAAAATATTAGAAAACAAGGAATCATGTAAACCATGTAAGCCAATATGGATACGCCTGGATTGTTAACAAACAAATTAAAGTGTATTTTCCCAAAGGGAGAAAATCCCATTCTCGGTTAAATTTAACACTTCTAGGTCATCGAGTTCGGTACACAACTAATTAACTATATGTTACAGTTCAATAAAAAATACAAATTTTTGTTCCGATGAGTTACTAAATCTCTCCCAACACATCAACTTCATTTTTATCTTGGGAGAAAATCCAATTTTACTGATTTATTGTAGCTGAACAGAAAAATTATCAGTTTGCTTCTGTTGAAGATATAATTTAGATTTAAATTTTTGTTGCACTTAATTAGGAATAAGTTTTAAATATTTAAAGTTGTTTTCTGTTTTAAGTTGTTTTCTGTTTTTATATTATTTCCTATTTAAATATAAGCATTTAATATTGCTTATAAAGTATGTATCTCTGAGAAGAGAAAATATGAAGGAAAGGATTATATTTTATTCCCGATGAATTGTTTAACATGGTATCAGATGTTTTTTAATTTCGGGAATATCTATCTTCATCTCTACCTTGTTTCCAATCCCTAAATTCCAAATTTCGCCATGGCCAACCCATCCTCCAATATTATCATTCAACATGATAATTCTTCTTTTCCCAGCACTGTTATTCTTGATGACTCAAACTACCCCCTTTGGTCCCAGTTAATGGACATGCGTATTGGTGCTCGAAACAAATCGGGGTATCTCAATGGGGCAACTGCGAAACCCTCCATTGATGACCCAACCTATGATAATTGGATTACTGAGAATAAACGGGTGAAAAGTTGGCTTATTGATTCCATGAGCCCCCCGTTGATGCAGCGATTTATTCGCCTTGAATCTGCCCATCAAATTTGGGATGCAGCTCTCCGCCCATTCTACGATGGATCCGATGAAACTTGCCTCTTCGAACTGAACCAACGATCTTTCTCCTCCAAAGCCCTCAATTCTTCTTCTGATGGTGACTCATCTCCCTCTCCTCAAGCTAATGTTGCGTATGAAGGTATTATAGGTAAAACTCTTGCTTTCTCTGCTCACTCTAGGAATTCTACTTGGATAATTGATACTGGCGCATCAGATCATATGATTCATGATGCTTCTATGTTACAACATTGTTTCCCATGCAGTAAGTCCACCACTGCTAATGGTGGTTCTGCCTCCATTACTGGTCAGGGTACCATTACTCTATCAAAAACTCTCACTCTTCATTCAGTTCTTGTCGTTCCTTCTCTTGATTTCAATCTTTTATCTGTTAGTCAACTTACATCACAACGTAACTGCAGTGTGATTTTTTGGCCCACATTTTGTGTTTTTCAGGACGTCCAGACCAAGGTGATTCTTGGCTATGGTGTTAGACGTGGTAATCTTTACTTCTTAGATGTCTCTGAGGGTGGTACTGACTTGCATTGCAGAGCATCTGCTACTAACACTCCAGATTCTTCTCATTCTGCTGCTTGGCTTTGGCATAAAAGACTCGGACACCTTTCCTTTGGTTATCTTCAAAAATTATTTCCCCATTTATTTTCAAATTGTCATTCCTCTAAATTTCAATGTTCTACTTGTGAAATGGCTAAAAGCCATCGCATTCCCTTTTACCCCAGTATGAATAAAAGTTGTATTCCCTTTCAAGTCATTCATTCTGACATTTGGGGCCCTGCTAAAGTCCCTTCGTTTTCTCATTCTTATTATTATGTCTCCTTTATTGATGAGTGTACTAGAATGATGTGGGTCGCTTTGCTTAAACATAAAAATGACGTCTTCCATGTTTTTCAGAAATTTCACCGTATGGTTCAAACACAATTTAATACTTCCATACAAATTTTTCAATCTGATAATGGCCTCGAATATAAGAATGGATCCTTTTCTGAATTCTTCACCTCTAATGGAATAAAACATCAAACTTCTTGTACATATACACCTCAACAAAATGGACTTGCTGAGAGAAAAAACAGACAATTAATGGAGGTTGTACGGGCTTCATTATTTGGCATGAATGTCCCTTCCCATTATTGGGGTGAGGCTGTCATCTCTGCGGCCTATCTTATAAATCGAACTCCTTCTAGTGTTTTAGGTTTTCTCACCCCTCAAAAGAAGCTTGAAACTTTCTTTTCTATTCCACATGTCATGAATCTTGAACCTCGAGTTTTTGGTTGCACTGCCTATGTTCATGTTCCAAAAAAATTACGTGGTAAACTTGATCCTTGTGCTAAAAAATGTATCTTTGTCGGTTATTCTGATGTCCAAAAAGGATATCGTTGCTTTGACCCTCAAACTCACAAAATGCATGTAACACTTGAAGTATCCTTTAGGGAGTCTGAAACTTTCTATTCAGGGGGAGTCACCTCTTCTTCTTCTCAGGGGGAGATTCGTCATATTGGAGAAGAAGAATTATGCTTACCTTTACCTGTGACTCCTACTCCAACATCTTCTCTTATTATGGATAGTCCACCAAATCAAAATCCTTCTCCTGAAGTCTCCACCGGTCTTCCAGGTACAGATCTTCTCAATGCAAGTCATTCTTCACAAAATGAGGCACCAAGTCTACCTTCCATACCAGAATCACCTGATGTGGACAGTTCTGAAACACATCCCGAACCTACTACTGAGGTAACTTCTGTCCCTATTGAAAACTCTTCCATCCCAACTTCTTCTAACACTCACAATACACAAACCAGAAGATCAGAACGACAAAATAAAGGTATACCAAAATCAGTTTATGAACCAGATCCGAGAGTGAAAGTAAAATACCCTATTAGCAGTTATGTATCATCTCATAGATTATCTGAATCATATGCTCTAACGGTTGATCAATTATCCACTGTATCTATTCATAATAGTGTGCAGGAAGCATTAGAAGATCCTAGATGGAAGCAAGCAATGAACATAGAGATGGAAGCACTTCAGAAAAATGAAACTTGGAAACTAACTTCTTTACCAAGTGGAAAAAAGACAATTGGGTGCAAATGGGTATACACTGTGAAGTTAAAAGCAGATAGAAGTATTGATAAATACAAGGCAAGACTCGTGGCAAAGGGATACACACAAAAATATGGGGTAGACTATCAAGATACGTTTGCTCCAGTGGCTAAACTCAACACAATTCGAATTCTAATTTCCATAGCAGCTAATAGAGATTGGCCCCTGAAACAATTTGATGTAAAGAATGCCTTCTTGAATGGTGATTTAGAAGAGGAGGTCTACATGGAGGTTCCACCGGGAGTACAACTACCCTCTTCAAAAGAAAGTGTAGTCTGCAAATTAAAAAAGGCTTTATATGGCCTTAAACAATCACCCAGGGCATGGTTTGGAAGACTCACGTTAGCAATGAAGAAGTTTGGGTATAAACAAAGTAATTCAGACCATACCTTGTTTATAAAGCATAACAAAGGAAAAGTGGCCATACTTATTGTCTATGTAGATGATATGGTGTTAACAGGAAATGATGTGGAAGAAATGAAATTACTAGAGAAGAAATTGGGTGCTGAATTTGAAATGAAGGATCTTGGACAACTAAAATACTTTCTTGGCATAGAAATTGCAAGATCTGAAAAAGGTATTTTTCTATCTCAAAGAAAATATATTCTAGACCTTCTATCTGAGACTGGAATGTTGGCTTGCAAGTCAGCCGATACTCCAATTGAAATGAATCATTCTCTTGCTGTATATTTAGACCAGATTGAAACGGATAAGCATAGATATCAGAGGTTAGTAGGAAAGTTAATTTATTTGTCTCACACTAGACCTGACATTGCGTATTCTGTGAGCATTGTAAGTAGGTTCATGCATTCTCCTAGTGAAGAACATATGACAGCAGTATATCGTATCCTTAGATACCTCAAAGGTTCACCAGGGAAAGGTTTATTATTTTCAAAAAATGATAGAGCCTGCATAGAAGGATACACAGATTCAGACTGGGCTGGAGATAAAACTACAAGGCAATCAACTTCAGGGTATTTTACCTTTGTAGAAGGCAACTTAGTCACATGGAGAAGCAAGAAGCAAAAGGTAGTTGCAAGGTCTAGTGCTGAAGCTGAATTTAGAGGTATGGCATATGGAATTTGTGAATTACTATGGATTAGAAGCGTACTAGCTGATTTGGGAATCAAGTATGAAACACCGATGAATCTTTTCTGTGACAACAAGGCTGCGGTAGAGATTGCACATAACCCGGTTCAACATGATAGAACCAAACATGTTGAAGTGGATAGACATTTTATTAAGGAAAAGCTAGATAATCAAGTAATTCAAACTCCACATGTTCGGTCTGAAGATCAACTTGCTGATATATTAACAAAGGCTGTTTCAGGAAAGGTATTTGAAGAAGTCATTAACAAGTTGGGCATGATTGATATTCATGCACCAACTTGAGGGGGAGTGTTGAAGATATAATTTAGATTTAAATTTTTGTTGCACTTAATTAGGAATAAGTTTTAAATATTTAAAGTTGTTTTCTGTTTTTATATTATTTCCTATTTAAATATAAGCATTTAATATTGCTTATAAAGTATGTATCTCTGAGAAGAGAAAATATGAATGAAAGGATTATATTTTATTCCCGATGAATTGTTTAACAGCTTCATAACATGATTTTGCAATGGCGGTAATCATGATACATTGCGGATGACCAATCGTTTTGGCCTTTGCAGGCTTTGTTCAGGCGATAGAACCAGCAGAATGACAGTGCACAAGCAAGCAGCAACAAAACAACACAGATCCCAAGAAAAAAACAACAATAATACACCCAAACTAAACTACCAAACAAGGAAAGAATAGGGAAGAAACCAATGAAGAAAACCAACCTGGACGGAGACGATAACAAGCCGAACGAAATCTGGATCCACGTTCCTCGACGCTCCTCCACACCAAGGATCAACAGTAATGGAAGCAATGAAACCCAAAAGAAAAATAGGAAAGAGACAAATGAAGGAAAAAGAAAGGAAAGGAAGAAGAAATGAGAGAAAGTGAAACGGAAATGGGGAAGAGAAGAATCCGTGAGAGATGGGGGGTTGCAACTGCGCAGTAAGTAAATAGTAGAAGTAGGGTTTTCAAATTAATTAAAAAATCCTAAATGGTAAAAGTAAAAAAGTTTTGACCTAAGGTTAGAATTGGAATTAAAAGAATTTAGAGAGGTGTAGAAAGCAGGTTGTGATGGTGGAAGGAGCAACACTAGTTAGAGTTTGCTTAAGCTAGCTTGGGTAACCAACCTACCATCTAGCCTTATGAGAAGCATGACCTTGTCATTTAGCAAGTTAAACTAAAAGCATGACCCCTCTTGGTTCCAAATTTGAACATTTAACTCAATTTTTCCTTCTCCTTTTCTAGACAATTTTAGGGTTTCTTGGCATATAAATAAAGACCTTCACTCTTGGTTCCAAATTTGAACATTTAACTCAATTTTTCCTTCTCCTTTTCTAGACAATTTTAGGGTTTCTTGGCATATAAATAAAGACCTTCACCTCTTGGTTCCAAATTTGAACATTTAACTCAATTTTTCCTTCTCCTTTTCTAGACAATTTTAGGGTTTCTTGGCATATAAATAAAGACCTTCACCTCTTTTATTTTAATTTTGATATAGCAATGAGATGTTGCCAAAATTGTCATTCTATTTGTCTTGAAGTTTTCTCTACACTAATTCTCTTTTCTAGACTACTCTAGTTATTTTTCTTAGGAGTTAATCTCAACTCTCTAAGAAACTTACCATAGTTGAACCAATCACCTACAAACCTCTCATATTTTCAAGCTTCCGCACCATGCTCCATTCATTTCTCACATTGGATTCAAGATTGTTTAGAGAAAGACCATTATATAATATGAAATTCTTTTTATTAATGTAATCTGGAGTATTATAGAACAAAAAACAAAGCAATAAAAGTGAATTTCATAGCTTTCATAATAAAAAAAGAGACAAAATACATGGTTGTTGTTGTTCACAACAACAATGATAGCGGTGATGTTGATGGGGTCACAGTAGCAATATGGATCAATAGCATTATATATAAATCACATCCATGATATGTAAGTGTAAGATGTCTATATATTTTATAAGGATAATGATACTTTAACAACATAGTTTGACAACATTTTGACACCGGCTACATATCAAAATTTAACTGGTCCACATGGAAATGAATTTACAAAATGAAAAATGACGTGGAAAGGAAAATGGGGCAAGGTTTCAATGGGTTTGATTTTCTCATTTCAAATTTCCAATCTGAGGAAACCTTAGAGAGAGAACCCGAACTTTAGAGAGATTGTCGCTTCCGACCACCCACCCAACCTTAGAGAGAAGGACTTCCTTCCCACCTACCCATTGCCGCCGGAGTGTCGTTGTTTACGTCTACCCACCGCTTCCTCCCACCCACCCACCCACCCTTTTTTGTGCCTCTTCCCTCCCACCCACCCTTTTTTGTACATGTTCCCAAAAGCGTCCTCGGAGTGCCAGAGTGTTGCAATTCACGAAAGCCCTACCCACCGATTTTCCTCCCTCCCCCCACTGAGAAGCATTGGTGTTCACTAAAGCATGGTCAGACTCTCTTTGTTGGAGTTGTTCAGACTGTCACTGTTGAAGGCATAATAATTTGTTTCACATCACTTTTAAGTTCAAATTATTATGTCATTTATATAGAATTTCATGGCCAAAGAACCATATTTAGTAAAACCCGTGGTGCATAAACAACAATGGTAGCAAAGGCAAAGTAAGTGGGTACTTCAGGCAAAGGTTTTTCACAGGCAGGTCAACTATGAAGATGACACTCATTTTGGAATGCCCAATTCATTTCTAATCATTTTTTGAACTTACAAATGATGTGGAACAAATTATTATGTCATTATATAGAATTCCATGGCCAATAAACCATATTTAGTAAAACCAATGAAGCAGAAACAACAATGGTAGCAAAGGCAAAGTAAAAAGGTACTTCAGACAAAGGTTTTGCACAAACAAGTCAACTATGAAGATGACACTCATTTTGGAGTGCCTAATTTATTTCTAATCATTTTTTGAACTTAAAAGCGATGTGGAACAAATTATTATGCCATCTATATAGAATTCCATGGTCAAGGAACCATATTTAGTAAAACCCATGGTGTAGAAACAATAATGGTAGCAAAGGCTAAATAAGTTCGTACTTTAGGAAAAGGTTTTGCATATGCAAGTCAACTATGAAGATGACACTCATTTTGGAGCATCGAATTTATTTTTAATCATTGTTTTCAAATTAAAAGTGATGTAGAACAAATTATTATGCCATTATATAGAATTCTATAGCCAAGGAACCATATTTAGTAAAATTCATGGTGTAGAAACAATAATGGTAGCAAAGGCAAAGTAAGTGGATACTTCAAGCAAAGGTTTTTCACAGGCAGGTCAACCATGAAGATGACACTCATTTTGGAGTGCCTAATTTATTTCTAATCATTTTTTGAACTTAAAAGTGGTGCGGAACAAATTATTATAACATTTATATAGAATTTTATGGCCAAGGAACCATATCTAGTAAAACCATGGATCAGAAACAACAATGGTAGCAAAGGCAAAGTAAGAAGGTACTTCAAACAAAGGTTTTGCAGAGGCAGGTCAATTATGAAGATGACACTCATTTTGGAGTGCCTAATTTATTTCTAATCATTTTCGGAACTTAAAAGTGTTGTGGAACAAATTATTATGCCATCTATATATAATTTCATGGCCAAGGAACCATATTTAGTAAAACCGATGGTGCAGAAACAGAAATGGTAGCAATGGCAAAGTTAGTGGGTACTTCAGGCAAAGGTTTTGTACAAGCAGGTTAACTATGAAGATGACACACATTTGGGAATGCCTAATTTATTTCTAATCATTTTTCGAACTTAATAGTGATGTGGAACAAATTATTATTCCTTCAACGGTGACAGTCCGACCAACTCTAACAAAGACAGTCCAACCATGTTTTAGTGAACACCAACGCTTCTCGATGGGTGGAAAGGAGGAAAATCGATGGGTGGGGCTTTCGTGAACGGCGACACTCCGGCAATGCTTTTGGGAACACACACGAAAATGGGTGGGAGGGAGGGAAGAGGCACGAAAAAGGATGGGTGGGTGGGAGGAAGCGGTGGGTAGACGTAAATGGCGGCACTCTGGCGACAATGGGCGGATGGGAGGAAGCGGTGGGTAGACGTAAATGGCGGCACTCTGGCGACAATGGGTGGGTGGGAGGAAAGTCCTTCTCTCTAAGGTTGGGAGGATGGGAGGAAGCGACGTTTTCTCTAAGGTTGCCTCAGATTGAAATATTAAAATGAGAAAATCAAACCCTGGCACTTGAAACTTTACCCCATTTTCCTTTCCATGTCATTTTCCATTTTTTAAATTCATTTCCATGTGGACCAGTTAAATTTTAACACATGACCCGTGTCAAAATGTTGTCAAACTATATTGTTAAAGTATCATTATCCATTTTATAAACCAATAACATTATGGAAAATGATACTTCAACAACAATATTTGACAACATTTTGACACGGACCACGTGTCAAAACGTGATTAGTCCAAATGGAAAGCAAAATTAAAAAATTAGAATGACGTGGAAACAAAATTGGGGCAGGGTTTGAATTGGAAGAGTTCATTTTCTCATTTCAAAATTAATCTGAAGGAAAACTTAGAGAGAGAACACAAACCCTAAAGAGAATGTCGCTTCCTCCCACCCACCAAACATGCGAGAGAATGAGTTCGCTCCCACCCACCCATTGTCACAGAAGTGCCGCTGTTTACGTCTCTATCCACCCACCTTTCCATTTTTGTGCCTCTTCCTTGGAGCGTCGCGGTCCGTTGTCTGCCGGAGTGCTGCCGTGGACGTCTACCCACCCACCGATATTCCTCCCTCCGCGCCACGGATAAGCGCTGGTGTTGGTCGGACTTTCGCCATTGAAGGCAACGTTTGTAGGCACCAAACTTTAGGCATTTTGGAAACAACATACTTGGATACCGTCATCGAAGGTGCTTTGTGAAGGTTGCCTCCTTTGTTTTCGGTAATTCATCTTTTTGTGTTTGGTTGGTTTAGTTTGTTTAAATTTGTTTGGACATTTATGGGTTTGTTGTGTTATTTGGTGGTATGGTTTAGTGTGGCATGAAGTTGTCTAGAACATATAGTGGTTGATGTGGTTTTCGTGAGGAAAGTATGAATTTTTTTGGTTTGTCAGAGTGAACTAGATGATTGACCGAATAAAATACCTTGTAAGTCTGAGTTTGGAAAGAATAGAAGGCTTGTATGCAAATCTATGCAATATGTTTTCTCTGAACTCTTGGATGATGTTTTGAAATTAGTGGATTTCTAGTTCCTTACTGATAAATGATAAGTTTGAGACTCAAATCTCTTCTAAATGCCATAAAACCGTGAGTAAATGATAAGCATGGGGTCCTACACCATTTGATATTGCATAACTTTAGAAATGTTTGGTCATATGGGTCATGGTATTACTGGTCTAGTTAATACAACTTGCCTTATGGTGTTTGACCATACTTTTGGTGGAAATTTTCTCAAGCTATTTTTTCAATTTAGTGTGTAAAGCCAAAATAAAGGCATAATTCAGATTTAAAATTTACCTTGAGTCTAGAAATTTTGTGCACACTTAAGAAAATTTGAAAACTTAACCATAATTATCTCAATGCTTTAAAATTTATGAAATTATAGTCATTAGAAAGATCTTTGAGTCTACTGTCCAACCCAAAAAGAATTAACTCATTTGGAGTTATGTGGAGAGAGTTATAAGCAAATCAATAAGCAAAGGTCATAGCTGAAAATACAGAAAAACATGATTAAAATGTTGATATTAAAATTTTTACTGCAGCTAACTCTATGATCTAAAAATTACGAGTCTGGTGTCCAAAGAAATATCTTTAAGTCTAGATTCTAAAAAAATAAGAATCGTCTCATTTGAAATTTTGTGAAGAGAGTAATGAGTAAAATAGTGAGTAAAGGTCATAGCTGAAAATACTGAAAAACGTAATTAAAATGTCGATTTTAAAATTTGTACTACAGTTGACTCTATTGTCTAAAAGTTACGAGTCTAGTGTCCAAAGAAATATCTTTGAATCTAGATTCCAACAAAACAAGAATAATCTCATTTGAAATTCTTTGGAAAGAGTAATGAGTAAAATAGTGAGTAAAGGTCATAGCTGAAAATACTTAAAAACGTAATTAAAATGTCGATCTTAAAATTTGTACTGCAGTTGACTCTATTGTCTAAAAGTTACAAGTATGGTGTCCAAAGAAAGATTATTGAGTCTAGCATCCAATAAAACAAGAATCAATTCATTTGAAGTTTTGTAAAGAGAGTTACGAGTAAAACACTAAACAAAGGTCAGGGTTGACATCAAATTGACTTGAGATTAGGCTCTTTGATATTAGGTTTCTTGCTTCACACATACATCTCTGCTTCCTTTCTGGGTGCATTCTGATAGAAAGATAAAATTGCTTGAAAGCTTAATCAATGATGATTTGCTTGAAACTGGTAAATCTTCACATGATGAAGTTAAGGATAAAAATGTCCCTGTCTCTGAAGAATTGGGGGACCAACTGATTGTTAAATAACATTATTTTGTTGTTGGACTTTGTTTGTTGTAAATTTGATTTTGGAGTAAATGTTTTGAAAATTATGGAGTTGTGGGATGCCATCGAGAAATACGAAGGCAACACAATCCCAGTTACACAATTGTAAGTTGTAAAAATTTTCATGTTGTGCATTTTATTGATATGTTGTGCTTTTTTGTCTTTGCAGGAGGAACTACAACAGGTTAGGAAGAAGCATGTTTGTGATTGGATTTTGGATGTGAACAATGTGCGGAGGGCTGAAGTGTTGCAAGATTTAGGCATTGTGTAGATGTTGTGGAATAGGGATTTTTGCAATGTTATTGATGATTTGTTTACAACTTTTTCAATATGTATTGATGATGACTGAATGTACATATTTGTTGTTAAAAATGTTCAAATAAAAGTAGTGATTACATTTATTGTTAATGAAATTTGAAAATCATAATGATTAATGTTTTAAATGTTTGCACTACATTCCCTACTAAATTTGGATGTGATTATTTATGAAATCTTGTACGTACAAGGTTCTATGTAGAAAAAAATGATAAAAATAAATTAAGTTAAGTGTCAATGAATGCGTCAACATGAGTTGGATGTCCATTAAGTTTGAAGAAAAAATCTTTGCCTGAAATAATAATTGGTTCCACATCACTTTTTAGTTGAAAAAATGATGTGAAATAAACTAGTCACTACAAAATAAGTGTCATATTCATAGTTAACCTACATGTGCAAAACTTTTGCCTGAAGTATCCACTTATTTTGCCTTTGCTACCATTATTGTTTCTCCACCATGAGTTTTACTAAATATGGTTCTTTGGCCTTAGAATTGTATATGAATGGCATAATAATTGGTTCCACATCACTTTTTAGTTGAAAAAATGATGTGAAATAAATTAGTCACTTAGAAATGAGTGTCATATTCATAGTTGACCTATATGTGCAAAACATTTGCTTGAAGTACCCACTTATTTTGCCTTTGCTACTATTGCTGTTTCTGCACCATGAGTTTAACTAAATATGGTTCTTTGGCAAGGAAATTGTATATGAATGGCATAATAGTTGGTTCCACATCACTTTTAAGTTAAAAAAAGATGACAAATATAATAGTCACTCCAAAATGAGTGTCATTCATAGTTGACCTGCCTGTGCAAAACCTTTGCCTAAAGTACCTAGTTAATTTGCCTTTGCTATTGTTGTTTCTGCACTATGAATTTTACTAGATATGATTCCTTCGCTATGGAATTGTATATGAATGGCTTAATAATTGATTCCACATTACTTTAAGTTCAAAAAATGATGAGAAATAAATTAGGCACTCCAAAATGATTGTAATATTCATAGTTAACCTGTCTGTGCAAAACCTTTGCATGGAGTGTCCACTTATTTTGCCTTTACTACCATTGTTGTTTTTGCACAATGAATTTTACTAGATATGATTCCTTCACCATGGAATTGTGTATGAATGACATAATAATTTATTCCACATCACTTTAAGTTCAAAAAATGATGAGAAATAAATTAGGCACTCCAAAATGACTGTAATTTTCATAGTTGACCTGTCTGTGTAAAACTTTTGCCTGAAGTGCCCACTTATTTTGCCTTTGCTACCATTGTTGTTTCTGCACCATGAATTTTACTTGATATGTTCCTTGGCCATGGAATTGTATATGAATGGCTTAATAATGTGTTCCACAACACTTTTAAGTTCAAAAAATGATGAGAAATAAATTAGTCACTCCAAAATGACTGTAGTATTCATAGTTGATCTGGCTGTGCAAAACCTTTGCCTGAAGTACACACTTATTTTGCCTTTGCTACCAATGTTATTTCTACATCATGAATTTTACTAGATATGGTTCTTTCGCCATGGAATTGTTTATGAATGGCATAGTAATTGATTCAACATCACTTTAAGTTCAAAAAATGATAAGAAATAAATTATGCACTCCAAAATGACTGTAACATTCATAGTTGACCTGCATGTGCAAAACCTTTGCCTGAAGTACCCACTTATTTTGCCTTTGTTACCATTGTTGTTTCTGTAACAGGAATTTTACTAGATATGGTTCCTTGGCCATGGAATTGTATATGAATGGCATAATAATTGGTTCCACAACACGTTTAAGTTCAAAAAATGATGAGAAATAAATTAGACACTCCAAAATGAGTGTCATCTTCCTAGTTGACTTGCATGTGAAAAACCTTTACCTGAATTAACCACTTATTTTGCCTTTGCTACCATTGAATTTCGTTATACTTTTCCTTCCACAGTTTAAGGATTAACTCCAATACTTTAAATGATTGTCATCAAAAATAATAATTTTGTTCCATTAATGTGACATTATTTTAATATTACATTAAAATAATGAAGAACTTATATATGGATATTTTAACAACGATACTAAATAAAGAAAATTTCCATTGATATAGGAAGTTTGTCTTTTGACATTAGTCTTTCTTTGCACCTTAACTTGGAACAATGAATGAGTTACAATGTTTAGAAAGATAATGTTGGCATGAGGGATTGACAAACTTCCTTAGTATGTCCTCTATTTTGTTGTCTTCAATGGAGTTTGGTGGAATGACCGGTATGGACGAAGTGTTTATTCGGTTTGTTGGCGTTGCATACAAGCCATCTAGATGAAGGACGTCCTATGGATCCAATTGGGAATGCTAAAACCAAAGGAAGGTAAGGTGGATGAAAATGATGTTCAACGTAAACAATGTCCCATAAGACCAAACAAAGCACAATTGTATTTTGTGGTGAACAATTCAATTACGTGGACTTAAAATGTTAAATTTTGAATGGCATCAATGATGGTTTTAAAGAGCATATTAAAAAGGTTAATGAAAGCACACTTGCCAATTACTTGGGAGACCCTTGGCGAGTTCAGTTATATTTGGTTGTTGTTTGTTCTGCTTAATAACATCTTCTGGTTTGCTACCAAATTCTTTTGTTGCTTGTGCTCTCTTGCATTTGACCTTCTCTCGCCTGAAAACAATAAATCTAATTATTTTCAGTATTTCAGCTATGCCCTTTACTCACTATTTTACTCATTACTCTTTCCACATAATTCTAAATGAGATGATTCTTGTTTTGTTGGAATCTAGACTAAAAGATCTTTCTTTGGACACCAAACTCGTAACTTTTAGACAACAAAGTCAGCTGCAGTAAAAATTTTAAGATCGACATTTTAATTACGTTTTTTAGTATTTTCAGCTATGACCTTTACTCACTATTTTACTCATTACTCTCTTCACAGAATTTCAAATGAGATGATTCTTGTTTTGTTGGAATCTAGACTCAAATATCTTTCTTTGGACACCAGACTCGTAATTTTTGGATTATATACTTAGCTGCAGTAAAGGTTTAAGATCAACATTTTAGTCACATTTTTCTGTATTTTCAGCTATAACCTTTGCTGATTGATTTGCTTATAACTCTCTCCACATAACTCCAAATGAGTTAATTTTTTTTGGGTTGGACAATAGACTTAAATATCTCTCTAATGACTATAAATTCATAAATTTTAAAGTAGTGAGCTAATTATGGTTAATTTTTCAAATTTTCTTGTGTACAAAATTTCTAGATTCGGGAGAATTTTAAATTTGAATTGTGCCTTTATTTTGGCTTTACACACTTATTAAATTGAAATAAGGAGTTGGACAGTAGCCTGAGAAAATTTTCACTGAAAGTATGATCAAACATCATAAGGCAACTTGTATTAACTAGACCAATAATACCATGGCCCATATGACCAAACATTTCTAAAGTTATGCAATATCAAATGGTGTAGGACTTTATGCTTATCATTTACTCACGTTATTATGGAAGTTAGAAGAGATTTGAATCTCAAACTTATCATTTATCAGTTAGGAACCAAAATTCCACCAATTTTAAAACATCATCCAAGAGTTTAGAGAAAACATATAGTATAGATTTGCATACAAAGCCTTCTATTCCTTCCAAACTCAGACTTACAAGGTATTTATTTGGTCAATCATCTAGTTCACTTTTAGAAACTAAAAAAAAATCATACTTTCCTCACAAAAACCACATCAACCACTATATGTTCTAGACAATTTCATGCCACACTAAACCATACCACCAAAAACACCCAAATAATACAACAAATCAATAAACGTCCAAACAAATTTAAACAAACTAAACCAACCAAACACAAAAAAATGAATTACCCAAAACAAGGGAGGCAACCTTCACAAAGCACCTCCAATGACGGTATCCAAGTACGTTGTTTCCAAAACGCCTAAAGTTTGGTGCTACAAACGTTTCCTTCAACAGCGACAGTCCGACCAACACCAACACCAACCTAAAGATTCATAACCTTCCACCACCATCCAACACAATACTTCTGCACACCATTGTTTATCATATTTATAGTAATAAGGAGCATATCGTACATAATGAAGATCATACATCTATTATAGATTCATTTCTCTCAATACAAATAAACCAACCTTTAATGAACACAACGACTCTCGATTGGAACACAACGAAGCAAGATGTGTGGGTGGGAGGAACAATCGCGAAAACGCCTATTTTTCCTCCTTCGACGGCACTCCGGCGACAATGGGTAGGTGGGAGGAAGTGCAAGTTTTGCGTACGCACGGCGGCACTATGGCACCACTCCAACAGTAATGGGTGGCTGGGTGGAGGGAAGACGACATCATCTAGGTTTTGCCTACGCACGGCGGCACAAAGGTGGCACTCCAGTAGCAATGGGTGGAGGGAAGACAAGACCGTCTAGGTTTCGCGTACGAACACCGGTACTGCGGCGACACGTACTCCGGCAACAATGGTGGCTGGGTGGAGGGAAGACGAGTCTCTCTCGAATTTTCGCACTCAGAGGTTCTCTCTCAAATGTTTCTCAAATTGCAACTCTGAAAAGGAAGAAATGAATCCAAAATTTGAAACATACCCCAATTTTCATTGTCACGTCATTCTCATTAAAAACTCATTTTCCACGTGCACCACTCACATTTTAACACGTATCCCGTGTCAAAATGTTGTCAAATATTGTTGTTAAAGTATCATTTTCCTAACATTATAAATTGATTTTAACTCACAAGAAACTTTAGTTTACGAGTTAATGGCCTTTTTTGTTCTAATTTGTGTTGGAATTATTCAATGTAGTTCCTCAATTTTTTTTTTCCTCTCAACGTATTTTTCACTTTTGTTGAAAATAGTCAACGTAGTTCCTTCCTTTATATTAATTGTAAGATCGTTTTAGGAGTGATATTATGATTGTATAAATGACATCTGACATTACAATAATAATACATGACAATTTGAATAGCACATGACAGTCACATTGAATATTTACAACGTCACATGTCATTTACATTATCATGTTATCATCTTTTAAACAGTATCAATAACAATTTAACAAAATGAACAACAATGATTTAATTTTTTAAAACAAAAGGATTACATTAAGATAAATAAACTCTTAAACCTTGATTTATTTTGGTAAATATTGGAAAAGTGTTTATAGACACCTAAATTATTAATGTTATCTAGATATTAGCAAAAACAATATAGAGAAAAAATGATAAGACAAAAGTAAAGTATTTATTTATATATCATTACTAAAAAGTATTTGTCAATAAGCTAATGAATTAAAAGTAAAATAGTCTGAATTGGAGTTATTGTATTTTATAAAAAATGAAAAAAGAAAATTCTTTCATAAATCTATTTCAAGCACCTTTACAATTGTTTTAGTATAGAGCACCATTAGGCAAGTAACCCTTTTTCGTACACAAGACAGTTTACTACATACTTAAAAAAAGTAACAGTCATTACAAACAGTACATCAGTTATCACAAATACAAATCCAGCTACTGCAATGCTATTCTTAAGAGAATAGAATCATACAAAAATTATGTAAACGAAAAACAATTATAAAAGATAGTACGTCTTCAAATGGAAATAACTGTAACAACTTAGTAAGTAAAAGTATGACTTCAAAATCAATTGCAAGTATCCTAACACGCCTGAAATTGCCATCAAATCGGGTTAACCTCTACACACGATATGGGAAGAAAGAATATGACGATGCTGGAATTAGCTTTTGTAAAAAAAAAATTATCGTTACAACATGCCTTGACTCAGGTAGTGTGGTACAAATTATTGTTATCAGGAATAATTTGCTATTTTCAAAAGATAATTATAGAAGAGCAAAAAGGTACTACGTTCAAATCGTAGTACTGTTCCCCTTGACTCAGGTAGTGTGGTACAAACAATAATGAAGTTCAACGGGTAGCACACTTAACACATCCATAAATTTAAAAGAATTGCCAGTGAAACATAGAACAGGTGACTGAACGGAAAATTACTGAGTTAGAAAACTTGCTGTCGTTGTTTTACAAGTTTACAAAAGGAATGGCATAGGACATAACCCAGTATGCACGATCACTACCATCGGCTGTAATTCCTACCATACCCACCACTACTAGAATTTCCAAACCTAGATGCTGAAAACCTATGATGATTTGACCAAGCTGAACCTTGGGACATAGGGGTTCCATCATGATCAGTCCATACCTTGGAAGATTTATAACCTGGAGTATGACTTCCACTACCAAAGGAATGAATTGTAGTGCTTCTGGAATATGGTGACCCTGAAAACCTATAGCTGTTCCTCATTGCCATGGGAGGAAAGAATTCTTCAGGATGCTCAGTGGTCCAGCCATCTCTACTCTTGGATTTCTTAGGAGTTGTATAGCCTTTATGTTCTGCCGGATGTTCCGTTGTCCAGCCACCTTTACCCTTGAATTTATTTGGAGTTTTAAAGCCTCTTTCCTCGGCAGGATGCTCCTGCATCCAGCCACCTCTACTCTTTGATTTCTTGGGAAGAGAAAAGCCTCCTCTTTCTTCCGTAGGCAATCGTTTCTTTCTGCGAGCTACACCCATATCATTAGCTGCTGATCTATTTCCTATGTAATCATTTTCTTTATGGGATCTTTTATCTTTTGTGCGTGATGAGTCACGACTCCTCTTTCCTGTCTGCAAAGGAATGGCACAGCATCCATAAAACTACTTAGTCTAAGCCACAAGATAGTAAAGACCAACAATAAAAACAAAAAGGTAAACAGCTGTAATAAATTAAAGAAACGATAATCGGTCAATAAAATATCCTAAAATGTACCTTTACAGCACTTGTGCACTCCCGGGCAAAATGCCCTTCTTCACCACATTTGAAGCATGAACTAGGTGTCGCTCCACTTGCAATCTCATCCTGCAACCTTGAGCATGCCTGCATCGATTAACACATAAATTTAGAGATGCTAGCTATAATCTTAAGTTTCAAGAACTGAAAATCTTTAATGTTTAAAAAAGAAAAAAAAGACAGTTTTAACAAAGCAACAGAAACATGTGTGTTAATCACAATAATCCACTAAATGTTCTTCAAAATGACATTCAGTCAACTGCAGATTTAACTATCGTTTAATAATTCTATTGAACCATAGATCTAACAAGAGAAGGTTGATAAACACCAGTAACCATTAATGCCATCAAAACATGATGGACAAACACATGTAAGAAGGGTTGAAGTTATTTGTGGAAGATGGGCCTAGATTGTCTCTCTTGAGCCATCATGGTGCTTTTAGTAGAATTGGAATAACTTGGACTTTGTATTATGAGCCAAGTAGTCTAGGATTTATTTTAGACTCTGTATTTTGGGCAAGTAATGTAGGATTTTTGGACCACTTGGATCAACAAAGGTCAAGGATATTGATCCAAAGTGAATGTCCATTTGCTAAGTTGACCAAGTGGTCAAAGTTTTTAACCTACCTTGGTGAAAGAGTGTGGGTCGTCCCACCTATGTTAGTGTGACCATGTGTCATGAACTCATTGGAAAGGATTTCCCATAATTTATGGTCACATGTCACTCTAAGAATGGAAAAGATTTTTCATAGCTAGTCGTCACATGTCACTCTAGGAATGGAGAGGATTTTCCATAATTAGTGACCATATGTCCTCCTCCAAATGGAGAGAATTTTCGCCACATGTCCTCTTGATGGAAAGGATTTTTACATTGGTCTCCAAGCTAGCCAAGTTTATGTTTTTGGGATTTTGCTTCTACAAATTGAAGACACCGTAAGCCTATAAATAGTGTCTCCACTCTTGTATTTTGAGATTAGTAATGAAATGCTGTCAAATTGTTATGTCATCCTATTAGTCCTTAAAGTCAAGGTTGAGCATCCCATGTGATCTCCACTAGCTACTTTCTTCTAGAATTGACCTAACCTCTCTAAGAGCACCATCAAACACTACCCCATCACCACCCAACACCAAAGGCTATGAGTCATTTCCCCATTCTCCACCGTGCTTCCGCACCTTCATCATCACCATAGCATCTCTTCATGCTTTGGCCCAACCTAGCATGAGAAGGTTGCTATCATACAATATTAAAAGTTTTGGTTCTACAAAGCTAAGTCTTTTGGTCTAACCTATTTTATTGCTTTTATGTGACTGTTTATGTGTTCTTCTTTATTGTCTCATTTTCAAGTTTAAACTATGTTGCTTTCATGGTTCTAGTGTTGTTTTTCTTGGAACCATTCATCCTTTTGGATTAGGTTTCTTGTGTCTTTGTGTGCTTTTAACTTTGAGTCTTTATTCATCATTTTGGTTTGGTCATATTGGTTATTTTGAATCATTTGGCTTTTCAAATCCATTCATGTTGACTAGAGTCATGTGTAGTACTTTTTATTTCATTTTCTCTTAGTTTGATCTTTGCAAAAATCACAAAAAAAAATATGTTCAACTTTGATTTCAAAACTACACCATATACACACATTTGAAAACTTTTACTTTACATTTTTAGTTCATACTTGTCATTAGACCATTGGCAAGTTTTTAAAATTAAGTTTCTTTTATGTTGTGTTGAGTTTCATGCTCTATTTTTTATTCTAGTAGATTTATTTCTATTTTGTGTTTCTTGATCTTTTAAGCTTTCATATCAATATAAATTTTGTTTTGGTGAATAGTGGTTATGTTTTTGCACTTAAAAAGAAGTGAGTGAAACAGAAAGATTATAAGCAAAATCTACAAAAGAAGTATCAAAAGATCCTAGAAAAAGTGCTAAAAATTATGTGCATTTGTTTTTGCACTTAAAAAGAAGTGAGTGAAACAGAAAGATTATAAGCAAAATCTACAAAAGAAGTATCAAAAGATCCTAGAAAAAGTGCTAAAAATTATGTGCATTTGACCACTACCACTAGTTTGTTTGGGAAATTTGGTCAGCTGCGTTTTGCTTTGTTTTTGTGCATTTTATTGCACTGTCTAGCAGCTTAAGTCTTGGCCAATGATGTTAAAAGAATGACCTTAGTGCCCCATTTGCCCATAGCTTGCCAAAGACACGAAGCATCAATTTCTATTCTAGCTACTTTTGGTTTTGTGCCATTTATTCTAGTGCCTTTCTTTAGGTAATTTCTTTGTATGCATAACCTTCCTTCTTACCATTTAATTTCTTGTTTGTCTTCTTTGGTTTTCTTACCATTTAATTTCTTGTCTTTGGTTTGCCAAAGACAAGAAGCGTCAATTTCTATTCTAGCTACTTTTGGTTTTGTGCATTTATTCTAGTGCCTTTCTTTAGGAAATTTCTTTGTGTGCTTAACCTTCCTTCTTACCATTTAATTTCTGTGTTCATCACGCGCCGCCTTCTCGGCGTCGGCATCAAACCGCACCGTTGTTGGTCGTCTTGCCGGACCTCCCTCTCTCTGCTCAGACCCTCCAGAGCAGCCATTGCTGCCATCTTCGCCTGTCTTCGTCTTCTCCCTTTCTCACTAGTTTCGCCTCGCGTTTCCACTTTGCCGCATTCCCTCTGCGTTCTCCGGCGAGGAAACTTATATCTCACGCTCTCTCTTGCTCACTCACTACAAAAAACACCATAATCAATCGTCTAAAAGAGAGAGATGGTCGAGCAAACCTTCATCATGATCAAGCCTAATGGCGTTCAGAGAGGCCTTGTTGGTGAGATCATTGCCAGATTTGAGAAGAAAGGTTTCTACTTGAAAGGTTTGAAACTTATTAGTGTGGAGCGTGCTTTTGCTAAAAAGCACTATGCTGATTTATCTGCCAAGCCTTTCTTCAGTGGATTGGTAGATTACATTATCTCTGGCCCTGTTGCCATGATTTGGGAGGGTTAAAAATGTTGTGGTTACTGCCCGAAAGATTATCGGGGCCACTAACCCAGCTCAATCTGAGCTTGGAACTATCCGTTGTTTGTCGCTGTCCAAGCACCGTTTGTCGCTGTCCAGGCACCGTTTGCCGCTGTCCAGGCACCATTTGCCGTTGTCTAGTCGTTGTTTGTCGCTGTTTGACATCATTTGTCAGTGCCATTTGTCGTTGTCCATCTAGCACTGTTTTGCCACTGTGAGGAATTGTAGAAGTTTGTCACCATCAACTTCTGTTTCCGACGTCGTTCGTCATTGTCTGCCGCTATCCGTTGCCGACCACCATTCGCTGCCAACCACTGTTTATTGTCCTCTATTGCCATCTGTTGCCACAGTTTAGTCCGACAACTAGTGATCTGGATCGCCTCCTTGAGCGAGAGGTCTAGTTCTCATCCTAGCGCCGCCATGTGCGCCACATTTGTCCGACGTTCGTCTCCGCCATTGTCACATTTTCTCTTGCAAAGTTAGGGGTTTTGTGCGTCTCGAGGAGTGTGACCCATCCCTAGTCGATGCCTCATTCTCATCTTGTCATGCACAACTTCTCTCCGATAAGCTTTCGACGCTTGTTTGTCCCACGCCACCTTTCCGGTGTCGGAAGCACACGGCGTCGTTGTCGTTTGATGTATAAAAAAGACCATTAAGATCTTCCACTTTCACGATTTGTCATTGGCGGCATCATCATTTCCGTCATTTGTCGTGAGGGGGAGTATGCTTCCAACCACTGCAATATGTTTCCAGCCACATGCTCCATCAGTCAGTAATGGAAGTCCCTGCAGTTTTGTCCTTTAGTCCACTGTAGGCCCCCATCACCTCGTCAGTTAGTGATGGCAGTCCCTGTAGTTTTGTCGCTTCCAGCCACTACAGGCCCCATCAGTCAGTGATGGCAATTTAGTCCCTGCAAGCTCCATCAGTCAGTGATTGCAATTTAGTCCCTGCAGACCCCATCAGTCAGTAATGGCAATTTAGTCCTTGCAATGAGGGGGAGTATCGTTCCAAGACAACACTGCAAAGGAAATGTCAGTCCACCATGGGAGTCCCTGCAGTTTTGTAACTTTCAGCTACTACTGTTGATCCCATCACCCATCCTGCAAACCAAGTATGGCAGTTTAGCATGGGTGTAGTCCCTGCAGTTTTGTAGCCTTTACTACTGTTGATCCCATCACCCATCCATCATTGATGGGGATTCAGTGTAGTCCCTGCAATTTTATAGCTTTCAGCCACTGCAGATCCCGTCACTCATCCATCATTGATGGGGATTTAGTCCTTGTAGTTGGTCATTGTCCACCGCTGCAGTTTTATAACTTTGAAGTTGAAGTTTCACAAGCTGTTGTTAGTTCATTGACATGTGATAACCCATCTCTGTTTGCCTCACACTCTTGAAGACAAATCATCCAGTTCAAAACCAAGTTCAATTATTCCAAGCTTGGTTCATACAATTTGTATGCTCCAGCTTGAGGAGAGTGTTAGAATTATTGGTTATTGTGTTTAAGTTGTGTTTAAGTGTATGTGAGCTGTGAGTGTGCATGTGCTGTATCTGAGTGTGTGTGAGGTGTGTTCCATTCACTTAATCCTATAAATATAGGATTAAGGAGAAGGGTGTAAAAACCAAGTGATTGAATATAATTTCATTTTCACAAAGCCTAACTAAAAATAAAAGATAAAGATAATATATCTAACAATCACCATAGCATCTCTTCATGCTTTGATACCATGCTTTAAGCATAAAGGTAAAGGAATGTCCTCTTAGATGCCATATTTTCCTGTCTTTAATCTTAAATTAACTAAAAATTAATAACTTTGCTATAATATTATCATCACTTCTCCAAGTATTTTTTGGACCTTTTCTTGTACACTCCAGACATAGACACTGTTTAGTAAATATAAGAACGGAATATTTTGTGGTGATTACAAGGTGCACATGAATCCGTTTTGAGTGTATGATGTGCAATCTTTTTTATTTTAGAAATATCAAATTGCAAGTCGTGTGGCTACTTTTTCTAATCTTCCATTTCCTGAGCTCTGTACAGAGCTTAAAACTAGGAGCCATTGCTGCTTGTATGTATATAAGACCATTTGTCCCTTCTCTAACAATCATATATTACCCAGTGCTATAGCTTAAGACTGAATCCTCTTTGGTTACCAAGGCATGAAAGCTTAAGACTGAATCCTCTTTGGTTACCTAGGCATGAAAATTGCTATTAAAAGAATGCAAGGACAACTTCAGATTTTGAAGGGAGTAAAGGAAGTTCAACAAGGATATCATTTATGTTTTAGGTTTGGAACAGTGACTCATTCCTTCATGTAGTTGCTTTTGGACATGTTTTCATCATTGCATACATGTTAACAAGTAATTTCAAGAGTAATGATTGAATATTTTCAAGTTATTTTAACTTTTTGCACGTTTATTTCCATTAAAAAAATAATCTTGCAAACATTCTGGCAGGTCTAGTATTAAGAAGATGACAGTCAGGAAGAAAGAAAGAACAACCAAACAAAGTACCCCTCATAAGAGAGTCACATAGGAAGAGTAGTGTAGATTATGCTAGAGGGCATGAGGCAAGATCAATAAGCCATTAAGTAAAACTTACCAAACCAGTATGACCCAACCGACCACATTTGTAACAAGAAATTTCTCCTGGTGTTGCATCATCAGAATTGACACAGCACAAGTGGCCAAGTCTCTTGCAGACATAACATTGAATTTCCTAATTTAACAGAACAAAGAGACAAACAGTCAGTGACTTTGCAATTCACATACAATGCTAGTCACTATTTTTAAGCAAATTCAACCAAAAAGTTTCCCAAATTTGCCAGTAAAAGAAAAGTCGGAGAATGAACAGAACAACCTGAAGATCATCCAGTGAATAATCATTCTTGCATCCAAACATATCATGCCCAGAATTTCCACACTTTAAGCAAATTGCAATGATTCTGGGAGTACTTGCATGCTTCTCCGGGCAATCTCTAGCTCGGTGACCGCCTTTCTTACAGATAAAGCAATCTTGTGTCTGCAGGAGCATTATGCAAATTTCAATAACCTTCATATACCAATAAAAAGATGGAAAATTGGTAATAAGACATACCTTAGTACATTGTTTTGCATTGTGTCCCAAAACACCACAAACATAGCATGGCTTCTTCCGCTTTGCCACTGAACAGTTCACAGCAGCATGACCTTCCTCGCCACAATTGAAACAAGCTCCCCAACTATTGTTTGGTGGATCAAAATACCTCGGACCCCGCTGATAGAACAGAAACAGAGAGATATGATATCCAGACTACTCCTTTCTCATGGCAGTAGTATTTTCAAAATGTCATTTCAGATGAAAGATTTCAACTCACAAGCAGCTTTCGCAGAACCATGTTGTTGCCTGTCTGAACTGCACCTCCTTCCAGAGACTCCTGATTCTCAGTGTCTTTGATGGTCTCCTCCATCTCTTGTTCATTGGCTATAACAACCTAAAAAAAACAACAAAAGATACATCGATTCAAACAAACATAATCATAAACATGGTTGTGCAAGTGGAAATTTGATTTTGATTATATTTCAAAAAAACAACATATTTTAGGCAAGATTTCAAAAATGGGTCCACAGTAGCCACTTTGGCCGAGGTCTCCACAACCATAGTTTCGCTACATTATCAACTTTGCCTCAATTTTTCACAACATCAAGATCAGTGACAAAGCTACAATCACAACCGCAATTTAAAACATTTATTTCAACTGGAATAGATTAACAATACATATAATTAAAGAGTAGGAAAAGAAAATTGCACTTTTTTCAAATAACAATTTCATTATTTGTGCTCCACTTTTATTACGTGTAGATTAAACCAAAAGGAAGTTCAATTCACATGAAAATAACAACAAATAGTATAAACCAAACTTTTTACTCAAAAAATGGAATGAGCCAAACAGGGAAAAAAACTCACACGTTCATCCCTAGTCTCAGTCTTCAACTTAGTTGTTTTCTTCTTCTCCTTCACTTCAGAATCAGCTATTGCGCTGGGCACATCCGGAACGTCCACGTTTCGGGCCACAGCCAATTCGAGTGACTGTGAAAGCGAAACGTGGTCGCTTGGGGCGCACTTGGCTGTGCGCATTCGCATGGCTTTTTCGATGATCTTGAGGCTGAGATCTTGGTTGGCTTCGTCGTCGTCGCTGCTGAAGACAAGTAACGGCGTGGACACGCCGATAAAATGGTCATCTTCGAGCTCCACCATTGCCTTCGATTTCGACTTCTCTTTGCGCCCCATTGTCTGCTATTGCAACTTCTGAGTTGGAGGATGCAAACCCTAATTACAGAGAATTGACAGGTTTTGATAGACACAAGTGAGAGAGCAGGCTTTGAAAACCAAAAAAGATCTTTTAATCTATTACAATTAATAATTATAATTTTTTTTTCCTCTTTTACTTATTTGTTTACTATTTATATTTATGAACCAATTAGTTTTAAGTTTCCAATATTATTAAAAATATTTAAAAATAATTTCATTATAAAACTATTATTATATATTTTTCTAGATAAAATCAAACATATTTATAACTATTATATACATATATATATATATATATATATATATATATTATAATTTTATTTTTCCCTTCAGAAAATTTTACAACTATACTTATTATATAATTGTAGACTAATAAAAATTAATTAAAAAAAAATTATTATGGTTTTCTAGTATATAATGTTTATAACTTTGATATAAATTTTAATAATATTTTACGGTTAAATTTATATATAACATTCAGTATGTTTTACTATACAGCAGATTTTTTATTAAATTATAAAAGAACTTATTGAAATAAAAAGTATTAAAAAATTATAAAATCAAATTTTTAAGAATAATTATAAAAATAAATATTTTTTTTATTTTATAGTTTTTTTAAAAGTTTAGTTAGTAGGTTGATTTTTTATTGAAATCAAATCTTTAATTATTTTCAATATTGCTTTATTTAATTAAATTCTAATTTTGTTTAAAATTGCACAATAGTTAAGGTGGCTATTATCATATAATTATAGCAATATAAAAGATAATTAAAAATTATTTTTATTATTGTTTTCTAGTATATAATGTTTATAAGTTTCATATAAATTTTAAAACTGTAACATCCCAATAAATAGTAATAACCATTAATTAGAACTAATCACATTTACAGACTTAACAGTGCAGTCCTAATTACAACAGCTAATTAAACCGTACGCACAAGGATATACAGTGTTCAGAATCTATCTACAATATACCAAGTTCTGGACGAACGGTCTTACAAAATAAATAACCGAACGTCCCAAAATACATTACAGAAACACTAACAACTACTATAGAACGAGCGCTCTACTGCTCGGCTTTAACCTCTACTTCTACCAGATTGGCGTCCTCCAAATTTTCTTCTTCTAGCATTACTTCAAGTGGCACCTCTTCGTCTGCTCACATCCACACGGATGATCATTGCATTGACAAGACGAACGTACATAGACAGTAGACAACACAAGGAATTGCAAGGGTAAGCTTAGGTAATTTAATTCATACAACCAATATAACATTTAACATATAAAATCAACATACAATACGCATAACAACATATCATAGCATGGAATAATTCATCCAAATTCTCATGGACTTTCAACTGCCTAGAAGCGTACGCCACTACCCTCCTTTCCTGCATCAATACGCAGCCCAAACCTTGATACGACGCATCACAATACACTTCAAAAGGTTTGGCCGTGTCTGGAATGACCAACACAGGAGCGCTCGTTAACTTCCTCTTCAATTCCTGGAAGCTTTCCTCACAACGATCGGTCCAGGCGAACGGTTGGTCCTTCCTGGTGAGATAAGTCAGAGGGCTACTATCTTAGAGAATCCCTCAATGAACCGCCTATAGTAGCCCGCGAGCCCCACAAAGCTCCTTACCTCTGTAACCGAACGTGGACTCTCCCAATCCAGCACTGCTTTCACCTTGGTTGGATCCACTGAAATGCCTCCAGCAGAAACGACGTGCCCCAAAAATTGGATCTCCTTCATCCAGAATTCACACTTTGAACGCTTGGCATACAATTCTTTTTCCCTCAACACGCTCAAAATGATCCTCAAGTGACCTTCATGCTCGGCAAAGCTCTTGGAATAAATGAGGATGTCATCAATAAACACCACAACAAACTTATCCAGGTACGGTCTAAAAATTCTATTCATGTAATCCATGAAGATTGCAGGCGCGTTCGTTACTCCAAAGGGCATCACCACGTATTCATAATGTCCATAACGAGACCGAAATGCAGGCTTATGAATATCTCCCTCCTTCACTCTGATTTGATGATAGCCCGAACGTAAATCAATCTTTGAAAACACGCACGCACCATGCAACTGATCCAGTAGGTCGTCTATCCTTGGCAGTGAATACTTGTTCTTGATGGTCAGCTTATTAAGTTGTCTATAATCGATGCAGAGCCGAGAGCTGCCATCCTTCTTCTTAACCAACAACACAGGCGCTCCCCATGGAGAAGCACTCGGCCTGATGAAATTCTTATCCATTAACTCTTCAATTTGCTTCTTTAGCTCTACCAACTCAGCTGGTGTCATTCTATAAGGTTGAACCGAGATGGGTGCAGCAGTTGTTACCAGGTCAATCGTGAATTCAACCTCACGAATGGGAGGTAGACCAGGGACTTCATCCGGAAAGACATCCTGGAATTCATCCACTACCGTTCGTCCTCTACTATTCACAACATTGGACGAACGCTCTACCTCGTTGTCTTCATACGTCATTATCAGAAAACAGCTCGCTCCTTCCATGATGTCTTCCTTCCACTGACCGAGCGTAACTGTTAACTCCTCCTCTTCTTCATCCGGGAAGACTAACTCCTTCTTCCCACAATCAATGAGAATCCGATTGGTAGCCAACCAATCCATCCCCAAAATAACTTCTAAGTCTTGTAGGGGTAAACAAATGAGTTTAACCTTAAATCTACGCCCCTCAACTTCTATAGGACATCTTACACAAACTGTAGACGTCTTGATCCCACCAGCCGCTGGGGTTGACACCACCAAGTCGAACTGTAATTCACTCTCCACTAGCCCCAGTCTCTCAACGCACGCCTTCGAGATGAAGGAATGAGTTGCCCCCGAGTCATACAATACACAACAAGGCTTCCCATATAACACGCAAGTGCTGGTGATGAGTGTACCTGAACGAGCAGCTTCAGCACCCGTGATTGCATAAACCCTTCCTACTGCTTGCGCACGTCCACCTCTCCCTTGTTGTGTTCTCCCAGCGTTCGGCGGCCTCATTGCCGCACGTCCTCCCATATTGCACTCCTGATCTGAGTGTCCGTTCCTCCCACATTTGTTGCAATATTTCCCTCCAGATAGTTGAGGACAAGCGCATCTATAATGTGGTCCTCCACACTGATAACACGTCAAACTCCTTTGTTGTCCAGATTGGCCAACAGTGACCAAGGATTGTGATCCGCCAGGGGATTGAGTGGGACGAACGTATGGGGACCTTCTCGCGTTCGTAGTGTTTCTGGATACAACCTGCCCCCTATTCAATTGTTGCCTCTTCTGTTGCTCGGCCTCAGCAACGTTCTTCTCCAGTACCTTTGCTCTCTCAACCATGGCAGGGAAGGATCTAATACACAAGTTGGATATTAACACTTTCAAATCACTCCTCATCCCGTTCTCAAACTTCCTGCATTGCCATTCTTCACTTGTGGCCATGGTATTGAAACGGACAAGGTGCTTGAATTTATTGGTGTATTCCGAGACGGACATACTACCTTGCACCAATTGAAGGAACTCAACTTCCTTAGCAAAGCGCACACTGTCTGGGAAATACTCTTCATAGAATTTTGCTCTAAAAACCTCCCAATTGATGGGATTCTGAGCGTCCGTCAGGATAGCTTTCATGCTCGTCCACCAGTGACTAGCTTCACCAGTCAACAAATACTCTGTGAATGCCAACCGATTTTCATTTGGACACCTCTTCGCATCATAGATCCTTTCCATATCTCTAAGCCATTGATCCGCTTCATCCGGAAGCCCTTTCCCATTGAACTTGGCAGGATGGTGTTGCAAGAAGCTTTCCAAGCTCCACTCGGCATGGTGTTTAGCATTAGAAGAAGAGGCTCCTGGTGTGCCTCTGGTAGCAGCCAGAATATCCATCAATTGCCTCTGCGTCGCTTCAGAACTGACACGCGAAGCCTCCAAACTCTGCATGGCTTCCTGGTTTTGCCTCATCAAGGCGGCGTTTTGCTCTATTAAGGTTGTGTTCTGTTGTTGCAGCCTGTCAATGACTGTCTCCAACATTCTGGTACTATTAGAAGCGTCAGCCTCGTTTGGCTGAGGTGGGGGAGGAAGTCTAGGCGCCATTCATTTTCTGGACCAGAGAAAACGTACGTTAGTTATGTTCAAGAGTTAAAAATAATAACTCACTAAACATATAACAAGCACACAACAAAAGCATAGTGTACTCATAACCCTACGTGTCCTTAAAAGAACAAAACTGCTCTGATACCAATAAATGTAACATCCCAATAAATAGTAATAACCATTAATTAGAACTAATCACATTTACAGACTTAACAGTGCAGTCCTAATTACAACAGCTAATTAAACCGTACGCACAAGGATATACAGTGTTCAGAATCTATCTACAATATACCAAGTTCTGGACGAACGGTCTTACAAAATAAATAACCGAACGTCCCAAAATACATTACAGAAACACTAACAACTACTACAGAACGAGCGCTCTACTGCTCGGCTTTAACCTCTACTTCTACCAGATTGGCGTCCTCCAAATTTTCTTCTTCTAGCATTACTTCAAGTGGCGCCTCTCCATCTGCTCACATCCACACGGATGATCATTGCATTGACAAGACGAACGTACATAGACAGTAGACAACACAAGGAATTGCAAGGGTAAGCTTAGGTAATTTAATTCATACAACCAATATAACATTTAACATATAAAATCAACATACAATACGCATACCAACATATCATAGCATGGAATAATTCATCCAAATTCTCATAAATAACGACCGTCCGGACTGTATGAATCCATGTATCTACAGGCGTTCGTGCACCCGAGTGATGTAGTAACTGGAAACATCCATCAGCTGCCACCCGAGGTTAACCCTATCAGTCCAAAGTACTCAATAGGACTAGGGCCTCCTGCCATTCCCACGCATGACCTACTCCCCTCTACATGAGGACGAGCACTCACGGAATATCAGGATGAACAGCCATCAGCAGCTTTACCATGGTCATACTACATAACTTCTCATATTCAAGTCCTAGAGACGTTCCTCCTTGGAACGCTCGTTCAAAATCCACTTCCAATAATTCACTCACAATAACATTCGCACAGATTAACCATTTCTCTTATTCACATTTTCATTCTGTGTTCCACTTTCATAAATTAACGAACGTTCATCCTTTAATAAATAAGGACGAACGTATTACAGTACACTACATACTCGTTTCTGAACAAAAGAAACGAACCATTATCCACTGACGGACGTTCGACACTTAAAGAATTTGAATGAACTGATTTTTAGAAGATCTGAATAATACTTAGAAAAATTTTAAGTATAAAGACTTTAGGTTGAATCAAAAGGATAAATACATTACAAAATTATTTAGATAAACAACAGAGTATGATTTAATTCAGAAGACAACACTGCCAGTCAATGACCGAACGTCAATTAATAAATTGGACGAACGCTATTTACGTTCGCTCAGGAATCAATGATAAGGACGAGCGTTCAGTTACAAAACCGAACACTGCTTAGGACGAACGCTAGGTAATTGACCGAGCACTAAATAGAACGGACGCTCGATATAAGACCGAGCGCTCATTTGGACGAACGCTCAGTATAAGACTAAGCGCTACCTATAACGAACGCCGGATTAAAAAAACCGAGCGTTATTCACATAACTTCAATTTATAGCGATCGTTGGACACCACTAGGATAAGCCGAACGCTCAAACCTAACCTTTCACAAGGAGACGCTCGTTCTTAAACAGAATCCTTTCCAAATGAAAGAATTCCTATTCTAAGTCATTTTCAGGGGAAACCGAACGGTATAAGACCGTTCGACAACGAGCGTGCATTATCAAGCAGAGACTATGATTTTTTTCCCAGATTTTTCATTCACAACAACATCACAGTTTTCATATGATTCATATCTTATAAATTCTCTCCAACATAAATTTCATACATTACAAAATTCATATTATCATTCCATACCATATAGAAATCATCCATTTTCCAATTCATACGTTTCATCCTCAACATTCAATCCAAACAATATCAATCATACATATCCAGTACAACAGAATTCGTTCATTCGTGCTTAAACATCATACATTTCATACATCCAATTCAGTTCATGCTTTCACACACATCATACAGGTATCAATTAAATTACTAAAGCTTCCCTTACCTGGTTCAGTAGTGCACTTCCAAATGCAAGGGTTTCTCTCGTTCTCTCACGGCTTTCTATCCAGAATTCACTCGACAACTTCCACTTAATCTAATACACCAAAATCATAAACAGTTCAGACCTATAACCCACGCATGCAACCAGAATTTGGTTCGCAGAAACTAAAGGAACGAATGTTCAGAGGCGAGAACTTACCAGTTCAGATTTCAGTTTTGTTCGGTCCAAAACGATGCTCACGGTACAGGGAATGTTTCTACGGTATCTGAAATGGGATCGGAGAAGATGATGGTGAGTTATCTTAGTGAGAAGATGAAGGAGTTTTTGAGAGAAGCTGGAGAAAAAGGAAGGCCAGAGTTTCGTGAGGAAGAAGGTGAATGCATGCGGAGAATGGGAAGAGTTTTTCAGAAAATTCTTTTCTCCTTCCACGCAGAACGAACGCCATTCTCCACACGCCACTTGTCCTCCACTAACGTTTTTCAGACGTTCCAGCCGCGACACACGGCAGATACATGCAGAGTGGAAGTGAGTGGGTTTTGACATGGCACAGTGCATTAAATGGTGATAAGAGTGTGGATTTGTGTGCGTTAATTAATCAGGGTTTCACAAAAACTATTTTACGCTTAAATTTATATTTTCGTAACATTCAGTTATGTCTATTTTTTTTACTATACAGCAATCTTTTTATTAAATTATAAAAGAACTTAAAATTATTGAAATAAAAAATACTAATAAGTTATAAAATCAATTTTATAAAAAAAATATTTTTAATTTTTTATATTATAATTCTTTTAAAAGTTTAGTTCGTAGGTTGATTTTTTATTGAAATCAAATCTTTAGATATTTTCAATATTGTTTTATTAAATTAAATTCTAATTCTTTTTAAAATGGTATAATAGTTAAGTTGGTGATTATTATATAATTATAGCATTATAAAAAATAATTAAAAATTATTTTTATTATTTTTTTCTAGTATATAATGTTTATAACTTTCATATAAATTTTAATAATATTTTTCGCTTGCATTTATATTTTAGGTTTAATCATTCACGAAGTCCTTTTTTCGCGTGGAATCTCAATTTAGTCCCTTTGTTTTTGGAAATCTCAATTGGGTCCCAAATTTATGAAAATTGCAACAATTGGATCCTTTCCGTTAAATTGTCTCCAACGGCGTTAGTGTGTGTCTGACGTGGCACGCTGTAGTCTGACGTGGATGACGTGCCACGTCAGACACACACTAACGCCGTTGGAGACAATTTAACGGAAAGGATCCAATTGTTGCAATTTTCATAAATTTGGGACCCAATTGAGATTTTCAAAAACAAAGGGACTAAATTGAGATTCCACGCGAAAAAAAGGACTTCGTGAATGATTAAACCTATATTTTATAACATTCAGTTGTGTCCATTGTTTTTAGGGTTAAATATGTTTTTAGTCCCTGAACTATCAGACGATTTTGTTTTTAGTCCCTATTCAGAACTTTGATGGTTTTTAGTCCTTATAGTTTTGAAACTCTGAGTATTAGTTCTTAAAAATGGACGGTGTTAAGTTTTTGTGGATGTGGCAAACGGCGATGCCACGTGATCACTGATCTCTGCCTTCACTCTCTGCCACGTGGGATGTTTAACTGTTGAAGTTAGATTAAATCAGTTAAGCACTTTGTGATCTTTTACACGCAGCCGATCAACAATTTCTGTGCTCTACCATTCCGTAACTAAGCAAAAGATTGCATCAAGAAGTAAGCCAAGCGCATTATCGTTTTACGCTTCCTAATTCAATGAGGCGAAAGAGTAGTAACCTGTAAGGTGAGTTAGCTTCTTCTTTCTCCGGTTCGGAATCGTTTTTCAATCCGTTCAGTAATTCTCTCATGGTGAACGTACGACTTCCTTCGTCTTTCCGAAGCTGCAGAGTGGGAGAAGGATTGGCGTTGGCCTCATTGGAATGGACCGTCGTTTTCCTGAGATCTGCGTCTTTTACCGCGGGATCAGCTTTTGATTCCGATTTTGGCCCCAATTGTGCTTGCGCTTGTTCCGTCCGCACGGGTTCTGTTTTTGGCTGCGGATTTGGTACGGGTCCGGGTGCCGATCCCGATTCCGGTACCGGTTGCGCTTCTGTTCTTTCTGCCGGCACTGGCTCGTGACGGTTTAGCGACTCCGGTTCGGGCATTTCGAGATGTTAGGGTTTTAGAGATAGTGAAATGGAAGATTGAGGAGAAAAGCGAGTTTTGCTCCGATCCGAGTCGAGAAATGGGAAGTGGGAGGATTGAAGGAAGGAGACAGCGAGAGCGAAACACTTTTTAATTGGTATAATTTTCGTTTGCCTTTCTTTATCACTGAAGGAATGGTTGATCTTTCACAGTAGTTGCCTTCAAAACCAACAATGTTTCACCACAACCACACAATTTAGAAGGTAACCGTGAAGATGAACCATAGGTTTGCGACTTAGACGAACCAATTGACCTTCGCGTCCAACCATTTCCTCCACTGTCACCTTTCATTTCACTACAAGAAAACAATCCCTTCATCAGCTTTGGTGCCCACAAAAACCCTATATCCCAAATCGTCATATTCACACGAAGAACAAAAGAAGACCAAAACCAAAACATACGAACTTACCTCAAGAATACCAACTCCAACCTTCAGATGTACCCAAGTTCTTTGTTCTCAGCTGCAGCCACGAAGAACAACCAAACTTCTTCAAATCTCATTTATAAAAGATCACGAAGTGCTTAACTGACTTAATCTAACTTCAACAGTTAAACATCCCACGTGGCAGAGAGTGAAGGCAGAGATCAGTGATCACGTGGCATCGCCGTTTGCCACATCCACAAAAACTTAACACCGTCCATTTTTAAGGACTAATACTCAAAGTTTCAAAACTATAAGGACTAAAAACCATCAAAGTTCTGAGTAGGGACTAAAAACAAAATCGTCTGATAGTTCAGGGACTAAAAACATATTCTATACAGCAAATTTTGATTAAGTTATAAAAGAACTTATAATTATTGAAATAAAAAATATTAATAAATTATAAAATCAATTTTATAAAAAATAATTATAAAAATAAATATTTCTTATTTTTTTATTTTATAATTTTTTAAAAAATTTAGTTAGTAAGTTGACTTTTTATTGAAATCAAATCTTTAATTATTTTTCAATATTGTTTTATTCAATTAAATTCTAATTTTGTTTAAAATTGCATAATAGTTAAGTTGGCTATTATTATATAATTATAGCATTATAAAAATTAATTAAAAATTATTTTTAATTTTTTTTAGTATATAATGTTTATAACTTTCATATAAATTTTAAAAATATTTTACGCTTACATTTATATTTTTGTAACATTCAGTTGTGTCATTGTTTTTACTATACAGCAATGTTTTTTATTAAATTATAAAAGAACTTAATATTATTAAAATAAAAATATTAATAAATTATAAAATCAATTTTATAAAAAAAATTATAAAAGTATTTTTATTTTTTTATTTTATATATTTTTAAAGTTTAGTTAGTAGGTTGATTTTTTATTGAAATCAAATCTTTAGATATTTTTCAATATTGTTTTATTTAATTAAAATCTAATTTTGTTTAAAATGGCATAATAGTTAATATGACACTTATTATATAATTATAACATTATAAAAATTAATTAAAAATTTTTTTATTATCGTTTTGTAGTGTAAGAACCTAGAAAATATACTAATAGAGTAGATAATTGTATTAAAATAATGAAACGAACATTTTACTTTAAAAATATAACCTTATAATATAATAGAATTTTATAAAGCTCGGTTCATTATCTTAAACATTTCATCTCTCTAAAACTCTACTCTTTACTCTTTCTTTGCATTTTCTTTACGATTTCTTTCTATTGAGTTGTCGGATTGACGATTAGGAGGTGCCTAGTATAACACCCCAAATTCTGGGATGCCACGAGTTTACAAAAACTTTTGTAAACTTAACTCTAATACCATTACGGAATATGGATTGTAAAAGACTTCTATTTATTTCAACTGAATTTAGAAAACTTCAAAAATTCAAAAGTAGCTATAAAGTGTTTATAAAATTTCATTACAAAACTATTAGTGTTGAAATTCAAATCCCGTAGTTCTACCACGTATCTCGTCGCTCAACTTCGTCTTAGCTACACCTGTAACAGCATCTACTCCTGTAAAAGTACGATCATTGCAGGTGGAAACCACAACCATAGCATGCAAGGGTGAGCTAACAGAAACAAGTCATCTAAACAATTCATTAACAACTACACTATTAGAAATCAAAATCACTTGCATATAATCATAAAATTATTCCACCAAAGTAACCAAACCACACATAGACTCACTCGATCACTCACTGACTCATACCTATTTTGTTGAAACCATTCACCATATATATTGAATAACTACCAGTTACTTACATACAACTTTAAAGTTAAGTGTCACCTTTCACCACTCTCTTAAAGAGCTTCACCTGCCAGTACACTTTATCATACTCTTACACAATATACGCTGTCGTTGAAGCTATCAAATTAATACTACTTTTCAAGGCAACTTCAGTATTGCCAAGAAGTATTCAAGAAGGTAGATAGGGCTAAAGTAACCCTGAGTCGTCTCCCAACCAACACGGAATTGCTTTTGAATATCTGACTCTTACGAATGCTATGCAATGCTTATGGATAAAAGTAATGTTTGAAGAATGCTTAAAGAACAAATAAGAAACTTAAAAAC
This sequence comes from Vigna nakashimae, assembly GCA_034642375.1. Classification (NCBI taxonomy): domain Eukaryota; kingdom Viridiplantae; phylum Streptophyta; class Magnoliopsida; order Fabales; family Fabaceae; genus Vigna; species Vigna nakashimae. Next base: position 39,454,990 of record CM067762.1, on the reverse strand, counting down.
AGTTACGATGAAATAGACTAATTTCACTGCTTTTCCAAGATAGATTCATCATCGGTTATTCACGGATAATTGTTCAATTGATTATTATTTAAGTTTCAAATTAATTAAAGTACATTCTTAATTAATTCGAGGGTGATCGTGCATTTAACCAAAGTAAATTCTCAATCAAATGCAAAACCTTTCTAGATTATTCACAATAAATTCAACCAAAGTACATTCTCAATCAAATTTTATTGTGTTTAATCATGTCTATTATTAAATTTCCTAACCAAATTAAAAGCTAATCAATCAAAGTAAATTCTCAATTGATTATAGTTGAAATTATTACTAATCAACCAAAGTACATTCTCAATTGATAGTAAAAACCATTTAATCATATGAAATTTCCTAAATTAAATCAAAGTAGATTCTCAATTTAAACCTAAAAACCCTAAAACTCATATAATCAATATGTCTGTAGATTCAAACACATTATGATGCAAAAATCTTTGCTTTTAACAAGATAGATAGATGAAAGACATAGAGAGAACAACTTAAATCAATAATCAAAGTAAACAATTGCATTAACTGAACGTAACCTCAGAATCCGTCATGGAATTACAGCAGAATAGCCCTAGATGCTTAGCTCTCCATGAATGGAGTTGAATACAAGATGAAAGAAAAGTGAGAGGAGTATGAGAGAATGAATGAATTAAGTGAAGTCCCTTTTTTTGCCTCCATTGGGTCTCTTTATATAGGCTTGATTGGTGGAGTCTAGCTTAGGAGGGGTATGGGTAGGTAAATTTAGGAGGTGTATTTAGAATAGGATTACTGTTTGGCTTAGTATTGAGCCTGTTTAAGAGAAGAGGGGTGTATGCAGGGAAATTGGGAGGTGCAGGGGTAAAAGTTGCCTGTTTGGCCCATCTGTACATTATTTTCCAAATAAAATCTGATTTTGGGCCTTGAATTGCCATTTGGACCAATAGAACTTATAATTTCAGCTGCACAAATAAACATAAGAACATCCAAGAATATTTTATGCGCTAAAACTCACTTTTTACGTCTTTTAAATTCCCAAACTCAACAATTTCAATCATCACAAATTGACTTAAAATCAATCATTTAAGCACAATTATCCTATCAAAAATTTGAATTTTAAAGCATAAATGTGAGCATAAATATGCACTCATCACATCTCCCACCACTCTCTGGAAGGCTTCACCGGCAAGTATACCACTCCCTACCACTCTCTTAGAGCTTCCTCGGGCAAGTATATGCTTTCCACCACCCTCTTGGGCTTCACTGGACAAGTATACACTCCCTACCACTCTATTTCCTGAAAGCTTCCACTAGTAAAAAAAACAGTTTTTTAACGCGCCTAATACGCATCGGTTTTTACAAAACCGAAGCATATTAAAATACGGTGGTATTTTTGTAATTAAGAAGAAATTATACGCCTCGGTTCATTGAAGACCGAAATCTATTCACCCTACTGCCTCGGTTATTTAAGAAACCGAGACAAAAGCATCTGCAAATACACTCAATCCTGCAAGGCAGTCTGACAACTTTTCATCAAAGCCTTACTGCATCGGTTATCAAATGAACCGAGTCAGTAGTAGTCTTCTTCATGCCTCATTTATCTGTTGAACCGAGGTAGTAACCTTTTTTACTTGTTAAAATTACTTGAAGCTTTTCTTCTTCCTTAGCCCGCCTCCATCTTCTTCTTCCCTAGCGCGCCTCCATCTTCTTCTTCCCTGCGCCTCCTCGTTCTTCTTCTTCTCCTACGCCTCCTCGTTCTTCCTCTTCCCCTGCGACCTCCATCACCACTGGACGAACCTCCACCACCAAACGCATAGTCCTCGCGTCCTCCATTTCGCTCGCGCAAAGAAATATCCACTTCGCGGTCTGGTTTCTCTCGCGGGTTGCTCGCTGCATCCACCGTCGTGCCGCCACAGTTCGTCCACCACCGGCGTCTCCATTGTCTTCGGCGCCTCCATTGTCTCCGATGAAGTGGGGCTAGGGATTCCAATCGCGAGCTTCCCCTTTCTCACGCCGACGAGACTAATAATTGGGAAGAAACCTTTGGGAGGGTTTGAGAGGAGCGTTCTTCGATTCGCAGTCGCACGCAAACGAATTAGAGAGTTAGGTTTCGAATAAGAGCTTTGTGATGTTGGAGCGGCGATTCGCCTCCAACAGTGGGGAGTTTGAGGGAGAGAGTGAGGTTATTGGGTTTGGCTCCAACGGGCCTGCTTGTTGGCATTAACATCTTCATCATCTTCATAGAGTGCTCTTGAAGCTGAAAGGTGGGGGTACTGTTTCTTTTCTTCTTCTCATACACTTGTTAGTTTCAGTGTTTACATTGTTTTGCTTTGCTTCGCTTCAAATTCGATCCCAACTTTCAGCTTCTCAAACCCGCTACTCCAAATTCGCTTTTGGGCCTCTAAGGCCACTGCCTCTGAGGCCGCTGCCTCTGAGCCCTCAACCTTTGATGGGATCACGGTCCAACAAGTTCTGGCCAATAATTGGAACATTCTGGAAAAAAACGAAGGCGATTGGAAGAGTCATGCCACCGCCAAAGCTCAATCTATTGATTTGATCAAACGCCGCTTGTAGGTAAATACCCTGTTTTCTCTTAAATTAAACGTGCTTTGATTTGGTGTGCATACTAAAAGCTTGATGGTGGAAAATTATGGATAAATGTGTTGCTCTGTGGTCATAAACTCCTAAAAATCATTTTTGTTCTGGACTATGTTTTAGATCCTTGGTGAATGATTATTTTCTTGCCTATTTTATGGATTCGAATATGGATTTGGAGATGATGTGCACGAAATGGATGCAATCAACGCTCTAAATTTGTATCCATTAGATGTTTTTGTGTTATCGGAGATGCTTTCATCAACTTTTGTTGTATTGATTGGATAATTGATTGTGTATATGTTGTGTTATGTGAGCATGATATATTTGGATTCAAGACTTAGGTGAAACGTAGTTATGGAAGATTTAGAAAATTTGCTCTTGGAGGCAGCTGGTAGAACTCGACACTCTCGGCCAACTTCAAGAGGAGGACATGCTAATGGTGAGAATGTCTCAAGTTCAGATGATGAACATGAATATCCTGGCCCAAATCACTCTGGCTCACGAGTTCCCCTAAAGAAGAGATTTGATCCAAAGGAAAGATATGATGGCAAGGGAAGTCAGGAAGAAAAGGATGGCCAATCTGATGACAATGGTGACAGCAAAGATGAATATGATTTTGGTGATGATCTTTATAAGAATGAAGATGATAGGCGTAAGCTTTCTGAGATGAATGAACTACAGAGGGCGATGATATTATCAAATAGGACTACCAAGAAGTATGATAAAGACTTATTGGGGAAGATATCATCAAAGCGGGAGAAGGGAAAGACAATTGTACCTGGGACTCATACTTCACCTCCTCCATAAACTATGAACATTATAGGAAAAAAATAATAATAAAATAATAATAGAAAATTGTAAAACTGCCAAATGTCATTTTTTAGTGACAATGCCTATATAAAATGATCTAGGTAAGAAACAAATGTCATTCTGACAACGCATGGGAGGAAGTGTCACCATCATTTTGATATTACTTTTAGTGTTATACGGCCTCGGTTCGTACTGAACCGAGACAAAACGTTAAGTTGTACTGTCTCAGTTGTTTATGAACCGAGGCAAAATCTTATCTCTTTTTACCCAGGTTCAGAACCGAGGCAAAAAGCTTATCCCTTTTTACTTCGTCAGTATATACCTCAGTTGCGGAACCGCTGTCTATAAGCGAAAATAACCGCTGTCGTTTCCTTTGACTGTACTAGTGTTCACCGGGCAAGTACCAGTGCTACTTCCACCGCTCTTCCAGGAACTTCACGGGCATCACAAACATAAATCCAGTTCCACAATAAATAAATACTATTATACTTACAGAACCAAACGACAAACCCGTATGTGATAGACATTCTCATAACAATAATAAAGTAATCATCAAATTAATGATAAGTCAAACAAACAACCCAAAAATAGTCAACCATGTACTAAATACACCCCTTTTTATTTCCTATAAGAACGACCTGGTATATGTCTACTCAAGTCAACCATCAAAAGAATGATCAAATTATATATATATATATATATATATATATATATATATATATATATATATATTTAATAAATTGGATAGGTAAAGCGGGGTCTACTTGAACGATGAATGGACTTCAAACAAATATAAGTGGATAGGTAAAGCGAGGTCTACTTGAACGATGAATGGACTTCAAACAAATATAAGAGGTGTTTGTTTGAAGTCCATTCATCGTTCAAGTAGACCTCGCTTTACCTATCCACTTATATTTGTTTGAAGTCCATTCATCGTTCAAGTAGGCCCCGCTTTACCTATCCAATTTATTAAACTAAGTTCAATATACCTAGGTGGCCCCACATGGTTCACCTATTTTCCTTAAACTTATTCTATAGATTTTTACGTAAAATCACCCACCACTTTCCATATTTTTATTTTTAGGTTTAATCATCTTGGACATCCCTATTTTTGTAGGATTTTCTCAAATAGGTCCTCGTATTGTAAATGCTCTCGATTAGGTCCCTTATTTTGAAAAATTGAATCAATTTAGACATTGCCGTTAGTTCTGAATTAACACCGTTAAAGGAGGTGACACTTGTTAGTTCGTGGTTTTTTTGAATTTTTAATTAATTTTTTTTTTCAAAAATGCCACATGTCAAACTGATATTGTGCCATGTGGCAATGATAATGTGACATGGCATTGACAGTGCTACGTGTCATTGTCAGGCCACGTGTCATTGCATTAGTCTCAATTTGGTCCTTGTATTTCTATTGTGTCTTAATTTGATCCCTGTATTTTTATTTTGTCTCAATTTAGTCTTAATTTTAAAAATTAAACAATTTCGTCCCTCCTCAAGTTCAAACAAAATTTAAATTGTATATAAATTTTAACAAATATTTTTATTAAAATTGATATTTTTTTATAAATTTCCAAAGGAATTAGCTCATTGAACAAATTATTAATGTGAAATTTCTCTTTTTTTTTAAATAAAAGATTGGAGAAAGTTTTGGTGAAAACAATAATTAAAGGTGGTTTCTTCTTTCATGATTTTCTATGGAAACTTTCACTACGAAAATTCACACAAACATGTTATGTCACTCTTTTTTTAAACCCTTTATGATTAAGTAAATATAAATATAGTTAAACTTAATCTTGTTAAAAATATTTAACAAAAATATCAATTTTAATAAAAATATTTGTTAAGATTTATATACAATTTAAATTTTGCTTGAATTTGAGGAGGGACAAAATTGTTTAATTTTTAAAATTAAGACTAAATTGAGACAAAATAAAAATACATGGATCAAATTGAGACACAATAAAAGTACAGACCAAATTGAGACTAATATAATGACACGTGGCCTGACAATGACACGTGACACTATCAATGTCATGTCACATTGTCATTGCTACGTGGCACAATATCAGTTTGACACGTGGCATTTTTAAAATTTTATTTTTTAAAAAAAATTAAAAATAAATAAAAAATAATTAAAAAATTCAAAAACACCACGAACTGACACATGTCACCTCCTTTAACGGTGTTAGTATGGAACTAACGACGATGTCTAAATTGATTCAATTTTTCATAATAAGGGACCTAATCGAGAGCATTTACAATATGAGGACCTATTTGAAAAAATCCTACAAAAATAGGGATGTCCGAAATAATTAAACCATAGTTTTATTCATTTTAACTAATCAATGTGGATCCCACGGTTGTCCATTAAATAATACATCACCACCACTTTATTCCACCCAATGCATTTCTTACGTAAAACTTCTCTTTTATTTACATTCACACTCTCACTTCTTCATTTTTATTTCTCTTCTTTAATGTTGCGGTCCCACACAAAATAATAGAAAAATAACAACCTCTTGCTTTTGTCATACTAATGGTGACTAAAGGACTTCTCTCACACTACTGCCCATGACAGAATTACAGTTGTATGCTAAATGAAAATATACTCCTATTCTATATTACACTAACCAATGCACATTTTGCTTCTCTTTCGTGAACCCAATTCATAACACAGTACTCACTCTACCTCCGTTGCATGCAATCACCCTCACTTACCATTCACGATTTTCCAGCAGCAAAGAAAAATAAATTTGTACTACTACTCCTTACGTAACCTTCAAAACTTGCTTCCGTATTGACTCATCATTCCAAATAAGTCCAATCAACTTATACTAAATTATATTTAACTCAAAGAAATTCACGTTTACAGTTGGTTTGCATCACCACTAAACATTGCACTATAGAACAACATAAATGAACCTTTCTTCATCATATAACGATACCAATATTCACGGTATTTACATGGCAGCCACTGTAATACACATTCAACTTGTAAAACATTCAACTTATAATAAATCAAAACATTTAAATTAAATTATTAAAATATTTCCAAAATAAAGAATAAACTAATAAAACAAACCCTAAAATTAAAAACATAATCTTTCGGAGTCCATTTAAGGAAAAAACGGATGTCAACCTCCGTTTATGGAAAAAATGGATGTCAACATCCGTTTAAGGAAAAAATGGATATCGACATCCGTTTTACCTTAAACGGATGTTGACATCCGTTGAAGGATTTTGACATCCGTTGAAGGATGTCACCTCCGTTTAAAGGTTACGTTTTTTATTTTAAGGTTTTATTTGAAGGTTTATTCGACACCTTGAGGAAGCAACACACGCACTGCACCACTCCACACTGCACCACGAGAGCGGCACTGAGAGGGAGAGTGCTTGCTAATTCTTTCCACCACCACCAACCTTTACAACTTGTAGTATCTCACAACGACAAAAGAAAGAGAGAAAGAAATATAATGTTAAAATGAAAGAAAAGTATTTTACTCATGTACAGGGGACTAGAATAGGTTATTAGTGGAATAGGTTGTGAATGGGTAAAATTAAAAAATAACCCTAAAAATAAAATTTTACTTAGGGGCAAAATAGTAAATGGGAAGTAAAGGGAGAAAGGTGTGGTGGTGGAGGGAGCAACACTTTACCCAACGGTGTTAGTTACCTATTAAACTCCTCCACTAACTAAGATTTATCCACTTTTAAACTAAAAAATAAAACCTAACTTCTCCTATTAAGCATAAGGTGGAAACCCTTCTCTGCCCAAAAGACTCACTCCTATACTTGTTTCTTCCCTTACAGTCAAGAAAAAAAAAAATCTAATCAATACATCAATTCCTCTCTCTTTTCAAAAATTAAAACTTAATAATTAGATTTCTCTTTCTTTGATTCAACTCATGCACCATTCTACGTAAGAGTGTACCAAACCTTTTTAAGTCTTTCTCTCTCTTCATTTAATTCTCCAACAAAGCCCCTTCTCTTTCTTCCATGTGGGTCCCACACTACTAATGCCAATACGAGAAATCCAAGCAACCAACAAACAACCACTACGCCAATTCAATTTCACTAACATTGCACTACAAATACTAATATTAAATATATCTCACACATTTTACAAAATCAATTTAAACAATTATAATAAATTATCTTAGTATAAATAAATAGAAATATATTTTATTTTTATTTTCTACAAGTCTTACACCCAGACGTTCAAGGTGTAGAGGGCTACACAACTGACCGATCAATTTCTGAATTTTAGCGGGTAAGGTGTTCTTCCCTTCTCTCCGCTATTCTTGAACCTAGACCATGCAATTTCTGCTGGTTGCATGCGTATTGTAGCGTTCTTCTTCAATTTTATGTTCAATTCTAGCTCTAAGAGTTGTTCTCTATCATCAATTGGTGATTAGTAGGGTTTTCTAGAGTTACCTTATTGTGCAAGCATCGTTGTGGAGTTTCTATAGCTGGGTGATACTTCTCTGAGGTAAGGGAAACTAGATTTATGCTTTTGATTAGTATTCTGTTAAGTATGTGTGATGAAGTTTGGGATATAATAGTGATTGAACTGAATTTAGGTAATTGAGTGATATTGTGTTCTATGTAATTTGATTGCTTGAATTGAACTTGTGAAGATGATGATGTTGAACTGTATTGATTGTATTGCACTGCTGTTTTGATCATAATGGATGGGGTAACCTGTCATAAGGATAACTAAATAGAAGTTGTGTGAATTTGGTAGTGTTTTAGGTTAATTTAAAGGAAGTGAGGTAGTAAATTTGAGAGTTAGGGGTCAAAGGCTCCTGTGGTCTATTGGGGCAGTCTAGGTTGGTTATTTGTGACTTGTTAGAGTCATCAAACTGGTCAAAAACAGGTGCAAAGTGATAGAATTGAATTTGGGTCATTAAGTTGTTGAATTTGGTGTTTTAGAGTATGAATTGAGTTTTAAACACTATGGATTGATGTTAAGAAGGTTTAGAATCACTTAGATAAGTCTAATTAGGTACAAAACACAATCAACGGGTGTTAGAGGTTGGGGAAAATAGTTAGAATTGGTATTTTGTGGTTGAGTTGCATAAATCTGCATAAAACATGAAAATAAAACTCCAGCTTCAACATATACTACAAAAATTATGTTCTCCCAATTAAACAACTCAAACATCATGGAGGTAGCTCCCCTTACCTTTTTGGATTCAAACCTCCAACGTTTCCGACTTCAAAGTTGCTTAGCAAGAAGCTTCTCCCTCGTAGCGGCGTTTCTCCTTCTTTTGGCAACGTCTCTCCTTCCCGTTCTTCGTAGATGCTCAAAGATTATGTATAGATGGATTCTAGGGTTTTCTTTTCCTTCTCCCGTAACTTGATATCCTTCCAATTCTAACCTAATCCCCTTTAACTCTCTCACAACTAGGCCTAATACTTGGGCTCTAACTCTTCTTGTGATACCCAACGGTGTTAGTTACCTATTAAACTCCTCCACTAACTAAGATTTATCCACTTTTAAACTAAAAAAATAAAACCTAATTACTTCTCCTATTAAGCATACGGTGGAAACCATTCTCTGCCCAAAAGACTCACTGCCCTATACTTGTTTCTTCCTTTACAGTCAAGAAAAAAAAATATAACATCTAATCAATACATCAATTCCTCTCTCTTCAAAAATTAAAACTTAATAATTAGATTTCTCTCTCTTTGATTCAACTCATGCACCATTCTACGTAAGAGTGCACCAAACCTTTTAAAGTCTTTCTCTCTCTTCATTTAATTCTCCAGCCAAGCCCCTTCTCTCTCTTCCATGTGGGTCCATACTACTAATTGCATTGGCCAAAATAAAATAAAAAATGGGGAGAAGTTATCAGGTCGAGGGCAAAATTGGAAGAAAAGATTAAAACTTTACGAAATTGGTTTCGCTGTTTTCGTTTCCTTATTTTCGCTGTAACCTCTAGAGTTCTTTCATCCCTTCCATCTTCTCTTTGTTCTCTGTCACTCTTTCGATTCTCCAGTGTGAGTCTTCTTCTTTCAAAGTTTTGCACTTTTATAGAGTCGGTCTTCGTTCTCTGTCACTCTTTCAAATCTCCTATTTAAGTCTTCTTCTTTCAAAGTTTAGCACTTTTGCGAAGTCGCTCTTCGCTCTCCGCTCTCTTGAGAATCTCCGCCAGTCTTTTTCGACTTTCAAAGATTATTCAGAAACACCCGTACTATGTTTTCGCATTGTCTGAGTTCTATCATTTTCTCCTATTTGAAGGTTCGTCGGTGGAGACCTTTTGCTATTTCGTACACACCGGCGAGGTGGAAGTTGGTTTTCTGCCAGCAAGACATGGATTACTATGTTGCTACTTTACTATTGTAATGTTTTTAATACTCAAGTGCTTTATGGAAATTTAAAGTTCTCATCATGAATGTATACATCAACCTTTTACGGATTATTGTTGATAAATGCGTACTTGAATAAACCAAGTTCTGTAATAGACTTTTGAACAAAAAAATCGACTATAAAACATTATTACTTTTGTGAATATTGGGTGTCCAAACATGACTTTCATGCCTCTACTCATACTTAAAGACTAAAATAAAGTGAAAACCAGTGGATTTATGCCAAAAAATTAAAAATTTTGACTATGGTCACCTAGGTTACCACAACTGACTCCTCTAGTACAAGTTTCTGTACAAATCCTAGATTTTGTTCGTGTAATCCTTTACCAAGCATCTGTAAACGATTACAAGTGTATTTTTTGGTGCAGAAGTCTCAAGACTTCATCTAAGTTGTTCATCTCACAAACATTGTTCCTTTCCTCAATCATGGGGTGCCCAAACATGACTTTCAAGCCACTACTCAGACTTAAACACTAAAATCAAGTGAAAACCAGTGGATTTATACCAAAAAATTAAAAATTTTGACTATGGTCACCTAGGTTACCACAACTGACTCCACCAGTATAAGTTTCTGTACAAATCCTGGATTTTGTTCGTGTAATCGTTTATCAAACATCTGTAAACGATTCAAAGTGTATTTTTTGGTGCAAAAGTCTCAAGACTTCATCTAAGTTGTTCATCTCACAAACATTGTTCCTTTCCTCAATCACGGGGTGCCCAAACATGACTTTCCAGCCTCTACTCACACTTAAACACCAAAATCAAGTGAAAACCAGTTGATTTATGCCAAAAAATTAAAAATGTTGACTATGGTCACCTAGGTTACCACAACTGATCTTCCAGTACATGTTTCTCTACAAATCTTGGATTTTGTTCGTGTAATCGTTTACCAAGCATCTGTAAACGATTACAAGTGTATTTTTTGGTGCAGAAGTCTGAAGACTTCACCTAAGTTGTTCATCTCACAAACATTGTTCCTTTCCTCAATCATGGGGTGCCCAAAAATGACTTTCCAGCCACTACTCACACTTAAACACTAAAATCAAGTGAAAACCAGTGGATTCATACCAAAATATTAAAAGGTTTCACTATGGTCACCTAGGTTACCACAACTTACTCCTTCAGTACAACTTTCTGTACAAATCTTGGATTTTGATAGTGTAATCGTTTACCAAGCATCTGTAAACGATTACAAGTGTATTTTTTGGTGCGGAAGTCTGAAGACTTCATCTTAGTTGTTAATCTCACAAACATTGTTCCTTTCCTTAATCATGAGGAGCCCAAACATGGCTTTCCAACCACTACTCATACTTAAACACTAAAATCAAGAGAAGACCTGTGGCTTTATGCCAAAATTATAAAAAGTTTGACTATGGTCACCTAGGTTACCACAACTGACTCCACCAGTACAAGTTTCTGAACAAATCCTAGATTTTGTTCGTGTAATCGTTTATCAAGCATCTGTAAACGATTCAAAGTCTATTTTTTGGTGCAAAAGTCTCAATACTTCATCTAAGTTGTTCATCTCACAAACATTGTTCCTTTCCTCAATCACGAGGTGCCCAAACATGACTTTCCAGCCTCTACTAACACTTAAACACCAAAATCAAGTGAAAACCAGTTGATTTATGCCAAAAAATTAAAATTTTTGACTATGGTCACCTAGGTTACCACAACTGACTCCTCCAGTACAACATTCTGTACGAATCCTGGATTTTGTTCGTGTAATCGTTTACCAAGCATCTGTAAACGATTACAAGTATATTTTTTGGTGCAGAAGTCTCAAGACTTCATCTAAGTTTTCAATCAAACAACCATTGTTTCTTTCCTCAATCAGGGGGTCCCCAAACATGACTTTCCAGCCACAACTCACACTTAAAGACTAAAATCAAGTGAAAACCAGTGGATTTATGCTAAAAAATTAAAAATTTTGACTATGGTCACCTAGTTTACCACAACTGACTCCTCTAGTACAAGTTTCTGTACAAATCCTGGATTTTGTTCGTGTAATCGTTTACCAAGCATCTGTAAACGATTACAAGTGTATTTTTTGGTGTAGAAGTCTCAAGACTTCATCTAAGTTGTTCATCTGACAAAGATTGTTCCTTTCCTCAATCACGGGGTGCCCAAACATGACTTTCCAGCCTCTACTCACACTTAAACACTAAAATAAAGTGAAAACCAATTGATTTATGCTAAAGAATTAAAAATTTTTACTATGGTCACCTAGGTTACCACAACTGACTCCTCCAGTACATGTTTCTTTACAAATCCTTGATTTTGTTCGTGTAATCGTTTACTAAGCATGTGTAAACGATTTTACAAGTGTATTTTTTGGTGCAAAAGTCTCAAGACATCATCTAAGTTGTTCATCTTACAAACATTGTTCCTTTCCTCAATCATGGGGTGCCCAAACATGACTTTCCAGGCACTACTCATACATAAACACTAAAATCAGGTGAAAACTAGTGGACTTATGCAAAAAAATTAAAAATTTTGACTATGGTCACCTAGGTTACCACAACTGACTCATCTAGTACAAGTTTCTGTACAAATCCCGGATTTTGTTCGTGTAATCGTTTACCAAACATCTGTAAACGATTATAAGTGTATTTTTTGGTACAGATGTTTCAAGAGTTCATGTAAGTTGTTCATCTCAGAAACATTGGATTTTTTTCCTGTAATCGTTTACCAATGAGTTGTAATCGATTACACCTGTGTTTTTTGGTGCAAAAGTTCCAGGACTTCACTTAACTTCATCATGTCACAAGCATTGTTTCATTCATCCATCAAATACATTAATACTATTCAAAGTGGCCACTTTATTCATTAACAATTCAAACAAAACCTCATTTCACAATGACAATAACAAAGGAAATTCAATTAACATTAATAATATGTACAATTTTGTATTACTTTCTCTTAACATTGAACAAAATATATTCCAAATTACAAACATTTGTTCATCTATGTACAATTTTGTATTACTTTCTCTTATGAAATCTATACAAATATCACTCATATTTTATTCTAAAAAATCGAGTGTAAGGAGTCCTAAACACTCTGCTCTTGTAATGCCTTCGTGACCCCTCCTCACATAAGTCTTCATTGGAGGTGGATTGGTGGACATGCCTCCCGGGGAAAAAAATCCAGTGTTCATGGACGGTTCTTTACATAAAACACTCTGTCCACCATCTCCACATTCAGTGACCGGTGCTCCTCTGTCAAATGCTCGTTCAAAGTAGAAATATACTTTATTAAAAAGGAGTGACTAACCCTTAATTGCATCAACAACAAACAAAATAACCAAAACATAAAAGCCCTAAAACAAAAACAACAAAAAATTTAACAGGGAAAACCCAAAATCTAAACCGAAAACGCAATGTACAAAATGAAGGAAGAATGCATTTACCTTGCTTGTCGAAGAACCAAGTTTACCGAAACTTGCCATTTTGCACAATACACACAACAAAGAGGACGACATTGACTAAAACGAAGAGATGTAATGAAAATGTACAAGGGTAACAACAAGGAAGAGCGACAACCACAAGGAAGAGGGAGACCAAAAACCAAAAGGGAGAGCTAGAACGAAGATGGTGAACGAGAAGGAAGAAAGAGAACGATGATTTCTAATGAATTAGGACAAGGGGTATATTTGGAATCCCAAATTTTCTGAAGCTCTCATCAATTTCAATGTCACAATTTCTGAAATAAAAGAAAAAAAATTAGACCAATGCACTACTGACACCTGGCGTTGTTAAAAATGTGTTAACATTTTGTTGTTGGAATATCGCGATCCCTTCAAAAATTAAAACTTAATGGTTAGATTTCTCTCTCTTTGATTTAACTCATGCACCATTCTACGTAAGAGTGCATCAAACCTTTTTAAGTCTTTCTCTCTCTTCATTTAATTCTCCAGCCAAACCCTTTCTCTCTCTTGCATGTGGGTCCCACACTACTAATGCCAACACAAGAAATCCAAGCAACCAACAAACAACCACTACGCCAATTCAATTTCATTAACATTGCACTACAAATACTAATATTAAATATATCTCACACATTTTACAAAATCAATTTAAATAATTATAATAAACTATCTTAGTATAAATAAATAAAAATATATTTTATTTTTATTTTCTATGGGTCTTACACCCAGACGTTCACGGTGTAGAGGGCTACACAACTAACCGATCAATTTCTGAATTTTAGCGGGTAAGTTGTTCTTCCCTTTTCTCCGTTGTTCTTGAACCTAGACCATGCAATTTTTGTTGGTTGCATGCGTCTTGTAGCGTTCTTCTTCAATTTTATGTTCAATTCTAGCTCTAAGAGCTATTCTTTATCACCAATTAGTGATTTGTAAGGTTTTCTAGAGTTACCTTGCTGTGCAAGCATTGTTGTGGAGTTTCTAGAGCTGGGTGATACTTCTCTGAGGTAAGGGAAGCTAGATTATGTTTTTGATTAGTATTTTGTCAAGTATGTGTGATGAAGTTTGCGATATAATAGTAATTGTACTGAATTTAGGTAATTGAGTGATATTGTGTTCTATGTAATTTGATTACTTGAATTGAACTTGTGAAGATGATGATGTTGAACTGCATTGATTGTATTGCACTGTTGTTTTGATCATAATCGATGGGGGCAACCTGTCATAAGGATAACAAAATAGAAGTTGAGTGAATTTGGTAGTGTTTTAGGTTAATTTAAAGGAAGTGAGGCAGTGAATTTGAGAGTTAGGCGTCAAAGGCTCCTGTGGTTTGTTGGGGTAGTCTAGGTTGGTTATTTGTGACTTGTTAGACTCATCAAACTGGTCAAAAATAGGTTTAAAGTGATAAATTGAATTTGGGTCATTAAGTTGTTGAATTTGGTGTTTTAGAGTATGAATTGAGTTTTAAACACTGTGGATTGATGTTAGGAAGGTTTAGAATCATTTAGATAAGTCTAATTAGGTATAAAACACAATCTAGGGGTGTTAGAAGTTGGGGAAAATAGTTAGAATTGGTATTTTGTGGTTGAGTTGCATAAATCTATAGAATTTCGTTCTGCAGATTATGCAGACTCGCTGTGCGAGTAGTTTCTCATAGCAAGTCGCTATGGCGAGTTGCTCTCTGCTTATTCATTCACACAGCGAGTTGGTGCGCTGTGCGAGTGACTAGAGAGAGTTGTTGTGCGCTGTGCGAGTGCATGAGAGAGCATTAAGTGTTTCTTATAGAGATGCTGGAGTAAACTATGGGAAAACTGTTGCACCTTGATTCTAACTTACTTGAGAAAAGATATACGGACTTCAATATTTTGGAAATGCAACGTTTGAGTAGTTTAAAATGGTTTGATTATTGTTTTAGAGAAGTAAATCTTGAAAAGGTTGTCACAAACCTAGAAGAACTTGGATTGTTGCTTCACTATCGGCAGAAGCGGAGTAGTGTCTTAGTAAATCTTTTTGGGGTATCAGATGCTATAGCAAGAAACTTACTCTGCCACTTTGATAGGCTAAATATCAGGAATTATATACTTATGGGCCCTCCATCTGACTCCTTATTTGATCTGGCAAGGAGGGGACATCATATTACAACAGTAAAATTATTTTATTATTTAATTACTTTTTAAATTTTTCTTAAAATATTTATAATTGTATAATATTTATGACATTTTTGTTCTTTAAATAAAATAAAATAACAAAGTAGTTTTCATTTAATATTTTAAAAATGTGTAACAATAGGGTCTAGGTTTTGTAGTTGATATTATGTAATCTTGTTTGAAAAACAAAACAACAATTAGTTTAAATAACAGCATGTTAAATTACTTCCAATTTCAATCAGCTTGCATCAGTCTCTAATTCAGCATACAGACAGGTAAATGTGGCAAAACTTATAGAAGTGATAACCCACCTTGATTTTTTTTATTTAAAACTAAAATGTATAACCCAATCAACAACTGTACCGATGGAGTTCTTTTATTATATTAACAAGCAACAAACTTCTCCAAACCATTGGATTTTAGCCCCCTTAAATTGTGAAATGAAAAAACATTAAAAGTACAAGTAATATTTCAACTCTTGAAAAACAGAATGCTATCATTTTAGTGATGTCATGTAGTAAAAGTCAGATGTAGAAGTTAAAAACGTTTTAACATCTGAATCTACCTTAAACTAATTTCCACAAATTGATTGATTAGTTTTTTATAATTTCCAAATAATAGGCATTAGGGTGTGTTTATAAATTCTATCATTTTGAATTTGGAAATTGACAAGTTTTTCTTGATAGTTTGTTTGTTTAAATAGTAACAAACTTGATTGCCTTTGGGATGAATAAGGTGATACCAAAACTATTTCAGCGTGGATTTTTCTGTAACAGGTTACATTTTGCTACCGAGAATGGGATATAATAAATAATCTGTCTGAAGTCATTGTTGACCTTTAAATATAAAACTAGAGGGGTAAATTTCTAAACTCTTTGATATCTTAGTTAGAAGGATGAGTACTTTTATTATAGAAAATGATGAAAGAGACTCTTATATATAAAATAATAAATTCTTCCTTCTAATTTTTTTTAGCAGAAGACAACCAGATGGAAAATGCTTATTATGGTATAATCAGAAGAAGGAAAGGATCACTTGTATTGTGTCTCAGTAAGACTGACATTTTTTTTCTTAGATTTACAGTTTTACTCTTTCATCTTTAACTCAAGTATTTGGAATGAAAAATAAATTCTCTAGTATTTTCATTATTTATGTTTTCTTCCTAAGAAATCAGACCAGACACAGGACAACCACACCATACACACAAGGAACAAAGAAAACAACACAGGGGAAAACTCAGGAGTAAACATACCTTGCTTCAATTTATGATAGATCTTTTTTTATTGAGTGTACAACACTTTAAGCCTTCCCAATGAGGTACCCCACACTTCTCAACCACTTCAGCACCTGTATCAAAGTCACCATAAAATTTCAACAAAAAAATAAACACATATCATAGCAGAATAAAACAACAAACATCTAATTATGATTCTCAAAAATGGAAGCAGCACCCTAAATGAAATATGATGTGGATGATCCGTTATAGATTTCTAAATATGTGAGTTAATAGTAATATTCAAAGGTGATGTGCAGAAGAGATTGAGGTTGATGATGAGTAAAGGTGACATGAAAAGGGGGTGAAATTTTGCTCAAGTGAAGATGTCACTCCTAGGTCTTTTGTTTAGCCTATAAGATTAGGTAAAGCAAGCTAAATTGGTCTGATAGATGTGGGTTGCTCAACTTCCTAAAGATTAGGTCTGTCAGATTATTTTTTCTCATCAAACACATGCTGAGTTTCATTGTAGGAGCTTTTTGATGTCAAAGGAGGATGGTAGGTTTCAAATCTCACTGAGAAGAAAGAAAGAGATTGGATTCAGGTTTTCATTTCTTGTGAAGCAAACATCTATTGATTTTGGCATACTAATCAAGTGGACAAAGGGTTTTGCAATCTCTAGAACAATATGCATTTATCTACCTTTCCTGAGTGCATAACCACTATTCAATTTCTATTATTTAACTTGGTGTGAATTTATTCACAAAAAATCATCAAACAAAACTAAGATAATAATTGCCTTGCCACTATCATTAAAAACAAACAATAAATTTTAATACAAGGGCATTGTGCATTATGAGGGGCAATGTAAGTTGTGTCATTTAATCAGAACCATTAGCTAGAGTTATATGTTTTGCTATACTTAAATGTAACTGAAATATCTTAACCCAATTTTGGCATAGCTGAAACATCAAACTACTTACACAAGCAGGAATAGATGTGGTTGCTTGGCTGAATGAGGCAATGGAAAGACAGGGAATAGATATGTGAGTTTCTACTCCGGTATGTTGTTTTGATGTCAATAGTTTCATCTTTAGTTATTCACTTTAAAATTCATATATGGAATCTAATTATACAATGTGTCAATTTGTCAAAATTAAACTCAAGTGCAAACCTATAGACTGGTGCTATAGTTTTACAAAATGGGTACCTAATAAGTGAATGATGCTATGGGAACATTAGCTTAAACATGGGTTTGTTAAATTTAGTTAGTTGAAAACCTCCATTACAAAGAAAAATGAAAAAGATTCATCAACGACGACAAGACATTTCCCAGGTATAGGTGAAAATCCATTCATCATGTACTTAATCTAATGGCATTAAGAAATTATCTCAATATAAGAGTCCAATAATAACTGAATGGTTCACCTGAGCAAAAGATGGAATAAATTATTATGGGCACGGTCAAAGATGATATCTATGAGCACGGTAGTGTTTGAGATATTGGATTTGGACCTACTTGGGACATCCTTTTACGAGGGAAAGGAACTCACTCACCTTTGGTTCCTTCACTAAGGGCCTTCGTAACTCTAAATGGTATGTCTCAGTTCTACATACCACTGACAATCTTCTTAAACCGCCAAACACTAGCCTCAATTGATGTTTCCTAACACTCCAACCATAGCTTGCAAGACCAACCAGAAATGTGTCAAATAAAACAAAAAAAAAATACAAGATTAGGGCTTGCGAGTTTCACCATTTAACGATTTCATCGATTACTAAGCATTAGGATTAGGGTTTACTTACCAGATGGAGATACTCCTTCAATGTTCAACTACGGCACCCAACCGAACAACGACATTGCTTGGTGAACGCCGGAACACGACAGACAATTCAATAGAGAAAGGAGACAGAAGCAGAGCACGACGGACAATGACAGTGAAGAGGGCTACAGAGATGAATAGGGAGAGCGAAGACGGCTCAAGAGAGGGATAGCGAGAGCGAAGACGGCTCGAGAGAGAAAGGACTCGAGGGTTTGAGAGAGAGAGAGATAGCTCGAGGGTTCGAGAGAGACAGCAAAGCTCCACGGTTCGAGAGAATGATATGTTTCAGCTTCTAATTAATCAAAAATATTTTTTTTTTTAAAAATATTGTTGAAATCTGTATATAATATAATTCATTCTACTCACATACGGTTCATGGGAATTACATAGGGATATATCCTTAGGTAATTTTCCCACCTCCATGCGCCAATTTTATATACAGAAATTTTATACGAATTTTTCTGTATATAAAAATCCATATATAATATCCATATATAACGCCTTTTCTGATATTCGTATATAACTTCCGTATATAATACCTGATTTATATACGAATTTAAATCCGTATATAATGTTCCGTATGTAATTCCATTATTTCTTGTAGTGAAAGAGGTACAGAAAAAAAGGGGGAAGACTTTTTTAAAACCCTAATTTGACCAGTGACTCTTTTCAATACACATCATCCACTGAATTTAATACACATCATTCACTAAATTTAATACACAATGACACGCCCTCTTTCTAAAATTACAATTCAGCATCTTTTAATGTCGTCCGCAAAAACTTAACGAACAAGGCCTATTTGGCTCAATTTTACAAGTATATGGACCAAACAATTTAAAAAACGAGGATCCACTTGAGATTCTCCAACAAATACGAGGACGATCCGAGAGTTTAAACCTAATTTTTATATACCAACTTTTCTAAATATTCTACTTACCTTTTTTTAATTATATCTTCTACCAACCTTTTTTATTTCCTTTATCTAATTTCTCCATTTACTTTTCCACCCCACTTTTATTAATTTCTCTTTCTAACCTTTATTTATTCCAACACTTTTCTAAATTATATTTTATCAACCAACCCATTTTTATTATTTCCTTCATTTTTCTTCATCTACTTTTCCATCATACTTTTTTATTAATTTCTCTTACTAACTTTTATTTATTCTATTCACTTTTCTAAATCATATTTTAATCACTACCTTCTCCACCAACATATTTTATTATTTCTTTCATCTATTTTCTCCATCTACTTTCCCACTCAACTTTTATATCAATTTCTCACACTAAATTTTTTTATTCCATTCCCGGTTCTAATAATTATATTTTATCCACGATCTTGTCCACTAACCTTATTTTATTATTTCGTTCATCTATTTTGTTCTTCTACTCTTTTCGCTCACATTTTATATTATTTTTCTTTACCAACTTTCTCCACATAATTTCCCCCATTAACATTTTTTATTATTTCCTCCATCCACTTTCTTCACCTAATTTCTCCACCAACTTTTTATATTATTTCTTTCACTAATTTTGCACACCAACTTTTGCTATTAAATTTTTTATTATATTTTATTTCTTCTCATTTTTCCACCAATTTTTATATTATTTCTTTCATTCATTTTCCACATTAATTTTTACTAAATTTTTTTATTATATTTTATTTCATCTCATTTTTCCACCCACTTATTATATTATTTATATCCATCTACTTTCTGTATTCATAACTCTACTCTACAAATACCCACATACTGTTCACTCCATTTTACACACACAATATCATCTCTTCTCTCTCACATCAAACCTCTTCATTTCCATCCCAACACTCTACTTCATTCTTCTCTTACACAAAATATATCTTCTCCATACTCAACCATTATCCAACACTTCAACACAACATCTTCTCCTCCATGTCAAGTCTCGGACTTGCTTGATAATTATGTTTTTCATAATTATTTTGATTATCATGTCAAGTCTCGGGTTTGCTTGACAATTAAATAAAAAAATTAAAAATAGTTTTCTCGTAAATAAGTGTAAACATTTGTATGATTCCTTTTGTTCTCTTAATTTTATTCTTAATTATACCAATTATATTAAAAATCATAAAAAATACAAAACTTTTCAAAATCACAAAAATAACTTTATCTTCTACTTGTTTCATTTCTAGCTCATTGTTCATGTCATGACATTTTTTAAATAATTCAAAAACACCACAAAATCATAAAATCTCCAAAATAAAAAATATCAAACTTTCTATATGAAAAACTAGAACTACGTGATCCTTGATTCTTCATCAAAAGTGAATATACGTAGGAGTAGGATTAATCCTTGCATGTTCACCTCCAAAAATCCAAAATAATCTTCCAAACAATTTCCCAAATCAATTTCTCAAACCTATTTCCATAGTTATTTTCAAAAGAACTACGTACCCCTAATTTCTTACATGAGAATACGTATAGGAGAAGGGTCAACCCTTGTCGGGCTTCCTAAAAATAAAGAAAAAACATTTTTCTTTCATTTGTATTGTCTTGTACTGTTATTTTAGGGGAAAATAACCATTTTTGAAAACTACATCAACTTTGCACGTTTAATTAAAGGTACTTCCTTAGGACAGTTGTAGGGTGCTAACACCTTCCCTACACCTAACCGAGTCCCAAATTCAAAACATAAAAATTCTTTATGTTCCAAGTGACATTAATATTACGTATTAAAGATGATTTTTTTTTCATTTCACAAAATTCATATTGAAATTGTAATATTTATGGTCAGTTGGAAGTTTTATTTGATTCCATTATTTTAGCATGTTTCATTGCCATTTTTCTATTTGTGCGTGTCATAGATACATATCTAATTTTCTTTTGTGAGATCCGAGATAAATTTCAGAAAATAAGTTAGTATTGAATTGTTTGGCATTCATATTAATGGTTGTTGTATTGAATGTGATTTATTGTGCTGATAGTGTATCGAAGGAATACATTATCACACACATGAATTATGACACAAATAACTATTTTCTATTATTTCTAAAAAAGTTAACAAATGTCCTTTTTCTGAAATAAACTCTTCATATATGGGATTACATCAATAACAAAATGAATTGGGCTTAAAAGAAGTGATTTAAATTGCAGCAAATCGATTTTGATCCATTCATTTAACCTGTAACAATGGACAAAAGTCGAATTAGTTCATTAACAATATAAATATATATATATATATATATATATATATATATATATATATATATAAAATAAAAAGAATATGAAATTTGTTTAACTATTTTCTATCATCATTACTTTATATTCTTTAAATGTATATGTACAATATTAATATTAAGTACCTTGCATATGTGATATGGTGATGTACGAGCTTCTCCACCAGAGTTTTTTTACAAATGTTACATAAACTGATCTTAAAACTGGTGCAACAACGATGCCTCCTGAAAATGTTTTCATTTTTGGAATATTGTCCATTCTTATTGTTTTCAACTTGGGACAATATAAAGTTCTACTTTGCTTGTAGAAATTGACGAACATCGGAAGATCTTTCATAACAAGACATTCTAGTTCGGGAAACATGATACACACATTTTTATCTTCAGACACGTCACTAGATATGACATCTTCTATTTTATCGCATTTACACAGTTTAAGTATTTTCAGTTTTCCAATATTTTTAATCAAAGAAAGAGAAAATAAACTTTGAAGATTGCCACAATGGACAATGTAAAGTGCCACCAAATTTGGAAAAAATGAAACCTGAGGTTCCTTATTCCAAACACACTTCAATTTGGTTAGGCTAATCAATGATAACACCCCTAGTTGAGGAAGTATTTCATAAGTTTCATTATCAAGATTGTCATCTTCAAGATCAAATACCTCTCTCAATAATTCGCATTTGTTCAAAGAAAATTTTTTCAAATTCTTGAAATTCATGATCACACCAGAGGAGATAGCATTCAACAATTTTTTGTTGTTGGCCAACCTTAGATTTTCAAGCTCACAAAATGACTCAAATGGATAATTGTAGTGCCAAAGATTTTCTACATCTATATTTATAATATGAAGTTCATTCAATTTTCCCACTAACAACTGCAAAAAAGAAGAGGTAATTTAAGGTTACTGTCTTGTATATGAATTCCAAACTAGCTAGTAGAATGAACCGCATTATGTAATTAAACTAATGAAAGTTGATAATTTTGCATAATAGCAAGGAATGCACTTATATTATATAATTATGTACTTTTGTTCCATTTTCAACACAATAAGTGTTAAAATAAATATTGGTTACCATTATCAAATGACAAGAAGAGTAAAAATTGAGATTTGCATGCAAAACATACTTGATAAATAATTTGTAATTGAAACTTACCGAATTTGGGAAAAAATAATTTACTGTTGATGATTCTGTATGAGCTTTAGAATCTTTTACAAAAGACTTCATTGCAGAACAATTTGCTATGTTCAATTTCCGTAAGAATGGAAATTCATATATAGAAGAAAAGGCAACAGAGAGCTTTGATAAATTTTCAAGAGAAACATCCTCCAGTTCACAAAACATGAATTTATTTCTCCTTCCCTCCTCTTCCTCTTGTTTCTCATACTCTTCTTCAATGACAACAATTTTATCCAATACCTCACAATCACAGATTTCCAGATTTGTTAGTTTTTGAGGCACTTGTAAGAGATCAAGAGACTTACATTGCTTAACTTGTAGGATTTTTAGATTTTCATACAACTTAAAAATTTCTTGGTTGACAATGCGAGTTAACTTTGGAAGATCATTCAAAGCTAGTTCACATAGTTGCGGTAAGAGTTGTGTGGAACTAGATATTACTTGATGAATATTGAATATTATTTTTAGTTCCTTACAATGACTCACAATGAGTTTCTTCAAGTTCTTCAACTCTTGTAATGTCTCAGTGGATATGACACAAACCAAGTTGTTATAACTATCAAACACAATCTCATTCAATTCAAAGAAAGATTTTCCATCAGTTGTGAGCGTTTGATTTGGATCTGCCAATCCAGTTGTAAATTTTGTTAAGATTGGACATTTTTCTATGATCAAAGATTTTAAACTTGAGAATTCCATATGACCATTATAGATTTGTCTCAACCGTGGAAGCGACTTAAACTCCACCTTGCTTAATGATGGAAAGTTAGTTCTTGGACTAACTTCAGCAAAACCAGCATGAAAAATAATATATAATTTCTCACATTTTTCTATAATTAACTCCTTTAGTTGGGGAAGCTTATCCGGTGGATACCGATTGAATATAACTGAGACAGAAGGAACATCTTTTATGTGTAAAATCTGAAGGTTTCCAAGGTCAATCTTTTCTGGAATATTGATGAACCAGATATAAGCTGTCTCATATACTTTTGTTATCTTTAACTCCTTTAGTTGTTTGAAATACTTGCCATCTCCAACCTCCTTTTCAGTATTATCAAGAAAGTCGAATATGCTAAAACCACTCCCAATCCGATTGCATTGCTCGATGTTGATAACTTGAAGGTTTTGTGACCTCCTTACCAAAATACCCAAAAAATCTTCCAACCTTCCATTGCAATCTTTTGCGCGAAAAATCTTAAGATTGGTAAAATGGGAACTTTGAGGATTACGGATTATCTTACTTAACTCTTCATCTTTACAAACATTGTACTCAGTAATCATTGAGAATTTGTCATCCTGCAGCATTTATTTTATATGCTCTTATTATCATATTGAATTTAATGCTTTGGTCTAGGAAATATATTTAAAACAAATTTAGTCAATGTAATTTATAATATATTTCAAGTAATAAAAAAAAATGAGAATTTAAATATTTTTTTCACAGAAGCGTTGACATGGACCTTAACTATAAAATAGATTGAGATAAATGACAACAAGAATTATATACTATTCAAAATAGAAAACGGAAAATAGTAATGAAGATTGACGTGATTTTATCTAGTGTGATAAATAATTTTTGAGAGAGAACTAACCAATAATTCAAAAAGATATGCAAGCTCGATGGGAGGATCTGTTATTAGTATCGATTTTAACTGTGATTCTTTTGTCATTCCCAAACCAAACTTCTTGATTTTGGGACAGTGATTGATCACCACATTCTCTAAGGATAACCATTCAACAATGTCTCCCGAGGAAAAACTTCTTAGACTGGATAAGTCTTCAAGATGAACTTTCTTCATTCCACAAAATTCAATTGCAATTGCGTCTTTTTTTACCTTAAGACAGTCATCGTACTTTTTCTGTTCAAAAATAAAAATAAAATCTTTACCAGGATTTTGGATTGTGAACAAATATATATAAAAGCAAACAGGTTTTAAGAATATCAACAAAGGAACACAATATTTTTACAACAAAATTTATTGTATTTTTATACTTTTATTTCTAATGTATTTTTTTAACTATCCACATGATTAATTCATCCATATATTCACATTTAAAATTCACCAATATTTTATACTAGAATGCTGTTTAAGTAATTACTATACTAATTATCCTTAAATAAAAAATAATACTTTTATAACTAGTATTATTATACATTCATATAATAATTTTATTATAATAATATTTAGATTGATAATTTCCATCTGACCTTCATATAATTTGTCGTCTCGTCGTCGAATCCAACCGCTTGTTGCAGATAATTTCTGCGGATCTCATTCCTTTATAATATAACACCAAAGTTTATTTTAGGGCACAAATTATTTATGTAGCATATTCTCATCTTAGTTCTATAATTTTTAATTTTATTTCATTTAATTCTTTTTATCCTACAAATAACGCATTGTTTAAATGCACTTTATGATGTATGTTTATGACAAAAAAAATTACCATAAGAACTATTAAAATAAAAAAAATATTATTAAAATTATAAAAAGAATTAATAGATAAATCACTTTTATAATTTTATTGTACATAATTAATTATGCTTTAAAAAGTTATAAAATCTAAATGATAAAACAGTGAAATGGTAAAATTCAAGTGAAAAAAAGTAATTAAAAAGATAACCCGTTCAGGTAGTAAAAATACACGAGTATTTGTATATGTATTCATCTTTTTATTATATTAAAATAATATAATTTTAATAATATATAACTTTTCAAAATTAATATTAAAAAAATTACATTAGGATTTTTTAACATAAAAAATATTTAATTATTTAAAAAAAATCAGTTAATTATTTTGAAATAAAAATTTCAATTACTTACTTTATTAAATAAATAAATAAAAGGTATATATATATATATATATATATTTTATTGAAATAAAAAATAATATTAAATTTATAAAAATATGTGAATAAATAATCATTTTTATAATTCTATTGTAGATTATTTCTTTATTGTGGGTAGTTTTTTAAGTTTAAAAATATTTTCAAAACATAAAAGGGAAAATTATAAAAACTTGTCAACACAAACAATACATAAAATGAAAATCTCCTTGTGAACAATATACATTATAACGCAGAATGTAACATTCATATCTCTTTTTGTTTCTAAAGTAAAAAAGTCATAAATGTTTATTCCAAAATCGTACCTAATTTGTATTCATGTGTAAATGGATCCATATCCACTATCGTACTATTGTAAATATTAATTGAATAACTTTTTATACGATGAAATTTATAAGGAGGAAATATGCTATTATATATCAATAATTTAATATAAAAGAGATATATTTTATTTTTCAATATCAAATATTAAAGAAACAATTTGCATAAATTTTAAAATAAAGTGTAAAATAACAGTTGGATAAATAATAATAATTAATTATATAACATATTAAGCGATTAAACATAATTAAAATTTTATGACAACTAAAAGATATTATTTTTGTAAATGTTGAGAGAAAAGTTATCTTAAAAGTCTAAAACTAAGAGAGAAAATAAAAAATTTTATACACAAAAAAGAAGAAGACTTATTTGAATGAAACAAAATCAATAACAAAAAATGATAATATAAATATATTTTTTAAGTTACCTAATAAATAAAATAATAGTGTTTTTAATAATTTAAAATAGAATTGAAAATGAGACAATGAAAATATATATATGTACTTATCTATGTTACTTTGTTGAATTCAAAAAATTAGACATCATCTATATACTTATATAACCATATATGGCGGATAATAGTTTTAAAATTTCAAAGTTTAGAAATATTAATTGTTATAATTACCTGAAGAACCGCCGAGAAGAAGACGTCATTTTCTCTGTGTTCGAACCGCAGAAGAAAGATAAAGAGATACATACAGAAGAAAATTGAAGATTTATTTATATCTTATGTTAAGAATGAATGGTTGTATTCTTTTCTTTATCCCTTGAAAATGCTTTGAATGTTGGTGTCCCTCTCATTCAGAAAACCTGAATTCTTGTAATTCCTTACTTAGATTTAATGCCATGATAAAGAATATTACAAACTGAATGTTTGATGAATTATGTTCAATAAAATATTCAGTAAACTCCGTCGTAAGTCATCGAGAGATCTCGAACACGGTGGAAAAGGCCATCATGGCGTTACCACTTCGAAAAACCGTGATTAGTGTTTCCCAGGTGGCACCAGACCGAGGAATTATTCCTATTTTTTCTTATTTTTTTAATTTCGCACGCACTCAACGATCTCATAAAAAAATCCTAAAAAGTTATGGCTAACACGTTTCATTTTGCACAACAGATAAAATGTTGCTTTTTTTATTAAATTTAATTCATTTAAATCTTAAAATAAGTAAATTCCACTTAAGACTTGTGCCATGTGCTTAACAAATGTGTAGTCAGCATGTCATTATACAAAAATTTCAACGCCATTCACTCTAATTAACAACAAACGTCCAATTGATTTCAATTTTAGAAAAACATAAACCTAATTGAGATAAAAATTAATATAAGGATCTATTTAATTAGTTTTTTTTTAAGACTCGGTGTTTTGCCAAATGATATATAAAACAGACAATGGTCAAATATCACACTCAATAACTTGTAAACCAAAAAACGTAGGATTTTCTTTTAATGATACTCCCATTTTTGTCAAATAATTATCTATGCAGTTACAAACATTAAGCATATTTGACAAGTTTTAATTTTACACAATTTTTTTTAGTGAATGATTACTTCTAGATTTACATCATTAAAATGTTTTCTCTATTACTGTTGATGACAACAAAATCTAACTATGCATTATAAGGACTACCGATTCTCAAGAGGTACTAAAACTTAAAGTTTAAAGTGTAGAAAGCAAAAAAATGTTAGAAATAATTGGGTGACAAAACTTATTCCTAATGAATTTCTCATATTTTGTCAGCTAACAACAAAAAAATTGAAGCTAATAATGCTTCGGCAGAAACAACAACAAAGAAAGGCACCCAAGAAATTAAAGAAGAAAGGAATGGTTGAGGAAGAAAAGGTGGAGCATAATCAGCGTAAGCATAAGTGCTTTTTTTTTAAAATTTTTTTATTTGACAAATGTTAGTTGTTAGTGGAAGTTGAATTCATAATTTCTCTCTTTCTCCTTTCTAAATCTTTCAAACCAAATTTATATATTCCAAACGTTAGTGGAAAAGTTGAACTTACAATCTCTCCATCCTATTTTCTAACTTTAACCATTGGCTAAGTGCCGTGATGAAAATGACCCATCCTTTTATGCCAAAGTCTTTAATCTTGTGACAACAAACTGCTCTTCATCAACCAAATTCAAGACAAAACTTTTGCCTTTCATTTGAATTCTGGATAATTCATTATTATTGGAATATTTAATTATGCAGGTTTTATTTTCAAATAAACTTTATAGTCTTTCTATAGAAGTTGGTCAACACTCAACAAGTTTTGGACAATTTTAGGAACATCAGTAATTAATTCAAACATGTACAACCTTCGATCACGATGGTTCCTTTGCCCTTTACTTCTATTTCTGCTCTGTTTCCAATTTTGACTTTTTTGTTGTAGGTTGTATCAAAATCTTTGAATAATTCTTGATCGTAAGTCATGTAGTTTATGCAATCACTATCATATTCCCTTCAATGGTAGCTTGTACATTCCCTTGTTTTTTTGATGACGTACGAATTTTCTCCACATGCCCTAATTGTCCACATTTATGGCATTTCACATCTGGCCTCCACCTACACTTCATATGTGGATGATTGTATTTCTTACAAAAAGGATATGATGGTTAAACATGAGAGGATTTCCTATCATTTTTGTGGTTGAAACTTCTCGACTTGCCTTTTTTTTCCAACGATTTAGATACTAAAGCCCTTCAATATAACCTTATTGTCTCATGAGTATTCTTTGTTCACGGAGCTTGAAGTGCGGTCAAACGTTTTGCCAAAGTAATAATAATAGAAAGACTTTTTGAGTTTTCCAAGGAAGTCAATGTGGTTTCATATCTTTCTGGAATTGTTACAAGTATTTTTTGAGCAATTTGAGAATCAAGAATCTCAGTGCCAAGAAGACATATTTTGTTTGCAATGCCGAGAAGCTTGTCTGCATAATCTTTGATTGTCTCCAAATCTTTGATCCTTTGCATATGAAGTTCTCGAACCAAATTCAAAGCTTGCATTCCTTTGATTCTCTCACTGTCTTCCTTCAAAAAGTTCTAGATTTTGTGTGTCATTTTCATCGTCATTATTCTGTTGAAAATGATTGGAGATACAACTATGAACAAAATTGATTTGGCTTTTGACTTTCAAAGCCTCATTTCTTTGTGACTTTTCATTTGAGCAACTATAGGATTATTTGGCAAGGAAGACACTTTGTAGTCCTCTTCTACTGCTTCCCATACATCGTTAGCATCAAGATATGCTTCCATTTTGACAACCCACATTTGATAGTTTAGTCGATCAAATACAGTCACAAAAATGGTATAAAAGGATGTTTCAAATCCCATCTTATGTGTGGTGTCTATTTGGTGGTTCTAAGTGTTTTGTGGGTTATATCGTAGATTGCGTAAGATACTTTATAAGAGACAAAATAATGAAAGAGAAACTGATATTTTTTATTGAGCATAACTAGTAAATATTTATACTACAAATTAAAAACAAAATCTGAAACAAATTTGAGAAATATCTGCTAAACTAATTAACTAAACCATGCATAAAATCATCCTAAGAAATAGGATAGGAATATGTTTTTATTTAACTGACTCTTTCAATCACCTTTAAGTCTCACAATCCCAACTAATTGTCAGGCGATCTGGCCCTAAACCTTTTGAAGTTTATGGTTTTGTAAGTTTATGGCCCTAAACATGTATAATGGTCACCATTCTTTTGATGCTGGGATTCTACATTGGCCTTAACTTCATTTCAACACCTTTCCCTGGTTTTTTAAACGCAGTTTTTGGTGAGTTTGATGCCAAATTCTTCAGTTACACGTGTGCTTAATTTTTGAAGCCAAATTCATTTGGATTTTCCTTTACTTCTGAAGCCAAATTCATTTGGATTTTCCTTTACTTCTATCAGTAAATTGCTTTTAAGTTCCCTTAACTAATATTGACTTGGCTTTGTTCAAATGAATTCAATAGAGATCCTTGAGTAACGAGTGTTCTCTAGAAGATGAGAAACCCATCGATCCCATTTCAAATATTGGCTTTGATAGAATCAATGATATCATATTCAATAAGCCAATTTTGTGATGCTGGGAATTATTAGATATGTAATTCAAGTCGGTTATGTTTGACTTAGTCAGTTAATACTATTTTACCACTTTATTGTGTTTTCACTCAATTATATAAGCTCTGCTATTGAAATAAGACAACTTTCTCATAATATTACTTTCAACTTTCTCTCTCACGCATTCTTTGTACTTCCTCTCTGTATTCCATCAGTTTCATTCTCTGCATAGTCTTTCTGCTTCAATCAGTGCTCTACATAGCGTTTTTGATTCTATAAGTGGTATCAAGAGCATTGGTCGAGAAAGGGCCTAAGGAGAATCGTGCGTATGGGTACAGTGCGGCTGGCCTAGTGTGGTTGGAACGATCAAAGAAAGAAGTTCTTGAGCAGAAAAGAAGGTGGATCATGGATGATTTCTCTACGACAAACCTCCTTGTTCTCTTAGACAAAAACTGGAGTAGGTGGAGCACACAAATGTGGGTTTTGTTTCGCGTTCAAGATGTCAGTAGTGTGGTAGAGGGAGTGGATTCTATGTTTGATTTTCGCGATGCAGAGGATCAGAAGGAGGTGTTCAGAAAGAAAGATGATAAAGCTTTGCTGATTATTCATCAATGCGTGGATGATATGCATTTTGAGAAGATACAAAATATGGCTACAACTAAAGAAGCATGAAACATCTTGGTGTGCTGCCATGCTGGAGGGGAGAAGATTAAGAAAGTAAAACTTCAAACATTGAGGAGACAATACGAGCTATTGCAAATGGAGGACAACAACTAAGTCAGTGATTATTTCAATAGAATCTTGTCTCTTACCAATCAAATGAAAGGCTGCGGAGAAAAGGTCAACTATTTAATGATAATGGAGAAGATAATGAGATCATTACCTCGACGGTTCAATTTTCTTGTTGTCGCAATCGAAGAATCCAAAGACCTTGAGAAGTTAAAGATTGAGGAACTTCAAAGCTCCTTGGAGGCTCATGAGATGAGACTTCTGGATAGAAATCCTATCAAACACGATGAGCAGGCGTTGAGGGTTCAACACGTCAGAAGTGAAGGGAAAAAGAAGTTCAATAATTGGAAAGGTAAGTTCACTGCAAAAGGAGGATGGAAGAATAATAATAACATAAATGAACAATAACAGAGGACTGATTCATCAGAGAGAAAAGGCAACTTGAATAAGAATTTTAGAAAGAAAGATAGGAGAAACGTAGAATATTTCACGTGTGGCAGGCAAAACAAGAAAGATTAGAATAAGGAGGCTCATCTTTTCAAGGAAGAGTCTAATTCCGAGCCGTTAATTCTCATGGTTACAACTTTTCCAAAGAGCTCTGCATCTTTGAAAAAATCGTGGTATTTAGATTCAGGGTGCTCAAACCACATGACCTGTAATAGATGGTTGATCAATCTGCATGAATCAAAGAAAAGCAAGGTTAGATTTGCAGATGACAACACGTTAAGAGTAGAAGGAATTGGAAATGTTGTCATAAAGAATAAGGATGGACTGGATGGAACCATAGAAAACATTTTTCTTGTGCCAGAAATGAAGTGCAACTTGCTGAGTCTGGGTCAATTGGTAGAAAAAGGCTTCATGGTAATTATGGGAAACAATGATCAAGTGGAAGTGTTTGATAGAAGTAAGAAATTTATCTTGTGAAGCAAGATCTCTAAAAATCGCACCTTTCAAGTTTGTATGGATATGGTTAAAAACTTGCGTTGCTTGTCCACTATGAAAGAAGATGAGAACTGGAAATGGCATATGAGGTTCAGGCATCTAAACTTTCAAGATTTACTGTAGCTGAGCAAGAAGATGATGGTTTCTAGATTTCTAGGTATCATCGTACCAGAGAAACCGTGTGAATCTTGCATTGTTGGGAAGCAAGCTAGAAGACTATTTCAAACACAATTGGAAATGAGATTTAAGAGCGTGTTGAGGTAGTACACTCGGACATATGTAGACCTCTGGAAGTGCCAACGCTGGCTGGAAATAGGTATTTTATCACTTTCATTGATGAGTTTAGCAGAATGGTATAGGTGTATCTCATAAAGATGAAAAATGAAGTTCTTGAGATTTTCAAAATATTCAAGGCTAGCGTGGAAAGAGAGACCGAAAGGCAGGTTAAAGTTCTTAGGATTGATGGAGGGGGTGAATACACCTCCTTTGATTTCGACAATTTTTGTCAGAACTGTGGATTAGCTCACAAGGTGACCGCACCATATATGCCTCAACACAATGGCTTGGCAAAGAGAAGAAACAGGACCATAACGAACATGGCTAGGTGTCTACTGAGAGAGAAGGCGGTGCCATGCGAGTTGTGGGGAGAAGTTGTGTCAACGGCTATCTACGTGCTCAACAGGTGTCCAACGAAGAGGCAAGGTGCCGCATGCAATCTGGACAGGTATGACACCCTCTATGAACCACTTCAAAATATTTGGGTCTTTAGCATTTTTTCACATTACATATAAGAAGAGATCAAAGCTTGAAAACAAAGGAGGGGCTATGGTGTTTGTTGGATATCATTCAACCGGTGCATACAAGCTTTATGAATCTGTCAAGAGAAAGATGTCAATCAGTAGGGATGTGCTGGTTCTTGAAGATGAGAGTTGGGATTCGAAATGCAACTAGTCGAGCTTGAAGAAAACAAAAGCTGTGATGCATGTACCGATACAAACTAGAGTAGAACTTGCAGGGGTTATTGAAAGCAGTGTTGGAAATGTGATGACAAATTTATGAACACCGAAAAACGGCGCCAAAAGCTTGTTTAACAATCGGCAAGTGTGACTGAATCGTATCAAGTAATAAAACTCGGTAAGATCAAGTATCGTTCTCCCAAAGGACTCACGACCTAGTTAGTTATATGATTTGTTGATTATTTAAGACTTGTTAACAATTGATTGTAGGTTTTAAATGCAAGAGACAATAATTAAACATGTATGCATGAATTTGATTAATGGAAAAGAGGAATACAAACACTTTAATGAATTAGATGAATGAGTATGTTGTTGGGGTTGTCAATTTCATCTTATCCACTCTCATATACTTTTAGGAATTCATCATTCTTTTCATCAATGTTAATGTCACTCTCTAAATCACCTTGCAAGAAGGCCTATCCTTAATTACGAGTTCATACAATTCCTAGCATTCTTAGTAATTAATTCTGAAGCGCAGAAGCTTAACAGCAACCAACCGTCATATTCCTATGTCTAGGCAATATGCTATTGGGAGAAATTCTCCGGATCTAGATTTCCCCATACGTTCCCATATCGACAAAATCAATAATCATGGCAATGAATGAGTTAAACAATGCAAGCTTTAAGCAAAGAGGAAAAACCGTAACTAATGACGAAAGAAAGCATAAGTCTTAAAATAAGATGTTAAAACATAAATTCCATATATGAGAGTTTTACAAGACTACATTGATTCCCCAACAACAATACAAGGTTTAGTTCACCATATTCATGGTGAAACTAGATGAACAATAATGAAAGAATGGAAGAGATAGAAAAACCCTAGAAAGAGAAGAGGAGAGCTGTCACCATATCCCGATCTACCCCCAAGGTGTGAAAAATGTGTTTCTGCTTCCTCCTAGCCAAAGATACAAACCCTACGACGTCCTAAAGTTTATATACTATTCTAAAATATACAGAAAATTAGGCCCAAGCCCAAAATATTGCCGTTCAGCGGTAAACTACCGCTCAGCGGTGAGTGCATGAGTTGATTCTTCCCCCTCAGCGGCATTTTCAGCCCTCAGTGGATCCAACGTGAGTTCCTGAGTGTCGCTCAGCGGTAAACTGCCACTGAGTGGTAGTTGCGACCTCTCCTTTTGCACTTTTTGATGTCTTTTCTGATTCCATCTCTATCCTTCTTAACTTCTTTCACCAAATTCACCTTAAAACCTACATAAAAACACTAAAATCAAGCATAAACCTATCCAGCTCTCTTATTTCTAAAAATATGACCAAAAGCATGATTTCAAGCTAGTTTCTAAGTGTTAAAGGTTGTTTTTAGTATCAATTTTAAGCATGAAAATAACAATTTTTCAACTGTTATCAAAATGTTGATTCTAAAGAAGTTTCAGAAAGACCGAGAAGACAAACTACTAAGACCCTCTAGGTTCTCTGAGTACGAGATGTATTTTGATGCTGGAGTAAATGAAAAGGGTGATATAATTCACTTGGCATTGATGGGTGGAAGTGAACCATTGGATATAGATGATGCTATGATGCAAAGAATATGGAAGGAGGCCATGATTAAATAGCTTAGATCAATCGAGAAGAATAATACGCGGAAGTTGGTTGATCTGCCACCTGGAAAGAAATGCATTTGAGTGAAGTGGGTCTTCAACAAAAAGCTGAATCCAAATGGCACAATATTGAAGCACAAGGCTAGGCTTGTGGCAAGAGGTTTTTTGCAATAGAAAGAAGTAGATTTCATAGAAGTTTACGCACCTGTGGCAAGGTTAGAATCTATATGATTAATAGTTGTTATTGCTTGTGCTAGGAAATGGTTATTATTTGCACTTGACGTTAAACTTGCGTTTTTGCATGGTCCTTTGGAGGAGGAAGTATATGTTCAACAACCTCAAGGATTCAGCAAAAAGGATATGAAGCATCTGGTGCATAAATTGCATAAGGCACTTTATGGGTTGAGACAAGCTCCTAGGGCTTGGAACTGATAACGATAATTCTTACCATTATCTATAGTACAATTTTCTAACCTATTCAACTCTCTTGAAGCTTGAAACATGCTTAATCCTCTCTTTTATCTAACTTTGTGAATAAGTTTAGCTTAGGTTATACATAGGAGTTTTCATCACTAATTACTTAAGTTTTGTAGGCAATTTGTGTGCTTTGGAAGAGCATCTAAACTACCAAGAGTGGGAACCTAGGAAAAGCTGTAAAAAGAAAGTGTTTTGAAGGATCATGAAAGATCTCACATGCCTGGGCGCCTTAGAAGGGGGGCTGAGCCCCATTCAATTCGCAAACTTCACACCCGGGCGTCCTAGATAGGGGGCTGGGCGCCATTTTTCACGCAGGATTTGCGTTGCCCTCGCGCCTGGGTGCCCCTAAAGAAGGGGGCTGGGCACAAATTTTTCTGACATGGCACCCTATACCTATTTAAGGCTTCCATGCAACGAGGGTGCCATCTTCTTGGCGGCTGAAGCACGAAAACACCATTTTGGACCTCTAGGAGCTGGTTTTGAGCAGTGGGAACTCTCTATTCTTCCTCCTTGGGTCTCCATCTCTTCCATTTTCTTCCATTGTAAGCTCAAGCTCTCCATGACTATGGAGAGCTAAGTTCATTTTTTTGGGAAATGATGTAACTACAAAACTTTCTTGTAAATGCATTGTGTTTAATGACTATAAGCTTCTTTCATTTATTGTGAGTGTTTATTTCCTTCTCTTAAAGCTTGTTGTGACTTGATCAACCATAACATGATTCTTTGGTTTGGTTGATATTGGGAAGTATTCTGTAAACCTTGAACTGGAATAAACACCTAAAGGAAATTGTGTCTAGGGATAGAGCTTAGACCTTTAGTTGTCTTAAACCTCTAGTCTTAATGTAGATAAACTTGTTAGATTACCAAGGGATTGGAATTTATTGAGTAAATCTAGAGTCTCTCTACCAAGGGATTGGGTTTGAGTAACGTAGTAGGTTGGCATGAACAATTAAATGAAGAAGTAGTAATGTGCATTTGCATGAGAGTGTAGTAGGTAAAATCATTCTCCAACGTCTCCATGCCATATCATATCTAATTATTTCATTTCCAAGTGTCTTAACCCTAAGAAGTGCAATCTATTACTTATGCATTATGTTTATTTTCATTGCACTAAATTCACATTAAATGGAATCATTCTTTAGTCCAAATTAGTTAGATAATTATACGAGTCTCTTGGGATACGATATCCGGTCTTATCGGTTTATTACTTAAAATGATTTGGTACACTTGCCAATGAGTTAACAAGTTTTTGGCGCCGTTGTCGGGGACTCGGTGTTAACACTTTACTCTTTTGTAATTTTTAACCAATTTAGGCTTTATTCTTATATGCTTTATACTATGAATAAATTTTTTGTCTTTATTATTTTTAGGCTAACTTGGTGTTGTAGTACTGTTGTCTCTAGTGTATGCAGAAAAAGATCCGTACTAGAAGAACATCATCTTCTGAACCTCTTCTCTTAGATCCTGAAGTTGAAAAGACAGCCCGAAGAAACAATAATAGAAGAAGACAAAATGTGGCTTCAAGAGAAACTTCTTCCATACCTTTGATTCCTGAGCAACCCTTCATCCCTACATCTGATCAGGAAGTGGAGGATATGGCTGACAATCAGAATGGTAATGGTGATGGGCAAGCTAGACGCACTTTGGAGGACTACTCTATGTTCTCAGGACCTCTCCACTTTAATAGCATTGCTCGACCACGAGTCAATGCTACAAACATGGAGATGAAGTCTGCTCTCATCCACTTGGTGCAGAGTAATCAACTTCACGGCCTATCGCATGAGAGTCCATTCAATCACATAACCAGCTTCCTAGAGATATGCAACACGGTAAAAATCCATGATGTACCCGATGATGCTATAAGGCTTAGCCTATTCCCATTCTCAATGGGAGGCAATGCCAAGGCATAGCTCAATTCCTTTCCTGAAAACAGCTTCACTACATGGGAGGATGTGGTGGCCAAATTCTGCAACAAATACTTCCCACAATCCAAAGTTAATAAGGGGAAACATGAAATATCATCTTTTCAGCAGGATGTTAGTGAGACTTTAAGCCAAGCTTAGGATAGATTCAAGGGGCTATTGAGAAAGACACCCATTCATGGGTTTGATGAGCCTACAGTCCTGAATATGTTTTTGGGAGGATTGAGGTCCCAAACAAAATTGATGTTAGATGCCTCAGCTGGAGAAAATATCCAATGGAAGACACCAGAAGAAGCTCATGACCTAATTGAAAACATGGCTGCAAATGACAGTGTATTGTAGAATGAAAGGGCTCAACAAAAAGGTGTTTTTCAACTGCAATCTCAGGACACCTTGTTAGCTCAAAACAAGATAATGACCCAACAACTTGAAGTGCTCATGAACAAACTCTCTCAATTGTCGAAAGAGCTCCAAAATGTGTCACATGCCCAACATCAAGGGTGTGAGTTGTGTGGTGAAGAACATACAAATGGTCAATGTGCTATGCAGCCCAATACCGAAGAAGATGTGAACTATATGGGTAATCAAAACTGGAAAAGTAACTACAACCAAGGGTGGAGACCGCGCCTAAGCATGGGCCAAGGTAAAGTTGGGCCATCAAACAAACCACCACAATAACAGTATCAACCACACCCTTCTCTATCAGACAGGACCTCTAAGTTGGAGGACACTCTCCAAC
The DNA here is from genome assembly GCA_034642375.1 of Vigna nakashimae. Lineage (NCBI taxonomy): Eukaryota > Viridiplantae > Streptophyta > Magnoliopsida > Fabales > Fabaceae > Vigna > Vigna nakashimae. The sequence continues at coordinate 39,417,592 of CM067762.1, read as the reverse complement.
AATTCATGCAAGTGTCCATCTCCAACCGTAAAAGTACCGAAGCTTCCATCAGAAATTTGGAGATTCTAGTTGGCCAACTTGCCAAGAAGCTAGAGGAGAAGTCTGAGAAGAATTTTGGAGCCAATACGAAAGCTAACTCCAAGGAAGAATGCAAGGTGATCAACACAAGAAATGGTAAGGTGTTAGTGAGTAGAGAGAAAAAGAACTTAAAAGAGGGTGCTGATAGAAAAGATGAAGATGAGATAAAAGATGAGAATGAGAGCGAAGAAAAGAACGAGGGAGAAGAAACAGAGAGTGTTGGAGAAGAGAAAAAGAAAGAAGAGGGGGTGAGAGAAGAAAAAGAAAAGAAAAAGAAGTTGAGAAGCCTCTTCCATATCCACAAATCTACTCAAGAAAGGAGAAGGAGAAGCAATTTGGGCAGTTTATGAATATCTTCAAGCAATTGGAGATAAAAATACCCTTCTCAGAAGCACTGCAACAAATGCCGGCCTATAAGTTCATGAAGGAACTTGTCTCTAAAAAGAGGAAATACATTGAGGAGGAGACCATTGAAGTGCAAGACAACTGTAGTGCATTATCCATAAGCTCCTTCCTCCAAAATTCAAGGATTCGGGTAGCTTCACCATCCCTTGCACTGTAGGGAAGTTAGCTATTGGGAAAGCTTTGATTGACTTGGGTGCTAACATCAATTTGATGCCTCTTTCCTTGTTCAAGAAGATTGGAGAGCTATAACTCAAGCCCACTCGGATGATTCTATAATTGGCTGACAGATCCATCAAGTATCCACATGGTGTGGTGGAGGATGTTCTTGTCAAAGTTGATAAATTTGTGTTCCCGGTGGATTTCGTTATCATGGAGATGGAGGCGGATGTGGATGTACCCCTCATTCTTGGAAGGTTGTTTATGAAGATGACAAGAGTGATTATTGATGTTGATGATGGCAAGCTCAAGGTGAGGGTGCAAGATGAAGAGGTGAATTTTAATTTCTTTGAAGCCGTGTCCCATTCCAATGATGAGGGAGAGTGTTTTCAAGTTGATGTGCTTGATGAAGCTTGCATGAAGGTGGAAAGGGAGATACATATTTCATCCCCTTTTATGAAGACCCTCATTGATGCACGTGAATCTCTCAATGAAGAAGAGGAGAGCATTCTTGAAGAGTGTTTGATAGATCTTGATGTGCTATAGGAGACTCCAATTCAGGAGGTGAAGATTGAAGATTTGAAGACTGATACCATTATTGAAGAGAAGAAGTTGGAGTTGAAGATGTTACCTTCTCACTTAAAGTATGTGTTTCTAGAAGAGGGTAACAACAAAACAGTAATTATCAGCAGCTCCTTATCATTTGATGAAGAGAAGAAGTTGATAGAGGTCCTAAAAAGCAACAAAGGAGCTGTGGAATGGTCTATCTCTGATTTGAAGGGGATAAGTCCCACTTATTGCATGCATAGAATCTTTATGGAAGAAGATTTCAAACCAGTGGCCTTACCTCAAAGATGGCTCAATCCCATCATGAAAGAGGAGGTGAGGAAAGAGGTTCTAAAGCTTCTTGAGGCAGAAATCATTTATCCTATTTCTGATAGCACTTGGGTAAGTCCGGTGCAAGTAGTGCCCAAGAAAGGTGGCATGACAATGGTTTGTAATGAGAAGAACGAGCACATCCCTACAAGAACTGTCACAGGCTAGAGAATGTGTATTGACTACCGAAAGCTAAATAAGGCCACCAGGAAGGATCACTTTCCTCTCCCCTTCATGGATCAGATGCTAGAGAGATTGGTAGGGCAAGCCTTTTATTGCGTCTTGGATGGGTATTCTGGTTATAATCAGATAGTTGTGGATCCTAAAGATAAAGAGAAAACAAATTTCACTTACTCCTTCGGTATATTTGCATATAGAAAGATGTCGTTTAAGCTTTGTAACGCCCCAACCACTTTCCAAAGATGCATGTAAGCCATATTCTCATACCTTGTGGAGAAATGTATAGAAGTCTTCATGGATGACTTCTCAGTGTTCGGGAGTTCATTTGATCTATGCATCCAAACTAATCTCATTCTTAATTGGGAAAAATGCCACTTCATGGTGATTGAAGGCATTGTTTTGGGGCATAAGATATCGTCTAAGGGGATTGAAGTGGACAAGGCTAAAGTGAAGGTTATTGAAAAGCTTCCTCCACCAACCAATGTAAAGGGTATCTAAAGCTTTCTTAGTCATGCGAGCTTCTATAGAAGATTCATTCAAGAGTTCTCCAAGATTTCAAAGCCTTTGAGCAATCTCCTTGAAAAGGATACACCCTTTGAAATGAATGAGGAATGCCTGAAGGCATTTGAAATCCTGAAGAATAAGTTGATTTCGGCCCCAATGATTATAGCTCCCAATTGGGATCAAGATTTTGAATCGATGTGTGATGCAAGTGATTATGCCATAGGTGTTGTTTTTGGCCAAAGAAGAGAGAAAATTTTTCACACCATTTACTATGCAAGTAAAGTCTTGAATGGTGCCCAACTCAACTATGCCACCACTGAGAAGGAATTCCTTGCCATAATTTATGCCTTCGAGAAATTTAGGCCCTATCTCATTGGGTCTAAGGTGATCATCTATACTGACCATGCTGCCATCAAATACTTGCTAACCAAACTTGATTCCAAACCAAGATTAATCAGATGGGTGTTATTGCTACAAGAGTTTGATGTGGAGATACATGACAAGAAAGGTAATGAGAATGTGATTACGGAGCATCTATCCTGGCTCATTAATGAAGAAGTCACTTGCAAGGAAGAAGAGTTCCGTGAATCCTTTTCAGATGAGACTCTCTTGCATATTCAACAGAGACCATGCTTTGCTAACATGGCTAATTTCAAGGCAGTAGGAGTCATACTAGAAGATCTATCATGGCATCAGAAAAATAGCAGCGATTCTATGGCACTGTCATAACTCTCCATATGGGGGCCACTTTAATGGAGAAAGAACAACTACAAAAGTTCTTCAATTTGGATTCTATTGGCCTACCTTGTTCAAGGATTCTCACTGTCATGCTAGAAACTGTGATAAATGGCAGAGAATGGGGAGTATTTCAAGAAGGAATGAAATGCCTTTGCTGGCCATTCAAGAGGTTGAAGTTTTTTATTGTTGGAGTACAGACTTTGTGAGCCATCTTCCTCCTTCTTTCAACAATGAGTATATTCTGGTGGCTATTGATTATGTGAGCAAATGGGTGAGTTGACCAATTCAGCAGTTGTTGAATTCTGCAGAATTTGCGCCCAGGCCCCTCTGACCAGGGGCGCCCGGCTCGAGCTGCACAGGGCCATCTTATGATGGTGTGTTGTATTCTGCATGGTCATGCCCGACGCCCTCCACCTAGGGGTGCCAAGTATGGTGGTTGCAGACCCAATTTCAGGTTGGGCTTAAAAGGAGTTTGGGGCTCATTTCAACTTCTCCGACCTTAACCACCAAACCCTTGTCGCCGTTATTCTCCACCGTGTTGTCGGCACTCAACCCTGTAGCCGAAATCAAAACCCTCTTATCTTCATCTTTCACGGTCACCCATTCTCTCCCACTCAATCCACTCTCACATGGTCATCCACGCTATCAATCACTCAACCAACACTCTCACGACCACACTCACGCCACCACTCGCATATTCCAACTTTGCTTCTCCGACTCAAGTAGGTTTCAATTTCTGTTTCCTTTCATTTTTTATTTTGATTTGTGGTTTGAAATAGAGTTAGGAGGTATATTTTGCACAATTCTAGGGTGATTTTGAACTAGTAGCACAGGGCATAGTATTGGGTGAGAAACTACACCTGCAAAATTTTTTTTCTATACAACTCGCGCCCGGCGCCCAAGCATGAGTAGGTCGCACCAGATGTGGCCTGCACCTTGGGTTTTTGTTCTGTTTTCACTTTCTCCTGTTGTTACATGCTTTTCCTTTTCCTTTTTGTTTCCACTCTGTCTGTGCCCGGTTAAGCTCTGATTTTGCATCCTCTTGGATCTTTGTTACAAATGTTTATCTATTTTGCTTGGTCACACCTCACAACCTGTGTTTCATTCTCTTTCGTGCAGAAATGGCCTCTGCATCTGATTCCAAGAGGATTAAAACCATCGCTGCTAACACTGAAAAAGGGCAGAAGACGAAGCAAAAGATGCCATCTCCCACTTTTCTCTCCAAGAAACACTAGAAAAACTTTGATGCGGTCCAGAATCACAGGCTACTTATGGAAAGGTTGGTTGATCAATTACCTCGTGAGGCACCACAATTTGCAGAAGAGTTTTGGCGGCAGCATTGAAGTAGACTCACTACCTTTCCCGCCTCGGCTAACATTGTAGTTGTGAGGGATTTTTATGTCAATGCTCGCATCTATTTTGCAGAGGAGGAGCCCTTCATGAGTTATGTCAGAGGGAGGTAGGTCCCTTTTGATTCCGATACTATCAACTCCTTCCTCAACTCTCAATGGCCGAGGGACAATGTTTCATGTCAGTATGCTGATGCCCTTAAGGTGAAGTTTGAGGGAACCGACTTTGAGGAGGTTGAGCGTACTTTTTGTGTTCTAGGGGGACACTTTCAGCGCAACATACAAGGCCAACCCCTTCACATTAGGCGTTCTTTTCTCACGCTTATCTGCAAATACTAGGTGGTGTCCATACACGCCAACTTATCCCCGTGCTCGCATGTTTCTAACCTCACCACCAGTAGAGCCGTCCTTCTTTTCTGCATCGTCCAGGGCAAGCAGATTAATGTAGGCCAACTCATCGCCCATGAAATCAATGAATGTGCTCAGTCTACCATTTCCAAAGCTCCTTGTGGCACCCATCTTTGATTTCCCATCTTTGCGAGCTTGCCGAGATCGACACTTCTACTCCCCTTTTTGAGAGGTCGCGCAAAACGATTGATCGGTCTTATTACTTGCAATATTGCTTGATTGATGAGGAGGGTCAACCCATTCCTGCCCCCTAGCCTCCTCGACCCCATAGGCGTCACTTGCCATCCCAACCTGATCAGCTTGCTCAGCTTGATCAATCTGACCCACACGATCCATACCAGATGTTTGATATGAAGATGGCCTTGATCGATGCTAAGTTGGAGGCCGTTAACTGAATTGGTCATGAAGCCTGCTCCTACCCAAACTTCATGACTCCTGAAGATTATGCTGCTAGAGTAGCTTAGCCTGGGGACCAAGCCCACTCAAGTAGAGGAGGTGGCACATCTTCTGGAGCACAGGTAATGGAAGAGGATGGTGATGAGGATGATGAAGAGGAGGAGTCTGATGATGATGGGAGTGGAGATAGTGTCTCTTGAGGTTCATGGATTGGACACTACAGATTGTGGAAACTTTTTAAATTTCATTCATGCTTTAATTTAAATTTTTAAATTCTAGTTTAGCTCTTTTTTTATTTTGAACTTGGCTAAATGGATAATCTTATGACAATGTTTTGATATCAAGTACTGCATGTGATTTTGGAAATCCTTTGTGCCTTCTCTTTCTTTGTGATTTATTTGAGAGGATAAGATTGAGATGTGAAGCTAGATTGTGGTTGCTCTCGATTATGTGAAATTATGCTTGGCTTTTCTTGTGGTCAATATGCATGGCATTGTGTTTGAAAAAAAATTTGGAACCCTAAGCAACCCAGTGAGATGTTGTGCCCTATAATTCTTGTAGAATGATACCACTTTGGAATCACAATTGATTTTACCTGATTTTCTCTGTGTGAATCATTTGGTTGCATGTTACATATGATCAAGGTGATTTTCTCTGTGTGAATCATTTAGTTTCATGTTACATATGATCAAGGTCGTCTTGTTATCTCATCTTGTCTAAAGTTTTGAACCCAAAAGCTAATGTAACCCTGTGAATCCCATCCTTGAACCTTAAGATCAATGTGAAAAATTTGTGACTCCCTTACCGTGAGTTGAGTTGAGCATTCAGTTTTGGTACAGGAAAATGGTTTAAGTTTGGGGTGGTTGAGGTTACAAGAAAAATTACAAGAAGAGTGAAAAGAAAAATGAAAAGAAAAAGAAGAAAAAGGAACAAGATCAAGAAAAAGAATCAATAGATGACAAAGTGGAAAAAGAATTGAGAACTGGTTGCAATTGTTTGAAGTTTAGGAGAGGATTATGTTATCTTGTGCTGACTTGGATGCTCTTTTAACTAAAGGTGCTTTGTATCTAGAAAAACCAAAACTCTTTCTTAACCCAGCCAAAATACAAGCCTTGAAAGTCCTTGTGATGCAAACTTGCAGGTGAATGTATTCATTGTAGTAGAAATGAAAGGCAAAGTTGAATTGTGTGACATGGTGATGATTGATTGAGAAATACACATCCTTATACACCCGTGAGAGTGAGAGAAACAATTCTTTGGTGAGGAAATGTTCCATGTAAGTGAGGAGAAAAATTTTGCCATGCTTGTTGATCCCTCATAGAACCTAGCATATTTCTTGTGATTCTTGCTCCGTGAGCACCATGGTTGAAGCTTTTTCTGTCAAAAATTTATTTTCTAAAAATCAATCTTACCATGATGAGTTGAATCATTGGAATTGAATTGTCTGTTCGAGCCATGTCACTCTTTTTGCTTGAGGACAAACAAAGTTTCAAGTTTTGGGGTATAACGGTAATTCTTACCATTATTTGTGGTGTAATTTTCTTACCAATTCAACTCTCTTGAAGCTTGAAACATGCTTAATTTTCTTACCATTATACATAGGAGTTTTCATTATTAATTCCTCAAGTTTTGTAGGCAATTTGTGTGCTTTGGAAGAGCATCTAAACTACCAAGAGTGGGAGCCCAGGAAAAGCTACAAAAAGCAAGTGTTTTGAAGAATCATGAAAGATCTCACATGCCTCGGCGCCTCAGGAGGGGGGCTGAGCCCCATTCAATTCGAATTTCACTGCAAGCTTCACGCCAGGGCGCCCTAGAAGGGGGGCTGAGCCCCAATTTGTGCACAAACTTCACGCCTGGGCGCCCTAGACAGGGGGCTGGGCGTTATTCTTTACGCAGGAGCTGCGCTACCCTCGCACCTGGGTGCCCTTAAAGAGGGCGACTGGGTGCGACTTTTGTTAACATGGCACCCTAGACCTATTTAAGGCTTCCATGTAACGAGTGTTCCATCTTCTTGGCGGCTAAAGCACAAAAACACCATTTTGGACCTCTAGGAGCTGGTTTTGAGCAGTGAGAACTCTCCATCCTTCCTCCTTGGGTCTCCATCTCTTCCATTTTCTTCCATTGTAAGCTCAAGCTCTCCATGACTATGGAGAGCTATGTTCATTTTGTTAGGGAATGATGTTGTTGGGGAATGATGTAACTACGAAACTTTCTTGTAAATGCACTATGTTTAATGACTATAAGCTTCTTTCATTTATTGTGAGTGTTTATTTCCTTCTCTTAAAGCTTGTTGTGACTTGATCAACGATAGCATGATTTGATATTGGGAAGTGTTGTGTGAACCTTGAACTGAAATAAACACCTAATATAAATTGTGTATAGGGATAGAGCTTGAACCTTTAGTTGTCTTAAACCTCTAGTCTTAATACAAATAAACTTGTTAGATTACCAAGGGATTGGAATTTACTGAGCAAATCTAAGCTCTCTCTACCAAGGGATTGGGTTTGAGTAACTTAGTAGGTTGGCATGAGCAATTAAATGAAGAAGTAGTAATGTACATTTGCATGAGAGTGTAGTAGGTAAAATCATTCTCCAACTTCTCCATTCCATATGATATCTAATTGTTTCATTTCTAAGTGTCTTAACCCAAAGAAGTTCAATCTATTACTTATGCATTATGTTTATTTTCATTGCACTGAATTCACATTAAATGGAATCATTCTTTAGTCTAAATTAGTTAGATAATTATAGATTGTAAAGTGTTATACGAGTCTCTTGAGATATGATATCCGGTCTTACCAGTTTATTACTTAAAACGAGTTGGTACACTTGCTAATGAGTTAACAGGAAGAAAAGGATTGATGCGTTCTTCTTGAGCCACAAGTTCGAGCGATGTGCTGTAGATCATAGTCTGTATGTGAAGGAGAGTGTCAGCGGTGACAAAATGATCGTTTGTCTTTATGTTGATGACTTGTTGGTGACTGGTTCTAGCTTGAAGGAAATTGATGAGTTCAAGCAGATGATGGAAGCTGAGTTTGAGATGACAAATCTTGGGAGGCTCGTCTACTTCTTAGCGATGGAGTTTACGCATACAACTGCAGGTTTACTAATGCATCAGAAGAAGTATGTGAAGGATTTATTCGAAAGATTCAAGATGACTTGTTGTAATGATGCCAAAAACCCACTCGAGGTTAATGTGAAGTTAAAGATATATGAAGATGAAGAAGGTGTGGATGAAACAACTTATAGGCAACTTGTTTGGTCTTTACGGTTCTTATGCAATAGCAGGCCAAACTTAATGTTTAGAGTTGGTCTGATAAGTCGGTTCATGAGCAACCCAAAGAGAAGTCATATGACTATAGCCAAACACATATTGAGATATGTTAAAAGGACTGTAGATTATGGTATTTTGTTTCCTTATGGTATGAAGATAGAAGAGTTAAGGCTGGTTGGATATACTAATTTTGATTTCGGTGGTGATCAAGTTGAGAGAAAAAGAACATCTGGGAACATCTTCTTCATGAACAAGGCATCTATTTCGTGGAGCTCTAAGAAGCAAATAATTATTGTTTTATCAAGTTGTGAAACAAAATATATAGCTGGTTGTTATGCTGTGTGTGAAGGGGGTTTGGTTGAATGAGGTTGTGACGAAGTTAAAAGTTCAAACAGAAAGGTCGGTTGAATTGGAGATGGCAAAGAATCCAATAAGCCATGAAAAAGGAAAAAATATAGTCAGAAGTAAACATATTGAGGTAAAATACCACTTCTTATGGGATATGGTAAACAAAGGAAAAAATATAACTTGTGCACTGCAAGATTGATCTACAATTAGTTGATCTGTTTAAGAAAGCACTCAAGCTTGACAAATTTGAGTTTCTCAGAAAGGAAATTGGAGTACTAACATTGAATAGCTTAAATTAAGGAGGTGCATTAGATATGTCATTCAAGCTAGTTATGTTGGACTTAGTCAGTTAATATTGTTGTACCACTTTATTGTATTTTCACTTATGTATATAAACTCTGTTTCTCTGTTGAAATAAGATAACTTTCTCATAGTATTACTTTCAACTTTCTCTCTCACGCATTCTTTGTACTTCCTCTCTGTATTCCATCAGTTTCATTCTCTACATAGTCTTTCTGGTTCAATCAGTGCTTAGCATACCGTTTCTAATTCTATCAGGAATTTCTGCCAAACAAGTGCTGCTAATTTGGGTTCTTGTCGCAGAGAGGTTATAGCTACGTGAAAATATATTGAGCCTGCACTTTGCAACCCAACCCATATTTTTCCTTCTCCTTTTTATTGATTGTATCAAAACTCTATTCACTAACTTTTCAATACAATTTACTCTTTTCTGGATTCTTCCTCTCTAGACGCACCTCTCTTTTCTCTATCCTTTTCTTTTTCTATCACTGCACTGTGCTTCTCTCTAGCTGCGTCTTTCCTTCGAAGGTTCTTTGGTTGCTTCCTCTCTTCAAGAGTGGCGCACTTTACTGCTACTTCTCTACAAGGTACGATCTTCACTCTTCTTTTCCTCATGGTTTGTATCATCAATTTATTGAATGTTCTCTGCACTTTTTATTTTGTACATTATCTTGATATGGTATCAGAGCTCTTATTTTCCCCTTCTTTTCTTGTTCTTGCATCAATCATGGCCGAAGACAGCTTTGCACACAGTTATATGTACCTTCACCCCGACAAGAATCCTGCTGTTACCCTTCTTTCATCGATTCTCGACGATACCAATTATCACTCTTGGAGTCGCTCCATGTTGACTGCACTCAGCGCCAAAAACAAGATCAAATTCGTTCTTGGCAACATTCGTCTACTTGAAAAGGACAAGCCGGAGCATGCCACCTAGACTCGCAGAAACAACATGGTTTTCTCATGGATCGTTCATTATGTTTCCATCTCCATAAGACAAAGCATCATATGGATGAATAAAGCCTCGGAGATCTGGAATGACCTAAAGAACCGATTTTCTCAAGGAAGTCTCTCTCGCATTTCTAGCCTTCAACTTGAAATTGCTACTCTTCATCAAGGCGACCTTACCATTTCCAAGTATTTCACCAAACTGTGTATTCTTTGGGATGAGATAGAAAATTTCCGCCCAAAACCTCTCTGCACCTGTAAACCCGATTGTGGCTGTGAAGTGGTGACTGTCGTCAAACAAAGAAGGTAAGAAGACCAAGTCATGCAATTTTTACGAGGATTAAACGATCAATTTACTAATGTTACTTCGCATGTGCTTCTATTGGACCCTATTCTGGACATCACCAAAGTTTTTTCACTAGTGGCACAACAAGAAAGGCAACTGTCTAGTGGAAATTTAATTACTACCACTAATACTCAGGACACTGGAACTACCACCGCCTACACCGCTTCCACCTCCTTCATTGTTTGCAATTATTGTGGCAAGAATAGGCACAGTGAAACAGTTTGCTACCATAAGAATGGTTTCTCCAATCAAGACAAAGGTTTCAAAAATGCATCGAATGCCAGTAAACATTGCACTCATTGCAATAAAAGCGGTCATACAGTGGATGTTTCCTATAAAAAGCATGGTTATCCTTCCGGACATAAGTTCTTTAATAAGCATACACATATTCATCATACCGTAAGAATGGTTTCTCCAATCAATACAAAGGTTTCAAAAATGCGTCGAATGCCAGTAAGCATGGCACTCATTGCAATAAAAGCGGTCATACAGTGGATGTTTCCTATAAAAAGCATGGTTATCCTCCCGAACATAAGTTCTTTAATAAGCATACCCAGATTCATCATACCTCTATCCAAGAAGACAATGGGAATATCAAAGATAACAATTCCCACAACAATGATCACATCTGCCTCACACCACAACAATTTCAAATTCTTGCAGAGCTCTTCAAAGATCACAATATGAATGATGCTTCCGCCTCTGCTCAAATTCACCATATTGGATCTGCTTCAGCAAACCAACATCCTCCAAGTAATATCTGCCCTACCCTTACTTCCAATTACCCTAAGACTGATTGGATTCTTGATTCTGGACCCGCTGACCATATCAATATTTCTCTATGAAACTTTTCATCATATAAAAGAATTAAGCATATTCAAATTGCCTTACCTAACGGTAGTATTGTTTACTCTGAGTATTCTAGCACTGTTATTCTTAACAGCAAGATCAATCTTTTAAATGTCATTTATGTTCCGCAATTCTCTTTTAACCTTCTCTCCATATCTAAGTTGATTTCTTTCAATAAATATGAACTAATTTTTTCTTTTCATGACTGCATTATACAGGACATAGAAAACCAGTTTTCTACCACTATCAAAACTATTCGCACTAACAATGGCATAAAATTTGCTATGCATAATTTTTTCTCTATTAAAGGAATTAATCATCAAACCACCTACAACGAAACTCCTCAACAAAATGGCATAGTTGAACGTAAACATCAACATTTGTTAAATGTTACTCGCTCCCTCTTGTTTCAAGCTAATTTGCCCACTATCTTTTGGTGCTTTGTTGCTAAACATGCTACTTTACTTATCAATTGCATGCCTACACCTTTTCTTGAAAATGTTACTCTGTATGAAAAATTATATGGGAAGTTTTATGATATTTCTACTTTGCTTGTTTTTGGTTGTTTATGTTATATTAGTACTTTGACTGCTCATAGGAAAAAATTTGATGCACGAGCTGTTCCTACCATTTTTCTTCGTTTCCAACAACACATCAAAGGTTATAAATTCCTAAACTTACAAAATCATAAGATTGACATATCTCGTCATGGATGTTTCATGAAAATTCTTTTCCTTACACTTCTCGGTCACAAAATAACTCTGATTCTAACTCTTTTTCTTTGCCTACTCCTCACAATTACAGTCATAATTATGATGATATTAATTTTCCTAGCAATAGTGTTTTTGTACCTGATGCCACTGATACTGATAGTGTTGTTGCTCATGATATTATTACTTGCACAGATGACACCGCAAGCATCCCTGACACTGTTGAACCTCCCCTAACTAATGACTCTCATATTGATGTCCCCAATATACCTGAGCATGCTGACACTATAAGGCATTCCACTCGGCCAAAACATCCTCCTACATATCTTACAGATTTCCAAACTAATAATATTACTAGATATCCTATTACTAATTATCTTTCATATGACAAACTTTCCTCTGATTTTAGGCACACCATCCTCTCCATTTTGTCTACCACTGAACGTCGCACCTACAAGGAAGCATCCAAAATACCTTAGTGGATTCAAGCTATGTAGGATGAACTTCATGTCTTAGCTCACAACAACACATGGATCATCACTGACCTTCCCCCTAGAAAAATCGTCATTGGATGTTGCTGGATATACAAAATCAAACATAAGTCTAATGGATCTATTGACCCTTTTAAAACCCGTCTTGTAGCTAAAGGCTACACCTAACTTGAAGGATTAGACTACCTGGATACCTTTGCCCCTATTGTAAAGTTAACTACGCTTCGTCTTTTTCTTGCTATTGCTGCCTCTAACCACTAGATACTTAAACAACTTGATGTCAAGAACACTTTTCTTCATGGTAACTTGCATGAAGAAGTTTATACGCAATTTCCTCCTAGCTTCAACCATAACAACCCTAATCAAGTGTGCAAACTTCAAAGATCTTTATATGGGCTTAAGCAAGCCAGACGATAGTGGTTTGATAAACTTTCCACTTTTCTTTTATCTAATAATTATACTCGCTCTAATGCTGATCATTCCTTTTTCTTGAAACATGATACTTGCTCCACCACTTCCATTTTAATCTATGTTGATGATATTGTCCTCACGGGCAACAATGCCACTGAGATACAACATATCACTACCTCCCTGAATAGCCTTTTCAAAATAAAAAACTTGGGAGATCTCACCTATTTGCTTGGCTTGGAAGTTGCTCAGAACAGTTCTGGAATTCACCCTAGTCAACGTAAATACGCTCTTGACCTCCTCAAAGAAGCTGGAATGCTTCATTGTGCTCCTATGCCTACTCCAATGGCACATTCTTGTCGTCTTACTAGTCAAGGTGACCCTCTCAACGATGAAGATGCCTCCTCCTACCATAGACTCATTGGTCGCCTCATATATCTCACAAATACCAGACCCGACATCACATTCTCTATTAATGATTTTAGCCAATTTGTCTCCTCCTCTACCACTCTTCATCAGGAAGCTGCTTACCGTGTTCTCAGATATCTCAAGGGCAGTCCCGACAATGGTGACTCTGATTGGGCCACTTGTCCCAACTCCAGAAAATCTATTACTGGTTACTCCATCTACTTCGGCAATTCCATCATTTCTTGGAAGTCCAAAAATCAATAGGTTGTTTCAAGAAGCTCTTTAGAAGTTGAATATCGAGCTCTAGCTACTGTCACATGTGAAATACAATGGTTGAATTATGTTCTCCATGACCTTTGTGTTTTCACCATCCAACCGACTATAGTTTACTGTGATAATCGCTCCGCTATACAGATTGCCTCCAATCAAGTCTTCCATGAGCGAAAGAAACACATTGAAATAGACTGCCATGTTGTCAGGGACAAGCTCAATAAGCGTCTTCTCAAGCTACTTCCCATTTCTACCACTGAACAACCGGCTAACCTCTTCACTAAACCTCTTGCACCTGCTATTTTTAAGTATTTGTATACCAAGCTGGGAATGATTAACATATACTCCCAGCTTGAGGGGGATGATAATATATTGGGCCTGCACTTTGCAGCCCAGCCCATATTTTTCCTTCTCCTTTTTATTGATTGTATTAGAACTCTATTCACTAACTTTTCAATACACTTTACTCTTTTCTGGATTCTTCCTCTCTAGACGCACCTCTCTTTTCTCTTTTGTTATCTCTATCACTGTACTGTGCTTCTCTCTGGCTGCATCTTTCCTTCAAAGGTTCTTTGGTTGCTTCCTCTCTTCAAGAGTGGCACACTTTACTGCTACTTCTCTACAAGGTACGATCTTCAGTCTTCTTTTCCTCATGGTTTGTATCATTAATGTTCTCTGCACTTTTTATTCTGTTCATTATCTTGATACTACGCAGGTAAACTTTCAATCGAGAATATAATATGAAAAATTTCAATTGAGAATGAAGATTTATATAATTCACGCCATGAAAACAAATTTATTTCAGTTTTCTGCGATAACATTCTTCATTATATAATTATAAATAAGAAGATTGTCTTGACAGATAAAGCAAGAAGTTAAAGCAAGAAGACTGTCTTGATAATTTTTATTTTTATTCATTATAGTAGTGTTTTGTGAAGAACAGGTGTGGAGTTTCTTGTCTCTTGTTAAGCTATGTCTAAGAATGTCCAAAATGGTTTATCTAAAACTTGGTAAAACGTGAGATCCAAAAGCAATTTTAACATATTATAATGATGTTGGTGATCTAATCTAACATTTTATAACCGTAAGATATAGGTTAACAATTTGTAGACATTTTTTAAACCATGTTATCAATTTAACAAAAATAATCACATTGAGTTTGTTTAAAATAGTAGAAAATTAAGTGAATAAAATATAGAGATTAACATAAATCAAAGGCTTAATATAATTAAATTTTATATTTTTGTATTGAAGTTATCACTTTGTAAAAGTGTTTTTGAAAAAAACAAATATAACGTAGATGAAATTAAGGAAAGAAGCATCGATTTTATTTGAAGTCTACGATGCTGGAAAAGGGATTTTTACAATTATAAATCAAATAGTTTTTGTATCCATAGATATAAACATAAATTTGTCAATGTTTTTGTTGAATTAGTTGGTAATATTTATAATTTTTTATAAGCTTGAGCTTATAACACTAGGTTTGTCAATATTTTGAAATTAAAGCATTTGTAAAGGAAACAAAAGAGATAAAAGTCGTAATAAAATGACTAAATAAATATCGCAGAAGATGAGATTTTATAGTATAAATGGACAATTCTCTTTATTATAATCTTTGTTTTTGACAATAAAACCTTTTTTTTTAATAATTTTTGTATTGGGTGTTTCTTTTCGTTGACATGATTACTAATTGATCTTCCTGGTTGTTTGGCGTCAAAGATAAAATTTGGTTATAAGTTAATAATCTTCATTTTGAATAGTATAAAATTGATTTTCATAAGTATTGTAAATATTATATAGATTATAAATCTTTTCAACAAATGTCATCAATTGTAAAAGATACGGATAAAAAACAATAACATGAGAATATGGCAGAGCTTTAAACTCACACCATCAATAATTTAATTTTATAATTTAATTTAAATTATCTGTGACATTGTAGTCAACGTAAGTCTTATCCAAAATTTTCACGATTATATATATCTTTGAACATGATGCATTGCCTGTTGTTGTTAACTTTTTCCGAACACAATAATATCTATATGATATCGATGGGTGGGTTGTATCATACACTAATTAAATTATTTTGACCAACAAAACTTTGTGGAAAAGATAGGAAGCTATAATAATATTTATCTCGTAGTCAAGTTGATATGTTGAATAAGTTTATACGAGATATTTCAAGTTCATTTTTCTTTTTAGAGTGAGAGGCACTAGTACAATAAGGGGAAACGACAGCGGTTATTTTTGGCTATAGGCAGCGGTTTTTGAACCGAGGCATATTCAGGCGAGGTAAAAAGTCAAGTACTTTTGGTCTCGGTTGTCAACCGAGGCATATAGTCCCACTCTACGGCCTCGGTTCAGCTTCAACCGAAGCATTAAGTTTTTGGTTTTTTTAATTTATTTTTTTCGTAGGAGATACTGCCTCGGGTCCCTTTAACCGAGGCATAAAGTTTCACTCTACTGCCTCGGTTCGGGCTACAACCGAGGCAGTAGATTCTTTTTTTTTTTTTGTTCTCTTCTGCTACACATTCTGCTTCGGTTTTGACCACAACCGAGGCAGTAAGTGGGCTTTTGACTTCGGTTTTTACCAGAACCGAGGCATATAAGTACATGTTTTTTAAAGTAGTGTTTCTGCAACATTCCCAATCACAGAAACAGACCTGCATATCTTTGTATAACCAGAACAGTCCAGAATATTACACAAACATTTATTTTAAATGAAATTCATATTAAAACATAAAATATATTGATTGGAATCATAAATCAAATTCTTAGAAGCATAAATCAATCCAATGTAATCATAAATCAAGTTTCAAGCATAAATCAATGCAATGTACATGTTAAATTTATAGTAACGTAGAAAAGCATAAAACAACTTAGAAACATAAACTTAAAACTTAGTATATCCTAATATCTACTACATACTATTATATAAATGAATTACATATCTAGCAAGTGTTTTCCTCACAAGTTGGATTGACTTCTCTGGAATTGAAGCAGTCCTATTAAATCTCTGCATAAAGTACAATGATTTCAATTAGTGTATATGAAATCCAAATATAGAGAACATAAATGTACTTAGTGTAATCAACTTCAAATATCTCTTCAATTCTACCATAGTATCTCATGGATCCAACTATAGGATTTTGATCTTTGGATGTGGAAAACTGTAGCGACTCAGCTTCTAGACTGACGCCACTATTTTGTATTGTGCTTTTATCATCCAAAGTTTTCGTATAGAATGTGCAATTATTAATTTCGTATCCTGTACAACATACAACATCAAACTTCAAGCCATTTGCTAACCAGAACAAAGTCTCAGAGGACCGTGATTCTTTCGAAACTTCAGATTTGAACCAGGACAAGAATGTTCTGTTATGCTCCATCAACTGCCATTTCTCTGATTGTCGTGGATACTTGTCCCTTACAACGGCTTTGTGAGCTTCCAAAAATGGGATCACTTCATCTGTGTTGTTTAATATGTATAAATGTGCTTGCATCAATTCTTCACGACTTTTCGTCACCACATTCACACCTCGGATGCTTTTACTTGTAGAATATCTACTCAACCATGATGTCCGAGGGACTCCTATCGGATTTGCTTTAGCCATATACTCAGAGCAAAACTCAATACTTTCTTCAGCAATATATCTTTCAATCATCGAACCTTCTGGACGATATTGATTTTTGACGTACCCTTTCAAAATCTTCATATAACGCTCAATAGGGTACATCCATCTTAGGTATACTGGTCCACACAACTTTATTTCTCTGACCAACTGAACAAGTAAATGCACCATGATGTCAAAAAAGGATGGAGGGAAAAACATTTCTAGTTGACACAAGATGATGATAATTTCGTTTTGAAGTTCATCTAACTTTGTAGGATCGAGGACTTTACTACAAATTGACGAGAAAAATGAGCACAATCGAGTTATGGTCAGCCTAACTTTTTTGGGCAAAATTCCACGAATTGCCACTGGTAACAACTGTTGCATTAAGACGTGGCAATCGTGAGACTTCAGTCCAACAAGCTTTAAGTCCTGCATTGACACTAAGCTCTTGATATTTGAAGAGTATCCTTGTGGTACCTTGATACTCTTTAAACAAAGACAAAAACTTATCTTCTCCTGTTTGGACATTGTGTAACATGCAGGGGGCAAATAAGTACGTTTACCAATCTCTCTTGGTGCCAACTCTTCTCGGATCTTCATGTCAACCAAATCCAAACGCGCATTCACTCCATCTTTTGTTTTTCCCTGGATGTTTAGTAGTGTACCAATTAAGCTATCACAAACATTTTTCTCAACATGCATGACATCTATGCAATGTCTAACATCTAACTTTGACCAATATGGAAGATCAAAGAATATTGATTTCTTCTTCCAAGGGGTCGCTACAGAAGACGTCTTCGACGTTTTCCCAAATTGATGATGTACTTTATTAACTTTCTCAACAACTTCAAGTCCAGTAAGTGGAATGGGTGCATTGTCTTTCTCTTGTTCTCCATTGAATGCTTTCTTTAACCTTTGATATGGATGATTAGATTGTAAAAATCGCCGATGACGCATATACACTGTCTTCCTTCCGTGTTTTAATTGTTGAGCTGCAGTGTTTTCTTCACATATAGGACATGCTTTATGACCCTTCACACTGTACCCCGACAAATTACCATAAGTTTCTGAAGCAAAGGCATCAAATATTTCAACCCCATCAACCCACAACAACTTCAAGTCTTCAACTAGTGGCCTTAGATAAACATCGATGTCATTTCCAGGCTGCTTTGGACCAGATATCAACATTGACAACATCATGTAGTTTCTTTTCATGCACAATCCAGGAGATAAGTTGTAAATTATCAGTATAACGGGCCAACAACTATGATTGGAACTTAAATTACCAAATGGATTCATTCCATCAGTAGCTAAGCCAAACCTAAGATTTCTACATTCTTCACCAAATTGGGGGAATTCTTGATCAATAATTTTCCATTGCTTGGAATCAGCCGGATGACGAAGCATCCCATCAGTTGTTCTCTCATCTGCATGCCATCTTAGGTTTTTAGCGTCTTTGGGATTCGCAAACAAACGCTTAAGTCTGGCAACTAGTGGAAGGTACCAAACTACTTTCAAAGCAGAACCATTATTTTCTGTGATGCCACCTTCTTCACCGTTTTTTGACTTGTATCGTGATAACCCACATTTTGGACACTTTATCAAAACTTCATTCTCATTCCTATATAATATGCAATCATTCGGACATGCATGTATCCGTTTATATTCCATACCCATCGGACAAAGAATTTTTTTTGCATCATAATTACGATTGGGTAACGTATTTCCATCTGGCAGTATTTCACTCAACAACGACAACAATTCTGTAAAACTCTTATCACTCCATCCATTGCTCGCCTTTAAATTCATCAGCCTTAACACCGCTGACAACCGTGTGAACTTAGTTGAACCCGCATACAAAGGAGTCTCCGCATCAGTGGACATCGTTTCATACACATGCGCTTGGGCAAAAGCTCCTGCGCCAACATCGAGGATCATGTCCTCTAAGTTGTCTTCTTCTGCTTGATCTTCCATATCCATTGTGGAATCATAAACATTTTCAGTTGGAGAGACAGTTGGAAAGTCTGTTAATTCGCCGTGCCATATCCATGTTGTATAACTTCGTATGAAACCATCACAGATAAGATGTTCCCTAATATCAGTTGCGTTTAACTTCCTCCCATTCAAACAGTTCACACAGGGACATCTGAATTTGACTTCATCATCACCACTTGTACTCGCATTACGTTGCGCAAACTCTATAAAGTCTTCTACCCCTCTCTCGTACTCAGTGCTGATGCGTGGTAAATTAATCCACCCTCTATCCGTACGCATGCTTACTGAAATTGTTTACACAATTTCAATAATCTTGAATGATCACTTTGATCGTGTTTGTATTCAAGGTGTGACCCTATCCCATTCAAGAAGATTCACTTTTTTTAGTTTATTAAACATATCAATTTTAAACAACATATCTTAATCTTCACGAAATTTTGCCAGCATTTCGCATTGGTCTTCAGGTTACACGAAATGAAAGTGATTATAAATCACATTCAAATATGCACCCGAAGATCAATACAAAATACAACGACAAATTTTCGTGAAATTTAAGACGTGTATATTAAATTTGATATGTCATAATAAACTATGAAAAAGTTATTACTCTTCTTAAACTGTCCAACCGGACAATTCAAGATTCAATACTTGTAAATTATTATTACCATCTCCTTCTATTCATTTGTAAAAAGTACATTTGTTCAAAAAAATCTAGAGATAGTAAATAATTTTTGTATTGAATCTCAAACGGGGAACTAAGGCTAATTCACAACAACAAACAATATATTGAAGCAAACAACTCATGATTTCCAACCTTAAACTTTATCTAATCAACAAATCAACCAATTTAATACAATAACCATTATACCAATGTAATCATCAAATAACAATAACAAATATATCAATATCCCAACAACAATTATCAAACAAATATCAAAACTTTATAATCAAATAACTATATAATTCTATTTCTAATTTTATTAATAATTCTATTTCTAATTCTATTTATCACCAATATATCATCTCACAACAATTATTATCAAACAAATACCAAAAATTTATTATCAAATAATTCTATAATTGCTACTATGGCCAATATATCAATCTTTCATCCATTATTATCAATCAAACAGTAAATTTACTACCAAAGTCGAATATATTCAACTAACCGTGAAATGCGCGTAAGAAATGGAAGTGGACGATTGAGGCACGGTGGCAGACTGTGACCGGTGGCGGCTGCAGTGACGGAGTGTGACCGGCGCAGGCAGCAGCGTCGTCAGAGGCAGCAGCGTCGTCGGAGGCGGCAACGTCGTCGGAGGCAGCAGCGTTGTCGGAGGTAGCAGCGTTGTCGGAGGTAGCGCACAGCGAGAGGACACTGTGGTGGACGGCTGAGGCCGGAGAAGGAGAGCAAACGAAAGCAAGACCGCGGAGGGGGAGTGGCGGCAACGAAATCGCAGAGGAACAGTGAGTGAAGAACAAAACTCGCGTGAAGAAGAAGAAGCGTTGCGGGTTGGGAAAATATAAAACGGAATTTACCTCGGTTAACCACACAACCGAGTCAGAAAGGCCTCTACGGCTTCGGTTATATGCCAGACCGAGGCATAAACATTCCAGTAAATTCAATTTTTGAAAATAAATTTGGCTATATGCCTCGGTTTTCCGCCAACCCGAGGCGGAAAGTCCTCTACAGCTTCGGTTTATAGCAACCGAGGCAGTAGCCTGATGTACTGGGGGGACAGTTAAGGATGTTCAGAAGAAGCAGTTCACAGTGGTCAGAGTGGTCAAACATAGATACGACCTCGGTTCTTAGTACTAACCGAGGCCATAGCACTATTTTGAAAAGGTTGTCAGTGGCAGCAGGGCAACATGGCAGGAAAAGCAGGGTATACTGCCTCGGTTGGAAGTGCTAACCGAGGCAGTATCTTTGTCCTAAAAAAGTTAGCAGTTGAAACGTCTGACTGTGTAATCTTTTAAAACGTATATGCTTCGGTTGCCTCTACGAACCGAGGCAGTATTGGGATTAGGCTTCGGTTATGTTCGAACCGAGGCATATAAGATCATTCAGAATTACAGAAATGCCACCGCGTTGGAATACGCTTCGGTTTTGACAAAACCGAAGCGTAATGTGCGAAGTTAAATCTACTTTTTTTACTAGTGAGGGTAGTGTTGTCGAGTTAGAATTTACATGATATTTTATAGTTTACCATAAGTTTGGATTGAGGTTACATTTGAAAAAAATGTAACTTTTTATATGGATTAATTTTCAATCCAGCTTACTTAGAACACGGTTTACTCAAGTTGAACTCGTGGTAAGCCGGGTTGACTTGCTAACCCGCATAATTTAATTTAATTATTTATTACTTTTGTTTTAATATTATTAGTTACCATTTTTTATTATATTGTAGATAAAATAAAGAAAAAAAAGTTTTAAGAGAGACAAATATTGTGGATTTATCCACCGAAGAATCTAATATTAGAAATAGATAAGCGACAAAAAAATGATAAATATTATAAACTTATTTGTTCGCTTTTTATGTTTACTTTTGGATTACATTTGGACTGTAGGATACTTTTTTTTTATTTTGAATTATCTTTGGAGTTTAACATCATTTTATAATGAAATTTATCTAGATTTGAATTACAAAAACTTTGTAATTTTATTTTTGGATTTGAAAAATAAAACTTGTAATTGAGTTATTGAGTCAAACTATTTAACCCATCAACTCGTGTTCAAATTTTTTCAGTTCGCTAATAATTGAGTCGAGTTGGGTTGACTCACTAAGTGACCAACCTGTGGTTGGTTGGGCCGAGTCAGACCAGGTTACCTGTTTTGACAACACTAGAAGAGGGTATGATTATCTTTCTATGATGTTTTATATGTGTTAGTTATATTGTTGAATATATTAAAAAATTATGTATGAAATTAATTTCCCTTTTCTTGAATATCTCGTAAAGTACTCTATTTATAATAGAAAACATATGTACTAAGCCTAAAATACAAATAATGTATCCCTCAAGTTGGTGCATACAAATTGTATGTACCAAGCTTATTACTAATATCTATTTTTGTCCTTCACCAAATTGTTAATGATTTGCGAAGACGACATAGAAGACAAAATACCAACCCATAAAACTTTTGTAACCAAAAATCTAGGAGGTTCCTCTATATAAATCTCTTATGCAAATCGTTGTTAAGGAATGCATTGTTAACATGTAGTGAATAAAGAGGTCATTGTTGAAGACTCACCACGACTATAAATAAACTAACAAAATTCATCTTTGGCACAAGAGAAAATGCATATATAGGCAGGTCAAACACAATGGTGATAAGAGGTCAGAAGAGACAACAACAAAAGAAGCCATTGATGAACATGAGAGAGAAACCATAAAAATCCAAGATTCTCTAATTAAGACATCTTTAAAATCTGAGACGTTACTCCATATAAATTACTTATTGCAAATCGCCATTGAGGAATGTATTGTTGACATCTAGTGGATAAATAGGTGATAGTTGAAGAGCGATAACAACTATCATCTTTACCATAGGAGAAAATGCATGGACAAGTCAAACACAATGGTGACAAAAGGGTGTCAAAAAAGACAATAGTGAAAAAGTCATTGATGAACAAGATAAAGAAACCTTAAAACTCAAAGATTCTCGAATCAAGATACCAAAAACAGGAAAAAGAGCATCCTCGACATGCCAACACGCACAATGGAAAGGTTTTTTTCCAAAATAACCCAATCTATATACCATGTTAAGAAGTGAACTTTATATTTAAGTCAACCCTCACAAAACCAGCTTGTAGGGTGAGGTTTGCACCCAATAACTTATATATGGGTTAAAACAATATTCCTTTTTTTTATATATTTTTTTTTATTTAAAAAAAATAAATTTGAATATTTATTTTTTACACAAAAGAGAGTATTTTGTGATTAGGGATGGTAAAAAAATCTGCGCCCGCGGATATCCGCAGATAAAACCCGCGACGGATAGTTACTATTTGCGGATATTTATTACCCGCGGATAACGGGTGGTGGGTATTTTAATACCCGCTTCTACACGGGTCGGATGCAGATATTACACTACCCAACCCCCGAATACCCGTTACTCGAAAAAAAAATTAATTAATATTTTTTAAAACTTTTTTTTTATTACTCTTAAAAAAGGAAATTTTAATAACAATGACTTAGGATTCCTTTCAATTACCTTTTTTGTAAGAGAAAAAAAGGGTTACATTACTTTTAACCTAATCCTAATAGAGATATCAAACATATATATAGAATCCCATTAAAAAATTCTCTCTTAACGGAGGACTCTTTTCTTCTTCCTTTTGGTTCAGCTCGCGGAGGGAGTAGGCTCCATTCCCTCTTCCTCTCTTTCTTGGTTCTAATTGGGGTTTTGTTTCCATTTGGGATTTGAAATTAGGGTTTTATTTGTTCTCTGATCTTTGGGTTTCTTTTGTACGTTTTGATTCGCGTTTTAGGAGTTGGTTTCTTGATTTCTTCCCTGTTTATTGATGACACGATTTTTGGGGTTATGATTCGAATGAGTGTTTTGAGTTTTTTTGGATTTTAGTTCATTGATGCATATTGGATTTTTGAAGAACCTGATGATTATTGTAGTTTGGAGATTTTTATGATTGTGTTTGTTTTTGGAATTTGGGTTTAGGGTTCCTGTTTGCGTTCTCTTGGAAATTCTTTATATTTTTGTTTCTTACATTGATGGGTATTATTGAGACTTCAGTTACTGGTGTTTCTTCCTCATATATTGTTTCTCAAAAGATGTTGAGTATTTGTTTTATTTAACTTGTTTAAAAATTACATTGTGTCTTATTAATATGTAGCAAATATATTAAATTGTTCTTTTTAACTTGTAATTTAATTTAAACCTTATTTAAACATTTACAAAATATATTTTCTAAATATTTGTGGGTTGAAAACGGGTATCTACAGGTTGAAAACTATCCACGGATTTTTTTTATGCGGATATCCAGTAGGTAATGAATCGGGTTGCGGGTATGATATTTTGCATGCGGGTCGGGTTGCGGATAGGTTTTATCCCTGTCCTACCTCAACCCATTGTCATACCTATTCGTGATGATAGTAAAAAAAAAAAAGGAAAAAAAGTCGATTGCATTTTTTTCTTCACTTCTGTTTTCAATTGTATAAAAGTCAATGACAACATTTACTACAATTAATTAACTACAACATTTCTTCTAACTACTACTTCAACATTCTATTATCTCCATATTTTCTCTACTTTCCATTATCTCTACATTTTCTCTACCCCATCAACTATTCATTTAACAACCTCAAAACTAACAAATTTTCATTATATAATTATAAATAAGAAGATTGTCTTGATGGTTAAAGCAAGAAGTTTTGTGACGTGGAAACAAGCCTAGAAAGCGAGTTATGCATTATGTATGGAATAATTTTTATTCATTATAGTAGTGTTTTGTGGAGAACGGGTATGAAATTTCTTTTCTCTTGTTAAGCTATGTCTAAGATTTGTCCAAAATGGTTTATCTAAAATGTGAAATATTTTTTGTGTGAGGGAGAGTGACATTTATAACCCTTTTGAGTTGGTGAATATCCCACAAATATGCATTTAATTGACTTCGGATCAAGTTTTCTCTGATTATATAAGTGGACAAAAGACGAAAACCCAAAGATTTTTGGTGGGATTTTGGAAACTAACCAATAGGCTGGAAATAACTCTTGGATTGTCTGACATGGTGTTTTGAACTTGAGGACTCTTGAAGGAATTCAATTGATTAAGTATGCCGAGGTGAGAATAACATCACCCCAATAGAACTTAGGAACATGAGAGGTGAACATGATTGATCGAGCTACTTGTAACAAATGATGCAATTTACGTTCTGCAATGTCGTTTTGTTGAGGTGTGTAGACACATGAACTCGTATGAATAATTCCATTACATGAGAAGAAGTTTCTAAGGTCTTTGTTGAAAAATTCTTTTGCATTATCCAAGTGAAAATTGGTTATTTGAGTTTGAAATTGAGTAATAACCACTGAGTGAAACTGCTTGATTATTTATATGGTTTCAGATTTTGTTTTCATAAGATAAACCCAACATAGACATGTATGATCATCAACAAGAATGAGAAACCACCAAGCTCCATTGATTGAGGAGACTTCGGAGGCTCCCCAAATGTCACAATGAATTTTTGAAAAAGGTTTTGATGCAACATATGATAATGGAATATAAGATGCACGAGTATACTTTGACAACTGACACACTTCACAGAAAAAATATCCACCTTTTTATTAATGAACAAATTTGGAAACAAGTGTTTGAGATACCCAAAATTCGGGTGAACTAATCGATAATGAAGAAGCATAACATCACTAGTTTTATTGGAAGAAAAACAGCAAGGATAAGACGGTGATGCTGGCTTTGGTAGATGAGAATGATGACTTGGTTTATTTGCAGAAAAATGGTAGAGTCCATTTATGAGTTTAGCACATCTAATCATTATTCCTGACTCCCACTCCTGAAACAAACACAAATTACTTTCAAATACTATTAAACATTTCAAATCCTTATTTAATTTTGACACTGACAAGAGGTTGCACTTAAGATCAGGAATGTAAAAAACTTGAGTCAAGGTGAGTTTTTTAGAGAGTTTAACAGTTTCAAATCCCTTTATCGGTGACTTGGTTCCATCAGTAATTGTCACAGTGGCAATCGAATTACACGAATTCAATGTGGAGAATAGAGACGAGTTACTAGTCATATGATCTGACGCGCTACAATCAACAATCCATGAAAGGTTGTCGGTAGAGGTGAGGAGGGCTTTATGCTCACTATTATTGTGCATGACAGTGTTGGCTTGGACCGAAGGTGTCGTGGAATGATTTCCACTAATAAGTCATTGAAGAATTTCCATTTGTTCCTTGTTGAAGGTAGATGCTGTAACGGAAGCATTGGCAGTACGATTTGATGAATCTCTTGTGGGTCTGAAAGGTTTCCAGTCTAGCGGCTTGCCGTGGATTTTCCAACATGTCTCTCATGAGTGACTCGGACGACGACAATGATCACAATACGGTCTACCTTTGTGTGGTCTGTTGTCGATTTGGCCCTTTGCTGCAAAGGCGTTGGAATCAGCATAATTCAACGTTGAGGTTTCGTTTGGCGCTGCCACAATCCGCTCTTTCATCATAATTTCCTCTGATTCTCCTTGTGACGGACCACAAAGAAGGCAACACGTAAAGAGGGTAACGGTTTGATGCTAATGATGCGTCCTCGCACTTCATCGAGTTCTTTATTAACACCTGATAAAAGATTGTAAACTCGTTTCGTTTCAACAACCCGTTTGTATGTGAAGGCGTCTTTGGAGCACTTCCATGAATGATTGTCGTATAAATCGATTTTCTGCCATAATCAAGTCAATGAATTGAAATAATCATTGATAGAGTTATCACCTTGTCGGAGATCGTGCAGAGTGCTCTCGGTCTCGAAGAGTTCAGAGGTATTATCTGCTATCGAATAAGTCAACTTGGTGGCTTCCCAGATTTCTGCTGCGGTGGAGAAAAGCAAGAAATTTTCTCCGATATCGGGAATCATTGAACTTATGAGCCATGACTGCACCATACTGTTCATTGCAATCCAATTTTTGTATGAAGGCTCGATTTCAGTAGGTTGAATGGATTCACCGGTAAGAAACTCATATTTTCATTTTCCACGAATGAACATACGAACGGATTGTGACCACGAAAGATAATTGTGGCCAAAAATTTTATGGGGTGTAATTTGCGGAGTGAAGGAATACATAATGATTTGGTTCTGGGAAGATCCGGTTGAGGATGAGTTCTCACTAGTGCCGGTGAAGGATGATTGATCGTTTGAGGTCATGGTTCAGGATAGCTTTGATATTATAAAGAAATATTTTTGGGATAAAATCATCACATACTTTATTCATCATACTGCACTATTTTATAATATATATTCTCCCATAACTTTAGGAGTTGTTATAAACCATAGCATATAATTAGGAAAGAACAATAACAGTAAAAATCTAATCACAACAAATTAGCTAATCAAATTAAATGCAATATTTCCACACATTTTCCTAGAGTATACAATGAACCTTCATGTATGATCTTTATTTTCCAACAATAAATAAACTAACAAAAGTCACCTTTGCCACAAGAGAAAATGCATATATAGAAGGGAGGTAAGAAGAAACAACAACGAAAGAAGCCATTGATGAACATGAGAGAGAAACCATAAATCCAAGATCAATGCACCTAGGAGGTTGCTTCGTATAAATTTCTTCTTGTAAATCATCGTTGAGGAATGTATTGTTGACATGCAGTGGATAAAGATGTCATTCTTGAAGAACCATAATGACTTTAAATAAACTAATAAAAGTCATATTTACTATAGGAGAAGATGCATATATGAACGAGTCAAACACAACGGTGACAGAAGGGGGTGAGAAAAGATAACAACAACAAAAATCATTGATGTACAAGATAAAAAAACCTCAAAATCTACGATTATCCAATCGACACCTAAAAGAGGAAAAAGAGCGACCTCGATGTGTCACCACACACAACGAAAAGGATTTTTCTCAAAAGAACCCGACACTATATATCATGTTAAGAAGTGAATTTTAAAGTTAACTCAACTCAATCAAACGAACTTTTAGGGTGAGATTTGCACCTAAATATATATTATAAACTAACTTTACCTCTATTGATGTGAAACTTTCAAAATTTATATATTGGTTAAAACAATATTCCTTTTATATATATATATATATATATATATATATATATATATATATATATATATATATATATATATATATAATTTTTAATTTAAAAAAACTAAATTTCAATATTTATTTTTCACATAAAATACATACTATTTCGTGATGATTGTAAAAAAAAGAAAGAAACTTCATGTGAAGATCTTTTATATTCCAAATTATGAAATGGCAACCACATTAATGTTAATAATTTTTCATATCTAAAAGCCAATTACATATTTTTTTTTCACTTCTTCTAGTGTTTGATAAAGGTGGAGGTATTCCTAAGAGTAGTTTACGTAATATCTTTTCTTGTAAAAGAATGGGAGATATATTTTAAAAAACTAATAATTAATTTTAAATAAAAAATAACCACAAGATTTTTGTCTGTGAGAAATCACTTCAGCCACCTTTAAACGGACAATGAAAATTCAAATGCCTACATACACAACTTTAGTTTAAGTTAAGGAATGAAATTTACAATTTAAGGTTCATGCTATTGTTCAAGCACACCTACATATTCAAATATTCTTCCAAATATTTTTTCAATTTTCTTCCGTGTTCAATACGTGCGTTACCTGATAATCCGGGAAGGCCAGCATACCATTCTTCCTCGAATTTTTTCTTCAAGGCTTCAAATCCTGTAGTAACACACACATACTCCAATTTGGGAAGACCAGTTAAAGTTATTTCAATCATTGGAATGCTCAATTGAAGCCCTGGTTTTGTGCTATCTTGCCTCATCACAGTGAAAATGCTCGTCATTAAACTGCAATTTCTAACCTCTAACGTCTTCAAATTATCAAGATTTTTGGAAAGATTAACTGGAAAAACAGTTCTCAATTTCTCACAATCTTTGATAATTACGTTTTTCAGTTTCCCAAATGAATTTTCAGCATCATACTCTTCATTCCATATTGTTGTCAATTCACTAACCTCGGAAATCACCATTGTCTCCAGCTTAGGGCAAGAAACCTGCATAAATAATATGACATTAATCAA
Source organism: Vigna nakashimae (assembly GCA_034642375.1). NCBI lineage: Eukaryota > Viridiplantae > Streptophyta > Magnoliopsida > Fabales > Fabaceae > Vigna > Vigna nakashimae. The sequence goes on along the minus strand of CM067762.1, from coordinate 39,388,753 downwards.
TACTATTAGCAGTTTTTTACCACACAATTGTTACTACTCTAATTATCTAAGGGTTTCAGTATTTGTTTGGTTTTTTGTACTTACATTATTGCTATGCTTTGGTATACATATAAAAGGTTTAAGTATTATACTTAATCTTGCTATGTTTTGGCTCTCGTATTTATAAAATACATGTTTTAGTTTCTGTGTAATAACTTTTAGTTACACTTTGGTTTGTACAGTCTGCTATCTCTTCAAATCCTTAGCGCTAATACAGTCACAAAATTTACACCACCACCAATCTTCTGTTATATTACTTTAGGAGAGAATTTCTGGTAGTTTAAGAGACTTAATGATAGAGACTAAGATATAATTAAAAGTGACTGTATAAAGACTAAGATATGTAATTTATAAATATAGTTACCAAAAGAAAAAAACAAATTAAACAGTATCCCAAACCAGATGAATAGTTAAAATTTGTTTATAATGTGATAAATTTTGTGTGCTTTGTTCATTTTAAAGAGAGTACCATATTATTGTAATATATAAAAAGTGATGAGCTGTGCGACTAATCTATAGTTTTTTGTGAATAATTATTTGTCATTTGATAAAATTATCTGCTTTTGCTTTGTAAAGAAAAAGATTATAAAGGTTCATCTATCTTTATATGATGATAACTACATTTTCAGTGAGTTTATGTTCATCAAACTTGTATCCATGTGAATGGGATGTAGGGTTGTTGAGAGGATGCATGCAGTAATTGTTCTACAAGTTAGACATGTTTAATGCTTTAATGCCTTATCAGTGCTGGAAATATTTTAATACCTTGTCATGGAAAAGTGTAGCAGAAGAGGATCCTTCAGTTGAGCAGAAACTGATTAATGCTGGGAGTCCTTTTAAGGTTAGAGAGCATAATTCAGGAAATTCTATGGGACGATTCTCTGCACCTTCAAATAGCACAATTGCCTTTATGGATGTGCACTGTGAAACTTCCAAAGTAGCAAGATGAGGAATACCATTGAGCATGGATACTGAGAAGAGACATCGCATTGCATTGCATTTCTCTATTTTGATGACTCTCAGTTTGAAGAAAGATTTCTCAGTTAAGGAATCACCATGGTATATGTACTCCAAATTGCTCAGAATGGTGAGAGACAGTGACTCCAAATTCGGGAAAGTATCAAGAGGATCGTTGCCTGACCCTGTGGCTATGAATTTGACTTCAGCATTGTGTTGAATCAAAAGAGACTGAAGTTGTGGAAACCCATCGCACTCCATATCATTAACAACATTCTGGACACCATTCAGTGTATCCAAGTACAAAACCTGAACTTCTTTCAGCATCTTTTTTATTCCATTCTCTGACTGAAACCTCCTGTTCAGCTTCAGTTTCAATTGCTTCAATTCATGATCATCATAATCTGCTCGGTCCCACCCTTTACCAATGCAAATTGTATATGATCTTAGGTTTCCAAAGAACAAGTCCACAGGCCATGCCTGCGGATCAGGAACATACATGTCTTCTATGTATGCCAAGTGTTCCAAGTCTGTAAGCTCTTTCAAGCTTGCATTCTTGATTTCACTGGTAGACGTTTCAATCTCCCAATTACAGAAGGAGTTTCTCAAATATAATTCTTCCAAGCTTGTCAATTTGGACAGGACATTCGGTGGAATCACTTGGAGATTTGTGTCTCTTAAATCCAAGAATAGCAACTTCTGAAGCTTTACAATTTGCGCAGGCAATTGTCGGATACTACTTTCAAGGAGGCCTAGCATTCGTAGATTTGTGAGCTCACAAACTTCTTTAATGTCTCCCAATACACAATGATACATGGATAATGCTTCAAGGTCCTTTAAAACAACAAAACTAAGAGGCAGCTTTGGGCAATGAAAGGAAACGAAATCTAGCACTTTCAGAAGTTTAGTCTCCTCAAAAAATGAATCTGGAACATCTATTGTGGAATTTTCCCTACTTATCAGAAGATGTTTCAAGTTTGGACATTGCAACGTTGCGGGAAGCTTCAAAATATCACCAACAGGATGTAAGTTGCAGAAGTAAAGATCTGTTAGCAATTCTTCAGGTGGCCATTCTCTGGAAATCACTGAAGCTCTTCTATCATGTTGGGCCATTCGATAAGCAGTCTGATATATGTAGTCATCTACTTTGACCCAGTCCTTTCCATTTTCAACCACAAGACCATAGGCCTTCAGATCACTAATCAGTGACTCACGCTTTTTTCTTGCAGCATCTGCTGTTTCCATATTTTTGAATACACCTGTCCACATGTCTATGTACATGCTATAACTGTTAATAAATCTTCTTCCCCTAATAGCAAGAAGATACAACAATGCTTTGTGTTCCTCATTTTCTTCCAAACAATAGGACAATAGTTTTGCTGGTGAACTATTTTTCTTGAACTGCATCAAGGCATCTTCGCCCTTATTTTCTAATGCCTTTGCTAGGGCATAAATTAAAGAAATGGAACCTTCACAACTTCTCACTATTTCTTCTACAATGGAACTTTGATCTTCATCAAAACTTCCAACCTTCTTCTCAAACAGCTTCCGAGCCTCTTCTTTTTGTAATTCTTCTAATTGAAACACTTTATTAGAGGCACCCTTCAAATAATATTGTATGAAATTCAAATTTCCTGATGTCAACAATACTTTGCACCCTTCATGTTCATTACCCGGAGGAACTCCAAATTCCTCCAAGTCAAATTCTTCTGGGTTCAATTCCCCCCACGTATCATCAACTATGATGAGAGTACTTTGCTCTTTTTTTATTCTCTGACGCAATTTATTTCTTCTTTTCACAAGACTTTCTCCATTGGTAAACTGCACTCCCAATTCATCTGCAATAGCATTTTGAACTTGCTCCTGATTTGGCTTATCAGTTACAGTTATGAAAACCATTGCCTCAAACAAATTCCGTTCTTTTGCTTTCTCTCTAATGTTTTCGGCTAATGAGGTTGTGCCTAAACCACCCAGCCCCCATACTCCAACTGCTTGGATATCAGGGTTCTGTAGGGCTTCCATAATATCTACTATCGTTTCATCTCTTGATTCTGGTCTTTCATAATGTTTTCGTGTTTCCGCTGATACATGAGAGTGTCCTTCATTAATTAATTCTGAAATCTCTGGTTCCATCTTTCTTGATTGTTTACCAACCTTGTACCGCAACAAAATATTTGTGCAAGTACTTCTGCCATCATAGTAGTTCAATAATTCTTCCCCTCGTCCAAGAATCTCATCCACTCTTTTGAGCCAGTCACTTTGAGTCTGGAATTCTTCATCTTCCCAAATAAGATTTTCTTGCACTTTTTGCCTTTGATCTTGCAAAGTCTTGAGCCTATTTTTGAGATTCTCCAAAATGCTTCTGTTGGAAATTAGGTTGCCAAGTTGATGTGCAACCACTGCTGCTTTCATCTTTTGAAACAATGTGCCAAATGATCCTTCTTTCCTTTGTTCTTGTGTTGGTTTCTGCAAAGGAGTTGATACTAGTTTAATCTAGGATAGGATAATAGATAGAGGCAACAACTTTAACGAAGCGAAAAATTTGAAGCAAATGGCTCACCCTCTTTTAGATAATCACGAAAACAGAAAGGATGTGACTTTAAGAGCAATTTATCTTCAACTGTACTTCCTGTCATGAACAAAACAAATTCAACAGACTATTTAATTTATTCCTGTCATTAGCAAAAAGTACACAAACTTCATCATTTTACGTTTAACCGGTATCGAAAGGACATGATTATAATTTTTTAAATAAAAAGACAATATTATATTAGTTTTTCTTTTTTATATAAAAGTTAGGCATGGGTATGTATTATCACATCTTCATATAATTTAGATTCACATTTCACAATAATCTTTAAAGTAACTAATTTTAAAGATAAAAAATAATTGGTTATTGACTAATTTGAATGTCAATTTATAAATTAAATTTTATTGGAATATTAGTAATTATAATTAATGTTAATGACTAATTTAGAATCTAATTCATAAAGTAATTATAATTCTTTTATTAATAATAGATACTAGATAGTAATAATTTTTAGTTTATAAATTAGTACCTAAATTAATTACTAGTGACCAATTATTTTTATTTCGAAATTGATTGTTACTTAAAGATTTTCTTGTAGTGCTTGAAAGCACACCAATCATAGTAAATTTTCAAAAGAACAATTTTAATCAAAGTAAATTTATATTTAATGTACCGTATAATTAATCGTCCTGTCAATGCATTCTCTTAGTCACCAAACCGACCAATAGTAAATATTAAAATCATCATCACAAATCCTGCCTATAGGCTCTTAGGTTGTAATTGGGTCAACCGTAATTAAAAGTCCACTTCGAAACCCATAAATGGTTAAGCTAAGAAGAGGAATATGAAACAAAAGTTGGACTTAGCCGTTTTCTCTATCTTTTTCCCATAACAGGTCTTTAATAATTCAAAAATATTTATGATAAAAGATAATTTTGGACAAATATATCTTTAGATATTTTATTTGATATTTTTAAATATCAGAAGATAATAACTACCAAATCTTTTTAAATTTGACAAGATCTTCTTAAATATTTTTTAAATCTCTATAACAACCAAATATATCTAAAAGATATCAAATTAGTTAGAAGATAATTGGATAAAATTACATTATTAGAAAGAATATTACAACAATGAAAAACTTGAAATAAAGCTTAGTACAATTTCTAAAGAAAGGGACTTAGGGAAACACCTTTGGATGGCTTAGGAACTCTTTGGGAGGGGGTGCTAATTTCGTTCTCTCTCACGTTCTCCACCCTATCGTTTTTTTTATGTTATTTCTACATTTCATAGAGTGTTAAGCCTCTAGGCTAGATTTTGCTGTAATTTCTTAATTGAGAATGCACTTTGATAAAAATTATAAACTTTCATGTGATTGAATAAATTTTTTCTTTTTGCCAAAATTGATAATATATTTTGATTAAAGATGAAACCTATAAAAATAATTAAACAAAAATTTATTTTGGTTCATTAGTTTTATACTTGATAAAGTGATAAAACAATATACATGATTAACTATAATAATATTTAATTGAGAATATATTTTGTGAAATTTACTGTGACTAATCTAAAATTTCTTATTTTTAATTGAGAATGTACCCTGGTTAATAGTGATTAAAGGTAAAAAAATTAACAGTAATTAATCAATAATATTTTGGTTAATATGTTTTATACTTGATAAAATTGGTAAGAGAATAGACACAATTAGACATAATAATATTTAATTAAGAATATACTTTGGTTAAATTTACTATGATTAATTTAAAAAGTTCTTGCTTTTAATTTAGAATATACTTTGGTTAATAGTAAAATCGCCAACAAATTAAATGATAATTTACATTGATTAATTTAAAAATAAAAGATAATACTTAATTAAACAATAATATTTAGATAATCAATAATGAATTATTTTTTAAACAAGATAGTGGAATGAACCTATTTTCTTTATTATTATTTTTATCTCTTTTTATCTTTTCAATTCTATTTATTTCTCTGTTTTATTATTTTAGGTTAAATAATTCTAAGGGTCCCCATTTTAGGTTGAAAGTTGCATATTGGTCTCTCAATTTATTTTTATCTCAATTGGGTCTCTAATTTTAAAAGAATTGAAACAATGCATCCCTTGTCGTTAAATTAGCTTAACGACATTAAAAATACATTGACTAGCCATGCTTGTTTGAATTTTTTAAATGACGCGACTTAATAAAGAAGTCTGATGTGGAAGCAAGTACTATAGCAGAGCTCGACCTGCATATTGGGGAGGTTGATCTATAGTGAGGAGGTCAGTCTGCATAATGGGTAGGTTGGTCTGCATATTGGGAAGCTCGACTTGCATAATGGGAAGCTTGACCTGCACATTGGGGAGATCGGTCTGCACACTAGGGAGCTTTGTCTCCACACTAAGGAGGTTGACATGCAAGTGGAGAGATCAATTAGTACAATGGGGAGCTCGGCCTGCACAGTGGCTACCTCGGTATGCACAGTGGGGTGGTCGACCTTCACAGTGTAGACCGACCACCCCATTATGCAGGCCAAACATCCCATTGTGCAAACCGACCTCCTCACTATACAGACGGACCTCCTCACTATATAAATTGACCTCCTTACTATGGAGGTCATGCTTCTCATTGTGCAAGCTAAGCTCCTCACTATGCAGATTGAGTTCTCCACTATGCAAATCGACCTCCCCACTGTGCAAACTGGCCTCCCCATTATACAGGTTGAGCTCCACATTATGCAGACCGATCTCCTCATTGTGCAGATCGACCTTCTCACTATTTAGGCCGAGCTCCTCACTCTGCAGGATGAACTCTTCACTATGCAGGTTGACCTCCTCACTGTGTAGACCGACCTCTTTACTATATAGATCAACCTCTCCACTATGTAGGCCGAGCTCTACTCAAGTTGTTCTTCCACATCAAACTTCTTTATTAAGCTACATCATTTAAAAAATCCACACAAGTGCATCTAGCCATTATTTGTTTTAATGTTGTTCAACAAATTTAACAACAAGGGCTGTATTGCTTCAATTTTTCAAAATTAGGGCCCAATTGAGACCAAAAAAGAATTAAAGAACCGATATGTGACTTTTAGCCTAAAATAGGAATCATTGGAATGATTAAACCATTATTTTATTATTTAATCTTTTTATTTAATCTTTATTTTCTTATCTTATTTTTGTTGTACTTAACTAATCTTTTTAGTATATAGAGTTTATAAAAATTAATTTGCTAGAAATCAATTTCTTTTTTAAAAATGACTTAGAATTGACTTTAATATTTTGTTGACTATACTATCTTAATACTACTAAAGTTTCTAAGTTTAATAGCATTAATTTGATTGTTTTAAGGATAGCGTTATCACTAAGATTAGAACAAAGGTATGGAGCCTTGTCAGTAAAGAGAGTTTACTTAATAAAGTTATAACCTTTATACCTGTATTAATCACCTCTGAATGTATATTATAGCATTTGTGGGAAAAAAATCCGAAAGATTTGTTCATGGACGGGGGCACGAAGGTAGGAAAATAGTCTAGGTCAAATGGAAAAACATATGTTAAACAAAGGAAGAACCTGAACTTGGAAGACAAACTTTTTTAACACAATCCTATTAGCATAATGGAAAGGGTTAAGGAAAAATGGATGACGAGGAAATCTTTACTTTGGGAAAACTAAATGGTTGGATCGATATGGATGAAACAAATATTTTTCTTACTCTAACTGGAATCTATGTCTATTTAAGAAATATACTTGGATTTTAGGAACAATGAGTTCACATTTTCAGTTAGGCTTAGAAAGTTTTGTAAGGTTAGAGATTGGGTGATTGATTTAGTTTGATTCAATCATCTTTTAACTATTTTTTATTCAGTATACAGGTTGAAGTGTCTCATATATACTTCTCTATATACAATTATTTTCGGCGATAGAAAGTCTAAATAATATTACTATTTCTACCGGTGGGACCGGATGTTTGATAGGCCGGACGTCAACAATAGACCAAACATGCTACCCTTCGGTTCAACATAGAGGGTTCGGCATGTCAAGCCGGACGCCTGTACGTCCGCGATCACGCAACCTCGCCCCTTGTCATCCGGATAAACAATGATGAGGTTGGCCGCCTATACGGATTGGCTGGCTGAAAAACCAAACTTTGGAAGACCGACCGACCATGCTGCTAATTAACCAGGTTTAAGGTAAGTTGAGGTTAACAGTTATTGGACTGAATTTGGGTCGTGATTAACGTTTCACTAATCCCAAACCCATAGCGAAAACTATAAATACAGATCCAGGGTGAGTGGTAGATAGGTTGCATTTACTGCACATTTATTACTGTTCGATAGAAAAACGTCATTGCTCTCAACTGACTTTAGCATCAGAGAATCTTTCACAGGTCTCCCACCCGCGCACTGAGGAGGAAATTGAGGAGCGAGTATAGAGGACCAGACACACGGAGTACGAGCAGAGGAGGACGTGAAGACATTGGACGACGTAGCCCTTCAAATCCGAAACATTTGGCGCCCACCGTGGGGCCATGTAGTTTTAAAAACCCAATGGCGACCACGAGAAACATGAGCATGGACAACCCGATTGAGATTATCAGAGTTTTACAACAAAAGATGGACGAGATGCAACAGCGTCACGAGGACGAGCTGGCGGCGGTCAAGGCCGATTGTGAGGCCCGGATAGCCCGGGAGATTGCTGGAAAGGAAGGGGAGGATGAGCGGGCAAAGGAGAAAGGAAAGGTCGCCGGGGAGGATCACATGGAGCACAACGGCGAACGCGACAGAACTTGGAGGCCGACGGAGTCCGAGGCCGAAGGGAGTAAGGCCAAATCAGTGCACGCGGAGAGCGCGACCGAAGATAGGCGGATGATGGTGAAGTCGGAGCCTTCTTCCACACTATTGCTTCCCTTCACCCAAAACATAATGGATGTTCAGATTTCGGAATAGTTCATTGCACCACAATTCAAGATGTATGACGGGACCACGGATCCCGAGGCCCACATCAAGACGTTCTCAAACGCAATGGCATTCAGAACAGGAAACGACGTTATCTGGTGTCGGGCGTTTTCGTTGTCTTTAGAAGACGAATCACTAGAATGGTTTAACTCTCTACCCTCTAATTCCATAGAGAATTTCGCCAGCCTAAAACGACTGTTTAACCGGCAGTTCGCAACCAACAGCACGCAGGACCTGAACGTGTTCGAGTTGGTCACCCTAAAGTAGGGTAAGGAAGAAACGCTGAGAGCATTTATGGACTGATACCAGAAGACCGTCCGGCGAGTGAAGGCATTGAGCCCGGATCTCGCTCTCAACTACATCCTCCACACGCTCAAGCCTGGACCGTTTAAAGATAGCGTCTGCCGACGGGCTCCGAAGACTATGGAAAAGTTGAGGGAGCGTGCGGCGGACGAGATCAGGGTAGAAGAAATGAAATTATCTTATAAGAAGAAGAGCTAGGAGCTCAGGGGGGGAGAGGGCAAACGGAGGAAAGCCCGACAGTTCGCAGGAAAACCGGGCGATCACAAGTAGAAGGAACCACGACGAGGACCCCGTTTTCAGCAGTATACTCCCTTGAACGCCCCCAGGGAGAAGATCCTCCAGGAGGCACTAAGCGCATATTTGCTTCTCGAACCTGTAAAACGGCCTACTCCATCAGGAGCAGACGGGAGCAAACACTGCGCCTACCACAAGAATATGGGTCACACCACCGAGGAGTGTGTGACCCTAAAGGACAAAATTGAAGAGTTGATCCGGGCGGGGCAACTCAAAAAGTACTTTCGAGTTTATCGTCCCAGGCACCTACGGAACGATCAGCCTCCCGGCAAGCTTACAGACCAGACAAGTCTAGAAATGATCGGGCCGAATGCTCACGCTCAGAGCAGCGACGGAGCAGGAGCCGCGAACGTCCCCTGCGAGGGCACATTAATACCATGTCGGGAGGCTTCGCCGGGGGAGGATCGTCTCCATCCGCGCGGAAACGACATGTTCGGGATTTACAGTCCGTTTATTCGGTGGACAAACCTCGTCGCACGATGCCGCCCATCACATTATCGGACGAAGACTTCCACGCGCCCGATCCCGACCAGGATGATCCTTGGTGATAACGGTTGAGATCGGCTGCTACGGTGTTAGCAAGGTCTTGGTGGATCAGGGGAGTTCAGTAAATATCCTTTACTGGAAAACTTTCCAGTAGATGTATATATCAGAGGATCTCATTGTCCCTTATAACGGCCAAATAGTAGGCTTCGCGGGAGAGAGGGTAGACACACGAGGCTACGTGAAGTTAATACTTCGTACAACGTGTTGCTTGGCCGGCCATGCCTAAACGCTTTTGGGGAAATCGTGTCCACACCCCACCACACAATGAAGTATCCCTCCGAAAAGGGAACCATATGCATTGTTCGGGCATATCAGAAGACGGCACAGGAATGTTATGCCGCCAATCTGAAGCTTTACTCCCGACAAGGGAAGAGGAGGGCGACCGGCTCTGAAGTGGCCATGGCCGACCTTGACCCGAGGACAAACACAAAAGACCGACTGGAACCTATGGGAGAGACCCAACCAATCTTAATAAGGAAGGATCCCTCCCAGACGACTACCATGGCATGGGGCTTGGAGCCCAAAGTAGAGGAAGAACTTTGGTCGCTCTTGTGGAAGAACAAAGATCTGTTCGCGTGGACGATGACCGACATGCCGGGGATCCACCCCTTGGTTATGTCCCATAAGTTGGCACTGTTTAAGGAGGCCCTTCCGGTGGCACAAAAGGCGGCAGATGGGCGAGGAGAAGAGGAAATCTGTTGAGGACGAGGTGGGAAAGCTGAAGGAGGCAGGCTTTGTCAGAGAAGTCACCTACACCACTTGGCTAGCCAACGTGGTAATGGTAAAAAAGGCCAGTGGGAAGTGGTGCATGTGCACGGACTACACCGATTTGAACAAGGCCTGCCCAAAAGACTCTCACCCCCTACCGAGCATAGACGCATTGGTGGACGGTGCCTCCGGACATCAGATGTTGAGCTTCCTAGACCCTTTTTCTGGGTATAATCAGATACCGACGTACGAACCTGACCAGGAGAAGACGACCTTCATCACTGAGAGGGCAAACTTATGTTACAAGGTAATGCCCTTCGGTTTGAAGAATGTTGGGGCCACCTATCAGCGATTGATGGACCGGATCTTCAGGAAACAAATCGGCAGATGCATGAACGTTTACGTGGACGACATGGTCGTCCATTCGGCGGACGGAGTTGGCCACGTGAGGGACTTGGAGGAAGGTTTTCACCAAGTTAGGAAGTTCGGGATGCGCCTGAACCCAACCAAGTGCACATTCGGGGTGGCAGCCGGAAAATTCCTGGGCTTCATGCTTACGTTCAGAGGGATTGAGGCTAATCCCGACAAGTGTGAGGTAGTACTGCATATGCAAAGGCTAGCCACCCTTAAAGAAGTACAAAGGCTCGTCGGTCGGCTTACAGCGTTGTCGCGGTTCATCCCAAAATTGGCTGAGAGTCAAACCCGTCCTGCAGAAAATGAAGACGGGAGTCGGCTCCGAATGGGACGCAGAGTGCGAACAAGCCTTTCAGGATGTCAAGACCATCCTACTTAACCCGCCCGTAATGAACCGCCCTGTGCTGGAAGAAGATCTACATGTCTTCTTAGGAGTATCGAAGTCGGCCATCAGCGCCGTGTTAACGCAGGAACGGCACCAACCAAGGTTTCACTAATCCCAAGCCCATAGCGAAAACTATAAATACAGATCCAGGGTGAGTGGTAGATAGGTTGCATTTACTGTACATTTATTACTGTTCGATAGAAAAACGTCATTGCTCTCAACTAACTTTGGCATCGAATAATCTTTCGCAGGTCTCCCACCCGCGCACTGAGGAGGAAATTGAGGAGCGAATACGGAGGACCGAACATACAGAATACGAGCAGAGAAAGACGTGGAGATATTGAACAACACAGCCATTCACATCCGAAACACTATTTTTTTTTATATATGTTATATATGTGATAACTTCAGATAAATATTCTATTTCATAAAAGAATATGTTAAAATATTATTTTTTTATACGAACCTAATTTTCACCCATTAATTTCAAGATTTAATGTCCTTTTTTATTTTGTAATATGGGAGAAATTTAAACTGTAATTTTACGATTTTAGTCTACGTAATAGGAACAATCAAATCATTATAATTAAGGATAGGTGTGATAAACGGTGTATTGATATATAGTGAAATTTAAGACACAAGAACAAAATATAATTAAAAAAATTATATATTTTTTTTAGTTGACGTGAAAAGAAAAAGTCGTATCTAGAATAAGTACTAATAAAATAACATATCAGTTTTTCGTTTAAATTATAAGAAAATGTGTTGTTATCTTTCGAATTATTTGACTATTGTGTAAAGTTTCAACAATAAACTTGACTAAATAATACTCTCAAGCAATATTGAAATTGAATTTTCAAAACTATTAAAAGCATGCATACATATAACTCAGGAATAAGGAAAGTCGAAATTATAGAATTCAACTAGAAGGAATGTCTTAACCATTAAAATTTAAAATAAGAACCAAGGTAAAATTCATTAATTTAATAATAGAGAAAAGAGAATAAGTACCTGAAGTGAATGACGCTTTCAAACTTCCTGAAATATGGATCCATAATCTTAATTATATGATGTTGAAATGACAAAAAAATGTATTTAAAGACTAATTTTTTAATTAAACATTAATTTAGAGATCAATTTTTTTCTTAACCAAAACTGTGTAGTTAATGTTAATAGTTAATACCAAATTCATAATAAAAATAATTTTAACTACTAATTTAAAAACTAATTATAATTTTTTATTTATAAAAGAACTATTTTATTTAATAATAACTTTTAATTTATAAATTAGTATCTAAATTGGTAATTATAATTAATAATTAATTATTTTTAGTCATTAAAATTAATCATTATTTAAGAATTGTTTTCTAATAGATAAATACTTCAATCATTTAAAAGGAGATTAAACAAACAAATTTAGAAGACATTTAAATAAAAAGAAAATTACCCGAAGGGGAGAGGAAGAAGAAAGACAAACTAGGACCCCGAAAGACAAAGGAAGAACAAAACCTATTTATGGGAAAACAGATAATCTTCTTAAGCTTGGGTAAAACTTCGGAAATAAATCAAGAGAACTATCAGTAACAATATTTAATTAAATGAAAATATTAAAAAGATTTTTCTAATTTTATTTTGTGATAAATTCCAAAATCTCTTGAAATTTAATGGAAATAACATTTTGTGGATATTGCAACAATCTTTTTAAATGATTCAAATAATAAAGAAATCGTGAGAAAAATAGACACAAAAACTACCTGTATAAAAGTCTCTATCGTGTATTCATATGCACTGAATTCTTCTGAAATTTCCTGGAAATTTAAATTTGTAGGAAAATAATACATAAATTTACAGAAAATATGAGTGAATGTACTACCTGGCTTATAGGCATAAAATTGTGGGGGTCGTATCTTTTGTCAAATGTAATGTGTCTGATGTAAACAAAAATTCTTGAAAGAACCGTAGACTATCTTATATTATCACTTTTTTCTCTCAATCTCCTTTCTCCCTTTCTACACCTTACATACCCAAACAGGTTATTCCTTGCTTATTCCTTCAGTTTTTCTATATATATTCGTTCAATAACCATCAAGTTCTAGTCATTCTTTGCTTAAAACTATTGTCAGAACAAGAATATCACACATTCTTTTTAAACTTTATGGAATATAAATAAAAAAGGAATTTCTATACTTTCATTATAAGATGTTTCTTATGTGTTTTGTATGAGATGAAAAATATTTAATAGTGCAACTAGTTAGTAGAAGATATTAAGAAAATAAGTCAGATACAAGAAAATCATGTTTTATCATATATATATATACATATTTATATATATAAAAGATCGTATAGTTATATTATATATCACCACTTCAATATAATATTTATTATAACAAATCTCATGAATGATAGTCATTATATTATTAATTACCATATTTTATTCGTGTACATGGCCTCGTTAAACTTTTATAATACCAATTTTGTGTAGTCTTCAACTCATATTTGCTTAATGTTATAACTTATATGTAACTCTCTTTATTGTTATCTTCCAAAAATCGTGGAAACTAGTAAGACTCACGTGTTATCAACATTGACCTCTTTTGTAACAATAAATGTTTCACCTCACGAACAAATGTTAAAAGATATTTAAATTTCTTACATATAAACTCATAAAACTTTGACATGTGAGTTATATTGATATCTTAAAATTCATCTATCATTTACCGTCACTTGAAATATTATTAAAATAAAAATAAAAGAATACAAAAAGCACGAAAGACCACACCGAATATGCATTGTATACATTTAAGGTCTCCTTGGTCATGACGCATACATGTCGATTTACTAAGTCAACATGTACCCGTTCTGTAGCTATTTGATCAGGATGACATCTCGCCAATCACTTACTATTCACTAATCCATAATTAATTACAATAATACAATATTAACGAATTATTTGGTCAATGTGTCCCGACCAATTCAAATAAGAACCCATGAATAGTAATATAAATAACGCATTTTACAAGGTAAGTTTCTAGGATTATGTTGATGCAAATAGGGATAAAGGTGAACTCTAAAAAATTCCAGGCTGTGATTGATATGAAGAACCCTAAGAGTATCAAAGAGGTCCAATGTCTAATAAGAAGGTTGATCGCTATCTCCCGTTTCCTCCTAAACTGAAGAAGTATACAAAGTTATTTGGGATGACCAATTCAAGGACATGTATGAGCAACTCATACAAATATTGACATCCTTGCCAATCCTATGAAAGCCAGATACTACTTGACCACTCTTGGTCTACATAATGACTATTGTAGAAGCCATTAATGCAATTCTTGTTCAAGAGACTAATATTGTGAAAAATCTCATATACTTCATAAGTAGAACCCTTCAAGATGCCGAAACTAGATACCAAATGGTGGAGAAAGACACATTATCCCTTGTTACCACAACAAGACTGAGACCCTATTTCCATGCATGGAACCATTCGTGCAGTTCCATGCCACCTACCTTAGTAGTGCTAGTTGAACCTTTCATGCAAATCCATGTTACCCACCTAAGTGGTCTTGGTTGAAATATTCATGCAGTTCCCTACCTCCTACTTAGGTGGTCCTGGTTGAACCTTTCATGTAGTTTCCTGCCTCTTACCTAGGCTACTTTGGTCGAACCTTTTGTGATTTATAAAAAGCAAGAAAGAGATACATTTATATGCAAAAGGTCATTTTCATTCAAATTGGTTTATAATGGACAGGTACAAGTTGTGGCCATAATATATTCGACCACAAAAAATATTCTAAGTAATCTATTGCTTAGCTTATTGTCAAGGCTGGCTACATCTTCATCCTCAATTATGAGATTAGTGGCAGTTGAAGGACTTACTCTAGTAGTCTCTTCATCAGATCTCATCAACAACATCCTTAGTGATCATCGTTTTACTAGCCACCTTAACAGTCGCTATGTCATCCACGTTCTTCGTGCGACCATCATAAATGTCCTTGTTGAAGTCATTAATGTGCTAAAATATTATAAACCTTTTGGCACAAGTAATCGGATTGCCTGAGTTCGTTATGCAAGTCATTGGTCTGCTTAGATATTATAAACCTCGTTTTCCTTTTGAAACTTATTCTTCTCCCTCTTCAGCTTCTTCTCTTAATCAAGGCATCTTGTCCTCTAAGACTTCATCTTCTTCTCATTCTCTTCAAGAGACTTTTCATCTTTGGTTATGCCAACTTGTTAGTCTCATACTTCTTCTTCAATTTGGCTAAGTCCTCGTCCATCTTCAACTTCTCTTATCAAACATTTCCTTTTTTAGAAAGTTGGCTATCTTGCGGCCAAGGACCAATGGCTGACTTTGGAATTCCAAAAGAGCAAGCACAAGGGTGGTCGACTCAATATCCTTCATTACCAAAGGACCAATGGCATCAACCTTCATATTTTCTTCTCTCTTTTCTGGTTTGGACTTGCAAGAGCCTCCCTTCTTCCCCAAATCGTTCTCAGAGTTGGTGATGACAACCTCCGCAATGCTCATTGCATCAAAGCCCAAAAGCCTTTGATTCTTACAAAAGCTAAAAAGGTACTTTTTTTCTGTGTTATTTTGGAAGCGATTTGGAAGGTTTAATTAACGTTGTTGAAATGTTTTGCAGAAAGGGAAACAACGATGGGAACCCCTTTGCAGGGTATACGAGGCATTATTTGACTTTGCCAATCCACCGAGAGGTTCAATCCTGCTGAGGTTTCAAGTTGGCGTTAATTGGATTACACCAAACATCCCTATCCCTTCTAATTGGAAGCCTAAAGCTACTTATGGCACCAAACAAAAAAGGTAATTTGAATATGTGTTACAAAAGCCTTTGCAGTTTACAATCCTAACAAGTTAGTGTTGTTAAGGCTGGTGTAGTTGGTGTGCTAGTAGAATTGCTGATGGATGACAAGGTTGGCATAACAGATGATGCACTTGCAATGCTTGCTTCACTCCTTAGTTGCTTTGAGGGATTGAAGGAGATAAGAAATTGTAGAGCATTGATGACACTTTTTATTGATCTTCTGAGATTTGGTTCAGTGAAAGGGAAGGAAAATTCAATAACCCTTTTGCTTGGACTGTGCAACGAAGAGGGAGAACTGGTGGCAAGAAGACTCTTGGAAAATCTAAGAAGTATTCCTTCTCTTCAAAGCTTGGCTTATAATGGATCTTTGAGATCTAGAAGAAAAGCATATGCACTACTCAGACTCCTCAATACGTGTTGCTCTCAGCCTCATCATTCTGTTTGATGATGATATTCACATCACTTCACACTTGTATATTATGTGAATGAAATTGGTATACTTCAAAAATAGCTCATCATTTCTTGTTTACAAGTTTTGGTTTCAATGCTTTGGAGTTTTGCCCAAATGACTGTTGATTAGGAAATAATCTCTCTCCGAAGAATATCTTATCTCTATCTATTAAAAACTAAGAAAAAACTTAAAAAAGATATTGTTATTGAGTAATCATATTATAGCCTCTATTGATAAAAAACTTAAACCCCCTCCATTGCAGCCTTTATTGCAAAAAGGTTGAGGAGAAAAAAAAACCCTTCTACTATCTCGGTTCAACTACAAACCGAGGCATAAGACCCCTCTACTACCTCGGTTCACCTGCAATCGAGGCCAAAAGTCTAGCGAAAAAAAAGAGTAAAAAAGGAACGCCCTCTACTGCCTCGATTATATTTGAACCAGAGGCAAAATCATACACCTTTTTGTCTTGGTTCAGAAGCGAGGCAAAAAATGATAGACTTTTTACCTTGCCAGTATATACCTCGGTTGCGGAACCGCTGCTTATGGATGAAAATAATCGCTGTCATTTTCCTTGACTGCACTAGTGAACACACGAATATTTTAATAATTTTTATTTTTAATTTAAAATAAAAAAATAAAAAAATCAGAAATTATTCAAATATCCTTAACCTTAAAACTTAGAATCCATAATAAATGAGAGTATTTTTGTCAACTAAAATTTGATACAATGCAAACGCCTAAAATTAATGTTGGATAAATATAAACAATAGAATGTATATATGCATTTTTAGTAAGAGGCACATTAGTTCCTTATTGTATAGACTGCATAATAATTTGGAAGTGATTCTCCCACTGTCCTCTCAAAGGATAATGTTACATATCAAATTAAATGTCTCTTATATTCATTGTAATTTAACTTTTGGTTTTGATAAAATTATTTGGCATTCATTAATACATTAATATGCATTTATTAATCTTTATTTTTTACCGATCACTATCTATTATTAGAAGAAGTTCCTATTGAAAGTCATAGCTACAATGATTGCTTTAGGATTGTTAGCATTTATCCTTTGTTCCCTCCACTCTCTTGACAATTCTTTTATTCAATGGGCTCATGATATATTTGGCCAACGTTTTAGCTCTACATGCTATCTACATTAGGGTTCTTTGATACATATGAAACTGAAAGTCGTAAAATAAATATTGTAAAACCTATATATTTTCAATTCCCTAAACCTTAAACCCATGTATTTATCATTTTTTCACATATTTGTTTCCAAGGATTACATCATGTCTTACTAATCATGAGATGGAAACAATGTAAGATATGAAAAATATATGGTGATTCTTACACGTGTAGGTGCATTTTATATTTTATATTGTATAATGATACATTGACATATTTTTTTATAATATTTTGACATAGTCACGTGTCGTGAGGTCAATGGTCCATGTGTACAAGAAATTAGAAAAATGATGTGGAAATGAAGGGCTGCAGGGGTTTCAAGTGGCGGGCTTCATTTTGGGATTTCAAAACCAGAATATCACTTTGGGTAAGAGAGAACCCTAGAGAGAAGGAGCACCCAACAGACTTGTGCCACGGTGAACAAAATCATCGTTTGACGGAGTTTTGACCGTTTGACGGACCGAGTCCTTTCACCAAAGCACATTCTGTTGTCGTTCCATCCTTTGGAAGCAACGACCACCGAAAGCGTTGCCTTTTCGCCATTCTGTCACCGTTGGACCGTTCCTTTGGGCAATCGTATGTTGTTGTTCGGTGGGTTTGACTTGTTTTATAATATCTTTTACCACTTAGGGGTTTTGTGGTTTTATGGGTCTTATTGAGATATTCTTTAACCTTATTTGGTGTAGTGTAATGGAGGAACTTGATCAGCAGGAACTTGAAGTGCAAAATTGTTTTCTTAACAATTGTTGCACATACAAGTGATGTTCAGATAATGATTATGACACTTATATCGAACTCCATCCCCAAGGAACCATTCTTTGTAAAACACATGGTGCAAAAACTGCATTGGTACCAAAGACAAAATAACTAAGGACTTTAGGCAAAACTTTTGCATAAAAAGGTCAATTATGAAAAATTCATTTTGAAGTGCAATTTTTTTTTCTTTATAATTATTGAACATAAAAGTGAGGTTAAGGCATTGATTATGAGATTTATATCGAACTCCATCCCCAAGGAACTATTCTTTGTAAAACTCATGGTGTAGAAACTGCATTGGTACCAAAGGCCAAATAATTGGTGACTTCAGACAAAGGTTTTGCACAAGCAGGTCAACTATGAAAATGACATTCATTTTGAAGTACAAAATTTTTTCTTAACAATTATTGCACATACAAGTGATGTTAAGGCAATAATTATGACATTTATATCGAACTCCATCCACAAGGAACCATTCTATGTAAAACTCACGATGTAGAAACTACATTGGTACCAAAGGCCAAATAACTACGGACTCTAGGCAAAGATTTCGCACAACAAGATCAACTATGAAAATGACATTCATTTTGAAATGCAATATTTTTTTACTTATTGGACATACAAATGATGTTGAGGCATTGATTATGACATTTATATCGAACACCATCTCCAATGAACCATTATTTGTACAAGATTTGGTACACAAACTTGTTGATAGGGAGAGCATAGTGTTAGCTAAACCAAATCCTTGTGCTGGTTGTTTTTTATGATGACAATACATTGTTAATAAAAACACATGTGTGTATTGTGTTATATGTTGAATGTGCACATGCTTACTGTGTAATATGCACATATTGTGTTTCTCACATTATTTGTTGAACATATCATATTGATTGATGCATACTATTGTGTTTATGAAGTGATTATACTTGCGTATGCTCAATGTATGTTACTGTGTGTCGCAACTGGAATCGCGACGAGACGACGATCCAAAAAGAAACGGGTTTTGAAAAGAGATTTTGGAGTCGCCACCACAGTTTATTATGGAAAACTACGGAAAAACCATAAAAGGATAAGACATGGTCTACAAGAACCAGATTCTGGGTTCGGGAGTCGGTTACGTGTAGGGAAAGTATTAGCACCCTACAACGCCTGCCCTAGGGCAGTACCTTTAACTAAATACGCAAATATGATGTGGTTTTCAAAATGTTTAACTATCCCCAAAAATAAAACTCTAAAGAAACAAAATAAAACTCTAAAGAAACAAGGATTGACCTTGCTCCTACGTATTCTCATTCAGAATGAGAAATCAGGGTTACGTAGTTCTTTGGAAACTGTGTTGAAAATTTTGATTAAGAAATTGTTTGAGAATTTTGTTTGGAAATGATTTTGGATTTTTGGGAAGTGGACCTGACAAGGACTGGCCTTGCTCCTACGTATCTCCATTTTTGATGGAGAATCAAGGATCACGTAGTTCTAGCTAGAAAATGTCTGTTGCCTTGAAATTGTTGATGTTTTTCACTTTTGAAGATTTTATATTTTTTGATATTTTTTATAAAATAAACGGAAAAGGTATTTAGCACAAGGACGATGCGCGCGATCACATGTGTGCTCAACCTTTAAAATATTTTTGTAATTTTATTTAAGAAAGAAGAAAAGGTTTTTAGCACAAGGACGACGCGAGCGGTCACACGTGTGCTTAACCTTCAAAACGTATTTTTTGTAATTTTATTTAAGAAAGAAGAAAAGATTGCTAGCACAAGGACGACGCGAGCGGTCACACGTGTGCCTTAACCTTTAAACGTATTTTTGTAATTTTTATAAGGAAGAAGAAAAGGTTTTTAGCACAAGAACGACGCGAGCGTTCACACGTGTGCTTAAACATTTAAACGTATTTTTTGTAATTTTTTATAAGAAAGAAGAAAAGATTTTTAGCACAAGGATGACGCGAGCGGTCACACGTGTGCTTAAACCCTTAAAATATTTTTATTATTTTTTTATAAAAAAAATGCATTTAAAAAGTAGATAAATATTTAAAATGGGAATAAAAGAGAGAGAAAAAAGAAATAATAATAATAAAAAATAAAAATAAAAATAAGAAATAAGAAAGGAAAAAATAAAAATAAAAATAAAGATACAAATAAGAGTAAATATAAAACTAAAATAAAAGATAAGTAAATAAATAATGAAAATAAAGTAAAAAGTAAAAGGATAAAATAAAATTAAAGTAAAATGAAAATAAGAGTGTGTAGGTGCTAAATAAGAAACATGGGTGCTTAAACAAAACAAACTGGACCAAAGCCCAAACGGGGAGGGGTGCGAAAATGAGAATAAAGGGGTGCGGGGAAGAAATTTGTTCTTTTTTATTTATTTTTTATTTTTAGGAACAGAATGGGACTAGCCCAGACCAAGGAATGGATAGAGAGTGTGCGGGTGAGAAACGGGGGTACGCGAAGGAAAGAAAGGGTTTTATTTATTTATTTATTAATTTTTTTAAGTTGGATCAAGCCCAAGCCCTTTTCACTTCTCAGATTTGGAAAACCCTAGGGGTTCTCACGTCCTAACCCATTTCAGACGCGCACTCCAGAAACTCAAGCTTCTTCCCATGGACGAGAAGCCTAGAGGCACTCGCCACTCACATTGCCTCAGCCTCCGTTCAAACGGCCGGCCACCGTGACGGACCCCTGCTCAGTCCAAGGCGTCACCGCCGCCAACTCTTTCCCCCTTTCCTCTTCGCTCCGTCGAATGCCGCAAGAGACCCCACTGGTTGCCGCGACGAGCTTCTCCGCCCACCGTCGAGACCATCGCCGGCCGTCGCTCGTCACCGCCTTGATCGTCGCCGGTCACCAGGTCCAAGTCTTTTTCCCTGCTTCTCCCCTTTACGCGCGAGGGAGATGATTATCTCCTTCCCTTCTCTGGGCCATGATGTATTCTACGAAACCGTTTCTGGTCCTCTTTCCGGTTTGGGTTATGGACTTGGGTTTTGGTTGCTCTGGATTGAGATTTTGGATGGCACCTTTTGACGGAAAGAGTGGAAGCAGACGGTGGTTGGAGGGTGACTGGCAGTAACCGTGAGTGTCATGATATGGCAGTGAATCTGGATGGTGAAGTGGGTATCTGATAAATGAATGATGATGAAAGTTGGGGGAATGGTGGGTTCGTGATCACGGGTGTTGGAGATGAAAACGAAAAGGAAAATGGACGTAGATGATGGACGTGGTCATGAGGTGTTTGGAGATGAAAATGAATAAGAAAGGGATGAAGATGATAATGGGGTTGTGCATGAGAGATATCAGTTTGCAGTTTGGGTTCTGTAGAGAGAATACTGGTCTTATTTGTTGAAGGTCGTGAGGCGTGGTTTTGGGTTATTGGGAACAGATGAAGGAGGGTACAGAAGCAAGCCAGAAATAACAGAAATATGTATCCCTCTATAATTGCATATTTAGTTCAGATATGAGCAAGCAAACCGTGCCAAGGGTTATCAAGTCAAATGGAAGCAGATATCAACCCAATACAAGCAGACAACGACCATCAATATCCCAAACATTCAAAGCATATGAGCAATCTAAGAGTGAAGACTTACCTTTCGCGTTCTAGCTTTTCTTTGCTTCGTAACTGCCTGGGAGCTACCACAACAATGAAGATGCTAACGAGAGTGGATCCAGGGTCGATGAGGAGAGCCTTTTTCTGTGAGTGAGCCCCCCCTGAATCCTCTCTGTTCTCTTTTCCTTTGCACCAGATTGGGCCACTGCCACATTGCCATTCAACCACTCTATTTCCTTTTTTCTACTCCTCATGGTCAGGCAAGCCATTTCCACCTCTGGTAATATGGCAAAGATTGTGTTGGGTTGTGCATGGCTGACCAAAAGATTCCTCTCCAAATATGGGAGATAGCGTAAATAAAGAGGAAAACTAGAAAACTGATCTAGAATCAGTTTTGACTCTTGCCAGGATCGTGTTCTACTTTATGTTTTGTTTCTTCTTTTTTTTTTTTTAACATTTGACAAATGAATTAAAATAAAAGAACATAAAGATAAAAATAGAATAAAATAAAACAGCCTAAAATAAAATAACTCTACATGAAAAAATAGAATAACCAAGAAATAAAATAAAATAGAACACAATATCACAAAATAAAATATAATAACTCAAAATAACAAAATACGATAAAATAAATTCAGAATAAAGATAAAATAATATAAATTAATACCAAATTATTATTTATTTATTCACCCGGACGAGATTAGGTGTTGACACTGTGATATGAAAACCACAAGCATAAAAGCATATTTGCATGACTTAATCGATTATAGTGGTGTGATAATCAATTAAGGTCATCAGAAAGCTTGAGTTTTAAATTGTGATAAAACAACTAGTTTTGAATCGGTTACATTAGTAAGTGAATCGATTAAAACTGATGTGTTTGCACATATCTTTTGCAAATGTGCAGTGATGTGTTTTGGAAAGAAATGTTTCCAAAAAATATTCTAAGTGTTAAAGTTTAATCGATTACATGGATCATATATTCAATTTAGTCTGTTAAGATTTGAAAACTGATTTCATGTTGTTCTAACTTCTATAATGGTCATATTTTTAAACATGTTTGACCAGCATTTAATGAAAATTGATTGCATTAATTGCGTATTCAATTAAGGAGCCAAATTGATTAAAACTGATGTGTTTGCACATATCTTTTGCAAATGTGCAGTGATGTGTTTTAGAAAGAAATGTTTTCAAAAAATATTCTAAGTGTTAAAGTTTAATCGATTACATGGATCATATATTCAATTTAGTCTGTTAAGATTTGAAAACTGATTTCATGCTGTTCTCACTTCTATAATGGTCATATTTTTAAACATGTTTGACCAGCATTTAATGAAAATTGATTGCATTAATTGCGTATTCAATTAAGGAGCCAAATTGGTTGTAATCCTGTTACACTTGTTTAATGTAACCGATTACATAAGTTGGTTAATCGATTTCATAGCGTTAGGATTGACATAAACTATATATTGACGCATTGTTTGATTTTTTGTAAAAAACATTTTATGAATTACACTTTCATATCTGATTGATTTTCATCTAAGAGGTTTTACAGATTGTTAAAGAGCTCCAAAAATCAAGAACAAATAGTGGTTTACAGATCTTGAAGATTTCTTGAGAAGCAAACATGACTGGATTGAAAGGACTAATCGTTTCTGCACAACTGAAGGTACTTTCTACTTGATCAGGAGAAGAAGATTTGTAATCTTGGATTTGTTGTTTCCCCTTACATGTGGCGTCAGGAAGAAGAATGGTGTACTCTTGACTTTGAGAGGGGATATCTCAAAGGGGTTGTTGCGACAGGAACGATGTAGAAGTGTTGGCAGGTTTTGTTGTTCAATATATGATTGAGAGTTTGTGAGGTGTTTATATTGAGAGTGGCTCTATAAAACCTTAATTGTAATACTATAATCATTATAGTGAATTACTCTCAAATCTAAGGTTGATTGGGAGGGTGACTAGATGTAGGCATTGAGGCCGAACTAGTATAAAAATTGGGTTTGATTTTCTTCTCCCTATCTCTTTACATTTATGCATACATTATGTAATTGTTTTACACGCATAATGTCTTCATTGCACACCATTGCTTACGGCACAAGAAATTTTTCAAGAACAATATCATTTCCGAAAAAGATTTGAAAAATACACATTTTCTGTAAAACACCAATTCACCCCCCTCTTGGTGTTGAGGAACAAAGTCAATCTTTTCTAACAAAACTGATTGGTACCAATGGCCAAAAAATTGGGGACTTATTTTGCACAAAAAATTGTAGACATATCAACTTTAAAAATGTCAATGATTTTGAAGTGTATAATTTCTATTTTTAACACTTATTGGACATAAAAATCATGTTCAAGCAATGATTATGACACTTAAGGCAAATATTTTGCACATGGTCAACAAAGTTCATGCCATTCATTTTTCAATGCAAAAATTTAATTTCATCATTTAATCTACATACAAACTTGTTCATACCAGATTGAACACAAATAATCACATCCACATTTTGTGGGGATTGAAATACAGACGTCCTACACAAAAAATGGTTATTCTTTTATTCAACCCTCTGCTAATCAACACCAAAAATAATACAATGATCATTCTTATCTTCAATTTTCATTATCAATAAATGTAAGCAATACATTTCGTTGAACATTTCTAACAAAAAATATGTACATTCAGACCTAATCAATACATTTTTAAAAAGTTCTAAAAAATCCATAAATCACATTGCAAGAATTCCTATTGTACAACATCTACACAAGCCCTAAATCTTGCAACACTTCATCCCTTCGCACATTGTTGACATCTAAAATCTAATCACAAACATACTTCTCCCTAACCTACTGTAGTTCCTCTTACAAAGAAACAAATGCACACAATATAAAAAAACTACCCAATCTTCTATCAAAGCTCCAAAACATGAAATTTTTTATAACTTACTCTTGTGTAATTGGGCATTGTTTTTCCTTCATGTTTCTCAACACCGTCCCACAACTCCATAATTTTCAAACAAAGTCCAAAATACAAATAATGTAATGCTACTTGAATAAAACAATAAAACATTAGTCTCAATAAAACAAAGTAAAATATACAAACAAGATACACAATCCACATCGGTCTCATTATTTTCTATTAACATTTTTATCATATTTACAACTTCTTTTAGAGTGAATGACTTTGAAGAAAATTGTTCACAAACAACACCACCAACATTATCATCAAAATTCACATTTAAACCCTTAACACATAAGCCTAGACCTATGCAAACATCTGTAACTGTAAAAGGTACCATTCTTTGCTTCAAAAGGAAGCATTTGTTGTGGCTAACCCAACGGGTCACCATTTCCTTCAACAAAGGAATGCATAAGTCAATCAACCTATTCATATGAAGACACTACTTTGAATGGAGTCTTGTTGATACGTGTCCGATCATTTTCTCTTAGTATACCATTAATCTCAACTATGACTTTGGTCTCGCACCACGGTCGTAATTGAAACTACAAACTTTTTCAAAATAAACAACCATTAACCAACAATTTTCAAAGAAACTAATACATTTTCAATACATGACATTTACTTACATTGTTATGAGCTTCTTCTTTAATGCAATCTATCACTGTCAAACCAAACATAATACAAAATGTAAGTCAAAATAATCCAACAACAACCACACACCCAAAAAATTCAAACATTTCACCCAAAAACCACATCAACGAAAAAATGTTCAACAAAACTTCAAACCACACTTAATGTACCACGATAAACACCCAAATAGCACAACAACCCCTAAATGCCCACAATTGTTTTTAAAGAACTTAAACCCACCAAACACAAACAATGCATTACTGAAAGGAATAGAGGCAAGATTAAAAAACCACATCCAATGGCGGTTTTAGAGTTCATTGGATCCAAACCGCAGAACGACGACACTCCGACGAACTTCAAATTCCAACAACGACGGGGAATCTTGTGAGGAAAGGGACGCTTGTGGATCTGTGGTGTTGGGAATTTAAGTGAGTCTACGTCTCACATTGGATAGAAATGAGAAAGTAGAGCACTATATAAAAATGAAAAACCCATTAACCCATTGCCTTAATGTTTTTGGTAAAGAGTGGTGTCAATCCCTTTTATGGTTGAGCTCAGATGTTACTGATGTTTGTATCTCCCCAGTGAACCTCCTCCTCGATAGACGCAACAGTGGTATCAGAGTCGATGGTTTGTCTTGGTGACCTGCTCAAACAAGTATAATGATCCATATACCGAAAGTCTTCCTGACAAAGGGTATTCAGGTAAGTAAGTTCCGTTGAGATGAACGGTGGTTGGAAAGTGCTACTCATGGTTGTTGTGGTTGGTTGGGAATGCTTCCGTCGGAGGGAGAGTGTACCTATGTGGAAGGGACTCACCCTTGAGGGGGAGATTGTTGAGAATCTAAGTGAGTCTAAGTCCCACGTTAGATAAAAATGAGAAAGTAGAACACTAATATAAAAATGAAAGACCCATTAACCCATTGCCTTAATGTTTTGGATAAATAGTGGTGTCAATCCCTTATATAGTTGAACTCAGATATCATTGGTGTTTGTATCTTTCCGGCGAACCTTCTCCTCGATAAACCCAACAGGTGGAAGAGAGGAGGGTTCTCTAGAATTCTCTCGCGAAAATTACCTTCTTTTTTTTTCAAACTCGTCCAAATGAATCTCGCAAAAACAAAACCCTCCAATCCTTCAATTTGCACCTCATTTTTTATTATTTTAAAACATTTTCCATATGGACTAGTATAAAAATGACACATGTCCCTATTAAAATATTGTGAAAAATTGGTGTCAAATTATCCTTGTATATTTTATCCTTATATATTTTACCTAAGTAGTGCAATTCCACATATTTTATATTTTTCATATCGATTGTTTTCTTTTGACATAAAATTTCATATCATAATAGTTTCATGTACGCACTCAATTAATTGATAGGAAGGGAGATTCGTCAATCTAAATTTAAACTAAAAGAGGCTAAGAGCAAAAACAGAAAGTTCAGAAAAGGTGTCTGCAAATCTGCATCAATCGCTTCAAGAATCTTGGGATTGGTGAAAATTTTTGTCGGCCAATGTGAAATTAAAAGAATCCGTTAAATCAATTTAAAAGTTGAATATCCAAATTAAAACTGAATTTAAAAATATTAATTTATCAAAATCTATAGTTTATTCTAACAAATAATGACTCTTTTAAGTTGTGGAAGTTTACTATTTCAACAATTTTGCACTTCATAGCTTTATATAAAAATAAAATTTTGTCGAAATTTACCATAATTCACGAGATCATGAGAGAAGATATTATTTGTTTCTGAAGTTAAATTTGTAGCATATATGATAGCTAATATTCCATTTATAGCAAACAATTACACTTTCCAAAAATAAAAATAAATGTAAATCAAGGGCGTGTGTTGAAAGATAACATGGTTTCTAATTGAGACGCAAAGTTATGTTCCTCTACTGTGCTTTCTCTTTCAGGATATGTAACTTGTGTCGAGCCAAAGCAAAAGAGGAGCATTTTCCCCAACAAAAGGACTATAAAGACTAAAGCAAAAGAAAGAAACCAGAGAAGAGAACATGTAGTTTTTTCATACGCCAGTTAATTACCAACTACGTAAAGATAGAGATTGAAAAGGAAGAGTATATGACAAGAGCTGAAACCTTCAACCTTTGTTTCCTTATCGATGATGAAGATCTACATCACAACCACTCCAAACCTGAACTGTAACAAAAGAGAAAAGTTGCAAAGAATAATCTGTCAGAAAAAGCAAATTAAAGAGAAACTATAGCTCTTTTGTCTACCTCTGATGAATCGTTCTTTAAGAATAACAAGTGCTATTTGAATTTCTTAATTATGTATTAAGGAGAGGGAAGAAAAAATAAAGGCATATGATCCATGCATGCATGCTTTTGTATTTAAAACGATGAAAGACGATAGGAAAAGAAAGAGATCTGGTCGGAGAGAGAAGAAGAAAGAAGTAAAGGGAAATGGTAAATCCTATCCCAAACTTTGCGAGGAACATTTGGGGCAAATGGAACATTCAGGGTGTTGTCCTTGTGAGTCTGACCATGCAAATAGTTCTCATCTTCATAGCTCCTTTCAGAAAACGCTCGAGAAATACATTGTTGGTTTCGGTGCTTTGGTTCACGTACCTTGTTGCAGATGTCACTGCGGAATTCTGTGTTGGCCTCATCTCCAACAAATATGGTGATAAAGACACGGCAGTTTCCACCATCGATGACTACTTGCGAGCCTTCTGGACACCCTTTCTGCTGCTGCACTTGGGTGGCCCTGACACCATTACTGCTTTTTCTCTCGAGGACAATGAACTTTGGCTCAGGCACATGCTTGCTTTCACGGTGCAGGTAAACCTAATTTACTTGTATTTCTTAACAATATATTCTATCATAAAAAATCTTATCATACTATTGTCCAGGCACAATATTCAATAATATAATAATATACCCATGTCATTACCCTAAGTGTCTCTTGTATATATCTATAATATATGTATTTTTCTGAGAGAAAAAATTAATCTGTGTAGTATCTGACAAACATATATTTTCCAATCATAATACTTAAATATAATATACTGCTTTAGATATTCCAATCCAAGCACTTTGACATTGTTGGTTTAATTTAAAAGAAAATTATATTCTACATCACCTTGTATAAATAAATTTTTCTTTTACTCTTCTAATGTTTCAATCAAATTTATATATTCAATTATGTTTGACAATCCCAATTTCGTACATTGTGCAAATTTCATCATCTTTTATAAACTTACTCTATTGGAGAGGACTAGAGGTACTGTAATAAACAAGTCCAGGTACAGAAAATGCACAAGGAAGGAGTGGAAATTAAGTCAACATGAATCCATGCTATTACATTTTCTTACATATCTATTAAGTAAAATATACACCACTTAAAAAAAGCATCATCGATACTCAGTAAACAAACACAACATAATACGAGATGCTTTGGCAATTAACTTAGAAAGATGAGTCCAAATTATGACGATGTGAAAACAATAGTAAAAAAAGTTTGGTCTGGCTTTCGAAGAATAAAGTGTAGCCTCTCTCTTCCTTTAATTTGTCATTAAAAGAGTAGTGTGTTGGAAGTATATCTAGCATGACAAAAAATAATATTTTTATTTTTACCTTTTTTACTCTCCTGTTATTGTTAAGTTTAAAGTTGATCTCTTAAAACTCGTATTAATTTTTTATATATTATCATGTGACAGTAAGCTAGTTTTGATAGTTACACTTTAAAAGCTTGTATTTAATGTGCTTCAAAGATGAATTTAAATTTCACATCATTACATAATTCAAGTTCATTTTGACATTTTACATATTGGTTTAAATTTTATTTTTATCGATAATATTCGGCCTAATTATAATTTTCTCCTGCAGTACATAGTATTACAAAAAATATTGTCTTTGGTTTTCCACAGATTTTAACTAAAAAGTTATATTAATTTCTCTAACTTTTAGTTAGTATAATAATTTGCTTAAAAAAATATATTGTTATTACAATATTAATATATTATTCCTTTAAATAATCACAATACGTTACCATATCATATTTCTCAATCTTATTCCGTTATTATTGGAATATGATAAAATTTTAAAATTAAAAAGGTTTTGAAATACGTCCTACATGAGATGAGATCATGGAAAGAGACATTAATTTATTCGATGAGATATATATAAATCAAAGACTCAAAATTCTTTGATACAACTAAATTTTTAACGTTCATTTGATATTATCTTTTTTTACTTTTTATTTTTTTTTATAAATACAAAAGTTAATATTTTTATAACCATGTTATCCTGTCAAGTGAACGTAAAAGTGTGATGATATGATAAAAAAAATGTTTTCTTTAATAACTTTTTTAATACAACCTATTTACAAGTGGTATCTCATGATTGATCCGAGACTAATAAAATAAAACATGTTTTCAAAAAGTTATTAAAAAAAATTGTTAACATAATGCTATATATTAATATCTTACCTTTTATATTCACAGGTTTGTCTAACGGGTTACGTGTTCCTGTTGACACTTCCAGAAAACACGTTATTGATCCCTACAGTCCTAGTTTTCATGGCGGGGGTCATCAAATTTGCAGAAAGAACTATTTCTCTTCAACATGCAAGTGCTGACAACTTCCGACAATCTATGATTCAAAATGCTGATCCAGGTCCCAATTATGCAAAGCTCATGGATGAGCTGAAATCAAGACAGGAAGCAGGACTTCCAGCACAAATAGTAACCATGCCAGAAATCTCAGAACAACTTTTGGTCTTTGATGAGTCAGATGATCAACATTCCAAGATACCTTCTAAAGAGGAAAATGATGAGCAAATTGATGGCAATAAACCTTACAAACAATCTCAAGAAAAAGAAACTTCCATTAGTGCCGACTCACAACCAGACACTCCCAAGAGTAAGCCATCTAAAGCTTAAGCTCAGCAACATCAACAGAATAGTATTCATTGTTATAATATTATTTAGCTTAATTATGTTTTCACTCCACGAAATTTGGACTGAGTTGCTTTTCGTTTTTCCAAATTTATTTTGAAAATAACCACTTTCAAACTTTGATTTAGGTCTCCCTCGTGAAGTGGGAGATCCTTCAACTCAGAACGATGATGTCGAAGAGCTTTCGGATTTCCAAGTAATGAAGGGTGCTTATGTCTACTTCAACAAATTCAAAGGGCTGGTTGTTGACATGATCTTCAGCTTCCAGGAACGCAATGAGAGTCGCACTTATTTGCTAAAAAGAACAGCAGTGGATGCTTTGAGAGTGATAGAGGTTGAACTCAACTTCATCTACCAAGCTTTCTACACCAAGACAACCATCATAGAGAGTTGGGTAGGGCTTTTCTTTCGATTTCTGTCCATTGCTTCAGTCGTAGCAGCTTTGGTTGTTTTCATTTTTGACGAAAAGAGGGGTTGCGAACCCTTTGATGTTACAGTCACCTACATATTGTTGTATGGTGCTGTATCCTTGGAAGTCGTGTCCATTTTCATGTTCATTTTCTCTGACTACTCATTTGCAATATTGTACTCTCGCGGCTCTCAGAAAATCAGTGATTCTGATAGTGGCACTGGAGATGACACGGAAGCAACCAAACTAGAAACCACTCTCAGTTGGGTCCTGAAGCTTAAGAAACCCAAATGGTCAAAACACAAGGATAACAAGCCAAAATGGTTAAAAAATGAGGAATACGAAGTTTTGAAAAGATTCGTACTGTTTCGTAGATGGTCTGAAACCATCTCGGCATTCAACTTGATATCACGTTGCTTAGACAAGAAGAATAAATGGTTGGATTGGGTGATTAGAAAAATTGGAGTCGAAGAGTTTGTGGAAAAATGGATATATCAGAAGAAGAGGCCATTGCTTAAGAAACTTTGGATTTTTATATTTAACGAGTTGAAAAGAAAATCTGGGGATGCAGAAGATGTTGAAACTATTCAAAGAATATGTTCCTCTAGAGGTGAGTGGGTTATCCAGGAAGGTGACCTATCACGAGATGATCTGAACAAGTTGATGCGTTATGTGGAACGCAACGATGTCACTTTTGATGAGTGCCTAATTCTGTGGCACATTGCCACTGACCTCTTGTTCTATGTAGAAGATCAGCCAAACGAAACGGACGAGCAGATAAAGAAAAAAATTGATGCTCCTGATCTGGAGAAAGGAAATCATGATGATGGTGAAGATGGTGATAAAGAGGGGCAAAACAAAACGGATGAGAAGAAAAAGAAAGAAAATAATGCTCATGATCTCAAGCAAGAAAATCATGGTGATTGTGAATATGGTGATATTGAACTGCGGCATTTTAGTAAGCTTTTGTCGGATTACATGTTGTACCTCTTGATCATGCAACCTACCATGATGTCTGCTGTTAGGGGAATTGGGCAGAAAAGATTCCTAGACACGTGTGAAGAGGCCACTAACTTCTTTAACAAGAGGAAAAATATTGCTGCTGTAGAGAAAATGAGAGAGGGAGAAGATAAAAGCAACAAGCAGCTTGGAGAATTCATTAAGTTCATCAAAGGGGTAATATATAATCCCCTCTCAAATTATACACACACACCCCAATTACTTGCTCTGAATTTAACACCACTGTTAAAACTAAAAACTAGGCTATCACTCTTCCTAGATTTCATCAAAATTTTATCAGCACTAATTATGTTTTAAAATATCAATCATGTTAAATCATTCATTATATTTATAACTTTTTCTGCCTAGGGGTTAAGTGGCACTCGCTGTGGTAGAATTATTTTGAAAGAAAAAGAAGAGGAGGAAGATGCAAAAGAAGAGGAGGAAGATGCAAAAGAAGAGAAGGAAGATGCAAAAGAAGAGAAGGAAGATGCAGAAAGTAAAATGAAGAAGGCATGCGAGGCACTACATAGTGTGTCTGTGGAATATGAACCCTCTGCTGTGAAGGGAGATAGGAGCAAATCTTTGTTATTTGATGCGTGTAAATTGGCGAGTGTTATAAGACGTTTAGATGGGACGAACAAATGGAGACTGATGGCACAAGTATGGGTGGAATTATTATCATATGCAGCAGCAAATTGCATACCAATCACTCATGTCCAACAACTTAGTAAAGGTGGAGAATTTCTTTCCATTGTTTGGCTATTGATGACTCATTTAGGCCTAGCCAAGCAGTTTCAAATCAAGGAAGGCCATGCAAGGGCAAAATTGGTCGTAAGTGAAGAATATGAGGAGAAACAAAATGAGGGCAAAAGTAGCTAAAAATAACTTGAGTATAACTTGTTGCTTCTTTTTTCTTGTTCAAGACTAGAAGATGTAGAGCCCTTGTTTATTTTCTGTTTGTGGTATCATATTTTTTTTTCTTGAATTACGTAGTCATTTTTGGTAAATAAATAATAGAAGGGATGATAATTTCTAAAGTAAAATTTGTAATATAAATGTGTTCCGGTTTCATATTATATTGATTATTTTGTTGTACGTATTTTTTCTCATTAAATGTTCTTTTTACAACTTGTTTAGAGTAAATTTATATGTTAGACGTAAAAAAAAATATTAAATCGGTTTTAGAATGCATATTAAATCAAGTTTTGAAATTAATTTAATATATGATGTATTGTCTTTTATATATATATATATATATATATATATATATATATATGTATTAGATGTAGAATTGATGTAATATATGTATCTATTAGATCGATTTTAAAGAAATTGATCTTATATTTTTAACTGAAAAACACAAAACAACATCTTTTGAAAGGACTATCTATTGGATAGGTTAATACCATAACCAATCTAATATTTGTATTCATTTTAACAAAAAAAAACCACATATTAGATTAGTTATGACCATAACCGATGTAATATGTCTGTGTATTATATTGATTAATGACATAATCAATCTACTATTTATTGAAAAGTTTTGTTTGCAATTGCAATAAACTCAAATATGTTACATTCAAAATATAACAATACAGTCCAGACAGACAAAATTGGATAGTCATTTAAATTTAACTATGAATTTTACCAAAATTTGTTCTAAATGATAAAGACAATACTAATAATAAATAAATAACAAAAGGAGAGATATATAATGAACTAATTTCTACAATGCAGGAAGTATTTGGCCCATTCAATGCTAATTTCTTCAATAGTCTCATATCCCAATGGTTCAACATTGTCAAAAGGTTGTTGTAAGAAATGTATATATTAGTTATTTTATAACAACATATATCAAAAATTAAGTTTTTAATCACTAGTTAAAAACAGTCTTTTTAACGCACTTAATATGCCTCGGTTTTCACAAAACTGAAGCATATTAAAACGCGATGACATTTTTGTAATTAAGACAAACTTATACACCTCGATTCAATGAGAACCAAAGCCTATAAACTCTACTGCTTCGTTTAGTTACGAAACCGAAGCATAAAATCCTCTGCAACAAAGCCCTACTGCTTCGGTCTTTTACGAACCGATGTCATTGGACATTTATGTTTGGATTTGCCTTCTAACCGAGGCATATAGGTCAATATCTATCTTTCCTCCCACATCTTCTATCATGTTTTCTCGAGGTTTCTCTTCATGCAAACACTATTCTTTGAAGAATATTTCCCACCTCTGTTAGGTTCTCTTCGAAGCATATTTCCCATTTTTCATCTTCCATGGCCATCTTCACAAAGCTCTGCCGTCACGGATGCCGGCCTGTCTACTGTCATTGTCAAGCCCAACAGCTATAGCAGCGAGTTTGCGGCAGAGGAGGTTGGAGATATGTTCTTGGCAACGAAGGATTTGCACTAGGGTTCGAAGGAGGTAGAGAAAGGTTCGTTTTGGAGGTGAAAAAGGACTTTGTGCGGCGTAGCTCCAAGAGGGCGGGTGGGCGGAAGAGGGCTTTAAGGGCGGCGGCGACGGTGGATGGAGGTTTGCGGACGGTTGTAGGGCTTCCTCTCCCAACCGTGTCGGTGGTCTCTATAACCGGATGACGACCTATCTCTCTGTCTCTCTTCAACATTTTAGGGAACACGCACGCATATATCTGCAATATCTTTCCCTAGCGTCGTGATAATGGCGTAATCTAGTGGAGGCTAGCAGTAGTGGAGGCTCAGGCGATGGGCGCCATGGTGGAGCTGTTGCAGCGGTGGCGCACTCGCGGCAAAGGAGCAATTTTGTGATCCCTTTGTCTCGCGATCTGCTGCTGTGGTGGCACTTTCATGGCAGTGGCTGTCTGATGATGTTGTAGGGAGAAAGTTCCGGTGCTAGTTGCATCTCAATGGAGCAGGTTAGTAGACGTTAATCTGAAATAATAACTATGACTTTGTTATCTTCATGTATTTTGTAGATTATTTCTCTGACAACAGCTTTCCCTTTCACTCCATACAACTTCCTTTATCGTTCCAGCAACACTCACTTTTCTCTCAGATATTTTCAACCAAATTGTTGCATACCCACTTCCAAAATTAGCTATGCAAATCGTTTTCACCGTTCATAGTGGAAGCAGCAGAGAAAAGAAAGATGGGACAATAGAATGATGATGGTGAGATCAAGGTGTGGCGAGTCGCCGTACGAAGTGTTCGGTGTGGAGAAAAAAAAACAGCTTCAAGTTCCGTGTGATTGATGAAGTTTACTTTTCATTGGGATCACTGGACATGACACCACAACACCACGCTAAATATTAAATTTTAAATTTGAATATTAATATCTTTATTTTATTTTATTTAGCATATGTTCAATGCTTAATTTAATGTTGTTGTTCCTGTCAAAATTATGTCATTGTATGATATTTGCTAAAAGTATTAGGTATAATAAATAATTTGATTTGATATTTGAGTATTAAATTTATTTTATTGGCTAGTCTTTTTTTATTGAATTTTCCAAGATACTACCTCGGTTCAAAAGAGAACCGAGGCGAAAAGTCCTTTTTAAAAAAAAAAGAGGCAAAATCCTACTACCTCGATTACTTTTGAACTGAGGAAAAATCCTACTCCTTTTGCCTTGGTCCACAATCGAGGTTAAAAGGGGTAGACTTTTTACCTCGCTTGTTAATGCTTTGGTTCCAGAACCGCTGTCTATGGGCGAAAATAACCACTGTCGTTTTCTTCGACTACACTAGTGAATGTTTTACCTCATCTCAAGAATCTTTGAGACCAACACAAGCTATAGTCCACATTGAGTACATAACATAGTGTTAACACTCTAAACTTCCTTGTTGCTTATTACACTAATATATTAAATTGAAGTAATTAATAAATACAAATATAATACAAGTTTATATAAAATAGACTTAATGGAAACTAATACCTTAGGAGCAATCAATTGGAAGTTATGTGAAGATGAAATGAATTTACTTCTCGAGATATTATAAACATTTATAACACTAAAAATTAAGTCATTAGTTGTTTACAATATATTAATATGACAAATAACATTAATTTTGTAACTACCACATATTTGTGTACTATATTTTTAATGGTTAGGAGCATGCTCTTGTGCAATGAAAATAACCAAATGACAGTATTATTTATTGGACAAATAATCATCAATTGTCAATGATATCTATCAAACAAGAAATTTAATTAGTGATTTAAAATTAATTACATAATAGCTAGAGTGAGTGAGTTCCACGTAACATCCCAATTTAAGATACCACGAATAACGAGTAAACCATCTAACTTGTGGAAAATGTGAATTAATTGACTAAAACCTTTTCAAAAACTGTTATATCAATAAAAGAAATAAAATCATATTTATTCAATAAAAATAAATTAAGTCTAATCCTTCTAAGTAAAACTACGGATAAAAACATTATATTATGACATAAACAAAATTGCTCATCAATTAGAACATCTGAAGAATCATTTGATCTGAATAACGATAGGAGTTATATAATCATCGCACAAACACAAAAAGCAAGGTTGAGCTAAAAAAATAAACATCATAACATTTTCATATCATAATAACAAAATTTATCAAGTAAATTCTATGCTCCTACCACTCTAAACAAGATTAATTAAATCAAACTATCCAAACTATTCTTTCCAATCCATACTTCAACTCAGGAACCGCATGCCAACACCATTAATCATTATAAATCTATGTCATCTTTTATACTCTAGCACACACAACTTATTCACCAAAATAGAGCTTTTCCCATTCACTAAAATAAGACTTTCCTATTCACCAAAACAAGACTTACTCCCTAAAGTAGGACTTTTCTCGATCCATCTACCAACAGTATGTAAGAAGACATAGGCTCCCCAATCATATTGCAATCAACACAACAACATTGCATACCACATAATCATCATGGACGTTAATCACAACACCTTATACATCA
Organism: Vigna nakashimae; assembly: GCA_034642375.1. Lineage (NCBI taxonomy): Eukaryota > Viridiplantae > Streptophyta > Magnoliopsida > Fabales > Fabaceae > Vigna > Vigna nakashimae. The sequence goes on along the minus strand of CM067762.1, from coordinate 39,351,994 downwards.
AACCATAAGTTTGAGCAACACCACAACAACATAGGTCAACAATATCAAAACATACCCAAATTCACCCAGACCAACCCGGCAATGCTGGAAAACATTATATCAGTCAAATTAAGCACACTAAATAGCTTGGAACATGTAAAAACCACCATTTTACTTCATAGGACAACTCAACCTAACATAAAAACAACATATCATCCTATTAAACACAACACGGTAACCCCTAAAACATGATATATATTACCTTTCAACCTTGCACAACGTGATATCACATATACACACCTCGGCTTCACACAAAAAACTTTATGTAACAACCCCTAACAATCTCGACATAAACCATTAACGACATAACCTCATGTATACAATACGTCATGTAGAAATAACAAGGCCAAGTGTCTCAACAAAGAGGGGGTGGGTGGAAATTGGTTTCCCTATAAAATGTACTTTCCTCTCTAACTCCAAATCCAATATAGTAACCCAGAAAGAACAACATTTTTCTGTCAACCCTTAGAGGTACCTCACCCTAAGTCACTAGAACTTCTCTAAGTCCAACAACAGGGAACACAACCAGCCTTGATTGTAGATAACTTTGATCTGATATGATATACCTTGATGTGCAAAAAGTGATCAACAATGTTGAAGCTCAAATTTCTTCAAAGAATCTTTATGAATTTCCAAATATGTCAATCTTGATTCTTGAAGAAATCGGGACGCTCCTACAATAATATCTCAACAAATTAATCAGATATGAAAATTATGGATCATAAAAGTTATTGAATACAAAGAGCAATGCGTCTATTTATAAATCTTCTCATGTTTGACATAATTTAATCGATTACTCAAATAATGTAATCGGTTAAGAAATTCCTTCTGAATTAACAAATTTACATTTCACAGCATTTAACAGATTAATAGAAACATGTAATCGATTACCCAAATCATGTAAGCGACAGTATTTAAACATATAACTGTTATGACAGTATGCCTATTCTTGAAAAAGGTTTTCATTCAAAACACAATTTAACCGATTAAGAATTTAATGTAATCGGTTAAGTTCCATACTTCAGCATTTTTGAAAACTTTTTCATTCAAAACGCATCAATGCACTCAGTAAACATGTGCAGGCATAATTACGAGTTTTAATCGATTATAATCATAATGTAATCGGTTAAAACTTGATGTTTGGCCACTGTTAAGCATGTACTGATATCTGATGAATTTTAACATATTATGCAAAGTGTGTAATCGATTAATTCATATAGATATGCAATGTGCAAAGTGTTTTAATCAAATATTCATTTGTAAACAAAGAATAAACATCACAAATAGTTCAAGTACAATTACAAATATAATCAAGCAACGGTTTTGCCATGTCAAAGAAACTATAAAATATTTTTGTTGTCATCATCAAAAATTTATATGTGAAATACAAGTTCAGCTTTTCATAGCTCCCCTTATCAACACGTCATATATAAGACCCATAGAAAATAAAAATAATTAATTTGTGTGCTAAAATAATTAATTGTGATGTGTATTTGTGTGAAGAAGTGTTAAGAAAGTGAATAAAAATTAATTAATATTTGTTTTTATTTTAATTTCGAAAATGCTTGAAAAAAAGGCTTAAGTAGTGTTCAATATATTATCAGCGAATGGAACCTTGGCCTAAGGGTTAATGTGTGTGCATGTGTGTGGGGGCTCTCATGACTTGTCTTCGAATCCCCATTGGCCCAAAATAAGGTTTCCTAACTCCTTTTCTTGATTTTTGAACCTGTTAAAACACACACAACACATAATATTGCTTCGGTAATACATGCAGCACACTGATGAATGGGTCGCACCGCTCACAAAAGTTGATTGCACGAAATTAATGCAGTATAGTTTACTACGAGGTGACTCCTAGGTCGTCTCTCAAGGACCAATTTTGTGGCGGTTCAATCTCAGATCTAACATGAAGTGGGGGGGGTTTTGTAGATGTTTTGTGCGGTAAAATAAAATTGGAAATTGGAATTTAAATAAAACAGAATTTAAAACCTTTTGAAATAAATTTTAAACACTGTAAAACTGAACGGTAAAAGATGGTAAAAATAGAACAGTAAATATCCAGAAACTGTAGAATTGAACGGTGTAGAAAAACATTAAACGATAAAATAAAAGAGACAATAAAAATAGAAAACAATTAACTGGAAATGCAATTTATCAATGCTTTCAACACTTAAATTAAAATCAACAGTACAACTAAAAATAACACGAGCAAAGGTGACACACTTCTACTGCTTCTTCAGAAATTAAAACTACAATTGCACGTTGAAATGGAAATTCAGAGAACGGAAGAGAAAGAGGAAGAGGCGAGAGCCTCTTCCATGGCTGTCCTAAACTACTCTTAAAACTCTACTAAAATCTGATCCTCTCCTACTCTGCCTGCTGCTTCATTTATAGCCCAAAACTCAGACCAACTCCCGTGAGAAAATAGGGCCGTGAGCATCTTTTCCCTGCCTTCTCGTGACTGTCTCCCTAGCTTCATGACTTCTTTTTGCAATAGCCAATATGAGCAAAAGGTGGGTCCTTCATTTGGCTTCTTCTTCCTTGTCCGTAGCCTCCTCATCTCCCAAGCTGCTGGGTTTGTTCAACATCTCCTTCTCCCTTTCTCTTCAAGCTTGCTGCTGTGCACGTGGAGGCTTCTTGTAGTTTGCTGGACGTTTGATGGTTGCTGCTGCTGGTGGACGTGCTTCCATCATCAATCACCATGGTGCTCTCCAAAGCTGCTGGACCGACAAGACCAATCCTTCTTCCCTTGCTGGATGTATGAAAATGGACGTGGTGCTTCTCTTCTGGCGTGTGGCTGCTGTACGTGCAAGTGTGGGCAGCTGCACCTCCATTTTCTCCCTTCGATGGGTTGCTGGACCAGCTACACTACTGGATGTAGCAGCTGCTTTGGTGATCTTTAGCTGGCCGTGAATCACGCTTCATTCTTCTCCAAACACCTTCATGCCTTGCTGGATCGTGCATGCCATCTGCTGGAGTTGGAAAAACCGAGAGCTCTTCCTTCATGTGCGTGATGGTGCTAGAGCTGGATCAGTTGCTGGATGAAGGTCTGGATGCATGGATGTCTGGACGAAGCTGCACCGCTTGCTGGATGTGTGATGGCTGGACCAGCTGCTGCTTATGGGATGTGGAGTGTGCGTGTGTAGCTGCTCCAAATGCTTCTCTTTCTAAAAGTGTGGTGGTTCCCACCTTAATTCCAAAACATAATGCTTTTCCAAATTCTGTTTCTGGTGTAAGAGATATATCCGTGTACTTTAGCCGTCCAAATAATGCATCCAGCTTACACCAATTTTAATCTTATCCATGGCCTCCACTCTTTTGTTTTGTTGTCTCCCACTTCTTCCAATAATAGGAAATTCTCCATCTCGTCTTAGGAGCCGTGAGATGTCTCTCTCTTACGTCAAGTGTTGCCAAATTCCTTGGACAATTTCGTTTTTCTCCTTAGCAACAAAGGCGCTATTCCAGTTTGTGTGGGTTAGCTTCATTCACGTGGCCCCTCCATCATTTTACTTCAACTCCATTATGTGCTGGATAGCCAAATTGATTTTTCCGAATGCTTGTGGCCCCCTCATGTCTTCACGTTTTGTTTCAGCTATTCCCATTCTCTTTTATCAATTAAAACAAGTGTCATGTGATCCAAGACCGTGTATTTCTTTTGATTGGTGGCCAACATTCTGTTCCAATTATTGAATATAAAACGAAATGCACCCTTTCTCCACGTCTAAGAAGTGTTATTCTTGGATGAAAAACTTTGGATGGAAGCTGGCATTACATTTCTCGGTTCAAGATATACCAATTCCACTTCCATTTTTCCAATTTCAACCGAGAGCTATCCAAAGGCCATGTGCTATTTCATTTGTGATTTTTATTCTCAAACAATTTGCTTGCTTCAAGAAGAAGTTAGTCCTTAATTTTATCCAATAATTTTCCTACAATAAATAATGCATATAATTAGTTTTAGATAATTCAAATTAATTAAAATTAGAATTTCTGGTCAATTTAAGCACAATTAGTAAAAACGGGGAAATACCGGACAATTAAGCACAATTCCCTTATTAATTCTAGTACAATAAACTAAGTGAAGTGAATAAAATATCGACTCATCAAAATAGACCACACTTAGTCTTTTGCACTCCTGGGCGAAATCAAGACTCAAATCAGGGAATAGTTCAAAGGACTTTCACGAAGACTGACACAAATGCAGCAGACAGAAAAATATAAAAACTCACAAGAAAACACATAAAATTTACACAGTTCTCAAAAAGTCTGGACAGAGGAAAGAAGTAGAAAATATCCAACACGTAATCAAGAAAAGTAGATACTTATAGAAATTATCCAAGCAATTCAATACGTAGAAAAATAATTAATAAGCTTAAGAGGTGATTTGAAAATAACAAAACCTCACAGATGCACTATAGTGTTTCTCTCAAGTGTCTAGGATAAATAATAATATCAGCTCGATGTACTCAAGAAAACAAACACAAGTAGACTTGGCAAGCTTCTAATTATCAATACTTAAAACATATGCATGTTCAGATCAAAAGGTCTTTACTGGGTTGTAATGGGGCCAAGGACAGGGGAGGATAAATTTGGATAAGTAGCTATAGCTCAGAAGAAATAGAGGTGCACTAGGGAAAAAATGTAAACACAGTGAAATCTCACCCAAACCTCTAATTCAATCCTCTTCTCGACTCCATTATTTACAAAATTATTTTTCAATTTTTCTCTTTTTCTCATCATTTTTTTTTTATCCTGTCTTCTTTTTTCTTTTTCTTTTTTTTTTTTTTTTATCACACAACAGGATATAAATTATCATTTCAAAACATGATGAGGAACCAACTAGCCAATTCATCAGAATTCCCAAGGAGACCACACTTATTCACAAAATACTTCTATAGCTCCAGACTTTCCTAAGGTTAAGGGAATCATTTGTTTTTCACTTAGGATCAGTGTATGAGCTTCAACACAAAGAAATATATACAGTATAGGCTCAAAGGGGTTATCCAAGGATAATAACAAGGTAGGCTTATTTGGCTAAAGAGGCTCAAGAATAAAATTGCCTTTATCACTTCTAAACATGCATATAAATCAAGTATATCAATAAGAATCAAGCCAAGGCATATGTGCAAGAAATCAAGATACATATCACACACAAGAAAGAAAATTAAGTGGCTCAAATCTCACACAGGGTATTCGTCACAATCAAATCAACCTCTTAAACATTATAATCATCTTCCAAGCAGAGAAAAGCAAGGATTTCCAACCATAAGTATTAAGTAAGTGAAGGAAAAATCTACAACTTAAACATCATCCAGAAATCAAAAGAAAAATGTAAAATTTATTGCACACAAAACTCGATAAAAAAAAAATAACTTAAAAGAGAAAAAATTTAACACTCAAAAACAAAAAATTTAACACACAAAATACAATCTAACAGAAAAATCAAAATTTCTTCCCAGTAGACCACACTTAAATCACACAATGTCCTCAGTGTGTTACAATCATCAGATTATCAATTTCAGAGCAGTCAATAATATAGACAAGTGCAATAAAAAGTTAGGAAAAATGGGAAGAAATTTTTCAGTAACATCCATCAGCAGATGTTATCAGGGACATCCATCAGCAGATGTCTTAAACACCTAGCACCCATCAGTAGATGCTAATATTTTTTATTATTTTTATTTATTTATTTTATTTTTTATTTTTATTTTATTTTTTTTTAATTGAAAAAGGAGACCGGCACTGTGACAACAGTCTCGGTGACAAAGACCGGAACTGTTGCTACAGTGGAAAGCAATCTGGCTATAAAAGAGGCACTCCTCCGCGTCCAGCGCCATTTCTGATCCCTCACTCTCTCTCTACTCCTCTCTCTGCTCTCTCCCCACTCTCCTCTCTTCTCTGCTCTCTCTGCTCTCTCTCTGCTCTCTCTCGAGCGTCTGGATCTGCGAGGAAGCTCTGCCACCGTGCCATCTGCTGAAGATCTGAGATCTGCGCAGAGCCTCTGCAAGCCTACTTCTCCAGGTAAGTCTTTCTTCACTAAGGATCTCCTTTTCTCTCTGCTTGCTTGCTCTGCTTCTCTTTAAGCTTTTAGATCTTTCATTTCCGTTTTTTCATTTCCTGCTTTCTTTTCATGCTTTCATTTCTCTTCTTTTCCATTGTTATTTACTTGCGCTTTCTCAGCTTTCCTCTTTCCTGCTCTCCCTTTCTTCTTCTTTTTTTTTTCTGCTTTATTTTTTTTTAAAGAAAAACACATAAAACACAACTGTCAAAAAAACTTAAGGGGTATATAGGCTGGAAACCAGACGTTAATCTCCCTTCGATTGAAGGTATTGCAGAGACAATCGGGTAGAACAACGCCACGTACCCCACTTAAAACTAAATAAACACATAAACAGAATATACAAGAACAATATGGACAAGGACAACTGGACATAGATCCGTTTAGGACCCTTTTGCAAGGACCATGAAACAGATCTGAGACCAAAAACTGAAACATCAAATACAGACTGGACAAAATAAATCTAAAAGGAAACAAGAACAAATAAAGAAAACAGAGAACTAATCTAATTTTTTTTTTATGCTTCTCTTTTTTTTTTAGTTCTTTTTATTTTTTTTTTTTATGTTTATTTTTTTTTTATGTTTTTGTTCTTTTTTTATTTTTTATTTAAGTATTTGTATATTACGAGAGGAAGGATGAGTGATACGGAATCAGAGAGATATACCAGTCAACGGTGGCGTCCTACCGACGATCAAATCAAGATGATGACCAAAATATTCAACTATGGGGTCACACACCCAAGCCGAGCGCAAGTCGTCGAGATCGCGTCTCGACTAAGGGCTTTCGGCGAAGCCAGTGAATACAACGTACACTGCTGGTTCAACAACCACGGCAATCGGGTCAAGCGCTGGCAAGCGGAGATAGACCCTACTGGCACTCTCTTTTCACAACTGCCGCTGTACATGTACGGTAAGACTCTGATCAAATCTCTATTTTTATTGAAAATTTTCACTTCCTCTTCTATAATTAACACAAGTTATTTCTTTTTTTATTTTTTTATTTTTTATTTTTTGTTTGAAAGAAAACAACTGGGTGATAATGAGGGCACCGAGGCTGCTGAATCTGTTTCCCGTTCCGATCATCATCGATGACGACAGAAATGAACGAGAAATTCTTCCACCAAAGCCTCCGCTCGTGACTTTTCGAACCAGAGCTCCCTCAACGGAGCTCTCCCTTAGACCACCACAACCAGCTCGAGAATTCTTCCAGTTTTAATGTTTTATGTTATTTTTTATTTTTATGTTTTTGTTGGCCGAGTGTGGCCAGAATATGGACAAGGCATGTAATCTGAACAATTATATTTTTTTATGTTTTTTTTTTTTTTTTTTTGTTTTTATTTATTATGGTGTGTAATATTAACGATCACTAAAGATCGACCCCCGAACATCTTTTATTTTCACATATGAATCTACTGCAAATTTTATTTTCAGATCTGTTCAATCTCCATTTTTCCATTACTGTAATTTTTGCATTGATGAATGAAATCTCTCTTAGTCTAAACAAAATTTTCAATCAAAGATCTGATGAAACAACTAAGAAATTATTTTACAGTGAAGAAAAATAAGGGAAAAAAAATGAGATCTGAAATGAAATTTTTATTGGTATGAAATAATAAGATACTGAGGGTCGAAATAAAATCAAAGAATACGCAAAACAATTTTTGAATTTTTGAATTTTTTTTTTTTTTATAAGGATAACAATGTGAAAACTAAGAAAAAATAATTATACATATCAGAATACAGATTTGGCACGCTTTTAAACAAAAAAAAAAATTTATCACAAAATATTTTTTTTTTTGTTTTTTTATTTTTTATTTTTAAAGATAACAATTACAAAAACTAAGAAGAAAAGGAAAAACAAACTTAAAAGAAAAAAACAAAATGCAGAATCTCCCCCAGACCACACTTAAACTACAATGTCCTAAACGTGTTCTAAGCATAAGATCATCAATTAAAACACTAAACAGATAAAGGACAAATGCAATAAAAGTAGGAAAATGGGGAAGAAAGAAAAAGAAAACTCCCCTGGATTATGGTGGCAGTTGCCAATTTTGGACTTGTAGGGAGAGGTTTTCCACTTCATGATCCAGCACGGAAGTTTTGAGGAGGAACTGCTTCATCCTCCAGATCTGATCAAGCAATGAAATGTCTTCCATCGCTGGATCTAAGCAGAAAAAATTGTTGATGATTGGGTTCAGCAGGTGCCAATTGATTTTCAAACCGTTTTGTAAGCTTGCACCTTTGTCTTCAATTGTGGGTGTTTGTTGATCAAATTCAATTGTACCTCCTGCAATAGGGTTAGTGCAAAATGGTTCCACCGAAATTTCATGCAAAGGTAAAACACCCAAATCCAGTGTAACAAGCTGAACCTCAGATACATCCTCAGAACATGAATCAATTTTAAAATTACATGCATTATCAACCACAGACTCATATTCATGTTTAGTGCATGGAGAATAAACATTTGAATGTGATAGTAAAAAGCAATTCTCATCATGCACAGAGGAAAAATTAAAATCAGACTCAGCAACAATATAATCATTAGCATACCGATCATCATCACAATCAACCGAATAATCAAATTGTGGTATGCTTACCTCCACTTCCTTGAAGATTTCTAGAGTGTGGGAAGGTGAAGGTGGTCTACCTGGTTCAGGATTACTGCTTACTTCTGCCGGGTCCCCAAAATTTTCATCAGTCTCCTCAGGTGCAAGAGTGGCCATCTGCCTGATCTGATCACTCAGATTCTGTATGGCAGCTTGAGTTTCCTGCTGGAACTCCATGCTCTCTTGCTTGAACTGCATGTTCCCTTTCTGAAACTGAATGTTCTGCATTGTCATCTGCTCTAGTAACTCCTTTAATGTAGGTTCAGAAGTAGAAGGCTGAGGAGTTATTTGAATAGGAGAATCATACTGCTGACTCTCATATTGTGGAACTGGCTCCCAAAGAGAGCTCTCAGAAATTGGATGATGGAACATATTGTTCTCATCATAAAAATCAGCAGATTTAAAATCAAAGTAATATGCAGAATAAGAATCATAATCACAGACATTGGCAGAATAAGCATTATTCACAACATTAAAATAGGTAGACATGGAAAAATAAAAAGTAAAAACTAAAAACTAAAAATTACGAATCAGATAAAACAAAACACATTTATACATGCTACAAGCACACACAAGACAGAACATCAATAGTAAAAATTTTTAATTAATTTTTTTTTTTTTTTTTAATTTTCAAAATTTTTTTTTTAATAACAACTAAATACAGAACATAGCACAATTAAACACATATATACACAATATATATTAACACAGCATAATCGAAAAACACAGCAAAAATCTAAAACAAAAAACCTGGAACTGAAGTGACAACGCCGCCAAAATTTGTTGAAGGTGTCGTTATCGCCTACAGAAATATACAAGACAAAACACACAAAACAAACATATTAACAGAACAAAACTTTATACAACAAAAATCTAAAACCAAACCTCCATTGGTCCCCGGCAACGGCGCCAAAATTTGATGAACGGGTCGCACCGCTCACAAAAGTTGATTGCACGAAATTAATGCAGTATAGTTTACTAGGAGGTGACTCCTAGGTCGTCTCTCAAGGACCAATTTTGTGGCGGTTCAATCTCAGATCTAACATGAAGTGGGGGGGGGTTTTGTAGATGTTTTGTGCGGTAAAATAAAATTGGAAATTGGAATTTAAATAAAACAGAATTTAAAACCTTTTGAAATAAATTTTAAACACTCACTAGTGCAGCGAGGGGCTTTTACCGCGGTTGATTTTCACTATACGTCGCGGTTCTTGAACCGCGGCATATTCAGACGCGGTAGTAAGTCAGACACTTTATGCCGCGGTTCTAACCGCGGTATATAGGCTGCGGAATATGCCGCGGTTGTCTTGGGAACCGCTGCCTAAATTCATTTTTTTTTTAAAAAAAAATTAAAAAAAAATTAAAAAATGCACTATATGCCGCGGTTGTGGTTAGAACCGCGGCATATTTGTCTCGTTTTTAAATATGACGCCTGCACTCCAAATATACAATATGACGCCTGCACTCCAAATATCTATTTCTTTTCCATAACTACGACGCAATACCTCGGGAGCAACATAGTAAGTTTGACCTGGCAATAGAAACTCTGAAAACTTATCCTATCAAAGCTTTCACGAATTGATGAGTCAACTTAATATTGATGCCCAAATGGTTCACCAGTAAAGTATAGAACAAAAGAAAATCAGCATCCGAAGTAGCACAACAATGCAAACAGAAAATAAACAAATCAGAAATAAATAACATCAAAGCGAAAAAAGGAACAAAATTTCTATCATGGTTCAGCGCTTACTGCCTCCTGAATATCTAAAACAGGGAGGGGGTGAAAGTGATGGTAACCTTCTTCAATGAAAACAGAGAGTCCAAAATCAGTAGCCTTGAGCGTAGCATCGTCATCCTTAGAAGAGAGCAGGAAATTTTCGGGCTTGAGATCGCGGTGCAAGACTCCCATGAAGTGGCAAATGTGAACAACATTGACAATGGCGCGGCAGAGTGAGGCGGCGGCTCTCTCAGAGTAATGACCCTGGGCGATGATCCGGTCGAATAGCTCCCCGCCGGCGCAGAGTTCCATTACAAGGTGGACCGACATCCTGTCCTCGTACGCCCCCTTGAACTCCACGATGTTGTTCTGCCCAGACAAATGCTGCATGATATGAATCTCCCTCTTCATATCCTCCCTGTCCGCCTTCGACACCAGCTTCCTCTTCAGAATCGACTTGCACGCGTACGTGATTCCGGTGGCATTCTCCGTGCACAGATACGTTACCCCGAATTGCCCTCTTCCCAGTTCCTTCCCCAGAGTGTAGTACTTCTTTATATCCTCAAAGGGTTTGCCCAGAATCGTGGTGTCGGGTTTCTGCACCGCCCTCGCATTCTGGGTCGGAGAAAGATTGGGTTTTGGTGCACTCGCTACCACCTCCGACGGTCTTTGTGGTTTGGGAGGAGGTGATGTTTGAGCCTGAGCAACAGTGGTGGTAGGTGGTGGGATTTTTTCTCCTTGCTGCCGTGACAACCCATTTTCTGCTGGGAAGGATTTGGGAGAAGATTGAGAAAAGAGTGAGAGAATGAGATGGAAGGAGGTAGTTTACCGTGGGATTTTTTCTCCTTGCTGCCGTGACAACCCATTTTCTGCTGGGAAGGATTTGGGAGAAGATTGAGAAAAGAGTGAGAGAATGAGATGGAAGGAGGTAGTTTACAGTGATGTGGGCAGAAAGTAGAAAAGAGGGATAAAAGGCAGCTACTGTCCAAGTCCAAGTTTTGTTTTTTAAGGGGGAATATACCGCGGTTAACCCCCACCCGCGGCATATACTAATTTAAAAAATTCTCAGGAATGGCATTTTTGAAATTATTTTCAAACTATATGCCGCGGTTCAGCGGGCAACCGCGGCATATACCTCGAAATATTTCAAATAAACATTAAATTAATTTCATATATGAGAATATGCCGCGGTTCTCTGGGGAACCGCGGCATATACCCCTGAAACGTGTTCAACACAACCCCAACTGCCTTTCACAGAATTTGAAAAGTTACAGGGGGTATATGCCGCGGTCCTCTGGGGAACCGCGGCATATACCCCCTGTAACTTTTCAAATTCTCTGACCCAGTCAGCACCTGCAATAAATTGACAGGGTATATGCCGCGGTTGTGCAGAGAACCGCGGCATATACTCTGTTATTTAATTTTTTATTCATACGTGGCGTCAAAGGCAATGGTTGACCGGGGTATATGTCGCGGTTCCCAGTAGAACCGCGGCATATAGGTTCGTTTTATTTACAAAACTGCCACCGCGCACCATTATGCTGCGGTTTTCGTTGAACCGTGGCATAATGTGCGCTGTAAAAACCCGATTTTTTACTAGTGACTGTAAAACTGAACGGTAAAAGATGGTAAAAATAGAACAGTAAATATCCAGAAACTGTAGAATTGAACGGTGTAGAAAAACATTAAACGATAAAATAAAAGAGACAATAAAAATAGAAAACAATTAACTGGAAATGCAATTTATCAATGCTTTCAACACTTAAATTAAAATCAACAGTACAACTAAAAATAACACGAGCAAAGGTGACACACTTCTACTGCTTCTTCAGAAATTAAAACTACAATTGCACGTTGAAATGGAAATTCAGAGAACGGAAGAGAAAGAGGAAGAGGCGAGAGCCTCTTCCATGGCTGTCCTAAACTACTCTTAAAACTCTACTAAAATCTGATCCTCTCCTACTCTGCCTGCTGCTTCATTTATAGCCCAAAACTCAGACCAACTCCCGTGAGAAAATAGGGCCGTGAGCATCTTTTCCCTGCCTTCTCGTGACTGTCTCCCTAGCTTCATGACTTCTTTTTGCAATAGCCAATATGAGCAAAAGGTGGGTCCTTCATTTGGCTTCTTCTTCCTTGTCCGTAGCCTCCTCATCTCCCAAGCTGCTGGGTTTGTTCAACATCTCCTTCTCCCTTTCTCTTCAAGCTTGCTGCTGTGCACGTGGAGGCTTCTTGTAGTTTGCTGGACGTTTGATGGTTGCTGCTGCTGGTGGACGTGCTTCCATCATCAATCACCATGGTGCTCTCCAAAGCTGCTGGACCGACAAGACCAATCCTTCTTCCCTTGCTGGATGTATGAAAATGGACGTGGTGCTTCTCTTCTGGCGTGTGGCTGCTGTACGTGCAAGTGTGGGCAGCTGCACCTCCATTTTCTCCCTTCGATGGGTTGCTGGACCAGCTACACTACTGGATGTAGCAGCTGCTTTGGTGATCTTTAGCTGGCCGTGAATCACGCTTCATTCTTCTCCAAACACCTTCATGCCTTGCTGGATCGTGCATGCCATCTGCTGGAGTTGGAAAAACCGAGAGCTCTTCCTTCATGTGCGTGATGGTGCTAGAGCTGGATCAGTTGCTGGATGAAGGTCTGGATGCATGGATGTCTGGACGAAGCTGCACCGCTTGCTGGATGTGTGATGGCTGGACCAGCTGCTGCTTATGGGATGTGGAGTGTGCGTGTGTAGCTGCTCCAAATGCTTCTCTTTCTAAAAGTGTGGTGGTTCCCACCTTAATTCCAAAACATAATGCTTTTCCAAATTCTGTTTCTGGTGTAAGAGATATATCCGTGTACTTTAGCCGTCCAAATAATGCATCCAGCTTACACCAATTTTAATCTTATCCATGGCCTCCACTCTTTTGTTTTGTTGTCTCCCACTTCTTCCAATAATAGGAAATTCTCCATCTCGTCTTAGGAGCCGTGAGATGTCTCTCTCTTACGTCAAGTGTTGCCAAATTCCTTGGACAATTTCGTTTTTCTCCTTAGCAACAAAGGCGCTATTCCAGTTTGTGTGGGTTAGCTTCATTCATGTGGCCCCTCCATCATTTTACTTCAACTCCATTATGTGCTGGATAGACAAATTGATTTTTCCGAATGCTTGTGGCCCCCTCATGTCTTCACGTTTTGTTTCAGCTATTCCCATTCTCTTTTATCAATTAAAACAAGTGTCATGTGATCCAAGACCGTGTATTTCTTTTGATTGGTGGCCAACATTCTGTTCCAATTATTGAATATAAAACGAAATGCACCCTTTCTCCACGTCTAAGAAGTGTTATTCTTGGATGAAAAACTTTGGATGGAAGCTGGCATTACATTTCTCGGTTCAAGATATACCAATTCCACTTCCATTTTTCCAATTTCAACCGAGAGCTATCCAAAGGCCATGTGCTATTTCATTTGTGATTTTTATTCTCAAACAATTTGCTTGCTTCAAGAAGAAGTTAGTCCTTAATTTTATCCAATAATTTTCCTACAATAAATAATGCATATAATTAGTTTTAGATAATTCAAATTAATTAAAATTAGAATTTCTGGTCAATTTAAGCACAATTAGTAAAAACGGGGAAATACCGGACAATTAAGCACAATTCCCTTATTAATTCTAGTACAATAAACTAAGTGAAGTGAATAAAATATCGACTCATCACACACCAACACTCCATGCCACATAACAAACTGGAATAAACATGAGATTACATAAAATAATCAGTCATACATATATAAGATTTAACTCCCCTTACCTCTAATATAAGCAAAACCCCTTGTTGTAATCCACTTCCAAACACATCCCCCTCCTCAACCTCTCTAATCTAGTATTTATAACCTCTAAATTGGCCTAAAACTACCTTTGGCCCTTGAACATAATGAAAAAAACACTTAACTAAAGTTACTATTTTGAATCTAACAGAAGAAAAGAAAGGAAATAAACTAAAACCTATTATAAAGTTAATTATTTTACCTTTAAAACTTTAACTGATACTCCATACCATGAGATATAATATCCAATATCTTCTTCGTATCATAATTGCATGTTAGCAATGTGTTGCCTTTAGGAAACATGTCACTCAACAACTTAAGTAATTTTGTGAAACTTTTATCTGTCCACCTATTTCTTGCCTTCATAATGAACAATTTTAATACCGTTGACAATTGAGTATACTTAGTGCATTTTTGATACAAAGGTTATTTTGCGTTATTACACAAGTTTTCATATACATGACAACGTCGGAATGAATCATGTCCACTAACAGATCATCTATCTCTAAATCAACTCCTTCTACTTCTACTTGAGACTCGTCTACACTTGGCATGTCATGTCCACTTTGTGGAGTTCTTTACGAATCCATCACAAAGCACATGCTCTCAAATAACTTTAGTTGGTAGCTTTTCTCCTTTAAGTAATTAACGACGGACAATAGAACCTTCCATTATTATCCAAAATATTCATCATTTCAAATTCATGAAATTTATTTACTCTACTCTCATACTGATTTATTATGCATAAAAAATTTATCCAACTTTGATCATTTTTGTGCTTATAAACTAAAACCTCTACTTTTAAGTGGAACTAAGAAGAACCCAAACATGCATAACACAAACAATTAATTAATTCATTTGGTTGTCTACACGTCAAAATCAATGTTTTATATTATTTACCTTCCTTGATTTTCTCATGTGAGGGTAGTAGGTTCACAATATCCTCTTTTGAGGCCAAATAAGTTATCTTATATTCACTGTCAACTTTGCTAATACGATAGCGAATGCAGAAGGCAATACACAAACATGAGGATAAGCAAACATATGTGAGGATAGCAAAAAATGGAGGAGACTAATGGAGGAGGAGCCACAACGACGGTATGTTCTTATATCGACAACGAAGACGAGGAATGGAAGAGAGCAAATGAGAACGAGAAGAAATGGAAGAAGGAGAGGGAACTGCTCATGAGAATGTGAAGTCGTGAAGAAGGGAGAAGGTAGGGATTGAAGTAATTGTAGAAGCAATGAGGTGAAGCGCGAAAGCTTGGAGAAGAAGATTAAACATTTTATACCGGTTATAATGACCAACCGATATAGAAAATCTTCTCCATCACTCTCTATACTAGTTATTCTAATTTATTACAATTTTGTCACCATACCACTTTCTATATTGATTCTAGGTCCAACCAGTATAAAAAAACTTTATAATTTAATATAATTTTGCTATCGTGTCATTTTCCATTCCAATTTTAAGTTCGATGAGTATAGAATATTTCAAAAAACTACCTCCAAACTACTTTCTATACCTGATAAATTATAACTGGTATAGAAAAACCAAACTTTTGTTATACAAAGTATAAAGTATAAGAGAGAAGTAAGGTAACATAGAATTTAAAACGAGTAGGTTTACTCTTAGTAATTTATATCTTGAAATACTATTTTGTAATTGAACATTATTTTTTCTTATCTTTATGTAAAAGGATTGACGCAAATATTTTCAATTAATATATTTCTTATCACTGATAAAAGAAATACATCAATTAAGTGACTCTCATATTTAAAGACATATATTGCAGAGTATTTAAAATGGATATTCCAAAATTTCTAAAAACATTTTATTGCAACTTCAAGCATCCATTGTGAAATCCCCTTTTCCTTCTTTATAAAATTTTGTTATACAAAATCAATATCTAAATCTAGACAATAAAGAAAAAGATTTAAGTCTTTAATAATATGATAATTTAAAACTAAAAATTTAGTTTTTAATTTTATTATTATTTGAATTGACTAAAATTTAGTCACTAAAATAGATTAAAATGACTAAAAGTTAATTTCCATTTATATCACAATGAGGGATTAAAAAATTATTAAAAAAATACTTTTTAATGATCACTAATTATTAAAAATAAATTTCTAATATATTATAAAGTTTTATTAATAATAAAAATTATTTTAGATATTAGTAATTTTTAGTTTATAAAATAAATTTTAATTCAATTATTATAATATTAATCTCTAAAATAATATATATTTAATTAATTTCTTATATTGTTACTAACAGTTTGCTAAAATAATATTACACGGTAAATTAATTTATCTAAAGTAATATGTGTTTAACAATATTACAATATTGCTATAGTAACATTTTTATTAAATATATTTATGAAAATGCTCCTAAAACTAATAAATCCTGTAGTCAGAATCTTTCTATTGCGTGTTTCAGTTTGGTTTGGTTTCAACCGTGGAAATGGAATCATTCATTTCCCTCGAATAGAAAAGATGAAATATCTGTTACATAGTTCCAAGAAAAGAATATAATTCCAAGCTTATAGTTCTTGGTGATAGATATGAGACAAACAAGCAATACTATTGCCTTCTTCATTTCAACACCACAAGTTGGAAAACAAAAAAGTGAAGAAAAACACTTCATCATTCTCTGTACTCTCAATATCATTACCATCCTAGCTCCCTCCTCCTTCAATCATGGCCTCAGACATTGCTGAAATGCTTAAAGAAAACTTCTTGGAATTTTTCAAAGATAGTGAGTCTTTTAACCTATCACCTATCTCTTCCCTATTGAAAGAAATAGAAGCAGAATTCTCAGAGTACAAAGGATTCTGGTCACCTCCACCTGTTGAGTCCCTACGTGATTTGTACCAACTGGATCATGCAATTGCCGAGTGTCGTGCAAAGAAGAAAACCTTCTCCATGTTCTCACGTTTTGATCCAGTGGAACGTGCCAACGAGAACGTGTTGAAAAGTATCAAGAAGAATCTCCATGACGTGAGGAACTCCAAAAATAATATTAATGAATACTCAACCTTCCCCTTGTTCTCTTCATGCAGGTACCCCACAGGAAATGATGCACCAGACCTTTCAGTATTCGATGGAGAAATGGAAAAGATCGTGACGTGGCTTGAATCCAATAATGGGTTCAAGGCCATTGGTGTTCATGGAATGTGTGGCACGGGAAAGACCACTCTTGCCAAAATGGTTCTGAGTGATTCACGAGTCAAAGACAAGTACAAGGAGCCCATATGGGTGTGTTTGTACGACTTGCAATCAAAAGAAGAAATGGATATTAGGATTGTTAAGGAGATGTTGGCACTTTTGGATGATGATCCTGATCTATTGGCGGAGGAACCTGAAGATAAGTGGCTGGTGAAAAATCTTCATGATAAACTCTTGGATCAGAAGAAGTACTTGATTGTGTTGGATGCTGTGTGGCATTGCAACGATTGGTTTAATAATTTGTTCTGTGTTGATCAAGATGGTGGTGATACGAGCAAAGAACTCTTTTCCCAAGCCTTGCCCAAAGAAACTGGTGGTGCTGTCATTGTCACCAGCAGACAAAAGGAAGTCACTACTAAATTGGTGCGTGAAGAGAATTTGATTCATCTTAAGCCTTGGGATGATGAAAAATTGAAGAACTTTGTGAAGAAGTGTTTGAAAAACCAAGATAAAATCACTGAGGAAAACATTAACTGTGTTGCTTATCATTGTCATGGTAATCCTTTTGTTGCTGCAACCATCTCAGGTTGGATAGCTGAGCAGATCACCAAAAAGTCAGATACTAATTGATCTATACATACAGTGTGCGTGTTTATGGTCTTGTTGTTTTGTTTCGAGATTTACTTTTAACAGAAGCATCAATTTTCATGTCCTTTGAATAAGTTTATACCATCCTTATGATATGGTTAAAATGAATGTAAAAGGTATAAGAACTTAGGGAAGTTCATTCTCATCTTACAACTGTGAACTTCTGTATAAGTAAATTTCCAAAAAAAAGTATTAGATGCAATATATATATATATATATAAGACTTTCAAAAGTTTCATAAATGCATGCAAATGAAAATTGACGAGTAAATGCAGAAACGTAAATGACTTCAAAAGTTGTATTTTGAAAGACTACACATGGAGAAAATTAAAGCGATTGCGCTTCAAGAAGAAAAATAGATTGAGGTGAAAGGATTCTGTAAGTGCTTTTTTTTTTCAATAAAAAAAGAGGTATACTGTCCCAAATTCCAATTCATATACAAAGCACACAATTTATTAGAGATAACCTACGTTCATACTATAATGTCTTGCTAACCTACGTTCATACTATATTCTTCGAACATGGAGGTATTTTTGTATGAATTTTTTTTCTGAAGTTAATATCATTAAGCAAATGCAAATTAAAGTAATATTTAAAAATAATGGCTAAGGCTAATACTTTAATTAAGAATTTAGTTTCGGGTGTAACCTCTTATATATCAAAACAATACATCAAAATTCTAGATAAATTTATTGATTTTATTCTATAATATCATTATAAAAATTCAAATAAATTTCCTCATAGTGGCAAGTCAGAATAAATGAGCTAATAATATACTCATTTAAATCTACAAAGATACACTTCCAATTATAAGTCATATTATTTAGGAATAATGAACTAATAGCTACTCATTTAAATTTCCAAGATTATACCTCTAACTAATACATCAAATTTTTATTTATCATTTTATAATTAATATATATATATATATATATATATATATATATATTTACAACAATTACTAAATATTAAACCCAAACAATATAGATGAACAACTAAAACCATCATATAGTTGAAGGTATTAAAAGAATCAGGTGAGGGTTACCTCAATCAAATCAAAATAATAATTAAAATGAGATTATGAACCTCTACCGTAAATAAATTAAGTAAATAAATTAAATAAATCAAAATAATAAATCAAAATAATATTGATCATCTCATTAAATAAATAGAATAATAAATATAAATAAAAATAAGGTTACGAATATCTCATTAAATAAATTAAATAAATAAAGATATCGACAGAAATACTACAATCTAGCATATTAATAAAGTCACGTAAAGATTCGCTACAAAGATTATAATCTTTATAAGAATAAAAGTTTTAATCAAAGAAGCAAGAAAATCTTTTCTTAAAGAATCAAAATGCATATAATATGACTCAAAAGTGTATACATTAGCCTTTGGTACCTCTATATATATGTAGATAAGTTTAAGAAAACTTATAAACCCTAACATAAAGCCCAAAGATAAAAGTTATTTGCACTGATTCCAACTGCGCAATAATTGTATTAAATTCATTAATATGACGAATAACTTTGTTACCTTCACCCATTTTCAAGTTGACAAATTTGTGAATCAAATACACTTTATTTGTTGTGGATGGTTTCTCATACATATTTGATAACGTCTATATCAAATCAGCTCCAAGTGTCTCTTGGTAGTCCTCTATTTGGATCTTCCAGAACCCGAAGTCATTGTGATAAGAACCAACTTTTTTTTGATATGGAAGATTAGACAATGTTACAATCGCAAAGCATAGCTCTTGATACCAATTATTAGAAACAAGACAATAAAAGAATGGAAGAGAAAAATAAACAGCTCTACAATTTAACGTGATTGGGTTATAATGTGTATGTTTACGTCTAGGAAATATATTTATTTGGTGCATTTGTAAATCTTACTTAAGATTGCTTATATAGCAAAATGGAAAGTAAGGTGGGACTAAATCAAGCTACAAAATACTAACACAAGAGGCCATTGCTGCAGAAGCTTTGGATATTTATATTTAACGAGTTGAAAAGAAAATCTAGGGATGCAGAAGATGTTCAAAGTATTCAAATAATATGTTCCTCTAGAGGTGAGTGGGTTATCCAGGAGGATGATATATCAAGAGAGGATCTGAACAAGTTCATGCGTTATTTGGAACGCAATGAATTCACCTTTTACAAGGGCCTAATTCTGTGGCATATTGCCACTAATCTCTTGTTCTATGAAGAGGAAGAGAAAGATGAGAAGCGAAAAAAGAAAGAGGATAAAAACGAAAATGATGAGCAGATAAAGAAAGAAAAAAATGCTGAAGATCTCGAGCACGGAAACGGTGATGGTGAAAATTGTGATATTGAACTGCGGCGTTTTAATAAGATTTTGTCGGATTACATGTTATACGTCTCGATCATGCAACCTACCATGATGTCAAGGTTCCTAGACACGTGTGATGAGGCCACTGTCTTCTTTAGCAGGAGGAAAAAATATTGCTACTGGAGAAAGGAAAATGGAAAAAGAAAAAGGAGGAACAATGAGCTTGAAAAGAACACTAGGAGGCCCACATCTAATTTTCTGTCTCGGGCAATGGACACGTGCGAGAGGTTTCGAGAATTCATTCAGTTCTTCAAAAGGGTAATAATCCCCTCTCAAAACCTTAGAGTGAGGATATACATTCATATACACAGACCAATGACTTCAAATGTTCTTAATTTAACACCACTGTCAAAAACAAAAAACTCTAACCTATCACTCTTCCTATATTTCATCAATATTTATATATATTATGTTTTATCGAACATGGTTGAAAGTTTTATCCGTGGTAATTATGTTTTAAAAGTTTCAATCATGTTATATAATTCATTACATTTATTTTTTTTTTTCTTTTAATCTGCTAATTTTTTTCTGCCTAGGTGTTTTGTAGCAATCGCTGTGGTCGAATTCTTTTCAAAGAAAAAGAAGATGGTGAAGATTCAGATAGTAAAATGCAGGAGGCATGCAAGTCACTGTGCGTTGAATATGAACCCTCTGTTTTCATGACACGCATGTCCTCTGTTTTCAGATCAGAAATTTTTTTATAAGTGTGGGTTATAATTTGGTTTTAATTATGACATGTCGAGACAATGAGATGCCGCTAGAACTGACATATAATTGATCAATGCATCAGAGACACAACATAAGTTCAGTTACAATAATCACCAACCTACCACAGAACTCACATATATCTTTTTCTGAACTTCTTCATCACTCTGACTTGGAACACACTGAACAAATATGCATGATTGGAATCATATATATGTACAAATAAATATTCGGGTGAACTAAATTTCTCTTCAAATAAAATACATTGAACGTTTATGAAATGGGTGTACTTTTACCATCAGTAATGCTCCATTCATAGCTATGCTCTTTGACTTTTTTCACCTCGGCATACTTCAGTGAAGGAAACAACTTTATGATATGGTCAATATCAATTTGAAGATTCTTTAGGTATTTCAGACGCAAGATCTCCACCTTACAATTTATTGTACTGTTTCTTCCCTCTTCTATGCTCCTGAGTTTTCCTCCTATTATGTATAGTCTCTTCAATTCAGAAGGTAGGAGCTTCAACCATGTTGGAGTGTTCTCACTAGGAAAGCCTTCAAGGTTTAACTTTTCCAAACCGTGTGGGAGAACGATATCGATATCTTTGTACTTGGTGTTGGATGACACGCCCCATGATATTTTGAGACATTTAACTTGTGAGTTTCTCAGGTTTTCAAACTCTTTATCATGGATCACAGCCTCACTTCCAATGTGTATGCTCAATCGTTTCAACTTTTTAAAGTTTGCAAGATCCGATATTGTAGGAGTCTTGTAGTAACTTCCTACTACAAATCCCTTGAGTACTTGGAGCTCAGTGAGCTTCCAAATCCCCTTTGGCATACTCTCCAACAAGTAGCACTGTGACACATCCAAGTGTGTGAGCTTTTTCAATGAAGTAATTTCATTAGGTAAGGTTTCGAGATTGTGACAAGCCTTGAGGTCAAGAATTTCTAGGCTAACAAGTTGAGCAATAGAGGGTGGCAAAGCTGATATTCTTGATATACCACGAAGGCTGAGATATTTCAGATGCTTTTGAGCCTTTGTGTCTGTCATGAATTCTGTACCAGCAACTTCAATGTGATGTTCAGGAGACTCTTGCCAACGACCAAGCTGAAGCACCACCAACTTCTTCATTTTATCCAACCATTGAGGTTCAATAGTAAGATATTTTGCACGAAGATTGAAAACACTTCTCGAATGGACAGATTCCAAAGCAAAGTCACCACCTATTTCAACTTTTTGTTTGTCAAGTACTAGGCAACCATAGGAAGAGGTTGTTATTTCTGAATAAAATCCAAAGGGTAGTTTATTTTCTCCCAAAACAGATGATACCAACATGTGGCGGATCCAAGGATTAATTTTGAATTTATTTACAACAGGACACTTGGCTGAACCATGTGGTACAATCAGATTAGAATTCAGAAGCTCGTCGAAAACATTCTCCCCTTCTTCTTCAGCTGTTTTCTCTGTTGACCTTTTTACAAACCCCTCTCCAATCCACCAGTAAATTATATGTCTTTTCATTATAACAACATTTTCTGGGAAAATCGAGAGAGACAAACAGCAAACTTTTGAATGAGAATTAAGGGCATCATAACTGGCTTGGAACCTTTTCAAGACTAGCTTCAAAGTCTCATTTTCTCGGCTTAAAGGCAGTATGGGGCAATGCACTGTTTTGGGTGTTTTTCCTTTTTCTTTAGCTTCTTCTGTTTCAATTTCACTAACACCAAGCTTTTTAGTTGATTTCTTGATCTTTTTATTAATGGCCTCCACTACTTTTTCTACCACCTCCTCCTTGGAATCTTTACGCTTGACATTCTCATCTGAGACTTTTTTGTTGGTGTGTTTTAGAAGATTTTCCTTATTTTTGTTCAATGTTACTAAATCTGCCTTCTCGTTGTCTCTCTCAGACTTCAAACTCTCCACCTTTTCATCATCTGATACGTCTTTTTCCACACTCTCCTTGTCTTGTACTTCTTGGCTTGAAGATGGCTTATCAACACCTACAAGCACAGATTACAAATTACAGGCATCGAATGAGAAGCGACTTTATGTATTTGGATTGAATCTAAAACACAAAGAAAATGAGTTTACAGCATAGAAGAAACCTATGTATATGTGATATGTATTATAGATGAACTAATTTTCTATAAACTAACCATATATCTGAAATAACATCTTTTCTATCTACAAAATCTCGCTATTATTATCATATCAATTTCTATAGGGATAGAAAAGCAAAGTCTTTGCGTTTCAACTCTAGCTGTGAATTGAAAAGGAAATAACTAAAAAAATTGTATAAAAAATCAAAGAATTCAAAGAATGATTCCAAATTTAAGGTAAGAGAAGAACATGATCAAATTACGGACTGAAACAGCAATTATAATTGAAAAGTGTAAGCTTTTCAAGCTATTGTAATATGTCGTGCTGTGATTGTTGTCATATTTTTCTCTAGTTTTTCATCATGTCAAGCGGTGAAAGTTTTGCAGTTACATTTCTGGGCAACGTTTCACTGTATAAATTACGATAAAGATTGCAATCGCAACCATAACCTAAAACCTTGGACATTACTAATTATATGACACTGATGTTTATACGAATACCTTTAAGGACTTGATTCTCCAACTCTCCCCTTGATATTTGGCTTGTTAGCTCTGAACCCTTTGTTTCAGTTGGGTTTGCATCTTCTGCAGGAATATCAATGCTTTGAAGAAGATCTTCTACGGTTCTTAACGTTTTAGTCATTTCTTCATTTTCCTTGGCTGGGGAAAACTTGGCCTTCATGTTGTCTAGTTCCAACTTCAAACTCTCCAACTTTTCATCAACGGGTACATATTTTTCCTGAAAATTTTCGTCTTTTGGCTCTTGGTTTGAAGCTGGTTTATCCACACCCATGAGCACAAATAAAATAAGGAATTTCAAGTAAGTCATAACAGATAAAAAATGCAAGAACATTGTTTATATAGATTGAACACATAATTTTACAGTTTTTAACAATTTTTAACAACAATAAACAATATATATTATGGATTACGTTAGAAACTTTATTCTTAATTCTTCTCTGTCGATACATAAATAAAAGAAAACTGATTTTCTTACCGGAGGCTTTGAAGCCTTTGTCCACCGACTCATCCCTTTTTATTTGAGTAGCTAGCTCTAAATTTTTTGTTTCACTTTGATTAGAATTGAATTTTCGAAGAAGATCTTCCATCACTCCTAATTTTTTCCTAAGTTCTTCATTTGCTTTGGAAGACATCCCCTTTATTTTGTCTAGCTTGGCCATAAAACTTTCAAACTTTTCTTCAATCGTTCTATCTTTTTCTGCAATACTCTTCTCGTCTTGTGTCTCTTGACTTGAAGGTGGCTTTTCAATACCTATGCATAAATAAAATACAGGTATCAATTTATATATACAAAATTGAAATTAATTTCTACATTACCACAAAATAATTTATATATAAGCTGATTTTAGTTCTTTTGTTTTTCTCTTTTAAATATGCTTCGAGAAAACTTATGCCTATATGTCAAGTTGATGGGTTCATTTCATCTCATGTCTATTTATCCATATAAATTTAATTTCTTAAAAATCCATGATGATGACTCTTAATATATAAACATAGCGCCATCATGTCTTAACAACTTTTTCTAATAATTTTTTGATAATAAATTATGTATCATCGTTTTATTAGTTCGTATATGTTCGTATATTTAAAACAGATTAATCAGTGCATAAATTATTGTAAAAAAATTATCAATTCGATATTTTCCATAAACATATAAGCAATATTATTCGCACGTCATTTTTTTAACAATTACATCATCATTGGTTAGAATATATTGAAAACAATAAAAAATTGAGAGTCTTATTTCCTAGATGAAATTTCACGTATAATTTTCTACTTTCCAGCAAATTTTAAATAAATAATATATCACATATTATGTTAATGAGAGACTTTATTGTCAACCCCCTCTCTATATAAAAGAAGTTGATGTTCTTACCAGTGGCTTTCAAGTCTTGATCTAGTGATTCCTCCCTTGATTTTTGTCTTGGTAGCTCTGAACTTTTTGTTTCACTTTGATCAGAATCTTGTGAAGGCTTGGCAATCCCAGATGAGCTTTTAACTTCTACTATGCTCTTCTTGTCTTTTGTCAATTGGCTAGAAGATGGCTTATCAGTTCCTATGAACACAAATAGAATATCAATGTGATAGGTGTAGCAGAATTTCTATAAACAATTTTAAGAGAGAAAAGAATAAGTTTTTTAACAAAATAATTTTTTTTCACCAAATAAGAATTAATGGTTATTTTCCCGAGAAGCACCTGCTCCAATGGAGTCTTGATTCATCTCCTCCATTGATGTTTGGCTTGGTTGCTCTAATCCTTTTGTTTCATCTTCATTTGCATCTTCTGCGAGCTTAGAGTTGAAGTTCTGAAGGAAATTTTCCACTTCTCTTAACTTTCTTTGTAGTTCTTCGTTTTTCTTCAGCGTGGAAAAATTGGCCTTCAAGTTCTTCTCCAAATTCTCCAACTTTTCATCAATCGTTTCATCTTTTATCCCACTCTTTTCTTCTGCCTTTTGACTTGAAGATGGCTCATCACTCCCTACAAGTCCATAGAAAATAATAATATCAAATAATATGATATTTCCCTAAAATAATTTCCTTTGTAAATTTTATTATATATATATATATATATATATATATATATATATATATATATATATATATATATATATATATATATATATATATATCGGTACAATGCCAATTTTCATAGCATGTTTTTCTAATATAATCTAAGAAAATCAAAATAGACAATGAAATTCTCAAGTGTTCACAGAAATTTTAAGGATTTTAATGTTGGTATTGAAAAAGTCTCTTCTATTCTCCACTCACTTCTTTTGGTCTTCTCAAACTCATAAAAGTATTGTCTCAGAGGAAAAAGAAAATTGTTCTTTACTGATTGGATGAAGAATTTTAATAATTCTGAACACTTAAAATACATTATATTTAAAGTACTTGTAATTAAAATTTCTTTTATTTTTAAATATTATTTGGATAGAGTAATTTTTTTTGGATAAAATAATTGATTTTTTCTTTTAAGATAAAATTTCATTTTAAAAATATGTATTTTAAAATTTAAATTTTAAAAAACTGTTAGTCAAATTTAAATTATCAAATAATATTTAATAATTTTATTTTTTTTTCTTAAATATATACGTAATGTGTATAAAAAGGTACAAGCAGAAGTGACGACTACTTGTGTAATTTTAATTTTCTTTCTTTTTCTTGAATAAGTTTCAAATTCCATTATTTTAATTATTTAAAATATTTTATTAAAATTTGTAAGTTTTAATTTTTTTTTAAATTTCCCATCCAAACAATTCAGGCTATCTAAAAATAATTAAAATTCATTAAATAAATAAATTACTCTAGTAAATCCCCTCTTTCAAATTCATTAAATAAATAAATCACTCCAAACATACTATTCTATGGCTGTAATAGCAACCAAAACCCTAATAAATCAGAACCAAAAATAGAGAAATGTACACCAAATTCGTGCGTTCATGCAGCCATCAAATTGGAACTTGTAAGGGCAAATCAAATTACTCATGTAAATATCAGATACCATGATCTCATTCCGAACTAACATCATATTTGTAATGGTAAAGAATATTAAACATTAAACATAATATACAAAAGACTTGAATATATATAGAGAGAGAGATTTAGCAGCTCACCCTTTTGTGGATCGGCTTTCTCTGTTTCCAAAATTCGACGGGAAATCTCGTGGAACTTCTTTTCTGTTTTGAAGTTGCGAAGAAGATCATCGACAAGTTTTAACGTGTCAAGGAGTTCTTCTTCGTTACTTTTCACTGTTGAAAACAAATCTTTTATGGCTGTTAGATCAGACATTAACCTGTCAAGCTTATCAGAAATATTAGGCTCTTCTCCGCTCTTAACCGATGTCAACCGTCTCTGCAGTGATGGCACTGCTTTCATTCGGTTTGTTCTGATAGACATTTTTCCTCAATTTCTCACAACTTTTCTTTCTTTCTCACAAATTTTCAAGACACAATCAAATGTTATATATATACACACACAAAGGTTTTCGTGAACTATGGCATCAGATTAAACATTATACACAAGCAAGTGAAGGAACCAAAGTGCAAAAGTTCCACGTAATTCTTTATCCCTTAAATACTTTTTACTTTTCTACATCCTTGCTTTATCTTTACATTCTTTAATATTCTTTTCATGTCTCAAATTTCAAATTTAGAATATTGGACATTCTTTTGATATAAACTACAATTAACTAATATTTAAATACATAAAATGATATATATGAAGTCTTAAAATAAAACTCAAATGATTATTCAAATTTAATGAACCTAAAACAAAATAAAGAAAGTTAAAAGCCCGTAAATGTAAACAACAAAAATTATTTGGTTTCACTTGATATCTCCTTAATTGATTAGAATTTTAATCTCTTTCATTTCTTCAAGTTTCATTAAAACTGTGACATCTTTACCTCCATTGCTTTCGTGAACTAATATGATTTCTAATAAAGAAAAAGAAAAAAAATTTCCTTTTTAGAACATTTCAATATAAATTAAGTTTTTGTCTTTTCTCATGTCATGTGAGAGAGATCATTCAATATTAGTATCACTTCATTAGTTTATAATATCCACATTTTATTCAGTAATAAAATATTATAAAAGAGTCTACTATTATTATTAGCATTTCTCTTTCTGATTCATTTTCCAAAATTCAAATTAAATTGTTCATTCCTTTGATTCCCTTATTGTTTTTTTTTTCCTTTTTTTCGTATTGGCCAAGCATCCCAATGAGTGTGTACATATCTCTTTTATAACTTAAATAAAAACAAGTTGGGTGGGTCCCTTTTTCAATCATATAAATCAAAGCTACCAAAACACCTTTTTTTGACACCAAAACATAATTGCAGAAATGTTTAATTGATCTTTACAATTTCATATTATAGGTTTCTACTTCTTTTTCAAAGACATCTTTGTCATACTCATGAATTTCAATTATAGTTGCATACACGCTATTTTAAAATTGAGGATGAACATCGATCATAAATTCTTAATGGGAAAGTGACAAAAGTAGAATAACTACAATACACATCCTTTAGTTTGGCTTTTTTTGAGCCGTGTTGCACCCGTGACATGCCACCACTCTTGAGAAATGAGAAATACCTTCCATTTTTTTTTCTGATAAATTAATTTGTTGTGATGTTATAAAATGTTTTGAACTGAATTGTAATTATTTTAAAACTTATCAATGTTTTATTTTTTTAATTTTTAAATTGAATAATTTTATTTTTCTAAATGTTATCTATTTCATTTTTTGTCTTTGTATATTTCTATATCACTTAAGGAATTAAACTATTCGCATTTTATAATTAAAGAGATTAAAAACGGATAAATTTCTTTTAGAATGATTAAAATTGAATTTAAAAGATATTATAATGACTTTAGAAACATATTTTATCCTAGTTTTTTTCACACGCACCCACATACTAAGTTCTTAATTTGTAATTGGAAACACACTTTTTGACCGTAGACATACTAAAATATATCTTTTAATAAATTGTTTCGATATATTGATTAACAAAATTCAATTCTAATTTAGAAATTTGAAGAAAGACGACTATATATCATTATTTCAAGTTTTACTAACAGCTAATAAACTTAACTTATCAGTACAGTCAAGAGAAATGACACCGGTTATTTTCGTTTATAAACATCGTTTTGCAATCGAGATATATACAGGCGATGTAAAAAAAGATAAGTTTTTTGCCTCAGTTCTGAACCGAGTCAAAAAGGTTCGGATTCTGCCTCGGTTCATAGACAACTAAGGCAGTAGAGTGCTTTTAATTTTATTTTAATCTTGGTTCCTCATTTTGTTCTGTTTTTCTATGTTCTATTACTTTCTCTTTTCCTTGTCTTTTGTGTCTTAAACTTCTCTCTCTATTTTTTAATATCAAGCTTATCCTACAAATGTTTTTACACAAGTGGGGGCAAAGGAAGGTGTCCTATTCAATATTTAACTCCATTGCAATCATACATTTGTGCATCATTGCATCCACGAACATTTTGCATAAATTGTTGTTTACATAAGTTATTTAACTCTCAAACAAGTTACAAAGAGAAGAGATCAATTGAAAAATGAACTTAGTTTATACCTAGAGCCCAACTCTGCATGACAGACTGATCGGAGCCCATCACCATCCACCTAATGAGCGGACAGACCGATCAGATAAGATTTTTGGCCTTTACGAAGGGAGCTTACGGACGGGCCAAGCTCTTTATGACTTCTTTGACGCCCGGTAGTCATCCTATTTCCATCAAGCGGTGGGAGTGAGACCTTTCCCAATCCAAACTGTAAACACAATCCATTTCGCCATCCACCTATAGAGAAACAGAACCGAAAACCCAAGGAAGAGAAACACAGACCCACCGGCTACGCCCTCGCCGCACCATCGTTGTGCTCTCACCGCCATCGCACCATCGTTGCTCTCTCGCCGCACCGTTGCTGTGCTCCAACTGCCATCGCAGCCGCCATCGAAGCCACACCATCCGAGAACTAGAGCTGAACGCGTGGTTGGAGAAGATGAGGCAACGAAAGAAGCACGTAGATCTATAAACTCTAGGTTTCGATGTTGAAGAGGAAAAGGAACGAGCAAACCCTAGATTTGAAGGATTGTTCGGTGAAGGTTAGAGATCAGGGTTGTATGGTGGTTTAATCGGTGAAATGGTGCGATTAAACGATGGAAAAGGCTGGAAACGAAGATTTAATTGGTGAAAATGGTTAGAGCCCGATTTCAATCGGTGAGAATGAAGGAGAGGTAAAATGGTGGATCTGACTTACAGTAAAGGTTCTGTGATGGTGGATCTGTGAAGCTGAGGACAACGAAGTTATGACTGGTGCGAGTGAAACGCAAGAGAACGAGGGAGACGAAGTTATGGCTAGTGCGAGTGAAGCGCGAGAGAACGAGGGAGACTCGCGTGTAGAGGAGAGGAGAAGAGGCATTTGGGGAAAAGTTTCCTAACTTGAAGGTCCCACGGTCAAATTAGAAAGGCTTATATGCCTCGGTTCATCCTGACAACTGAGGGAGTATCTCTGCCCTGTGAGGTTTATGCCTCGGTTCACCCTGCCAACCGAGGCAGTATTCTCTTTAGATATTGGTTTCTTAACAACCGAGGCATATAGTGTTTTAAAAATCACGAGACTGCCACCGCGTTTTGATACGCTTCGGTTTATCTGGAACCAAAGCGTAATGTGCGAGTTAAAAATACAATTTTTTACTAGTGTACTTGTAAAAATTATTATTATAATTTTCTTTGTTTCATCTAAAAAAACATTTTGTTAACCATAAGTTCAAACCTCAGTAAAATTAAATATGTTACCAACCTTCCTATTTTTGAACTACTAATTAGTTATCAACGTTAACGTTTTATAATATTCCTTTCATCTTTTATAAGATAAAAACAATTATTTCTAAAATTTTGAAAAAACTAATTTAATGAGACAATTGTTTAAAATACTAATATTAATACATTAACCTTCAAAAGTACTAGTAATACTATATTTTACTTGACCATAAGTGAGTGTGTTCACTTGAAAATTTGATTGGTTATTGTTTTTCAAATAGATAACAAATATTAAAATAAAAAAATGTATTATATTAGACAAACTAATTACATATACAAAATAATTTTTAAAAAAATAACGAAGTAGTAGTTATTAAGCATTAAAATGAAAACACCAATTTTCTTTTTATAATTTTAGCTTTTCAAAGTTTATAATTAATACTCTTATATCATCATGCAAATTTAGTCACTAATTTACAAAGTGTGATTGTGAAAGAATATCCAATCAAAATATTGATATTCAAGTTATGAAAAATGTTGAATACAATGGAATATGTATGAGATTAATCTCCATTATATTGAATATACACATAAAATCATCTCTTTATAATAGAATAAATATGGATTAAGTCCAAAATACAAATAACAAATAATAACAAACAAAAATATAAATAAAAGATAAAAATAATATATCTAACACTTTCTCAAGCTTGTACATAAAAATTGTATGTACCAAGCTTGTTATTAATATAATCCATAAAGATTTAGTCAATATATATGCTTCTGAGTGATACCAAATTGTTAATGATTTGCAAAGACAACATAAAAGATGAAATATCAACCTAGAAGACTCCCCTGATCAACTCAGAGGGATCTCCATGTAAATTTTTTCTCACAAATTGCCGTTAAAGAATGTATTATTGACATCCAATAGATAAAGATGTCATTATTGAAGAGTCACTACGGCTATAAATAAACTAACAAAAGTCATCTTTGTCATGAGAGATAAAACATATATAGTCACGTCAAACATAATAGAGATCACAGATGACAGGAGAGAGAAACCTTAGAAATCCAAGATTCTTGAAAAATGAAAATTAGCAACCTCGATGCTCTAAATAGCTGCCTGAGAGGAGATGAAACGTGCGACCACACACGATGAACCTAAAAGAGAAAAAAGAGCGACCTCGATGTTCTAAATTGCTTCCTGAAAGGAGACGAGACATGCCACCATGCACAACGATAAATAGAGTAGATCCACAACTTCAAAAGGTGTTGAGAGTGCGTAAGAGTTCCAATGAAAGCGTCATTGATGAAACGGTCAAACTGTGTAATCAACGGTCAAAACTAGAACTCTGAGGGTAACGATAGACGACGATGGTAGATGACGGGGCCGCTGATAATGATGGGGTGTAGTGGCTGATATAAATTTTTTTCTCAAAAGAACCTTAGGTTATAATACCCTATTGAATATAGTGAAAATTATGTATGAAATTAATCTTTCTTTTGTTAAATATATAGATAGGATTCTCCATTTATAATAATAGAAAAAAATGAGTTAAGCCTAAAATACAAATAAAAAATAATTACAAGTAAACTAAAGATAAAAGATAAAAAAATATAAAGGTAATATATCTAATATTCCAAATAACATGTTCAAATTTCTAAATAAACACTTGTAAATTGAGAATGAGAAATTCAATAATTTTTTCACAAACTAAAGTTAAATTATATATGTTCCTTTATGGGGTCGAGTCACCTAAATTTGTTCCGCTGCCTCCATCCGGCCGTGATCCTTTCTTCCGCTAGTCAAAGTCTGTCCATCTGAGAGGGTACCTGTTAAAGGTGCTCCGAAGCTTAAGTCAGTAAAGGTCCAATCGGTTGTTTAGGTGCTGCAATAAATGCATAATTAATGAATTTGTCTATCTCTTACCTTTAACCTGTATTTATAGTTTTGGTCATGGGTCTAAGATTAGCAAGTCCTTAATCACGGCCCAATCCTCTAATCAGTGTTTTACCTTGATCGTATATGAAGACCTACCTGTCACGACCGTCCGGTCTGGATGTGTTGAGAGGTACCGTTCGTCCCATGTGTTTATCTAAGGTCGTCCGGGGATCATCTGGTATAATATATAAATAAAGAATTATGTTTTAAGAAGAAATCACTATGAAACATTATTTATGAAGGTTAAGTTTTATATATATATATATATATATATATATATATATATATATATATATATATATATATATATATATATATATATATATATATATGTATGTATATTAGTTTGATTTATTGAGATTTTTTTATTGTTTTATTTATCGTGTCTTGAAATATATTTATCTAAATAAATTTAACTTCAATGAATATTTCATACTAAATTATAAAAATAATTGGTCTAAAAATCATTAATACTAAGAATGTGAATGTTATAAATAAATAACGACAGAACAAATATTTGCAGTACGATGTTAGCTCTGTACCAGGTATTTTCTCTGCTAAACGGATTTTGCTGTACGATATTAACTCTGTAGCAGGTATTTTATCTCCAAAAATAAAATAAAATAAATATTTTTATACAAATACATTTTTTATATTTATTTGATATTAATTTTTTTAAATACAAAAAAATTATATTTTTATGAGTATTTTTCTTTATAACGTGGAATATAAATATGTATCCCCTTTCAGTATTCAAAATAAAACTCCGTATCATTATTTAAAAGAAAAATTCAAAGTATATTGAACGAAACAAAAAGTTGATCGAGTGAATATTATAAACTAATCAGTCACACAGTGACAAAACAAAAAGTGGTGCACTATTGCCAAAATCCACGGACTTGAATCCCGGCGTGATGAACAGTGATGATAGATTCCAGAAGTACATTGTCATCGTGCTGATCCAACGTTATTGACAGAGGTTTGTGTTGACACACAAATGGAACTGAAACTACTCCTAACGGTTTTATTGATTCGGTCTGCAACTGTTGCGGCTGATTACATTCGACCTCCGCCTCGAAAAGCTTTGCATCTTCCATGGCATTCTCAACCCTCCTCTTATCCTCAACAGGTCAGACTCTTCATCACTCTGTATTCTTCAATTAAATCAGTTTTTTTATATACCCTTTTGCTTATGGCTGATCAATACCACTCTTTTCCATTCTTTGTTTTCTTGTGCTTTTGGTTCAGAATCTGGGTTTTTGCAAGGAAAAAATAAGAAAGATTAACATGGGTGTATTTCATTTTTATTTCAAAACTGTTATTAACTTTGAACAAGCAAGTAAACAATGTTCAACCAAGAAGATCACACTTAAAACTGGGTGGAATGGACTTGTGTCTTTTAAGTATGATCTCGGTTTTAAGTTTTGTAGATGTAATAAAATTAGATGGAATGAGAGACTCCCGCAACCCAACCAGATTTTTGGATAAAGATTAGTCACTGAGAAATCTAATGGATAATCTATACTAGTACAATGTTTAGCGGACGAAAAGGTTGTTCCGAAAGTTGGTGCAGAGTCCCGAAAGTTGTTGCAGAGTGGTGGCACATGGCTGTGTAGAATTGGGATATAGGTTGAATAAGACGAAAATAAGAGAAGAATGAGACAAAGCATCTAAGTGTTCGTGTTTTTAGGATTTTAGACCACTTGTTTTGGATAGAATTTCAAAAACATAATAGTATTTTGATGAGAGATTAATTGGTGAGTAGTTTGAAGTTGTTGCAGAAAATAGATTTTAATCTCATAAAAACGGACCCTAAGTGTTTATGTTTCTGGTGTGTCTTAATTTAGAATGGTTTTCCTTTACTTTGTGAATTACATAAATGAATGAGGTATTTCAAAGTTCGTCCTCATTGAGCACAATTCTTTGTTCTTACACGGTTTCGGCCCTGCTACTATGGTGAGAAAAAATATATTTTACACCCCAGAGGGGCTATAATTGGAGATACCATTGTTTCTGGTACAGAAGTTCCTATAAAAATGGGAAATGCCCTACCTTTGAGTGCGGTTTGAACTATTGATTTACGTAATTGGAAGTAACCAACTAGGTTTACGGCGAAACCTAGAAATCGATCACTGATCCAATTGGAGTACCTCGGATAGACCTCAACAGAAAACTGAAGAGTAACGGCAGCAAGCAAGTGATTGAGTTCACTAGTTCCTCATATAAAATTATTGACTCTAGAGATATAATAATATGGAGAAGACAAAATTCTTTCAAGCACCGACAGAACCGGAAGCACCCTTTGTTTCAAACAGGGGAGGGCGGGTTATTCACATTTCATTTGATGGTCAGAGGCGAATTGAAAGCTAAGCTGTGGTAATTATAAGGATTCCCCCTGGGAAAAAGAGAGATGTCTCCTTTCTTTGATATTTTTCCCCTTAGGGATTTTATGTAATAGAAATTGTGATATACGGAGAGATTGAAGTGAAATTCAGTGAAGCACCACTTCTTTGATTTGTGACTACTTGGTTGAGGTCCATGACATTAGACTAATTGATTAGCAGCATTTTGTGATTGGAGTCATATTTGATCTTGATTGTTATGATGAAAATTTCTTTGGGAGGTTGGCACTGCAATGTGGATGGTATTCAATTTGCACCCTCAATATGTTTGTGATTATACTCCTCATTAAAACAGGGTGTCTTAAGTGGTGAGAAATCATTATATGATGTCTGTTTGTAGTGATCGTTTGTTTGTTGTAATGCTTGTACTCTGCAAAACGCTTTCATTGAATGTTTCTTATTTGAATTTAAACTGCCCTCCTTTATTTTGGTGAATTCTATGTTAATTGTTGAACTACTCAATTAGTATCAGTTGATTCAGATTCTTATCATCAAAGTTTATATTCCAGGTACACATTTCTTTAGCAGGAGACCAGCACATGAGAGTTACTTGGATTACTGATGATAATTCTGCACCTTCAATTGTAGAATATGGAACACTGCCAGGGCAATATGGCTCTGTAGCTGAAGGAGAGACCACCTCGTACAGTTATGTGTTCTATAACTCAGGAAAGATACACCATGCCGTTATTGGTCCTTTAGAACATGATTCTGTGTACTATTATAGATGTGGTGGACAAGGTCCCGAGTTCCAGCTCAGAACTCCTCCAGCTCAACTTCCAATCACTTTTGCTGTGGCTGGGGATTTGGGTCAAACTGAATGGACTAAATCAACATTGGATCACATTGACCAATGTAAGTATAATGTTCATCTACTTCCAGGAGACCTAGCATATGCTGATTACATCCAGCATCGATGGGACTCCTTTGGTAGGCTAGTGCAGCCACTTGCTAGTGCAAGACCATGGATGGTAACACAAGGGAACCATGAAGTAGAAAGCATACCTTTGTTAAAGGATGGGTTTGTGTCCTATAATTCCAGATGGAAAATGCCATTTAAGGAAAGCGGATCAAATTCAAATCTCTTTTATTCATTTGAAGTTGCAGGTGCTCACATTATCATGCTTGGGTCCTATACAGATTATGATGAATACTCTGAACAAAATAGATGGCTTAAGGTTTGTTGGTTTCTCTAACAGATTAGTAGTTACTATATTCTGACAAGTCTTGCTTTATCTATTTCCACCATTAAGTAGTAAGTGCTTGGAGAGAATAAATGTGGATAACAAAAGCTTCTTCTGTGCTAGGTTTTCATTTTCTAGTTTTTGGTTTTAGTCTACACTTTTAATCAAAAGCATTCTCAGCAATGGTTAGAAGCACAGTATGATTTTTTATTATTAGGAATGGCATGTATCATATCCACAGAGGAAAACTAAATTTGATCTGTGACAGTCTTGGACTCTTGGGATATTTAACTCATGATTCATCATGCCATGTAGAAGAATTCTTGCTTTGGAATTTTAGACTGTTAGTTTTCATTTTTTTTTCCAATGAGAATATGTCATTAATATATGAGTTGGATAAGATTGCTTTCGGTTCCTGTATTCTTCATGCCTTAATATGTTATATTACTTTTCAACTGTCACAATGTCCTTGTTTTTTATTGTTCTTTATTTATCTTGTTACAGATTTTCCAAATGAAGTCAATTGATCCATATATGTCTTGTCATCAGTCACAAGACTAAATATTCGTTTAAAAAGCAATGACTAGCATCTGTATTTCTTCCATCCTGTTGCCTTCAAATCTCTCAATGGAATTATGAAGAAATTAAAAACACAATTGCTTCTTTCCTTCCTCGATTTCATTTTTTACTGCTTACACTCGAGCATGAAGCCTAATGTAGAGCACACTGATGTTAAAAATACGTGGTAACAGAGGCATGCATTGTATTTTCACATGGCTTTGGCAAAATAACCTACTTAAAAATGATAAGGCTTCATAAAACCAACATTGGGGTCATGTCTTTAACTCAGATATTGGAGATCTTAAGTATTGTGAATTTAAATATCCTCCATTATGCATAGTTGAACATTTCAATGTATATCTATGAAGAGAAGGAAAGATTTAGACGATAAAGTCATTCTTGGTGTTCTGCTGATATTCTTGTGACATTATATTATAATAAACATTTCCAGAGATTTTACATTTTTACTTGAAATATGTTTATGTACACAGGCCTAATGTTCTTGTCAATAATCTGTAGGAAAATCTTTCAAAGGTGGACAGGAAAAGGACACCTTGGTTGCTTGTGTTATTTCATGTGCCGTGGTATAATAGTAACACTGCTCATCAAGGTGAAGGCGCTGATATGATGGCAGCTATGGAGCCATTACTTAATGCTGCTAGCGTCGATTTAGTTCTTGCTGGTCATGTGCATGCTTATGAACGCTCGGTATGCCTACAGAGTTTTGTTTCTTTTAAGTTTGATTGTATTAGGATTTTAAACTGTGCTTGTCTTGTTGGCAGAAACGTGTATACAATGGAAGAATTGACCCTTGTGGTTCAGTCCATATAACCATTGGTGATGGAGGAAACAAAGAAGGCTTAGCTCATAGGTAAGTTTGATTCAGCATAAACCAAATATATCTTTCTCTTGACCAATTTGTTATTTCAAAAAATCTATGTAAATTCAATTTGTCAAAACACAACTTGCATGCTGCTTGTATATAACTTCTGTCATTCTTACGATTTTTGTGGTCACGTCACCTTATTGTTTGTTGACAGATATATAAATCCACAGCCAATATGGTCAGAATTCCGTGAAGCCAGTTTTGGTCACGGCGAGCTAAAGATTGTAAACTCTACCCATGCTTTCTGGAGTTGGCACAGGAATGACGATGATGAGCCGGTAAAATCTGACGATATCTGGATAACCTCTTTGATCAGCTCAGGATGTGTTGATCAGAAGAGAAATGAACTCAGGAATAAACTTATGACTCCTTAAAATCCCCTGGTCTTGTTATTCCTCAACAACAGATTAGCAAGAGTTTGGTCTTGAATGCAAATCATGAAGCAATGCCTCATATTAGTACTGGCACAGTAGCAACTTGATTGGTTTGACCTTGTTTATTCGAGGGAGTGAGTAAACTGTGATATTTCAGTTCTTGTCTTTACATCTTTCCCTGTATTTAGTCTAAGTGCATATTCTATTGTCTCTTCATCTTTCCCTGTATTGCTTGCATTTTCTATTGTATTTACTATAAAATACATGGTTTAGAATTACATATAAAAATAGCTTGGGCTTTTTTCACTCTATCTGTAGCACAATGCTGGTGTTTGTTATGGGAAAATATAAAACTTTTAATATTTTGGATCATGAAGAATGTTGGCTAGAACCTTTTCATATTAAAAACTGGCCAAGATTGTGATATCCAAAAAGGGAATGAACCTGTGTTTTGCATTTGGGAAGTTGATGAAACTTTTGTCCATGGATAAGTTCAAGCAGTATTTTAAAACTGATAACCAGAGATTAATTTGTGCTTGTGGAGCATGGAAAGTTGGTGAAGTTTCTTATGTATAATGCTCTTTTGAGAACTGAATATGCTTTATGATAAGGAAAGGAGTGTGTTGCTGAAAAAACCTGAATTCACGATAACCAAATCAGGCCAAACTGTTAAGATCACTAATTATGACAGAAGTTTCTGCACTCCATCGAGTTCTTTTTAACACCACTTTTTCTTTCCAAATCGTTTGGAATGTTAAATGACATAAATTAATAGCTTTTGGATTAGCCAATCCATAAAGTAAAATAAAAAGCAAACATTTGGGATGTATGAAGAAGCATTTAAGTTGAGAGTATGTTTGTTACAATAAAAAAATAAAATGAAATATTACATATTAAAAATGAATATATAAGAATTTGTAAGAAATTGATTTTAGAAACTAAAATATGAATTTTTTTAGACTAACCTCAAACCTAATATATGTAAAGTGTAACCAATCATGCTGTTTAAAGGATGAAGAGACCAATATAAAGAAATTGATCCTATGAGCAACCTAGAAATATTCTGATCATATAATTATATTTGAAAAATAGATTACCAAGACATTTAACTAAAAATTATCGGAACTTAAAGATCAAAGGCACTGCAAATAAGAACTCTCAGAAGATTAATTAATGTCTATATGTAGTGTCTTCATAATTTGAGATTGAGAATTTTATACCTATATACATATATGTTTAGCTGTACTTCTTGCTACTAAACTATCATTACATTATGAATGTATTGTTCATGTCTTGTCTCGTTTTATCATTAAGTTTATCAATTTTCATAAATTTAACCAAATGTGTAGTTTAACCAAATGCTTATTCTTTGTATAACTTAATGTTTTGGTGTGATGTCAAAAATAACCTTTAGAATTATCCATGTCAAAAATATTTTAGGTATAATTTTATGATTAATATTTTTATTATTTATATATATATATATATATATATATATATATATATATATATATATATATATATATATATATATATATATATATATATATATATATATATAAACACCGATGGATTACTTCAAAGTTTCAAAACACAATTCAAGTTCATCGTGTTTTCCATACTCCTATATTATATCACGTTAACAATTATATCAAAAAAATTATAAGGACAGGTGTTATAAACCGCGTACGTAGTATAAAAATTAATAAGAGAGTACTTTATTGAATAGCAAAAAAAAAGGCTTATATAAGTCAGTCAGTACATCAAAATTGTTCTGCATAATTAACAATTATTGAAATAAAAATGGCACCTGTTTAGAAATAAAATCTACAACATACTAATGACTAATTCTCCCTAATAAATAGAAGACTTATTTTAAACCCTAAGCTTAAAAATAACTAACATCACTAAGTACAGTAAAAAGAAACGACACCGGTTACTTTTCTTTATATATAGCGGTTTTGCAACCGAGACATATACAAACGAGATAAAAAGAGTAAGTTTTTTGTCTCGGTTATGAACCGAAGCAAAAGTGGGTAGGATTATGCCTCGGTTTTTAGGTAACCGAGGACGTGTTTTGTTTTTTCATATTTTAGGCTTCGGTTCGTAAGATGTCGAATTTCCGCATTTGTTCTTTATAACTCCTGTAGAATTTTGGAAGCTTGTTTGTGGTGTTACCATGCTATAATTTTTCATCAATTTTCCATGGTTTCAAGTCTTCCATTATCCTTGGAGACTCAGAATCCTCAAGGATGGTTGGCAGATCAGTGGCTCTAACCTTCTTCAATTCCATCTTCAACTATTCTATCAAATCTTGATGTTCCCACAGTGTGTCAAACCGGTTGGAATCCTGAAGATCAATAGTTGTTAAAGTTTGTGAATGGGCTTCATTGATTGCTGAAGCTTGGAATTGATATTTTTATCTTCAAAACTTTTTCCTGAAGACTCTTCTAGCTTGTATTCTTCTTCCAACTTTCCAAGCTCATCCATTATATCTTCATTCTCTTCGGTGAAATCATCAGGCTCATATCCAACATCAAAATTCTCATATATTTTCTCATCCCCTAAGTCCATATCCTCTTTTGTTAAAACTGCATTTTCCTCTACATTGTTCTTCAGTGTTTCAAACTTCAAAGTGTTTCCAAAATTTGTGTCCGACAAAAACCCCAACCCAAAATCAAAACAATAGCACAAAATCCCAACCCAAGATCAAAACAAAAACCCAAGATTTCCTAATTTTAGAAACCTAATTTCATATAACCCAGAACGCTTTCCCTTTCCGCTCCGCAACCTGACCACCATAAAAGAACCCAGAACGGCGTCGTTGTGATTCACGAGTTCATCCTCCTCAATTGACAGAACCAGAAAGCAAATCACGCCTCCTTGATTCAATCTTATCCACCCCAACCTGCACACAGAATCACAGAAACAATGTTCGCTCCATCATTCATCTTATTCACCAGGAACCTGAAAGCGCAACAATCAAACTCAAAAATCACAAATCCATTTCATGATGCCTACCTCCATTGACGCCGACGAGTTCTTTTCTTCCTCGCAAGCACAACCATGAGCTTTAATCGCGAACTCCTTAAGCTGCCATCCATGGCCACGCCTCCATCCTCTCCATAGCGGCGTAGGAGTAAGAAGGCAAAATGTTCTTCCCCTTTCCCCATCTGTAGAACCCTAATTTTGGAACCAGGAGGAATTTGTGGAAACGAATAAGATTTCCTGCAAAGATGACGGAGATGGAACCCTTGTGGAGGCAGCGCCGCTACAGCCCTTACGGTGTTGTGTCGTCGCCGTTCTTTCGTCGTGTCCTTGTCGCACCCTCGCCACACCTTAGCCATGTCCTCCCTGTTTGTCTACAAGAAAGGAAGAAGAAAGAAGTGATTTTATGCCTAAGGTCACCTCTCGCGCGAGAAAGAAAGAAGAAAGTAGTGAGAAAGGGGGAAGAAGATAGGTGCCCCGGATCACCTCTCTCGCACAGTGAGAAAGCAGTGAGAAAGGGGGAAGAAGTGAGAAAGCAGTGACAAATAAAGAACCCTCTAGCGCGAGACGTGAGACAAAGAAAGGGGGAAGACTTGGGGAACTTCAATACGCAAGCTTTTATGCCTCTAGCACCTCTCAACAGAGGCACTAAGTCACTTTTATGCCTCGGGTAACCTCTCAACCGAGGCATTAAGTCTCTTCCAGATTTGAAAAGTCCGACTTGTAGAAAAGTAGGTGAATTTTGCAGGTTATTATGCCTCAGTTTCTTTTATAACCGAGGCAATAGACCCTTTTTACTTCGGTTTCTAAAGAACCAAGGCATATAACTTTGCTATTATTACAAAAATGTCATTGTGTTTTTATATGTTTCGGTTTTTATAAAACCGAAGCATATATGCCGTGTTAAAATACAATTTTTTTACTAGTGCATTCTCTCCTTAAGCTATATGTAGTTGTTACATTTAGCTTACTTCACTTATGTCCCAACTCCAAGCGTGTGACGTAGAATCTCAAATTGTTCAAACTTCAATTTTTGGTCATTATATCAACCAATTGTTCTTCAGAGCAACAATAACTAAGACAAATAACTTGGTCTTTAACCAAATCTCTAAGGAAATGAAATCTTACTACAATGTGTTTGCTCCTTCCATGAAAGATGAGATTCTTGGACAACTGAATAGTATAGTTGTTATCATATAGGATTCTTGTTGCACCTTCTTCTTTTAAACTGAGATGCTTTGAAATTTTGCAAAGCCAAATACATTGACATGCACAAAATGCTATTACAATGTACTCAGCTTCAATTGTAGATAGGCTCACCATAGGTTGTTTCTTTGAGGCCCAAGAGACAAGACCCATACCTATTAAAAAACTAAACCAGAAGTACTTCTTCTATCATCTAAATCACCTTTATAATTACTGTCACTATAGGAAATAAGACCAGTTCTTCCACTCTATTGATAAAAGATTCCATACTCAATTGTGCCTTTAAGATATATTAGGATCCATTTTACCATAGCCCAATGTGATTCCTTTGAATTTGCCATGTACCTGCTGACTAAACTTACCCAATACATCAAATCAAGTGGAGTGATTGTGAGATACATAAGACTACCAATTGCTTGCTTAAACTTTGTAGCAACGATTGTGACCCATTCCTTATATCTAGACAGTGTTATTCCTGGTACAATAGGATTTCTTACTAGATTGTTATTTGTCATGTTGAACCGAGCCAATATCTCCCATGAATATCTTCTTTGACAAATGAAAATTCCTACCTTGCTTTGTATGACTTCTATTCTAAGAAAATATTTCATTTTGCCCAGATCATTCATATCAAATTATAGCTTCATTAACTTTTAAACTCTTCACACATGTTTACTATTTCTAGTAAAGAGCAAATCATCAACATAAAGACTGATTATTAAAACATTACCCTGAACTTGTTTGGTGAACAAGGTGTGTTCACTAGAACATCAATTAAACTAATATAATAAATATAACATAAAATCAAATACCTTAAAATAATGGTTAAAAATAACAATAAAATAACACAACCATGAGAAGTAAAAAAAGTGGCATGTTGTTACTACCACATACTATAAAAAACAAAAGGGTTGGTGTTATTATAGAGAAAATGTTAAATAAAGGTAGTGGCCACGTCTAAAGAAGAAAATGAAAATACACCGCATAAGAGTTGTCACGTCAAGAAAGAGAGTGCTAAATGGCATGACTACATGATGTGGAAGTACCATTGTGTGGTATGGAACTTTCTCTCTCTAATTTTCTCTGAAACATTCTTTCTCTCATAATTCAATTTTCTACTTGACCTCTCTTTTCTTACCTCTTTGTTTGTTTAACACTTATAGGAATAAAATGCTTGATGAGCTGATGTTCTCTTCAAGTTTAACAGAATATTATGTCAATCGTATTTCTTATTTTATGCATTGAGTTGTTTAAATTATATAATTCTAATTATGTGTTAAATAAATTTTAGAAGTGTTATTATTTTGTTTTCATATTACTATTATAGTGGTTGATTATGTAATTTTGAGTTTAATCCATTACTTTGGTGCTTTCATTGAATTCCATGGTGGAGAATACTAAAATGAAGGAGATGCAAGCAGAGATTTGTACAAATGTTGAGGATATTCGTTGTCTGGCCACCATAGTAGACAACCTACAAAAAATGATGGAAGTTAAGAAACAAGTACAAGAAACCAGGATGGAAGAGATCAAAGTAGTGTTACAACAACTGTTACTTAATTTCGCTAACAATTAGGGAAGAACTCAAGCTCTACAATGAAAGTATCTACCATCACAATGATTTCTCTGAGTAGTGATATTTCCTTGGGGTTTCCTCATTTTGATGGTTCTTCGTCAATGTTAGAGTGGACTTTTAAGATAGATAATTTTTTTAACTATCACAACACATCAGATACAGAATGAGCGGAAATTGCATCGATGCATTTTGAGAAGGAAGTGTGTTAGCAAAATCATGAAGTCTAGAATTTTTTATCATGCCCAAATCAAGTCTCAAGTTCTTACTTTGCTATAAGACCTTCATGAAGACTTGTTTTATGTGTTAAAGCTTTTGTAATGAGTAGTTTTATGTATAGGGCTTTATATGTTGTTGATTCCTTGTAATTTAGGCTTTATATATCGGGATTTATAATCGAATAACTACTTAAGATAATCAATTATCACAAAAATGTTTTTAAAGGTTACTAAAAACTCAATTTTGGCTCTAGAATAAACGATTACAAAACTATGATAATCGATTATCTATAATCAATTATAACGACTAGTCGTTGGATTTTTTAAGCATGTTTTTGGCTATTGTGCATTCATTAAATGCATAATCAATCACCATAAGTGGCTAATTGATTATCACGCGAGAAAAAGCTGACAACGAATTTTTAGAGGTATCCTTGAGTGAGGTCTTTATAAAGATGTTTTAGACTCTCACTGTAGCAACGAAAAACATATTTGTTTGTTTAAATTGTGAAAAGTGTGATCTAGGTTTGTGTAACCCTTGTGCTTTGAATTTGAGAACTTTGTGTTATCAAGAGCGAGAACTTTAACTAGGAGTGTGATTAAGTGCTGCTATTATTGTTGAGTGAAACATGTCATCCTTTGTGAAGATTCAAAGGAAGTGTTCATCCTTTGTGAAGATTCAAAGGAAGTGTTCATCCTTTGTGAAGCATTCGAAGGAGGAGTTCATCCATTGTGACCTTTAGGAGAGGTCAGTTTCATCTTTTGTGATAACAATAAAGGTGTTTTATAAACCCTTAAACTTGCCTTTCTATGTGATTATAATAGTTTATTGGTTTTGTGATAGTGGAACGTTAATCTCTATTTGGGATTAGAAACTGAACGTAGGATCCTTGTGATCTGAACCAATATAAAATTATCTATGCAATTTTTTTTCTCCCTTACTCTCTATTATTGTTTTAATTACTCGCTAAGGAAATTAAAATTAAGAGAAATACATTAAAGGCACACATTTGTGATAAAAAAAACCAGTTTACCCCCTCTTGGTTTATTGTTCACGCTAAACATTACACTGCACTGTAAGATCCTTGAAAATATTTGTAAGTTAAATGCTAAAAAAAAAATGATGAATAGTAAATTGTGAATAG
The DNA here is from genome assembly GCA_034642375.1 of Vigna nakashimae. NCBI lineage: Eukaryota > Viridiplantae > Streptophyta > Magnoliopsida > Fabales > Fabaceae > Vigna > Vigna nakashimae. The sequence continues at coordinate 39,307,003 of CM067762.1, read as the reverse complement.
TAAATTGTGAATAGTAAAAAGTGAATAGTAAAAAAAAATATTTGGAAAGGATAAGTGTTCCACGTAGCTTTGAGATCAGAATTCATCAAATTGCAAATAAAAAATTATTTTTGTAATAGTAAAATGAATAAAAAAAATGAATAGTTAAAATGAATAGTAAAAAATGAATAGTAAATTTTTTTGCTATAAATAGCCAAGGGGGGAAGGTTGAAAATTTACACCAAAGAACTTAGAAAATTTTTGAGAGAAGAGAGTTGGAAGAATTTCTAATTTCAAGGGGGATATTCTGGAAGTTTTCAGAGAGCGAGGAGATTAAGTCTGTAATAGAGGTAAGGGGAGCTAACCTTGAGTATCTCCTTTTGTATTATCTTGAATCTTGAATATGGAGTATTTTGTTTCTGTATGATTTTGAATTTAAATGAGAGTATGCTTTTGTGTTGATATCCAAGTGTGATAGTTGTAAAACGTGATATTGATTATGTTATGCCATTTGTATGTTATTAGTTGTTTATTTTTGTATTTTGGAAGGATTAGAAATTGTCTAACCGGCTCTGCCAGATTCAATTTCTTGTTTCCCCAAACATTTTATTGCTTTCCTTGTTTATTTTTATCACATTTTGGAAGGATTAGAAGTTGTCTAACCGGCTCTGCCAGATTCAACTTCTTGTTTCCCCAAACGTTTTATTTCTTTACTTATTTATTTTATTGCATTTTGGAAGGATTAGAAGTTGTCTAACCGGCTCTGCCAGATTCAACTTCTTATTTCCCCAGACATGTATTGTTCTTGTTATTTAATTATATTGTATTGTTGGATGGATTAGAAGTTGTCTAACCGGCTCTGCCAGATTCCACTTCTTGTTTCCCCATGAATTTTTATATTAAGATTATTTTTATGATTGTCAAATATTGTATTCTTCTATGACCATTTAAAGTAATGTTTTATTATTGTTAATTGTTATCTTGTATGAATTCTATTATGGATGTTTATTGTGATGAATTTATTGAATGAGTTTGTTGGCTGAAATTGATCTTGTTGGAAGGTTTAGAATAAAGGTTCTGTAGTAACTTGTATATGGGTATTAAATAGATATACAGATACTGTTTGAGGTTGTTGTGAGAGGAAGTAAAATTAGGCATTTTAAGATTTAGAGCATAAGAAAATAAGGTAGATAAATTAAATAAATAAATTGTTAATTATTGAGGACCTCCTTTTGTTGGTAGGATAGAGGAACCTTAAAAACCTGAGTTGGCACATCCCTGATCATAGAGCAGCCCTGGCCTGGTCCAGTCAGTGTTGACTAGTCATATGTGCTGGCGTCGAAGGTGAGTTTGATGCGTTCAAACATCTGGGTCCTCTCCGGTGACCAATTGGGGCAAAGAAAGATCTCTAATAGGATGAAAATAAAATAAAATAAGTCAACTGTAGATGCATTTTATTTGTCGTTACAATGAGCTCAGATTATATTATGTAGCTGCTAAGATATGTTGAAATGTTTTGGATGATCTATGAATCTTTGATTGGTGAAAATATGTTGAGTTATACTCGTTATGGTCAAAATGAGTTTATAATATGTAGTATGACATCTGGCAATATGTTTAATTTATTGACACCAAAATAGGTTATTGTCAAATTATGATTAGAGAATGAACATGATTGAGTTATGTGGAGAAGAGGTTATGAATTGTTGATTTGATGAAATATTGGAGTGGATAAGAGGGTATGAAATGTTGATTGGATGAAATGTTGGAGTGGATATAAGAAATTATTGCTTATGAAATGATGTTTCCTACGAGAAGTATTATGTTCGGTTTATATCATGAGAGCTTGATACGATCAAAGTAACACCTGAGGTTTATGAAAGCAGGCAGCAAGTGGTCTGACCATAAGGCTTTGACATAAATATGTGGTTCATAAGTTTTATAGAAGCAGGCAGAGAGAGGTCTGACCATAAGGCTTCAGAGAGTAAGACATAGTATACAGGTGAGGCTTAAGGAAGCAGGCAGAGAGCGGTCTGACCATAAGGCTTCGTGAGTAAGCATGGTAAAATTGTAAGGTTTATGAAATTGAGGAAGATGATTTTGATAATGATAAATTAATGACATAGGGGTAATGATATTTTAGTAATTGTAGAAATACATGATTGAAATATTTTTATTTCAAGTTTAATGATTGATATGATATGGTTGGCTTACCCTTATTTGTTTGTGCTATGATCATATAACTCATGTTATATGTGAATAGATAATGTTGCAGATGCGGTTGAAAAAGCTTAGAGATGAGAGAGATGCGGGAAAAAAACTTTCAGGGATATTTTGTAAAAAGAATAAATTTGTATTGGAAAAAAATTATGTTGTGTAAAACTTATGAGTTGAAATTTGAATTTATGTTAAGTGGTGAAGACTATATTGTTTGAAGTTTGTAAGTTTGGTATTGTACTTTGGGAGAATTGAAATAAAGTTGGATTGTTTATAGAAGATAAGTTAATTTAGTCTCTACTAAAAATAATACTCTTTAAAATATTAGGGTATTACAATTTGGTATCAGAGCAATGGTTTTCGAAAATATTTTGGGACTCTGGGGAGTGAAATTATTATTCTTAGTAAAATTATTAATGGTTTATGATGAAAATGACTATTTGAGGAAATTGATATCATATGCTAAATTGTATTGTTATCTTTTTGAAGAAATTATTTAAAACTCGACAAAGATGCAACAACAACAAGTTGATCAAGCACCTCAAAATCATTCTAGCTTGAATGACTTTTTAAGGCATGATCCAACTAAATTTAATGGGGATGCTACTCCTGATGAGGCTGACTCTTGGCTAAGACAGAATGAGAAGATTTTCCGGGTAATAACTTGCTCAGAAGAACAAAAATTAACTTATGCATCATTTCTTTTGGTGGGTGAGGCTGAATATTGGTGGGAAAGTATGCAACAGTTGATGACGATTCGTGGTGAGTGTAAGATCCTTGAAAATATTTGTAAGTTAAAATACTAGATAAAAAAAAATGAATAGTAAATTGTGAATAATAAAAGTGAATAGAAAAAAGTGAATAGTAAAAAAAAAAACTAAAAAAAAAAATAAAAAAAAAATATTTTTGGAAAGGATAAGTGTTCCACGTAGCTTTGAGATCAGAATTTATCAAATTGCAAATAAAAAATTATTTTTGTAATAGTAAAATGAATAAAAAAATGAATAGTTAAAATGAATAGTAAAAATGAATAGTAAATTTTTTTTGCTATAAATAGCCAAGGGGGGAGGCTGAAAATTTACACCAAAGAACTTAGAAAATTTTTGAGAGAAGAGAGTTGGAAGAATTTCAAATTTTGCAAAGGGGATATTCTGGAAGTTTTCAGAGGGCGAGGAGATTAAGTCTGTAATAGAGGTAAGGGAAGCTAACCTTGAGTATCTCCTTTTGTATTATCTTAAGCCTTGAATATGCTATATTTTGCTTTTGTCTGATCTTAAATCTTGATTATGGAGTATTTTGTTTCTGTATGATTTTGAATTTAAATGAGAGTATGTTTTTGTGTTAATATCCGAGTGTGATAGTTGTAAAACGTGATATTGATTATGTTATGCCATTTGTATGTTATTAGTTGTTTATTTTTGTATTTTGGAAGGATTAGAAATTGTCTAACCGGCTCTGCCAGATTCAATTTCTTGTTTCCCCAAACATTCTATTGTTTTCCTTATTTATTTTTATTATATTTTAGAAGGATTAGAAATTGTCTAACCGGCTCTGCCAGATTCAATTTCTTATTTCCCCAAACTTTCTATTGCTTCAGTTATTTATTTTATTGCACTTTTGGAAGGATTAGAAGTTGTCTAACCGGCTCTGCCAGATTCAGCTTCTTGTTTCCCCAAACTATTTATTGCTTTACTTATTTATTTTATTGCATTTTTGGAAGGATTAGAAGTTGTCTAACCGGCTCTGCCAGATTCAACTTCTTATTTCCCCATACATGTTATTGTTCTTGTTATTTAATTATATTGTATTTTTGGATGGATTAAAAGTTGTCTAACCGGCTCTGCCAGATTCAACTTCTTATTTCCCCATACATGTTATTGTTCTTGTTATTTAATTATATTGTATTTTTGGATGGATTAAAAGTTGTCTAACCGGCTCTGCCAGATTCAACTTCTTGTTTCCCCATGAATTTTTATATTAAGATTATTTTTATGATTGTCAAATATTGTATTCTTCTATGACCATTTATTGTAATGTTTTATTATTGTTAATTGTTTATAATTATCTTGTATGAATTCTATTATGGATGTTTATTGTGATGAATTTATTGAATGAGTTTGTTGGCTGAAATTGATCTTGTTGGGAGGTTTGGAATAAGGGTTCTGTAATAACTTGTATATGGGTATTAAATAGATATACAGATACTGGTTGAGGTTGTTGTGAGAGGAAGTAAAATTAAGCATTTTAAGATTTAGAGCATAAGAAAATAAGGTAGATAAATTAAATAAATAAATTGTTAATTATTGAGGACCTCCCTTTGTTGGTAGGATAGAGGAACCTTAAAAACCTGAGTTGGCACATCCCTGATCATAGAGCAGCCCTGGCCTGGTCCAGTCAGTTGTGACTAGTCATATGTGCTGGCGTCAAAGGTGAGTTTGATGCGTTCAGACATCTGGGTCCTCTCCGGTGACCAATTGGGGTAAAGAAAAATCTATAATAGGATGAAAATAAAATAAAACAAATTGATTGTAGATGCATAATATTATCATGGTAAAAATTTCATATATATTTTATTTATCATTACATTGAGCCCAGACTTTAATATGTGGTTCTTAAGATATGTTGATATATTTTGGTTGATCCATGATCTTTGTTTGGTGAAAATATGTTGAGGTATACTCGTTATGGGCAAAATGAGTTTATAATATGAAGTATGATATCTGGCAATATGTTTGATTTATTGATACCAAAACGGGTGATTATGAATTCATGATTAAAGAATGAACATGATTGAGTTAGGTGGATAAGAGGGTATGAATTGTTGGTTTTATGACATGTTGGGGTGGATATGAGAAATCATTACTTATGAAATGATGTTTACTACCGGGAGTAGTTTGTTCGAGTTATACCATGAGAGTTTGGTATGAGCAAAGTAACACTTGAGGTTTATGAAAGCAGGCAGAAAGTGTTCTGACCATAAGGCTTTGACATAAACATATGATTCGTAAGTTTTATAGAAGCAGGCAGAGAGGGGTCTGACCATAAGGCTTCAGAAAGTAAGACATAGTATATAAGTGAGGCTTAAGGAAGCAGGCAGAGAGCGGTCTGACCATAAGGCTTCATGAGTAAGCATGGAACACTTGTAAGATTTATGGAAATGAGAAAGATGATTTTGATAATGATGAATTAATGACATCGGAATAATGATATTTTATCAATTGCAGAAATACATGATTATAATATTTTTATTACAAGTTTAATGATTTTATGATATGGTTGGCTTACCCTTATTTGTTTGTGCTATGATCATATAACTCATGTTATATGTGATTAGATAATGTTGCAGATGTGGTTGATAAAGCTTAGAGATGAGAGAGATGCGGGGAAAACCTTTCAGGGATTTTTGTAAAAAGAATAAATTTGTATTGGGAAGATTATGTTGTGTAAAATTTAAAAGTTGAAATGTCAACGGTGAAGACTATATTGTTTAAAGTTTGTAAGTTTGGTATTGTACTTTGGAGTAATTGAAATAAAGTTTGATTGTTTATATGAGGTATCAAATTAATTTAGTCTCTACTATCAGTAATACCCTTTAAAATGTTTGGGTGTTACATTATGGTATCAGAGCAATGGTTTTCGAAAGTATTTTGGGACTATGGGGAGTGAAATTATTATTCTTAGTAAAACTATTAATTGTTATGATGAAAATGACTATTGGAGGAAATTGATATCATATGCTAAATTGTATTGTTATCTTTTTGAAGAGAAATCATTTAAAACTCGACAAAGATGCAACAACAACAAGTTGATCAAGCACCTCAAAATCATTCTAGCTTGAATGACTTTTTAAGGCATGATCCAACTAAATTTAATGGGGATGCTACTCTTGATGAGGCTGACTCTTGGCTAAGGCAGAATGAGAAGATTTTCCGGGTAATAACTTGCTCAGAAGAACAAAAATTAACTTATGCATCATTTCTTTTGGTGGGTGAGGCTGAATATTGGTGGGAAAGTATGCAACAGTTGATGACGGTTCGTGGTGAGGCTGTGAATTGGGAGAACTTTAAGATAAGGTTCTTGGAAAAATATTTTCCAAACAGTGCAAAATTTGCAAGGGAGGCGGAGTTTCTGACCTTACAACAAAGGAGGTTATCAGTACAAGAGTACGTAGTAAAATTTAATTATCTCTCGAGGTTTTATACTCAGAATATCACATAAGAATGGAGATGTCGAAAATTCGAGGGAGGACTAAGGCATGAACTGAAGAAGGTACTTATGCCATTGGAAATACAAGAGTTTCCAGCATTGGTAGAGAAAGCCAGAATGATAGAATTATTGGAGTTTGATCCAAGTAGAGTTTCCAGACTTGCCAAGGGAGAATCTTCAATGAAATTCAACAAAAAACCTTATGAAAAACCACAATTATCATATCGAGGAACAGTGAAGTGTTTTGAGTGTGGAGGGGCACATTTCAGACGTGACTGCCCTAAACTTATTGGGGAAAAAGTTGAAGGGAAGAGATGTTTTATCTGCAATGATCCGGGACACTTTGCTAATGTTTGTCCAAAGAAAAAGAAGGTGGGAGAACCACAACAACAAGATTCTGCTGAAGTAAAGCCCCGGGCAACAGGAAGAGTATTCGCAATGTCTGCAGAAGAGGCTACTAAGCCAGGTACATTAATTTTACACACCTGTATGTTGTTAGGAGAATGCGTATATGTTTTGTTTGACTCTGGAGCCACACACTCCTTTATATCCCTAGCATGTTTAGAAAGACTCGGATTACCGATGCTTGATCTAGGGTGTGAATTAGTAGTTTCTACACCAGCATCGGGACCAGTTACGACCAGTTCAGTCTGTGTCGGATGCCCGATCCAAATTGCAGGACGCAAGTTCAAAGTGAACTTGATCTGCTTACCCCTTCAAAATCTAGACATTATTTTGGGAATGGATTGGTTGACTACCAATCACGTTCTTATTGATTGTGGGAAACAAAAGATAGAGTTTCTAAATTTGAACGATTTAGAACTAAGCTCAACTCGAGTAGTTGCGAAGGATATCAAAGATGGAGCTACCTGCTATGTGGTGTTAGCTCAGGAGAAAAGAGAGAATACTGAAGAACAAATCATCGGAATACCTGTGGTAGAAGAATATGTTGATGTTTTTCCAGAACAAGTACCAGGTTTACCACCTAGTCGAGAGATCGATTTCACAATAGATCTAATGCCCGGAGCTGGCCCAGTTTCTATGGCTCCATACCGAATGGCTCCTGCCGAACTAGTAGAGTTGAAAAAGCAAATCGAAGATCTGCTGGAGAAGAAGTTTATCCGTCCAAGTGTGTCTCCATGGGGAGCTCCTGTATTGCTGGTGAAGAAGAAGGATGGAAGTTCAAGGTTGTGCGTGGATTATCGACAGCTGAACAAGGTTACAATAAAGAACAAATATCCTTTGCCAAGAATCGATGATCTATTAGATCAGTTGAGAGGAGCAGAGGTGTTTTCAAAAATTGATCTCAGATCTGGGTACCATCAGATTCTGGTCAAGACGGAAGATGTGCAAAAGACGGCTTTCAGATCTCGCTACGGACACTTTGAGTACGTGGTAATGCCGTTTGGCGTGACGAATGCTCCAGCGATTTTTATGGACTACATGAACAGAATATTTCGGTCATGTTTAGATAAGTTCGTGGTAGTATTTATAGACGATATTCTTATCTATTCAGAGAATAAGGAAAAGCATGCAGAACACTTGAGGGTGGCGTTGGAAATTTTAAGAAAACATCAACTGTATGGGAAACTGTCAAAGTGTGAGTTCTGGATAGAGAAAGTACAATTTTTGGGTCATGTGATTTCTGCTCAAGGAATCTCAGTGGATCCAGCAAAGGTGGAAGCTGTGCTAAAGTGGGAGCGGCCGAAAACTGTAACTGAAGTACGAAGTTTTGTAGGATTAGCCGGTTATTACCGACGTTTTGTTGAAGGGTTTTCCAAGATTGTAGGTCCTCTAACTCAGTTAACTCGTAAAGATCAACCATTTCTGTGGACTGACAAGTGCGAAGCCAGTTTTGAGGATATGAAGCAACGACTAACGTCAGCACCAGTATTAATCATTCCAGACTCTAGCAAATCTTTTGAGGTGCACTGCGATGCGTCATATCAAGGATTGGGGTGCGTCCTAATGCAAGGAAGGAGACCTGTAGCTTATGCATCTAGGCAGCTAAAGGCGCATGAGAAGAACTACCCAACGCATGACATAGAACTTGCAGCAGTAGTATTTGCATTAAAGACATGGAGACACTACCTCTATGGGGCAAGTTTCCAAGTTTTTAGTAACCATAAGAGTCTAAAGTATTTGTTCGATCAAAAGGAGCTGAACATGCGACAAAGAAGATGGATGGAATATATGAAGGACTATGATTTCGAGCTTTTATATCACCCAGGAAAAGCCAATGTGGTGGCAGATGCATTGAGTAGGAGACAAGCTCAAATAACGACAATGATGGTGAAGGAGTTAGAACTGTTAGAAAAGTTACGTGATATGAACTTGGGGTTGCAGTTAACCCCAGATCATATATGGTGTGGTCATTTAGTAATCACTAGTGACTTCTTAGAACAAGTGAAGGTTGAGCAGTCGATGGATCAAGAGTTGCAGCAAAAGATCAGGTTGTTGGACACCGATCAAGCTAAGGACTTCGTTCTAAGTAAAGATGGCATCCTTCGATTTAAGAACAGAGTGTGTATACCTGCAAAGAGTAAATTAAAACATTTAATTTTAGACGAAGGCCATAAAAGTCGTCTTAGCATACATCCAGGTATGACTAAGATGTATAAGGACCTGAAAGAGTCATTTTGGTGGAATGGAATGAAGAGGGATGTGGCCGAGTTTGTAGCAGCCTGCTTGGTGTGTCAGAAGGCAAAAGTGGAGCATCAAAAACCGGGAGGGATGTTACGACAGTTAGACATTCCTCAATGGAAGTGGGACAGTATCTCGATGGACTTTGTAACACATTTACCAAAATCATCAAAAGGTCACGATTCTATCTGGGTTATCGTTGATAGACTAACCAAGAGCGCTCACTTTTTGCCCATTAATCAACGTATGTCTCTAGAAAAGCTGACGGAGTTATACATCAGGGAAGTAGTGAGGTTGCATGGAATACCTACAAGCATTGTGTCAGACAGAGATCCGAGGTTTACTTCAAGGTTTTGGCAGACGCTACAGAAGGCTCTGGGAACGCAGTTGAGGATGAGTTCGGCTTATCACCCTCAGACTGATGGTCAAACAGAAAGGACTATTCAGTCTTTGGAGGATTTGCTAAGAACTTGTGTATTAGATCATCTTGGAAGTTGGAATGAGATACTACCATTAGTAGAATTTACTTACAACAACAGTTATCATTCCAGTATTGGTATGCCACCATATGATGCTTTATATGGAAGAAGATGTAGAACCCCGTTGTGTTGGTTTCAAGATGGGGAAGCACTAACAGTGGGACCCGAGCTATTACAGCGAACTACAGAAAAAATAAAATTAATCCAAGATCGGATGAAAGCAACTCAAAGTAGACAAAAGTCATATGCCGACAAAAGAAGAAGACCATTAGAATTTGAAGAAGGAGATCATGTATTCTTACGAGTAACACCAACTACAGGAGTCGGGAGAGCTATCAAGATGAGGAAACTGACACCAAAATTTCTCGGACCGTATCAAATTCTCAAAAAGATTGGGCCAGTGGCTTATGAGGTAGCATTACCACCTGGATTGGCAAATTTGCATAACGTTTTTCATGTATCCCAACTGAGGAAGTATATTCCAGATCCAAAGCATGTGTTAGAAGTTGATGAAATTCAGGTCAAGGAAAATTTAACAATGGAAGTTGGACCAGTGCGTATACTAGATGTTCAAATGAAAAAGCTAAGAGGGAAAGATATTCGCACAGTAAAAGTACTTTGGAATGAAGACACACAGGAAATGACTTGGGAATTGGAAGAATTTATGATAAAGGAATATCCATATCTCTTTTGTAAGTAATCTTTTGTTAGATAGTCTTTATTTAAATAAATAATTTTCGAGGGCGAAAATAATTGTTGTTGGGGAGATTGTAAGATCCTTGAAAATATTTGTAAGTTAAAATACTAGATAAAAAAAAATGAATAGTAAATTGTGAATAGTAAAAAGTGAATAGTAAAAAGTGAATAGTAAAAAAAAAAATAAAAAAAAAAAAAAATAAAAATATTTTTGGAAAGGATAAGTGTTCCACGTAGCTTTGAGATCAGAATTTATCAAATTGCAAATAAAAAATTATTTTTGTAATAGTAAAATGAATAAAAAAATGAATAGTTAAAATGAATAGTAAAAATGAATAGTAAATTTTTTTTGCTATAAATAGCCAAGGGGGGAGGCTGAAAATTTACACCAAAGAACTTAGAAAATTTTTGAGAGAAGAGAGTTGGAAGAATTTCAAATTTTGCAAAGGGGATATTCTGGAAGTTTTCAGAGGGCGAGGAGATTAAGTCTGTAATAGAGGTAAGGGAAGCTAACCTTGAGTATCTCCTTTTGTATTATCTTAAGCCTTGAATATGCTATATTTTGCTTTTGTCTGATCTTAAATCTTGATTATGGAGTATTTTGTTTCTGTATGATTTTGAATTTAAATGAGAGTATGTTTTTGTGTTAATATCCGAGTGTGATAGTTGTAAAACGTGATATTGATTATGTTATGCCATTTGTATGTTATTAGTTGTTTATTTTTGTATTTTGGAAGGATTAGAAATTGTCTAACCGGCTCTGCCAGATTCAATTTCTTGTTTCCCCAAACATTCTATTGTTTTCCTTATTTATTTTTATTGTATTTTGGAAGGATTAGAAATTGTCTAACCGGCTCTGCCAGATTCAATTTCTTATTTCCCCAAACTTTCTATTGCTTCAGTTATTTATTTTATTGCACTTTTGGAAGGATTAGAAGTTGTCTAACCGGCTCTGCCAGATTCAGCTTCTTGTTTCCCCAAACTATTTATTGCTTTACTTATTTTTTTTATTGCATATTTGGAAGGATTAGAAGTTGTCTAACCGGCTCTGCCAGATTCAACTTCTTATTTCCCCATACATGTTATTGTTCTTGTTATTTAATTATATTGTATTTTTGGATGGATTAAAAGTTGTCTAACCGGCTCTGCCAGATTCAACTTCTTATTTCCCCATACATGTTATTGTTCTTGTTATTTAATTATATTGTATTTTTGGATGGATTAAAAGTTGTCTAACCGGCTCTGCCAGATTCAACTTCTTGTTTCCCCATGAATTTTTATATTAAGATTATTTTTATGATTGTCAAATATTGTATTCTTCTATGACCATTTATTGTAATGTTTTATTATTGTTAATTGTTTATAATTATCTTGTATGAATTCTATTATGGATGTTTATTGTGATGAATTTATTGAATGAGTTTGTTGGCTGAAATTGATCTTGTTGGGAGGTTTGGAATAAGGGTTCTGTAATAACTTGTATATGGGTATTAAATAGATATACAGATACTGGTTGAGGTTGTTGTGAGAGGAAGTAAAATTAAGCATTTTAAGATTTAGAGCATAAGAAAATAAGGTAGATAAATTAAATAAATAAATTGTTAATTATTGAGGACCTCCCTTTGTTGGTAGGATAGAGGAACCTTAAAAACCTGAGTTGGCACATCCCTGATCATAGAGCAGCCCTGGCCTGGTCCAGTCAGTTGTGACTAGTCATATGTGCTGGCGTCGAAGGTGAGTTTGATGCGTTCAGACATCTGGGTCCTCTCCGGTGACCAATTGGGGTAAAGAAAAATCTATAATAGGATGAAAATAAAATAAAACAAATTGATTGTAGATGCATAATATTATCATGGTAAAAATTTCATATATATTTTATTTATCATTACATTGAGCCCAGACTTTAATATGTGGTTCTTAAGATATGTTGATATATTTTGGTTGATCCATGATCTTTGTTTGGTGAAAATATGTTGAGTTATACTCGTTATGGGCAAAATGAGTTTATAATATGAAGTATGATATCTGGCAATATGTTTGATTTATTGATACCAAAACGGGTGATTATGAATTCATGATTAAAGAATGAACATGATTGAGTTAGGTGGATAAGAGGGTATGAATTGTTGGTTTTATGAAATGTTGGGGTGGATATGAGAAATCATTACTTATGAAATGATGTTTACTACCGGGAGTAGTTTGTTCGAGTTATACGATGAGAGTTTGGTATGAGCAAAGTAACACTTGAGGTTTATGAAAGCAGGCAGAAAGTGTTCTGACCATAAGGCTTTGACATAAACATATGATTCGTAAGTTTTATAGAAGCAGGCAGAGAGGGGTCTGACCATAAGGCTTCAGAAAGTAAGACATAGTATATAAGTGAGGCTTAAGGAAGCAGGCAGAGAGCGGTCTGACCATAAGGCTTCATGAGTAAGCATGGAACACTTGTAAGATTTATGGAAATGAGAAAGATGATTTTGATAATGATGAATTAATGACATCGGAATAATGATATTTTATCAATTGCAGAAATACATGATTATAATATTTTTATTACAAGTTTAATGATTTTATGATATGGTTGGCTTACCCTTATTTGTTTGTGCTATGATCATATAACTCATGTTATATGTGATTAGATAATGTTGCAGATGTGGTTGATAAAGCTTAGAGATGAGAGAGATGCGGGGAAAACCTTTCAGGGATTTTTGTAAAAAGAATAAATTTGTATTGGGAAGATTATGTTGTGTAAAATTTAAAAGTTGAAATGTCAACGGTGAAGACTATATTGTTTAAAGTTTGTAAGTTTGGTATTGTACTTTGGAGTAATTGAAATAAAGTTTGATTGTTTATATGAGGTATCAAATTAATTTAGTCTCTACTATCAGTAATACCCTTTAAAATGTTTGGGTGTTACAGTGAGGTTGTGAATTGGGAGAACTTTAAGATAAGGTTTCTGGAAAAATATTTTCCAAACAGTGCAAAATTTGCAAGGGAGGCAGAGTTTCTGACCTTACAACAAAGAAGGCTATCAGTACAAGAGTACATAGTAAAATTTAATTATCTCTCAAGATTTTATACTCAGAATATCACAGAAGAATGGAGATGTCGAAAATTCGAGGGAGGACTAAGGCATGAACTGAAGAAGGTACTTATGCCATTGGAAATACAAGAGTTTCCAGCATTGGTAGAGAAAGCCAGAATGATAGAATTGTTAGAGTTTGATCCAAGTAGAGTTTCCAGACTTGCAAAGGGAGAATCTTCAATAAAATTCAACAAAAAGCCTTATGAAAAACCACAATTATCGTATCGAGGAACAGTGAAGTGTTTTGAGTGTGGAGGAGCACATTTCAGACGTGACTGCCCTAAACTTATTGGAGAAAAAGTTGAAGGGAAGAGATGTTTCATCTGCAATGATCCGGGACACTTTGCTAATGTTTGTCCAAAGAAAAAGAAGGTGGGAGAACCACAACAACAAGATTCTGCTGAAGTAAAGCCCCGGGCAACAGGAAGAGTATTCGCAATGTCTGCAGAAGAGGCTACTAAGCCAGGTACATTAATCTTACACACATGTATGCTGTTAGGAGAATGCGTATATGTTTTGTTTGACTCTGGAGCCACACACTCCTTTATATCCCTAGCATGTTTAGAAAGACTCGGATTACCGATGCTTGACCTAGGGTGTGAATTAGTAGTTTCTACACCAGCATCGGGACCAGTTACGACCAGTTCAGTCTGTGTCGGATGCCCGATCCAAATTGCAGGACGCAAGTTCAAAGTGAACTTGATCTGCTTACCCCTTCAGAATCTAGACATTATTTTAGGAATGGATTGGTTGACTGCCAATCACGTTCTTATTGATTGTGGGAAACAAAAGATAGAGTTTCTAAATTTGAACAATTTAGAACTAAGCTCAACTCGAGTCACTGCGAAGGATATCAAAGATGGAGCTACCTGCTATGTGGTGTTAGCTCAGGAGAAAAGAGAGGATACTGAAGAACAAATCATCGGAATACCTGTGGTAGAAGAATATGTTGATGTTTTTCCAGAAGAAGTGCCAGGTTTACCACCTAGTAGAGAGATCGATTTCACAATAGATCTAGTGCCCGGAGCTGGCCCGGTTTCTATGGCTCCATACAGAATGGCTCCTGCCGAACTAGCAGAGTTGAAAAAGCAAATCGAAGATCTGTTGGAGAAGAAGTTTATCCGTCCAAGTGTGTCTCCATGGGGAGCTCCTGTATTGCTGGTGAAGAAGAAGGATGGAAGTTCAAGGTTGTGCGTGGATTATCGACAGTTGAACAAGATTACAATAAAGAACAAATATCCTTTGCCAAGAATCGATGATCTATTAGATCAGTTGAGAGGAGCAGAGGTGTTTTCAAAAATTGATCTCAGATCTGGGTACCATCAGATTCTTGTCAAGACGGAAGATGTACAAAAGACGGCTTTCAGATCTCGCTATGGACACTTTGAGTACGTGGTAATGCCGTTTGGTGTGACGAATGCCCCAGCGATTTTTATGGACTACATGAACAGAATATTTCGGTCATGTTTAGATAAGTTCGTGGTAGTATTTATAGACGATATTCTTATCTATTCAGAGAATAAGGAAAAGCATGCAGAACATTTGAGGGTGGCGTTGGAAATTTTAAGAAAACATCAACTGTATGGGAAACTGTCAAAGTGTGAGTTCTGGATAGAGAAAGTACAATTTTTGGGTCATGTGATTTCTGCTCAAGGAATCTCAGTGGATCCAGCAAAAGTGGAAGTTGTGCTAAAGTGGGAGCGGCCGAAAACTATAACTGAAGTACGAAGTTTTGTAGGATTAGTCGGTTATTACCGACGTTTTGTCGAAGGGTTTTCCAAGATTGTAGGTCCTCTAACTCAGTTGACTCGTAAAGATAAACCATTTCTGTGGACTGACAAGTGCGAAGCCAGTTTTGAAAATATGAAGCAACGACTAACGTCAGCACCAGTATTAATCATTCCAGACTCTAGCCAATTTTTTGAGGTGTACTGCGATGCGTCATATCAAGGATTGGGGTGCGTTCTAATGCAAGGAAGGAGACCTGTAGCTTATGCATCTAGGCAGCTAAAGGCGCATGAGAAGAACTACCCAACGCATGACATCGAACTTGCAGCAGTAGTATTTGCATTAAAGACATGGAGACACTACCTCTATGGGGCAAGTTTCCAAGTTTTTAGTGACCATAAGAGTCTAAAGTATTTGTTCGATCAAAAGGAGTTGAACATGCGACAAAGAAGATGGATGGAATATATGAAGGACTATGACTTCGAGCTTTTATATCACCTAGGAAAAGCCAATGTGGTGGCAGATGCATTGAGTAGGAGACAAGCTCAGATAACAACAATGATGGTGAAGGAATTAGAACTGTTAGAAAAGTTACGTGATATGAACTTGGGGTTGCAGTTAAACCCAGATCACATATGGTGTAGTCATTTAGTAATCACTAGTGACTTCTTAGAACAAGTGAAGGTTGAACAGTCGATGGATCAAGAGTTGCAGCAAAAGATCAGGTTGTTGGACACCGATCAAGCTAAGGAGTTCGTTCTAAGTAAAGATGGCATACTTCGATTTAAAAACAGAGTGTGTATCCCTGCAAAGAGTGAATTAAAACATTTAATTTTAGACGAAGGCCATAAAAGTCGTCTTAGCATACATCCAGGTATGACTAAGATGTATAAGGACCCGAAAGAGTAATTTTGGTGGAATGGAATGAAGAGGGATGTGGCCGAGTTTGTAGCAGCCTGCTTGGTGTGTCAAAAGGCAAAAGTGGAGCATCAAAAACCGGGATGGATGTTACAACAGTTAGACATTCCTCAATGGAAGTGGGACAATATCTCGATGGACTTTGTAACACATTTACCAAAATCATCAAAAGGTCACGATTCTATCTGGGTTATCGTTGATAGACTAACCAAGAGCGCTCACTTTTTGCCTATTAATCAACGTATGTCACTAGAAAAGCTGACGGAGTTATACATCGGGGAAGTAGTGAGGTTGCATGGCATACCTACAAGCATTGTGTCAGACAGAGATCCAAGGTTTACTTCAAGGTTTTGGCAGACGCTACAGAAGGCTCTGGGAACACAGTTGAAGATGAGTTCGACTTATCACCCTCAGACTGATGGTCAAATAGAAAGGACTATTCAATCTTTGGAGGATTTGCTGAGAACTTGTGTATTAGATCATCTTGGAAGTTGGAATGAGATACTACCATTAGTAGAATTTACTTACAACAACAATTATCATTCCAGTATCGGTATGCCACCATATGAAGCTTTATATGGAAGAAGATGTAGAACACCGTTGTGTTGGTTTCAAGACGGGGAAGCACTGACAGTGGGACCCGAGCTATTACAACAAACCACAGAAAAAATAAAATTAGTCCAAGATCGGATGAAAGCAACTCAAAGTAGACAAAAGTCATATGCCGACAAAAGAAGAAGACCGTTAGAATTTGAAGAAGGAGATCATGTATTCTTACGAGTAACGCCAACTACAGGAGTCGGGAGAGCTATCAAGATGAGGAAACTGACACCAAAATTTCTCGGACCGTATCAAATTCTCAAAAAGATTGGGCCAGTGGCTTATGAGATAGCACTACCACCTCGATTGACAAATTTGCATAACGTTTTTCACGTATCCCAACTAAGGAAGTATATTCCAGATCCAAAGCATGTGTTAGAAGTTGATGAAATTAAGGTCAAGGAAAATTTAACAATGGAAGTTGGCCCAGTGCGTATACTAGATGTTCAAATGAAAAAGTTAAGAGGGAAGGATATTCGTACAGTAAAGGTACTTTGGAATGAAGACACACAGGAAATGACTTGGGAATTGGAAGAATTTATGATAAAGGAATATCCATATCTCTTTTGTAAGTAATTTTTTTTGTTAAATAGTCTTTGTTTAAATAAATAATTTTCGAGGGCGAAAATAATTGTTGTTGGGGAGATTGTAAGATCCTTGAAAATATTTGTAAGTTAAATGCTAAAAAAAAATGATGAATAGTAAATTGCGAATAGTAAATTGTGAATAGTAAAACGTGAATAGTAAAAAAAAATATTTGGAAAGGATAAGTGTTCCACGTAGCTTTGAGATCAGAATTCATCAAATTGCAAATAAAAAATTATTTTTGTAATAGTAAAATGAATAAAAAAAATGAATAGTTAAAATGAATAGTAAAAAATGAATAGTAAATTTTTTTGCTATAAATAGCCAAGGGGGGGAAGGTTGAAAATTTACACCAAAGAACTTAGAAAATTTTTTAGAGAAGAGAGTTGGAAGAATTTCTAATTTCAAGGGAGATATTCTGGAAGTTTTCAGAGAGCGAGGAGATTAAGTCTGTAATAGAGGTAAGGGGAGCTAACCTTGAGTATCTCCTTTTGTATTATCTTGAATCTTGAATATGGAGTATTTTGTTTCTGTATGATTTTGAATTTAAACGAGAGTATGCTTTTGTGTTGATATCCAAGTGTGATAGTTGTAAAACGTGATATTGATTATGTTATGCCATTTGTATGTTATTAGTTGTTTATTTTTGTATTTTGGAAGGATTAGAAATTGTCTAACCGGCTCTGCCAGATTCAATTTCTTGTTTCCCCAAACATTTTATTGCTTTCCTTGTTTATTTTTATCACATTTTGGAAGGATTAGAAGTTGTCTAACCGGCTCTGCCAGATTCAACTTCTTGTTTCCCCAAACGTTTTATTTCTTTACTTATTTATTTTATTGCATTTTGGAAGGATTAGAAGTTGTCTAACCGGCTCTGCCAGATTCAACTTCTTATTTCCCCAGACATGTATTGTTCTTGTTATTTAATTATATTGTATTGTTGGATGGATTAGAAGTTGTCTAACCGGCTCTGCCAGATTCCACTTCTTGTTTCCCCATGAATTTTTATATTAAGATTATTTTTATGATTGTCAAATATTGTATTCTTCTATGACCATTTAAAGTAATGTTTTATTATTGTTAATTGTTATCTTGTATGAATTCTATTATGGATGTTTATTGTGATGAATTTATTGAATGAGTTTGTTGGCTGAAATTGATCTTGTTGGAAGGTTTAGAATAAAGGTTCTGTAGTAACTTGTATATGGGTATTAAATAGATATACAGATACTGTTTGAGGTTGTTGTGAGAGGAAGTAAAATTAGGCATTTTAAGATTTAGAGCATAAGAAAATAAGGTAGATAAATTAAATAAATAAATTGTTAATTATTGAGGACCTCCTTTTGTTGGTAGGATAGAGGAACCTTAAAAACCTGAGTTGGCACATCCCTGATCATAGAGCAGCCCTGGCCTGGTCCAGTCAGTGTTGACTAGTCATATGTGCTGGCGTCGAAGGTGAGTTTGATGCGTTCAGACATCTGGGTCCTCTCCGGTGACCAATTGGGGCAAAGAAAGATCTCTAATAGGATGAAAATAAAATAAAATAAGTCAACTGTAGATGCATTTTATTTGTCGTTACAATGAGCTCAGATTATATTATGTAGCTGCTAAGATATGTTGAAATGTTTTGGATGATCTATGAATCTTTGATTGGTGAAAATATGTTGAGTTATACTCGTTATGGTCAAAATGAGTTTATAATATGTAGTATGACATCTGGCAATATGTTTAATTTATTGACACCAAAATAGGTTATTGTCAAATTATGATTAGAGAATGAACATGATTGAGTTATGTGGAGAAGAGGTTATGAATTGTTGATTTGATGAAATATTGGAGTGGATAAGAGGGTATGAAATGTTGATTGGATGAAATGTTGGAGTGGATATAAGAAATTATTGCTTATGAAATGATGTTTCCTACGAGAAGTATTATGTTCGGTTTATATCATGAGAGCTTGATACGATCAAAGTAACACCTGAGGTTTATGAAAGCAGGCAGCAAGTGGTCTGACCATAAGGCTTTGACATAAATATGTGGTTCATAAGTTTTATAGAAGCAGGCAGAGAGAGGTCTGACCATAAGGCTTCAGAGAGTAAGACATAGTATACAGGTGAGGCTTAAGGAAGCAGGCAGAGAGCGGTCTGACCATAAGGCTTCGTGAGTAAGCATGGTAAAATTGTAAGGTTTATGAAATTGAGGAAGATGATTTTGATAATGATGAATTAATGACATAGGGGTAATGATATTTTAGTAATTGTAGAAATACATGATTGAAATATTTTTATTACAAGTTTAATGATTGATATGATATGGTTGGCTTACCCTTATTTGTTTGTGCTATGATCATATAACTCATGTTATATGTGAATAGATAATGTTGCAGATGCGGTTGAAAAAGCTTAGAGATGAGAGAGATGCGGGAAAAAAACTTTCAGGGATATTTTGTAAAAAGAATAAATTTGTATTGGAAAAAAATTATGTTGTGTAAAACTTATGAGTTGAAATTTGAATTTATGTTAAGTGGTGAAGACTATATTGTTTGAAGTTTGTAAGTTTGGTATTGTACTTTGGGAGAATTGAAATAAAGTTGGATTGTTTATAGAAGATAAGTTAATTTAGTCTCTACTAAAAATAATACTCTTTAAAATATTAGGGTATTACATGCACCACCCTTACAATTGGTATTAGAGCTTGCTTTGATTGTAATTCAAATGGCAGGGAATCATCAAACACTTGTTGAGGGTGCCTCTATCAACAAGCCTCCTTTGTTTACTGGTGAAAATTATGCTTTCTGAAAAGTCAAAATGCAAATTTTTATGGAATTTGTTGATACTAAGATTTGGGAAACTGTCACAAATGGTCCTTTTGTTCCTAGTGTATTTATTAAGAACTTTTAAGAACCAAAACCCAGTGACCAATGGAATGGTAATGATAGAAGAAGAACTCAACATGATGTAAAGGCTCGAAATATTATATTATATGCCTTAATTGTTGATGAGCTTTACAAGGTCTCAACCTGTAAGAATGCACAAGCGATGTCGGAGATGCTAAGGGTCACTCACAATCGTACGAATGATGTAAGAAGAGCAAGAAGGAATACCTTGATCCAGAAATATGAGATGTTTTGAATGAAGCAAGGAGAAATAATCATTGGTGTTCAAAAGCGTTTCACTTACATTGTGAATCATCTCTGTTGAGATTGTTGATAGGGGGAGCAAAGGTTCAGCTTAACCCACAATCTCAGTGATATTTGTGTTTTTGATGATGACAACACATAATTAATAATACATATGTGTTCTGAGTTACATGTTCTATATTTACATGATATATGCTTTTGATCAATGTGTTAAATCTGTTTAAGCATATATGAGAGCATGCTTGTGTTGATCATTGCATATCAATGTGTTACATATGTGTTTTTATATGTGAATGCATGACATACAATGTTGAAAGGGAAAACCACAAGCACTTATGTTGAACTTTAAATGTGTGGCAAAATAACAGTTTTAAGTCAATTTCATTATGGGATGAATCGATTAAAACTCGTGTCTTTCCACAAACTATTTTCAAGTGTGCTATGCAATTTTTTTCAAGGAGAAAGATTTTCAAAACTATGCTTAACATTTTTACTTAATCGATTGCATGCGTGCTGTATTTGATTAAGTTTGTTATTGTTTTGAAATTTTGTTAATGCTTGACATAAATGTCTAACGGTCATATTTTTAATTGTGTTGACCAAGCATTAAATGATAGTCCACTGCATTAATTGCGCATTCAATTAATTGTTGTGATTGTTGCTAACTATTATAATAGAATTGTTGTATTCGAATGCATTAGTAACTAAGTCGATTAAATTGCATCTAAGATGTGTTATTCTATAAATTGACACGAATTTGATTTCTGTAAGAACTTTTGTGATTCCAACATTTTCATATCTTTTGCATAAAGTTGTGATCTTGCAGAAAGAAAAGAAAAGCTCCAAGAAACAAGAGTGACCGTGGTGATCAACTACTTGTGATTTCTTGAAGAGCAAGACTGTTGTGTTTTTCAAAGGCTGATCAACTTGCACATTTGGGTGTCATTGAGAGATCAAATTCTGCAATCTTTTGAAAATTGGTTTGAGGTTCCCTGTTGTGATTATAGGAAGAAGAGTGTGTGGCGTTCTTGACTTTGAGATTGTCTCAAAGGGTTTAGATAGTAGGAGAGGGGATTCTTGCTGCTGGTCTTCTTATTTACTGCCTATATTTTGATTAGAGGATTAGAGAGGTGTTTTTATATTTTTGACGTGTGGTCGCTATAAAAGCCTTGTTGTAAAATCCTTTATCATTATAATGCATTGGCTTCCTGTGGTTGGAAGGACACTGGATGTAGGCTTGGCCGAACTAGTATATAAACACAATGTTTTGAATTTTCTCATCCCTACTCTCTTGATTCAATCGATTACGTTCTACATTCATTCGATTAAGTTTTCACTGCATTGAAAATCTTTTACCTTGTGAAAAAGATTTTAAAAGATTTTGTTTTTCAATCTCACCAATTCCCCCCCCCCCCCTCCCCCTCTTGGTGTGAGAAATTGAGTCATTCTATTTTAACAATCTCATTAGGTTAGGTAAGTCTTTCTATAATTATGAGTTAAATATAAAAATTCTTAAATCATTGACAATACTTGGCAACCCAAGGTGACTACGATAAGCAAGTCACAAAATCTCAACACCATGTTGATGGCTGCATTGTTTGGTAAGTTGAACGAACATGAACTTGATCTCAGAAGATTGAAAGAGGACGACGAACAACGCAAGAAAAAGATGCTAGCCTTCAAATATGAGGTTCAAAAAGTGAAGAGTACCATAGAGTATGAAGACTCTGATGAAGATGAAGAAAATATGAGTCTTGTCATTAAAAAGCTAAGCAAGTTCATGAAGTCTAAAGGTAAAAGAAGATTCAAAAGCGAGAGGAAGGAGAAAAAAACACATGAAAGTTGATTGCCTAAATAAAAAAGAAGGGTGAAGAAAGAAATGCAAAGAAAATCTTAAAGAAAAAGAAAGATTACACTGCTTGGGATGATGATAATGAATTAACATCAAGCTCAATTGATTATGACGAGCAAGCAACATTTGCTTAATGGTAAAGGCCAAGTAAGTTTCTCTAGCGATTTTGAAAATTCTTATTATAGTCATAGTGAATTGCTTTACACTTATAAAGAATTATTAATTGAATCCGAAAAATTGGATATTGGTCATAAGAAATTGAAAAAGGATTTTAAATAATTAAATTTAAAATTTGAAAATAGTCTACAAGAAAATAACAATTTGAAAAATAAAATTTATATTATGAAAAAGGACTAATGAATGTATTTCTTGTAATACCCTAATATTTTAAAGAGTATTACTTTTAGTAGAGACTAAATTAACTTATCTTCAATCCAACTTTATTTCAATTCTCCCAAAGTACAATACCAAACTTACAAACTTCAAACAATATAGTCTTCATCACTTAACATAAATTCAAATTTCAACTTATAAGTTTTACACAACATAATTTTTCCAATACAAATTTATTCTTTTTACAAAATATCCCTGAAAGTTTTTCCCCGCATCTCTCTCATCTCTAAGCTTTTTCAACCGCATCTGCAACATTATCTATTCACATATAACATGAGTTATATGATCATAGCACAAACGAATAAGGGTAAGCCAACCATATCATATCAATCATTAAACTTGTAATAAAAATATTTCAATCATGTATTTCTACAATTACTAAAATATCATTACCCCGATGTCATTAATTCATCATTATCAAAATCATCTTCCTCAATTTCATAAACATTACAATTTTACCATGCTTACTCACGAAGCCTTATGGTCAGACCGCTCTCTGCCTGCTTCCTTAAGCCTCACCTGTATACTATGTCCTACTTTCTGAAGCCTTATGGTCAGACCCCTCTCTGCCTGCTTCTATAAAACTTACGAATCATATGTTTATGTCAAAGCCTTATGGTCAGACCACTTTCTGCCTGCTTTCATAAACCTCAGGTGTTACTTTGCTCATACCAAACTCTCATGGTATAATTCGAACATACTACTCCCGGTAGTAAACCTCATTTCATAAGTAATGATTTCTCATATCCATTCCAACATTTCATAAAATCAACAATTCATACCCTCTTATCCACCTAACTCAATCATGTTCATTCTTTAATCATAAATTCATAATAACCCGTTTTGGTATCAATAAATTAAACATATTGCCAGATATCATGCTTCATATTATAAACTCATTTTGCCCATAACGAGTATAACTCAACATATTTTCACCAAACAAAGATCATGGATCAACCAAAATATATCAACATATCTTAGGAACTACATACTAAAGTCTGGGCTCAATGTAATGATAAATAAAATATATGATATTTTTACCATGATAATATTATGCATCTACAATCAACTTGTTTTATTTTATTTTCATCCTAGTAGAGATTTTTCTTTACCCCAATTGGTCACCGGAGAGGACCCAGATGTCTGAACGCATCAAACTCACCTTCGACGCCAGCACATATGACTAGTCACAACTGACTGGACCAGGCCAGGGCTGCTCTATGATCAGGGATGTGCCAACTCAGGTTTTTAAGGTTCCTCTATCCTACCAACAAAGAAGGGCCCTCAATAATTAACAATTGATTTATTTAAATTATCTACCATGTTCTCTTATGCTCTAAATTTGAAATGCCAAATTTTAATATTTTCACTTCCTCTCACAGCAACCTCAAACAATATCTATACATTTATTTCATACCCATATACAAGCTTTTACAGAACCTTTACTTCAGACCTTCCAACAAGATCAATTTCAACTAACAAACTCATTCAAAACAGATTAAATTCATCACATCACAACATGTACAATTTCACAGTTTCAGTTATCACACCCAATATAATAAAAGTCATGAAATAGTTTCACCAGAGCACACCAGTTCAACATTCATATGCAAATATTTTATAAAATAAATACATACAAAAATAATTAGCTCTTATTACCATCAAAATAATATTAATATAAAAATTCAGGGGAAACAAGAAGTTGAATCTGGCAGAGCCGGTTAGACAACTTCTCATCCTTCCAGAAAGATGCAATTAAAAAAATAGATAAAACAATAAAATTTCTGGGGAAACAAGAAGTTGAATCTGGCAGAGCCGGTTAGACAACTTCTCATCCTTCCAAAAATACAATATAAATAAGAAATAAAAGGTTTGGGGAAACAAGAAGTTGAATCTGGCAGAGCCGGTTAGACAACTTCTCGTCCTTCCAAAAATACAATATAAATAAGAAATAAAAGGTGTGGGGAAACAAGAAGTTGAATCTGGCAGAGCCGGTTAGACAACTTCTCGTCCTTCCAAAAATACAATATAAATAAGAAATAAAAGGTGTGGGGAAACAAGAAGTTGAATCTGGCAGAGCCGGTTAGACAACTTCTCGTCCTTCCAAAAATACAAAAGAAACAAATAAATGTTCTCATTCAAAATTCAAGACCATACAACAACAAAATACTACATATTCAAGATTTAGGATTTGAGCAAAGCAAAGTATAAGAGTGGCTTCCCTTACCTCTATTACAGACTTAATCTCCTCGCTCTCTGAAAACTTCCAGAATATCCCCTTTGAAATTAGAAATTCTTCCAACTCTCTTCTCTCAAAAATTTTCTAAGTTCTTTGGTGTAAATTTTCAACCTCCCCCCCTTGGCTATTTATAGCAAAAAAAGTTACTATTCATTTTTTACTATTCATTTTAACTATTCATTTTTTTATTCATTTTACTATTACAAAAATAATTTTTTTATTTGCAATTTGATGAATTCTGATCTCAAAGCTACGTGGAACACTTATCCTTTCCAAATATTATTTTTTTTTAACTATTCACTTTTACTATTCACAATTTACTATTCACAATTTACTATTCATCATTTTTTTTTAGCATTTAACTTACAAATATTTTCAAGGATCTTACATTTCTTGCATAAATAAAAAGAAGCTACTAGATAAAACAACGTATGCTGAATGTAGTAAAAATTCTATAGAAAAGAAGTATGTTCCTCATTATAAAAATAAAAGTAAAAGAATTCCTAGAGTTTGGTAGAGAAAGGAATTACTTATAGCAACCCAAATGTTGTTACTTGTTTTTATTGCATGAAAATGGGTCATACCTCAAATAAATGTAAAATTAAACATTATGGTGTTCCTTACAGAAGATTTACTTCAGTTATAAAATAATTCAAAAAATTTTATATTCAACCCAAAGGACCCAAATAAGTTTTTTTTGGGGACCAAAATATGATTTTTTTTGTTTTACAAATAAGTACTAGAAGAAGTTTAGAAATTATTGCATGATTGTGGCTTTTGTTTCACAGTTAGAACCTAAGAATATAAAAGAAGCTGTTCAAGATTATCAATGATGTATCGCAATGCAAGAAGAACTCAACCACTTTGAAAAAAATCAAGTATGGGAATTAATCCCTAGAAAAGACACTCATCAAGTGATGGGAACAAAATGGGTGTTCAAAAACAAACTGAATGAAGATGGAATCATAACCAAGAACATAGCTAGGCTTGTAGCACAAAACAATAGTCAAGAAAAATGTATTGATTATGATGAAACATATGCTCTTATTGCCAGGTTAGAGACAATACGCCTACTTCTTGCTTATACATCTATTATGAAATTTAAATTATATCAAATGGATGTTAAAATTGCTTTCCTGAACAGTTTTCTTAAAGAAGATGTATATGTTTAACAACCACCTAGTTTTGAATATTATAAATTTCCAAATCACATCTTTAAATTAAAGAAAGTTCCTTATGGTTTAAAACAAGCACCTAGATCTTAGTATGAAAGACTTAGCAATTTTCTAAGAAATATATTTAATTGAGGTAAAGTTAATTCCATTGTATTTATTAAAAGAGTAGGAAAACATATTATGCTTACCCAGGTACATGTTGATGGATATTATTTTTGGATCAACTAATAAATCTCTATGTGAGGATTGTGCTAAGACTATACAGGGTGAATTTGAGATGTCAATGATAGGAGAGTTGACATTCATCCTTGGTTTACAAATCAAGCAAACGAAAGAAGGTACGTTTCTTTCTCAAACTAAATATTGTAAAGAAATCTCGAAGAAGTTTGAAATGGACAAAGCTAAGGAGGCATCCACTCCAATGGACATCATGTTATCTAGACAATGATGAATCAGGTATGCTCGTAAACCAAACTCTATATAAAGGCATGATAGGGTCTATATTATATATTACTACTAGTATGCCAGATATTTTGCAAAGTGTTTATGTATGTGCTAGATACTAGTCTAGTTTTAGGGAATCTCATCTCACCGCAGTTAAGCGTATTCTTAAATACCTTAAGGGAAATATGTCCTTTGGTTTGTGGTTTCCTTCAGAAGCTTAACCTAGTCTTGTAGGGTTTCTCATGCAAATTATGGAGGATGTAAGATAGATAGAAATAACACAAATGACACATGTCACCTCTTAGGTAGTTCCTTAGTTTCCAAGGATTCTAAGAAACAAGCTTGTGAAACATTTTCCACTACTGAGGCTGAGTATATTGTTGTAGGTAATTGATGTGCACAAATTTTATGGATGATTTTGATATATACCTAGACCATATTTCACATAAGTGTGACAATACCAATGCCATCAATTTTACTAAGAATCCCTTTATGATATCTAGAACCAAACATATATAGATTAGGCCCCACTTTCGTACAGATCATATCCAAAAAGGAGCTGTGAGGTAGAACATGTAGATACCAAGCACCAATTAGTAGACATTTTCACTAAGGCATTGCCCAATGATAGATTTTATGAGCTTAGAAGGGATTTGGGAACTTATAAATCTTTTAAAGGTCTTATTTAATGCATTTTCATGTTTTTCGAAAATCCTCGTGAACTAATCGATTATCCCCTACTAATAATTGATTATCCTTCCCATTAGAAAATGTCATTAGTTTTCGAATAATCGATTATAAGAAGCCATAATCGATTATCATAAGTTTCGGGCTTCAGTTTTTTGAAACGATAATCGATTATCTGAAGCAATAATCGATTATCGGGAGTTCTGAATGTTGGGAACTCAACATATAGTCATTGCAACGGTAAAAAAATAACTATATTATGCATTTATTAAGCATTTTCCATCTGATATGTATAAATAGGGGTCTATAGTTGATTAGTATACCATCTTTAGTGCTTTGTATACATTATTGCTCATTTGTGTGAATATTTGCGCTCCATCCCTCTATCTTTTTCCTTGATCCTACACTACTGTTATGGCTGATTCTACAAGGAGAAAGCTCAAGACCTGAAGAGGTTCACAACCTGCTGCTATGGAAGAAGAGGAAGTTGATTTCTCCTAAATATGTGGATCTCTATTGGTTCCATATCTATGATTTTCTATTTCCACCTCATCAAGGAATTATGTCGCTTTTGGAAATGCAAGGTAAATTATATCTTGATCTGGTTTGAGGTTTCTATTTGAACTTGAAGGTGCGCGATAGGATCTACTCCACAAGGGTAAAAGGATTAGATATTATATTGGATGATGACATCTGTGGCCAAGATAGAACTACATAAGGATGGTGTAATGCTCTCTCGGGGCCTTAAAGGATTCGATAAGATTATGGCCTTTCGTTCCTTTTTGAAGGATCCTGAGTTGCTTATCAATAAGAACCAGTTGCTTGTTGGGATCTTAAGAAGTATGTGAAAAACACTAGAAGGGGGAGTGTTAATGGAAAAATTCTTTTCGCAACCCTTCTGATATAGCACGTTATAAACTTTATGATTTTCTTTGATTATATCAAGAAGTGCTTTTTTCGTGTTATTCATAATGTACATGTATGACTTTATAAGGCTTTCCTTTGTTTAATAATAATCATTTAACTTGGGAGGTTTGCGCATTTATAAATAAAAACTCAACTACAGATTTTGCAAGAGAGGCATTTAGGCAAAGAGGAAGTAATTGCACAAATATTTTATACTAGTTAACTCCCGTCCAGTCTCCTTTGTGGTCCAGTAATTGACAACTAATGAGTTTGGTCCAGTAATGTGGTCATATAATATTTTGGATACTTGGTACAAAAAATTTTGGAAGTCTTGGTGCAATGTGATTCATTGTTAGAAGCTGATAATTCATGAGAGCAAATTAAAGAGATGAAAAGAGTTTATGCACAATTCAACCTTGAGGATAAGGTTTCTCTCATAGAGGAGAAGTAATGAAAAAAAACAAAAGAGTTGGTGCTATTATAGAGGGAGAGTTTAGTTGAAGGTAGTGGTCACCTGTCCAAAGAAGAAAATGAGAATGGACGACTGATAACGGTTGATTTCACCGTTATTTGTGATTCAATTTTGATACTAAATAAGCCTTTTGTGATTTAGAAACTTGCTTGAACTCTTGTTTTTAGTTAAGTTGTGAATAAAAAGAGTTGAGGTTAGAACTTATGATTTTTATCACTAAATTCCTTTGATCTTGTAGGAAATCGGAATGATTTGGAAGAGGAGTTAAAGTACCAAGGAGTTGGAATCCAGAAAGAACAGAAAAAACCCCAGAAAAAAAGGCTACAGAAGGTCGCATGACGCTTGGTTGCCCCTTTCTAGGGCCCTCAATGCAGGATGTCTTGTATGGGCGCTTGACTGCCCTTTCTGGAGCCCTCAGCACAGGATGCCTCATAGCAACGCTTGGGCACCCTTCCTAGGGCGTTGAGCGCCATCCTCCTTGTGTCGCACACCGTTTGATTGTGTAACACCCTAATATTTTAAAGGGTATTACTGATAGTAGAGACTAAATTAATTTGATATATTTTATAAACCATCAAACTTTATTTCAATTCTCCGAAAGTACAATACCAAACTTACAAACTTCAAACAATATAGTCTTCACCACTTAACATAAATTCGAATTTCAACTTATAAGTTTTACACAACATAATTTTTCCAATACAAATTTATTCTTTTTACAAAATATCCCTGAAAGTTTTTCCCCGCGTCTCTCTCATCTCTAAGCTTTTTCAACCGCATCTGCGACATTATCTATTCACATATAACATGAGTTATATGATCATAGCACAAACAAATAAGGGTAAGCCAACCATATCATAAAATCATTAAACTTGTAATAAAAATATTATAATCATGTATTTCTGCAATTGATAAAATATCATTATTCCGATGTCATTAATTCATCATTATCAAAATCATCTTTCTCATTTCCATAAATCTTACAAGTGTTCCATGCTTACTCATGAAGCCTTATGGTCAGACCGCTCTCTGCCTGCTTCCTTAAGCCTCACTTATATACTATGTCTTACTTTCTGAAGCCTTATGGTCAGACCCCTCTCTGCCTGCTTCTATAAAACTTACGAATCATATGTTTATGTCAAAGCCTTATGGTCAGACCACTTTCTGCCTGCTTTCATAAACCTCAAGTGTTACTTTGCTCATACCAAACTCTCATGGTATAACTCGAACAAACTACTCCCGGTAGTAAACATCATTTCATAAGTAATGATTTCTCATATCCACCCCAACATTTCATAAAACCAACAATTCATACCCTCTTATCCACCTAACTCAATCATGTTCATTCTTTAATCATGAATTCATAATCACCCGTTTTGGTATCAATAAATCAAACATATTTCCAGATATCATGCTTCATATTATAAACTCATTTTTCCCATAACGAGTATAACTCAACATATTTTCACCAAACAAAGATCATGGATCAACCAAAATATATCAACATATCTTAAGAACTACATATTAAAGTCTGGGCTCAATGTAATGATAAATAAAATATATATGAAATCTTTACCATGATAATATTATGCATCTACAATCAACTTGTTTTATTTTATTTTCATCCTATTATAGATTTTTCTTTACCCCAATTGGTCACCGGAGAGGACCCAGATGTCTGAACGCATCAAACTCACCTTCGACGCCAGCACATATGACTAGTCACAACTGACTGGACCAGGCCAGGGCTGCTCTATGATCAGGGATGTGCCAACTCAGGTTTTTAAGGTTCCTCTATCCTACCAACAAAGGGAGGTCCTCAATAATTAACAATTTATTTATTTAATTTATCTACCTTATTTTCTTATGCTCTAAATCTTAAAATGCTTAATTTTACTTCCTCTCACAACAACCTCAACCAGTATCTGTATATCTATTTAATACCCATATACAAGTTATTACAGAACCCTTATTCCAAACCTCCCAACAAGATCAATTTCAGCCAACAAACTCATTCAATAAATTCATCACAATAAACATCCATAATAGAATTCATACAAGATAATTATAAACAATTAACAATAATAAAACATTACAATAAATGGTCATAGAAGAATACAATATTTGACAATCATAAAAATAATCTTAATATAAAAATTCATGGGGAAACAAGAAGTTGAATCTGGCAGAGCCGGTTAGACAACTTCTAATCCATCCAAAAATACAATATAATTAAATAACAAGAACAATAACATGTATGGGGAAATAAGAAGTTGAATCTGGCAGAGCCGGTTAGACAACTTCTAATCCTTCCAAAAATGCAATAAAATAAATAAGTAAAGCAATAAATAGTTTGGGGAAACAAGAAGTTGAATCTGGCAGAGCCGGTTAGACAACTTCTAATCCTTCCAAAATGCAATAAAATAAATAAGTAAAGAAATAAAACGTTTGGGGAAACAAGAAATTGAATCTGGCAGAGCCGGTTAAACAATTTCTAATCCTTCCAAAATACAAAAATAAACAACTAATAACATACAAATGGCATAACATAATCAATATCACGTTTTACAACTATCACACTTGGATATCAACACAAAAGCATACTCTCATTTAAATTCAAAATCATACAGAAACAAAATACTCCATAATCAAGATTTAAGATCAGACAAAAGCAAAATATAGCATATTCAAGACTCAAGATAATACAAAAGGAGATACTCAAGGTTAGCTTCCCTTACCTCTATTACAGACTTAATCTCCTCGCTCTCTGAAAACTTTCAGAATATCCCCTTTGAAATTAGAAATTCTTCCAACTCTCTTCTCTCAAAAATTTTCTAAGTTCTTTGGTGTAAATTTTCAGCCTCCCCCCTTGGCTATTTATAGTAAAAACTTTTACTATTCATTTTTACTATTCATTTTTACTATTCATTTTTTTATTCATTTTACTATTACAAAAATAATTTTTTATTTGCAAATTGGTGAATTCTGATCTCAAAGCTACGTGGAACACTTATTCTTTCCAAAAATAATTTTTTTTTTTACTATTCACTTTTTACTATTCACAATTTACTATTCACCATTTACTTTTTTTTTTTTTTTAATTTAGTATCTGACTTACAAATATTTTCAAGGATCTTACAATCTCCCCAACAACAATTATTTTCGCCCTCGAAAATTATTTATTTAAACAAAGACTATTTAACAAAAGAATACTTACAAAAGAGATATGGATTTTCAAAAACCATTACTCTGATACCCAACAGTGTAACACCCCGATTTAGGCGTTACAATTTATTTTTCCACAAAAATACATATATAACTTTTCTTTAACAATTTTCAACACCAACAAAATATTAAGTGCTTTATTACAACACAAGTCTTCTGAAATAAAATTTCACACAATTCATAAACTTCTGAAATTTAAAATTTCACACAGTTTGAAATTTCAAAACATATTTATTTAGAAATCCCCCATGTCTCTCTTTTTTTTTTTTTTTTTCACAGATCTCTCATCTTCTAAGCAAGTCCAGAACCATCTGCTAATTCATCTTAAATAGTTTCTGCTCCCGTATAATATCACACATTATACGATCATTGCATTCACATACACAAACATAAACAATAGGGTGAGCTAACTGAAACAAGCATACAATCCATTCACAATCCGTTAATAATACATCCACAGTATTCAATACAGTTAAGCATTATCACAATATCATTGCTCAACAATTTTACTATTCCACTTATCAAAGTATTACAACTTCACCTCATCCGACCTACTTACCAAAGTAGTACAAACCAAGTTATTCTCTCTACTTATCAAAGTAGCACCGCAAGACAATACTGTCTACTTATCAAAGCAGCACAGTATAATTAATTCGCCTACTTACCAAAGTAGCATAAAACAAGATCTTCTGTCTACTTACCAAAGTAGCACAGTATAGTTAATCTGCCTACTTATCAAAGTAGCCCGATTTATATCATTCTCTTTATCTCTTCATTCATCATCTCATCCTACCTACTTATCAAAGTAGCGCAAATCACCCTGCTTACTTACCAAAGTAACGCAGACCCAACATCTACTCGCCTACTTACCAAAGTAGCGCAAACCAACATCATTTATATTATTTCAACAAATTATTCATAATCAAGCACAACCCATCCAAAACTAATCATATTCAACAAGCATAAGAGAACCAGTGAACTTTTCTCAATTCCCTTCTGTCTACTTACCAATGTAGCATAAATTAACCAAATTACATTTTCCTAACATATCATTCATAACCAATCACATGCCATCTCAACCACTAATCCCGAACCAATCATGCTTAACAAGCACATAATAACCAATCAACATATCTCAGTTTCAATCCTGCCTACTAACCAAAGTAGCACAAATTAACCAAATTACCTTTTTTAACATATTATTTATCGGCGATCTAAACCAATCAAACTAATCAACAACATGTTTAGATCATATGGTAAGCTTTTCAGTCCAATCCAACGGTTAATGAGGCGGAAATCATCAATTTTGTATAAATGATCCAAAACATAAATTAAACAGTATTGAGATCCCTCAGAAGGTACGAAATTAATATCTCTAAATCTGTAACTCCGATCTAAAATCCGAACGGTCGAAGTATACCACTATCTCTTAAGAACAACATACTAAAATTTCAGATTAATCTAACGGTTATCTAAATAGATATGAAGATTTTACCGAGGTAACTCAGAGACAGAATTTTAAGTGGTTCTCGGTTTAACTCAAAATGCGGAATGAATTCCTCTAAGCACAGACATCTAATTCCAAATCTGAATGGTCAAGATCACCTAATATGTCTTATGAACTACATACTAAAGTTTGGGCTCAATCTAACGATAAATGAAATATCTATGAAATTTTTACCATTATAACATAAGAACAGAATTACAGTGTTCATCAAATATTTCCAACTTTCGAAATTTCTTTCTCTAAGCATAGACCTTCAATTACAAATCCGATCGATCACAGTGTATTAATATGTCTTAGGGATCCTATATCAAATTTTGAGGTTGATCTAACAGTCAAATAGGTCAGAATCTATATTTTACTGAGACAACTTAGTAACAGAACTACAGGGGTAACTAAATTACTCAAACTTATAGGATTTATTTATCCAAGTACAGACTTTTATTTTCAAATCCGAACGGTCAACGTTTAGTAATATGTCTTAGGATTCACATATTAAAACTTTAGCTAAATCCAACGGTGAAAAAAATTAATAGAAATTTATTACCACAGTAACTCGAAAATAAGAAATTATAATCATGAAAACCAAATTTTACACAAGTCAATAGATAACTACCATTACCAAATTTTTAACATATTCATATTCATATTCATGATCATAACAAGAAAGGATTAGCTCCCCTTCATCAAAGTCAAGCAATTGGAACCATATTTCTAACCACAAAATTCTAGAAATTAAGTTGAGTTAGCTCCCCTTACCTCATGAAGACTAAAACACCTTAAACTCTTCTTCAAAGAGAGCAACTCCTCTCCTCCTTGCTAGACCAAGTCAGCCTCCACTCTTAGGACACTTAGGATTTCGTTCACCGCCCACCAAGGACCTCTCTACTCTCCCCCAAAACTCCAAATCTGATTTGGAATTGAAAGAAGATGTCTTAGACAACTAAGGACCCATGCACTTGGCACTTAGCAATAATAAACAACCAATGGATCATCCTAAACCATTTTCCAGCCCTAAAACATGGTAGGAAAGTCTCCAAAGGGTCCCAAAATGTTCTCCTAGTCCAGAACACAACCTACCCACTCCAAAAAGTCGCAACTTGTAAAAATACACCTAAAATTAAGGTTGGACGCTAGCCCTTGGACAGCAAAACTGTCACGTTTTCCCCAGCTCGGTTAGACCCCTTCCCGAAGTCCAAAATATGCGTAGGAGTAGTCAGATTGAAACTCTTTGAGTCTAGTTTCCAATAAAACAAGAATCAACTCAATTGATATTTTACTAAGAATAATAATTTCACTCCCCAAAGTCCCAAAATATTTTCGAAAACCATTGCTCTGATACCAAAATGTAACACCCTAATATTTTAAAGGGTATTACTGATAGTAGAGACTAAATTAATTTGATATATTTTATAAACCATCAAACTTTATTTCAATTCTCCCAAAGTACAATACCAAACTTACAAACTTCAAACAATATAGTCTTCACCACTTAACATAAATTCGAATTTCAACTTATAAGTTTTACACAACATAATTTTTCCAATACAAATTTATTCTTTTTACAAAATATCCCTGAAAGTTTTTCCCCGCGTCTCTCTCATCTCTAAGCTTTTTCAACCGCATATGCGACATTATCTATTCACATATAACATGAGTTATATGATCATAGCACAAACAAATAAGGGTAAGCCAACCATATCATAAAATCATTAAACTTGTAATAAAAATATTATAATCATGTATTTCTGCAATTGATAAAATATCATTATTCCGATGTCATTAATTCATCATTATCAAAATCATCTTTCTCATTTCCATAAATCTTACAAGTGTTCCATGCTTACTCATGAAGCCTTATGGTCAGACCGCTCTCTGCCTGCTTCCTTAAGCCTCACTTATATACTATGTCTTACTTTCTGAAGCCTTATGGTCAGACCCCTCTCTGCCTGCTTCTATAAAACTTACGAATCATATGTTTATGTCAAAGCCTTATGGTCAGACCACTTTCTGCCTGCTTTCATAAACCTCAAGTGTTACTTTGCTCATACCAAACTCTCATGGTATAACTCGAACAAACTACTCCCGGTAGTAAACATCATTTCATAAGTAATGATTTCTCATATCCACCCCAACATTTCATAAAACCAACAATTCATACCCTCTTATCCACCTAACTCAATCATGTTCATTCTTTAATCATGAATTCATAATCACCCGTTTTGGTATCAATAAATCAAACATATTTCCAGATATCATGCTTCATATTATAAACTCATTTTTCCCATAACGAGTATAACTCAACATATTTTCACCAAACAAAGATCATGGATCAACCAAAATATATCAACATATCTTAAGAACTACATATTAAAGTCTGGGCTCAATGTAATGATAAATAAAATATATATGAAATCTTTACCATGATAATATTATGCATCTACAATCAACTTGTTTTATTTTATTTTCATCCTATTATAGATTTTTCTTTACCCCAATTGGTCACCGGAGAGGACCCAGATGTCTGAACGCATCAAACTCACCTTCGACGCCAGCACATATGACTAGTCACAACTGACTGGACCAGGCCAGGGCTGCTCTATGATCAGGGATGTGCCAACTCAGGTTTTTAAGGTTCCTCTATCCTACCAACAAAGGGAGGTCCTCAATAATTAACAATTTATTTATTTAATTTATCTACCTTATTTTCTTATGCTCTAAATCTTAAAATGCTTAATTTTACTTCCTCTCACAACAACCTCAACCAGTATCTGTATATCTATTTAATACCCATATACAAGTTATTACAGAACCCTTATTCCAAACCTCCCAACAAGATCAATTTCAGCCAACAAACTCATTCAATAAATTCATCACAATAAACATCCATAATAGAATTCATACAAGATAATTATAAACAATTAACAATAATAAAACATTACAATAAATGGTCATAGAAGAATACAATATTTGACAATCATAAAAATAATCTTAATATAAAAATTCATGGGGAAACAAGAAGTTGAATCTGGCAGAGCCGGTTAGACAACTTCTAATCCATCCAAAAATACAATATAATTAAATAACAAGAACAATAACATGTATGGGGAAATAAGAAGTTGAATCTGGCAGAGCCGGTTAGACAACTTCTAATCCTTCCAAAAATGCAATAAAATAAATAAGTAAAGCAATAAATAGTTTGGGGAAACAAGAAGTTGAATCTGGCAGAGCCGGTTAGACAACTTCTAATCCTTCCAAAATGCAATAAAATAAATAAGTAAAGAAATAAAACGTTTGGGGAAACAAGAAATTGAATCTGGCAGAGCCGGTTAGACAATTTCTAATCCTTCCAAAATACAAAAATAAACAACTAATAACATACAAATGGCATAACATAATCAATATCACGTTTTACAACTATCACACTTGGATATCAACACAAAAGCATACTCTCATTTAAATTCAAAATCATACAGAAACAA
Organism: Vigna nakashimae; assembly: GCA_034642375.1. Lineage (NCBI taxonomy): Eukaryota > Viridiplantae > Streptophyta > Magnoliopsida > Fabales > Fabaceae > Vigna > Vigna nakashimae. The sequence continues at coordinate 39,270,349 of CM067762.1, read as the reverse complement.
AATACTCCATAATCAAGATTTAAGATCAGACAAAAGCAAAATATAGCATATTCAAGACTCAAGATAATACAAAAGGAGATACTCAAGGTTAGCTTCCCTTACCTCTATTACAGACTTAATCTCCTCGCTCTCTAAAAACTTCCAGAATATCCCCTTTGAAATTAGAAATTCTTCCAACTCTCTTCTCTCAAAAATTTTCTAAGTTCTTTGGTGTAAATTTTCAGCCTCCCCCCTTGGCTATTTATAGTAAAAAAGTTTACTATTCATTTTTACTATTCATTTTTACTATTCATTTTTTTATTCATTTTACTATTACAAAAATAATTTTTTATTTGCAAATTGGTGAATTCTGATCTCAAAGCTACGTGGAACACTTATCCTTTCCAAAAATAATTTTTTTTTACTATTCACTTTTTACTATTCACAATTTACTATTCATCATTTACTTTTTTTTTTTTTTTAATTTAGTATTTGACTTACAAATATTTTCAAGGATCTTACAGATTGCCTGTTTCAGGACCCTCAACGCCACTCCTCTCGTACCAACACCTGGCTGCCCTAAGTAGGGGCGCTGAGCGCCAGTGTGTTAGGCTTTGACTCTATTTTTTGTTCTATTTAAGAATTTGTTCGTCCTAGGGTTTGTATCTTTGGGCAGTAAAGACGTAGAAACACACTTTTTCACTCTCTGGAGGCAGAATTGGATGCGGGAGCTCTCCTCTTCAGTTTCTAGGGTTTTTCTATCACTTTCATTTCATTGTACACCTAGTTTCTCCATGATTATGGAGAACTAAACTCATTTGTTATTGGGGAAGATGTAACCTTTAAACTGTCATGTATTTGAATTTGTTCTAAATTATTATATGCTTCTTTCATTAATTGTTAGGGATTTTCTCTTTTGCTCTATGCTTGTTATGTTTTGATCATTCATGGCATGATTTTATGGTCTTCTTTGTTATTGGGAAATATCTAGAAATCACAATTTGGAGAATTTCTCCCAAAAGCAATATTGCCCAAGGATGGGGATAAGAGGTTTGGTTGTCTTAATCTTTTGTTCATAATGCAAAATGAATTATTAGGGATGCAACAGATTGTAGTCTGATAATTAAGGATAGGCTTTCTTCGTCGAAGGATCGGGTTTTAAGTAATTTAGATAGTGACATTAACAAATGAATGAAGAAGATGAGTTCTTATATGCATGAGAGTAAGGATTGTGAAATCTAAACCCTAACAACATACTCATCTCAGATTATCAAAATCATTCATTCACTTTTGTGTTTTGCCCAATTGATCAAATTGCATTCATATTTACTTTTTCTACATTTTTCCATTCTAAACTAATGAAATTGTTCTTAAGTCTTAATTAGTTAAGGTATTACATGACAATCTAGTGTCGTGAGTCTTATGGGATACGATACTTGGTCTTACCATTTTATATTATTTTATACGATTCGGTACACTTGTCGATGTCTTAACAACAACATAAAAGTTGGTGCATCAAGAAAGAGAGTGCTAAATGGCATGATTGCGTGATGGAGAATTTTCATTATATGGCATGGGACTTTCTGATTTTCTCTTAAACGTTCTTCCTCTCATTATTTATTTTTTTGCTTAACCTCTCTTTTCTTACCTCTTCGTTAACAATTACAATAATGGAATATTTTATCAGCTCACTTTGATTTTAACAAAATATTATTTTGATGTATTTTTTATTTTAGGTTTAATCATTTTCGAGATCTCTTTTTTATGCAGAATCATCTTAAATAGGTCCTTCTATTATTTGTTATCTTAATTAGATCCATATTCATGTAAAATTGATTCAATTACACCATTGCCATCAATTTCAGTAAACGACGTTAAGATTGTAGTCACGTGGCATGCTGACTTTGCAAATCTTAACCATGTGCTAGAGTTTGGTCGCATTACGTGGAATTTAGTTATTTTAAGTTTTAAAAACTAAAATTTAATTAAAATAAAACATGTTATCCTAAATTAGGGGTTATTTAGGGATTGTTTTACACAAAATCAAGTAATGAAAGTAGGGTTTGAGTGGATTATTTATTTTTGTTCCAAATTAGGGTTCATTTAATCAAATTAGTTTTTCGGTAACAAGATTATGGTTTCGTTGAAGGAAGCAGATGTGATTAAAGGAAACGCGATGCTCCGATTAAGACTCGTACATGCTTATGCCGCCACCCAAATCGCAAAGCCGTCGCAAGTCGTCATAGAGCACCATTGCGATTCGCCCAAATCGCAAGAATCGCGCAAACAACCACACCTCCAACCATAAATTGTCATCTTTGTGTCTTCACCTACATACCAAGAAAAATCCCCAACCAGAAACATCAAACCCAAACCGTCGTTGCCGTGAACCCTAATCGTGTCTCACGAACTAGATTCATGTCCTCCATCATCTTCAAGCACCAAAATCGCGGTTCAAAACCTGCAATCAGAAAACACAACCTAGTTCGCAAGTTTATTTTCTCCGCGTGTCAAACTTGCAATTTCTTAGAGCCATGAACCTATAATTTCACGCAACAAGGAAAGTCGTCATCAGAACACGAACACCATTGCGCTACCATGTGTCGTCGTAGATGAAAGGGGTGAAATCTTGTTTGCGTTAGCAATCGTGAAGAGAGAAAATGCACAGGAGGAGCAAGTTTTCCCCAATTCAAAAACCCTAATTTTCTGGTGAGGAAGGGATTTTCACAATCTAGGCACCCACGCAGAAGAACAATTTTGAACACCTCATGCACCCGTTTAACTAGGGATTTTCACAAAGTAGGGATTTAATGAAATTTCATTTTTTTTTCATTTTAAAATTACAAAACTCACGTGACTAATATCCTGAATGTGTCACATGCTTAAGATTTGCAAAGTCAACATGCCATGTGATTGATCTTTTAATGCCATTTATTAAAATTGACGACAAGGGTGCAATTAAATCAATTTTATACTAATAGGAACCTAATTAAGATAATGAATAATAGAAATACCTATTTAATACGATTTTGCAAAACTTAGAAAATATTAAACCTTTATCTTATATATTGAGTTATTTAAGAGATATAATTCTATATAATTTTGATTGTGTGTTAAATAAATTTTGGAACCGCTATTGTTCTGTTTTTATATTATTGTTACATTGTTTGATTATCAAATTTTGAGTTTAATCCATTAAGCTTTCTGCCGCAACTTCGAAAGGTCTACTCTTTGCATGTATAAAATCCTTAAGTTGTGTTTATAGGTAATAGTTGGGTGGATTGGAATACTATCTTCCATTTAATCCCATTCAAAATTTTCAACATTGGGAGGAGAATATTAAGTTAAGTCCCTAAATAATTTTCAACATTATATCATCTTTAATGTTTTTAATGTCGTAGTTTTATATTTTTTTTATTAGATAATTTTGTTCCATAAGAATTTCTTATTTTACTTATAGACTACAAAGCCTAGATTTATAAATCATTTTATTATTATATATATATATATATATATATATATATATATATATATATATATATATATATATGATTTGCATACTGGAATTGTCTCAGAATAAATTATAAAAACGTATATATAATGTAAATTTTATTTTTTTTATATATTTATAGAACTTAAATTGTATGAAAAATAAAAGCAAATGTTTGGATGGAAATTTTAAGAATAAAATCACATATTCAACAAGAAAAAAAAATGTGTACTTATTTAAAGTCATTTATAGTAATTTTATGAATATGAAATGATGATTGATTTATGTAAGTACTCAGAATCAAAATGTTGAACAAACTAAGACTAATAAGAGTGTTGTAATGTATGAATTGGACTTAGATTTGTTTAGATATCTTATCTCTATAAGTATTTAAAAAAAATAAGATGATTTTTTTATCCGTTAAAATTAATTTATTTTCATGTTAAAAATAAAAATTTAGAAAAAATATATAGGAGAATTTCTACATGTTCATTAAAAATGAAGTTATTCTTTTTCCTGTTATTTTATTTTAAAATAATTATGTTAAAACTCATTCAAACATTCACAATTTGAAACCGAGCAGTGTATGAATTTTGCACTGACTATTTATTACAAGAAGGACCTTCTAAAAAATTTTATTCGTGGAAGAAACCCATCCTCACATGTCTATCTTTATTTCTAAGTTATCCTCAAAAGAAAGTTTCGTGTGAGTGGACAAAAGGTGTACAAGTAATGTTCCACACACTTCAAATTTTCCACTTGTGTGAGTCATCCAACCACACAATCTAATCAAATAAATGGACCACCAAAAAATAGCAATTCTTTTAGTCCAAAGCATTGGAAATTGCTCTACCAAGCTTTTTGGCTCACATGAAACCTAAATAAGGGAATCCATGGTCAAATATGTGACACAAATTTGATGTTAAGTTTCTATGAGAAATCAACAACACCACGAATCCTTCTTTCCCACCACATCATTTAGCCTTCTCCTACTTCCACAAAATCAGCATTTTTCTTTCCACAACCACTATTGACTACCTACAAATTTGTTATATCTTGCACTTTCCCTCTCAACAAATTTGATTCTTCTTCATTCCTCAACACTTCCAATGTATTCCTTACCTCAACACAAGCATACACCAAACTTGCACCATAAAGTTTGCAAGAATCGCTCACCCTTTCACCCATTGCGGGTGTGTTGTTCCGCCACTTCTACACCAAAATCCAATGTTAAGCCATTGGTCATTGAGCCTAGACTCGTGCCTGTGGTACCAAGGGTCATTACCACCATTGATGAACATCGTCCAATTAACAAAGACACTGATTTGCAATCAACATGGTCTCATAGAGCATGGGTGACAGTTGGGTGCACAACTTTGCTCATTTCCTTGGGAGAGTCTATAAAGGGTGCAATGGATTCAAACATGTGGGTTGAACCGATTATAGCAAGTTGGGTTGGTTACATTTTAGCTGATCTTGGATCTGGGGTTTACCATTGGGCTATTGACAATTATGGTGATGGCTCAACCCCAGTTGTTGGAGCTCAGATTGAAGCCTTCCAAGGTCATCACAGGTGGCCTTGGACTATTACCAGACGTGAATTTGCTAACAATTTGCATGCATTGGCACGTGCAGTGACCTTCACTGTGCTTCCTATAGCTATATTTTGTCATGACCCCATTGTTCAAGGATTTGTTGGAGTGTGTTCTGGCTGCATCATGTTTAGCCAACAGTTTCATGCTTGGGCACATGGCACGAAGAGCCGGCTTCCGCCGCTCGTGGTGGCGTTGCAAGAGACTGGCGTGCTCGTGTCACGGTCACAGCATGCTGCACACCACCGGCCACCGTATAACAACAATTACTGTATAGTGAGTGGAGTGTGGAATGATTTTTTGGACAAGCATAAGGTCTTTGAAGCCATGGAAATGGTACTGTATTTTAAAACTGGGGTTAGGCCTAGGTCATGGACTGAACCTGCCCCTGAGTGGATTGAGGAGATTGAGACCTCTTCTCAAATCCAAACCCAATGATGTTTATTCTCTTCTCCATTAATTTCTATATGATTTATTGCACACATGTGTGTGAATGGGTAGCTTTTGGCTCATGTAATTTACTCTATATTCAAATTATAGTTTTTTAGAGGTTAAATATATGAAACAATGGGATGTTTATGTTGTTACTTTATGTCAGTTTATGTTAACATGTGATCTCTGGTTGCAGGTTGAGCCAATGGTGTTAAGTATAAATTTGTATTGTGTTTGAGAATATTTTGATGTTTCTTACTTTCATAATTATAGAAGTGATTTGTTTCACTTTTGTTTTATTTTCAAAAACTTGTATTAAAAGTAAGAACTGATGACAATACATTATTCAAAAATTTGTTTCACTCTGGGGTTTTTTTTTTATGATATCAAGTTCGAGTAAAAGGATTTTTAGATATAAACAGAACTATTTTGAATAGAGGTAGTAAAATTAAATCATTTAACTACCTCAATTAATATCAAATAAATTATTTATTTATATTTAACTTGAGAGATAATAAAAACCAACATCTCTCGATTCTATTATATCGTTTACATTTTGGAATCAAATATTAAATGGGAACCTATTGCGCATTATAAAACATATTAGCTTCAATTTGCAATGCTTTACAACATCATGAAGTTATTTGTCATGGAATAAACGAAAAACATATTAAACAAATTAATCATACTGGTTTGCAAACCAGACATTCTAAGCAAAAGTGGGTCATAAATTCTTGTGCTGTAACTGGATATAAGTATGCACGTGATCAATGCTTCCATGATTTTAATAAGTGGAAAAAATGGGGAAAGAAACTGAACAAAGTCCAAATAATTGTACTGCTTTTATGCGAGCACCATTACAGAAAATTTAGTATATATTCCAGTTCAACAAGTACCATACATACAAGTGTATATACTAGATTAACATACAAACAACTAATCAGATTTTAGGACAGAATTCGAGAAAGAAAAAACAATGATAAATCCAATTTTGAAACAATCTAAACATACACGGGCCTTTAAAAATCAGGCCAAAGTTTCCTTTCCTCTAAATTTATTAGGTATCAACTGCTGTTGAAGATGAGATAGGAGACACACAAGGAAACCAGTACCTCCGTCTACCATCTCTATGGCCGTCATCAATCATGGCAAGTCCTTCCTGCATCAGCCAACAGTGTTTCTTTATTGTATATGATTTGAAATTGGAGTGTGTTAATAAGTTAAGAAAAAGGAAAAGATTTTTCTTGTATAATTTTTGGTTATCTTACATCAAGTAATGTATCGAGGGCATCAATGGCTCGGCCAGAACTCCAAGATAACCGTCTCTCTACTTCATCGACTGTCACAAATCCTTGAGCCTGCAGTAAAGAAAATGTTATGTTCAAATAGCGAAATGATGCATAGCACTTTTGCTACATTAGATAAATGAACAGAGGAAGTCTTTTCTTCACAAGTAGGAATGCAAGTTCTAACTAATATCTATCAAATTAAACCACACCATGCGTCAAGTTTCTTGACTACATGATGAATTTTGGTAACAAAATTAAAATTAAATCATATAATCCCTCACCATTAAAAATATAGATTGAAATTTGAAATAAAGGATCTATATAAATTATTAGGAACTAAACCTATATTCACCGAGTGACAACTTCTTTCTTCTATTCATAATAAATTACATGTTACCAGACAGAGTAAAGATAAAGTCCATAAGCAACTTGCTCTTTTGTAAGCCAAAAGAGAACATCAACAAACTAGATTGGTATCCTCCTATTCCATTAAGCCACTCAAAATATTCAGTCTTATCCTCAACAAGTAAACAAAAAGCAAGATCAAGTAAGTTCACAGTCTCCCGGCTCTTAGAAACATGAAAGGAACAAGTAAACAGTAGGAAATAGTGATTACGCCTTAAAAGTTAAACTAGGGTCATAGACGTGAGGATCCAATGAAAAAAACACATACATAATCCAAAAGGGAAGAAATAGTTGTTACCTGGGCAAGTTCGAGAATTTCGTTGTGGTCTTTGTTCAATTCAGTTGGAACTGAACGAACAAGTTTTCTCTTTCCAACAGAAATTACTTCAAAACCACTACCCAACACCTGAAATTTTGGTTACACATCAGTATGAAACACCGTGGGCTCCAAAAGGACACACGTAATACATCTCTCAACAAGTGGTGTGTATCAAAGATGTTTCAAAAAAACTATAAAGAAGGAAAATATACAGCTCAAACACACATGCACTCCACAATTCAAATGCTCTTCCAACATATACATGCAAGTTAGGTTCACTGTGTCTAATTTAGTTAATCCAAATATAAGAATAGTCGTCCTCTTTTACTGAAAAAGACACAATAACGATGAAGATTGGTTCATTATAACACTGGCGTCTTTAGATAAGCACTGGGATCCATTATTGGATATTCAGTAAATAGTGTGGTTGCACAGATGCTAAGACCTTGAAAATATTTTTTTTTTCTTTTTCCAAAATGATTTATTATATATGAAATACTTTGAAACATAAAGACCAATAAACAATAGTTGTTTATCTTCTATTCACAATTCACAGATTTAAGGAAGAGTTTTGTCCTATAAATTTTCCCTAGTTTACTCTAAGAAAACTGAAGGTCATTCTTACAACTTAGGGCCATATTTCCAAGCACGTCCAAATTTGTTAAAAGAAGAGGAGTCCTCCCACAAGTAACCCTTCCACATCCCAAAATCTCAATTTCCCTGTTTACCCGAGTATTATGAAGTTTCTTATGCTTTTCTGATACACGTGCTAGACCATTACCATTTGTGATTTCTGCTCATACCATCATCGAATTTAGTAAGGCTTGGGGAGAATCAAAACTCCTGTCCCAAACCAAAATGTTGTAAGGTGGACAACAATTAAAACAAATCAAGAATCTAATGTAATGGAACTGGGAAGAATGAGATGTTGCTGCTCGGTTATGGTCAATCCAGCGCAGAACTAATTAATGGGAAAGTGTTGAGGGCATGCTGTAAAATTAGTAGCACGTTTACGTTGAAAAATGCATTGATGTGCATACATATGGGATAACAAAAACCTTAAACACAAGGATTTGAGTCAAGCATACATTTTCTACATCAAACTCATAAAAAGTGATAGTCATGATCTAGTTTATGGGCAACCACCTTCAGCTTACTAATAGCTCGTAGGCAATCATCCTCTGAAACAACTCCTCGATCACTTTTTCGTCTCTGGCGAAGGAGATGGCAGAGTTCCTGCAGGTTGATCAGTCCTCCATTGTGTGCTCTAGTAGCCAAGCAAATATCCACTATTTGAACTCCTGTCTAGTCAAGTAGCTTGTCTTAGCATACATACTAAGAAAATGGTGAAGATAACAAACTTGGATTTAATGTTAATTCAAAGTATAAAATCAGTACCAATTTATAAAATATAAAAGATGAACACTTCAACAATCATAAGTTTGCCACAAGGTGAATTAAAATGTTTTGTGAATAAAACCATAATAGCAACCACCAGTGGAGATAAATGGGCATATGCTAAATATAATTCAGATCAATCAAAGTATCGTGTTCGTGTGCACTGCTAAGTATGATATGTTTGCCTATAGCTAGCAGTTTTGATAACAATCTTCCTGATGCTAAGTCTGATACCCTAAAAGTGAATTTGGTAAATAGGATGACAAATTCTATTATACATTCTCCCAGAATTTGAAGTGTTATTCTTATTTACTGCAATAAAATCTCCAGTACTAAATTCAGGCATTCCTATAGTTCAAATTCGGAATAGTTCAAGACACTACAAACTTTAGCATTGCGGCTCTTATCCATTATTTTTTTTCTCAGGTATTCTATGCTAATTATCACAATATAATACGAATACTTGTACATAAAAGATCCAGACAGGCATATCAAACTTATTTCAAACAAGGTTAAGAAATATATCACTAACCCAGTTCATAATAGAAGTCACCAATTCCTAACAGCTCTGCCCAGAAACCCTTGTTTGAGGCCAAGGGATCCACACCAACTTTAGCGCACATCTCATGAAACTGTGATCTGAATGCAGGGTTCTTGCGTATGTCATTCTAAACAAATAAATCAACCATTAGAAACATTAAATTTAATCTAATTGCAAGATAAGGGACAATTAAAGTGATATTTCATTATAATACCCACACTAGAAACCATGAGCAATCTGTGTTGGTATACATTAGGTAACCACAGCCCCAAAGTTTCAAGGCTATCAAATTAGTCAAACACGCCCTTTAAATGAACTCCAGCGACAGCTAAGTCAGGAATCAGCAAGCAACATAACTAAGGTATTTCGAATTCATCTTATTCCTACGTCCCCCTATTAGGATGAGTTAAACATTTCTCAACTTTTATAAAAGAAAAGTCAACAAAGTCAATGCATTTTAGAAAACCGAAATTATTAAGTATTGTTGGTCCTATAAGAGGTCTACATAGATTACTGTAATCCTACTTGAAGAACAGGACCAACAACATTTAAGTTTGTCCTCTATTAATTACCTAAAAACATCAAAAGCAACTCCTTTTCCACTTAAACCATCCAGCTCTAAAAACCCAAATGAGTTTTCCCGACACCCCATCATAAAAAAACGGCGCAGCAGAAGAATGAAACAATTTGATACACAAATGACAAATACCTTGATGACATATCAGAAAAAATATACAATTCAGAAACTATACCAATAATATCAAGACAGAAGTGAAAACTAAGCATCATGTTCAGCATAAAAAACCAACTCATCATAGCACCACAATATGGCTTTCACTGTCCACAATAAAATAAACAAGAGGTGTAAAAAACGTGGGGTGAAGAAAACAAAAATAAAAGAGGACCTTGTGTTTGCGAGCGAAATCTTCGAGCTGAGAGCGAAAGGTGGCAAGCTGCTCCTTCATCAAATCCGTTCTGATCTTTGCGACATTTTCACCCAGCAAACGGAATTGATCCCTCGCAGCAGCGTGCGTCTGCAAACCTCCAATTCCTGGCCTTCTTCTCATCTCCCTTTATCCTTCGCCGACTCGAGGTTCCAATTTTATGGCTTCTAACAAATTGGGTTTTCTGGGTGCGGATTTTCGTTGATCAAATTTAGAAGGAAGTGAGGAATCTGCTCAGAGAAATAATTAAAATAACAATTAAATATATTTTTATTTCTTTACATTGAATGGTAGTTGTTTTATTTTTATATAATATATAAATTTTTATTTTCTTTTATTTTTTCTTTCTTTCTTTACAATTTTAAAATAGAGATTTTAAGTCCTATTCATTTTAAGATGTAAAAAATCATACATATTTTAAGAATGTCAGATATTTATATTATATCACATTAATAATCAATATTTTTAAAATGATAACTTGATTTACCATTCACTGTATACATCTAAAGTTTCATTATAAAAAAATTATATGTATTTCAAATTAAAAATGTAGAATTAAATATTTGATTTAAAAATCATAAAAACAGAACATACTTATAAAATTGCTATAAAAAGAATAATGTGAAATATTTAAAACTTAGTCCCAACATCTCATAATTTGGCCTTAAGATGTATACATTTATTAAATTATTGTAAATTTATCAACAAATCAGAGTGGCGCAGCGGAAGCGTGGTGGGCCCATAACCCACAGGTCCCTGGATCGAAACCAGGCTCTGATAAAACGGGTCAATTTTTTTTCAAATCTTATGAAAATCATTAAGAAAAATTATAATCTCATAATTCATTTTTTTATTTATTTTAAGAACAAAATTATATCTTTTTGAGAACATAATTCTAACGGTGAGTTTTCGAGACTTGAACAAAAAAGAGTAGTATGTTTCAGTAAAATACATTCAGATGAAAAGCATTTTGACAATTGATTAGCCACAACCAACCTCATTATTCATCTAAAAGCTTTTAGGTAAAATAACGAGTATGAGTATTAACCAACCACCTTTCCAATTTTGCATGTAAAATGGTCTTGTTGACCAAAATTGCAGTATAATAGTATATACAATCACTGTGTAAACCAGATTATCATGTTACCCTCATTTCTTCTAAAACTTCCCCGTTTACATGTGTAAACTATCAACTATGGTAGTCCTAGAATGTCTAATGAAGTTAAGCCAATGGTCATAATCTATGTTGATGAACCAGTAGCTTCCTTTGGTATCAGAAACAGAAAAGCAACTGGGATGAAATTGCACAAGGCACGAATTATGATGCCCAAGAGAAGATTGTCAAATGATCCTGAATCAATGTTCAACACAGAAGCCAAACCAGCACCCAAGAAAGACCCTAGTGTGGTTCCCAAGTTGTTTATTGACATGAAAAGGGCAAATAAAGTCCCTTCAATTCCTGGAGGACATAGTTGTCCAGATAAGATCAAGAAAGGCATAAACCTGCAGAACATTTTTTTTTTCAGAAAAAATGACGGTTAGAAATTGAAACTAAGTGTGTAACTCAAAAATTAGTTCAAATCATTGTGATTCCAGTAGCAAAAACATTTACACTATCAGTGTATTCTAGCAGTTGAATAGCCTTTCAGATCCTTGAAGTGTATGTCGTCTTTTGTCTAATATAAAATCTATTATTCACATTAGTCCCTTAAATGGATGGAGTTAACTAACTCTTAATTTTGTTGGCATGGGATGTTAAATAACTTTCACAGGAGTGTCAAGTTTGCAAGGACCAAACTAAATTATAATTAATATTAATATTTAATGATCAAACAAGCTTTTCTTTTTCTTTGTCTTGAAACTAGACCTTCTTCCTCCTTCTTCATCTTCTTCTTCCTTTTTCTTCTGTATATTCTCCCATTTCTTCTTCTTTTTTCATCTTTTTAATATTCTTGTTCTTCTTAAAATCTCAATAAAACATACTCGTTTTCTTCTTGCCCCTTCCTTTTTTTCTCATTAACGGGTCTTATTTTCAGACACTGATTTTGAATTTCAACACATTTAGGGACTAAACAGAAAGCCCCATATACTACTGAGGATCTGAAAGGGTATTCAAAATACTCAAATTATATGCATAAAATAACAAGTTTTTCAAGCTTATTATTTTTTTATCTTGGACGTAATTTTCACATATACAGCCATGTGCATCTTTAACTAATAAAAAGTGAAGCAGTTACTAACTTGAATTGATTGATTCCATCCACAAGAGCTGAGCCAAAAAGCACCATAATCTTGTCTGAGATGCCAAAGGCAATATTTTTCCTAGAAACTACCACAATCTGCAGAAGACTCAAGAAGGCCAACCCAATATGGGCATACCTGTTTGTTATCAGGATGAAACCATATCAGTATGTTAAATATTCATTAGTTAGCCATCCACAAAAGAAAAATAATCCTTAGTTTCTTACATGAGGATTTTTCGTAGGGTCATATACTTTAGGAAACGATTATAGATGAAGGTTCCCAGCATAAGTCCCAACCAACCAACAACCTTTGCAGTCCCAAGGAAAGATGCTTCTAACTTTAAAACCTCCGTATCAAAGTAGAAGATGACAGTTGAAAGATCCGGAATGGTAATGTGAGCAAGGAAAAACCAAGACATAGGTCTGCCCTCAACAACATACGACAAAGATTATTAGTGACCAATGACCATGTTATAGCATATGCATGACATGAATTAGCTTCACTAGGTAAGGCCTTACACAAACGCACACATGCAGAAGAGTATAAAAATGTAAAGCATAAATATCTCACATGTTTTTACTAGTGTTCTGTTAAATTACTTGTTAGTTTGTGTAGAAAAAAAATTCAGGTTACCAAGTTCAGATTACTTGGTTCATTAAATATTGTTGAGTTATTAGGTTCTCCGTTTCCTGGATTCTTTCCCATGCATTTCTGTATATAATTCAGGGTACCTTATATTAGAGATTTTAGGATAAAAATGGTATCAAATGTTCAGTGTTCTTCAACAAATCATTCACCCAAACTAATTCACAGTTCTGAACCATTACAGAAAATCATTTGATGGTAACATCTCTTTGTTTGTAGAGTCAATAGAAAAAAGGGTGCTAGAGATTATGTTAATAGTACTCTTCTTTCAAAGATATAAAGGTCATGATGTGAAGAAAGATGGAGATAATTATTTTAACAGGCTGCAGTTTACATAAGTAACCTTCCGTGTCTATGTAGTTAGATGGTTGCAGAAACTAGGGTGAACATGTTTAATATCAGAAGTAAGAAAGAGGTAAGAGGATTCAGGTTGCAGGTTTACTCAAACTATACAGATAAATAAAACACTCAGAATTGAAAATATTCACACCAGACAAAAACTTTAAATATTACGTTAGTTACCTCCAAATCATTGGCTGTCTAAATGCACGACACAAATCATAAATAGCTTCTTTCAAAGAATGGAACCACTTTGATACCAGGGAGTCCTCTTTCTTCAAAGTCCTTGAATTTCTGCTATTTACTGATCTCCCCTTTGCGTTCTTTTTGCCCTTCTTTCTTCTTCTTGTGCTGCTGTGGGACGTTTCTATTAAAGGACTACCTTCATCTAGAATATTCATATGTGAATCTGTTACAGTTGAATCCTCTTGTGAAATTTTCCTATTTAGTGACTTCTCATCCACAAAACAGCATGATAATAACTGTATGCATGGTAGCACACAGAATAGAAGAAAAATAGCATCTATCCGCAAATTGGATAATGCATATCCTCCTAACAAACTCCCACATATTCCTCCCAAAGCCATAGAAAACCATGATATTGACTGGAGATCTCCTCCAAAGGAGGCCCTGACCAACAAAGCATGAACTTAATCAGGCTGTAAGAAAAGCATTCAGAAATATTACATGAACAAAGATCATACTCCAGAGTCAAACCGAAGGTTAGATACCAATATAAGATATAAAATATCCACCATTAAAGTTCAGAAACCCTCTAGGTCAAACCTTATCTATGGGTCTGATAACTGAACTAAGGCTAAGTTAAAGGTAAGGAACAAAAGTTACAAAATTAAATCTGTATTGGTAACAGCCTTGATTAATCCATTATATTGAAAGATTAGAAATTTGTGTGTTCACAGCAAGAGCTAACTATATATAATTCAGTTTCAGTGAGATGGGTGACATGCTAGTATAAAATCAATATAAAAGTTTCTGGCAAAAGAATATAAAATATTTCAGTTTCTATTAACTTAAACATGGTAGCAAACAATTAGAAATGATTATAAAAAAACACTCACTCCCTGTTCCTTTTCAAAATTTCATTTAAGTGATCAAGAATCAACACGCACACCATTGACATTAACATGTTCACCACTGATCACACAGTATTTGATTTTGTCTTTTATCCTTGTTTTGAAGATTGAAAAAATTGCAAACAGGCTACAAATTTTGAACTACAATTCTAATGTTCTATGCATCTTTTTGTTTCTGCATTTTTGTTTATTTGTTGTTCCATATTTTTGATTTACCAAAACCTCTATAGGTAGGAACACTATTCAATATGAAGTTTGTCTGCAGAAAATGAGAATCAGGAACCTGTGATACAAACATACCGGTCAAATCTTACTGCCTCGGCTATCATTGCATCAACAACAACATCCGCCATGGCTGAGCCCAAGTTTTGTGCAGTCAACAATACCATCAGGTGCCATGTTGAATCCCTCAAGGTTGAATTTAAGCCTAAAACCAACCATGGCACTAGGGAAAGCACAGTAGCAATCACTAAGTAGGGACTCCGTTTTCTTCCTTTAATTGGAATGCAATCAGAGAGTATTCTGTGTATCAGTAGCCAAATCAGATTGCAAGGAGATAGTGTAAAATTGATTCAGTAAACTAACAGTTACACATATACAAAGGCTAATTAAACTGCAGCTTTTAACAGTCGACACACTTCTAGATTGGAGAGGTACATAAAAACAATAGTAAAATTTCTGATGATGAAGTTACTCTTCACACCGAATTAAGAGGTTACTTATTCATCCATAATTTAGGATATTGCATTGTGCATCTGTGTCACATTTTTTTTCCCATTTGATGTGAAGATCTGTCATTTTGAAAACCTCGAGCTTTTGCTTTAATGAAATGGAAAAAAAAAATTACAAAATCTACCATAAGATAGAGAATACATTAGTTTTATAATTACTACTTTCTATGCATGACAAACCTCCCTCTTATTGGTGTTTCTAATCAATTTGAAAAAGCAATGATCCATACCCATATAACGGTTTAATGCTCCATGGAAAAAACGCTACTGAAAACACAAATTGGGAAGCTGAAGGTGACAACTTCAGATTATCTTTAAGCTGGTAGGAAATCGCTGTCCACACAAAAGACCTAAAACCCTGCATTAATTAATTGAAAGGATAAAACAAAAATGCAAGATATTAGTTACCCTTTCAGCAATCCAATATCAGCGGGTAAAATCATAAAATAACCATTTCTCAGAAAACGTAAAAAAAGCCCTGGTTCAGAGAAATTGTCCACGGAAAAAGGACAAAACAAATGAATTGACCAGTAATACCCATTTTAAGAAAACCAAAACGAAACGGTCAGAATTCAGATCTTAAAGAAAAGGGGAAAGTAAGCTAAAACCACCATCAAATCCACAAAAAAGTTAAAAATTTAGATGAAAAGAAGACAAAGGGTGGAGAATAGAGACCTGGGTGAAGTAAATCAAGCAAATCAGCCAAAGAAAGACAGCCCCAAATGCAGCATTCAACTGCTTCGTCCATTGGATCATTGTCGACACAAAACCTCACTCTTCGGAACCCTTTTTCTTGTGCCTTCTTGGGTGTTCTCAGTTCTCACTACGAAGATGGTGCTGATTCATTCCAGTGTTGTGTTTCAAAGCAGGGACAAAGACAACAATTTCCGTTTTCCCTCCCAACGGTTTCAACAGGTATGTGAGTTATTTATTTTGACGGTTTTGTCCCTTCCCATTACGTTTGAAGTTCGCTTCAACGGGGTTATCTCCGTAATTTAGTAGTATGACTTACACGTTCATGAGTCGAACCAGATTTTGCCACGTTTGCAACAGGGACCCACTATAAAGTGACAGTGACAGTTTGACTTTTTTCCTAAAATGGCCTTTGATTGGCCAATATAATTTGTATTGACTGTTCTTCTTGTATCTGAAAGTCTAGTTCTCATACTTTAACAGACCTTTTAATTATTCATTTTTACCGAATAAAATTTATTGATCTTTTTTCTATAAGCTCATCTCAAAACAATATTTCTTCAATTAAACATATGGTAATATTATTTACTAAAATAAATCTGTTCATGTAAGAATTCCGTTATTAAAAAATCAAATTCATAACGTGAAATAGTATTATTAATACTAAAAAATAAATTGAAATTTAACTTTTGAAAAACTGAATTTTCAACCGCGCATAATATATTTAAATGTTAGAAACCTGATTGGAATTTGGGTTTTAGAAGGTTGAATTTCCAACTATAATCAATGTCGTCCAACACAGAAAATATACTAAGAATTTGGTCATGAGAAATTTTTGGTGAAATTTTTCATTTTTTTCCAAAAATTAATGAAATAAGAAATAAAAAAATTAAGGGAAAAAATAAAAACCTGACGTTAATTTCGACCAATTTTTCAATTTTAGCATTCGTTCATAATGCAAATTTGGCTCGATGGAACCGAATGAATTGGGAAAATTTTTGTTTGAAATAAATTTATTATAGAAAAAATAAATAAAATTGTACTATTAATCATACAATTGTGTGATATTTTCAGAGATATATACTTTCTTTCAAAAAGGTATTATCCACTTTATTTACCACAGTAAACATGTTTATTGTTCAATGTCAGAATCATGGAGCAGAATTTATGATCATTCTAAGATCATACTGAATTTAATTTTCTAAAAATTGAATATTCACATGGTTGTTTACTTTTACTTTTCACGGAAAAACACAAAGAAGGAATTTTTTAAATATAACTAGTAAACTATAAAATAATTAATACAATTTTTTTTAATTTTTGAAAATTTTAAATGACAATGAATTTAAAATTAATTTCAATAAAAAAAAATAAAACAATAAAAAATAAAAACGTTATATTAAAATAGTAATTTAAACATAATAGAAAGGAAAACCATTAAATGTTTAAATGCATTATTCTTAGCGGTTAGGAATAATAATATATCATTAAAAGAAGAAATAAGAACAATATATAATTTTAAATGATAAATATAAAAAAGTATGTTTAAAAATAAATAAGTGATAATTATTTAAAAATTTATTAATCTTAATTTTGAATGATTAATAATTAATATAAATTTGAAAGTAAATGAATGTTTGAACAATAATATAAGGTATGGATTTGAAATATTAAATTCATAGAATAATTTATTAATTGTGACAAATTATTGAAAACTTTACTTGTCTTATTCGAATGTACTTATTGGTCAATTTAAATGAGGTTCTTTACCTAAACTAAAAAATAAAAGGACCGTTAAATGATTAATCCAAATTAAGTTACATAAAACTGAAATTAACATTAGACAATAAGAAAATTATTGTAAAAGTTATTTCTACCGCCACATATTTGGTCACACTAGAATAAACATGTAGTAATATTGTTAAAGCTTTAATTTCACATTATTAATGTGCTGTTTTAAATTAAATTACTTTCTCTATAATAATAATATCAATACAGTTTCAATTTATATTTTTCATACAACATATACTTACAAATTAATTATTATTTTTATTTCAATCACTATTATGTGAAAAAAAAATACAAGTTTTGTTTTATGCAAATATTTTGAAATTAAAATTAATTTTTTAAATACCGAAGAATTTTACACTTTTAATTTAATATTAACGCAGCTTTTGACAGTATTTTAAAAACTATTAAACATTATTTATATGATATTTTAGAACTTACTACTTCAATATCTTTTTAACTTTTATCAAAAATATAAAATCAGTTATTTTATGAGCTACAAATGTTTCATATCACATTTTAAAGTATCAACCTACTGAATCGAAGCATAAATAATAAATGTACTTTTATCTGACGATGACCAGTTGCACATTGATTACGAAATTTTTTTTAGTTTCTGAACAATTTTTAAGTATGAGTTGAATATGCGTTCATTATATTTAAGAAGACACATGGATAACAGCTATCTATCATTAAATAATTAAAATAAAATATTTGGTATGATCACCTTCTTTAACTTAAGAGAAAGACTATGCACTATTTCAGTCTTTTAAATAATATATATTTAGAGAAGTTATATTATCATCACCCTAAAGTCATAAATGTTAGTCTAATTGTTTGGAAGTTCCACTTGTTTTTTAATATTATAGCTGAATTAATTCTACAATATATTTTAAATATCTATTGTATATATTATGATGCTTCTAAACTTAGAGAGAGAACATCTCTTCAACAAATTTTAATCTAAGATCTCATGGTTCTTTTACGATCATAAGAAATTTAAAAGGAAAAAAAAATAAAGATTATATAAGATACAAAACAAAACAGAAGAAATAGAAATTGTTATCAACAATATATCTATAACTCGATAATAACTCAGCAACTTTACAACAGTTCGATAACAACACAACTATAGCTCAACAATGCAGAATGAATAGTTTATCAGTCCCCTCATGAATAGATATTTTGTAGTCCCAACAACTTGGAACAAAGTGTTTGGAAAGAAGGAGGAGGTGAGGTTTTAGTTAAAATATCAACAATTTATAAGGATGTAGAGATATGAAATAATTTGATCAAACCCACAACAACCTTTTCATGAACGAGATGACAATCAATCTTAATATACTTGGTCTGCTTGTGGACAATCGGACTAAAATCTATTTATATTATATATTAGTTATCACAATAAAGAAGCGTTGTAAAGATATGAGAAGTCGAAAATCATGAAATATAAAGGTCAAGAACTAGAGTTCACAAGTCGTGCTTACGCTAGATCGATGTTCTGCCTTAGAGAAACTACAAGAATTTGTTTGTTGTTTCTTGGAGCACTGGGATATAAGGGAGTTATCCAGGTAAAATAGTGAACCTAGTGATAGAGTGTATTAGGGCATGTGGTCCAATCAGAGTCGTAGAAGGCTTTAAGCTGAAAAGTATATTGTGGTGAAGAAAAATATCAAAACAAGGGTTCCTTTGAGGTATCTAAGAACATGAGTTACAACTTGTTGATAGGTAGAGTTGGATGTGGGAAGAAATTGACTAAGATGGTTGACAATAAGGTTATATCAAGACAGGTGGTGGTAAGATAAATGAGCTTTCCAATAAGGCAGGAAGGATTGTTTAGGAACCATAGGAATGGGCACAAGTGAATTATCAAGCAAGCCAGTTTCAACAACCAGATCAAGAACATACTTATGTTGGCTAAGTGAATGCCTTTGGAGTTGCAGATGACCTCAAGACCAAGGAAACATGTCAAATCTCCAAAGTTTTTAATACAAATGGTGGAATGAAGGAGGTTGGTGATACGTTGGATTTCCTCGTCGTTATTTCCAATGATAATGATGTAGCCGACATAGATTATGAGCATTATAATTTTGTCATTACTGTGTTGCAGAAAAAGATAGTGATCAAAGAGACAACATTTGTAATAATGGGAAAGTAAAAAATGTGTAACTTGGCATACCATTGACGACGCGCTTGCTTGAGACCATGCAATAAGCGTTGTAACTTGCAAACTTGAATTTTAAAGAGGTTTTAAGAGCAGGTAGAATATTCATTTAGCCATCAACATTTGCATGAGATTTTGTGACTCTGAGATAACTGTCACCTTTGGTTGCCAAGACCTGTCCAATGATTTCAAAATTTTTACATTTAATTCATTAACATCAAAGGTCTTACCCAAACAGGTTAGATGATTTACTATGTGAGTGAAGCGCTTTTGAACATCAGAAATTGATTCTCTAGGCTGAATTCTAAACATCTCATACTCCTGGATGAGTGTGTTCTTCCTTGCACGTTTCACATCATCAGTGCCCTCATGTGTGACTTTGAGGACTTCCCACATTTCCTTTGTTGTCTTACAAATAGAAATCCTATAGAACTCGTCAAGTACAACAGCAGATGAAATAATATTACGAGCCTTGATATCGAACTGGGCTCTTCTGTTTTCCTTAGCAATCCAGTTAAAATATGGTTTTTCTACTTCTACACCATCAACAGTACTTTTTGGAATATAAGGACCATTTAGTACAGCTTCCTAAATGCCTCTGTCAACAGACCCCAAAAAAATTTACATTCTGACTTTCCAGAAGGCATAGTTATCACCAGTAAAAGGTGGTTGTATGTTGATGGAAGCACCTTCGGCATATACTTGATTTTGATGATCGGCCATTTTAAAAAGATTTGAAAGAATATCAAAGCAAGCTCTGATACCAATTGTTGGAACAATCGGTACCGATTTTGCGCAGCGGAAATATCAAAACAGAGTACGATACAGATTGTTTAAAAGTGACGAGCTTGTTCGGTTAATTTAAAAAATGGTTCCTTTAATTTTCTCTTAAACTTTTTATCAAACAGTTGATGTGCAAAAAATGTAAAGAATGTAGGGAGTAGAAAAATCACACAAATGATTTTTATCCTGGTTCGAATCAAAAGATTCTATGTCCAGTCGTTAATCACTATGAATAGTGATTAACCTTTTCACTAAAATAGTTTCACAGTTACAATGAAAGTGAATAGAAAATAACAATAACAAAAACACCTTCCTTCGACAAACGAACTGAAAGAGTGCAGCGAAAACCATCCTTTGACAAACGAACCGAAAGAGCTTCGTTTGACAAACGAATCGGAAGCAACAGCTCTGCCAACTTGAAGAGAACCACTCCGACCTTTGACGCAGAAAGCGCGAGCTTCTCCTATTCACAAGACTTGACAAGAGCATGAACTAGCACTTGAGAACTTCCTCAGATTCTGGGACTTGTGAATTTACTTGTGTGAGATTTGGGCTTCAGAGTTTTCTGTGAATAATTGCTATTAATTTGGAAGCATGAATGATTTTGCCCAAATTTTCTGTGATTGAACTACTTGCTTGCAGGTTTCATATGATCAAGGTCATCTTTTATTGTCCCTTATTCTTTTAGCCTTCCCATGAATTTGTGCGAACTAAAAAGAGAATAAATTGTTCTAACCTTTGAACCTTGAGCCTTATGTATGTTTGATAAACCTTGTTTTGCAAATCTTTACCTTAAGTTGAGCTGAGAACATTGGATGAGGTATTGACAAATGTTCAAGTTTAAGGTTGCTGGAAAGATTAAGAAAGGGAAAAGAAAAAGCATTGAGCTAAGTAGTGAGTACTTGAAAAGAAAAAGAAAAATGAAAAGAAAAGAAAAGAAAAGCTCAATGCAAGGGAAAGTTGGGAAAAAGAAAGAGAGTTTGTGCTTGAATAATGAAATCATAAATGTCTCTCTTAACTCAAAGATTTTGCTGACTAGAAAAACCAATTTTCTTCCTAGCCCAACCATGTTACAAGCCATAAAGAGCCCTTATGATCAAAACTTGCTTGTGAGTTTGTTTGATTGTGGTTAAATGAAAGGTAAAGTTAATTTGTGTGACATTGTGATAGTAGAGTGAAAAGGACACCAACACCTCACTATACACCTTTGAGTTGAGTGATACACTTTTGAGTGCTTGAGTAATACACTTTTGAGTGCTTAAGTGAAACACTTTCCTTGGTGAGGACTAGTTCTTCGAATTTCTGATTACATCTTTACTTGGTTGATTAATCATTCTTAAGGATAGCATCTGTTGAATTATATGAGCATCACATTGATTTTGATTGGATTAAGGCATCTGCACATCTTGACTGACATCCTTATGCTAAGTTGATAAAAGTGATTTCTTGTCCTAGAATAAAAAGGTTTTGAAAAATGTTGAATCATTGTAGTAATTGTTTTGAAAAGCTGAGTTACAATCTGTTTTGCTTGAGGACAAGCAAAGTTCTAAGTTTGGGGTTATGATAAGGTTTTAAAATACTGTAATCTATGATGTAATTTTGACACTAAATGCACCCTTTTCTGCTTAGAAACTTGTTTGGAATCATGTTTTTCTATTAAGTTGTGTGAATAAGAGAGTTGAGGTTGAACTTAATGATTTTATGACTAAATTCCCTTGTTTTAGTAGGTTAATGAAGTGATTTGGAAGAGGAGTTAAAGTATGAAGGAGTCGGAACTCAAGGAGCGAGCAAAACTGCAGAAAAAGAGAAAAAAACGCAGTGCTGAAAAAATCAGCGAGGCTTGGGCACCCCTCAGGGGGGCTTGAGCACTAGAAGTGCACCGCACACCGCCTGGGCACCCCTTTTGGGCGCTTAAGTGCCATAAAGTACCATTCGACACCCGGGCGACCCACTTAGGGCGCTTGAGCGCCAACGACATGGGTCGGACCTTATTTTTGTTTTGATTCGACTCTATTTAAAGGACCCAAACGCCCTAGGTTTTGTATCTTTGGCAGGACGAGCGCAACAACACACTTTTTCATCCTCTGGAGGTCGATTTGGATGCGAGAGCTTCTATCTTCAATTTTTAGGGTTTTTCTATTTCATTCTTCTCCATTGTTTATCTAGGGGGTATACTTACTTTTTGTTTATGATCAAAAAGGGGGAGAAATACTTCTAGTGCAGTTACTGTTAACCTGTTTGTAAGTTTAAATTTTATGCAGATATTAAACAATGCTTTTAAACATGAAATTTGTTATCATCATAAAAAAGGTGGAGATTGTTACCAATGAGGAGCATTGATGTTTTGAAGTTAATAATTTTGATGATGTTACAAAGCGAAGAATATGAAGACTCTTGTTGCATCAAGTTTAAAAGCATATCTGCATAATGATCAGCAAAGAAAAAGAACAAGTGTAAGATTCAGACCAAACGACAGATAAGTAGACAAAGACCGAACGGTCGCTATTACTTAACGGGCGATATCAGTCAATGGGCGAACGCAGATGAAGACCGAACTGCTACAATCAGATGAAGGCCAAACAGAGCTAAAGGCATAACACTGTTCATGGCCGAACGCAGCTAACAAGACCGAGCGGTAAGGATCGAACGGTAGACTTCATGACCTAGATCAAGCAATCAGGACACGAGCGTTCCCAAGCAAACAGGACACAAGCGTTCCCAAGTAGTCAGGACACAAGTGTTCCCAAGCAGTTAGGACACGAGTGTTATTGACCAACATAGGACCGAGCGGTAAAGTTATGACCAAGACCGAGCAGTGGAGGGCATGACCGAAAGCACGTAAGACATGTCGAGATATAACAGTTCAGACCGAGCAATGAAAGGCTGTGAAGAATCAAGCCGAACGCTGAAAAGTTGTAAGGAACCTAGATGAACGACAAAAGGTGATAATGACTTGAGCCGAACACATTTGAAGCCTGAACACAAGTTGAAACACAGAACGAACGACAAAAGGCCACGAGGGCTCAAACCGAACACTGGAAAGTTGTGAGGAACCAAGCCGAACGATAGAGGTGATAAGGGGTTGAACTGAACGACATGAGGATGTGTCGATTTAAACCAAGCGGCAAAGGAAGAAGAACTGGTGTCGAATGGTCGAAGAGTTAAATACTCTAACTGTTCCAAGTCTTGCATATAATTGATTATCACTTACAATAATCGATTATCACTGACAATTGTAATGCGTCTTTTCAGTTTCGAACTAGTAGGCTATATATCTCTTTGCCAAACACTTTAGAAGACAAATTTACGAATTTGAGAGTATAGTGAAATCTAAGGAAGTTCTCAAGTACTAGTTCCTACTCTTGTCAAGTCTTATGAATAGGAGAAGCTCGCGCTTTGTGTGTCAAAGGTCGGAGCAGTTCTCTTCAAGTTGGGATAGTTGTTGCTTCCGGTTCGTTTGTCAGACAAAGTTCTTCTGGTTCGTTTGTCGAATGAAGGGTTTTGCTGCAGTCCTCCGGTTCATTTGTTGAAAGAAGGTGCTTTTGTTATTGTTATTTTCTATTCACTTTCATTGTATCTGTGAAAGTGTTTTAATGAAAAGGTTAATCACTAATCATAGTGATTAACGATTGGACGTATAATCTTTTAATTTGAACCAGGATAAAAATCATTTGTGTGATTTTTCTACTCCCTACATTCTCTACATTTTTTGCACATCAATTGTATGATAAAACGTTTAAGAGAAAATTAAAGGAACCATTTTTTAAATTGACCGAATGTAACACCCCGATTTAGGCGTTACAATTTATATTCCACAAAATACATATATATTTTTTTTTAACAAATTTCAACACCCATAAAATATTAAGTTCTTTATTACAGCACAAGTCTTCTGAAAATAAAAATCCACACAGTTCATAAACTTCTGAAATTTAAAATTTCCCACAGTTCGGAAATTCAAACACAAATTTATTTTTGAAATTTCCCCATGTCTCCTTTTCCCACAGATCTTTCATCTTCTAAGCAAGTCCAGAACCATCTGCTAATTCATCTGATATAGTTTCTGCTCCCGTATAATATCACACATTATACGATCATCGCATTCACATGCACAAACACAAACAGTAGGGTGAGCTAACCGATTCAAGAAATATACATCATCCACAATCTTACTAACATCACGAGTGTGGCAATCAGTCAAATACATGCATCTCAAACATACTCAAAAACCAACTATTACACTGATACTTTATAATATTTCTCCAGTCAAAATCATCAGTCGATTCACTAGAGTCAATACAACATATTAGTAATCTGCCTACTTACCAAAGAACAACAGTCAACAATCCTTCTGTCTACTTACCAAAGTAGTATAACCATGATATACTGATTACTTACCAAAGTAATCTAACAAGGTGATTTTTATTATCTACTTACCAAAGTAGTACAACAAGGTGATATTGTCTACTTACCAAAGTAGCACAACACAAGATCTTCTGCCTACTTACCAAAGTAGCACAAAACCAAGTTCTTCTGCCTACTTACCAAAGTAGCGCAGCAAGACAATACTGTCTACTTACCAAAGTAGCACAGTATAGTTAATCTGCCTACTTATCAAAGTAGCCCGATTTATATCATTCTTTTTATCTCTTCATTCATCATCTCATCCTGCCTACTTATCAAAGTAGCGCAAATCACCCTGCTTACTTACCAAAGTAACGCAGACCCAACATCTACACGCCTACTTACCAAAGTAGCGCAAATCAACATCATTTACATTATTTCAACAAATTATTCATAATCAACCACAACCCATCCAAAACTAATCATACTCAACAAGCATAAGAAAACCGGTGGACTTTTCTCAATTCCCTTCTATCTATTTACCAATGTAGTACAAATTAACCGAATTACATTTTCCTAACATATCATTCATAACCAATCACATGCCATCTCAACCACTAATCCCAAACCAATCATGCTCAACAAACACATAATAACCAATCAACATATCTCAGTTTCAATTCTGCCTACTTACCAAAGTAGCACAAATTACCCAAATTACCTTTTTCAATATATTATTTATCGACGATCTGAACCAATCAAACTAATCAACAACATGTTTAGATCATATGGTAAGCTTTTCAGTCCAATCCAATGGTTAATGAGGCGGAAATCATCAATTTTGTATAAATGATCCAAAAACATAAATTAAACAGTATTGAGATCCCTGAGAAGGTACGAAATTAATATCTCTAAATCTGTAACTCCGATCTAAAATCCGAACGGTCGAAGTATGACACTATCTCTTAGGCACAACATAATAAAAATTCAGGGTAATCCAACGGCTAAATAAGTAGATATGGAGGTTTTACCGAGGTAACTCAGAGACAGAAATTTAAGTGGTTCTCGGTTAAACTCAAATTGCGAAATGAATTCCTCTAACCTCAGACATCTAATTCCAAATCTGAACGGTCAAGATCACTTAATATGTCTTATGAACTACATACTAAAGTTTGGGCTCAATCTAACGGTAAATGGAATATATATGAAATATTTACCATTATAACTTAAGAACAGAATTGCAGTGTTCATCAAATATTTCAAACTTTCGAAATTTCTTTCTCTAAACATAGACCTTCAATTCCAAATCCGATCGGTCAAACTGTAATAATGTATTCTAAGAATCATATATCCAATTTCCAAGTTGATCTAACAGTCCCATAAGTCAGAATCTCACTAGTGCAGAATTGACCTTTAACGTCACTCCATAGACGTCCGTCCAGGAAAACTCCAACGTAAATAATTGACCGGTGGCATAAATGTAAATAATTGAGTGTTGAGACGTCCGTCCTAGAGGGAGCCGGACGTCTATAATAGAGTAGACGTCCGTCCCCCTACAGGACGGACGTTCAAGAGGCTGATAGAGTGAACCAATCAGCCTCTTGAACGTCCGTCCTGGAGGGGGACGGACGTCCATATATAATGGACGTCCGCACCCTCCAGGACGGACGTTCAAGAGACTGATGGGTTCACTACCCTGTCAGCCTCTTGAACGTCCGTCCTGGAGGGGGACGGACGGCCATATATAATGGACGTCCGTCCCCCTCCAGGACGGACGTTCAAGAGGCTGATGGGTTGTACTACCCTGTCAGTCTCTTGAACGTCCGTCCTGGAGGGGGACGGACGTCCATATAAAATAGACGTTCGTCCCCCTCCAGGACGGACGTTCAAGAGGCTGACAGGGTAGTACAACCCATCAGCCTCTTGAACGTCCGTCCTGGAGGGGGACGGACGTTCTAAAGGCTGCCGTAGTCAATCTCTGAACGTCCGTCCTGGGTCTAGCTGGACGTTTATAACACTATAGACGTCCGTTCCCCTCAGGACGGACGTTCAGAGGACTGACAGAGTAGCTGGGGTAATAGTTACTTTCAGTCCTCTGAACGTCCGTCCTGAGGGGCGCGGACGTCTATAGTATTATAGACGTCCGCGCCCCTCAGGACGGACGTTCAGAGGACTGACAGAGTGGCTGGGTAATAATTACTTTCAGTCCTCTGAACGTCCGTCCTGAGGGGCGCGGACGTCTATAATATTATAGACGTCCGCGCCCCTCAGGACGGACGTTCAGAGGACTGACAGAGTGGCTGGGTAATAATTACTTTCAGTCCTCTGAACGTCCGTCCTGAGGGGCGCGGACGTCTATCATATTATAGACGTCCGCGCCCCTCAGGACGGACGTTCAGAGGACTGACATGTAGTTGAATCGTTTTAGGGTTTTCAGCAGAATTTTAGACGTCCGTCTTGAGACGGACGTTGATAAAATTATAGACGTCCGAGCCCTGGGAACGGACGTTTAAAGCCCCGCGAAATTCAAATTTTAAATTCGTTACACGTCATATTAGTGGCGGGCCGGACGTCTATAATATTATAGACGTCCGGCCCACGTGGCTCGGACGTCTAGGTTTATTAAAATGCAAACCGCGAACCAGTCACTCGTCTTCTTCCCCGCGAACGCCGTCACTGCTGCTGCGCCGTTCGGTTTCCAGGTTGGTTTTCTCACTTTTGGACCGTTTAAAATTACATTTAATCCGATTACATTGCTATGTGATGAAATGTCTTTGATTTGAACCGATTAAAAATTGTTTTCGGTCCGTTTTTTTGCAGACTCTTGCGTGTTCTTGGACGGCTTCCTTGACTCTTTTTGGACTGCGTGTTAGGCCGTTTGCTCCTCCACTTCCCTCCTTCGGATTTGGAATCTACTTTTCAGGTTAGCTTGTTGGTTGAAAATTTTGTGTATGCATGTATGTGGATTTTGTGTATGCATGTATGTGGATTTTGTGTATGGACGTTTTTGACTGTAAAATGTGTATGAGTAATGTTATTGTGTTAAACGATTAATGCGAAATGTGTATTAATGTATCGACGTTTTTGACTGTTAAATTTTGTGTATGCATGTATGTGTTATTGTGTAAAATGTGTATTAGTTATTGCCATACATTGAGTGACACTTAGTTCCCGTTTGAAATTTAAGACAAACGATTAATCTTTTAATCGTTTGTGTTAAATTTTGAATTGTCCGATTGGATAGTTTGAGAAAATTAATTTTCATAATTTAAAACACTTGAACTGATGATTTTACGAACATAGTATGGATCGAAGATGGATGAACGAACGTCGCATGAGTGAAGAATATGACAAGGGTGTTTCGCAGTTCTTGCAATACGTTGAACAAAATGCTAAGTCTGTCAACGGGACATATTTTTGTCCTTGTGTGCGTTGTCTTAATCAAATACGCCAAGACTTAGGCAATGTGCGTGACCATCTATTCATGTATGGCATAATGAGGACTTATACAGTTTGGACTTGGCATGGAGAAGTACTTGAGCAGCCTACCACGTCACGAGGAACAAATTATGTGGAAGAATGGATGAGTGACCATTTAGAGGACATGATACGTGATGTCGGTGAAGATAATTTTGGAAGGGCTAATTTGTATGATACTCTTATTAATGATTCAGAGCAACCGTTGTTCCCAAGATGCTCAAACTTTACACGCTTGTCTTCAACTTTAAAGTTGTTTAGTTTAAAAGCAAGGAATGGATGGACCGATAAAAGTTTCACCGAGTTGTTGGAGTTGTTGAAGGAGATGCTTCCAGAAAATAATACTCTACCTATTCGTAATTACGAGGCCAAAAAAATTTTATGTCCAATGGGTCTTGAATATCAAAAGATACATGCTTGTCCTAATGATTGTGTTTTGTACACAAAGGAGTTTGCTTCGTTAAACTATTGTCCAACATGTGGTTTATCCCGTTTTAAAAAGAAATCTGACAGAGTCACTGGTAATGAAGGTAATGATGGTGCACCTGCTAAGGTGATGTGGTATTTGCCTATAATACCTAGGTTCAAACGTATGTTCTCTGTTAAAGAAGATGCAAAGAACCTTAAATGGCACTCTGACGAAAGAAAGTGCGATAATCTTCTTCGACACCCTGCTGATTCTCCACAATGGAAAAAGATTGATGACAAATTCCCTGAATTTGGTGCAGATCCAAGAAACTTAAGGCTTGCACTTGCAACTGATGGTATGAATCCTTATGGAAACTTAAGTAGCAAACACAGTTCGTGGCCAGTTATGTTGATGATTTACAATCTTTCTCCTTCGTTGTGCATGAAGAGAAAATATGTGATGTTGACCATGATGATATCGGGTCCTAGACAACCTGGAAATGACATTGATGTTTACTTAGCACCTTTAATTGATGATTTGAAATTGTTGTGGGAAGAAGGCATCGACGTGTTTGATTCACATGTTCAAGAACAGTTCCGTTTGCGTGCAATGTTGTTTTGCACTATAAATGATTTTCCAGCATATGGAAACTTGAGCGGTTATAGTGTTAAAGGTCATTTTGCATGTCCCATATGTGAAGAAAACACTAGTTACCTTCAGTTGAAGCATGGTCAGAAGACAGTATATACAAGACATCGAAAATTTCTTCCTCGTAATCATCCTTATCGTAGATTGAAAAAAGCATTTAATGGAAGTGCTGAGGATGAGGTTGTGTGCAGACCCCGGAATGGTCAAGAGGTGTACAACGAAGTCAAAAACATTGACATTGTGTTTGGAAAACATCATAAAAGTACCTCTGCAAAGAACATTTGGAAGAAACGATCGATATTTTTTAAGCTTCCATATTGGTGTGAACTTGATGTTAGACATTGTATTGATGTGATGCACGTTGAAAAAAATGTTTGTGACAGTGTCATCGGAACTTTATTAAACGTCAAAGGGAAGAGCAAAGACGGAATAAAGGCAAGACAAGATTTGGCTGACATGGGAATCCGATCTGAGTTACATCCACAGATAATAGGAAGACGCACCTATCTGCCCCCAGCCTGTCACACACTTTCCAAAAAAGAAAAACAAAGTTTTTGTAACTGTTTAAGAAGTGTGAAGGTTCCGCAAGGTTATTCTTCAAATATTAGTAACCTTGTGTCTATGCAAGACTTAAAGCTAGTTGGTTTAAAGTCTCACGATTGTCATGTATTGATGCAACAATTGTTACCGGTTCTTATTCGAGGCATATTACCTCCTTCTGTTAGGGGTATTCTGACACGTCTGAGTTTTTTCTTTAATGCCATTTGCAAGAAAGTTGTTGACCCTCGAGGTTTAGATGAATTGGAAAATGAGGGAATAAGACTACTATGTCAATTGGAGATGTATTTTCCACCTTCCTTTTTTGACATCATGGTACATTTGATTGTTCATCTAGTCAGAGAAATTCGAATATGTGGGCCGGTCTTCTTAAGGTGGATGTACCCAGTTGAAAGATAGATGAAGATCTTAAAGGGATATGTCAAGAATCAGTATAGACCAGAAGCTTCAATCATAGAGCGATACGTTGCAGAAGAAGCCATTGAATTTTGTTCAAGTTATATGCCATCTTGTGAACCCGTCGGTCTTCCCAAGAGCAAAAACGAAGGAAAATGTGAAGGTAAGGGTGTTCGAGGTGTGACAATTCAAAGTGTTACCAGAAAAGAAATTGACCAAGCTCATTTGTACGTCTTAAACAACACTGTTGATGTGATTCCTTACATTTCTGACCACGTTAATGAAATAAAGGCAGCAAATCCAAAAATGAGTGAAAAATGGCATCTTAATGAACATGTGAAAACCTTCTTGGGATGGTTTAAGAAAAAGGTGTATGCGACTCCACATGTTTCTGAAACTTTATTGAGGTTATCTCGTGGACCGAACACAGAGGTCATTACATATGGTGGGTACTATATAAACAATATTTCTTTTCAAACAAAGGTAGAAGATGAAAAAAGCAGAGTTCAAAATAGTGGCGTCACACTACAAGCTGAGTCTGTGCACTTTGCTAGTGCTAAAGACAAAAATCCAATCACAGCATCCATCAGTTATTTTGGAATAATACAAGAAATATGGGAAGTTGATTACGTTACTTTTAGAGTACCAGTTTTCAAGTGTAAATGGGTTGATATAAATTCTGGTGTCATGATGGATGACCTTGGTTTCACATTGGTAGACTTGAACAAGATGAATTACACTGATGAACCATTTATCATGGCTAGTCAAGCAAGACAAATATTCTACGTAAGTGATCCATCGAATAACAAATGGTCAGTGGTTTTAGAAGGTAGAAACATGCATGGACATGATGATGACGATTCTCTTGATATACTTGAGACAACATCTGTTGCATGTAGACCCACTGAAGACCCAGTTGATGACGTTGCCGATGTAATGCAAGCAATTCGTAGTGATCACAACGAAGGCATTTGGGAAAAAACAACTAATTAATAGGTTAACATTTTCACTTTTATTGACTTTATATGTATGTCCATCATAATTGAATTATTACTAACGTTGTCTAATTTTTCAGGTATGTCGGCCTCAGACTCAGGATCGGGAAAGAGCAGACGTGGACGAGGCGTCACCCGAGTGGCAGATGTGACATCCGGACGCGTGGATGGTCAGAGGAGGCATGTTGACATTGACCCCAGATCAGGTCATCCATCAGGGCCAAATGCTGATAGGTTTAGGAGTTATCTGGGCAAGTTAGCAAAAAGTCATGTCTCTATCCTTCATGCATGTTGGGATGACGTCCCAGAGGTCGACAAGAACCTCTTATGGCAAGATGTTCAGGTATGTTTAGACTTCATGCAATTTGTGATATACTTATCTGTTAACTTTTCTATTGGTGACAAGTTTTTTGTTTTAAACAGCAACATTTTGATATTCCAAACACATTGCAAATCAGAAAGAAAGTGTTATCGCATATAGCGATAAGATTTAAGGATTTCAAGACAAGGCTGACACGACTATATGTCTTTGGAGATAGACAACATGAAAATCCATCTCAGCATTATACCTTCACAGAGGAGGATTGGATGCAGTTTCGTGCATCTAGAGAGTCTGAAGAATGGAAGGTATGTTTCTTAAGATCATCTTTCATTGAGTTTTTATGATTTTAGACTTACTTATATACATGCTTTCACAGGATAAAAGGTTAGCCGCCCAAGAAAGACAAAGGCTAAACGACACACCCCACTTGTTATCACGAGGTGGATATGAAAAACTGGAGAAGAAACTGAGAAAGTCTAGAGCCGATGCCTTGGGACTTGAGTCGCCTGACCTAGCACCTGCACCTGCTAGGTACGAGCTGTGGAAGGCTGCTCGGACTAAATCTGATGGGAACATGACATCTTCCTCAGCTGCCTTGATCTCACAGAGAATTGTAAGTTCAAATTATAAGCAGTTATTTGATTGTGTATCTATCACAGCATGTCTTCTAAGTAACTTGGTTTTTTATGTGCAGGATGAGTTGGTTGAGCAGCAGACTCAGGGCACATTTGCTGGCCAAGGTAGGGACGACATTCTGACAACGGCCATTGGAAGGCCCGAGCACCCAGGACGTGTACGTGGAGTTCCAGGGGCGATTGGTCTTCGTGACTATTTTGGCCCTACACAGAAAACCCCCCAATCAATGAGTCAGGAGACACTGAGGTAGATGGATCTTCAGTGGGAGGAAAGACTCAACCAAAGCATGAGATCAATGGAGCAACGATTCATGGAGCAGCTACAAGAACAAAAACAAATACAAAGAGCGCTTGAAGAAAAGTTGCATTCCATGACGCAAGGCCACATGGGGGCCGATGAAACTCCCACAGCACCTCGTGTCAGCACTAGAGGATCATGCTCTGCTGTAGAACCCAATGAGTATAGCGGTCAATATGAGCTGTTGGTTGATGGGGATCCCCCACTCATTGTGGCTGTCGGACGAGTGCTTGAGGGAGGGGAGACCATTCATGGTGTTCCCATATTACCCCAGCACGTGCGTGTGACCATTGACGAGGTTCGGGATCCCCAGGCTCAGGTGCCTGTACCCACTCCAGAAATTAACTTTGTGGGGGAGGCCATAGGAACATTTATTGCCTGGCCTAGAGCATTGATCATGTCCCACATCGCGACTCCACAGGTATAATGTCTTTTTCCTTAGTATTTCTATGTTAATTGTCTTCATATAATTGTTTATAAAGCTTTCACGTAAATTCTTATCTTCAGTTCACACGTCCTCAGAAGCAGCCAATTCATGATACAGTCATACATGAAGATGATGACATGGCTGAAGCAGAGGATGATCCTATATCAAAGTTAGTGACAAAATTACCCAGATTGAAGAAAGCATCATTAGAACTATACTGGGATTTGAGGGTATTTGGTCTTCCCCCACATGTGCCAGTTTATATCACATTTTCTAATGCATTGGAGGTGATTGATGGAGACAGGATGTTGAATATTTCCATCATTCAGCTGTGGTGCATGTATGTTAGTCAATTTGGTCTTTGATATTACTTTTATTTACATTCTTATATAGTTTCTAACGACTTAACTTTGTTGTTTTAGGTACATGGACACAATCGTTGTAGACCAAGGTCGGTCTTCCATGTACGGATTTGTTGAACCTCAGACCATTCAACCGTCTGGTAACACACTTCAAAACAAACAACATTATTTGCAAACATGGATGGATGAGTCCAAAAGAGACATATACCTTGTGCCATACATTGACGGGTACGTGTTTTTATATGTGGTCAGTTTATTATTATAGTTTCCTTAATTAGTTGAATAACTATTTGTCCTTCGTGATAGGTCTCACTGGCAGCTGATGGTTATCATTCCCAAAGAATGTAAAATTATATGGTTTTGTTCGTTGCATAGGAAGATGAAAAATGACTTGAGAACCATGCTTCAAGGGTAAGTGTTTCTCCAAAAAATGACTTCAATTTGATGTTAACCTTCAACTTTTATGATAAAATAGTCATATTAATTATACTTTGTGTTTTCAATCTGTACAGAGTTATTGGTAAATCTCGTGGTCAATTGGTTCAAATTTTGTATCCAAAGGTTGTAAGTCATTTATAGTTTCTAATTCATTTATGTTATTGAATGATCTAAATTTTTAACTATTTAGTTTGTTATTTTAGTGTAACCAGCAGGTAGATTCATGGGAATGTGGCTTCTATGTGATGTGTTGGATTAAGACCATCATTCGAGCTGTCATTACAGATGACTGGAATGAGGTAATGATGTATACCTTCAATACATTACAAATCAAAATCATCTTCAACTATATATGAAACAATAATGAATCTTTCTTGAATTTTGCAGCGCTTCAAGACTACATCGCCTATTACAGAGGACACAATTAACCAGATAAGGCAGGAGTGGACCGCTTATCTTCTACAAAGATGGAGTTAGGAATAGTTATATTTCTTCTTGATTGAACATTGTTTGGTTTTAGTTTTATTTTTATGTTAATAGTTTGGTAGTGGATTGAACATTAAGTAGAATTTTGTTTATATAAAACGCATATTTATGTTATTGGAGAATTGTTCTGGGACATTTTTCTGTTTTTCAGGTGTGGTTCTATTGAAAAAACAAACAAATTTTTTAAAAAAAACGCCCACTAGACGTCCGTTAGTGTACAGTCGGACGTCTATAGACGTCCGTCTGTGCACATACGGACGTCCCACGCCCAGCCTGCACCAAAAAACTCAGCAAGGTAGACGTCCGTCCTCAGACAGCAGCGGACGTTTATATGAACGTCCGTCCTCAGACAGCGGACGTTTATGACCAACGTCCGTGCTCAGGCAACGGACGTTTATAATAAACGTCCGTCCTCAGGCAACGGACGTTTATATAAACGTCCGTCCTGATGCAGCGGACGTTTATAATAAACGTCCGTCCTCAGGCAGAGCGGACGTTCATATAGACGTCCGTCCTCAGGCAGAGCGGACGTTCATATAGACGTCCGTCTTGCCAGGACGGACGTGTGAGGGACGTCTACCGCATAGACGTCCGGCGCACGCCGGACGTCAAAAGGCCAAAATATCGGACGTGAAAGACCGTTTCTGCACTAGTGTCTATACTTTACCAAGGGAACTCAGTAATAGAACTGCAGGGGTAATTAATTCACTCAAACATGCAGGATATATATCTCCAAGTACAGACTACCAATTACAAATCCGAACGGTCAAAGTGTATTAATATGTCTTAGGGATCATATATCAAATTTTGAGGTTGATCTAACGGTCCAATAGGTTAGAATCAATATTATACCGAGACAACTCAGTAACAGAACTACAGGGGTAACAAATTTACTCAAACTTGCAGGATTTATTTCTCCAATTACAGACTTCTATTTTCAAATCCGAATGGTCAAAGTTTAGTAATAGATCTTAGGATTCACATACTAAAATATTAGCTAAATCCAACAGTGAAAACAATGAATAGAAATTTTTCACCACAGTAACTCGAAAATAAAAAATTATAATCATGAAACCCAAATTTTTCACAAGTCAATAGATAACTACCATTACCAAATTTTAACACATTCATACTCATATTCATGATCATAAATCAAGAAAGGATTAGCTCCCCTACCTCTTCTCCTTGCAAGAAATTCTTCACTCTTGATACACCTAGACCACCACCCTTGCTTGCTCTCCTTCTCAAATGTAAAAGTATTTTGTAACTTAAATCTTATTTCTCTTGCCCTCTCTTCTGGCCGTATAGGTGCTATATAAGGAGAAATAAATTCTCTTTGGCAGCTGGCTTAGCAATCATTCCATAAGAAAATAATGGAAAATGAAGGGTCCCATGTAAGAAATTTTTACACCCATGACTGAAAGCCTTGCACTCATGTTTCACGGAAAGCCAATTTCCATAATTCAAGTTTTGTCTTCTTCTTCTTTTCACATTATTATTTTATTTTATTTATAACCCTCCTTTGATCAAACATGGACCACACAATTTGCATTAAAATTTAAATAACTAATACAAGACAATCAAGCTAAACAAAATGGTAAAAAAATACAAACAATAATCTTTATCTTACATATGAATGCACACCATAATTAATTATTCAAAACCACAACATTCATAAAATTATTTTGATTTTTCTATGGGTCTTACACCGAACAAGCTCTTCACTTTTAAACAATTTGTATCGTACTCTATTTTGATATTTCCGTTGCGCAAAATCGGTATCGATTGTTCCAACAGATTAGGGAAACCATGTTTTCGGAAGCAAGTATTTTCAGTGTGACTAGTGTGGTGGCAAGGTGTGCATGTGACAGGAGTATGAGTAGTGTGTTGAGAAGAAAGGGTTGAAACATAAGTACCACAAATTTGAGCAGTAACATGGTTGGCCATAAGTTGTTGTTCTTGTTGAACATCTAGATAAAAAAAATTGATATGGGAGGATAGGTTCAAGCAAAAGAACATGAGATTTTATATTTGAAAAATGATCATCCAACCATGGAAGAGTTGCATAACACGATTTTCACGTTTCCTTTGTGAAATAAGAGATGAAACATTATAAAAACATTTTGGTTTGCAAGTGCAAGTTGGGTCTAGCCTAAAACTATCCATTTCATCCCAAAGAACCTGAAGCTTAATGAAGTACTCTATGATAGAAAGATCTTTTTGAGATAAAGTTGCAGCTTCCATCTACAAATTAGATATACGAGCAAGATCACCTTGTGAGAAACGACTTTTAAGATCATTTCAGATTTGCTTTAATCATTTTCGAGGTCCCTATTTAAGTAGAATCGTCTCAAATAGGTCCTTCAATTATTTTTTTAACTCAATCAGATCCCTATTTGTTTAAAATTGATTCAATTGCACCATTGTTGTTAATTTAAGTGAAGGTTAAGAATGCACTCACGTGACATGCTAACTTTGCAAATCTAAACCATGTGACACACGGAGCAACCTCCCAAATTTATTCCTCAAGGGGGTCTTCTGGGTTGGTATTTCATCTTCTATGTCATCTTCGCAAATCATTAACAATTTGGTATCACTCGAATGTAGAATGAGATATTTTCACTAAGTCTTTATGGATTATATTAATAACAAACTTGATACATATGATTTGTATGCACTAGCTTGAGGGCGAGTGTTAGTATATTATATTTGTTTTATATTTATTTTTTATCTTTAGTTAGTTTGTTATTATTTCTTATTTGTATTTTGGACTTAATCAATATTTCTTTTAGTATAGATAAATAACCTTATATGTATATTCAACATAAGGGAGAATAATTTCATAAATTTTCACCATATTCAACAATAACAAAATTATTTATATTAAAACCCTTGTAATTATTAAAATAAGTCTTATTATTTTTAAACCACTGTCTTTTCTAAAATTTCATTTTTTTGTTTTACATTTATAATTTTTAAGTTTTATTAACAAAAATTAATTCTTATTTATTTAATAAATAGTTAAACTATAACTAACAACATTTGAAATCCTTTAAACTAGTTTTAAACAACTTTTTTGTGTGTATTTTTTTATATTAATAATGTATTTATTTTTTTAAAATTTAATGATTAATTAAAAAATAATAAATATATTTAAATTTATAATTAAGTTTTGAATAAATATTTTATATAATAAAAGGATAAATTAATTCTCTGCAAACACGTGATTACAAAATATGAGTAAGGTGAATTAATAATATTAAGTGACTAAAAACGCAAATTTTGAACACTGTTAGCATAATAAACATGGATAATTGAGTAAATTTTTCTAGTATCATTTTAAATTTATATTTATAGTATATTTGTAACAATTTTACACTTTCTACTGATTTTTTAAAATATTTTAAATGTTCATTTAAAATTTTTATCACAAATAACTATAATGTAATATAATATTTGTCCTTTTATTTTATATTTATTACTTTTTTATGTCAAACATTATTAATAATAACAATTTATTTTATAAATTAAATTAATTTTAATTTAATACATTATTTAAAAGCTGAAAACAAAAAAAAGAACACTTTTTATGAATTATTTAAATAAATTCTTTTTAGATTAAAGAAAAAACGGAAAAGCGGTTAGTATTTAGTTTTCCAAAAATCAAATTACGGCTGTTTGTCTTAAGTCATATTTCCATTACCTGAGACCAACCTTGTTTTAAAAAAATGAATGGTTGTTTTCACTGCTTCCATTCCACTTTACAGAGCTATTTCTCTGTGACACAGATAAGCGTGATTTCATTTATTAAATAAATAAGAAATTAACCTTCAAATTAGTTTCTAGATACCAAGTAGACATAGGCATATCTAACATGGACCACAACAAATCTGAAGAAAGCACAGGTAGATGCTTCATTTCGGCAAAACTAAACAACGTCTATATTCATCTGTCATGTATATTTTTTCTACATGACTGGAACTCATTTTTCTTCCTTTTTTCTCTTTTGTAATTGTTAGATGTTAAGTTGTATATTTATGTTAATTGGGCTCAACCCATTCCGTATTTAGGGTTTAACCCTTATCTTACATTATAAATAAACT
This sequence comes from Vigna nakashimae, assembly GCA_034642375.1. Taxonomy (NCBI): domain Eukaryota; kingdom Viridiplantae; phylum Streptophyta; class Magnoliopsida; order Fabales; family Fabaceae; genus Vigna; species Vigna nakashimae. Next base: position 39,231,581 of record CM067762.1, on the reverse strand, counting down.
AACTTATGTGTATCACATAAGAGAGATTTCTCCTAATCTTCTCTATTATTTCATAGTAACAAATATACAACATCTCTTAGTTCCTTGTAACATTTTCAAAATTTCTAAATCACATGTTGGCTACTTTCACAGTGAAATATCCCCAGATCAATTGTTTTCACAAATCAGTTCCTTCACAAGAAATTGATCTCAAACCCTTCAGAACAATCTCAACAAGAAAGAAATCCACTCAAGAAGTTGTTGAGCTATGCAGGAGACTCAATCATGTTATAGCAATGCAGCAGTCTAGCAGAACATGATCCCTACTTTCAAACATTGAAGTACTTCAGAGCAGTTTGAACATCCTTATCCCCTCTGCCACTGCAGTTAACCACAACCTTAGTTCCATTTGGAAGGGTAGGGCAGAGTTTCTCTAAATATGCAAGAGCATGAGATGTCTCCAAAGCTGGAATAATACCTTCCAGCCGAGATAATCTCTTAAAGGCTGCAGATTACAGAACACCCCAACATGAGACACAGAAACAAGATACAAGGATTAAAGCAACTTCAACTTCTGATCTTGGAAAATATAAGATAATAACTATATGCTAATAGCTCTACTGGCTCTATATAGCAGATCTGAAGAACAAGGGAAACAATAAATTAAGAATTTTGTTATGGCATAATGAAAAGAATAGTTCACCAGGAATTGATACATAACAAATTAACAATGGCCACTATTAACATATATTTATATCTAAGCTAACAATATGTTATCATGATAAAGATGGAATATAGTTACGCCATGTATAAGTTCACTTGTTACAACTCTTCCTTAGACATCAAGACACGTCATTCTTCTTTCTCACTTCTGTCGCATTTTGTTTTAGTTAAACCCTTATCCTGTGTATTTGAAGATTTGTAAAGAGTGGAAAATGACAAAATCAAAGAAAAGAAAACCATGACAAACCAAAATTTTAGTGTGACTAATTTTCTGCCAAAGATATATCACTATACATTTAACAAGGCAATAAATATACCTTCCAGTGCTTCTTCATCAGTAACACTATAGTATTCAGCACGCCCTACATCTTTCAAGAAACTGTGCTCTGGTCCAACTCCAGGGTAGTCCAACCTATACAACGGAAAAGGAAAAACTCGAATGAACAAAACATGGATAAAACAAAAGAAAAAAGTAGACAAATATTAACCAGATGAATTACCCTGCACTGATAGAGTGAGGCTCAATTATTTGCCCATCGTCATCCTGCAAAAGATAGCTCATAGCTCCATGCAAAACCCCAATTTCTCCTTTTGTTAATGTAGCTGCATGCTTACCACTTTCTAGGCCTAACCCTGCAGCCTCAACACCAATCAGTCTAACATCTTCATCATCGATAAATTCATGGAAAAGTCCCATAGCGTTTGAACCACCGCCAACACATGCCACCAGAATATCTGGCTTCCCACCCCACTTTTCCAATGCTTGCTTTCTTGTTTCTTTACCAATCACCGCTTGAAACTCTCTTACCATCACTGGATAGGGATGTGGCCCTGCAACAGAACCTAAAATATAATGTGTTGTCTCCACATTGGTCACCCAATCCCTTATAGCTTCTGATGTAGCATCCTTCAGTGTAGCAGTTCCTGAATGAACTTCTCTAACCTACATCACAAAATTACCTAATTAACGAGAAAAGACATTGACAAACTAGTAGCTGCTCTATAAAAAACCAAATTTATGTTAAAAATTGACAAAAGTAGTATTAACCAGTAGGTTTAATACATCATTTGGTTCCTAGTTTTGTGGTTTTTGTTCAAAGTCGTCATACGTTTTAAAAAAGTTCAATTAGGTCCCATTTTTCGTTAAAAAATGTTCAAAATTGTCCTTTTGGCTTACGGCGTTAAAAACATAACGGTGCAATTGCCACCGTGGCCAAAATTGGATAACTTGTGCACTTATTGATTGCGTGACAATGTGAAGTGAATTAACTTGGTAGAAATGTTTAAAGTTTAAGTTATTAGGTAAAAGAAAAGGGTTAGGGTTGGTGAGGGTTCGTGCAACTTCTCCCCTCTTTTGAGTATAGTGGTTGTGGGTAGATAGAAATGACTTCTTCTCAAAGCTGTTCTTCTTGTTCCAATACATGGTTGGAAAGAATTTCTCATTCCTCACATGATGGTGGTTGAAGGGGAGGTGGGATAATCCCTCATTGCAAATGTGGTGATTTTGCTGTAAGCAAAGGGGCCAAAACTCCACATAATGTTGGCAGACAATTTTGGGGATGTCATCATTACAAGGTTTTATGAATACCCTTCTCACTTAATTTGGAATTTATTTGTTCATAGATTGCTGAGTTAGAACCAATTTTGGTGGCTTATTTGGTGAATAACAAGGTGGATCTTCAAGAGGGATGTACTGTAACTTTCTCAGATGATGTAATGAAGAAAAGATTGACGAAAGAGATGGTGAAATTGTCAGAGAAAGGAAAAAATTGTTAGTTGGAACTGTGTGTGTTGTTATTACGATGAACATTGTGACAACGTGGGTCTGTTTAGGTTGATGTTCGTAGGTGGGTCAATGTTCTTAAGGTCTAGGTCAATGTTTATGTTCATGTAATGTAAAGGTGAAGCTCAATGTTTACGTTCAGGTGTAGGTGTTCATGTAATGTGAAGGTGAAACTCAATGTTTACTTTCTGGTGTTTATATGTAATGTTAAATTTAATTTTCCCTTTGGTCAAAAAATGTGCAATGCAGTCCCCTTTTCAATTTAAAACAGTGTACTTTGGTCTCAAATAGATATCAACGAAAAACACATGAAAGATATCTGGCTTAGTTTCCACCATCTCTGTCCACCTCCACTCCACCATCCACCTCCTCTCCACCATTAATTTCTACCTCCTCTCCACCCTTACTTTCCACCTCCACTCCACCCTCTATTTTCACCTCAAACCCTAACCCCCAAATCCACTAAGAACATCAAGTAAGTAGGCTAGGGTTAGTAGCACTTACCTCACATATGTACGCTCTTCAAATTTCACCTTCAAGGAATCACCATGTCACAATGATCACCAGACCAGTTTCACCAGGTTGTTAAACCCAGAAATGGCAATAGGATTCTTAGATAAAGGTAATTTGATTTAACTCATTTCATTAAACCTAGCTGACATCATTATTATATATATATATATATATATATATATATATATATATATATATATATATATTTTAAATTTACACATTCAAATATATCATGTGTCACATATTGCAAAAACTTTACACGTCATTCAATTTTGACCACGAAGACAACTGTACCATTATGTTTTTAACGCCGTACATCAAAAGGATTATTTTGAACATTTTTTAATGAAATATGAGGCTTAACTAAACGTTTTAAAACGTAGGACAACTTTGAACAAAAACCTCAAAACTAAGATCAAATGATATATTAAACCTAACCAGTAAGATAATGTCTTGCATCAGAAATCAAGACCCCCACTCGGTTTCCTGTTTTCACTTTTTTAATCACAAAACTGTCACCTTGTTTTCATTCGGATGTTTGTTTTTAAAGATTTGTGCAGGGAACACTTAAAATAACTTTCATTTTTTGTTTCCCCTGTTTCCTAAACAAAGCTTTGAAAACGTTAAAAATAAGGGGGCAGTTTTGTAACTAAAAAGTGGAAACAGATAACAAAAGTACAAATAAACACCTCCAAATGTGAACATTTTTCTCTTCGTTCCCCACGTCGTAGGGCAGTAGCCCCATTTACTAGACTCAACCAATGATGGCATTAAAACACCAACCAATAAAAGCTAGGGAAATACTGCTACCAAAGTTACCAACATACGCTCTTTTTCTCATAAACATTCCAATTGCCCACCAAACAAAAACCAAGAACAAGCAAAGAACAACCAAGAAGCCATTAACGTACACACCTCAGCACCAAGAAGCTGCATTCTGAACACATTTAGAGCCTGTCTCTCCATATCCCTTGCTCCCATATATACCACACACTGCAACCCAAACCTCGCACACACAGTAGCAGTGGCCACCCCATGCTGCCCTGCACCAGTCTCGGCAATGACCCTTTTCTTCCCCAACCTCTTCGCCAGCAAAGCCTGAGCAACAGCATTATTGATCTTGTGTGCGCCTGTGTGGTTCAGGTCCTCCCTCTTCAGATACACCTCAGGCCCTTCGCCGTCACGCGCGTAGTGGCGCGTGAGCCTCTCCGCGAAGTAAAGGGGGCTCTCGCGACCCACGTAGTCTCGCAGAATCTCCGCGAGCTCCTTCTGCGAAAGACAGAAACTTTATCGGTTTTGGGAGATACCCTTTTGCAGGTTCGGAGAAAATCGAAGTGGGGCCTGGTAACTGATATGAGAATGAGAAAGAGAGTAGAAAACCTGAAAATGTTCGTCGGAAGCGACGGAGTTGAATGCGGATTCGAGTTCAGCGAGGGCGGAAATGAGGGTTTCAGGGACGTACTTGCCACCAAACCGGCCGAACCGGCCAAATGAGTCGGGTCGCTGAGAGTGAACCGAACCGATGTGTTGGTTCGCCATTTGGAGAACTGAAATGGGAATGAGAAACCAATGAAAAAAAGAAATGCCCACTAAGAAGCAAAGTTGTGATCTATATCAAAGTTTTTGGTAACAGCTATGTACATTTTTTTTGGGTAACTGCTTTTGTAATGGATAGTAAATATTTTGTTACGGTTTTATTCTTACAATACAAATTATTTTATGATTTTATTTTTTTAGATTTTATAATTGTTTTTTAATTACATTAACTACTTATAATAAAATTATAAAAGTTATTTACTTTTTAACTGATATTTTTTAAAATATAATAATATTAATTTCTTTTTATTATCATAATAAAAAATAATGCACATTTGTACTTATATTTCCACTAATAAAAGATTAAATTAATAAATAAAATAATAGTAAATTTACATATTGAAAAATATGAATTTATCCAAAATTTAAATATAAATAGTATTAAAAGTTAATAATATATTTTTATATCAAATTTTAAATTTGAATAATAGTATTTAAGATTTCTTTACACTAAATTTTGTTGAATGAATCTTCTTATATAAGCCAAGCTTGCGACGAGTAGGTGTATTCCAATATTTACTAAACTTTTATTTTTAATATTTTATAACATTCACTTAGTTAGAAAAGTTAACTAAATTGGCTAGTTTAGTTAAAGGTAATAACTTTTTAAGAGAATTTCAATGCTTTTTTTTCTTTTTCAAATTGTCAATAATATTAATATATTTTAGTTTTAATTCTTTTCAACTATCTTACGTACTCTTAAAAAAATAAGAATACTTTCTTACGCGATACTATAACGTGAATTTTAAAAGGACTAATGTTTCCAAAAATTTATTGAAAAAGGCTAAGTTAAACGGGCAAAAGTTGTTAAGACATGACTAAATAAATGTAAGAAAAACTAAGCATCGTGATATTCTAACAACAAAATTTTAACACATTTTTAACAATTCCAAGTGTCATAATTGGTCCAATTCTTTTTCTTTTATTTATGAAATTATGACATCGAAATTAATGAGAGCTTCAGAAAATTTGGAATTCTAAATATACCCTTTGTCCTATTTCATTACAAATCACTGTTCTCTTTCTTCCTTCTCGTTCACCATCTTCGTTCTAGCTCTCCCTTTTGCTTTTTGGTCTCCCTCTTCCTTGTGGTTGTCGCTTTTTCTTGTCGTTCTCTTTCTATGTTTTCGTTACATTTCTTCGTTTTGGTCAATGGCGTCCTCTTTGTTGAGTGTATTGTGCAAAATGGCAAGTTCTGGTAACCATAGTCTTTTGACGAGCAAGGTAAATGCATTCTTCCTTCATTTTGTACATTGCATTTTCGGTTTGGATTTTGGGTTTTCCCTGTTAAATTTTTTGTTGTTTTTGTTTTACGGCTTTTATATTTTGATTATTTTGTTTGTTGTTGAGGGTTAGTCACTCCTTTTTAACAAAGTATATTTCTACTTTGAACGAGCATTTGATAGAGAAGCACCGATCACTAATTGCAGAGATGATGGACAGAGTGTTTTATGTGAAGAACCGTCCATGAACACTAGATTTTTTCCCCCGAGGCATGTGCACCAATCCACCTCCAATGAAGACTTATGTGAGGATGGGTCACGAAGGCGTTACAAGAGCAGAGTGCTTAGGACTCCTTATACTCGATTTCTTAGAATAAAATATGAGTGATATTTGTATAGATTTCTTAAGAGAAAGTAATACAAAATTGTACTTAGATGAACAAATGTTTGTAATTTGGAATATATTTTGTTCAATGTTAAGAGAAAGTAATACAAAATTGTACATATCATTAATGTTAATTGAATTTCCTTTGTTATTATCATTGTGAAATGAGGTTTTGTTTGAATTGTTAATGAATAAAGTGACCACTTTGATTAGTATTGATGTATTTGATGGAGGAATGAAACAATGCTTGTGACATGATGAAGTTAGGTGACGTCCTAGAACTTCTGCACCAAAAAACACAGTTGTAATCGATTACAACTCATTGGTAAACGATTACAGGAACAAAATCTAGGATTTGTACAAAAACTTGTACTAGAGGAGTTAATTGTGGTAACATAGGTGACCATAGTCAAAATTTTTAATTTTTTTGACATAAATCCAATGGTTTTCACTTGATTTTAGTGTTTAAGTGTGAGTAGAGGCTGGAAAGTCATGTTTGGGCACCCCATGATTGAGGAAAGGAACAATGTTTATGAGATGAACAACTTAGATGAAGTCTTGAAACTTCTGCACCAAAAAATACACCTGTAATCGTTTATAGATGCTTGATAAACGATTACACGAACAAAATCCAAGATTTGTACATAAAATTGTACTAGAGGAGTCAGTTGTGGTAACCTAGGTGACCATAGTCAAAATTTTTAGTTTTTTGGCATAAATCCATTGGTTTTCACTTGATTTTAGTGTTTAAGTGTGAGTAGAGGCTGGAAAGTCATGTTTGGGCACCCCATGATTAAGGAAAGGAACAATGTTTATGAAATGAACAACTTAGATGAAGTCTTGAAACTTCTGCACCAAAAAATACACCTGTAACCGTTTACAGATGCTTGGTAAACGATTACACGAACAAAATCCAAGATTTGTACAGAAACTTGTACTGGAGGAGTCAATTGTGGTAACCTAGGTGACCATAGTCAAAATTTTTAATTTTTTGGCATAAATCCAATGGTTTTCACTTGATTTTAGTGTTTAAGTGTGAGTAGAGGCTGGAAAGTCATGTTTAGACACCCCAATATTCACAAAAGTAATACTGCTTTATTGTCGATTTTTTTGTTCAGAAGTCTATTACAGAACTTGCTTTATTCAAGTACGTATTTATCAACAATAATCCGCAAAAGGTTGATGTATACATTCATGATGAGAACTTTAAATTTCCATAAAGCACTTGAGTATTAAAAACATTACAATAGTAAAGTAGCAACATAGTAATCCATGCCTCACTGGTGTGTGCGGAAAACCAACTTCCACGTTGCCGAAATACCAAAACGTTGCCACCGACGAACATCCAAATAAGGGGAAATGATAGAACTCAGACAATGCGAAAACACAATACGGGTGTTTCTAAATAATTTTTGAAAGTCATAAAAGACTGGTGGAGATTCTCAAGAGAGTGGAGAGCAAAGAGCGACTTCGCAAAAGTGCTCAACTTTGAAAGAAAAAGACTCAAACAGGATATTTGAAAGAGTGGCAGAGAACGGAGACCGACTTCGCAAAAGTGCAAAACTTTGAAAGAAGAAGACTCACACCGGAGAATCGAAAGAGTGACAGAGAACGGAAACCGAGTTTGCAAATGTGCTAAACTTCGAAAGAAGAAGACTCAATCCGCCAAAAAGGGTTTCTGAATATTGTTTCTTTCCAAAAACGTCCTCCTGAACAAGCCGATTCCATTTAAAAATTAAGCTAATCATTTTGTAACACGTAACGTTGTCAAATAGTTGGCAAAAATTTGTTGTGAAATAATCATTTTCCAAAAAGTAAATGAAAGGTGAGGAAAACTGTAAAAAATAATTTGATTGTACACATGGAAAAAGTTGGTGGATTGGGTTTGATTTGTAGAATATGTTTGATTGAATGGATTGTTCCAATGTTTTTTAAATGAATTAAATCAAATTAAAAAAATAATGATATAAATTAAAGTGTGTTAATTTTAACCTGACCAATAATGAACTTATGGTTTACATATCATTTCATTTAAAATTTATCATTGTATCTTAGATGACTTCATTTGCTCTAATAAGAATTAACCGATACATAATTCTGGAACAAGTTAAAAGTTAATGAATGAAAATTAGTACTTGTTTTTTATATTTGATGAGGATATGCAAGAGATACTCAATAATAGCAGACTTGTGTATTCCTTGTAAGTTATAAGTGTCATGAAGAATATTTATAATCAAATTTGATTACTTGAACTTTGTAAAGAAGAACTAAATGTAATTCACTATTAGATGAACTAAAATAAAAAAACAAATGTCACATTGATTAGTTTATTACATTTATGCAAGGTTCAATAATCTTTCACATCTTCGCTGAAGTCATTCTTTCAAATAGTAGAATAATTCCTAAACAATTTCCTAACAATCATAGCAAATCTTTTTAAAAACGTTTTAAACTTTATTCAACCTCACATGTTAGAGCTGTTATTATTTTCAAATACATGTATTAAAGTATATGAATCAAATTACTAAATATTGAAATTAGTTTTATCTGTATAACTGATTTAAAAAACAAGCATGTTTTTAAAAAACATAGTTATCTTTAATTTAGCCTTAGTCAATTTTTTTTAGTTTATATAAAAAATAGATCAAGTCGGGACTGACGGAATTTTCAATTTGGCTTGTTGGAATAGATCAGTCTAGTCTTACCATCTCTCTTTTATATATAAATGTGTATAGAAGTACAATTTTACAGTTAAATTCACTAATATAAAAAAATTGAATATACTTTTTGTTATTAAATTCACTAATATAATCATTTCATCTATTTTGTTATATGTAATCCATCAGAAATTATTTATTTATATTTTAAATTTCAATTGGAAATATTTATTCCTAAACACCCATACAAGAGACGAGTATATATTGTTTTTCATAAACTATCCTATTATTTCTTAATATTTTTACTTTTCACTTATATTTTAATTTAAAAAAAATATTTTTTTATTTCTTACTTTTCTCCTCTAAAATGGTTATAAAGAAACTCAGATGTAATAATTAACATAACTTGGATGTCGTAACATTAATTGGTTTTGAATTCTGTGAAATATTAGAAGTTTAACATTCTTTATCAAGATGTAAGTAATGAAAGTAATTCTCATATCAAATAGAGGAATTTTACCACATTCAACAAAATCTTCTTCATACGTAAAGTGAAGGGATCCAAACCCTTGTCTTTTCATCATGTTTACACACACCAGTTATATCAACTTTGTGAAACTTTGGTAGTTAAAGTATAATCGTAAGAATAAACATGCATTTAAGCCATGAGATTCATTGCACTGTTCAATGAGAGTGCCATTTACTATGATTTTGCTTTGCTCTCTATAATATTATCATTTACAATTACTCAAACGTCTCAAGCTTACTATGTCTAGTTTCTAAAGAAACACATACCTGGAACACCACTTCACCTACATGTATAGTATAAAGAGAATATGTTCATATGCTCATTAGTTTTGAACTAGTTCAACCAAAGCATAAGCACTCACAGATTCGGAGCAAGACCATATATATCATATGCAGTAAGTTGGAACACTGGTGGGTCGATACACAAAGGTCCTGACATTGTGTGAATATCCTGATGGGTGATTGTAACTGAATTTGACTCCCAAGCTGCCCTCACCAAGTTGAGTGCACTGTTCGTGGAAACTACTGATTGGTCGAGCTAGACATGCGTCCCAACGATCACTCTCCGGCATTGTCTCGGCCACTGTGTATATCCCCTTTGCATCTGTGAATGCCTGATAGTTTAGAACTTCTCCAGACCTGGTGATGCAAAGAACAGCAACCTCAGCACCTACATTAGAGCACTAAAGTCAATTACCTTTTGTTAAGAAAAGGAGATAATAGTCTGATAGTACGTTAGAATAAGTTCAAATTGATATGTGGAAATTGTATTCTGATTTGTGAGCAGCAAGATTTTAAATTGCACCAGCAAAATGGTGAAAAGAACACCCATAAAGAGAAATAGAACATGAAACTGTAAGATTCCAAGTAATGGGAGGAATATGCATATATGTACTTCAGCTTCAAAGTAATTGTAGAGGATGGCAAGATGACCAGTGAATGGAATCTCGTTGTATGATTGTTAAATTTCGAAATTAAACCACCACCCGAAAGAATGGAATGATACGAAAGTCGAAACTTTGAATCATCACCAAAATGGTTAAATCTGAAAATGGGATTACATAAAAAACCAGATACAGAAGTATAAGAAAGAAGGCTTGTTTCTTGTAGAGACAACATTAATTAGGTTGCACAGAACCAACATCAAATGTTGTCATAAGTTTATTGGACGAACTACCATTATACATCAGTGGCCTACAAAAGGATCTTCAGGATAAAACTAAGGAATTTCGGATCATCAAACTTTTGAAAATGAGAACTATCAGTCAATGGACAGGTTTTCACCCCGACAAGTATTGAACCCTTCGAGAGAACGAGTTTAAGAGACAGCTAGGAGTTTATTCCTACGAGTTTGGTCTTCATTACTATACAAATTTCTCCCAGAACAGCAAGACTAATTCTGTCATGGAGGCACTAGCTAGGACTCTAGGAATTTAGTCGAACACCCACCATCTCTTTTATCTCTCTTAACCAAAATCTTTTGAATAACACTTGAAACTACTTTAGTCCTTCCTTGTTTGTGTTGCAAGGATGTGAACGAAAATGTTAAGGAGTAAAATATGGTTCTCGTAGAAAATGTATGGCAAAGAGATGTTCAATTGATTTTTTGAGCTTTAGTTTGAGACACGTTGATAGCGACCTAATAAAGATATCCAGTTAAGGAGCTTTGAACATAAAACATATCCACAAGCATAAGTCAACTAACACAATACATGAAACAGTTTTCTGAAAGAGAGAAAAGCGTAAGAAAGAAAAATTAGAAATCATCACGATGATTAGACAGTAACAGTCATTGATACAAAATAAACTTCAAGAAATGGAAATGCAAAGTGAGCAGGATGAAGAGACTCAATGAACATCTTTTTTCATTTAGTCATATCATCATTCACAATACAACATATCCACAAACATAAATCAACTAATACAATACATGAAATGGTTATCTTAAAAAGATGAAAGGGTAAGAAAGAAAAGTTAGAAATCGTCAAAATGATTAGACATTAGCAGACATTGATACAAATAAACTTCAAAAAATTGGAACTGCAAATTGAGAAGGATGAAGAGACTATTATGAAACATCTTTTTTCAATTAGTCACACCATCATTCAAAGATCAATATATCCGACTGGATCAGGAACACAAACATTCCACGTATCAAATTCTACTTGGGATTGAAGAAAAGAAAAATAATTTCACTCCCACAGGAGGTTTATCAGGTAATGCATTCTTATGAATATCTGCAAATCCTTTTATCAAACCAATAAGCCCATCTCATTGTCCTTCTGTTAATTAATAAAAATATACAAACAAACAATTCATCAATCATCATGCTCAAATGTGAATAAACAACTTCTAGAAACATCTTCCTTGTTCCATCTCATATGCCACCATGTCAAACTGGCCAACAGTGACTACACAATACAGTATCCGCAACCAAAATTTTGACTGCAACTATAAGGTTGTTGGGTCAGCCGCTACTGCAATTGTAACTATATATATCTGAAATTTCCTACAAAATCAAAGATCACAACAAAACTCCAACTGCTACCGCAATTTAAAACCTTGGTATTCTTTTGCCCTATGACAATTTTACTCCACAGGGTCAAACAACCAGAAAATCAAGCAAACAATTTGAAGGGCTAAACTGTTACAACGCTAACTAACCACACCACTGATAACACACACAAGTCAAAATTTCAACCCAGTTAAACAATCGGTGGAGAGTGATATGGCTTATTTACAACAGCAAAAAGCAAATAATTTTCATCAAAAAAGGAATACATCATTCCAGAAACTCAATAAAAACGACAAAAATTGAAACGAGACCCATATTGAAGAGAGAGTGAGAGGAAAACCTTCAACCACATGATCTTCAGGTCCAAGAGAAGAATCTCCACAAACATCACAAACAACTCTTCCGTGAATTTCACCAGTCCAAGCACTCACACCCAAAACAGAAAGCAAAAGAATCAAACCCATCACCGTCTTCTGTTTTTCCATGATTGAGATAGAGAGAAACAGCAAAAAAATGACACCTTTCTCGGAGAAATGCCTTTGGGTTTACGGGTAGTTTTCTTTTAACTTGAACACTGCATTGATATTTCCACCGACACAATAGTTGAAATACCAAAAAGAATACTTTGACACGGTAAAACTTTTTGACACTCATATGAGACCGTGGGCCCAAATTCTATGAATGTGCTGAAGGGTGATTCGGTCATTTACGCACTAAATGAAACGCTGGGTTGTAGTAAAGTCTTTCTCTCTCTGATTTCACTTTGCTGTCTCTGATTTCATTTGACTCATTTTGTCATTCACTTTTGCACCATTTCATTTTCGAAGAGGAAGTGTTGTGCTAAGGTTGGGCACGATGGAGAACGCGAAGACTGAAGAGGAAGTGTTCGTGCTGTGCTAGGGTTGGGGCTGATAGAGAACGCGAGAACACCGAAGAGCAATTGTTCGTGTTGTGCTAAGGTTGGGCTGATAGAACGTGAGGTGACACTTAATCGGAGGGGGTATGCTTCTTCTTCGTTTCTTCTTTTCTCATCATTTCTTTATCTTTTCATTTTTTTGCTTCATTTTCGTAAACCCTAGACTAAAGGTCTCAAGGTCGTGAGAGGGAGAGTTGCGTGGAAGAATAGTAAACGAGATCGGTGGTGAGTGAGAGGCACTGAGAGAAGAAGGTTTGGGGAATGGTCCAAATTTTTTTTCCTTTTATATTTTAAACCCCTTCTACATCTTTTTTTTATTGATTATTCAATCTGATGTTTGCACAGTTTTCCCTTCATGTTCAAATGCATTTTGTTCATCACACTTACTGATTTGTTTTCTTCATGTATGTATATACCATTTCTTCCGTAACTAAAATAAAATTATTGTGGTTACATTAGTTCTATTGAAAGCTGTTACTTAGCAACTTTTGTTAAGTTCCAAAAAGGGTAATTTGGAGGGGAAGAATTGGACCAATGATAAGGAAACAAAGGAATACATACATAAATTACTTTCTGCTTTATAGTTGTTAATACTATAGGCTGTCAGATGATGCTAGAATTTGTTGGTGTGTGATGGAAATAACTTCAACTGGACAAATGAGAAGGAATGGAAAGTGAAATCTGAAGTTCATTTTTTTGAGATACAGAGCAAACTCATAGATTCGGGTTTAGGGTTTGACTTAATTCCCCAAAATCAGATTATTAATAAAGACTATCAAAACATTATAAGCTCTATTTAAGTCAATATCGATTTGATGCAAGGTTAAACCGTCATCCTTAAAATTGTAATTATGGCACTCCTCATTGTGATTGAAACTAAGGCAGGCTAGGATTGGCCACAAATAAAGTGTTTTTGGATGGTTGAAAGCTAAGCGGGTGATTATGCTCCCAAGTAATTAAAGGAGATTATGCTCCCAATTATTGTTTACTTTTGTTATTCAGATATTACCATCAATAAAAAAAATTCTTTAGTTCAATTCCATTCTTTCATTATTATTTTGCTTACGTTGAGTGTGTGAGAGGTTGTTCTAGTTAAGTTTCGTACTCAGGTACGTAACAACTTTGGTGACTTGTGTATGCTTTTATTAGCTCTGTTGTAGTTGAAAATATAAAAGTTATGTTTGATGAATCAATTAAATATGTGAGAAAGGAAGTCGTTTCTAAACTCAAATTATGAGTCATTGATATTGATATATTGGACTTGTCCCTTCTAAATATGTTGAGAAATACTATGAAATGATTTTAATATGATCACTAAATTAGTATATTATCATGTGCAGAAGGGCGTTGAAGAAGATTGTTCCTCTCCCTTTTCATGTTCTTTTTGCAAGCTCATAATTTGCAAGCTCATAATCTGTGAACTCAGGTGGCAATGTTCAGACTTTGGGATTTTGGGTTGAGTCCAATGATCCCCTCATTCCGTCCAATTTCCTTTGATTGCTCCATTGTTTTCACACTACACATACAGTAGGTATCAGAGAGTTAGTTATAGCAAATTAGACATGATTTTGTTAGGTACATATTGTTTCACCACAGTCCCATCAACAGCACCAGCATACCCTTCTCTACCTCTAGGGTCCTACTTTGATCTGCACAAGCCACTTCTATATTCCAAACCATCCAAATTCACCTCTCTTGTAATCAATGGCGGCAGAAGGATGTAAGTTGCATTGTTCTTATCTTCCCTTTCCATTAATATTACTCTGAAAAATCTAACCATTAAACTAAATTTGCAGCTGTGATCTCTTTGATTTGCACCAGGAGCAAGTCCCTTATGAAGTGGCATGGTCTTGGCAAAAGGAAATTGTCAGGGACAAGAGGGCACAGATTGGAAAGGAAGGAGATTGTAATGACACCCTTATTATTCTACAACACCCTCCTGTTTATACATTGGGCACTGCTAGTACTGTGAAGAACCTCAAGTTTGACATGAAAAATGCTCCTTTTAATATTTATCGCACTGAGCGTGGTGGAGAGGTTACATACCATGGCCCTGGCCAGGTGCTTGCACTAAATCACTTGTTACAGTTTAGGTTCCTATTTTGATTTATTTTGTATGGCAATTGATAACATACCTGTGCTTTGCATTACAGCTAGTTATGTACCCAATTATCAACCTCCGATCGCACAAGATGGATCTTCATTGGTACCTTAGGACTCTTGAAGAGGTTGTCATTCGTGTTCTTTCTTCAACATTTTCAATTCAGGCTTCTACAGTGGAAGGTTTAACTGGTGTTTGGGTTGGTAAACCTCTAAATCCTATTTAACACTTGTAATTTGGTATTTTTTGCTCTACACCGCCTGCCCTATTCTGAATTATCTTGGTTATTACACATTAGCAGATAATAGTTGTTCTGCCTTGGAGTTATCTAGTTTAACTCTAAAGTATTTTCAAATATGATCCAGTAAGATCTTTCTCTCTTGGCTATAACATTTGTGTCCATTTCATGTGACATTCCCTGAGGGATTTATTTGAGATGATAAGATTTTAGTTTCATACATAAATATCCAAATTAAATCAAGATTAGTAATACATTACAAATTAAATCAAAATTATGCTTGTGAGTTTGGGATGATTCAAATAATTTTTCTTTTACCTTAGTAATGCATTACAGGAAATGAGAAACTGGCAGCTGTTGGCATTAGAGTGTCTAGCTGGATAACCTATCATGGCTTGGCACTTAATGTCACAACTGATTTGTCTCCCTTCAAATGGATCATCCCATGTGGAATTCGGAACCGTCAAGTAGGAAGCATTAAGGAGTTGGTGAGAGAGGGTGTTGGTCATGGAAGAGCGGATTTGCATCATCTGAATGATGCTAGTCTTATTCATATTACACATAAATCCTTGCTTGAAGAATTTTCACAAGCATTTCAGCTCGAATACAGTTACAAAAGCATTTCTTCCTCCATGTTGTATGAAAGGAAATGAAGCTCTCTTACCAAATAAGCACAGTAAGGTTAAATTTGTATGATGGTACAATATCCCTTGTCTCTGAAATATCATCTGTTTTGCAGTAGAACACACTTGTACATACTTTCAACGTTTTACCAATTTCTTGGGATGAATAGGTAGATGATAAAAATTATGAAACTATTGAGATTGTGGCTCATGTATCTTGAGGATGGCCTTCAGATTTAAAAAAAAAAAAAGAATTTTAAGTCTAATTCAACTTTATAAAACTGATTTGTAAGATAAATTTATATCTACATATATATTCTAAATTGATCTTATTTTTATTCTATGTGAGATTTTTAATATATTTCTCTCACATCAAGGTGTATATATATGTGTGTGTGAGACTAGACATTAGTGAGATTAGGTATATCCAATATAGACATTAATGACATTAGGTATACCTAATAAACACAAATTTCATTAGGATAAGTTTTAATCTATGACTCATGTCATGTTAAGATATGAATTTTAAGTATTAATTTAACTTTACAAAATCAATTTGTAAGGTAAGATTTACATTCAAATATACTCTAAATTGGTTTTCTGCCGTTGGTGAGATGGATGTTGTTCCAAGAAAGTACAAGTTTGGGCATTTATGAAAAAGTTATCATTAAACTAAACACCTTTTAAAAAAATTAACATTCAACAAAAACTGGAATACATACATCTAGTCAGCCAATACATAGTTAGTTCAATGTTTGTTCATCAACAATCATCACAATTGTCAAAAAAACCCAAAAACCCAACAATGTAATGAATAGTTCTCTATCTTGTTTATGAAAAAAATATTATTCATGCTTATTTTACCGACCCTTGTTAATTTGATGGTTGTTTCAAAGTTTCAGAAATGTAAATTTCTGGGGTCTATTTTTCTAATCTTCAGTCAACACGGAAAAGAAGGCCTTAGTACCGAGTTGATGTGGTTGATATATATTATATAGGGATGATCAAGATTGTAGTATATTTTGAGTTTGTAATTTTGCCTTTGATTTAAAGAACACATTATCTTTTAATGGTAATTGATCTGAAATATATTGCTAAAGGTTTTAAATAAGGTGAGATACTTGTCCCAGCATGATATTTAAGCCTTTGTCACTTTATGTTTCATTTTATCAATGGTGCAATGGAATGGTTAGCTTAAATAACAAACTAAGAGAGAGGTGAATTGGTTTCTTATTGCAAATTATGTCTTTAAATATTCTCTTATAATTTAAATCCCTTACAGATAATTTAAAACAAATAAGGGAATAAGGAAGAGAGAAAATTACACAGGTTATGAGTTCAAATCATAAGAATTATATGTCTAGTTGTTAATCTCAAATGACAATTAAGGATCTACCATTATAAACCAACAAAACTAGTACAATCATAAAGAAAATAAACAAGTTTAAGGTTATAACACTTCTCTTAGTTATTCTAAGAAATGAAACTCTCTTCCCTTGAAAGCCACAAGGGATGAACATTTCCTTCGAATCTTTCACAAAGGATGACACCTCTTTTGAATATTCACAAAGGATGATAAGACTTTGACTTAACAACAACCACCGCATTCAATCACAACTAGGATTGGTAAAAAAAACCAGTACCCGTAGGTATCTACGTGTAAAATCTGCTTCGAGTATTTAGTACCCGTGGGTAAGAGGTACCCACGGATAGCACGTATTTTAATACTCACTTATTAATGTGTCGGGTTTGGATATCACACTATTTATACCCGCGGATACTTGTTACCCGTTTAAAAAATAAAATTACAATTTTGTCCCATTAGGTTTTCTTATTTATTCTCTCTCCGTCGTCAAAGAAAAAAGCAACCCTAAATCTCACTTTTTTTTTCTCATTCACTCTCTCTTCCGTCACAGAACTAGGGTTTCCTCTAGCCGTTTTTCTCATTCACTTCCTGCTGTCACAGACCTAGGGTTTCCTCTAGCCAGTGCAACAGTTGCAAGACCCATTTCACAACGTTGTTGAGCGTTTGCCGCGTGTTGATGAGTGTGCCGCTCTCAATGAATCATTGATCCAAATACACTGTGTGTTCCATTTCGCGCAAAATCGAAGCAGGGACGGCGACGAACTAAGTGAGGACCGTGAACGTGTTGCGACGACACGATGCCACAAGTGACCTACTTGAGGAGGATCGACCGGCGGTGATTGACGCAGGAGGAGGAGATCGAACCTTTTGACTTTGATTGCTGGTTCGTGAGGCGATGACGGAGAGGTTAAAGGTGAAAGATGAGGTTGTCATCTCCATATATGCTTAAGTGAAGATGATCCTGGCTTTGTTATATTTTTTAACAAATCTGGTTGAATTTGGTGTTATTGGCAACGTGTAGAAGAGATTGTTCTACGAGTTTAAAATGGGAAGAGAATTGAAGAAGAAGGAATGACTATGGGTGAGAGAAGGAAGTTAGAGAACTTCTCTAGTTCTAGAAAGGAAAGAAACGTAGGGTTTTCTTTGAAAACCTAAAAAAAAAAAGGTTTGGGCTTGTCCATTTTCAAACCTAAAAACAAAACAATAAAAAAGGTGATTTGGGCTTTTGACCCATTTTCAATTCTGAAAATAAAGGACTTGGCATCCAATTTTGTTTTTGAATTTTTTTTTTCAATTTAATTTGAACTTTTTTTAAAGAATCATAAAATACATTTTAAAAAAATATTTGTGGATTGAAAACGGGTATCAAGGAGTATACGTGAGTTGGAAAAAATCTGCGGGTTTTTTTCTGCAGGTATCCAGGGGGTAACGGAGAGAGTGACGGGTATGTTTTTTGTATGCGGGTCGAGTTGCTGGTAGACACTATCCGTGCCTGACCCGACCCGTTGTCATCCCTAATCACAACATATAGCAAAACAGATAAGATTTTTGAAATTTATGTAGTTCGTATTTTAAAATGAGAGTCTCAAGCCAATTTATAGAGATCTCACTCAAGGATACCTCTAAAAATTCGTTGTCAACTATTTCACGCGAGATAATCGATTATTCACTTATGGTAATCGATTATGTATTTAGTGAATACACAACTACCAAAAATTTGCTTGAAAATTCTCATAATTGCTCGTGATAATCGATTATGACAAGTTATAATCGATTATGACAAGTTATAATCGATTATTATCAGTTGGTAATCGATTGTTATGAGTCAAAATGAAGTTTTTTTTATTTCAAAACAAATTTTAAAGCAGACTAAAAACAAACTACTACATGAAATCAACATTCTATACATTAAACTACTAAATTACAAAAGTTTTCACAAAATATAAGTCTTCATGAAGATATATTCTTGCAACATGAACATTTGAGACTTAACTTTGAGACATCATCAAAATTTTTAACTTTATTTTATGCTAGCACATTTGGTTGAAATTTTCTATACACCATTTGCTTTATTATAATATTAAGATTACATGTAAACATATTTTTAATCTATACAAATAATATAACTCTCTTAGTGGTGTTATATAGAAACTATGATTGACAATATGACAATGTTCTATTGTTAGAGCAGAGTTTCTTGAAGAATTTGTCCATATCCACATCAAGTTCTCTAATTAGGCTTAGTTAATACTTGTCATCCTTACCTTAGAAATTTCTACAGCTAAAAATTAAACACGTCTTAAAGTTATTCAAGTTGGCTTTCGAACAACTCCGTAAGAATATATAAAAAAAACATTAAAATTAGTCACTTTATAGGTTAAAATTATTTAAACTAAAATAAAAAGATAAAAGTTCAATGAAGTTATAATAAAAATTCTATATAAAAATATTCTTTTTTCTTATTTTCCAAACTTGGGATCTTGTAAAAAAATTCGTCTAAATGAACCGATACTATATTATACAAAAGTTGATCAATTTCCACATGGAAAACACCCATTTCATACACCAGTTTTGGTCTGGACAGACATATAACAGTAGAGTGCATTCTGATTAGTAATAAACATTCAACCATGCAATCAGTATAGTTATTCAAGTTACTACCCATCTTATACATTCTAACAGTGCACAATGAATATGAACATTTTGGAATCTGTAAAATCTACCATCGCATTGCAATAGGCTAGATTAATAGGCAAAATGTTTCTTTCATATTCTGCATTCATATATCGGTTTTTTTTTTCAGTCTAAAAAGCCAGAAGGATACTGAATTATGTCTAAATGCATTGACCCTGTAATGCTGTGAAATCTGTCTAGGACAATGTACCAGTGCTAACTAAGATCCTATAGTATCATGTTAAACTTGTTTTTCTGAACATTCATGTCATTAAATTCTGCAAGTATATATAAAAGGAAATACATGTTAACAAGTAGTAAGGTTTTGGTTTGATAAACTAATAATTTTTTCAACAGTAACCAAATTTTGCTATCTTTAATTTTTCAGTCACTGTCTTCAGTTTTTTGATTCTCTGTTCAAGATCTATTACATTCATTCCTGATACACAATTATAGCTTTCACCTTGAGCCCCAGATAGGGTCACTCTCTCAATAGACAGCCTTGCTTCTTTTCTCCCATTTGCATCTTCAACATCTTCCTTCAAAATCAATGGGTTAACAGTATCTTTCCCAACCAGTTTTTCCTGTGGTGACATCCTTTTAGCATTTTCGTAATCTTCAGTAGAGGCTGAAGAACTCTGGTTGGACAAATTTTTATATCTTGCTGGAACTTCAGCATCAATATTTTCATTATCTTTGAAACCATCTTGAGCAGAATTTCCAGAAGGAACAGTTTTCAAGCGTTTTAAAAGAAAATCAGAAGGCACATTAGCATCACTGTTACGTTTCCTAGCATTTGAAGCATCATCATTGGATTTTCCAGAATACACAGTGCCACCAAGTTTGGGAGGAAAACCTGGAGGAACATCAGCATCATTGCCATATTCAAGACGACGTGACCTTAGACTTCTCTTTCGCTGCACAATATTCTTAGCAAAATCATGTTGATTCGGTAGCACTGATTGCTTCCACCACTTTGCATAACTTGTGGTAACATCTCCCTCAAAAAGCCTAGCAGGAAAATACAACTTACCGTTAGATATTGGCCTGCAGTAATTTCTCCAAGCAAACTCTTTACTCCCATTAAATTCAGGCACACAACCTGGAATATCTTGATCCATTCCAAATTGCATAGCAACTCTATGTGGCATGTATTTCTTTATAGTATATTCAACTCCAACAAGCACAGAAACTTTCAAGCATGTAACAAAAGGGACTAGTTTTTTATCCAAATCCGTCTCTAATGGTACCAACGTTTCATTTTCTGGATAAAACACATTGAACCTATCAGCATATTGAACATAAGGGCGCCATCGAAAATGCTCCATACCCGAGTCTAGTGCCAATCTCGCATTGTCAATATTCAAGGCCTTAACCTTGTGCCACCTATACAACCAAGGGTTTTCAGGGTTCATCACCCTCGGCTGTGGTTGGAAATTCTTGAACCTCTCCCACCCCCAAATTTGCACCAAGTAAAAGGGTGAACGAAGTGTTACCTCCAATTCCAAGTTATCACCAAGTATTAGTTTTTTTGTCAAGTCAACTACTGTTTCCTTTAACAAAGACAAATCCTGATATATGCTGGCCAAAACTGTTGGTCCCAAAGCGATGGGGTTCCCTCTAGCAAGATGAATGGCAATAGGGAAAACAAGTTGATTAACACAGTCATTGGGGGAAAAACCAACCATTGTCAACCAAGTTGCTAGGAATGCTTCATGCTCTATTTCACTACCACTATTGCGAAAAATATCCATCCATGCTGATAAGGAAACCTTACCTTTATTCCTCTTCCAAGGTTCCTTTCTTGCAAGAATCAGTTTTTCCTGCACTTCTATCATTTCCTGGCTTTGAAGTGTGGTGAAGATAGGATCACCAACAACAGGGTAACCCCCCAACACCATAACATCCTCCAAGGTGATTGCTGCCTCACCCCATGGAAATAAAATGGTATTTGTCTGAGGACACCACTTCTCAGCAACCCCAATACACAAGTTCCGATCTTTCACCAGGGAACACTTGGTACTCATGATGGCTTCAAAGATACCAACTTTCTTCCACACTGATTCATACCTGTCTCGAAGGGCATCCACCCATTCAACCCATTTCCGTTTTCTGGAGCGCCACCAGCTGAAATGGACAACCAAAGGCCACTTCTTTGGTTCAAAAACAGGTGGCAGTGGCATATTCATAGAAGTTGAAAGGACCTCAGAAATTGATCCTTCGAGGGACTTTGCAAGGGGTTTCAGAAAATAGGCAGATCTCAAAGTTGGTTTACTGTCACCATCTGGTGAAACCATGAAATCTTCCCTCACCTCCATGATGCTCGACAATGATTCATCCATGTTGAAAATTAAAACCAAAAACTTTAGTTCTATTCTAGATTGTTCAATGGAATGTGAAAATGTAACAAAAGGTGCAAAAGATTAATAAAATGAACCCAGATAAACAAAAGTGGTTACTATCAATACGTTGCCTGGACCAAGAAAATGGCTCATGTAGTTGCTGTGTGCAACTTCAACCATCACCATTCTTCAAAGAGGAAAGGGTTAAACACGTCTCTTCTTCATTTATCTGAAAATTGAAATTACTTCTTTAAAATTTGGATTAATTTAGTTTCCAAAATTTAGAAATGTATGAATTTATTTTAACTTAATTTTATTTGATGTTTCAAACTCATTTCTAAGTTAATATTAAGTAAAAATGTGTCAAATATAAACAACTCAAATGATATTATAAATTGAAACATTAAATAAACTTAATAAAATTTAGTTAAAAAAACTAAATTCACATATAAATTAGGTCAAAGTCTTGAAGATGGACTAATTTCAATTTTCATTTAAAATTAAGAGACCAAAAACATATTTAATCCAATTCAGTGAGTCAAAAAGAAGAAAAACATCTCCAAAATAAACAAATAAATATTTGAAATGTGATTTGACCAATAATTTTTTCTATATTAATATATTTAAAAAGAAATTTCTAAAATATTTTAATATAATAATAATAACATTTAAAAATATAAATTATAATTAAAATAAATTTCAAATTAGAATAAAAATTACTTCAGAAATGAAATAAATAAAAAAGTTATATTTCAAAATAAAAATATATTAAAATAATTAATTTATTTAATTATTTATTTTAATATAACACAAAGTATAATTATTATTAAAATGCTAACTGAATTATTTTATTTTTTTGTTATTTTTTTATTTTATTTTTATTATTTATTTCTATAGTACAAAAACGTATACTCAAAAATATTAAAATTAATTTATTTGTTTCATTTATTATTTATTAATATTATTTTATTATAATATACAAGTATATTAACGAAGTATTAATAATATAATTAATCAAAGTTTATAAATGTTTATAATGTATTCTAATATTTAAATTGTGTGAACGTAAATGTTAATAAAACACAATCTCTTAGATCTATTTTACTGTAATTTAAATGTAAGAAAAATAATATAGTATTAAAGTGTCATTATTCTTTTATATTGAATATAATAGTGACAAGTAGACCATTTTAAAATCTAGGTAAAATTAAAAGTAAAACAGATAATTATAAAGTATTTGTGTAATTATTTTATTTTGTCCTATATATTCTTTTGGAAAAAGTTAGTTTGACAATAGAAGATTCATTTCACACTACTTTTAATAATATAATAATATATATTTTGATTTTAAATTAAAAAATAATATAATTATAATAAAAATATTATTATTTAACATGTCGTTTATACGTAATTTGTCGTTTTGTACAGTCATAGTATCACTGCTCTATTATTTTGTAAGCGTGGTTCATCCAGGAGACTGACAAACACAGACCTCTCTCATCCTCTATTATATAAATAATTTCAACAAGTTATATATAATTGATTTAAATAATAAAAAGAAAAGAAGAAAAGTATGGTTTCCGTCAGATTTTATAGCAAAAAAACAATAACAATAAAAAATATATATATATATATATATATATATATTTTTTTTTTATTTTATGTTAGTTTTTTTAAAAAGATATTTTTATTTTATGTAAAAGAATTTTAATGATATCCTTGTTTTAATTAACTTTTTTAGTATCCAGATTTTACATTACATTTATAGTATGTTTGGATTGATTTGAGAAAAGTAATAGATGAATTTGAGGAGATTTGAGGCTAATTTGATTGTTGTTTTCTTTTAAGAGATTTGGAAGTGAGTAAAAATAAATATGAAGATAGAATTTGTAAAAATTAATGTAAGATTTGACAGATGTAACATATAAAAAAATTGTCTAATTGATAAAAATTAAAGATTATTAATATGTCCTTAGTTATAAAACTAATATAAAATAATAATTGTTAATATTATATTTAATTATAAAAG
Organism: Vigna nakashimae; assembly: GCA_034642375.1. Classification (NCBI taxonomy): domain Eukaryota; kingdom Viridiplantae; phylum Streptophyta; class Magnoliopsida; order Fabales; family Fabaceae; genus Vigna; species Vigna nakashimae. The sequence continues at coordinate 39,207,391 of CM067762.1, read as the reverse complement.
TATTTATAAGGAGAAAAAAAATAAAAATTAATTTTTATAAATTATATCTATGTTTATATCTATACTTTTTCATCAAGGGTAGAAAAGATTTTTCACTATAATTACTCCAAAATCTCCTTGCATTCCCAAGATGAAAAAGGACTTCATCTCACAAATCAGCGTTATTTATTCATTGCAAATTTCTTTATGCAAACACAATTAATCTTCTAAATTTATTCTCTCATTCTTTTTAACAGTTCTTTCTTTCTTATAAAAGATTTAAAGAAATGTGAATGGATTGAAAAAAAATTGTTTTTTTTAAATTTTAAAATAAAAGTGGATAGATTTAAAAATGAATTTTGTAAAAAAAATTATGATTGTAATAGAATAATTTTTTTTAATAAATTAAAATATAGAAATAGTTTTCTACCCTTTATAACTATAATTATTTATTTTTATTGTTGTTAATATTATTATTATTTAATAATATTATGTATATGTACACACAAAAACCCAATGGGAATCGGTTTGTCATAATAAACACCGATTCCCCACTCCTCAAACCCAATATAATATATACACAAAATATATATACTACAGTGTTTTTTACTGTACGCGCACCAATTTCACAGAGCAAAAGGAAAAAATCCACACTGAAAAAGTTTAATGAACACGTAAAGGGACATAATTGTAAAATTATAAAGAGACAAATTTCTGTACATATGACCGACTTACTCTGTCTCTCTCTACCAACACTCAATCATTGACAACAAAACAAAAAGCAAACTCTACTCCCTTAATCAAGGAACGTGTAAAGACAATGATCATGTCTTTTATTATTTATTTATTTTTTTATACAGTATAAAAGTTTGCTTTTTTTCATAATTTATCTCCCTATAAATTCTCAAATGATTATTAAATGATGTGAAACAACTTTTTTTTTCAAGTCTACGCACAAATCGAAGTCTTTCAGGAATGAGGAGGAAATGTCAAATTCCTTGAAAAACTAAGTATGAGATTCTTCTTTTCATCGAGATCGAGAGAATCCAAAATCTAACTTATCATATGATATGTAAGAATATCAACTAAGGTCATTGAGGATATTATACACTCAAAACATCGTAAATAATAAAAAAGATAAAACTTAAAAGAATTAAAATTAGAAAATATCAATACACACAATATCTTTTCATAAAGAATTATGTAATTTTTATTTTTTAATATAAATAGAAATATGAAGGAAAAAAAGTCAATAATTATCAAATCTAAATAAATATTTCGTAAATATTTTTTAATTAAAAGATATAAAAATAGTTTCTGTTTACTTTTAGAAAATATATTTTAAAAATAATATTAATTTCGCTCACTTGATTAAAGTGAAGCTTATAAGATGTTGTAGGAGTATTAATATTTTTTCAACACTGAAGTTCCAAATCTAATATTTGTAGGAGTATTAATATTTTTATAAATATTTTTCTTTGGTAATGTTTTTAATAACTATTGTAACAACTGTTTTATTTTTTAAAATAAATCTTTTCCTTCTTTTTGTAATTCGATCGGTCACAACATTAATTTTTATTCATTTTAATAAAATATCTAATATTTTATTTTTCTCTTTATTACAATAACATCATTATTAGTAAACTCGTTGATTTGATCTCTATTATGATCTCGCCTAATGTGGATTGAGATTAGAAAAACCTATGAAACTAAAAGAAAACTTTTATAAAAGAAGTTTTCAGAACCAAAATATTTATAAAATTTCTATGGATTAAGATTAACCCATAAGTCCTTTTTTTTTTAAAACAAAATGTTATTTTGAATACAAGAAAAAATATAATTAATTCTTAATTATTTGTAAATTTAAGTGTTTTTAATTTTTCAAATAACTATTTACAAACATTTTAACAAGATTAAATAAACTTTGTAAAAGATTTAAATAAATTATTTTTTATATAGGAAATATATGAGGCAAAGGTTGAAATCCTTGACTAACTAAACATATTTACTATTTTTTACTAACTAAATATATTTTTAAAGTATATAAGATAGTCATTTAGTTTTGTTGTATAAAACTTTTATGTATATTTGTCATATGTATATTTATCATATATATATATATATATATATATATATATATATATATATATATAATATTTGGTTTATATTTAAGTAAGTAATTTCTTAGTTTTTAATGATTTTTTATCAAAATTAACAATAAATTATTTATAATATTAAGTGGTTTATGATGTATCATTTCTGAATATTCATTAAATTTATTACTCTTAAAGTGAATACTTAAAGATTATATGTACTTTTTATGCTGGTTGTTATTAACTCAATTGTTCAACATGCATGTAGTTGATTAGTTTTTCATTTTTTTACTCTTGTAATTTTTTTTAATCATAAATATATATTTAATTATTCTTTATGTTGATTGATTCACTTTCAAAATATATGTTTTACCATCATGCATAAAAAATGTGAATAAAAAAAAATATAAAATGTTATTTTTTACTCAAAATTTTAAAATATAATTTTTTTTTTATTTTTTTATATTATGTTTTAACCTTAAACTTCTATCTTTATGCTTAAATTTTTAATCATGTTGATTTTCTTCTTTATAGAATTAAAAAGAAATTAAAAAATATTAAAATGTTATAAAAATTTACATAATATATAAAAAATCAATTATTTATCATAATATAAAAAATTCACTTCTTATTAAAGAAATTAAAAACTAGTTAAGACAAAGAAAAATCATTTTATTTATTTAGTATGAATTTTTTTTTTACCAAGACTACATTTGGTTAGAGAATATGTTAGAAGTAATAATTCGAGTTTTTTTTATTACAAAAATTAGCAATTAATAAAATCATTAAACATTTGACATGGTCGAATGGTGATATTGTTGTGTACAAACAAAGTCCCACATCAGATGAAAAATAAGAGATGAACATGAGTTTATATACACATAATATACTTCCATTGATAAGAGGTCTTTTTGGGGTGGTACCAAAAGTAAATCCGTGAGGGCTTGGCCTAAAGCGGACAATATCTTACCAGTGTGGAGATCTATGTGTATGTGTGTGTTGTCCCTCCCTACAAATGGTATCAGAGTTAGGTTCAGGTCTGGTGACTAGGCTCATACGAGTACGACCCTCCATGTTTAGGTGACCAATATGTAAGGACCTTGTTTTCTTAAAAGGATGGGGGAGCGGACACTAGCTGCCATAGGGGGGAGGTGGGGTTTTGTTTTATTTGGAAAATTGGGGATACGCACGTCCGGGTCTTTCTCTCATGATGGGCACTGATAATGCTAATTCTTACCATTATCTAAGTATCATTTTAGTAGCAAAATCAACTCTTCTTTAGCTTATTACTTGCTTAAATCCTCTCTTTTATTTAGTTTTAGTATTTATCTATATTTTGGGCTACATTATGTAAATAATACTCTAATCCCTTGTTTTTTTATCTATTTCGATGTTAGGAAGATCCTGCATTACATTGAAGAGCCTCGGTGATCCAGGAAGACATTGCTGAAAAAGTCATTTTCGCTTAAGCGAGAATAATTTAGCTTAAGCGAGAATGACTATCTTCTCCAACAAGTTCATTTTCGCTTAAGCGAGAATAATTTAGCTTAAGCGAGAATTCGGGCAGTATATATACTCACGAGGCAGAAAGAAAAAGGGTATTTGGTTCTTTGGAGGCGCGATTTCACGTCTGGAGCTCATGGAGGGCGCGAGGAGCTTGTGGGAACATCTCCTCCTCTTCCTTTGGGTCTCCTTCTTCTTCCATCTTCCATGTTTGTAAGCTTTAGGGTTCTCCATGGAAATGAAGAACCATATTCATCTTGTTAGGGTTAGATGTAGCCTATGAACTCTTGTGTAACGAATGATTGTTTCGTATTTATAAATGCCTTTTCTATCTATTACTAGTATTCTTGTTTCCGATCTTAAAGCTTGCATGTAATGGGGACGTTCATGACTTGATTTTAGGGTTTCATTGAGCCAGGGATGGGATATGAAATCTTGAACTGAAACAAGAGTCCTTGTGGGTCATTGAGCCAGGGATGGGATATGATTCACATGTTGTCTTAGATCCTAGTTCTTAATGCGGGTTTGCTTGTTAGATTGTCCAAGGGATTGGAGTTTGATAAGGAAAACCTAGGCTCTTTCACCTAAGGGATTAGGGCTAGAGTGTTTTAGTGGATTGACTTTAGTAAATTGATAGAGAGGAGATGAAATTGGTTATACACAAGAGTGCATTGGTGAAAACTAACCTTAACAATGTCATTTCATACCATTTCTAGTCTTTTCCATTTCCAAGTGCCTTCAATACCAAAGTCCAACCTTGTAATTACTTGTGAATTTATCTTTTTGCACATATTCTTAAATGATGAGTTGTTCTTGAGTCTAGATGAGTTGTTAATCGCACAATTTTCTAGTATTACGAGTCTCTTAGGAAAACGATACCTGGTCTTACCATGGTTTATTACTTGAACGATTTGGTGCACTTGCCAAAGAGTTTAACAAGTTTTTGGCGCCGTTGCCGGGGACTCGTGTCAATACTAGACTTTTGTGAGGTTTCTAACTTATGTAGGCTTGATTTTGTATATAGAACTAACTCTTTTGTTGTAAATAGATTTTCACTTTTATTTGGGCTAATTTGTGGTTTTAGCCTAGTTGTGTCTAAGTGTATGCAGGGAGATGTTCACATAAGGAGGACTGCAGCCTCAAAAGCATCATGAAGGCCCTGAGATTGAAGGAATTATAGGACACAAGGAGACAACTATGTTGAGCATCACAAGCTGCCACAAATTCTTCCTCCCTTGAAGATGCTCCAAGTGCTAAGTAAAAGATGAACAAGAAAGGGAGAAGAAAAAGAGAAAGAATAGTCACCACCACCCTTTGATGAGGCAAGGAACTCAAGCCTAGCAAGCCAAAGTTGATCAAGAGGATTGAGTGTTTTAAGATGTCAAGGTAGTGGAAGGGCAAAAATGAAGATTCTTATGCTATGAGAATTGATTTGGTGACTAGAAAGTGATTTAAGAAGAGTTGGTGAAAGGAGCACACTAACAACAACATCTGCACTTCATTGGTTTCTACCGTCAAGCTAATGACGTTAAACAAGCGCTTTTGGGAGGCAACCCAATTTTCCTACCCTTTTTACTTGTGTTTGTGTTGTTTTAGTGTCATGTGCTTGTATGTGTTTCAATTTCAATTAGTGACTTGTGTTATGCATGTTTGTGATTTTTGAGTTATAATGTTGTTTTTGTGGTTTGTATAAGTATATTATGTTATTTGTAGCTTGGTTTGTGTGTAAGTGCATTGAATAAAGGTATGGAACCAAAAATCACAGATTGAATGGCCAATCTCGCAAGAATCTGCACTATTTTCGCCTGGGCTAAACTTTCTCGCCTGGGCGAGATATGCAGAAAAATGAAAAATAAGTTTTGCTGATATTTTCGCTTAGGCTAAAGAAGATTCGCTTAGGCGAGAACTGAATTTGAAATGAAGGTGCTCACTGGAATAGTTTCGCTTAAGCTAAAACTAAATCGCCTGGGCGAGATTTAGGCTAAAAATTGGGGTACCCACTGGAACAAGTTCGCTTAAGCGAAAATATTGTAGCTTGGGCGAAAAATTTCTACTGCAAATCTAGCTTAAGCGAAATAATTTTAGCTTAAGCGAAACATGTTTAGCTTAAGCGAAAATGTTTTAGCTTAAGCTAAAATCTGATATGGTGCCCCCAATATTGGTTCTGCACATTTGTTTTTGTTGATTGATTTTGAGTTTTCTGTTGCTTTTCACTCTTTCACACACTTCTTTTGATGTGTTTTTAAACCTTTTTGTGTTGTTGTACCTTTGGGAAGCTTAATTTTAAGACTTCCCTCTATGTTCATGTACTTTTGTCTTTGTTTGTTTTGACTTTTGTCACAACCGGAAATCGCGACGGGACGACGATCCAAAAAGAAACGGGTTTTAAAAAGAGATTTTGGAGTCGCCACCATAGTTTATTTTGGAAAACTACGAAAAAAACCACAAAACAATAAGACACAGTCCGCGAAAACCAGATTCTGGGTTCGGGAGTCGGTTACGCGTAGGGAAGGTGTCAGCACCCTACAACGCCTGCCCTAAGGCAGTACCCTTAACTAAATACACGAATTTGATGTGGTTTTCAAAATGTTGAACTATCCCTAAAATAAAATTAAAGATAAACAAAATATATTTTTTTAGTTTTTTTTTTTTGGGCCCGACAAGGATTGACCTTGCTCCTACGTATTCTCATTCAGAATGAGAAATCAGGGTTACGTAGTTCTAGCTAAAAGATTGTTTGTTGTTGGGAAAAGCATATGTTTTTAATTTTTTTGAGATTTTTATGTTTTTAATATTTTCGAGAAAAAGAAGGTAATGAGTACTAGGCCGACGCGAACGGTCGCACGAGTACTCTATACCTTTAAAATGATATTTAAATATTTTTAATTATTTTTGAAAAGAGAGATAACGATATTAAGCACTAGGACGATGCGAACGATCACACGAGCACTCATACCGTTATTTACTCGTTTAGGAAAACTTAAAAGTATTGAGTGCTAGGCTGATGCGGACGATCGCACGAGCACTCATACCCTCGTTTAATATTACATAAATAAGAGAGAAAGGTATTGAACACTAGGACGATGCGAGCTATCACACGAGTGTTCAACCTTTAAAACATATTTTTGTAAATTTTATTTAAGAAGAAGGAAAGGTTTTTTAGCACAAGGACGACGCGAGCGGTCACACGTGTGCTTAACCTTCAAAACGTATACTTTTTGTATATTTATTTAAGGAAGACGAAGAGGTTTTTAGCACAAGGACGACGCGAGCGGTCACACGTGTGCTTAAACCTTTAAAACATATTTTTGAAATTTTACTTAAGAAAAGAAGAAAAGGTTTTTAGCACAAGGACGACGCGAGCGGTCACACGTGTGCTTAAACCTTTAAAACGTATTTTTGAAATTTTACTTAAGAAAAGAAGAAAAGGTTTTTAGCACAAGGAAGACGCGAGCGGTCACACGTGTGCTTAAACCTTTAAAACGTTTCTTGTAAATTCTTTTTATTTAAACTATCAATATTGTATTATTAAATATATATTTTAGGATAAGTAAATATCTAAAATAAATAAATAGAACAAAATAAAATAAGACAATAGAGAAAAATAAATAAACAAAAGAAATTGGAGAGGCTGAACGGACGCTGGGAAGAGATTCAGAATAACGAGCGCTCGTTAGGTAAAGAACGAACGTTCGTTGGGGGAGTGGACGAACGTCCATTGGGGAACATAACGGACGGACGTTTAGAAATGTGAGCTGAATGTCGAGCGTTCGTCGAGAGATATGACGAACGAACGTTGAGAATCAAGGCTCAATAACGAACGCTCGTTGAAGGGATGACGAACGGACGTTGAGAAATTGAGGCTGAGTAACGAGCGTTCATTGGGCAGATGGTGAACGGACGCTTGGAAATTGAGGCTTAATGACGAACGCTCATTATTGAAATGACGAACGAACGTTCAACAATGGAAGCTTAAGGACGAACGTTCGTTATTAAAATGACGAACGGACGTTCAAAAATTGAAGCTTAATGACGAATGCTCGTTATTGAAATGACGAACGGACGTAAAGGGCTTAAGGCTAACGACCGCTCATTCGTTTAGCTAACGAGCGCTCGTTCGTTTGGATAACGAACGCTCGTTAGGGAGAAGGCTGAGCGAATGTCGAAAAGGCTTAAGTTCTAACGAGCGCTCGTTTGTTTGGATAACGAGCGTTTGTGGTGGCGAGATGGCGAACGGACGCCAAATAACGAGCGCTCCCAAAGAGGCCTAATGCTACGGACGTACGCTCATTTCTGGGCTTGGCCCAGTCCAATGCTTCTAACCTAGAATTTCCTAGGGGTTCAGAGATTCATTCTCATTCTCACTCCTTCAAGCCGGTTCGCACCTTCTCCAGAGATTCAAGGTTTCTTGTTCAACACCACAATTGATCACCACCTCTGCCATGGCCGACCACCGTCACCTCAAACAGAACGCGCCTTGGCCTCGCCGGCGACCCCTTCGCACCACCAGAACCACCGTCAGCCAAGACACCATCGTCTCCACTTCTCTCTCTTCGAAAACCAGCGATTCTCAGGGATGGTTTTCCTCCGTCTTCATCTCCGATCCGCTCGTGCCATCCTCATCCATCAACATCCACTTCACCATTGCTAAAACCTCCACGACAAGCATGACCACTGTCACGATGATGTCCCTCCCCATGCCTATACTCATCCACCTCCTCGGCCACCCACACGGTCACCATCACCTACCAGGACGACCTTGGCGACGTCAATGCCACCACCACACAGCAGACTACTACTTCCAAACCGCCCACCACGAAACAAATCAGCTACTCTCTTCCTCCCATTCGAGGATTTTCTCGAAGGCCGAATGCCCCCCTGCAACACCATTTTTCCCTCTCTGCCTCCCCTAATTTTTATTGTTTATTGATTGATTTTAATGTTGATTGAATCTTGTCCATTTGGTATTGGAAACGATGAGTGTGTAGTGTGCATACGAGCATGAGTGGGATAGATGATTCTGTGACGATGGTATATGGGCTGGCGAGACAGGGGTGCATGGAGTTTATGCAGTAAACATACATGATGAGTCTGGATGTACAGGTGAAACAGAGACTTACCTGCTGCTATCGTTCTCTGCGTAGCCGGTGATCTCTTCTCGCCGGTGCCGGTGCCGGTGCCAATGCTGACTCTGGATGATGATTCCAGATAATGGTCTTCTCGTGTGCACTCTTTTCCCCTTTTTTCTCTCTCTGATCAAAACCAAATTCTGCTCCCCAAAATCTTGGAATTATCCTATTCTAACCACCTGGTCCCCCCTTGCTGAGACACGCCTCCCACGTACCCTTTTTCCACGTTTTCTATTTGTTTATTTTTCTATTTTATTTTATTTTCATTTTATTATTTATTTTTTTCAATTTTATTTTTAGTTATTTTTAATTTTAATTTTATTTTTCAATTTTTTTAATTATTTTGGTTAAGTAATCCTATTAAAACAAATTGAAGATGAGAAAAATAGAAATCGAATTAAAAGCAAAAATCTAAATACATAAAAAATGGAATAACAATAAAATAAAAGAAAAATAATAAAAACACATTTTTTACAACCCGGACAAAATTGAGTGTTGACAGCTGCCCCTCTTTACTTAGATATTACTAAATAATATGAAAATTTAATCTTTTCGTATTATTTAAGTAAAGCTAAGTAAAGATAAAGACATTAATTTTGTCCGGGTTTCAATCATGAAAGAAAACGAACAAAACAATTCAAGTCACGATGCCAAATGACCAATGTCATTGCCATGCAGAGGGCCGATAACGGGAAATTAAAACCTGGATTTGACCATTGCCTCGTAGAGGGCCAAACTCACAGAACAGAAATTTAAATTTGACCATTGCCATGTAGAGGGTCGATAACAGAAAATTAAAACCTGGAGTTGACCATTGCCTCGCAGAGGGCCAAACTCACAGAACAGAAATTTAAATTTGACCATTGCCATGCAGAGGGTCGATAACAGAAAATTAAAACCTGGAGTTGACCATTGCCTCGCAGAGGGCCAAACTCACAGAACAGAAATTTAAATTTGACCATTGCCATGCAGAGGGTCGATAACAGAAAATTAAAACCTGGAGTTGACCATTGCCTCGCAGAGGGCCAAACTCACAGAACAGAAATTTAAATTTGACCATTGCCATGCAGAGGGTCGATAACAGAAAATTAAAACCTGGATTTGACCATTGCCTCGCAGAGGGCCAAACTCACAGAACAGAAATTTAAATTTGACCATTGCCATGCAGAGGGTCGATAACAGAAAATTAAAACCTGGATTTGACCATTGCCTCGCAGAGGGCCAAACTCACAGAACAGAAATTTAAATTTGACCATTGCCATGCAGAGGGTCGATAACAGAAAATTAAAACCTGGATTTGACCATTGCCTCGCAGAGGGCCAAACTCACAGAACAGAAATTTAAATTTGACCATTGCCATGCAGAGGGTCAATAACAGAAAATTAAAACCTGGATTTGTAACTTTGAAAAGTTGATAAATGCCGAGTAAAACATGAAGATTTTGCAAACAATTCTCCTCACTTCCTCTAAGATGATGTTATGTCATGATGATGCATGGATGCATAGACACATGAGACTTTCATTTTGTTCTTTTCTTTTACTCTCGCTTTTTATCTCTTTTTTTTTTTTTTTTTTTTTTTTAAAATTCCATGCTTGGAATCCATTGTTAATATCGTCATCAAACACGATGTACGTTCAAAAACGCATTCCTAAAAACAACGTTGATAGGTATAGAACCCTTTGATAAGCAGGAAGAAAGTGTACCCTGAGTTAAAATTCTTTTTATCGCTTTTTGCAATCCGAATTAACTTGAACCCTGTAGGATGTGGAAGAATGATTATGAAAAGTAGATGAATAATGATTTTTTATGAGCAAATATTACCGTATGTGTGCCCCTCATTTGGGGAAACGTGATATTAACATGTTGTGCTCCCATCCCAATTGCACAATGGAAAGGTGAAAAGATTTGGGTCTGAAGGATTCCCCCCAAATTGGATGATCTTTGGTTGACAGGGAGACTTCTTCTTTTCTTTCTTTTTTTTTTTTTTTTTTCAATAACACTGAATTGTGTCGTTCACCACATCATTTTGTTTCAAGGTTAAATTCGTGAGAAAGATTTGGACCAACCGTCTTCGGTCAGAGTGGACTTTTATGGGCTTGTACCGTGGCTAAAGGTTAAAGGGTTTTGAAAGAAAGGATAACAAAGGCCCAAATAAGTGTTTGACGATTAAAGTTTTTAAACAAGAATCATTTGCAAGGTGCCCAGTCAACTGTCTTTAGAGATTTGAACTTCAAACATATTTATTATTATTTTTCTTTCTTTCCCTTTGAATCATTCTTCTCGTTGCCCCTGTTGTGGTCTTTTATAATACTTCCCTTTTCATTCATTTTTTCACAACTTTGGATGCTTATGATGTACCCTTTCAAATTGACGTCGACATGCTAATGATTCTTGTCTAGGGTGATGAAAACAATTACGAATTTTGACTCAAAAAGGGGTGCAATTGGATAAACTGCCTTTTGACGATTGGATAACGAAAAATGGCCACTCGTCACTCCGAATCTTGTTTATCTGACTTTCTCTCGAATTTAAACCTGAAACGAAACTATGTAGTGCCTGACACATCAACTTCATTTTTCCTTTGTTTTTTTTTTTTTTTTATATATATATATATATATATATATATATATATATATATATATATATATATATATATATATATATATATATATATATTTATTTTTATACATATCTCCCTGATCAACGAATTATCGGTAATATGTAACATGATGAAAACTGCCCCAATATTAGGCGTATGGCGAAATCCTTCATCTTACGGGAAATGACAAATTAGGGTTCAAGTAATGTGAATGCAGATGCTTTATCAAGAAAAGAAACCGGTTACACCCAAAACCTTGAATCAGGAAAGGACTCACCAACGGTATTTTTTTTCAAAACTTTTTTTTTTTTTTTTTTTTCGAAAATACTGTGTCCTTGACAACTTTATTAACAACAAACTCAACATGTGACCTCTCTTTTTTCGTTTTCCGACATCTTCCAGGACCGAGCTCACCAACTTGGTATACCAGTGATGCTTTTGTCAACAATCGCTTAATTTTCATTTTCATTTTCCTTTGACTACTTAACAGCTCAGCGTGACATGCAATATTTCGGATGGAATGCAAACAACCAAAATATGAATGAACTATGCGAATTTCATTTATTAAAAAAAAACACAGAGTACAATAATCTTTAATGATAATATCAACATCCCCTTAATAACAACCACTATCCCGGAATCATCATGCGTAAAACTTTTTTACTGCATCAGAATTAACTGGCAATGGTAACTCCTCTCCGTCCATTCTTGTGAGAATTAGTGCCCCACCAGAAAATGCTTTCTTCACTACAAATGGTCCTTCATAATTTGGAGTCCATTTGCCTCTATGATCCTTTTGTATAGGCAGAATCTTCTTCAACACCAGCTCACCTTCATGAAATTCTCTTGGGTGTACCTTTTTGTCAAATGCCTTTTTCATTCTTCTTTGGTACAATTGTCCATGGCATACTGCGGTTAATCTTTTTTCATCGATGAGATTGAGCTGGTCGAAACGAGCTTGAACCCACTCAGCCTCTTCTAATCGGGTTTCCATTAAAACTCGTAAGGACGGAATTTCCACTTCAAACGGAAGTACTGCTTCCATTCCATATACTAGCGAGAAAGGCGTTGCCCCAGTCGACGTTCGTACCGAAGTGCGGTAACCATGTAAAGCAAAAGGAAGCATTTCATGCCAATCCTTATATGTGACCACCATCTTCTGCACAATCTTCTTGATATTTTTGTTAGCAGCCTCTACTGCCCCATTCATCTTTGGACGATACGGAGAAGAATTAAGATGATGAATTCTGAACTCCTCACATAACTCTGTCATCATCTGGTTGTTCAAGTTAGTGGCATTATCAGTGATGATCCTGTTAGGGAGCCCGTATCTACAAATCAACTCCTTTTTTATGAACTTGGTCACCACCTTTCTAGTCACATTAGCATAAGAAGCAGCCTCAACCCACTTTGTGAAGTAGTCGATTGCGACTAATATGAAACGGTGTCCATTTGACGCCTTTGGCTCTATAGCTCCGATGACATCTATTCCCCACATCGAAAAGGGCCATGGCGCAGACAACACATTCAAGGTCGTGGGTGGCATATTGATATTATTTGCATACACCTGGCATTTCTCGCACTTTCTCACATGTGTACAACAATCATTTTCCATAGTCAACCAAAAATACCCCGCTCTTAGTATCTTCCTGGCCATTGAGTGCCCATTCATGTGCGTGCCAAATGTACCCTCGTGTACTTCTTTTAGTATCAGCTCGGCTTCCTTTGCATCTACGCATCTAAGGAGAACCATGTCATGATTCCTCTTATATAAAATATCCCCACTCAAAATGAAGCTGCCCACCAACCTCCTTAATGCCCTTTTATCGTTTTCGGATGCCTTCTCTGGATATTCTCGAGTCTTAAGATACTGCTTGATATCAAAGTACCAAGGTTTACCATCTACTTCCTCTTCTATGAAATGACAATATGCTGGCTCCGCATGACTTTTCATCTCAATCATTGGCAATTCTGCATTTTGATCAACTTCAAACATCGACGACAAGGTAGCCAACGCGTCTGCTAATTGATTATCTTCTCGCGGTATATGATTAAACGTGATGGAATCGAAATACTCAATTAATCCCCTGATGTAAGCTTGGTATGGAATTAATTTAGTATCCCTAGTCTCCCATTCTCCCTTCAATTGATGGATGACTAAAGCTGAATCTCCATATACATCCAGAATTTTTGCTTTAAACTCTATTGCTGCTCGAATACCCATAGCACAAGCTTCATATTCTGCGATATTATTCGTGCAATTAAAACACAACCTTGCCGTCATTGGAATGTATTGATTATTAGGAGAGATAAGCACTGCCCCTATTCCATGCCCCATTACATTCGATGCCCCATCGAATAATACCGTCCAGGCTTTTTCATTTTTGTCTTCTTTGTTCTCAGCAAATAAAGTCATGATATCTTCATCAGGAAACTCAGGTTGCATTGGCTGATAATCACTAATGGGTTGATGGGCTAAAAAATCTGCTAAAGCGCTACCTTTGATAGATTTCTGAGTAACATATACAATGTCGTACTCCGATAGTAGCATCTGCCATCGAGCTATCCTTCCAGTAAGAGCGGGCTTTTCGAAAATATACTTGATAGGATCCATTTTAGATATCAGCCAAGTAGAGTGACTCAACATGTATTGCCTTAAACGATGAGCAGCCCACGCCAGTGCACAACACGTTCGCTCTAATGCCGAATATCGTTGTTCGCAATCTGTGAATCTCTTGCTCAAGTAATATATGGCATGCTCTCTCTTCCCATCTTCATCATGCTGACCCAATACACAACCCATTGAATTATCCAATACGGTCAAATACAAAATGAGCGGTCTTCCTGGCATAGGTGGACGCAATACAGGAGGGTCCTGCAGGTATTGTTTGATCTTTTCGAAAGCAATTTGACAATCTTCGTTCCAGACTACAGCCTGATTTTTCCGCAGCAACTTGAACATTGGTTCACAAGTAGCAGTTAATTGGGAGATGAACCTAGCGATGTAGTTCAGCCTTCCCAGAAAACCTCGAACCTCCTTTTCTGTCCTGGGCGCAGACATTTCCGTTATCGCTCTTACTTTGTCAGGATCAACTTCTATCCCTCTTTGGCTGACAATAAAGCCCAACAGTTTTCCAGACTTTACTCCAAACGTGCATTTGGCAGGATTTAACCTGAGTTTGTACTTTCTCAATCTCTCAAATAATTTCCTTAGATTGAAAATATGCTCCTCTTCTGATTCCGACTTTGCAATCATGTCATCCACGTAGACTTCAATTTCCTTATGCATCATATCATGAAAGAGTGTCACCATTGCCCTTTGGTATGTTGCTCCAGCATTCTTGAGTCCGAAAGACATCACCTTATAACAGAATGTTCCCCATAACGTGATAAAGGTCGTTTTTTCCATATCTTCCGGTGCCATTTTAATTTGATTATATCCCGAGAATCCGTCCATGAACGAAAATAACGAAAATTTGGCCGTATTATCCACCAGAGTATCGATGTGCGGCAATGGGAAATTATCTTTCGGACTTGCACGATTCAAATCACGATAGTCAACACACATTCGAACCTTCCCATCCTTCTTAGGCACTGGTACAACATTCGCTACCCATTGTGGGTATCTTGCCACTGCCAAAAATCCTGCGTCAAATTGCTTTTGGACTTCTTCTTTAATTTTTAAGGACATTTCCGGCTTCATTCTTCTCAGTTTTTGCTTGACTGGAGGGCATTCCGGCTTGAGGGGGAGCGTATGCTGCACAATATCGGTGTCTAGACCCGGCATGTCATTGTAAGACCATGCGAACACATCTTTAAACTCCTTCAACAGGACACGCAATCTTTCCCTCACTTCCGTTTTCATACTAGTACCGATTTTCACTTCCCTTATCTCATCCTTCTCTCCCAAGTTAAGTATTTCAATCTCCTCCTGATGGGGTTTTATCTCCTTAGATTCTTGTTCCACTAATCTCAACAATTCTGGAGAGGATTCCACATCATCTTCAAAATCATCTTCCGTATTATTGATAGGGTGCTCAAAATTAGGAACATTGATATCGTTATTTTCAAAACAATCATTGTCACATCTGCATCATTTAAATTTATGAAAAAGTATAAATAGATAAAATAAACAAAGAAAAATGCCAAATGATGATGAAATGCAACTTTATTGTCACGCTGAGTGAAAAGTAAAAAGAATCAATCCGCAAAACTTTAGTTCTAAAACCCCAATCAAGACTATAAGCTTAATTAAGACTATTACATTTTGTTCACATTAAGCATCACAGGTAAATCCAGTGTTTCCCAATTGTTGAGTTGAGTATCAGGGGAGCAAGCCCACACGAAGCTCAAATTTTGAGGCATTTCTTCATCTTCCACAGCTGCTATCTGGTCAGTGTTGATCCATCCAGCACTGCGGAAGCTTTCCTTGAGGTTAACAATGTGAATTTTGCTCTCTCTGGGCCCTCGTCTTTCTGCACGGGCCAAACTGCGCTCTTTTCTTTCTTCAATCATCCTTTTCCTGTCTTCCTTGGTAGGTTTATACCCCAAGCCATATTTGTTCTTGTTTTCAACGATTTCCAGAGGGAATGCTCGCCCCTGCCGATATTTGCCCAAACCTTCCCCATATATATAGCCCTCTTTTAGCATAATCTTAGCCATCATAATAGAAGCACATGATAGACGAGGATTTATTGGAAACGGTTCCACACAAGTATTTCCCACGATTTCCAACGATTGGAAGGCTGTCTCGAGAGCTTCTTCAGCCGCCTCGATATAGCGTGTGGATGAGGGCCCACTCACAAGAAGATCTTCTTCTCCTGATACTATCACCAACTTATCTCCCATCACATACTTCAACTTCTGGTGTAGTGTAGAAGGTACAACTCCAGCCGAATGGATCCATGGGCGCCCCAGCAGACAACTATAAGCTGGCAGGATATCCATAACCTGGAATGTTATTTGAAATACACAAGGGCCAACTTGTATTGGCAATTCCACTTCTCCCATCACTTCTCTTTTGCTACCGTCAAACGCCCTCACAATCATTGAACTCGGCCTCATATGCATTCCTTCGCAAGGTAGCTTTTCCAGAGTTGCTTTCGGCATAACATTCAAAGAGGACCCATTGTCCACTAAAACACGCGCAATAACATGGTCCAGGCATTTCACAGAGACGTGAAGAGCCTTGTTATGCCCTCTTCCCTCAGCTGGTATCTCTTCATCCGTAAAAGTGAGATAATTATTAGCAACAATATTGCCAACAATACCTTCGAATTTATTCAATGAAATACCTTGCTCCACGTGAGCCTCACTGAGTATCTTCATTAGCAACTTTCTGTGTGATGCCGAATGCATGAGCAAATCTAACAAGGATATACGAGCAGGCATACGGTTTAACTGTTCCACCACCTTATACTCACTTTGTTGTATGAATTTTAAAAATTCACAAGCCTCCTCTTCAGAAACTTCTCTCCTCTCTTCCTTGTCGGGGATCTCCTCTGTCTGTGCACCCTTCCCCTTTAAGAATTCTTTTGCTTTCACGGCCATCGTTGTTTCTTTATCATTAACTCTTTCTCGTGCCAACTCTGGGGATGTGAAAATTCGACCACTCCTAGTCATTCCACCTATCCCTGATATGTTTTTGACGGCCAGGTCAACGCTTTGTTCTTCGCTTGACGTATGCGTCCCATATCTCCATGGGACAGCTTTTTCGTTCTTGTAAGGAAAAGGAGCTGGTACACGGATAATAACGGGCGACCTTCCTTGAGTTGGTGGGATAGAAGTAGTCTTAGTGAAACGAATCACTAATGGTTCTGGTAAAATCATACCGGATTCATCACCAGTCTGTGCAAATACCTCTCCTTCCTCATTCTTGTAACATACCTGCATCAGACCACGATCTAGCAGGTCTTGCAAAATTTCTTCAAACTCCACACACTCCTCAATAGAGTGCCCCGCATCTGGGTGGAACGCGCATGCCATACCTTCATCATAATCACCCTTCAAGACACCCACTTTCAGCAATGCTTCCAAAATAAACCTCCTAGAGCTCCTGACTTCTTTCACATTTCTCACCAGCTCATGCTCTTTCACTTCGACAGCATTCGTCGAAGCACTTCCATGCCCCGTTAAAGGATTGGCCTCGATACTAGGCTTATCCTCTTGGAACTTTAACCAACCAGAATCAATTAGAGTCTGCACTTTATGCTTGAAAGCAAGACACCTCTCAGTGGAATGACCAGCGGCCCCTCCATGATAACTACACTTTGCCTCTGCATCATAGCCTCTTGGGTACGGAGGCTGCAAAGGTCTCAGGGGACAAACGACAACCAGACCTTGTTTGATCAGATGAGGCAATAATTCCGTGTAAGTTGTAGGAATTGGTGTAAAGTTAACATAATTTCTTTCTTGGTTCCTTCTTGGATAAGTATTTGGACCCGCATTCACATTGGAACCTACATTTGCCCCTCCCCTCCAATTATTCGTTGGGATGTGTGGTGGTTGATAGTACCCTGGTTGTTGTTCAGGCCTAATCTGATGACCAAATGACACGTTAGCGGCATGTGGATGTTGACCCCAGTATGGTCGATAGTTATGAGTGGGAGCTTGACCTCTCCACACGGGAGTTGCAGATGTTGCATGCACATCTCCTTCCTTTCTTTTTCCTGAGTTGAAATTGGGTTTTTTGGAATTTGCGACCGTCGACGAGCCATATGCAATCTTCCCACTTTTCAACCCGATCTCTATCCGCTCACCTATCACGATGATATCGGCAAAATTTGAAGATACATTTCCCACCATATGTTCATAAAATGGTGGTTGGAGCGTATTTACAAACATTGCCACCATTTCTCTGTCATACAAAGGTGGCTCAACTTGTGCAGCCAATTCCCTCCACCGCTGAGCATACTCCTTAAAACTTTCGTTGTCTTTCTTCGACATGTTCTGCAGCTGTAAACGATCTGGCGCAACATGTGTGTTATATATGTACTGTTTTACAAAAGCATCAGCCAAGTCCGCCCAACAACGAATTCGAGTCGGCTCCAAATGGGTATACCAGTTTAACGCCACTCCTGCCAAACTATCTTGAAAAACATGGATGAGCAACTGCTCATCATAAGCATATGCAGCCATCTTTCTGCAAAACATGGTCAGATGGCTCTTTGGGCATGTATTTCCTTTATACTTCTCAAAATCTGGCGCCTTGAATTTATGTGGAATTTTGACGCCAGGAACCAAGCTCAATCTAGAAACATCCCCAAATCCATAACTTTCATACCCCTCAACAGCCCTTAATCTTGCCTCTAGGCTCTCCAATTTATCCTTCGCCCCATCAACATTACTAGTTACCCCCTGAAACGAAGTATATGGCGCAGCCCTTGTAGAAAAGCCCTCTCCGGTAATCACAGGTGGCACCGGGGTTACTCGTATTCCATCAGTCATGCTTGCATGCATCCCTTCATTTACCATAGGTGCAGACATTACAACAGGCCCCTGAGTACTGATGGGCGGTAGGTTAGCAGTGGTAGGGAAGGAGAATGAAGTCTGCTCCCCTTCTGTGTATTCTCCCACAGGTGGGGTGTAACCTTGGGGTAATCCATACATTGGGAATGAAACAGATTGGCTCCCAGCATTGAACAACGGAGAGTAGTATTGAGCACTTCCCTCAACTTGCGCAGACGTCGCCCCTCCCGTAGTCTTCAGGGCTTCAAGAGCCGCCAAAATCTGGGCCATTTGATCCTTCAACTGGCTGACATCGGCCTTAATAGATTCGTGTGACTGCTCCCAATTCTCCATGACCTTCGAATTAGCTCTGGTCCTGTACGGATGTCTTGGAAAACTTGCCGTTGTTCTCTCACTTGTACTGCTGATTATTTTTTATTAGATAAGGATGCAAAAAGAAAACATGATGCATGCTAGTGATAAGTGGAAATCACAGGATAACTATGACAATACTGATGGAAAATTAACACAAGCCGATACCAAACAAACATCCCCTATCTTTCATTTCAAGAAAATTTGATCCATTACATCGTCTAAGGAACGAAACACATAATTCTGATGTACATCAATCCCGCGCCCGGGCAATGAAAGATTTCATTTCTCCCACCAACCATTTACAATGATTAATAAACAATTCTATTTCCGCTGGTGAGTTACAAAAATGAGTACTAGCTTCAGCATTCGACACCATCCTGGGGATGTCTTCAATTGCCCCATTTGCCAAAGCAGCCAACTGAGCGAAGCTTTCCTTCCAGTGCTTTACAGCCATCTCTTGCTCTGCGATATGTTCTTCCATTCGCTTTATCAAGGCCTGATGCCTTTCTTCAAAATCTATCGACCTCCATCGCTCTTCCTGCTCTTCGATATATTCCTCCATTTGTCTTATCAGAGTTCGATGCTCTTCTTCTGCTTCTGTTAGCTTCCAACGCTCCCGATTAATATCTGCCTCAAATGACATGGCCATCTCTTTCATTTCATGCCCCGCTTTTTCTATCTGAACCTGTGCTTCTCTCAGTCTCTTCAAGGCTTCTCGTTTATCTCTTTTGGCTTCTTCGTAGAGATGCTTCCACTCCTTTCCCTCTTCTAAAGCCATATTCTTCTCATTTACCCTCATGGATAATTCTTTACTCGCGGCCGCTAGATCCTGTTTCACTCGAAATGTATAATCCCTTTCAGCCTTCTGGCTTTTGACAAGGTTTTCATAAGCCCGCGACTTTTCTTCATTATCATTTTTCATATCCACAAGATCATTACGCGCCCTTTGTAATTCGTTTTCCAATCTAGCATTCCTTATTTTCAATTTCTCCATCTCAGCTCTTAATTGTTGCACCTCTTCACTTTCTGGAGCTTGGGATGGTCCTTCACTAGCTGATTGATCCTTGATTGGCTTGAAAGGCAACTTGACTATTTTCACTCTCTCCAGAATCCAGGTGTGATAACTGACCCTGCAATCCACTACTCCATCCCTCAAGTCCTTCTCTGCTCGAACAACATTTTCCCAGGCGCTTTTAACCTTTCGCAGCAGTTCGATGAAATGCCCGTCTTCGTAATAAATGAATAGGGTAGCAAGGTAATCTGATGAAGGTGCCCCTTTCATGGGATGCCCAAATTGTCTTTGCACCAAAAGAGGATTGTAATTTATACAGTACCGGGCCCCTATGAGAGGCACATTAAGAAAACTACCACAATGCTGGATAGCCAGTTTATTTCCGAGCCAAGGAAGGCGCCATTTTATATTTCTTTCGCTCAAGCCAGCAAGGAATCGGGCCCAATCGTTTCCTCCTTTACCTTTAAGCCCTTGGTGTGACAAAGTCTCCGATAGACTCTTGACGTCGACCATCTCCTTAAACACACGCGTTGTCATCCATGTATACAACGCCGGTAAACAACAAAGAATCTTCTTTCCCTTTCTCTCATGGCAAAAACTCAAGGTCCCATAAACATCCGCAAGAACTGCTGTTACAGGATTCTCTGATCTGGTTTTACTTGCCACGAAGACGTCTATCGCGGTGTAATCCACGAATTCTTCTATTTTGGGAAACAAGACGATGCCATATATGGTGAGGGCTAATACATCCATGAAAGTTTCCCAATCCTCTTTATCAGCCAAGTGATGTAAATACTGCTCTAGATATCCCTGTGATAACCCATGCACTTGATTCCTCATCATCATCCTGTCTTCAAGCTCCTTGGGATGTAATTTCATGATGGCAGCAATGGTGGGTATGGAGGCATGATGCTCTAAATGTTGATAGGGAGTGGTGCCCTCCAGTGGCAAACCCAGGATATGCTCGAACTCCTCTATGGTTGGTGCCAACTGAAAGTCTTGAAATGTGAAACATCGAAGCGGAGAATCATAATATTGTGCCAAGGCTGTGATAGCGGGTATTTGTACTTCAACCTCCATTAGATTCAACAAATTTCCATATCTTCTCTGAAAAGTTTCTCTTTTTATAGTCTTCAGTCTTTTGCCCAAGTTTATCAGCCCGGTCAAGTTTCCAACATGGGTCCTTAGACTATACTTCTTTCTTAAATCGGAAGAGTCGGTGTGCTGTGTAGCATCGGATCTTGTGTTAACATCCATCTCGTATGAAGTTAAGTAGGTACCTGTGATTTCCTTTTAACATGTTACTAAATGATGTATGAATATGATGCATAATAATAAAACAACATGGCGAAACAAAGCACATGCATGATATGGAATGTAATATCACAAAAAAAAATGAACAGCGTGAGGGTTACAGAAGTACATATTCCTCCCATCGTGCCCTACCAAAGGTTCACTGCTTAGGGTTCAAGGTCAAGTATATGCAATCTCACAAGGATGATTCCCTGAACCTAAAGGTCAAGGGTCACTAGAGCTATGGCCCCCTTCCTAGCATCTCCACAACAGTCGAGTAATCAACTAGGTGTGGAAACACATATGAAGAGAACAGACTCTAGCTGGAGTTCTCACGATAGCCAAACAGGAAGTACATCCCAGAGTGACACCGCTACACAACTCCTCTAATTCTAGGCTACGCTCAGACCCGGGTATAGGGCCCCACTCATGATATGCTGAAAGTGTGTGTGTGAAGGGAGGAAATTATGCACACCCAAACCCTCACCTGCAAAACAACCAGAAAACTTCCCAGGCAGGTATAAACATATTGTCTACCCTAGGGTTCAATATCCAACAGTTATTGCAGTTATTCCAAATATCAAGCACAAATAGAGAAAAGGGAAAGCAAAACACATAAGCAAAACCACATCAAATTTGCGCATCTAATTAAATGGCTTGACTCTCTAAAAAGGGTCCCCAGTGGAGTCGCCATCTGTCACAACCGGAAATCGCGACGGGACGACGATCCAAAAAGAAACGGGTTTTAAAAAGAGATTTTGGAGTCGCCACCATAGTTTATTTTGGAAAACTACGAAAAAAACCACAAAACAATAAGACACAGTCCGCGAAAACCAGATTCTGGGTTCGGGAGTCGGTTACGCGTAGGGAAGGTGTCAGCACCCTACAACGCCTGCCCTAAGGCAGTACCCTTAACTAAATACACGAATTTGATGTGGTTTTCAAAATGTTGAACTATCCCTAAAATAAAATTAAAGATAAACAAAATATATTTTTTTAGTTTTTTTTTTTGGGCCCGACAAGGATTGACCTTGCTCCTACGTATTCTCATTCAGAATGAGAAATCAGGGTTACGTAGTTCTAGCTAAAAGATTGTTTGTTGTTGGGAAAAGCATATGTTTTTAATTTTTTTGAGATTTTTATGTTTTTAATATTTTCGAGAAAAAGAAGGTAATGAGTACTAGGCCGACGCGAACGGTCGCACGAGTACTCTATACCTTTAAAATGATATTTAAATATTTTTAATTATTTTTGAAAAGAGAGATAACGATATTAAGCACTAGGACGATGCGAACGATCACACGAGCACTCATACCGTTATTTACTCGTTTAGGAAAACTTAAAAGTATTGAGTGCTAGGCTGATGCGGACGATCGCACGAGCACTCATACCCTCGTTTAATATTACATAAATAAGAGAGAAAGGTATTGAACACTAGGACGATGCGAGCTATCACACGAGTGTTCAACCTTTAAAACATATTTTTGTAAATTTTATTTAAGAAGAAGGAAAGGTTTTTTAGCACAAGGACGACGCGAGCGGTCACACGTGTGCTTAACCTTCAAAACGTATACTTTTTGTATATTTATTTAAGGAAGACGAAGAGGTTTTTAGCACAAGGACGACGCGAGCGGTCACACGTGTGCTTAAACCTTTAAAACATATTTTTGAAATTTTACTTAAGAAAAGAAGAAAAGGTTTTTAGCACAAGGACGACGCGAGCGGTCACACGTGTGCTTAAACCTTTAAAACGTATTTTTGAAATTTTACTTAAGAAAAGAAGAAAAGGTTTTTAGCACAAGGAAGACGCGAGCGGTCACACGTGTGCTTAAACCTTTAAAACGTTTCTTGTAAATTCTTTTTATTTAAACTATCAATATTGTATTATTAAATATATATTTTAGGATAAGTAAATATCTAAAATAAATAAATAGAACAAAATAAAATAAGACAATAGAGAAAAATAAATAAACAAAAGAAATTGGAGAGGCTGAACGGACGCTGGGAAGAGATTCAGAATAACGAGCGCTCGTTAGGTAAAGAACGAACGTTCGTTGGGGGAGTGGACGAACGTCCATTGGGGAACATAACGGACGGACGTTTAGAAATGTGAGCTGAATGTCGAGCGTTCGTCGAGAGATATGACGAACGAACGTTGAGAATCAAGGCTCAATAACGAACGCTCGTTGAAGGGATGACGAACGGACGTTGAGAAATTGAGGCTGAGTAACGAGCGTTCATTGGGCAGATGGTGAACGGACGCTTGGAAATTGAGGCTTAATGACGAACGCTCATTATTGAAATGACGAACGAACGTTCAACAATGGAAGCTTAAGGACGAACGTTCGTTATTAAAATGACGAACGGACGTTCAAAAATTGAAGCTTAATGACGAATGCTCGTTATTGAAATGACGAATGGACGTAAAGGGCTTAAGGCTAACGACCGCTCATTCGTTTAGCTAACGAGCGCTCGTTCGTTTGGATAACGAACGCTCGTTAGGGAGAAGGCTGAGCGAATGTCGAAAAGGCTTAAGTTCTAACGAGCGCTCGTTTGTTTGGATAACGAGTGTTTGTGGTGGCGAGATGGCGAACGGACGCCAAATAACGAGCGCTCCCAAAGAGGCCTAATGCTACGGACGTACGCTCATTTCTGGGCTTGGCCCAGTCCAATGCTTCTAACCTAGAATTTCCTAGGGGTTCAGAGATTCATTCTCATTCTCACTCCTTCAAGCCGGTTCGCACCTTCTCCAGAGATTCAAGGTTTCTTGTTCAACACCACAACTGATCACCACCTCTGCCATGGCCGACCACCGTCACCTCAAACAGAACGCGCCTTGGCCTCGCCGGCGACCCCTTCGCACCACCAGAACCACCGTCAGCCAAGACACCATCGTCTCCACTTCTCTCTCTTCGAAAACCAGCGATTCTCAGGGATGGTTTTCCTCCGTCTTCATCTCCGATCCGCTCGTGCCATCCTCATCCATCAACATCCACTTCACCATTGCTAAAACCTCCACGACAAGCATGACCACTGTCACGATGATGTCCCTCCCCATGCCTATACTCATCCACCTCCTCGGCCACCCACACGGTCACCATCACCTACCAGGACGACCTTGGCGACGTCAATGCCACCACCACACAGCAGACTACTACTTCCAAACCGCCCACCACGAAACAAATCAGCTACTCTCTTCCTCCCATTCGAGGATTTTCTCGAAGGCCGAATGCCCCCCTGCAACACCATTTTTCCCTCTCTGCCTCCCCTAATTTTTATTGTTTATTGATTGATTTTAATGTTGATTGAATCTTGTCCATTTGGTATTGGAAACGATGAGTGTGTAGTGTGCATACGAGCATGAGTGGGATAGATGATTCTGTGACGATGGTATATGGGCTGGCGAGACAGGGGTGCATGGAGTTTATGCAGTAAACATACATGATGAGTCTGGATGTACAGGTGAAACAGAGACTTACCTGCTGCTATCGTTCTCTGCGTAGCCGGTGATCTCTTCTCGCCGGTGCCGGTGCCGGTGCCAATGCTGACTCTGGATGATGATTCCAGATAATGGTCTTCTCGTGTGCACTCTTTTCCCCTTTTTTCTCTCTCTGATCAAAACCAAATTCTGCTCCCCAAAATCTTGGAATTATCCTATTCTAACCACCTGGTCCCCCCTTGCTGAGACACGCCTCCCACGTACCCTTTTTCCACGTTTTCTATTTGTTTATTTTTCTATTTTATTTTATTTTCATTTTATTATTTATTTTTTTCAATTTTATTTTTAGTTATTTTTAATTTTAATTTTATTTTTCAATTTTTTTAATTATTTTGGTTAAGTAATCCTATTAAAACAAATTGAAGATGAGAAAAATAGAAATCGAATTAAAAGCAAAAATCTAAATACATAAAAAATGGAATAACAATAAAATAAAAGAAAAATAATAAAAACACATTTTTTACAACCCGGACAAAATTGAGTGTTGACAACTTTCATTGTTTTGTGTCTTTGCTTTCTTTTGCACATTTCGTTTAGTATGTTTTTGGACCTTTCTCTTCAATTGTTGACTATGAGATACTAATTTTACTTTGAGCTTTCTTGTTACAGGATAAGATCTTCCTTAGGAATTAAAGAGTTCAAAACCACCATTGGTCAACCTTTGAGGCATGCGTGAGTTGAGCAACCATATGACTTGAAGATTTTGTTGCTCGTGCAGCATGGCCTGGGGGCCAGGCCCCTACTGATGGGGGAGGTGGAGCAGTTGCGGAGTATAAGCTACTGGAGGAGGAAGATGTTACATATGAAAAGTGAAGCTAGTGTTCTACATTGTTGGAGCTGCAAAGAGTCCATTTTAATCGGTTTTTCAGTTTTAATTTCCAGTTCTTATTTACTTTCAGTTTTTGTGTTTTTGATTTCTTTTTGACTTGCCTAGTGGATAATTCTTTTGCAATTGGTTTGGTGATTCGAGTGAATCATATGTTATGCTTGAATTGAATACAAATCTTTTGTGCTTGCTCTTTATCTACGAAAATTTCTTTGAAAATTTAATTGAGATTATGTGGTTAAGTTTGTTGAATAGAGATTGTGGTTGCTTGTATATGTTTAGATGGATGCTTGGTTTTAATTGTGATCAATATTCTTGGCATGATGTTTATCAAACTTTGGAATCCTGAGTAAACCTGTGAGATGTTGTGCCCAAAGTTTATTGTTGAGTGCTATCACTTTGAAATCACAGTTGATTTTGCCTGAGTTTCTCTATTTGAACTATTTGCTTGCTTGTTACAAATGATCAAGACCATCTTGTTCTTCAACCTCTTCTACATTTTTGAGCCTAAAAGCCAATGCAAAACACTTGAACCTTGAAGAAAAACTTTCTCACCCCTGGAACCTTAAGCTTATTGAAAAATCCTTAACCTCCTTACCTTGAGTTGAGATGAACATATATGTTAGGATGAGGAGAATGGTTTAAGTTTGGGGGAGTTTTTGAAATAAGGGAGCATTGAGGAAATAGCAAAATAAGTCAAAAAGAAAGAAAAAGAAGAAAGAAGAAGAAGAGAAAGAAAAATGAATTCATTGAAAAAGAATTGGGAAATAAGTTGAGAAGTGGTTTATCCAATTGTGAAGCAAAGAGAGAGACTAATGTTATATCATGAAGTAAATTGTTTTATCTCTTAGCTCAAGGTGCTTTGTTGTCCAGAAAAACTAATTTTTCTTCTGAGCCCAGCCACATTACAAGCCTTAAAAAGTCCTTGTGATGCTAACTTGCTTGTGAATGTGTTTGATATTGTGAAACGAACGACAAATTTAATTTGTGTAACACTGTGATAGTTGAGAGTTAGACACACATCCTTATACACCATTGTGCTTGAGTGAAACACTTTCCTTGGTGAAGGATGGTTCCATGCATTCAATGAAAACATCTTGCCACGTTTGTTGATCTATCAATTACATCTATCTTGTGATTTTAAATTGTGAGCACCATGATTGAAGTTTAGCTTGCTAAGGTCATTTTATCTCTTGAATGTAATTTCCGAGTTGAGCAAGCATGATTGATTTTGTTTATTTGATTGAAATTGTGCTTGAGTTGCTAGACTGTCGTGATTGAATCGTTTACTACGTGAAGTACTTTTGCTTGAGGACAAGCAAAGTTGTAAGTTTGGGGGAGTTTGATAATGCTAATTCTTACCATTATCTAAGTATCATTTTAGTAGCAAAATCAACTCTTCTTTAGCTTATTACTTGCTTAAATCCTCTCTTTTATTTAGTTTTAGTATTTATCTATATTTTGGGCTACATTACGTAAATAATACTCTAATCCCTTGTTTTTTTATCTATTTCGATGTTAGGAAGATCCTGCATTACATTGAAGAGCCTCGGTGATCCAGGAAGACATTGCTGAAAAAGTCATTTTCGCTTAAGCGAGAATAATTTAGCTTAAGCGAGAATGACTATCTTCTCCAACAAGTTCATTTTCGCTTAAGCGAGAATAATTTAGCTTAAGCGAGAATTCGGGCAGTATATATACTCACGAGGTAGAAAGAAAAAGGGTCTTTGGTTCTTTGGAGGCGCGATTTCACGTCTGGAGCTCATGGAGGGCGCGAGGAGCTTGTGGGAACATCTCCTCCTCTTCCTTTGGGTCTCCTTCTTCTTCCATCTTCCATGTTTGTAAGCTTTAGGGTTCTCCATGGAAATGGAGAACCATATTCATCTTGTTAGGGTTAGATGTAGCCTATGAACTCTTGTGTAACGAATGATTGTTTCGTATTTATAAATGCCTTTTCTATCTATTACTAGTATTCTTGTTTCCGATCTTAAAGCTTGCATGTAATGGGGACGTTCATGACTTGATTTTAGGGTTTCATTGAGCCAGGGATGGGATATGAAATCTTGAACTGAAACAAGAGTCCTTGTGGGTCATTGAGCCAGGGATGGGATATGATTCACATGTTGTCTTAGATCCTAGTTCTTAATGCGGGTTTGCTTGTTAGATTGTCCAAGGGATTGGAGTTTGATAAGGAAAACCTAGGCTCTTTCACCTAAGGGATTAGGGCTAGAGTGTTTTAGTGGATTGACTTTAGTAAATTGATAGAGAGGAGATGAAATTGGTTATACACAAGAGTGCATTGGTGAAAACTAACCTTAACAATGTCATTTCATACCATTTCTAGTCTTTTCCATTTCCAAGTGCCTTCAATACCAAAGTCCAACCTTGTAATTACTTGTGAATTTATCTTTTTGCACATATTCTTAAATGATGAGTTGTTCTTGAGTCTAGATGAGTTGTTAATCGCACAATTTTCTAGTATTACGAGTCTCTTAGGAAAACGATACCTGGTCTTACCATGGTTTATTACTTGAACGATTTGATGCACTTGCCAAAGAGTTTAACAAGTTTTTGGCGCCGTTGCCGGGGACTCGTGTCAATACTAGACTTTTGTGAGGTTTCTAACTTATGTAGGCTTGATTTTGTATATAGAACTAACTCTTTTGTTGTAAATAGATTTTCACTTTTATTTGGGCTAATTTGTGGTTTTAGCCTAGTTGTGTCTAAGTGTATGCAGGGAGATGTTCACATAAGGAGGACTGCAGCCTCAAAAGCATCATGAAGGCCCTGAGATTGAAGGAATTATAGGACACAAGGAGACAACTATGTTGAGCATCACAAGCTGCCACAAATTCTTCCTCCCTTGAAGATGCTCCAAGTGCTAAGTAAAAGATGAACAAGAAAGGGAGAAGAAAAAGAGAAAGAATAGTCACCACCACCCTTTGATGAGGCAAGGAACTCAAGCCTAGCAAGCCAAAGTTGATCAAGAGGATTGAGTGTTTTAAGATGTCAAGGTAGTGGAAGGGCAAAAATGAAGATTCTTATGCTATGAGAATTGATTTGGTGACTAGAAAGTGATTTAAGAAGAGTTGGTGAAAGGAGCACACTAACAACAACATCTGCACTTCATTGGTTTCTACCGTCAAGCTAATGACGTTAAACAAGCGCTTTTGGGAGGCAACCCAATTTTCCTACCCTTTTTACTTGTGTTTGTGTTGTTTTAGTGTCATGTGCTTGTATGTGTTTCAATTTCAATTAGTGACTTGTGTTATGCATGTTTGTGATTTTTGAGTTATAATGTTGTTTTTGTGGTTTGTATAAGTATATTATGTTATTTGTAGCTTGGTTTGTGTGTAAGTGCATTGAATAAAGGTATGGAACCAAAAATCACAGATTGAATGGCCAATCTCGCAAGAATCTGCACTATTTTCGCCTGGGCTAAACTTTCTCGCCTGGGCGAGATATGCAGAAAAATGAAAAATAAGTTTTGCTGATATTTTCGCTTAGGCTAAAGAAGATTCGCTTAGGCGAGAACTGAATTTGAAATGAAGGTGCTCACTGGAATAGTTTCGCTTAAGCTAAAACTAAATCGCCTGGGCGAGATTTAGGCTAAAAATTGGGGTACCCACTGGAACAAGTTCGCTTAAGCGAAAATATTGTAGCTTGGGCGAAAAATTTCTACTGCAAATCTAGCTTAAGCGAAATAATTTTAGCTTAAGCGAAACATGTTTAGCTTAAGCGAAAATGTTTTAGCTTAAGCTAAAATCTGATATGGTGCCCCCAATATTGGTTCTGCACATTTGTTTTTGTTGATTGATTTTGAGTTTTCTGTTGCTTTTCACTCTTTCACACACTTCTTTTGATGTGTTTTTAAACCTTTTTGTGTTGTTGTACCTTTGGGAAGCTTAATTTTAAGACTTCCCTCTATGTTCATGTACTTTTGTCTTTGTTTGTTTTGACTTTCATTGTTTTGTGTCTTTGCTTTCTTTTGCACATTTCGTTTAGTATGTTTTTGGACCTTTCTCTTCAATTGTTGACTATGAGATACTAATTTTACTTTGAGCTTTCTTGTTACAGGATAAGATCTTCCTTAGGAATTAAAGAGTTCAAAACCACCATTGGTCAACCTTTGAGGCATGCGTGAGTTGAGCAACCATATGACTTGAAGATTTTGTTGCTCGTGCAGCATGGCCTGGGGGCCAGGCCCCTACTGATGGGGGAGGTGGAGCAGTTGCGGAGTATAAGCTACTGGAGGAGGAAGATGTTACATATGAAAAGTGAAGCTAGTGTTCTACACTGTTGGAGCTGCAAAGAGTCCATTTTAATCGGTTTTTCAGTTTTAATTTCCAGTTCTTATTTACTTTCAGTTTTTGTGTTTTTGATTTCTTTTTGACTTGCCTAGTGGATAATTCTTTTGCAATTGGTTTGGTGATTCGAGTGAATCATATGTTATGCTTGAATTGAATACAAATCTTTTGTGCTTGCTCTTTATCTACGAAAATTTCTTTGAAAATTTAATTGAGATTATGTGGTTAAGTTTGTTGAATAGAGATTGTGGTTGCTTGTATATGTTTAGATGGATGCTTGGTTTTAATTGTGATCAATATTCTTGGCATGATGTTTATCAAACTTTGGAATCCTGAGTAAACCTGTGAGATGTTGTGCCCAAAGTTTATTGTTGAGTGCTATCACTTTGAAATCACAGTTGATTTTGCCTGAGTTTCTCTATTTGAACTATTTGCTTGCTTGTTACAAATGATCAAGGCCATCTTGTTCTTCAACCTCTTCTACATTTTTGAGCCTAAAAGCCAATGCAAAACACTTGAACCTTGAAGAAAAACTTTCTCACCCCTGGAACCTTAAGCTTATTGAAAAATCCTTAACCTCCTTACCTTGAGTTGAGATGAACATATATGTTAGGATGAGGAGAATGGTTTAAGTTTGGGGGAGTTTTTGAAATAAGGGAGCATTGAGGAAATAGCAAAATAAGTCAAAAAGAAAGAAAAAGAAGAAAGAAGAAGAAGAGAAAGAAAAATGAATTCATTGAAAAAGAATTGGGAAATAAGTTGAGAAGTGGTTTATCCAATTGTGAAGCAAAGAGAGAGACTAATGTTATATCATGAAGTAAATTGTTTTATCTCTTAGCTCAAGGTGCTTTGTTGTCCAGAAAAACTAATTTTTCTTCTTAGCCCAGCCACATTACAAGCCTTAAAAAGTCCTTGTGATGCTAACTTGCTTGTGAATGTGTTTGATATTGTGAAACGAACGACAAATTTAATTTGTGTAACACTGTGATAGTTGAGAGTTAGACACACATCCTTATACACCATTGTGCTTGAGTGAAACACTTTCCTTGGTGAAGGATGGTTCCATGCATTCAATGAAAACATCTTGCCACGTTTGTTGATCTATCAATTACATCTATCTTGTGATTTTAAATTGTGAGCACCATGATTGAAGTTTAGCTTGCTAAGGTCATTTTATCTCTTGAATGTAATTTCCGAGTTGAGCAAGCATGATTGATTTTGTTTATTTGATTGAAATTGTGCTTGAGTTGCTAGACTGTCGTGATTGAATCGTTTACTACGTGAAGTACTTTTGCTTGAGGACAAGCAAAGTTGTAAGTTTGGGGGAGTTTGATAATGCTAATTCTTACCATTATCTAAGTATCATTTTAGTAGCAAAATCAACTCTTCTTTAGCTTATTACTTGCTTAAATCCTCTCTTTTATTTAGTTTTAGTATTTATCTATATTTTGGGCTACATTACGTAAATAATACTCTAATCCCTTGTTTTTTTATCTATTTCGATGTTAGGAAGATCCTGCATTACATTGAAGAGCCTCGGTGATCCAGGAAGACATTGCTGAAAAAGTCATTTTCGCTTAAGCGAGAATAATTTAGCTTAAGCGAGAATGACTATCTTCTCCAACAAGTTCATTTTCGCTTAAGCGAGAATAATTTAGCTTAAGCGAGAATTCGGGCAGTATATATACTCACGAGGTAGAAAGAAAAAGGGTCTTTGGTTCTTTGGAGGCGCGATTTCACGTCTGGAGCTCATGGAGGGCGCGAGGAGCTTGTGGGAACATCTCCTCCTCTTCCTTTGGGTCTCCTTCTTCTTCCATCTTCCATGTTTGTAAGCTTTAGGGTTCTCCATGGAAATGGAGAACCATATTCATCTTGTTAGGGTTAGATGTAGCCTATGAACTCTTGTGTAACGAATGATTGTTTCGTATTTATAAATGCCTTTTCTATCTATTACTAGTATTCTTGTTTCCGATCTTAAAGCTTGCATGTAATGGGGACGTTCATGACTTGATTTTAGGGTTTCATTGAGCCAGGGATGGGATATGAAATCTTGAACTGAAACAAGAGTCCTTGTGGGTCATTGAGCCAGGGATGGGATATGATTCACATGTTGTCTTAGATCCTAGTTCTTAATGCGGGTTTGCTTGTTAGATTGTCCAAGGGATTGGAGTTTGATAAGGAAAACCTAGGCTCTTTCACCTAAGGGATTAGGGCTAGAGTGTTTTAGTGGATTGACTTTAGTAAATTGATAGAGAGGAGATGAAATTGGTTATACACAAGAGTGCATTGGTGAAAACTAACCTTAACAATGTCATTTCATACCATTTCTAGTCTTTTCCATTTCCAAGTGCCTTCAATACCAAAGTCCAACCTTGTAATTACTTGTGAATTTATCTTTTTGCACATATTCTTAAATGATGAGTTGTTCTTGAGTCTAGATGAGTTGTTAATCGCACAATTTTCTAGTATTACGAGTCTCTTAGGAAAACGATACCTGGTCTTACCATGGTTTATTACTTGAACGATTTGGTGCCTAAAGTTTCATAAGGCGGTAGTGCCGGGCGGTAGTGCCCAAGTTTCACAAAGCCACCACGAGTGCAAGACCCGCCATAGCTCGGTAATCATTCTAGTCCGGACGAGTCGGGGTATAAAGTAACAAGTCTTGTGATGTCAGTTTACCATGTTTGGATGAATGTTTACATGTCATGGAAGTATGTGAAATATGGGTCAATGAGTATGCTTTAATTATTCTTTTATATGAATCTATGAATGATTGCATGAATTAACTGTGCGGTATGTATAACATGCTTTTTATATCTAGCTCACCCTTGCATTGTTTGTGTTGTGTGCTGTTTGGGTATGTTTCTCTGGCGATGATCATCCACTTGGATGAGAGCAGACGTTGTTGAGGAGATCCCTTTGGAGCAAGAGCTGGAGGATACTAAGGTTGCGGAGTAGTCTTCTTAGGAATTTCCCATCTGAACACATGTAGTGTTCGAATCGTTAAACTGTTTA
Organism: Vigna nakashimae; assembly: GCA_034642375.1. NCBI lineage: Eukaryota > Viridiplantae > Streptophyta > Magnoliopsida > Fabales > Fabaceae > Vigna > Vigna nakashimae. The sequence goes on along the minus strand of CM067762.1, from coordinate 39,174,314 downwards.
AGTTTGAATTTCCGTTTCTTTTATTTCTAGATGACTGTAATTTCACATTTAATTACACGTCATGCTCCGACTGTTCTCTTTATTGGAATGTTGACGTCTTTATTATGTAATAATTGTTATTATATAATCGGGATGTTACATTAATGGTATCAGAGCAGTTCTTTCCTTAGAAACCTGTAGGTTGTGGGTGTGCTTCGTTTGTGATTGTGTACTCTGGTCTCACGTAAGAGATTGTGTTGATTTAAGTCAGGCTAATGGTCTTTCTTTCTGTGAGAACAGAAGATGGCACCTACGTCTCCTCATCGTTCTCCTCCGCGAGTCGATCAACCTGACTCTAATCAGATGCTGAATGCGGTGCACCAGGCATTGCAACAGCAGAATGCTACGTTGATTCAACAGAATACCTTTGGATTGCAAAATCTTGAAGCCGCAAGGGTATCGACAGAGAACGCGAGAATGTCTTCCGAAAACACTCAGAGGGAGTTGATGGAATTTATGACTAATGCTAGGACTCCTCCAAGTGTTTCTTCCGTTGCTATTCCTGCGCAAGAGTGGAGTTTGGAGAGTTTTCTCCAACATCGCCCATCAAGATTCACTGGCAAGTGTAACCCTGATGAAGCCGATCACTGGTTTGGGGACATGGAGAGGATATTTGAAGCCAAGGGGTGTCCTGATGAGAAGAAGTTAGCCTATACTCAATATCTGCTTACTGGGGAAGCTGGCCATTGGTGGAACAGCATGAAGATGATCCTTGAAAGGAGTGGGACTCCTATTACTTGGGAGTTGTTTAAGACCAAATTTTACACCGAGTACTTCCCAGACAGTGTGAGATTTGCAAGGGAAGTGGAATTCCTAGAGCTGGTGCAAGGCAACAGATCGGTGTCGGAATATGCAAACCACTTCAAACATTTGCTTCGTTTCAACACTATGGTAGTAGATGAAGAGTGGCAGTGCAGAAAATTTGAGAATGGCTTGAGGAAGGATATCAAGTTGCTGGTAAAAGGGTTACACATCAGAGAGTTCCCACTACAAGAAAAAAGTTCATTACATACAGCCAAAATCCGTATATAACACCTAAAATCCGTATATAAAACTTGGTTATATACGGATTACATACGGGCAAAAATCCGTATATAATACCGTCGTAGCTAGGGTTATATACGGATAAATCCGTATATAAGTTATATACGGATTTTACATACGGATATTATATATGGATTTTACATACGGATATTATATACGGATTTTACATACGGATATTATATACGGATTTTACATACGGATTTATCCCTATATAATTTATGTACGGATTTATCCGTATGTAAGTTCCGTATATAATATCCGTATGTAAAATCCGTATATAATATCCGTATGTAAAATCCGTATATAATATCCGTGTGTAAAATCCGTATATAATATCCCTATGTAATTTCCGTATATAACTTATATAAGGACAGTATATACGGATATATCCGTATATAATGCTTTAAGCAGAGCTAAATACATATTTTATACATGGCAGTTTCCCATACACAATATACAAACAGACCTGGACATTATAGTGAACATTCACAATTGATATAAGCAATCCTGGACATTATACATTGCACATTCACATATATAAATCCATAAAGCTTTTCAGATATACTTAATCCATAAAGGAAACATTGTATATAAATACATAAATATTGTTGACATCAATATAAGTGCAAGAATAAACATCAGATAAGTTCATAAACGGATTGTGATTGTGCTTCTAAATAAGTTCAACAATAATGGAAATAAGTTCTATAAAATGCCTAATAATGCATATAATCATTTCCATCTTCTGCTTGTTCATCTGTCGGTTGCTGGTGTGGTGGTTGCTCTTCTGGAGGTTGCTGTTCTGGTTGGACATCATTGGGTACTTCATTTTGAAGTTGAGGATTTTGAAGGTTTAAAAAGTCTTGTGCAGCTGCGGCTGCTGAAGGCGGAAGGAATGGCAAGAGGACGCCAATAAAGCCTTCAAACTTTTGAAGCTGCTGACCATATTCTTGTAACTGCGATTTGAGATTAACAATTTCTTGTAAATTTTGTTGTTGAGCAGAAGAAGATGCCTGTGTCTGTTGGATGTAACTATCGACACAGTCATCTTGGGAACTGACATTTCCAATGCCATATACGCGTCCCTTGTATCTTCCACCAGCAGCCTCTAACCAACATCGGTTTCTCAATCTTTCCTCCTCCGCAGGGTCTAGAGGAGAAGATGATGACACACCAACAGATGCAGTCTCAGATCTTATTTGAGAAAATTTTGCAACAAATTGTTCCTGTTAAATGAATAAATATTAATAATAACCATGAGGTTTAAAAACCGAAATTTTATAATGGGATACAGTTAGTACAAAGAATATATAAAAAAAATTAATACAGAATAAAATTCTTAACTCTAGGTAGGCTAAAATGTGCTTAATGATTCAAAACATGTAAAATGCATGGAATGGGGTAATTGGGGGTTCATACATCATTAAAGAAAGATAATAAAATTCTCAAAACAGTACTGGAATAAGAGAAACTTAAAATCAGTGGTGATACCAAATTTGAGAGCAAACTAGTCAAAACTAGTGTTAACATCAAATGGGTTTTCTCCTAGTCTCAAATAAAGATAAGATATCAAAAAACTAAAGCAGAATAAAATTCCTAATTCTAGCTAGTCTAGGTAGCCTAAAATGTGCTTAATGAGTCAAAACACAACCACTAGACCTGGACTCGGACAATGGGTATTGATTTGGATTGAGGCCAAGAATTTAATGAAAACTTTGTCTTCTTGCTGCTGCATTAAGCTAATTGAATTGGAGATGAAAGTTACTGCTGTAACAGAATTAACAGCTTGCTGGACAGTGATGTTTAGCTGCTGTTGAGTCTTCCTTCTTGCTCCACTTTCAATGCTCAAACCACTTCCTAGGAGGCTACCAAAGAAGGAGAAGGATTCTGGTGCTGCATGCCCCAAACAGCTTGCACATACAGTCCAAAACTCAGCAAAATCACACCAATCAGTTTAAAAATCTGCACCAAACTATGCTGCTGTTTGCACCAAAGTATGCTGCTGTTTTGAAACTTAGGATGCCAAACAAATACACACAACAATTTGGAACAACACACCAATGAAAGGTACACAAAAGGAACTTATCAAAGGCACTAGAATGGATGAAGAAAGCAAGAAAAACACAACCACAGTTCAGAAATTCTTCCAATACAAACTGTTTGATAATTTTCAAAAGTGTTTGATAAAATGCCTCATTGAGTTTCAGCTTTGTTTTTCAAGACTTGTGATCTGGATTGGTTGGTTCTAACAGCTTTTAAACACTTCATTCTTCTTCTTTTGATCATGTATTTTCATTTTTAAACATTGAACCAGCTTTTTCACAATCCAACAATGTAATTTAAACCATAATTACCAAAACAGTTGCTATAAAAAAATCAAAAACTGCACAAAAAAAAAATGAACTAAAATGATGGTTTTGGAACCCAAAATGAGTAGCAGTGTTTCAGCAGCTTGGATGAATGTTCAAACAACTTTAATTCATGATATTAAACATGTTTAAACTCTTAAACAGCTGAATTAATGCTTACTACTCAAATTCACTGGTCCACTTCCAATTTTAACTCAAAATGGATGGTTTAAGTATCCAATCTGCATATAACTTCAATTTTGACCAAATGAACAGTATTACCAACTTTTTATCATCCATTTAGACTTGTTCAAACTGTCCAAACACACAAAAACAGCAGATTCCGAATTTCATGCATGCTATGGCTCAATTATGCAGCAAAACCATCAATGAACCAACCAAATTTTGCTTTTCATGGAATCAAAGACTCGACAGCAAATGCAATGACTCAAAGAAGTGTATAAACACATATCTAAGCTAGATGTAATGTGCTTAGCATGACCAAATTCAGATTACACCAATTCAAATAGATTAGCACGGTGAAGAGCTAGAATGTCAAGCTGAAATGGTGAATGGTTAAGGATTTTGAGCAACCACACTATGCATACTGCATTTTAGTGCTTATTCTGGTTTGTTATACCTTAAGACACATTCAACAACATTATACAATGTTGTACCAAGCTCCAGAATCAAAGAAAAACTGCTGAAACAGTTTTAGACGTGTTGCACCAGATTTAATTTTTGCAACAGAATTCACACCAGATTTAAGTCTGAAGAAGATACTGAGGTGGGAAGTTGCAGGGAAGTGGTCACGACCCACATGGAAAAGAAGGAAGTGCAGATTTGTTTTACATGCCACACAATCTTTTGGTTTTGGCATTTGAAAAATAGGCTCACGGAACCAAGAGGCAAAGCACACGACCATTCATTTTGGCAACATGTTTTGGAATAAAAAATTGAAGGGGGCCACGTTGGAAGCTCACGTCCACATGGGAGCATCTCCAAAATCAAAGGTGCTAAATTTTATTGAAGGGAATTGGTGCTGTTAACCCACTACATTTGTGCCCATGATCAATTAATCTGAACAACATCCATCCAGCAGCCACGATCACTGTTTTTCGTTAGAAGCTTGGGATGCAGATTTTTTATATTATTAAGAAGTGGAGCTCACGGTTCTTGAAGGATACAACTCGCAGGCAGCGGCTCATGTTCCAGGAGGTGTACAAAGTGTGAAGACAAGTGAGCTTATGCAGAAACAGCAGCAAGACAAAGTCCAGCTGAGTTGGAGGAAGAAGCAAACACGGCTGGATGCACTAGGAGCTACCACCGGAGAGGAGCTGGAGCAAGAAAAGAAGTGGCGTTCAAGCATTCATAGCAGAGGAAGCCACATCAGTTTGGATGGGATCCCACGGTTGATGAATAGAGAGCACATCCAGCAAAGCCATGGCAGTAGAGGAGATGCTTCACGGTTGGTTTAGTTAAAAAAGGCAATGTCCAGCAGCAACTCCATAACAGCAGCACAGCACCATTCCAGCACGTCCAAGGAAGCTTCACGAGAAGGAAAAGAATGTCACTGTCTTAGTATAGTCCAGCAGTCACGTGAGAAGGGAGAAGAGTGCTTAGGTGGAATGTCCACAAAAAGTGATTGAAGAAGAAGACAAATTGGCAAAAAGGAGAAGCTCACGGGTTCAGATTTTTGAGCTATAAATCCAGCAGCATGCAGAGAAGCAAAGGAAGGAGATTTTAGTGTGAGATTTTAGGAGTGTAGTTTAGGTGTAGTGTAAGAAACTCAAGGTCTGGGAGGAGGCTTCTGCCTCTTCCTTTTCTTTTCCAGTAGCAAGCTCTTTCATTTCCATTTTAAACAAGTGCAATGTAATTTTATTTCTGAATGCAGGAGTGTGTTACATTATATTGCTTATTTTATTTTCAGTTTTTACGTGTAGTATTCAAGAACTTTATTTTTAATGTTAAAGCTTTTTGATGAATTTCATTTTCAGTGCGTTTAATTTTACCGTTTCTCCATATTTACTGCTCCGTTTTTACCATTTGGTTTTACAATCTTTAAAATTTATTTCAAACGTTTTTAAATTCGGTTTTATTTAATTTCCAGTCCATTTTAATTTTATCGCACAAATGCAAAAATCACAAACCCCCCCTTCATGTAAAAAAATCTGAGACTGAACCAACACAAATTGGTCCTTGAGAGACGACCTAGGAGTCACTTCCTAGTTATACTATACTGCATATTTTCGTGCAATCAACTTTTGTGAGCGGTGCGACCCGCTCGTCAGTGAGAAAGCATATGGATTGTGCAGCAAGCACACGACACTTCATGTGACTCAATATAAAATATTTATACAAGTGGAGGTGCAGCAAGTGAATGATGGGCATTCATTTGTTTTTTTAATTCAAAAGTGCACATGGGAGGAGACAAAAACACACGGCTGAAAACAATAAGTGGAGGACCCTTTGTGACATGGAAAGCCCTATATTATTGGAGAAATGAGAGACTTGATACGTGAAAGAAGAAGGGGGCAGTGTGGAATTAATGGAAAGGAAATGACCTCTTTTCTTGGCTGAAACAAAGTACATGATGACAAGGAAGCCACCCACATATAGGACAGACCAAGGAAGAAAGTGGAGAGCACATAGTTAATTGACAGGCAGCTCCACCCCACATTCACATGCACAAAAATGCTGGATGGTCTGAAGAGTTCACGGCCCCTTCACCAACCACTTTTCAACACATACACCTTCCATTTTGAAGAAGCACACAGCAAGTCCAAGAGCTCACACGATTCAGCATCCACACAAAAGAAAGGGAGAGGTCGTAAGACAGCAGCATCCAGCACATAGACAAGTAATGTTTTGCTTCAAATGTTACAGGGAAATTAGAAGAAAGATAACATCTTCTTTTAAGCATGTAAGTTTCTTTGTTTGCTGTTGATGTTGAAAACACTGTTGCATCACCATCAACACTGTCGAGAGGTTCTTCTTTAGGAATGAGATTGAAATATTGATAGAAAAAGTGGAGGAGAATGACAGGTTCTTCTTCTTTAGACGTAGATTATGCAGGGGATCCCTGGGGAGGGGACAGGTTTTGCCAAAGCATTAAAACTTTTGGTGAGGATTCAGAGTCTAGTCAACCTAGATCTGTTGAACCTAGAATCAAACATGCTTCACATCCGCCAAACTTCTATCCAGAAACTCTTTACCAGTCAGCGCTTGTTAGTACTAATAATCAGCCTGATTTAACATATACATTAGAGGTGGATCCCAACAGAAACTATTCTGTTTGGTTACATTTTGCAGAGATTGATTATTCAGTGACTACTGTGGGGCAAAGGATTTTTGATATTGAAATAAATGGTGATCTTGCATTCAAACATGTTGACATTGTAGAATTGAGTGGGGATATTTATACCGCCCTTGTGCTTAATACTAATGTTTCTGTTAATGGGAGGACTCTAACAATAAAATTGAAGCCAAAGGAAGGTAATCATGCCATAATCAATGCTATTGAGATATTTGAGGTTATAATGGCTGAGTCAAAGACTGAATCAGAGGAAGGTATTGTGCTCACCCCTTCTATTGTTACAGTTTTTTCAACAACAGTTCATACTAGTGTTGTATGGTATTTATTTTATTATTAAAGATAACACAAATTGAATTTTGGTAGACAACTCCAATGACTTTGAAATATCCACTATCAAGGTTGGTTGGTCATTGGAGGCGACAGATAGCATTATGTGCATGTGCTTGGAAGTTGTATTAGTCATATAGAGTTATGCAGTTTCTTTTTATTTCGAATCAACTAATATATCTCAAGAAACTCCAATTTTTGGGAGAGCTTGTTAGTCAGGATTCATGACAACCATAGGCACTGGCAATATTTAACAAAGCACTGGAAATATCTTGACCACATTCCTGCCCATCAGCATCTTAACACATATGACACCTCATGCACACGCATCACAAAGAATCAAACGGAGTAATTAACGGATCCCCATCAACAGCGAACTACACAATCCAGTGCAGGCCAAAGCATATAATTTTTATTATAAAAAAAATTTAATACACTCATTAATTACAAACACATTGCGTCATAAACATTAGAAAAGCATTCAATTTCTCTATACAGGCAAATAACCAAAGGCGGTTATATCACCACGATGGATCTAAATCTGGCAGAAGAAGCAAAACCCATAACAACATATTATTAAGCAAATGAAGCAAAAGAACACAGTACAAACAATTTTTTCTGCATCTAAGAAACTTCAAAAGGCAAAGGAACTCACTCACCTTTGGTTCCTTCACTAAGGGCCTTCATAATCAAATGGTATATGTCTCAGTCCTACATACCACTGACAATCTTCTTAAACCGCCAAACACTAGCCTCAATCAATGCTTCCTAACACTCCAACCACGGCTTGCGAGACCAAGCACAAATGTGTCAAATAAAACAAACAACGAAAAAGATTAGGGTTCGCGATTAACGATTTCATCGATTACTAAGCATTAGGATTAGGGTTTACTTACCAGATGAATATACTCCTTCAGCATCCAACTACGACACCCGACGAACAAGGAGATTGTTTGGTGAACGCCGGAACACGACGGACACTTCGTCAGAGAGAGAGGACACCGAAGCAGAGCACGACGGACAGGGACTATGAAGAGGGATTGAGAGAGGGAGAGGGAGAGCGAAGACGGCTCGAGAGAGGGACAGCGACAGCTCCAGGGTTCGAGAGAGAAAGGACTCGTGGGTTCGACGAGAGAGATAGCTCGAGGTTTCAGAGACAGTAGCTCCACGGTTCGACAGGGATGAATGATAGGTTTCAGCTTCTAATTAATGAAAATACATTTTTTTAAAAAATTATTTTTAAATCCGTATATAATATACTTCATTCTACTTACATACGGATAATGGAATTCCAGTTCTGAAATTTTCCCCCTGCCACGAGCCAACTCTATGTATACAATTTATATACGAAAAATCCGTATATAATATCTGTATATAATTTTTTTTAAAATCCGTATGTAATATCCGTATAAAATAGTTAAATTATATACGGATTTAAATCCGTATATAATAATCCGTATATAATTTCAATATTTCTTGTAGTGTCCCTACATTGGTGGAGATGTCTCGTGATCTAGAGAAGACAAAGAGTGAATCTGAGGGACAGCAGAATCAGCCTGCTAGGAATGGGGGACCACCTGGATCTCGTGGTGGAATTAGCATTAAGAAGACGCCTTACGCTAGACCATCCTTCTCTTCTGGGTCTAAGGGTCCATCCTATCAACCAACTGTGCAGTCAGGACCAGCTGGACTATCTGGTACCGTTAAATGCTTTAAATGTGGAGGACCTCATTATCGAAGCGACTGCCCTCTTAGAAAAAGAGCAGTGAAGTGTTTCAAGTGCGGGAAAGAGGGACACTTTGCTGATGAGTGTACTTCTGCAATAGGATCAGGGTCTCAAGCACCGAGGACTGGTTTGCCTCCACCCAGGGAAGGTAGCAGACCTCAGACGACGGGCAGAGTGTATGCCTTGGTTGGATCAGAGGCGGTCAACTCAGGTAACATCCTCATTTGTAGTTGTTCATTTCTTGGTGTGCTTTGTGTTGTGCTTTTGATTTGGGGGCAACACACTCCTTCATGGCGAAGGCACGTGTTGAAAAGTTTGGTATGTCTGTAGAAGAGTTAGGCGTTGATCTGTTGGTGTCTACACCAACATCAGGATTAATCGGGACGTCTTTGTGTGTGTCCGTTATCCGATTGTCGTAGAAGGACGTCGTTTCAAGGTAAACCTCATTGATGAGTCGATATTTTCTACACTTCACTTAGTTTATTGTACTAGAATTAATCAGGGAATTGTGCTTAAATGTCCAGTGTTTTCCCATTTTTCTTAATTGTGCTTAATTCGATCGGAAATTCTTATTTTAACTAATTTGAATTATCTGAGATAATTATTTTACAAGGAAAATTTGGAGATACAATTTGGGATATTTGAAGGTTAAATGAGAATTGGCAATTGAGCCCAATGTATTTCAGTCATTTCAATTTTCGCTGGTTGCTGCGTGAATTTTGTGTCAACTTGTTTGTCTTCGTTTGAGTTCAATTCTTATCCGTTTTCTATGAAATTTTTTTTCATAGTTTCGTCTAGATGTCTATTTTCACGTATAGCTTATCGTTTGTTAAAATTATTTTTGTGCTGTTCCCAGTATTTTCTTTACTCCACTATGTCACTCATGTGCTTACTATTTGAGTGATTTCTAATCTGTTTGCATTGTTTGCTTGCTGTTTGGTACTTGTGGTGGCTGGGATTGATCATTGTAAGGTGCTAAGACCTTCCAAACACTCTTAAGCAAATGGTTTGGACTTAAAATGGTGCAGCACACGGTACTAAATTGCTTAACAGGAAATGGATCAATGTTCATGCAGGTTCACATGATGCTTTCATTCTGGAAAGTGCACAATGCTTAATAAATTGGAGAAGGGACTTCACGTGAGTAACACTCTTATACGGCCACACCAAGCCACAATAATAATAAAAAAAAAGAAGAATCTCATTTCTTTAAGAGGTAGAATACGTGGAGGAGCTCCAAAATGCAAAGTTCTGATTTATTGAAGTATATAGCAACCCCTTCTTCTTCTAGAAAAGAATTATATAAATGCTAAAGGAAACAAAAGTTGGGACCACCACCACATTGTTTTGTTGGCTGGAACATGATTCACAATTGGAGAAGCCACTTTACGTAAAGAAGGAAGGGAAGTAGCTACATGGAAAAGGAAGTAATTGCCTATGGGGTCCATCCACTACTTATTTGCTTGGAAAAATTCTGAATTTTAGCTTCATGGCCCACGTACTACATTCATTTTGGCTATGCTTTGGAATAAAAGTGAAGTGGTTTCACGGTTTATTGTTGCAGTACCACAAACTCCATAAAAGCAAAGAAGCTCACGGTGTGAGGGATGAAGCGTGGAGAAAAGAGAAGCTGGTGCAGCAGCTAGCAACAAGACTGGTTAAACATCCAGCTTGGGAAGAAGGTGTCAAGGCCAACGGTCCAGTAGCAGTAGAAGCAAGAAGTTGTTCTTTGCTGAAGGAAGCAGGGCTCACGGACACCATTTGGAGGGCCCATTTTATTGACTTTGGCACGTCCAAAGAGCTGAAGAAAGATGCTAACGGGGCAACAAAAACAAAACCTTGCTCACGGGTTCAGAATTCATGGTTATAAAATGGCAGCAGGGGAGGAGATTTTAGAGGAGTTTTAGTGTAGTGTAGAGGCAACACGGCCTTAAGGCCTGGAAGGGGTCTCCTGTCTTCTCTTCCAGAGCTCTCTCTGATTTTCTTTTCCACTCCAAACAGTGTAATAGTGTAGAATTTTAATTCTGAAGCAATGTAATGCGTCATAGTGTTTGCAAGTTTGATCATTTCTTTGATATTTCCACAGGATTTTGTTTAAGCTTGATGGATTTGATTTTCAGTGAAGAGATGTTAATTTTACCGTTTCTTTTATTTTATCGTTTATTGTTTTCCTACACCGTTAAATTCTACCTTTTCTAAATATTTACTGTTCCGTTTTTACCGTTTTTCACTGTTTAGTTTTTATTGTCTTTTAAATTTATTTTAGTGTTTTTAATTCAATGTTTAAATCCCAGTTTTAATTTATTTTAATTTTTCCGCTGTTTTATTTAATTTCCAATTTCAAATTTTATTTTATTGCATTCACAAAAACACCATTAAAACCCCCCCACTACGTGTTTGATCTGAAACTGAACCATAAATTGGTCCCCGGCAGCGGCGCCAAAATTTGATGCAGCTGTCGCGGCCGATCAAATTTGATGTGCAAGTAAGAATGCAGTACAATGCTAGGAAGTGACTCCTAGGTCGTCTCACAAGGACCAAGTGTGGTTCAGCTTCAGGTCAACACGTAAGGGGGGGGGTTTATGGTATTTTTGTTTTTATGCCGAAAAAATTAAATTAAAATGGAAATTAAATAAAACTGAATTAAAAATGTTGAAATAAAATTCAAAACAGTAACGTAAATTTTAAAATAGTAAAAACTTAAACGGTAAAATACAGTCAAAATAAAATAAACGCGGGAACATTAAACATGCATAAAACGTAAAACATTAAACGCAAAAATAAAAGCATCAGTAAAAACAAATCGTAAATATAAAACTAAAATGGTAAAACTGAAACTAAAACAGTAAAACGAAATTAAACAGTAAAAAAAAAACGAAATTGCTACAGTGAAAACGAAAATACAGTAACGTAAAACAGTAAAAATAAATCTGGAACAGAAAACTAAATACAAAATAACAAAAATACAGAAAACGAAAATACAGTAAATAATAAATACAGAAAACAGTAGAAACAGAAAATAAATTACAGCAATAAATACTTACAGCACAACAGTAAATACAGAAACAGAAAAACTGCAGTACAGAAAAATACAGTATACAGAAAACGAAAATACAGAAAATAAAAATACAGTAAAGCAGTAAATACAGAAAACAGTAAAATTCAAATATGGAAACAGAATTAAAATTACATCAGCAAAATACAACAAACAAAAATACAAGAAATCATTCCAACATGTGATATAAAATATTTTAAAGCAAAAGAAATTAAAGAAAGTAAAATTTCTCTACTATTAATTGTGACCAATTCATCTACCAACAAAAATTAAAAATTGCAAATGCTTAAAAGAATTTTTTTCCTTGGCCGTGACACTTCATGCATGTAAAGAAAACAAAAAAAAAACTAAAATGCTTCTACTTGGTTCCACTTTTGCCGAGACATTTATGTGTTGAATGCAAAGAGAATTTAAAACAATTGGTATGCTTCTTTCTTATGCACTTCCAACATCTTTTACACATGGTCCACTCATTTTACAAAAGCAATCTAAAGCAATTAAGTTGATGTCTATCACCGTGCAGCTACTACTCATCAAGTTGTCCATCATCAAATAATAAAAGAAATGCATCATGGCCATGGGCCACTTCCCCTTTCACGTGAATCAACAACCATTCTTCCACTTTTGCTTCCTAAATTGGATTCTTTTACACATGGCAGCAGCTGCATACTCCTCATACATAAATCAATTTCTATCTTCTAAATGAGATATGTGCTTCCTCTCTTTGCTACTGGAAACCAACGTTCCATTCCGAAGTGTCGTCCACTTATGCCTTCATTCCAACCATTTTCTCCTTTCTTCCATGATCAACCACCGTTTCATCATTTCTCCTCTTCATATCAAGTCCTTCTCTTCCTCCCTACGTGACCTTATTTCCAGCAAAACATATCAACATGTGGTATCCCTTCCATCCAGCAAGAATAACTCAACACCTCCAAGGTTGCACATGGTTCTCTTCTTCTCTACACCGTGAGCTCCTTCCTCCAAGTTAACAATTTTTTTTTTGTTCTCTTTTATTTAGGTGATGGCAATCTACTTCTATGAAAGGTGGATCTACACGTGCTACTCTACTGCTAAGGAAAAATAAATGAACTAGTTCTTTGGTTCCACACAAAGCAGTGAATCACTTTCCCAAAGGTTACAAAATGCTAGAAGAGATTATATAAAGGTGCAGAAAACCAAATGAAAGATGCAATCACAATTCAAGAAAAGGAGTAAACTTCAGCTATTCATTCATCATGAAAAAAACGTTCTAGTTCTCTCAAAGAAAAACATTCAAAGTGAAAAGAAACAAACAAGTGGTGCTTGGCTGCATGCTGCCTCTTGGCCGTGTGCCTCCTTCCAGTATGTAACTCCAATGTATTCAACAATCAACACAGAAGCTTCCTTCGTTCTCAATCCATGCTGGCAGTCATCCTCCACTCTTGCTGTCTCACGTGAAAAGAAGAAAAGATGATGCCCCTTTCAAATTGCCGAGAGGAAGAAATTAAGAGAGATCTCCAAATCCTTGTGTTGTCTCCTTCTGACCATAGGCTCTAGGCTTGTCTCTTCTCCTAGCATCTAGCTTCCTCATTTTTCTTCAATCAATTCCCTGTGCTTGGATGTATCTATCCAATTAGTGTTTCATGTTGACAAACTGATGCCTATATCTTCACGTGCAATAAGCTAGAGTTCTCTGGAAGACTTTGTTCTGAGCATATGTTTTTGTTGCTAAAGCTTACTATGCATTTTCTCAATGTGATGTAGCAAACTAAAAAAAAAAACGTGACACTTCCTAATTCATGGGCAGTGAAAATTAGCTGTTGTGTGCACTCCAAAAGAAATTAATCTCTAAATTTTTATCCAACAATTTCCCTACAATTAAAATTGCAAATAATTAGACTCAGATAATTCAAATTAATTCAAATAAGAATTTCTGGTCAAATTAAACACAGTACAGAAAAATGGGAAAATATTGGATATTTGAGCACACTTCCCTGATTAACTCTAGCACAATAAACTAAGTGCAGTGCAGAAAATATCAACTCATCAAAATAGACCACACTTAGACTTTTGCACTCCTGGGCAAAACCAAGACGAAAACCAGGGGGTTATTCAAACAACAGAGAAATGACACAGACTCGACAACCAGACAACAAAGACTTCAAAACAGAAACACACTTCCTAGGTCGTCTCTCGAGGACCAATTTATGGTTCAGTTTCAGATCAAACACGTAGTGGGGGGGTTTTAATGGTGTTTTTGTGAATGCAATAAAATAAAATTTGAAATTGGAAATTAAATAAAACAGCGGAAAAATTAAAATAAATTAAAACTGGGATTTAAACATTGAATTAAAAACACTAAAATAAATTTAAAAGACAATAAAAACTAAACAGTGAAAAACGGTAAAAACGGAACAGTAAATATTTAGAAAAGGTAGAATTTAACGGTGTAGGAAAACAATAAACGATAAAATAAAAGAAACGGTAAAATTAACATCTCTTCACTGAAAATCAAATCCATCAAGCTTAAACAAAATCCTGTGGAAATATCAAAGAAATGATCAAACTTGCAAACACTATGACGCATTACATTGCTTCAGAATTAAAATTCTACACTATTACACTGTTTGGAGTGGAAAAGAAAATCAGAGAGAGCTCTGGAAGAGAAGACAGGAGACCCCTTCCAGGCCTTAAGGCCGTGTTGCCTCTACACTACACTAAAACTCCTCTAAAATCTCCTCCCCTGCTGCCATTTTATAACCGTGAATTCTGAACCCGTGAGCAAGGTTTTGTTTTTGTTGCCCCGTTAGCATCTTTCTTCAGCTCTTTGGACGTGCCAAAGTCAATAAAATGGGCCCTCCAAATGGTGTCCGTGAGCCCTGCTTCCTTCAGCAAAGAACAACTTCTTGCTTCTACTGCTACTGGACCGTGAACGTTGGCCTTGACACCTTCTTCCCAAGCTGGATGTTTAACCAGTCTTGTTGCTAGCTGCTGCACCAGCTTCTCTTTTCTCCACGCTTCATCCCTCACACCGTGAGCTTCTTTGCTTTTATGGAGTTTGTGGTACTGCAACAATAAACCGTGAAACCACTTCTCTTTTATTCCAAAGCATAGCCAAAATGAATGTAGTACGTGGGCCATGAAGCTAAAATTCAGAATTTTTCCAAGCAAATAAGTAGTGGATGGACCCCATAGGCAATTACTTCCTTTTCCATGTAGCTACTTCCCTTCCTTCTTTATGTAAAGTGGCTTCTCCAATTGTGAATCATGTTCCAGCCAACAAAACAATGTGGTGGTGGTCCCAACTTTTGTTTCCTTTAGCATTTATATAATTCTTTTCTAGAAGAAGAAGGGGTTGCTATATACTTCAATAAATCAGAACTTTGCATTTTGGAGCTCCTCCACGTATTCTACCTCTTAAAGAAATGAGATTCTTCTTTTTTTTTATTATTATTGTGGCTTGGTGTGGCCGTATAAGAGTGTTACTCACGTGAAGTCCCTTCTCCAATTTATTAAGCATTGTGCACTTTCCAGAATGAAAGCATCATGTGAACCTGCATGAACATTGATCCATTTCCTGTTAAGCAATTTAGTACCGTGTGCTGCACCATTTTAAGTCCAAACCATTTGCTTAAGAGTGTTTGGAAGGTCTTAGCACCTTACAATGATCAATCCCAGCCACCACAAGTACCAAACAGCAAGCAAACAATGCAAACAGATTAGAAATCACTCAAATAGTAAGCACATGAGTGACATAGTGGAGTAAAGAAAATACTGGGAACAGCACAAAAATAATTTTAACAAACGATAAGCTATACGTGAAAATAGACATCTAGACGAAACTATGAAAAAACATTTCATAGAAAACGGATAAGAATTGAACTCAAACGAAGACAAACAAGTTGACACAAAATTCACGCAGCAACCAGCGAAAATTGAAATGACTGAAATACATTGGGCTCAATTGCCAATTCTCATTTAACCTTCAAATATCCCAAATTGTATCTCCAAATTTTCCTTGTAAAATAATTATCTCAGATAATTCAAATTAGTTAAAATAAGAATTTCCGATCGAATTAAGCACAATTAAGAAAAATGGGAAAACACTGGACATTTAAGCACAATTCCCTGATTAATTCTAGTACAATAAACTAAGTGAAGTGTAGAAAATATCGACTCATCAAAATTGGCGCCGTTGCCGGGGACCAATCAATAACGGTTCGGTTTCAGATTTTGTTATGTAAATTTTTGTTCTGTTAATATGTGTATTTTGTGTGTTTTGTCTTGTATATTTCTGTAGGCGACAACGACACCTTCAGCAAATTTTGGCGGCGTTGTCACTTCAGTTCCAGGTTTTTTGTTTTAGATTTTTGCTGTGTTTTTCGATTATGCTGTGTTAATATATATTGTGTATATATGTGTTTAATTGTGCTATGTTCTGTATTTAGTTGTTATTAAAAAAAAAAAAAAAATTTGAAAATTAAAAAAAAATTTATTAAAAATTTTTACTATTGATGTTCTGTCTTGTGTGTGCTTGTAGCATGTATAAATGTGTTTTGTTTTATCTGATTCGTAATTTTTAGTTTTTAGTTTTTATTTTTTATTTTTCCATGTCTACCTATTTTAATGTTGTGAATAATGCTTATTCTGCCAATGTCTGTGATTATGATTCTTATTCTGCATATTACTTTGATTTTAAATCTGCTGATTTTTATGATGGGAACAATATGTTCCATCATCCAATTTCTGAGAGCTCTCTTTGGGAGCCAGTTCCACAATATGAGAGTCAGCAGTATGATTCTCCTATTCAAATAACTCCTCAGCCTTCTACTTCTGAACCTACTTTAAAGGAGTTACTAGAGCAGATGACAATGCAGAATATTCAGTTTCAGAAAGGGAACATGCAGTTCAAGCAAGAGAGCATGGAAACTCAAGCTGCCATTCAGAAGCTGACTGATCAGATCAGGCAGATGGCCACTCTTGCACCTGAGGAGACTGATGAAAATTTTGGGGACCCGGCAGAAGTAAGCAGTAATCCTGAACCAGGTAGACCACCTTCACCTTCCCACACTCTAGAAATCTTCAAGGAAGAGGAGGTAAGCATACCACAATTTGATTATTATGTTGATTGTGATGATGATCGGTATGCTAATGAATATATTCTTGCTGAGTCTGATTTTAATTTTTCCTCTGTGCATGATGAGAACCGCTTTTTACTATCACATTCGAATGGTTATTCTTCATGCACTGAACATGAATCTGAGTCTATGATTAATATTGCATGCAATTTAGAAATTGATTCATGTTATGAGGATTTATCTAAAGCTCAGTATGATAATTTGGGTGTTATACCTCTGCATAACATTTCTTTGGAACCACATTGCACTAACCATGTTGCAGGAGGTGTACATGTATTGCATCAACAAACACCCACAATTGAAGACAAAGGTGCAAGCTTACAAAACGGTTTGAAAATCAATTGGCACCTGTTGAACCCAATCATCAACAATTTTTTCTGCTTAGATCCAGCGATGGAAGACATTTCATTGCGAGATCAAATCTGGAGGATGAAGCAGTTCCTCCTCAAAACTTCCGTGCTGGATCATGAAGTGGAAAACCTCTCCCTACAAGTCCAAAATTGGCAACTGCCACCCTGACCAGGGAAGTTTTTTTTTTCTTTCTTCCCCGTTTTCATATTTTTAGTGCACTTGTCCTTTATCTGTTTAGTGTTTTAATTGATGATCTTATGCTTAGAAAACATTTAGGACAGTGTAGTTTAAGTGTGGTCTCGGGAAGTTTCTGATTTTTGTTCTAAGTTTGTTTTTCCTTTTCTTTTTAGTTTTCGAATTATTTTTTTTAAAAAAAAAAAAAAACAATTTAAAAAAATGTGTTCTGTGTTTTATTTGCTTCGTGATTTTTAGTGTTTGTACTAAAAAAAAAAAAAAATTCGAAAATTCAAAAAAAAAATAAAAATAAAAATAAAAATAAAAATAAAAATAAAAATTTGTGTTGTGTTTTAAGTATGATATTTTGTTAATGTATGTTTTGTAAATATATGTTTTGTCTGCTGTTTTTGACATTTGTGTTCTATCTGCTTTGATATTTTGTGTTCGTTATTTGGTATTTTGTTTCGTTAATATGTGTTCTGTTTTTATTTATTTATTTAGTTTTTGTTAAAACATAAATAATCGTAAGAGCAGAATTTGCAAATAAAGGGCAGAGAGGTGTAACTATCTGAGTGCATTTATTGTAACTTACCAAGTTCGCAGAAAACATTCTGTCTTACATTGATTATTAAAATAAAATACATAAAAACATAAATAAAGTTGTTCGATCATTTCTGATCGTTAATATTACACACCATAATAAATAAAAACATAAAAAATAAAAACAACAAAAAAAAAAAAAATTAATTGTTCATATTACAGTCCTTAATTCTGGCCACACTCGGCCAGCAAAAACATATAAAAAAAAAAAAAAAAAAAAACATAAAACACTAAAACTGGAAGAACTCTCGAGCTGGTTGTGGTGGTCTAAGGGAGAGCTCCGTTGAGGGAGCTTTGGTTCGGAATGTGAGAAGCTTGGGTGGAGGGATTTGTCTCTCATCTCTATCATCGTCAATGATGATCGGAACGGGAAACAGATTCAGCAGCCTCGGTGCCCTCATTATCACCCAGTTGTTTTCTTTCAAACAAAAAAATAAAAAATAAAAAAATAAAAAAATAAAAAACTTGTGTTAATTATAGAAGAGGAAGTGAAAATTTTCAATAAAAATGGAGGTGTGATCAGAGGTCTTACCGTACATGTACAGCGGCAGTTGTGAGAAGAGAGTGCCAATAGGGTCTATCTCCGCTTGCCAGCGCTTGACCCGATTGCCGTGGTTGTTAAACCAGCAGTGTACGTTGTATTCAGTGGCTTCGCCGAAAGCCCTTAGTCGAGACGCGATCTCGACGACTTGCGCTCGGCTTGGGTGTGTGACCCCATAGTTGAATATTTTGGTCATCATCTTGATTTGATCGTCGGTAGGACGCCACCGTTGACTGGTATATCTCTCTGATTCCGTATCACTCATCCTTCCTCTCGTAATATACAAATACTTAAATAAAAAAAAAATAAAAAGAACAAAAACATAAAAAAAAGAAGAAGAAAAAACTAAGCATAAAAAAAAAATAATAATAAAAAGAACTAAAAAAAAAAAAAAAAAAAAAAAAAGAAGCATAAAAAATTTTTAGATTAGTTCTGTGTTTTCTTTATTTGTTCTTGTTTTCCGTTAAATTTATTTTGTCCTGTCTGTCTTTGATTGTTTTTGTGTCTGGTCTCAGATCTGTTTCACGGTCCTTGCAAAGGGTCCTAAACGGATCTACGTCCAGTGTCCTTGTCCATATTGTTCTTGTATATTCAGTTTCTGTGTTTTAGTTTTAAGTGGGGTACGTGGCGTTGTTCTACCCGATTGTCTCTGCCATACCTTCAAACGAAGGGAGATTAACGTCTGGTTTCCAGCCGATATACCCCTTAAGTTTTTAGACAGTTGTGTTTTATGTGTTTTTTAAGTGTTTAGCAGGTGAAAAAGAAAGCAGAATAAGAAAAAGAAAAAAAAATGAAAATGAAAGATCTGGAAAGCAGGAAAAGGAGAAACAGGAAAGCAGGAAATAAAGAGGGAGAGCAGGCAAGAGGAATGCATAAAAAAATGGAAAGCAGGAAAAGCGGTAAAGGACGGAAAGAAAGTAAAGCTAGCAGAAAGAAAGGCAGATCCAGGAGCAGAGGACTTACCTGGAGTAGTAGAGCTGGCAGAGAAGCTCCTCGAGGATCTCAGACTCTTCAGTTGGCACGGTGGCAGAGGCTCCTTGCAGGGCTCGTACACCTTCAGATGGCACCGGGGCAGAGGCTCCGTAGAGATTCCAGACGCTCGAGAGAAGAGAGGGTAGAGAGAGAAGAGAAGAGCAGAGAGAGTGGAAGTCAGGAAATGGCGCTGGACGCGGAGGAGCGGGCCATTTATAGCCAAATTGCTTTCCACTGTAGCAACAGTTTCGGTCATTCCCACCGAAACTGTTGTCACAGTACAGGTCATCATTTTTAAAAAAAAAAAAAAAAAAAATTTAATTAGCATCTTCTGATGGGTGCTAGGTGTTTTAGACATCTGCTGATGGATGTCCCTGATAACATCTGCTGATGGATGTTACTGAAATATTTCTTCCCATTTTTCCTAACTTTTTATTGCACTTGTCTATATTTTTTGACTGCTCTGAAATTGATAATCTGATAATTGTAACACACTGAGGACATTGTGTGATTTAAGTGTGGTCTACTGGGAGAAATTCTGATTTTTCTGTTAGTTTCTGTTAGTATTTATTTCGTGTGTTAAATTTTTTGTGAAATTCTGATTTTTCTGTTAGTTTCTGTTAGTATTTATTTCGTGTGTTAAATTTTTTGTTTTTAAGTGTTAAATTTTTTTCTATTTTAAGTTGTTTTTAGTGTGTTTTGGGTGAAATAAATTTTACATTTTTCTCTTGATTTCTGGATGATGTCTAAGTTGTAGATTTTTCCTCCACTTCATTGATACTTAGTTTGAAATCCTTGTTTTTCTCTGCTTGGAAAGATGATTATGCGTTTGAGAGGTTGATTTGATTGTGACAAACACCCTGTATGAGATTTGAGCCACTTAATGTTCTTTCTTGTGTGATATGACTCTTGATTTCTTGCACATATGCCTTGGCTTGATTCTTTTTGATATACTTGAATTACATGCATTTTTTTGGAAGTGATAAAGGCATTTTATTTGTTGAGCCTCTTTAGCCAAATAAGCCTACCCTGCTATTATCCTTTGAAACCCCTTTGAGCCTATACTGTATTTATTTCCTTGTGATTGAAGCTCATACACTGAACCTAAGTGAAAAACAATGATTACCTTAACCTTGGGAAAGTCTGGAGCTATAAAAATGTTTTGTGAATAAGTGTGGTCTCCTTGGGAATTTTGATGAATTGGCTAGTTGGTTCCTCATCTTGTTCTGAAAATATGAATTATATCCTGTTGCGTGATAAAGAGAAAAAAAAGAAAAGAGACAGGATGAACAAAAAATGATGATGAGAAAAAGAGAAAAATGAAAAACAATTTTGTGAATAATGGAGTCGAGAAGAGGATTGAATTAGAGGTTTGGGTGAGATTTCACTGTGTTTACACTTTTTCCCAGTGCTCCTCTATTTCTTTTGGGCTTTAGCTACTTATCCAAATTTATCCTCCCCTATCCTTGGCCCCATTACAACCAGTAAAGACCTTTGGATCCGAACATGCATATGTTTTAAGTGTTGATATTAGAAACTTGTCAAGTCTACTTGTGTTTGCTTTCTTGAGTGCATTGAGTTGAAATTATTTACCCTTGACACTTGAGAGAAACACTGTGAGTGCATCTGTAAGGTTTTGACATTTTTGAATCACCTCTTGAGCTGATTGATTATTTTACCATGCTTTGAATTGCTTGGATGATTTCTGTAAGTATCTGCTTTATTTGATTTGTGTTGGATAATTTCTACTTCTTTTATTTGTCCAAGAATTCTTGAGAAATGTGTAAATTTGGTTTATTTTTCTTGTAAGTCTTTGTTTTCTGTATGCTGCATTTGTGTCAATCCTTTAAAAGTCCTTTGAACCATTCCCTGATTTACGTCTTGATTTTGCCCAGGAGTGCAAAAGACTAAGTGTGGTCTATTTTGATGAGTCGATATTTTCTACACTTCACTTAGTTTATTGTACTAGAATTAATCAGGGAATTGTGCTTAAATGTCCAGTGTTTTCCCATTTTTCTTAATTGTGCTTAATTCGATCGGAAATTCTTATTTTAACTAATTTGAATTATCTGAGATAATTATTTTACAAGGAAAATTTGGAGATACAATTTGGGATATTTGAAGGTTAAATGAGAATTGGCAATTGAGCCCAATGTATTTCAGTCATTTCAATTTTCGCTGGTTGCTGCGTGAATTTTGTGTGAACTTGTTTGTCTTCGTTTGAGTTCAATTCTTATCCGTTTTCTATGAAATTTTTTTTCATAGTTTCGTCTAGATGTCTATTTTCACGTATAGCTTATCGTTTGTTAAAATTATTTTTGTGCTGTTCCCAGTATTTTCTTTACTCCACTATGTCACTCATGTGCTTACTATTTGAGTGATTTCTAATCTGTTTGCATTGTTTGCTTGCTGTTTGGTACTTGTGGTGGCTGGGATTGATCATTGTAAGGTGCTAAGACCTTCCAAACACTCTTAAGCAAATGGTTTGGACTTAAAATGGTGCAGCACACGGTACTAAATTGCTTAACAGGAAATGGATCAATGTTCATGCAGGTTCACATGATGCTTTCATTCTGGAAAGTGCACAATGCTTAATATATTGGAGAAGGGACTTCACGTGAGTAACACTCTTATACGGCCACACCAAGCCACAATAATAATAAAAAAAAAGAAGAATCTCATTTCTTTAAGAGGTAGAATACGTGGAGGAGCTCCAAAATGCAAAGTTCTGATTTATTGAAGTATATAGCAACCCCTTCTTCTTCTAGAAAAGAATTATATAAATGCTAAAGGAAACAAAAGTTGGGACCACCACCACATTGTTTTGTTGGCTGGAACATGATTCACAATTGGAGAAGCCACTTTACGTAAAGAAGGAAGGGAAGTAGCTACATGGAAAAGGAAGTAATTGCCTATGGGGTCCATCCACTACTTATTTGCTTGGAAAAATTCTGAATTTTAGCTTCATGGCCCACGTACTACATTCATTTTGGCTATGCTTTGGAATAAAAGAGAAGTGGTTTCACGGTTTATTGTTGTAGTACCACAAACTCCATAAAAGCAAAGAAGCTCACGGTGTGAGGGATGAAGCGTGGAGAAAAGAGAAGCTGGTGCAGCAGCTAGCAACAAGACTGGTTAAACATCCAGCTTGGGAAGAAGGTGTCAAGGCCAACGTTCACGGTCCAGTAGCAGTAGAAGCAAGAAGTTGTTCTTTGCTGAAGGAAGCAGGGCTCACGGACACCATTTGGAGGGCCCATTTTATTGACTTTGGCACGTCCAAAGAGCTGAAGAAAGATGCTAACGGGGCAACAAAAACAAAACCTTGCTCACGGGTTCAGAATTCACGGTTATAAAATGGCAGCAGGGGAGGAGATTTTAGAGGAGTTTTAGTGTAGTGTAGAGGCAACACGGCCTTAAGGCCTGGAAGGGGTCTCCTGTCTTCTCTTCCAGAGCTCTCTCTGATTTTCTTTTCCACTCCAAACAGTGTAATAGTGTAGAATTTTAATTCTGAAGCAATGTAATGCGTCATAGTGTTTGCAAGTTTGATCATTTCTTTGATATTTCCACAGGATTTTGTTTAAGCTTGATGGATTTGATTTTCAGTGAAGAGATGTTAATTTTACCGTTTCTTTTATTTTATCGTTTATTGTTTTCCTACACCGTTAAATTCTACCTTTTCTAAATATTTACTGTTCCGTTTTTACCGTTTTTCACTGTTTAGTTTTTATTGTCTTTTAAATTTATTTTAGTGTTTTTAATTCAATGTTTAAATCCCAGTTTTAATTTATTTTAATTTTTCCGCTGTTTTATTTAATTTCCAATTTCAAATTTTATTTTATTGCATTCACAAAAACACCATTAAAACCCCCCCCCCCCCACTACGTGTTTGATCTGAAACTGAACCATAAATTGGTCCTCGAGAGACGACCTAGGAGTCACTTCCTAGTAACTGTACTGCATTATTCTTAATTGCAACAACTTTTGTGAGCGGTGCGACCCGTATCATCACTCATCTGTTTACCTTTGCGAGGATTAGAAGTATTTCAAGAATGGATTGGCTATCCATCAATCGCATCCTTATCAACTGCGATGATAAGGAGATGTCGTTTCCAGATGAAGACAAAGATGCCTTTGTCGATCGGCGTCGTGAAGCAAGACCTCCTGGAAGGTGCTAGTTGCTTCTTAGTGTTATCACATATAGAAGCGACGCAAGTTTCAAATCATGCGGCGCAGGGGAGTTAAAGTGTAAACCTTGAAATTGTGAACGACTTCTTGGATGTTTTCCTGAAGAAGTTCCTGGTTTACCTCCTCCACGTGAGGTGGAGTTCTCTATTGATTTGGTCTCAGGAGCAGGACCAGTTTCTATAACTCCTTATAGGATGGCTCCAGCAGAATTGGTAGAGTTAAAGAAGCAGAGTGAAGACCTGTTGGAGAAACAGTTTATTCGACCTAGTGCTTCGCCTTGGGGAGCACCAGTGTTACTAGTAAAGAAGAAAGATGGTAGTTTGAGATTGTGCGTTGATTATCGGCAACTGAATAAGTTGACGATCAAGAATATGTATCCGTTGCCGAGAATAGATGATTTCATGGATCAACTACACGGGGCTACAATATTCTCTAAGATTGATCTGAGGTCGGGTTATCATCAAATCTTAGTAAAAGCGGATGATGTGCAGAAGATGGCGTTCAGGTCTAGATATGGCCACTATGAGTATGTCGTTATGCCGTTTGGCGTGACTAATGCTCCAGCCATTTTCATGGACTATATGAATCGAATTTTCAGACCTTCTTGGACAAGTTTGTGGTGGTATTTATAGATGACAAGCTTGCCTATTCTAAGACACGAGAAGAACATGAAGATAACCATAGTGCAGTACTTGGAGTACTGAGAAAAAGAAGATTGTATGCCAAGTTGTCTAAGTGTAAATCTTGGACGGTAGAGCAGGGAACTCTACCGGGAGTTAAGGGACAAGATAAGAGAAACTTACTTGTTCTAGTAAGCTTAATTTTCGAGGACGAAAATTTTTGTTGTTGGGGAGAATGTAAGGACCTTGTTTTCTTAAAAGGATGGGGGAGCGGACACTAGCTGCCATAGGGGGGAGGTGCGGTTTTGTTTTATTTGGAAAATTGGGCATACGCACGTCCGGGTCTTTCTCTCATGATGGGCACCATTCAACAAAAGCTGCAGGCGTGGGAGATAAAATGGAGAAGAGGGGTTCTGCACTGGGAAGGGGGAAAGATCCCTGCTGCAATTTTTGTGAGAAAGGAGAAGTTCAAAGTTGCTTGGTGCTGCACATCTTGTGGGGGGATAGATTCAAAGAATTCACAAAGGAAGTCTTCAAGAGGTAGGGGAGCTAACCTTTCTATGCTCTTATATTATGATTTAGTATTTCTATGCTTTTATATTATGACTTAGTATTGTTTTATTACTATTCATATCTTGAAATTCTGTGTGAATACTGTTAATGTTTACTGTATGTTTATCTATGTTGAAATTCGGTGTAAATATTGTATGCTGTTGTTTTGAATCTGTAAATAAGAAATTTGTTAAAAACTAGTTGAGGAACACTTTGGCTAAGGAAAGACTTGGTACTTAAGTTGTCCATTGTGACGCACCTCTCTTTCCTGGAAGTCTACTCGACAAGTTTTTAACTTAAATCCTATTGAACAGGTTATGTATTGTTAAATTATTGTGTAATATATCTTGTTGGAATATATTCAGTTTGTATGATTTATGAAATGATTGGATTTTATTACATTTGAATTTATGCATCTGAACATGATTGTGAACTATAATGATGTTATTTATGTGGAAAGTATGTGAATGTATGAGATATGTTAGATTCACTGTGATAATATGATGGTATATGGTTATTCATGTCTTGGGTTAAGTTTCAAGTAACAGTATGATTCATGAACGTAATTCCATGATCTTCAAGGAGAGGATACATGGTGGTTTTTTGGGGTTGTATAGAATGATTACATGGTAGCTCAGTTTTGGGGGTCATCCTGAAACTCCAATGGTTTTTCTTCTCATGTAGAGGGGATTGAACCATGTGGTGAGGAGTAGCAGGAGGTCCTAGTCTTGGGTGCTTCCATATGATCCAAGGTGAGTGATAACGGATTAACCTCGTGACTGTGGCCGGGCGGTAGTGCCCAAGTTCCATAAGGCGGTAGTGCTAAAGTTCCACCAGGCGGTAGTGCCTAAAGTTCCACCAGGCGGTAGTGCCTAAAGTTCCACCAGGCGGTAGTGCCTAAAGTTCCACCAGGCGATAATGCCTAAAGTTTCATAAGGCGGTAGTGCCGGGCGGTAGTGCCCAAGTTTCACAAAGCCACCACAAGTGCAAGACCCGCCATAGCTCGGTAATCATTCTAGTCCGGACGAGTCGGGGTATAAAGTAACAAGTCTTGTGATGTCAGTTTATCATGTTTGGATGAATGTTTACATGTCATGGAAGTATGTGAAATATGGATCAATGAGTATGCTTTAATTGTTCTTTTATATGAATCTATGAATGATTGCATGAATTAACTGTGCGGTATGTATAACATGCTTTTTATATCTAGCTCACCCTTGCATTGTTTGTGTTGTGTGCTGTTTGGGTATGTTTCTCTGGCGATGATCATCCACTTGGATGGGAGCAGACGTTGTTGAGGAGATCCCTTTGGAGCAAGAGCTGGAGGATACTAAGGTTGCGGAGTAGTCTTCTTAGGAATTTCCCATCTGAACACATGTAGTGTTCGAATCTTTAAACTGTTTAAGTTTGAATTTCCGTTTCTTTTATTTCTAGATGACTGTAATTTCACATTTAATTACACGTCATGCTCCGACTGTTCTCTTTATTGGAATGTTGACGTCTTTATTATGTAATAATTGTTATTATATAATCGGGATGTTACACAATACATGAAGATTGTCATATAGAGTATGGCATAAAATATAAAAATATATATTTTATTTAATATATGAAAACTCAAAAAGTATGAAATGTTATTATATATTTTAGGCTTAATTACCTACTTAGTCCCCATGTTAGGAGGTAATTTGCTGTTTAGTACCCGGTTTTAAAAATGTAGGCATTTGGTACCTATGTTTTGAAATTTGTATCAATTCAATCCTATCCAGTTAACGGCGTTATAATTTATGCGAGAAATTAAGGACGTTAATGATAGCCTGGGTGGAATAGCTATCAAATGTTTGGATGCATCTTCATTAACGTCCTTAATTTCTCGCATCAATTATAACGCCGTTAACGGGATAGGATTGAATTGATACAAATTTCAAAACATAGGTATCAAATGCCTACATTTTTAAAACCGGGTACTAAACAGCAAATTACCTCCTAACATGGGGACTAAGTAGGTAATTAAGCCTATATTTTATTTAATAACATAATAATAAGTATGATATAAAAATATTGATTTAAATTTAATAAAATTACAACATATAAAACTATCTAATGAAATATGTAATTTTATATGTGTATAGAAATGATATTGTTTCTAAAAATTAATTAAAATTTTTGTAGTGGGGCTAAACTCACTTAATCCTAATCCAAACCCACTTGAGAGGGAGCTTTGGAGGTTGAGACTTTTTTTTGGCCCCCACTTAAGAGGTTTTCTAAAATGAGGTTTTTTCAAGAGTGTGTTAGGGCTAACCTATGGGCCATGGGTAGAATTGATAACTAACAAAACATTCATCATAGTGATAAAATGTGAAGTAAAATGTTAGAGTTGTCACACGAACTTTAGCAGCAGGAACTACGTCTCTTCATTGCAAAAACTTAAAAGGGAGAGGAGGGAAAGCCTATCTAAGACATTGAAAAATGACTACATGAAAAACATTTAGTTGCTTTAAAAGAATTCCTTAGTACTTTTCTTTCCCATTTTTTTAATGTTTTTTAAAAAGAAAAAAATAGTTTATTTTGAATGTCATCTTATCATATTAGTGCAACATTAATTATTATTTATATTATATATTTTATTTCGGCAACATATTTTTATTAATTGGTAACTAAATGAAAATGAGCATTTAAAATATGAATGAATATTATTTTTCTCTAGAGCATTTAAACCTGAAATTTGGGAATAGATGATTTAAAGATGCAAGAAAATGGGAAAAAGAAATATAAAGAAAAAATAAAATGATAAAATAAAGGGGAATTTTTTATTTTATTATGACTTAACTAAATGTTAGTTACAAGGATATAATATATCAATAATTGCATACTAAATGAACGTTTAAGGTGACATACATAAAGAAGGCTTACAAGTTTATCATGAAAGTTTAGGCCTGTGTGACTAGTATAGCTGCAGAGGAAATCGGAGAAGGAAACAGTGGGACCAAGGCAAAACACATGGCAATTGACAAAATAAGGCGTAGCACTCGGCCCAAAATAACAAACTCCAAGTCGGCTGATTTCGTGTGGTCCAAAAATTAAAATAAGTAGCACTAGTATGGGACAGAGAGGGGGAAAAACGTGAGGTCTTTCTCTTCTTCTAGAAACTTTCTCTGCTTTCGTAGTACCATTCTGTTATACCATTTCTGATTGATAGGTGGAAAAGGAGTTTTAAACGGTGGAAAGAGATTATAACTGATAGAATGAAATTATAATTGATAGAAGATGAGGAAGTGCGGGAGAAACTCTAATCTAAAAGTAACTGAAAGTGAGGAAGATGACGCTGAGAAATGCTCTGATTTGCGAAAGAAAAAAAAAAATATGCTAAAAAATGTTGTTTTATTAAAACATGAACAACTTCAAATACGAAAAAGAAGATGAGAAACTTATAGTGAATGAAAGCAACTTCAATCGAAAATAAGAGCTTCATCCAATCATCTCAGTACAACTGAACGGACAACAATAGTAATCGAAATGAAATTTTAACAGAAAAAAAAGTATTATAGAAAAAATAAACTGAAAATGTAAAATAATCTATACCTAATATAATATTTAATCGGTGTAAATCAATAATTTATACCTCCTCTGATATTAACAACTATAAGAAAACTTTTTATTATAATTAGTGTAAATAGGTTTCTTATATTTACAATGTCATTGTTGAATTTTAATAAGTATAAAAAATAACTATAAAGAATATATTTTCCGTAGAGACGTGAGGTCTTTCTCTTCTTCTAGAAACTTTCTCTAGTTTCCTACTAACTTTCTGTTATACCATTTCTGACTGGGAATATTGCGATTCCAAGTTATTGAAGTTTTGGGTGTGACGCAACTGTTACAACCTGGTCCTTCAAGCCTAAGACAATTACAAATATTTCTTATTATATCTTGACCATGGGAAACAATAATGGCTCTTTTGAATGCATCTGATGCTGAATTACAACAATCAGAATATGGATTATGTTTTTTATTAACCAAATACTCTTCACAAAAGCTCAGCAATTTTTCATCCCATTGCATGTTGCAGGAATTTGAAAATTGTTAAGAAAATGCATGCTTTAGGAGTTTTTATTTTTAAATTTAATTGAGTAAAAGTTTGTTCCTTATTTTTAGGATTTAGTTAGGGGCTGAAGTGGTGGATTAAAATTAGGATAATAGCGTTAGTGGGTAGTTACTTTTTTATGTTTTAAATACTGTAACGTTTCCATCATTTTAAATGAATAATATTGAAGAATTTTGTTTCAAGCACGCTACTGTGTTGTTTTTTTAAAAATTAACAATTGGTATCAGAGCCTTCTTCTTGAGGGACCTGTGAGAAAAATCTGAAAGCATGGAAGGAGATTCAAGTTTTTCAGCAATGGCACCACCAGTCTTCAATGGTGAAAATTATCAAATTTGGGCGGTACGAATGGAAGCCTACCTAGAAGCTCTGGATCTATGGGAAGCAATTGAAGAGGATTATGAAATTCCTACGCTACCTAGCAATCCAACGATGGCTCAAATCAAGAATCACAAAGACGGAAAAACTAAAAAAGCTAAGGCAAAGGCGTGCCTCTTTGCTGCAGTTTCACCAACAATTTTCACTCGAATCATGACTCTAAAGTCAGCCACAACCATATGGGATTACCTAAAAAGGGAATACGATGGAGATGACCGAATCAAAGGCATGCAAGTGTTGAATCTCATTAGAGATTTCGAATTGCAAAAGATGAAGGAATCTGAAACTATCAAAGAGTACTCTGAGAGGCTTCTGAACATAGCAAACAGAGTAAGATTGCTTGGTACTGAATTTAAGGACTCTCGTATTGTTGAAAAAATTTTGGTTACCGTACCTGAAAGATTTGAAGCTACCATAACCACCTTAGAAAACACTAAGGATCTATCCAAGATCACCTTGGCAGAGTTGCTGAATTCCTTACAGGCACAAGAACAACGAAGGGCTATGAGAGAAGAAGGCTTTCTTGAGGAAGCCTTGCCTGTTAAACATGAAGACAGTTGGAAAAACAGAAAAAGGAACCACCAACCAAATAGAGAAGGTGTTTTCAGAAATGAAAGCAAAGCTGGAAGTTCCAAGGGAAAGTATCCTCCTTGCAAGCATTGCAACAAGATGGGTCATCCTCCATTCAAGTGCTGGAGAAGGCCTGACGCTAAATGCACCAAGTGCAATCAACTTGGGCATGAAGCTGTTATATGCAAAAACCAAACTCAGCAGGAGGAAGAAGATGCTCAAATTGCAAATGAAGAGGAGGAAGATCAACTTTTTGTTGCAACCTGTTTTTCAACTAATGCTTCAAGCGAATCTTGGCTAATTGATAGTGGTTGTACTAACCACATGACCTTTGACAAGGCACTCTTTAGAGATATGAGGCCAACTGATGTCACCAAAGTCAGAATAGGCAATGGTGACTATATCTCAGTCAAAGGAAAGGGGACAATTGCAATTACAAGCTGCGCAGGCACAAAATTTATTCCAGATGTTCTTTTTGTTCCTGAAATTGACCAGAATTTGTTAAGTGTTGGTCAACTAATTGAAAGAGGATTTAGAGTTGTTTTTGAAGACAAAAATTGCTTGATTAAAGATGCAGCTGGTCAAGATATGTTCAAGGTAAAAAATGAAAGGGAAAAGCTTCACTCTAAATCCATTAGAGGAGGAGCAAGCTGTTTTCTCACTCAAAGAAAATTTGACAGAAATCTGGCACAAGAGGCTTGGACATTACCATCATAAAGGGTTGCTGCAGTTGAGTGAAAAAAGGTTGGCAGTTGATGTTCCTGAGCTTGAGGATCGAATTTCTAATTGCAGAGCTTGTCAATTTGGCAAGCAAAATCGAAAAGCTTTTCCAAAGGTAACATGGAGAGCATCAAGGAAGCTGCAATTAATTCACACTGATGTTGCAGGTCCTCAAAGAACACCTTCATTAAAAGGTAATCTTTATTATATTATATTTGTTGATGACTTCACCAGGATGTGTTGGATTTTTTTCTTCAAGTACAAATCAGAGGTAGCTCAAATTTTTTGGAAATTCAAAGTCAAGGTTGAAAATGAAACTGGTCTCAAAATTCAGAACTTGAGGTCAGACAATGGCAAGGAGTACACATCTGAAAAATTTAATCAATTTTGTGAAGATTCTGGCATTGAACATCAACTTACTGCTCCTTATACCCCACAACAAAATGGGGTTAGTGAGAGGAGAAATAGATATATCTTGGAGATGACAAGATGCATGCTCTATGAGAAGAATCTACCAAAAACATTCTGGGCAGAGGCAGCAGGTACGACTGTTTTTCTTCAAAATAGACTTCCCACAAAGGCGTTGAAGGATCAAACACCATTTGAGGTCTGGTATGGTTACAAACCATCTCTAAAATTTCTTAAGATATTTGGTTGTTTGTGCTTCACTCATGTTCCGCAGCGCAAGCGAGATAAGCTTGATAAAAGAGCAGTAGCAGGAATTTTTATAGGCTACAGCACAGTTAGCAAAGCCTATAAAATCTTTCAACCACAAACTGGGAAAATGGTTATTAGCAGGGATGTTCACTTTATGGAAGATGAAGAATGGAATTCAGATGATACAAAGAAAACAGATCTAGCCTCTACAAATGTGAATTTCAAGTTTTCAGCTTTAGACACAGAAAATGAAGATGAAAGCTGGCAAAATGAATTGGTAGATGATGCTCCTGTAAGAGGTACTAGATCACTCTCAGATATTTATGAGAGGTGCAACGTTGCTGTTTGTGAACCTGCAGATTTTGGAGCAGCAGAGAAAGATCAAAATTGGATGGCTGCAATGAAGGAGGAGCTGTCTATGATTGAGAAGAACAAAACATGGGAGCTTGTTGAAAAACCCCAACATAAAAAGGTAATTGGGGTAAAATGGGTATTTAGAACCAAGTTAAATGCTGATGGTTCAATCAATAAGCATAAAGCAAGGCTTGTAGTTAAGGGGTATGCACAAATTTTTGGTGTTGATTATTCTGACACATTTGCACCAGTTGCCAGACTTGATACAATCAGGTTACTTCTTGCTATTTCTGCACAACTTGGCTGGAAAGTGCATCAAATGGATGTCAAATCAGCATTCCTTAATGGAATCCTTGAAGAAGAAATTTATGTTGAACAACCCGAAGGTTTCGTTGTGAAAGGCAAAGAAGACAAAGTCTATCATTTACACAAAGCTTTGTATGGCCTAAAACAGGCCCCAAGAGCTTGGTATAGTCGAATAGATGATTATTTGCTAGGCCTTGGCTTTGAAAGAAGTCTTTCAGAATCTACGCTCTATGTTAAACACAATAGTAATGAGATGCTTGTTGTTTCTCTTTATGTGGATGACCTTTTAATTACTGGGAGCACTGCAAAATTTATTGATGAGTTTAAACTAGATATGATGCAGGCTTTTGAAATGACTGATCTTGGTCTGATGACTTATTTTCTTGGGATGGAGATCAATCAAGAAAAGGACCAGGTTTTCATTTGTCAAAAGAAATATGCAAAAGAAATTCTAAAAAAATTCAGAATGGAGGATTGCAAAGTGACAAATACTCCAATGAATCAAAAGGAGAAGTTGTGCAAAGAAGATGGTACCGATAAAGTTGATGAAGGGTATTTTAGAAGTTTGATTGGTTGTTTGATGTATCTTACAGCAACTCGTCCTGACATTTTGAATGCTGTGAATATTGTGTCTAGATTTATGCATTGTGCAAGTGAAATTCATCTCAAGGCTGCAAAGAGAGTGATTCGATATGTCAAAGGAACAAGTGGTTTTGGTGTTAAATTTACTAGGAGCAAGGAATTCAAGCTGGTTGGTTTCTCTGACAGTGATTGGGGAGGTTCTGTTGATGATATGAGGAGCACTTCAGGTCATTGTTTTGCTATTGGATCTGCTGTTTTTTCGTGGAACACAAAAAAGCAAGAAACAGTGGCTCAATCCACTGCTGAGGCTGAGTTTATTGCTGCAACAGCTGCAGTTAATCAAGCTTTGTGGTTGAGGAAGATTTTAATTGATCTTAATCTAGAGCAGAAGGAAAGTACAGAGATTTTTGTAGACAATCAAGCTGCAATTGCTATCTCTCATAATCCTGTGTTTCATGGAAAAACTAAACATTTTAACATCAAGTTATTCTTTCTAAGGGAAGTACAGAAACATGGAGATGTGATTCTTATTTACTGCAAAACAGAAGATCAAGTTGCAGATATCCTTACTAAACCATTGCCCACTTGCAAGTTTGAATTTTTAAGGTCAAGACTTGGTGTTTGCAACTCCTAAAGCAAGGAGGAGTGTTAAGAAAATGCATGCTTTAGGAGTTTTTATTTTTAAATTTAATTGAGTAAAAGTTTGTTCCTTATTTTTAGGATTTAGTTAGGGGCTGAAGTGGTGGATTAAAATTAGGATAATAGCGTTAGTGGGTAGTTACTTTTTTATGTTTTAAATACTGTAACGTTTCCATCATTTTAAATGAATAATATTGAAGAATTTTGTTTCAAGCACGCTACTGTGTTGTTTTTTTAAAAATTAACAAAAATAACCCAACCTTCTTATTGCCAAACCATAAACCAATACTTTCTTCTCTGCCATCTTCTCTTCACTTTCTTTTCAATTTTATTCTCATTCCTACCATACCATTGCTTTTATATATACACTTTTACTATTTATTTCTATAATCCTCTTCTGCAATCTTTTCTATAAAAACTATTAAATAACATTATTACAAAATAGCAACTTATTATTATATATTTAATTCCTATAAGGATACACAAACATTTCCATTACTTTTAAATGAAAATTTCCAAATAAAGTAATGTGATTATGAACTTTGACAAAAGTATCAATTAGGTTAGCATTAAATTCGATCAATCATTTCCCTTGCGTGTTTTTATTAAACAATATTTTTGTATTGTTTGAAGTTAACGTTTTACGTTTCTGTTGTCTTTTTAATCCCTTCCAGGATATAATAAGTTTTTGCTATTATTTAAAAAGTTACTTTATAAAACGTGTTTAAAAATGGAAATTTCAAATTGTCAAATATTTTCAATACCTGAATTTAAATATCAATTCTGTTAAATATTTATTAAAATTTTAAATGAAACAGCACTTGTGAGATCCGAAATAGATGTCTGAAATAATATAGTTTGGGTTTTTGTTTTAGGGATAAATTAAATTAAAATATTTTGTAGATTTTATATATCTGCTTGTGTGAATATTTATTAATGAGTTTGGATGGTTGAGTGGTTGGAGAATGTAGTGGCATTGATGCTCTTCATTTGAACGTTGTTGAACCCTGTTGTGCTAAAGAGTAGGTTGTTTTTGTTTTCTTAGATTAGGACCGGGTGGGGGCCCACATGGGAATTAAAATGGATAAGTGGGTTGCGTAGATTAATTTCTCTTTTTATGAAAGTGGATCACACTGCATGGTAGAGGCTACAGGGAGAAAACCATACGAAATAATATAGATATCTCTATATAAAACAGTTTTGATTTTAAAGATAGGGAATGAAATATATATATATATATATATATATAACATGCAGGAGTTCATTAATATTTGAGATAAATTCCAAAAGGTTCAGCGTGATTGGTTTTGGCAAGAGAATATGTTTTATGATATTATTTGGCTTTGTTTACTGGAAAGAGGTGAATGTATGGAAATTCATAGTAAATGATCTATAACCTTATGTGAGGGTGACTCAATTCCGTCTTTGGGTTCAAAAGGTCAGCTATTCATAACCTTGGTAATAGGTTAGTAATTGTTCAGAGAACAATAGGGTGCCACAGGTTTGTTAGTATTTTTTGTATTGTGGTTGTTATATATGTTTATGCTTGATATGTGATTAGAGCTGTCAATATACCTTTTAGCTCTAAGGCCAATCCTGACCTTTCCTATCATAACTCCAAAAGTCCTATAAAATGGAGTTATGATTAAATTAGGGTCGGATTAGCCCCGTAGCCGTCAACAACGTATTTTTTCTTTTGACCCTGAATTATTCTTTGTTCAAACACTTGCTTAAGAGCTAGCTAGAGCTGTCAATATATTTTTTAGCCCAAGGCCTGCCCTGGCCTTTCCTATCATTTAGTCCATTTTTTTACCCATGTATTAGGGGCTTTTCTAAAGCCCATGACCCCAAAAGCCCCATAAAATGAGGTTATGATTAAATTAGGGTCGGGTTAGCCCCGTAGCCCCCAACAACGTATTTTTTCTTT
Source organism: Vigna nakashimae (assembly GCA_034642375.1). Classification (NCBI taxonomy): domain Eukaryota; kingdom Viridiplantae; phylum Streptophyta; class Magnoliopsida; order Fabales; family Fabaceae; genus Vigna; species Vigna nakashimae. The sequence goes on along the minus strand of CM067762.1, from coordinate 39,139,106 downwards.
TGACCTTGAATTATTCTCTGTTCAAACACTTGCTTAAGAGCTAGCAACCGCAGCATAGGTAGACGACAGTACAAAGTCGACGGAAGACAGCGGCGCATGGTGGACGACAACACAAAGTAGAGTCAACAACAGCTCTTGACGACAACGGTGGTATAGACAACGAAGAAGAATCAAGGTTAGCTTCTTTCAAATACTTTCGTGTTTTTTCTAAAGATTGTTGTGTCTCATTTCATCAATGATTCATAAGCTACCAAATCACTTTTGGAGACCCTTACAGATTCCTTTTCTAAGAATTTCATTTTCCCTTTTTTTATCTAAGCAAGTAACAAAATTGTATGTATAGATATATAAATATATAGTCTCTCCCATCAAAGTGCTAATTGTTGATTATGTTTTGAGAATTTTCAAACAAATGGTGTCAGAAATTGTGGCTTTTAAAAAAAAATTGTTAACTGGTTCCCATAAAGTTTTCTTGGATATTGATTTTGTTTGATAACAGAAAATGCCAAGACAAAGGTCAAGGGTTTAATTTTTTTTTTGTTGAAGGAAAGTATGTAAAAATTTGTTTGTATGCATAGCATTCTTCATTTGCAACTTTGGTGCATGGATATTAGGAAACCAAGTGTCATACAAAATGAACCCACCATTATCTCAGTTGCCCCTTTAGGATTTTGGTGAAAAAAAAATTTCTTCTCAGCTCCCTTCTTTGACAGGTAGGAATTCAATGTAGTGGATCATAAAATTTGTTGAATGAAGATCTCACCTTAAAGGATATGGCTTGGAATATGAAAGAAAAGTTTCAAAAGTATTGGAAGGAGTACAGTATTGGGTTAGCTTTTGGAGCTATTCTTGACCCACGACTAAAAGTTGATTTTATAACATATTGTTATTAAAAATTGGATCCTCTAACCTATGCAGAGAAAACAAAGAAAGTGTTAGAGAAGTTCAAGAGGTTATTTAAAGAATATGTAAAGAATTTTTCTATCCCTGGTGTTTCTTTTTCTCAATCACCTACTGAATCCATCTTGATGTCTCAATTCAATACTAAAGGGAAAAAGTTTAAGAGATCAAGGATTATTTCGGTAAGCATTTTATGTCTAGTGTTCATTTTTTTTCTAGTTTTTCTAGTTTCGTTTTGATAATTAATATGTAATGCATTGTAGGATTTTAAAATGTATCAAAATGAATCAAAATCTATTGTTGGAAAGAATGATATAGATGTTTATTTAGAAGAACCAACAATAGATGACGATGAAGACAGTGAAGCTTTTGATGTGCTCAAATATTGGAAGACTAATGAGAAAAAATTTGCCATATTGTCTATAATGGCTCGAGATGTATTTAGTATTCCTATTACTACAGTGGCATGAGAGTCAGCTTTTAGCAAAGGTGGGCGTGTACTTTCAAAATATAGAAGCTCCATTCTTCCTGAGCATGTGCAAATGTTGATTTGTACTCAAAATTGGCTATATGGATTTTTTGAAAATCCTAGCGGTGAGTGTATATGTTATTATTTTTAAAATTACTTTATATTAAAATGATTAATTATATAGACTAGTTGTTTGATTGTATTTCAATTGCTTGTGATAGATGAAATTGTTGAAGATATTTTTGGTCATGAGAGAATTGATGAGTCTAACCTTTTAGAAGATGTTGAAAGTCTTCAACTTTGAATAAAGGATGTTTCATTTGACTTTGTCTCAAGTACTTCCCTTTCACTCATTTTCTTTTCTCCATGTTGTCACTGATTTGGGCTTTCCAAAAATCAATGAGTCACTCTATGATTAACTGCGTTTGATTGTTTTTGAAGTGAGAATGGTTTGGGAGGGTTTTGGTTCCTCCTGAAATTCTCTTGCTGTAATGATTTATCTATGCAAATATTCATATTTTATGATGCCCTCATAAAAATATCCAAAGAAGTTGAAAATGCAAAAGAATAAAATTGAAAGTTGGTATAGGGGAAGAGATTAAATGCTCTAAGATATCCTCGCATTTGGTGTAGGATTCAACTTCTATGGATAATGCAAATATTTATATTTTATGACTGCTGGAAGTTCATTTTAAGCTAATCTTGATTTAATATTGCCTTATTCTGAAGCTGGAGATGGCTTTTAAAGGAGAGTTTGAAGAAGCCTCAAAAACTTCAAACATCAAGTTCTGTTGCTTGTTGGTTTACCATTTACTTGCATGGATGTGAATATTATGTGGTGTTACAGCCCACATACTTCTTAATGGGACTTTATTGATTGAGTTTCTATTAGTTGTTTTCACTAAACTACAATTCATCTGTTAATTTTTAATATTGCTCTGTTCTAACAGACAGTATGTTTCAAAATATACCAACACATTCTCGAATGGGTAGAAGAGCAAACTTATTGGATAAATTTTCGGTCTCTCAATTTGGGATTTGAAATGGAAACTCTACTCTGTTCATGATTATTGCATGGTATACTGGTATACTTTTGTTGTGTTGATAAAGCTTGCGGAGAAGAAACATCTCTAGATGTCAATGAGCAATGACTCTGGTGTTGTCTTGTACTGAATCTGACAAATGGAACATTGTTTATTTTTATCTTAGTAGTAATTGATGGATGAAACATGGTGATGTTTTTCTCTTGGTACTAATTGACTGCTCCCTGATATCCATGTACCAAGAAAGGATGCATGATTGATTTGACTAGATTTTTTATTCTTTGGTGCCTGCATAATGCCTTGTGTGAGTGATCTGTTTGGTATAATTTGATATGATGATTTTATATTTTTGTACATAAATTTTTGTAAAAAAAAGGCCCATGGGCTGGTCCTGACCTATAGAACTTTGGGGGCTTTTTCAATAAAAGAATTTTTTGGCCCTATGGGCTTTTTTGGCCCCAACCCACATGGGATAGGGCCAAATGTGGGGCTGACTTGACAGTTCTATATGTGATGTAGTGTCTAGACAATGTTTTATAAAGTGATGATTGAAACCTATACTATAGTGATTTAAATTGTAATGTACATATGAATGTGGAGGACTTTCAATAGTGTATCTGCATGTTCTTTACCATGGTTAGGAGAAGGGGTTTTGGTGATCAGTTTAATAAACATATTGTTAATAGGATGTTAAAAGTCCTACTTTGGTAACTAGGCTTTGTTTTGGTAAATAAGATGTAAAAATCCTATTTTGGTAAGTAGGTCCTGTTTTGATAAACAGGAGAGTGGAAGTCCTGCTTTGATAAGTGGGTCCTATTTTGATAAACAGGTTGAGGGATCAGAGTACAGAAAAAATATAGTCATTAGTGGTTATAGCGGTTTCTATAGAAATTGAAATTGTTTTATTATGAGGTGATTTTGATTTAAGTGAGGGTGTAACGAGCTGAAATATTAATTGATACTTTTATATGTTGTTGTAATTCTTATTCTGTTAGCTCATCTTTTTGTGATTGTAGTTTCCATCTTTGATGATCTTATTTATACGAAAACAAATAATAATGCAGAAATTGATACGGATGGTGTTGATACAGTGTTGTGATTTCCATCTACGATGATCATATTTAAGGTTTTGAAACGTTATTTTCTTAAAATAAATTTTGTTAAAACCTTATAATATTTCATAATTGGATTTCGTTATTTGTTTGCACGACTTATTATTATTTTTTTTATAATAACAAGTTTCAAAGATGTCACAATTTTGTTTTAATAAAAGTGAATGTTGTTTTTCACATGTGACTCCTAATTTGGGACGTGACAGCACTACTTATTTAGTCAATTCTTCTTTTTATGTTAATTTATTCAATTATTTTCTATACCTTAATTCAAATATCAATTAGCCAAATTCAAATACTAAATGAAGCAGCTACTAATTTAGTAAATTTTTAAATTCAATATTGACTTAGTTAAACGTTTTTAAAGGGTAATACTTTATTTAAATTTTAATAAAAATATTAATTAAAATATACCTTAACATATAGTTTTTTTCATCACAAACTTTTATTTAAATACGCTGTAAAAATGTTTTACGATTGTCTTACTATCGATTAAGTTTCGTAATTTAATATAGTTTCGTAATAAAGGATCTAGATTCAGAAATAAATTTGTTGATGGTCTCTACTTAGATTAATATTTAAAGTTCAAAAGTGACCTAGAACAAGAAAAAAATTATCATGCTGACGAAAACAAAAAGAGAGATAAATTATGATAAAATATATATTTGAATTAATATCGAGGACCTTGATACTTATATACTGAGTTTTGTTTATACTCTCCATTTAAATTTTGTTTATATTTATTTATATTTATTAAATATAACACTTTATTATTAAAAGAAAGAGTAAATGGAAAATAAGAAAAAAAATTGGATATCAAAATATAATTTTCGTAATATTAAGTCTATATAAGTAATGAGATGTTAAGAAAGATGGTCCCAAAACTTGAAAAGATTGAAAGCAAAGAAGCATAAATAATTAAGAGCAAAGATGACTCAGAAGAAGGTTTTTTCTTTGGTGATATTTGTTATGGCTTATGTTTTAGCCATAACAAGATTGAGTGAAGGTCAACTTCCTGACATGTGTTATGACTATAAACCAATGTTCGTCTCGTGCGTGCCTTATTTGGTTAATCCAGACTTTGGGCCTCTAACTCCAAGATGTTGTGTTGAAGCTGTTCATATGTTTGGAAATGCCAAAGTTCCTTCAGCCATACAAAAGCTTTGTACTTGTCTATTTGCCACTATATCTAACTTAGGGTTTTATCGTCACAAATTGGTACAACTTCCTCAAGACTGTAAGATTAAGCTTTCATTTTCTATGGAAACGTGTATAAAAGGTTAAAATAGTTATTCAACTGGTGAAACCATTCGTTCATAATTGAATGGATAAGTGTTGATGCTTGTAATAAAGCAAATAACTATTTGCAATGACTATTGTTGAAGATCACATCATTATAATATAAAGGCATGACTTTTTATTTATTTATTTTTTCACGCATCTTAATTAAGGGTACTTGTGTGGCTATGTAATAAAACTAATATTGTTTGCAAAAGACAATAATAAAAGAACTAATAAATATTTCTTTTAATGACTCATAATGGAACTTAAGTAGTTAAACTTTGAGTCTGTTTTACCATGTTTTTTGCCATATGCAGACTACTTGTTCATAAAATAAAATAAGATGGTCCCTGAGTATGTTGAAGAGATCCAAATTGTTAACTTCATTTTTTCTTACCATCGATCTAATAGCATATCTATTATGCAGAGAATATAGAATAATTAAAAATATAACTAGATGTTTACATTTATCAGAAATGGTCACCGCATCCTTCTCAAATTAATTTCCTCATTATCTGTCTCATACGCCTTTTATGTGTGCACAGTTCTTAAAAAAATTTAGCACACTTTGGAATCTACTTTATAGAGTCTAACAGAGTTCTTGATTTCCATCTTCTTCTTGAATGTGACCAATTTTTTTTATCCATCACCTTCATTTCATGCTTTTCTTTTGAGGGACAATGCTATCGTTGACGCGATCAAATTAATACCACTAAATTATAACAATTTCAGTATTGTTAAGATAGTAGTCAAAAAAATATAAATGGTAAATTGAATCCTAAGTCGTCTTCCAATGAACACGAAATTAATTCTTAACAAATTAGTTCTTATAAAAACTATACAAAAAGGTTAGTAAAACAAAAACAGTAAAGAACAAAATAACAAAAGATAGAAAGAAATAAATTTATAAAAAGATTTAAAAAGATAAAAACAATGATAAATAAAATAGGTTGATTTCATTGTTTTTTCGAAATAGGATTTGTTTTGGGTCCTACAAGAAATATTGAAATTATATACGGATTATTATATACGGATTTAAATCCGTATATAATTTAACTATTTTATACGGATATTACATACGGATTTTAAAAAAAATTATATACAGATATTATATACGGATTTTCCGTATATAAATTGTATACATAGAGTTGGCTCGTGGCAGCGGGAAAATTTCAGAAGATACCTGGAATTCTATTATCCGTATGTAAGTAGAATGAAGTATATTATATACGGATTTCAAAAATAATTTTTAAAAAAAATGTATTTTCATTAATTAGAAGCTGAAACCTATCATTCATCCCTATCGAACCGTGGAGCTACTGTCTCGGAAACCTCGAGCTATCTCTCTCGTCGAACCCACGAGTCCTTTCTCTCTCGAACCCTGGAGCTGTCGCCGTCCCTCTCTCGAGCCGTCTTCGCTCTCCCTCTCCCTCTCTCAAGCCCTCTTCACAGTCCCTGTCCGTCGTGCTCTGCTTCGGTGTCCTCTCTCTCTGTCGAAGTGTCCGTCGTGTTCCGGCGTTCACCAAACATTCTCCTTGTTCGTCGGGTGTCGTAGTTGGATGCTGAAGGAGTATATTCATCTGGTAAGTAAACCCTAATCCTAATGCTTAGTAATCGATGAAATCGTTAATCGCGAACCCTAATCTTTTTCGTTGTTTGTTTTATTTGACACATTTGTGCTTGGTCTCGCAAGCCGTGGTTGGAGTGTTAGGAAGCATTGATTGAGGCTAGTGTTTGGCGGTTTAAGAAGATTGTTAGTGGTATGTAGGACTGAGACATATACCATTTGATTATGAAGGCCCTTAGTGAAGGAACCAAAGGTGAGTGAGTTCCTTTGCCTTTTGAAGTTTCTTAGATGCAGAAAAAATTGTTTGTACTGTGTTCTTTTGCTTCATTTGCTTAATAATATGTTGTTATGGGTTTTGCTTCTTCTGCCAGATTTAGATCCATCGTGGTGATATAACCGCCTTTGGTTATTTGCCTGTATAGAGAAATTGAATGCTTTTCTAATGTTTATGACGCAATGTGTTTGTAATTAATGAGTGTATTAAATTTTTTTTATAATAAAAATTATATGCTTTGGCCTGCACTGGATTGTGTAGTTCGCTGTTGATGGGGATCCGTTAATTACTCCGTTTGATTCTTTGTGATGTGTGTGCATGAGGTGTCATATGTGTTAAGATGCTGATGGGCAGGAATGTGGTCAAGATATTTCCAGTGCTTTGTTAAATATTGCCAGTGCCTATGGTTGTCATGAATCCTGACTAACAAGCTCTCCCAAAAATTGGAGTTTCTTGAGATATATTAGTTGATTCGAAATAAAAAGAAACTGCATAACTCTATATGACTAATACAACTTCCAAGCACATGCACATAATGCTATCTGTCGCCTCCAATGACCAACCAACCTTGATAGTGGATATTTCAAAGTCATTGGAGTTGTCTACCAAAATTCAATTTGTGTTATCTTTAATAATAAAATAAATACCATACAACACTAATATGAACTGTTGTTGAAAAAACTGTAACAATAGAAGGGGTGAGCACAATATCTTCCTCTGATTCAGTCTTTGACTCAGCCATTATAACCTCAAATATCTCAATAGCATTGATTATGGCATGATTACCTTCCTTTGGCTTCAATTTTATTGTTAGAGTCCTCCCATTAACAGAAACATTAGTATTAAGCACAAGGGCGGTATAAATATCCCCACTCAATTCTACAATGTCAACATGTTTGAATGCAAGATCACCATTTATTTCAATATCAAAAATCCTTTGCCCCACAGTAGTCACTGAATAATCAATCTCTGCAAAATGTAACCAAACAGAATAGTTTCTGTTGGGATCCACCTCTAATGTATATGTTAAATCAGGCTGATTATTAGTACTAACAAGCGCTGACTGGTAAAGAGTTTCTGGATAGAAGTTTGGCGGATGTGAAGCATGTTTGATTCTAGGTTCAACAGATCTAGGTTGACTAGACTCTGAATCCTCACCAAAAGTTTTAATGCTTTGGCAAAACCTGTCCCCTCCCCAGGGATCCCCTGCATAATCTACGTCTAAAGAAGAAGAACCTGTCATTCTCCTCCACTTTTTCTATCAATATTTCAATCTCATTCCTAAAGAAGAACCTCTCGACAGTGTTGATGGTGATGCAACAGTGTTTTCAACATCAACAGCAAACAAAGAAACTTACATGCTTAAAAGAAGATGTTATCTTTCTTCTAATTTCCCTGTAACATTTGAAGCAAAACATTACTTGTCTATGTGCTGGATGCTGCTGTCTTACGGCCTCTCCCTTTCTTTTGTGTGGATGCTGAATCGTGTGAGCTCTTGGACTTGCTGTGTGCTTCTTCAAAATGGAAGGTGTATGTGTTGAAAAGTGGTTGGTGAAGGGGCCGTGAACTCTTCAGACCATCCAGCATTTTTGTGCATGTGAATGTGGGGTGGAGCTGCCTGTCAATTAACTATGTGCTCTCCACTTTCTTCCTTGGTCTGTCCTATATGTGGGTGGCTTCCTTGTCATCATGTACTTTGTTTCAGCCAAGAAAAGAGGTCATTTCCTTTCCATTAATTCCACACTGCCCCCTTCTTCTTTCACGTATCAAGTCTCTCATTTCTCCAATAATATAGGGCTTTCCATGTCACAAAGGGTCCTCCACTTATTGTTTTCAGCCGTGTGTTTTTGTCTCCTCCCATGTGCACTTTTGAATTAAAAAAACAAATGAATGCCCATCATTCACTTGCTGCACCTCCACTTGTATAAATATTTTATATTGAGTCATATGAAGTGTCGTGTGCTTGCTGCGCAATCCATATGCTTTCTCACTTTCCGTACAGCCCATGTGAGCTTCCAAATTCATTCTTAATGCTAGTGCTATTTTTGGTGGTGGCCGTGTGTGTTACAAAATGTGGCAGCTGCATTCCATCTCCAAATTAAAATTCGAACATGCATGTCTTGTCCGTGAGCTGCTTTCTTCTTTCGTGGAAAATTTTTTCAACCGTGGCTCCCACTCCAAGATGTTGTCTGTGTGCTTCTTTCTTGACACCACTTGCTTGCTGAATCACCATGCTTCCCACTGCACCTCTTCAGCCGTGTCCTGTGATGCTCCTGGACGTGCAAATCACATGTTTACTGGACTACCTCCTACGTGCTTCCAAGTGCAGGCCGTGATGCTGCTATATAACATGTGGACCTCTATTTGTCTTCTTCTCCATCGTGAAAGTGGCTGCTCCAAATTGCTGGACCGTGAAGACTCCAACGTGGGTGGCTGCACCTTCCATTTTCGTGCTCTCCTCCCAGCTGTTACAGCCCTCTCAACGTGTTGGATATGATGCTGCCCACGTGAACTCCTCTCCAACCGTGATAGCATCTCAAGCTTTCTCCTTCTCATTCATCCAAAATCCAAGACCATGGGTGCCACTTCTTTTTCTTCTTTCTTCTCCCGTGAATCACCTTACACTTTCGTCCAGCTAGGCCGTGAAATTTAGCACCGCTCCTTCCACCGTGCAGCACCTCAGATTTCTTAGCTTCCAGCCGTGAGGTTCTTTTCCAATTGAAGACCTTGCTGCAACGTGCCTATGATGTGTGCTTCCACCAACACTCCAAAAAAAAATATCCTAAAGCTTCTCTTTTATTCCATGTGGGCCATCACACCTTTCACCTCTTCCTTCTTTACGTGAGCTGCCAAAAACAATAAAGAAAACCGTGAAGTGGTGGGCCCTTTTTATTGTTCACGGCTTTACTACATTCTCTTTAAGACAAACCAAAATTCTCCAATCCTATGTGGCACTCCTACTTTTTGTTCCATATATGCTTGCCAAAATGAGTTTGCCGTGTGCACTTCATCATGGAATTCCAATGTATTGGCTTGTCAAAATGAATGGCCGTGAGCTTCTTTTGCTTGGTGGCTCCCTTGCCAAAATTAATTTTCCAATGGACCTGGAGAATAAATCAATGCAGTACAATTTCTTCCATGTAAATAACACAGTGTCTGAATTTTCTTTCAAATGTCCTAAATTATACTTCCAAAATTTTTCCTGCAATTACTAATACAAATAATTAGTTCAAATAATTCAAATTAATCAAAATAAGAATTTCTGATCAACTTAAGCACAATTAGCAAAAACAGAAAAATACTGGACAATTAAGCATAATTTCCTGATTAATTTTAGCACAATAAACTAAGTGAAGTGAAGAAAATAATGACTCATCAATCATCCTTTCTCCATGTGCTGAACTCCTATACTTCCACATGTGCATGACCAATTTTGGCTCCCAAGGTCGTGCTCTCCATATTGATGCTTATGGGCTGCCTTCTGAACAAGTGATTCTTTCATGTCATCATGCATCATGCCTTACTTCCCACTTTCACGTGGTACTGGATGGTGGACTGGTTTGATCAATGCGCACCCATTAGTTAAACTTTAATTTCTACTATATACAGGTCTAGGTTAGGAAAAAGAAAGTTTTCATGTATATATTAGTCTTGAAAGTAAAGTGTAAATACATAGTAGACCTATTTTAGTTTATGTAATTTCTTTGAAGCTTACTGGAATAAAAAATAGCAGAGAAAAAACTTACCTTACTAGTAGTGTTTATTTTAAATGTTAATCATTTGATGTCATGAATTAACTTCTCTTTTTTGTTTTGTATAGTTATTCCTTGCTTGTTAACTGTAATAGATCCTTATAGCTCATGCTATATAATCTTTGGTGATAACGAATTCTCATTTACACTATCAATTTCATTTCATAAAAATATTTTTAAAATGGGAATAAAATCAACAAGTTTTAGTTTTAGATGATATCTTATCTTTATTTGAGACTAGGAGAAAACCCATTTGATGTTAACACTAGTTTTGACTAGTTTGCTCTCAAATTTGGTATCACCACTGATTTTAAGTTTCTCTTATTCCAGTACTGTTTTGAGAATTTTATTATCTTTCTTTAATGATGTATGAACCCCCAATTACCCCATTCCATGCATTTTACATGTTTTGAATCATTAAGCACATTTCAGCCTACCTAGAGTTAAGAATTTTATTCTGTATTAATTTTTTTTATATATTCTTTGTACTAACTGTATCCCATTATAAAATTTCGGTTTTTAAACCTCATGGTTATTATTAATATTTATTCATTTAACAGGAACAATTTGTTGCAAAATTTTCTCAAATAAGATCTGAGACTGCATCTGTTGGTGTGTCATCATCTTCTCTTCTAGACCCTGCGGAGGAGGAAAGATTGAGAAACCGATGTTGGTTAGAGGCTGCTGGTGGAAGATACAAGGGACGCGTATATGGCATTGGAAATGTCAGTTCCCAAGATGACTGTGTCGATAGTTACATCCAACAGACACAGGCATCTTCTTCTGCTCAACAACAAAATTTACAAGAAATTGTTAATCTCAAATCGCAGTTACAAGAATATGGTCAGCAGCTTCAAAAGTTTGAAGGCTTTATTGGCGTCCTCTTGCCATTCCTTCCGCCTTCAGCAGCCGCAACTGCACAAGACTTTTTAAACCTTCAAAATCCTCAACTTCAAAATGAAGTACCCAATGATGTCCAACCAGAACAGCAACCTCCAGAAGAGCAACCACCACACCAGCAACCGACAGATGAACAAGCAGAAGATGGAAATGATTATATGCATTATTAGGCATTTTATAGAACTTATTTCCATTATTGTTGAACTTATTTAGAAGCACAATCACAATCCGTTTATGAACTTATCTGATGTTTATTCTTGCACTTATATTGATGTCAACAATATTTATGTATTTATATACAATGTTTCCTTTATGGATTAAGTATATCTGAAAAGCTTTATGGATTTATATATGTGAATGTGCAATGTATAATGTCCAGGATTGCTTATATCAATTGTGAATGTTCACTATAATGTCCAGGTCTGTTTGTATATTGTGTATGGGAAACTGCCATGTATAGAATATGTATTTAGCTCTGCTTAAAGCATTATATACGGATATATCCGTATATACTGTCCTTATATAAGTTATATATGGAAATTACATAGGGATATTATATACGGATTTTACATACGGATATTATATATGGATTTTACATACGGATATTATATACAGATTTTACATACGGATATTATATACGGAATTTACATACGGAAAAATCCGTACATAAATTATATAGGGATAAATCCGTATGTAAAATCCGTATATAATATCCGTATGTAAAATCCGTATATAATATCCGTATGTAAAATCCGTATATAATATCCGTATGTAAAATCTGTATATAACTTATATACGGATTTATCCGTATATAACCGTAGCTACGACGGTATTATATACGGATTTTTGCCCGTATGTAATCCGTATATAACCAAGTTTTATATACGGATTTTAGGTGTTATATACGGATTTTGGCTGTATGTAATGAACTTGAACGTCAAAGTGTCTTTGAGCATCGAAGTGTCTTTGATAGGTACCCATCCACACAATTTGGACAAGGAGGAGAGAGAGTGAATAACATAACTTGGATGATGGAGGACCATTAGGAAGCTCATCCAGCCTTTAGGACAGCTTGGAGTGCTTTGAGTAAGGAATCTCAATCCCCAACCCGAAACAAGATTCATCATTTATTATCTAAAGGTTATTGTTCAATAAATTATTTTCTTGGATTTATTTAAGGCCTACAAAACAATGCAAATTTATTTAGTAAAGTAAATCTTCTTAAGATTTAGATAAGGAAAGAACTTTTTATTAAAAGTCATTATTCATCTTCCCTTTCTTAGTCTTAGTATAAGTTGATATTTCTTTGGATGAAAGTCCTTAAAGGAGTTGCCATCACCTAGTTTATGGTCACTGGTTAGGGTCATAGGTGTTGAAAAACTAACCTTGTGGATGACATGGATTGGTATTGATAATTGATTTTGAATGGGTATTGTTGGAAGCCACAACAAGTGCATGAACCACTGTAGTTCGACATTCATAATGTGTCGATAGTCAAGTCTAAGTCAGGTCAGGTTTAGGATGTTTTGATTTAATTATTACATATGAATTATGTGTGATGCGTGATGTGTTAATGTATTTATTGTTTGTTTTTTTATCTAACTTACCTTTGCTTTTGTGTTGTTTGTCTTCGGGTATGTTTTTTTTTGCGATGATCATCTTAATGGTGTGAGTTTAGGGAGACATCTCTCCAGTTGTCTCAGTGTGGGAACATATATAGCTTTTGAAATTATTCAAGTGTCACTAGTAAAAAATGGGGCTACTAACACGCCCATTATGCTTCGGTTGGTCAGAAACCGAAGCATAAAATGGGGTGATGGCATTTTTGAAATTATTGGGGAAGTATATGCCTCAGTTCTATCTTAACCGAAGCCATAAAGCACCTACAGCCTCGATTACAAGGGCAACCGAGGTCATAAAGCTCACGAAAGTTGCCAAGAAAAGACTTTTCAGTTGACAAATATCTTTGTGCAAGGTTTTTGGCCTCGGTTATCCTCGGAACTGAGGCCAAACCCCCCTGCTCCACTGACATTTTCATTCTTGAAAGGGGGCTTTGGCCTCGGTTCTCCTTGGAACTAAGGTAAAAAAGGTTAATTAAAATTGCAAAAAATACAATTTAATATAATTTTTGAATTTTTTTCTGGGCATTTTAGGCCTCGGTTCTTTATAGAACCGAGACAGTAGAGGCTTACTGCCGCAGTTGAAAAAATAATCGAGGTAATAACAAGCATTTAGGTTTAAATTTCGCGAATAGAGGTATTTTTAAACAAAAGGCCTTCATTTCGGTTTAAATTGTGTCGTTGCTCTCTCTTGCCCTTGGGGTTCTCTCCGCCAATGTTTTGTTCTCTTCTTCACTCCTTTGTCGCGACTTCACAAGAAGGGGGAAACACCCATCTTCATCTTTTTCTTTTCTTCTTGTTTCATTTCGCCTCGTAGTGAGGGAGGTGCGAAATTTCTTTTCCTCTTCTCCAACTCTAGTTCATGTTTCGCATGGAGGGAAGACTCCCTTTCGCTTCTCGGTGTTGGCTCAACTTCAACAAATTAGGTGAATCTTTCTTTCTCGCGATGTAGTAGCAGCGGCGCCTTCGCTAGGGTTCATGTTCTAGTGTTTTCGCGGCGAAGGGAATTCGCGTCTAACTCCAGCACGAAGTTTAGGGTTTCTGACCTCGTACTGATTTGGGATTTTTTTTTAATTTGATTCTTGCGTTTTGAGGCTAGGGTTTTGGATTACGATTTGGAAATTTGGGGTTTCTATGCTTGCAAAATTTTCTTGTAATTAGGGTTTTAATTGTTCTGGTTTTGGGAATTTCTGTTTGAGTTGGGTTTTTTTTTTAAATTTCATATAAGAGCACGTGATTTAAAAATAAATAAATAAAGGACTTTGGCATCAGTTCTAGCCTGAACTGCTGCTATATACCCATGTTATTACCTCAGGCGCAGAAGAACCGAAGCAGAAATCGAGGCCAAAAGTCCCTACCTTTTTACCTCATCTGTATATGTCTCGGTTCGAAAACTGAAACGTTTTATCAAAAACAACCGCTTTCGTTTTCCTTTGTTGCACTAGTGTGTAGATAATTCTTTTATAAGAAATCTCAAGTTTCTTTAGTAAGTTATCATCTTTGTAACCCTTATTTCAATGGTTTTATACCACTAAATTGGGATGTTACATGTAAAAATATCATGTTACTATAATATTTTATTCCTACACATAAGGAGCTAAATAAAAATATCTAAATAAAAATATTTGTAAATAAAGAACTAAAATAAGATATATGTGTATTCAATATTTAGTAAAAAGCTACATCTCAACCCATCAAATATCTTCATCTTATTAATACATTTATTCACATCTACACCCATTAAATTTAGGTTGATATATCTATCTCAGGTCTATCTTCACATAAATATATTTTACTTTATCTATTTGTGAACATTTTTATACATACCCATATGTTCATAGTACACTTTTATGATTCCTATACACTTGAGTCTTGTTGGTGAAGTTAAGCATAATACTTTCCTCTCATTTGAGTAGTACTGTGTACATAACTTTTCTTAACAAAAAGTCTTCATCTTAAAACTACTGGGCAAAATCAGAGCATCACTTCAATATAGCCTACTTTAAAGAAAAGGACTGATCATATGACAAATACCATAATAAAGGTGAAAAGATCGATACCAAGCCTTATATTTGGTTAAAGCCAAAACAAAAACGAAAAAGCCATTAGTATCTTTTTGGTTTTGTTTTTGCTCAAACTTGTGCTTTAATATATGCATCGTGGTTGCCATGCTAGAAATTTTCTTCAATACCAAGTCATCGCTATCTACAAAGAGTGGTAAATTTTTTGGGTTTTATGTATAAACAGAACTACAATATTCTTAACTTTTAACGAATAAATAAGTTACATTATATAAGCAGAATTTTAATAGGATTATATATGTTGAATAGGAAAATAGAAAATTATATATCATAAAGGCACACTATAGAAAATTTTATAAGCTGGAAAGTGGTAATGGTATATATAACAGATAACTAATTCAATATATAATTTAATAAATAGTATGATAAATTTAAAAAAAATAGTTTGAATGGAATAATTTCTCTAGAACAAATAGAAAATTCACTAGAAAGCATACACGTGAATAGAAGTGGGGGATTTAGTGTTATAAAAGAAGGTTTGAGTTCCTCTTATAGTATCTTACACCTAGTTAGCTCCCATTTCAAGTCTATCATCATCCAGCAGAATGAGTACAATTGGTGAGTCCAATTTATAGAATGTAGATGAAAACATTCACAAACTATATAGTTCTAATGTTTCCAAATTCTGCATGATATTATTATAGGTTATTATGTTTGATACTAAATTTTGTTTATGATAATTCAACATAAGAGAAATCTCCACATTATAATTTTTCTACTTTTCCTCTATATTTGATCAACTTACATATTTTCTAAATATTCATACTCAGTCTATTTTCCTGATTTAAATCTGTAATGTAAACATTGATGTGATTCTGATTCCACTCTCACCAAGATCTACACTCTGTATATCTAGAATCACCACCGAGACTAGTTTCTCAAGAATCAGAGTCAAGATTGATTTCTCAAGAATCATCAACTATAATTGAAGGAACAGAAGAAGTTACAAATGGGGATGAGATATCACTGTTCCGAGGGTGCGTATTGGAAGGAAGATGGGAGTTCGTCATTCCTGCATACAGAAACGAGAGTGAGTTTCACAAAATCAGAATCAACGAAAGCAGAGGCACTGCACTGCATGTTGCAGTGAATGATGGGAAAGTGGAGCTTGTTAAAACTCTCGTTGGAGCAATATTGAATCACGAAGGGAGGGAAGTGGTGAGGGATGACAGTGCACTGAGATCAACGAATGAGAGAGGTGACACTCCTTTGCACCTTGCAGCCTCAAGAGGGTTCATTGGCATGTGCATGTGCATCATTGGTGAAAATGGTGAAAGGAAGGATTTGATTAGGGTTATGAACAACAGGGGTGAAACACCTCTTTTCAGGGCTGTTCTCACATGCCAAACAAAGACCTTTGTGTACCTTTACAATGTTTCCAAAGATCTAGATGTTCCTCTTAGGAACTCTGATGGAGACACCATCCTTCACCATGCCATTTGGAGAGAATTCTTGGGTAAGCAATTCTCTACTAACATTCTTCCGTTCAAATAATATTCGTGAGGTGTTGTTTTAAAATTCTATTATAGTTTTGTTTTTAAAAATTGTTTAAAAGAAAATTAAGGAAATAATATATATTTAAATTATTTTTATTGAATATAACATTACTAATAGACTGGCGAGGCAGATTTGAGTGTGATAGTAAATGAGGTCGAATTTTTTATATTTAGATTTTTAATTGTTGGAGTTGTCTTGAATATTGTTACCACTGAAAACAAATTTATTAAATTTAGATTTTTTAATGAGGTCGAGTTGACTTGTCGAACTAAACGAGATGAGTTGTGTCTGACTGTCATGATGTTGAAAAGATCTTCTTAATCCATTTTTTCTTTTGGACAGTTAGGTTGACCTGCCAAACTCGACTATTTTTGTGATCCCTATGTAAACTAGACGAACTGAAACATTAATAATTCATAATATTTTATAAATTATCGGTATGTTTGAAAAAACACTTCTCAATGTTTTATTTAAACTGTTTTTGAAGTTTTCCATGTGCAATCATACTCTTCGACCTTTTTATTTTATTTTAAAAGTAAAATATGAAAATAATTTTATGATGCAGATCCTAATGGTTTTAAATGATTTGTATGTGTGATTGGTAGATTTGGCTATTATAATAATTCGTTGTTATCCTGAACTTGCGAAAACGCGAAACAAAGATGGAGCCACAGCTCTCAAAGTTCTTGCTTCTAAACCTTCAGCTTTCAAGAGTGGAAGCAATCTCCCATGGTGGAAGAAAATTCTATATTATGGTAAGAAGTTATGGGTGGTGATTAAGCTCATAATTAAGGTTTTTAACTAATAGTTATACTTTTATATATATTTTATACATTCTAATTAAAATACATCCTTTCAACATGGCTAGCGTAGTACTAGTTGGGATTTTAAATTATAACAGGAAAAAATATTGAATATTTTATTTCAAACTATTAACTAATCTGGTCTATTTTGAAAATTAAGCAACTCTAATTAATGTTACAAATTTTTATCCTCAATTTTTTTTATCTATCACTGTTTTTTTTTTTTACAAATTTAATTTTCCTTAATGTCATAAAAGCATTGAAGTCAATTTAAAATTCTAAAATCAGTCTTATTAATTTATCCTCTTTTCCAATATTCATCTCATAATTATTACACTTTTTATTGTTTTTTTTATTCAATTTCATATTCCATATATAAATTTCAACATTAATTAACTTAAATAGCGATTTTAATTTTTTTAAAATTATTAATATATAAAGGCTTATGAAAACTAAATTTGCGATCATTTTGAAAGTAAATATACTTAATTATGTAAAAAAAAAACTTAGATAGTGAAAAAAATATGCATGTTAATGTAAACCAGAACAAATCAAAGATTTAATTAATCAAAAAAAAAACAAGAACCCTATAAAACTTATATTTTGGAAGATTGAAATAACATTTAATTGATTTGTTATTTAGGTTAAACCCACGTCAAGACACATTTTTAATACTGTTTCTATTATGTTTCATGTCAAAGGTATTCTTGTAGAACCTCTAGATGTTGAAAAAGCTATAAAGTTCTACATGGAGAAAGTTGAAGTTGAGGACCATGAACAAAAAGGTAACTTCGGATTAATATTCAAACGTTATAATAGTCTCTTTAATTAACTCTCACTAATCAACGCATGGAAGTGAAATTAAACATTATTTTCAATTTTCCCCACATTTATGATCTTACGAGTATTAGTTACCAATTTATTTTAAACTCAAATACACTAGTAAAATAAAGGGATTAGAAATAAAGGGATTAGAAAGCACCGTATAGGCTTTGGTTTTAAAGAAACCAAAGTGTATAGATCTATATGTCTCGGCTGCCCCGACATCGATGCCTAAAGTCCGCTACTGCCTCGATTCTAAGCTAAACCGAGACATAAAACTCTGCTCCATACCTGCTTCGCCTGCCTAGATGGGATAGCTTTGCCTGCTAGCTGTTCTGATGTACAGCTACTGCTTCGATTGTACTTAGAGCCGAAGCATAAAAGCATAAAAGGCTTGCAATTCGTATTTCCACACTGACCGAGGTGATGATGCAACTTTTTTTATTTTTGTCGATTCTTTGCGCCTCGGTTACATTGCTGACCGAGGTAGTAACGTTTGTTTACGCCTCGGGTGTTGGAAGACCGAGGCAGTAAGCTGTTTAAATCGTCCGCGAAACAGAACCACTCTTCTCTCATGTTCATCTTCTTCTCAGAGCGAAACAGAACCACTCTCGTGTTCATCTTCTTCACCACCGCCAAGTGCTTTGGTCGTTTTCTCTGCAACGTTTGGAGCGCACCTTTGCTTCCATCTCCCTCGGTCTCGCCTCCCTCCCCTCGGTCTCGCCTCCCCTCGGTCTCGCCTCCCTCGCTCTCGCCTCCCCTTGCTCTCGCCTCACCTCGCTCTTGCCTCCCCTCGCTCTCGCCTCCCCTCACTCTCACTTCCGTCGCTCTCTCGCTCTTTCGCTGGCTCGCTCTCTCGCTCCGTCGCTCCCTCGGTCTCGCTCTCTCTCTCCGTCGCTCTCTCGGTCTCGCTCTCTCGCTTCGTCGCTCTCTGCCGCTTTGGGTAGCTGCTTCGGGTTTCAGGCAGCTGTGACCGTCGCCAGAGAGCTTTTGACCGTAGCTGCTTCGGGTTTCAGTAGAGTTTTGCATTTGGTTTGTGAGATTTTGTTTTGATTTGTTGAATTGAATCTGAGAACAACATCTTCCCTCTTGTTTTGATTTTGTTTTGATTTGTTGAACAACTATATTGTAAGAGCGATGCATGTAATTTTCCCCAAATTTTACCTTCATTTTACTCTTATTTGAGAACAACATCTTCCCTCTTGCTTTGGAATCAAAAGAAAAAAAAGATTGGTTTGTTTATGTGTTTATCTGAGAACAACATCTTCCTGCTTCGGGTTAACTTGCTTTCTTTTTATTAAAAAAATTGTGTGTTTGGGAGCTTGAGCAGAGGCATAAGATCGCAAAAAAAAAAGGACCATACTGTCTCGGTTCAGCCTTCAACGGAGGCAGTAGAGGGAGAGAAACAATTTCGGTTCTAATAACCGAGGCCTAATCGTACCATTTTATGCCTCGTTTCAAAACCGAGATATAAAGTCTACCACTTTTTACTTCGTTTGAATATACCTCGGTTCAGAAACCGGTGTCTATCAGCGAAAATAACCGCCGTCATTTCCTCTATCTGTACTAGTGATAGATTCATACATGAATAATACAAATAATTAATTAGTTCCTTAATTTCCCATTTTATTGGTATTTAATTTTCTATATTATTGTAATTTTAATTTTAATTTATGCATTTGGTTAACTATATTATTTTCTTCTGTATAGGTTCTGAAAATCATTTCACTTATCATTTTTAAATAATTGTAATACACGATAAGTTCCACATACAAGTTAGAATAAAAAATTAGCATCACTTGTAGATTATATGTAATGAAGAGAGATAATTATATTCCTATTATGTCTGGTAATTAACGTTGACTAAGAAATAACTTTTTTTTATCATATAGAAGTATATTATATGGAAAATGACACTTGAACAACCATTTTTGACAACATTTAGACACGCGTACACGTGTCAAAATCTGAGTGGTCTATTTTCATTTAATTTTTTCAACTGGACCACTCAGATTTTGACACGTGTGCGCGTGTCTAAATGTTGTCAAAAATGGTTGTTCAAGTATCATTTTCCATATTATATATATACAAATCTTAGTATCGTAGTTCTCTTATTCAGTGAACCATATTACACAGAAGCAGCCTCTGATAGGGATCAAATCTCTTATAAGACCCTCTAACTAAATCTTTCTGTCTGAGAGATCAATCTCTTTCACCTTCATTTTTTCAATCACCTCTTTCAACATTATTTTGGTTATCTTCTATACCTCCAACACTGCCGGAAAAAATATTCATCCAGTTATTTTCTCTTGACATATATTTTGTAATTCATATTGATAGAAAACAATCTAATTTGAAAATAATATTTATTTGTATTTGTTCTAGTCAAAAGTATAGAATATGATTAGTTAAAACACTTTTATTTCCCTCTTTTCCCGAGTTCCCTTTATTTCCTACTCCAGTGACCTCCATAATTCTTGCCAGCCTTCAAAATCTAAATCCAGAAGAAAGTAATTATAAAAGAGCATGCACAAGAGAAAAAAGAAAAAAACTATGGATAATTTCAAATTCTTAGTCATTTTAGATATTATTTGTAATTATCTAATTATTACTATGATAAGATTATTCTCATAATAACTTTCTAATTTATTTTATTTTTTTTTCTTTCTAAACAATGTAGTTTTATGATAAATATTTTAAATTTCTTATAAAAATAAATTATCTGTGCCTTTTAGGAATACAAAGTTAATGGATTTTCGACTCTATTATTTACATAGAGACTATAAGTAAAAGAGTCAACATACATAATCACTTCAACTTAAATTACATGTATTTAATTTTAGTATAAGATTCAGGTATTTTAGTGAGAATACAGTCGGAAAATGAAGCCAAGAAAGCACAGATTTTCATGGAACGAAAATATGCCACATCTGTTCGATTTGTAAAGAGTGCTGTTCGATTTGCCTTCAAAATTCTCAGTCTTTCAGGATTGGGTGTCACTGCACAAGGTACATTATTCTCAATCATTTTTCTGTGTCTTTATGTCTTTATGATCATATTACCTCACTTTGTTTAAATTGAGATAATATTCTCATTGCATGAACATAACTTTGAAGACTTGAAAGCAATAAAGAAGACAAGGCAGAAACACAAATGGGGTCGTCAGCTCTTGAATATTTTTATGCAGAGACCTCATGAGTCGTACATGGGAATTGGTGGGGGTCCACCATTCATGACATTTGACAGAGGAGACAGGAATTCGGTTCAAATTACCCAACAACAATTGCAAAGTAAGTAATAATCACTTCACTGTGATAAGTCACAAGAAAATAGAGCTTTTTAATATTAGTCAAAAGTTAATTTTGCTTATCCATGTTCGTTATTTAAATATTTGGTCCATCTCTCTCTTTCTCTGTATACATGCAGTGGTGGGTGCAGCTAGCTCAGGGCAGAATCAACAAGAGAATACTAGAACAGAATCTGCAGCAAAAAATGAGGAAAAGGAAACAACATTTGTGTCGGTGGCGAAAGCTGACATAGTCGACCTTGTGAACGAGCTTCGAAACAAAGTACCAAGTGCCCCACATGACCGTACCCCCCCTGAGAAGGACAACCTGCTGGTTGTGGCAATGAAGAACTACAAAAACAAACTTGGAGAACACCACGTTGACAAGAAGGAGACTGCCTTTTTGACTGCTGCAAAAAACGGCATTGTGGAAATTGTGTTTGAACTTCAATCCAAAATACCCAGTGCTGTGCATGAAACCAACTCCAACAACGAAAACGTGTTGCTTGTGGCAGTGAAGAACAGACAGACCAATGTTGTTGAGGTGTTGAGGAAGTTTTTGGATAAGGAACTGTTCGATAGCTTAATTTTGGAAGTGGATAACAGGGACAACACTGTCTTGCATTTGGCTGCAGGCACCATTGCCAACACTGAAAGAACTTGGCAGATTGCTGGTGCCGCCATGCAAATGATGTGGGATATCAAGTGGTATCAGGTATGCGCATGTTTTGATCTTCATAATATTATCCAGGCCAATCCTTGCACATTCAGCACACACCTATGTATACATACATTGCATGATCATGCATGCATGCATTGATGCAGTACGTGAGAGCCCTGGTGCCAGAACATTTCACATTCAGAACGAACAAAGATGACAAAACCGGTGGGGATATCTTCAAGCAGAAGCACAAAGACCTGGTGAAGGAGAGCTCGGAGTGGCTGAAGGAAACCTCCAACTCCTGCTCGGTGGTGGCTGCCCTAATCGCTGGCGTCTCTTTTGCCACCTCGAGCACCGTGCCTGGCGGCACCGACAAGGGAAAGCCGGAGCTGGAAGGGCATCCGGCTTTCGACGTGTTCGCCATCGCGTCCCTGATCGGGCTCTGCTTCTCAGTGACCGCCCTGATCATGTTCCTGGCGATCCTGACCTCCAGGAAACAGGCGCAGGACTTCCGGAAGAGCTTGCCATTGAAGCTCCTGTTCGGCCTGAGCTCTCTCTTTGTCTCCATTGCTTCCATGCTGGTTTCCTTCTGCGCTGCGCATTTCTTCGTGCTGAAGGACAAGTATAAGAACATCTTGTTCCCTGTCTACATTGCCACTTGTTTGCCTGTCACTTTCTATGCAGTGGTGCAGTTTCCTCTCTATGCTGATCTGCTTAAAGCCATTTTCAAGAAGGTCCCACAACCAAGTATTACCAGCAGCCAATTTTAGAGGACTTTTTCTTCACTCCGGATTTTCCATTTGGTGTATCCTCTGTTATGCTTTTATAATAAAGTGATTTTGATATAATAACTTCTTTTAATATATTTAAAATATATTTTGAAGGCAGAAAATATAAACAACATACAAAAACTCATCAATAACTAAAATTTGTTTTTCTTTTAATACTCCTTATGATTATCAGACGGTCTGCACGCTTGATCATTAAACGATCTTCATGCTTAGTTTAAACAATCTTACGGTCTTGCTTCTATTTCTCTGTTTTTCTTTTTCTCTTCCTCCCTTTTTATATGTATGCTCGTCGATTGCGCTTTTACTTCTGTACACTTTCAACATATTTATAGTCAGATTTTTGGTTTCTTAGTGATGTGCTTTCTCTATTTTCTTTTCTTCTTATTTACGTGTGATGGAATCAAAACACTTTGAAAACGGATGAACTCGAATAGAAGGTCGAGATGAAATGGTTCATGGTAAAGATCAAGACACATCGATTCATATTAAAAGTCAAAACAAATCAGTATGAACCAAAAGTCGAAATAACCTGATCTAGACCGAAGGTTGAGATGGACAATCCTAAACCAAAGGTCGAGATGATTGAGAGGAGCTGAAAGTCAAAATAGATCGGATTAAGCCGAAGGTCGATACTGATTAACCAGGGTTATAGGTCTAAACGGACAAACCCAACTCAAACATTGAGAGATGTTGGCACGACACGAAGGATGAGATGGGTCAGTTAGAACAAATGTCGAGACGGGAAAACATAAACATAAGGTCGAGACAGACCAAACTGGATTGAACGTCAACACAGACTAGTTTGAGCCGAAGGTCAAAAGAAGTTGGTCTAAGACGAAGGTCATGATGGGCCAAAAGAGGTCGAAGCTAAAGGTTGAGACTGGTCACTTGCTGAGATGAACTGACTTGTACTGAAGGTCGCAAACTGGCTAACCTGAGTCAAAGATCGAGATTAGTCAGTTGAGACCGAAGGTCGAGGTAGGCCGGTCGTGCCGAAAGTTAACACAGACTGACCCGTCCTGAAGATCGAAATACACCGTCACAGATAAAAGGTTGAGATCGGCCAGCTTGAGCTAAATGTTGTTATAGACCAGTCTAAGGCGAAGGTTAAAACGGATTGACCCAGGCTAAAGCTCGTGATGGGTTAACCCAGATCAAAAGTTGAAACGAATTAGCACAGGAAGGAGGTAAAGACAGGTTTTCGAAGGTCGAGGTAGGCAAGCCTATTTGAAGGTTAAGATAGACCAAACAAACCAACCCAGGTCAAAGGTGGAGACATGTCATCTTAGGGTGAAGGTAGAGATAAACCAAAGGTGTAGACATGGAGAATTAGGCCAAAGGTGATGACGGGTCGGCTTGAGTCAAAGTGGAAACGGGTGGTCTAGACTATAAGTCGAGATTGGTCAGCAAAAGACAAATGTCGAGAATGTTGACCCAGACTGATGGTTGAGACACCCACACCCAAAGTTCTAGACATGTTTTCTTAGGAAAAAGGTGGTGATGGGAAGGATTGGGCCGAGGGTCCAATAAGATATTTAAAAAATTAATATTCTTTCATGTTTAAAGAAACCTTATGGACTTTTTGTGACTAGTTTGGTCATATAGGCTTTTTTAATCACTAGTGTAAAAAAGGCTTTCAAAATCGTCCAATATGCTTTGATTTTATGAAAAATGAAGTTTTTCAAAATGCGGTGACATTTTTAAAATTTTTTACACAACTATAAGGTTTGGTTCTAAAATAACTTAAGTCTATACTCGTATATTTTTTGTTCTTTAAAGAACCTTGTCCAATCATGCTTCCGTGAGTTTCAATTTGTTTTTCTCCACCAAAAGTGCTCCCTATTCATTTATTTTATATTTATAAACAAAGAGGTTAGAGGTAAAACAACCATATAACAACTAAAATACAAAACTATATCAAATACACTAAACTTGAGTATGAAACAAGATTAAAGCTAGGAGAAAGTTGATTTATTCATGACAATAAACACATAAAAGTAGGTAAAATTGGACGTTATCAGTTTCTTCCGTTAAATTAGAGTTAATTTCGTTTGGAAGGAGACTACATACTAGTCCAATAAAAGGTTCAATTAGTAATTTGATTCCTATATTTAGGTTTATGAGTCAATGTGGTCCCTATATTTTTTTTTACTTAATTAAGTCTCTATATATTTTTTCTAATAGAGACAATGTAGTTCATTTCATGAAATCGGTGCTAACATCATTAAAAAGTGTAAATCCAAACTCTCTTCTTCATCTTCATTCCCTTCTTCTTCAACCCCTTCTTCTTCGACCCCTTCTTCTTCAACAACATAATCCTACTGATATTGGTTTCTTTTAAATCCTTGATTCTCTCCTTCAGATTCAAGATATCCAAGAAAACCCTTACGATTTCACCATTATGGTTGCAGAATTTGTAGTATGCTACACTAGTGCAGTAAAGGAAAACGACAGCGGTTATTTTCGCTTATAGGAAGCGGTTCCACAACCGAGGCATATATAGGTGAGGTAAAAAGGGATAGGCTTTTTGCCTCGGTTCTGAACCGAGTCAAAAGGGTTCCGATTCTGCCTTGGTTCACAAACAACCGAGGCAGTAGAGTGTTTTTAATTTTTACTATTTTGTTCTATTTTTCTATGCTCTTTTGGTTTCTCTTTTCCTTCTCTTTGTGCCTTGATCCACATCTGACCCCTGCGGCTCTTGAACTTGTGTTGTTCCTGCATACACCAGTCTCGGGGTCTACATACATCATTCTCCTTGCACTGTGGTATGCCCACACATTCACAAGAAGCTCCAGAAGCCGTGAATAACAATAATGCTTGTTCTCACTCAACCACAATTTCTTTCCAGGCAAACTCCAACCTGCGCTAACAACCCATATTTTTAACCTAGATTTTCAACCCCAATCATCACCATCCACCCCAAGACCATTGTCACTGCTCGTCGAACAAAGAATGTGTGAAGCGCTGAAGACGCAGTACCAGGTTGCTCTGTTTTTTCTTTAACTTGCTCTGCTTGCCCATCGATACTGTCATAAGGATTTTCAACAAGAATCAAATGGTCGATTTCTTAGCAAATCTCTATCAAAGTGTTGAGAATATGAGTAAAACTTACATGCAACCAGACCTACATAAGGATCTACTGTTGAAACCAAGTGCCTCCATTTTTTCACGAATCTCTGGTCTTCTTCCTTCAGTTAATGACAGTTCTTCCAACAACTCCACGAATGTGTTCTACTAGTGCCCAAGTCACTATGGTCACGTCACATCTGATAACACCACTCGTTGTCCTGATTACTATTGTGGCAATTCTATGAACTCAAATGATTTTTGTTGGTGAAAAGGTTGCAAATGAAATTTCTGCCGACAGTAGTGGTTTTGTGAAAGAAGTAGTAACTTACATGGTGATGGATGATTTAATAATTTGGCCCATGTCAAGCATATCAAGCATGTCGAATGAAGAATGTGCGAAGCACTGAAGATGCAGTACCAGGTAAACGAGGAGATCGGTCGTGGACGCTTCACGACCATCTTCCGTTGTTTCCACCCTCTCTCCAACGAACCCTACGCTTGCAAGGTCATCGACAAGTCTCTTCTCGCCGATTCCACCGACCGTGAGTGTCTCCAGAACGAACCAAAATTCATGACCCTTCTCTCTCCTCATCCTAACATTCTTCAAATCTTCAATGTCTTCGAGGACGGCGATTCTCTCTCCATCGTCATGGACCTCTGCCAGCCCCACACGCTCTTTGACCACATCGTTAACGACCCCATCTTCGAGATCAAGGCGATCGTTCTCATCAAGAGCCTTCTTGAAAGCCTGGCCCACTACCATCGCATGGGCGTGGCCCACTGTGACATCAAGCCCGACAATGTTCTCTTCGACTCCGCGGATAATCTCTTCGCCATCGTAGCATCGTCGAGAAAAAGGAGAGGAGGAGAGGCGCTAGGTTTTCTTGGCTTGAATGAGGTATTTGGGAAAATATTTCCTCTTTCGCTTGTTAGTAAGGCTTATATGCCTCAATCCATCTTGTCGACCGAGGCAGTATCTTTGCCACCAGAAAGGTACATGTGAAAGGTCTTATTAGTGTAATATCTGTGGGGTTTATGCCTCGGTTCACCCTGCCAACCGAGGCAGTATTCCTTTTAGACATCAACTGCTTGACAACTGAGGCACATAGTGTTCTAAAAATTACGAAACTGCCACTGTGTTTTGATATGCTTCTGTTTTTCTAGAACCGAAGCGTAATGTGTGAGTTAAAAATGCGATTATTTACTAGTGCTATGAGACAATCAAATCAAAAAATATGGATGAAGAACTTTGTCACAAGGCTGCACATTGTGGAAGGAATTGAAAGATCACTTAAGTTATACTATAAGAGCAAATCAACTAGATTGTATTATAACAACAATAGGAGTTCGAGCAAATCAAAACAAATTGACATCAAGTTCCTAATTGTTAAAGAAATATAAAATGGACAACTTTTCATAAAACACAGGAGAAACTCCATGATAGTTGATCATCTTACTAACGGACTTCCATCCGAAGTCTTTCATGAGCATGTGCTCATATGGGTGTTTTTTCTGTTTGAGAAATGTTTGGTTTAATGGGAGTTAGTAATTTTTATGTTTTTTGTATTCTATGTTTTATTTTTATGTATGTATACATTGTCTTTTGGACATATTTGGTTTTATGAATATGTAGTTTATTATTCATAAATTACACTTTGTATATTAATACTATTATATTGATCTCATTCAGATAAAGTAAAGATGAGTTGAAAATAAATGTGTAGAGGTCACTTTCATTTAACTTTCATAGTACATATTTCTTGACGCGTTTATGCCATTTGGTTATGTCAACATTAGTGATCATTGTTATATTTAGTTGCGATTAATGCAATTAAAGATTGTTTTGGTTCTATATATATATATAATCAAAGAACAAAGCTTTTAAATATATTCAAGACATGAAATAAGCTCATAAAATCTAACACATGAAATAATATATATATTATTAATAATAATTAAATGTGTTAGGATAATTTTATTATTAGTTAAAGTATTAAAGTGATCTAATTAATTAATTATATATAGAGAGAGTAATATTATAAAATATTCACTGTGTAAATGCTATATCTATTATTTTAATTTGATGTAGGAATATTGATTTTTTAGAATAAGTAATCGACAAAAAAAATTATATAAAGGGTTTATGGTCATATGTGAGCATATACATATTATTTTTGTTTATTTTTTCTTTATCTCTTTAAGAGGAAACTTAAAGTGTTTTACAATTAGAAAATGAAATAGTTTTTATCTATTTTATTTCTAATGATGAATTCAAATACGCTTTCATTTAGAATACCGGAGATTGTTCTAATTGAAAGGTTCAACTGTTTATTTATGTTTATTTATTATTGTTAATTATTCTTAATGCATAATATAACTATGGATAGCAAAAATTAATATAAGACTATTAAATTCATCTGCAAATTAAGTTTATCTAGTAAATTATCTAATCAATTAATAAAAAAAAGTAATCATAAAATTCTGTAATAATAAAAGTGGAAACAAATTAAAATATGTAATAAAAATATAAATAGTTTTATTCTAATCTCAAATAACATTGGAATGGAATTTCTGAAGTGAACAATTCTTTCCTCATATATAAAGACAACCAGATGCCAATCTTGTCTTTGGTTGATGCCAAAATTATATAACAAGTGAAAAAGCATTTTACTTTATGATTTTCTTGCCCGTGGATCTGCATGTGATTATCGACCAAAAATTCCCACTGGCCACCCTTCATTTTGATACAAATAATAAAATGCTAATATTCTCAATTTTAATGCATAAATATATTTATACAGGCTTTATAATGGAAGTATATGTTCGTTTACAACGGACAAAACATAATCAGGAAAAAGTTTTCACAGTTAAAAATTAATTTAATAGGAAGAAATTAATACAATGAGAAAATAATAAGATACTTCCCTTATTATGATTTCTATCTTCCTTTTCTCTTTTTCTTTGTTTTGTGATATTGAATTAGGAGAGCTTTGTGACTATAAAAAGTAAGCCTCCATTCGTCTTATTTGAGATTTCACTTCCATCGCCCTATTCCTCTGCATTCTTCGTTTCAAAATGGATATGAAAGGTGAGTCTATGCGATGACAACTTTTACAAACTAGTTTTCTAACATTTTAAAATTCTCCTGTAGGTTTTGTATACAATTGGTATTAAATGTATTGATGTATTATTATTTATATAAGTGGAGCAAACCCAACTTACAAGTCAGATTTTGTAATTTGAATTAAATTTAAAATTTATAAAATTTATGATTTAGAATTTATTTTAATAAAATTTATTATTTATTGAATTTATTATTGTATCAGTTTATTTCTATATTTAAGATGTATATATTTTAATATGAAATTAATATTTATTTTTATATTTAATATATCTTGAAAATCTGACATCAAATAAATATAAAATTAATTTTTGTATATACAAATCTCATTTTACATGAAAAAAAGATCATGATTCAGTGCATAAATAGTATTTATATGGTTTCCGTAAGTTGATGATATGTTGAGTGAACAGGCGAAGAGGATGTGATATCAGTGTTCCGAAGGCGGGTGTTGGAAGGAAGATGGGAGTTCGTTGTTGCTGCATACAGAAACGAGAGTGAGTTCCACAAAATCAGAATCAACAAAAGCAGAGGCACTGCACTGCATTTTGCAGTGAATGATGGGAAAGTGGAGCATGTTAAAACTCTCGTTGGAGCAATATTGAATCACGAAGGGAGGGAAGTGGTGAGGGATGACAGTGCACTGAGATCAACGAATGAGAGAGGTGACACTCCTTTGCACCTTGCAGCCTCAAGAGGGTTCATTGGCATGTGCATGTGCATCATTGGTGAAAATGGTGAAAGGAAGGATTTGATTAGGGTTAGGAACTACGAGGGTGAAACACCTCTTTTCAGGAGTGGAACTGATTTCTCATGGACTCAGAATATTCTATATCATTGTAAGTGTTGCATGCTCATTGTAAGTGGTTTTTAACTTATTAAAGTATAATGCAAATTCTAAAAGAACACAGAAAGTTCTAATATAGAAGTATTAAAATGTAATAAAAGTTCTAGAATATTATATAAAAGTCTAAGATATAGAAAGAAAAAATAAAAAATATTCTACATAGGTAAAATCTAGGATATTACACATAAGTTGTGAATAACATGTTCTAGAATAATATATGGATCTATAAATACCCATGTACTCTACCATTTGATGTATGAAGCCAATATCTAATAACTTGTAAGCTAACATCTACTTCAACTAAAGACGACTACAACACTTCTTCAACCTATCACTTCCATATTATGCTATCTCCACGTTTTCTCTAAATTCAACTATTTATATATTTTTTTATCCCATCAACTATTCCTTTCACAACCTCAAAATACTAACCAGAGCTACGTTCAACTCCATTATATACTTAAAATATTTTCTCAACCCATGGCTTCTACCAATCAAACATCATCAATTTCAGTACCTATTTTCACAAGAGAAAATTATGATTTTTGGAGTGTCAAAATGAAGACATTCTTCCGCTCTCAAGATTTATGGGACATCATAGAGGAGGGATTCACTATTCCAGAAGACACCTCCACTCTTACTATAGCTCAAAAGAAAGAGTTGAAGGAAAACAAGTAGAAGGATTCAAGGGCTTTTTTTGTTCTTCAATAAGCAGTTGATGACACAATTTCTCCAAGGATAATTGGTGCCTTAAGTGCAAAGCAAACTTGAAACATAATACAAGAGGAGTTTCAAGGAAGTAATGAGATACGCAATAACTTCATGCTCTAAGATAAGAGTTAGAACTATTAAGAAGGAAAGAATTTGAGACCATTAAAAACTATTATTCTAGAATAAAAGAAATATTATTGACAAAAAAATTGTTGAGAAAATTTTAATTTCTACTCTCAAAAACTATGATGCAATCGCAACTGTGATTGAACAAACAAAAGATTTGACTACACTGTCAACAAAGATGGAAAAGGCATGAACAAGATGTTGAGACCTTGGCAAGTGCACCGGATCGTTCAAGTAATAAACCGGTAAGTCCGGAAATCGTTTTCCCAAGAGATTTGTTTGGATTCACAGATTGATTAAAGTTTACTAATTTAGCGAATATTAAATGTAATTTTGTAGCAAACTTAAGATTAGCATACAGATGTAAAACAAAGTGGTGAAAACAGATGAATTAAAGTTCACTGGGGTTGAAATTCAAGTTCATCACTCCGGTAATTTTATACTAACACAATTCCTCAAAATTAAGCATCGACATTCTAGGCGCATGCAGCCTTTGATCCACTAGTAAAAAATTGGGTTTTTACAGCGCACATTATGCCACGGTTCACTAGAAACCGCAGCATAATGGTGCGCGGTGGCAGTTTTGTAAATAAATCGAAGGAATATGCCGCGGTTCAGAGGGGAACCGCGGCATATACGCTAGTCAACCATCCCCTTTGACGCCACGTCTGAAAAAAAAAAATAAATAACAGCCTATATGCCGCGGTTCTCTGGAAAACCGCGGCATATACCCCTGCCAATTTATTGCAGGGGCTGACTGAGTCAGAGAATTTCAGAAGTTACAGGGGTATATGCCGCGGTTCTGAGAGTAACCGCAACCTATTCTCCTACCTGAAATAAATTTAAAATGAATTTGAAATATTTAGAGGAATATACCACGGTTGCCCTCCGAACCGCGGCATATAGTTTAAAAATAATTTCAAAAATGCCATCTTATACCGCGGTTGCCGCCGAACCGCGGCATATAGTTTAAAAATAATTTCAAAAATGCCATCTTATACCGCGGTTGCCGCCGAACCGCGGCATATAGTTTAAAAATAATTTCAAAAATGCCATCTTATACCGCGGTTGCCGCCGAACCACGGCATATAGTTTAAAAATAATTTCAAAAATGCCATCTTATACCGCGGTTAAGTAGTGAACCGCGGTAGATTCCCCAGTCAGAGTTAAAAAATAAAACTTTGGAACAGTATCGTCTTGTTCGCGCAGACGCTCAACAACTTCGAGTTTTCTTCTCCCGCCGACCACCCATCTCAGTTCCCTCGTTTCTTCACCGTTTAAACTCAAAATTGTTCGGTCATTTCCCATTTTTGACGATAACAAACAGTTTTAGCCGATCAAAATCGTTTGAAACGCCTGTCATTCCTCTCCGCTGGCATTCCCCTTTGTTGCACCAAACTTTTTCGCCGCCCCTGTTCCAGGTATTTATGCCCTTTTGCATTCTTAACATGATTTCTTCATTAGTGGTAACTTTAACAAATTTTGATTTTTTTCCAAATGTTGAATTCATATACACTAATTAATATGAATTGTCTTTTGCAGAGATTCAAGACACTACTATATGCAGGTCTGTTTTTGTGGTAGTGGATATCACAAAAACAGACCTGCAATTTTAAAAAACTGTAGGGGAATATGCCGCGGTTGTAACCCCAACCGCGGCATATAGTGGACAAATTTTTTTTTTTTAAAAAAAGGATTTAGGCAGCGGTTCTTTGGACAACCGCGGCATATTCCGCAACCTATATACCGCGGTTATAACCGCGGCCTAAAGTCTCTGACTTACTACCGCGGCTGAATATGCCGCGGTTCGTAAATCGCGACGTATAGTGAAAAATAACCGCGGTAAAAGCCCCTCGCTGCACTAGTGATCCCTCAGATGACAGTTCATAATCACTCAAACTAAATTACTAATCCCTTAGCTAATTCAGTTATCAGATTTGCCTTAAACACAATGTCATAGATGACTAAAAATTTCCTCCTATGTCTAGGACTCGAAATCCTTTAGCAGTTCTATCCTAGGTCCACGGTCTCATACATTTCCCAATGATTTAACCGTTCAAATAGCTCAGATTCCCATCATAGGCATGAATAATAAGGATAGAACACATAATTCAAACAAGTTCATGCATTAATAGAGAAATTACATAAAAGTTCAGAAATTTACTCTCAACCCGAGTAAAATGGAGTTCTAGCTACACATATACATCATAGAAGAGATAAAGCATGGATTGGACGGTGGAAATTGGTGGTTTTCCACCATGGAAACGCTTAGATACGAGCTGGACGTGAGCTGCAGAGTTCCCTCTGGACTTCTCCCCTCCAAGACTTCTCGTTTCTGCCTCTGGATCGCGTTTTTAAAGAAAGGACCTTAAGTGAATTTTCGCTGGGCGAAAGGACTCAACTCGCTGGGCGAGCAGATTCAGGTCGCTGGGCGCCTGGCTCGCTGGGCGAGCAGCTTCAACTCGCTGGGCGAGTCAACGCGATGAACAGTAAAGTCAACACGTGGATAGTAAAAGTCAACGGATGAATAGTGTCATCCAACGCGTGAATAGTGATTCTTTATTTTCTTCTCCAATCCTTATTTATCTCCAAAATAAACACACAAAGGTAATTAAACTAATCTATGAACAATATAACACAATTTTTACATCTTTCCATGAGACTTATTACACAAACAAATGAAAAAGTGATTAAAATAAGTGTGAATATCAGGTAAATATCACACTTATCACACCCCCAAACTTATATATTTTCGTGTCCTCATGAAAATAAACAATAACAAAAGAAAACGAACCCAACAAAGCAGTTAGTATTCCATCACATAATCTCTGACACAAAAGTAAGGATTGTACCTACACTTCCAAATATTCAGATAAAATGTTATAACTTCTATATTGATAAGTTCTTGAATCCAAAATGATAAGACAACCAGAAAAAGAATAAAACAATTATGCTCAACCAGTGTTTGTCTCAACCTGCAAGTGTTTACACTCAAGTTCACACTCAGAGTGTCATCAACTACTTCATCAACTTTTGCAAGTCATCTCATAAACAATTCACACATTCTGATTTCAATCAAAAGGACTTTCTCAGGTTATCACTAGTACAATATTTGCTTTTAAACTCGCACAATATACCTCATTTCATACAAAATCGCTGTCTATCAAAGTGCGGTGGCAGATTTGAAAATAAGGGAACCTTATATGCCTCGGTTGCATGCAGGACCGAAGTAAAACAACGTTACGATCTCGGTTACAGGTAGAACCTGTGACACCCGGGCACGGAGACGAGGGCGGGGAGTGACGCCGGTGCAAGAAGCATGGTGCAGGGGGCATAGACAAGGAGCGTCTCCTGGCAGCTTCGGGTGGAAGGGGTACATGGATGAATCGAACATAC
This sequence comes from Vigna nakashimae, assembly GCA_034642375.1. Taxonomy (NCBI): domain Eukaryota; kingdom Viridiplantae; phylum Streptophyta; class Magnoliopsida; order Fabales; family Fabaceae; genus Vigna; species Vigna nakashimae. The sequence goes on along the minus strand of CM067762.1, from coordinate 39,104,978 downwards.
ACCGGAATGAGAGGGATCTGGAGACTGTGTAGGTATGGGACTATACAGTTGAAGGATAGCTTAAAGGAATTGATTTGGCTACTCATATCACCAAAATGCATTTACCTTTCGGTAGCCTGACTCATAAGAACTCCATGGTTAAGCGTGCTTAGCCTGGAGTAATTCTGGGATGGGTGACCTTCTGGGAAGTTTTCCCAGAAAGTGTGCGAGTGAGGACAAAGCACAATGGAAAGCCTCGTGGTGGTCTGTGGGGGCAGTCAACGGTCCCTGCGAGTTGCCGAGACGTTACAGATGGTATCAGAGCCTAGCCTCTCCCAGTATGGTGTGGTTCGAGGACGAACCATGCGGAAGCTGGTGGGCATGTGATTTACTTTTCGGTAGCCTGACTCATAAGAACTCCATGGTTAAGCGTGCTTAGCCTGGAGTAATTCTGGGATGGGTGACCTTCTGGGAAGTTTTCCCAGAAAGTGTGCGAGTGAGGACAAAGCACAATGGAAAGCCTCGTGGTGGTCTGTGGGGGCAGTCAACGGTCCCTGCGAGTTGCCGGGACGTTACAGATGGTATCAGAGCCTAGCCTCTCCTAGTATGGTGTGGTTCGAGGACGAACCATGCGGAAGCTGGTGGGCATGTGATTTACTTTTCGGTAGCCTGACTCATAAGAACTCCATGGTTAAGCGTGCTTAGCCTGGAGTAATTCTGGGATGGGTGACCTTCTGGGAAGTTTTCCCAGAAAGTGTGCGAGTGAGGACAAAGCACACTGGAAAGCCTCGTGGTGGTCTGTGGGGGCAGTCAACGGTCCCTGCGAGTTGCCGGGACGTTACAGAACAGGTGCCTAAAACCCAAGACTTTTGGGCTGGGCTGACAGCTTTTTAAAAATTGATACTACCTCGGGTGCGAGCAGAACCGAGGCATAAAGCCTCTGCCACACTTGCAACTCACTGACACGCTTCTTCCACACGGCAAGTAATCCTTATGGCATCCGGTGCTATTTTTAATGGAAGCATATAGTGCTTTATTGCCTCTGGGGGGTATAATATGCTTTCCAAACCCGTACCTTTCCCGTGTTCTTCTCCTCTCTGCCCCAAAATGAAGCTTCTTTCTTCCTCTTTCTATAGTTCACATCATTAACATTTTATTAAACCCTCTCCTTGCCAATCTCAGGGACGAAGAAGTTCCTCCGATCCCAATCTCATCTCCCATTCTTCCTCTGTAGTTTCGTCCACCACTATCACTCCTTGCCTCGCCACGCCGCTCTTGTGCTGCCAATGCCCGTGCCTGCCTTGCCGTGCCGCTACCTCTACGCTCGTCACCTCTATTTCTGTTCTTGCCCGCGCCTCGTCCTTGCGCCGTTACGCCATTGGTTCCCTGCCGCCTGCGTCCGACACTGCTGCCTTTGATTTAGGGTTGAACGGGGTTTCACGAAGTGAGATTGGGGGAGTTTGATTTAGGGTTTGCTGACGGTATCATTGACAGTGAAGATTGGGGGAAAGATGGTGCTCTGTGGTGCCAAGGAGATCGAGAGATTGGTGAAGTCGCGGTGGTTCAATGCGAAGGAGAGAAAGAGATTGGGGGAAATATTGCAGGTTGCGCGAAGGAGAGAGAGGGCTCTCGCGGTGGTTCTGTGGTGGTCCGGTAAAGGTGGTCCGATGGATGGAGTGTTGAAGATTGGTGGAGTCTCGGCGGCGTCTTGGTTCTCCGGTGGTTCTGTGGTGGTCCGATAATGGTTTCTTTTCTGGTTCCCTCCTTTCTGATCTGCAGTCACGGCGGCGTCTTGATTTTCTGGTTTGGTTTCTTGCAGGTTGCCTTGGACAACGGCGTGATTCTGGAGAATGTTGTTGGAGAAGAAGACTTCGCGTGGTGGTTTGTGGTGGTCCGGTAAAGGTGGCATGGTTGTTGGGTGGTGGTCCGAATGGTTGTTGGGTGGTGATCTGAACGGTTGTTGGGTGGTGGGGACCTTTCTCGAGAGTGAAGATATCTTGCTTGCTTGCCTGGAGAACTCGAAGCTTGAGAAACGTTTCACAGACAAAACCAAAAAAAATAAATTATAACCTTTTCACAGACAAAACCAAAAAAATAAATTATAACCACTCTACTGCCTCGGTTCCTTCTGGACAGAAAGTGAAAGGTGCTTGGAAAAAAGTAACCCTACTGCTTCGGTTCTCTGTGAACCAGGGCAAAATCGTACCTTTTTTTGACTCGGTTCCAAACCGAGGCCAAAAACTTATCCCTTTCTACCTCGTCTGTATATGCATCGGTTCTTGAACCGCGGTCTATTAACAAAAAGAACCGGTGCCGTTTTCGTTAACTGTACTAGTGTATAACTTGGCTTGGCTAGAAGAAACATGGTTTTATAGGGAAACAAAACAACACTGAAGAAGAGGAGAATAAGAACATAACACATTGAAACTTATTTATCAACTTCCTCTTCATTCATCACATAACACATTTTTTTTGAATTTTTCTCTAACTTGAAATATTTTTTTTTCATACAGTTTAAGACTCAACTGATTATGATTTCCCCCAAACTTAATTTCTACCTATCTCTTGACAAATATGTTTCTTGTTCTCTTCTTCTAGAGTGTAGGATAAGGTAGATTGTTCTGTAAGAAGCTCAGGGTTCACAAAAAATATATAAATAAGGCTCAAACAGGGTAACAAAGGATGGATATTCACATATGGGTAGTCATCTGGCCAAGTAGTTAATTTCAAAAACAAACAATTGCCTTTCTCATTTCTAAACCAGAATGCATCTGTAATAATAAGAATTATGCAAAAACCAAATTCATAGCAATAACAACTTCTCACTTGCTTTCAAAGCTGTCTCAGAACACTCAGATATTCAACTTCTGGGTCACAATCAATCAGATTCAAGAACAACTCATATATAATCATAACACAAGTTCTAAAACTCAGATTTTGCAATAATAATCTCACAATCATGCCAGTTATCATGGACAGAATTCAAAATTCAAATTCAAACTTCAAACACACATTTCACAATCAAATCATTGCAGAAACATAATTCAATCCACACAACCAAACATATTCAGATTCAATCCACACAACCAAAATAACTGAAAACATAAATAGATAGAGTTAGAAAGCTGGGTTGCCTCCCAGTAAGCGCTTGTTTAACGTCTTTAGCTTGACACTAAGAAGCTCTCTGTGGTTGAGCCAATGGTTTGAAATCATCCTTCATGAATATTATATGCATGGAATAAGAAGAAGGACTTATTCCTTTCAGATCAGAATTTCAACAACCTACAGCTCCTTTGTCCACTTTCAAGAATTCAATTAACTTTTCCCCTCCAGAGTGGATAAAGCATTGCTGATGATCACAGGTTTATTGTCATCTTTGTCAAGAAAAGCATACTTCAAATGTGAAAGTAGCAACTTCAAGTCCAGCTTCTTTTCTTTTTTCTCTTCTTCATCAGATGGAATCTCCTTCAAAGCATCTAGACTCTGTATACATTCATCAATTAACTTCTCTTCATCTACAAGTAAAATTTCACAAGCATCAACAAGAGTTCTTTCAAGAGGTGATGATATGTGTATCGTCTTCTGTGCCATCATGCAGACTTCCTCAAGCTCATCAGTTTGAAAGCATGTATCTTCATCATTTGGGTGAGACATTGCTTCAAAAACATTGAAATTTACTTCTTCATTATCAACTCTCACTTTAAGCTTTCCATCATCAACATCAATCAACACTCGAGCAGTCTTCATGAATGGCCTTCCCAGAATCAAAGGAATTTATGTATCTTCTTCCATTTCCATGACAACAAAATCCACTGGAAATAAGAATTTGTCTACCTTTACTAGAACATCTTCCACTACTCCTTGCAGATATTTGATCGATCTGTCTGCCAATTGTAGAGTCATGCGTGTGGGCTTCAACTCTAATTCTCCAATCTTCTTGAACATTGACAGAGGCATAAGATTGATACTGGCTCAGAGATCAATTAACGCCTTCCCAATAGCCAGTTTACCAATGGTGCATGGAATTGTAAAACTGCCTGGATCTTTAAACTTTGGTGGAAGCAACTTTTGAATGATAGCACTGCACTGGCCCTGTACTTCTATAGTTTCTTCCTCAATATACTTCTTCTTCTTTGTGAGCAAATCTTTCATGAATTTCGAGTAAGCAGGTATTTGTTTCAGTGCTTCTGAGAAGGGCATCTTGATTTCCAACTTCTTGAAAATATCAATGAAACTCTGGAGCTGTCTTTCCTTCTCCTTTCTAGAGGAAACCTTTGGATATGGAAGAGGTTTCTCATACATCTGTTCTTTCTTCTTCTCTCCCTCTCTCTCTTTTTCACTTTCTCTATCCTCTTTCTCTTCTTCTTCATCTCCCTGTTTACTCATCTTATCTTTTTCTTCACTCATTTTTTTCTCATTCTCTCTTTCTTCCAGCATTCTTCCAGATCTTGTAGTAATAACATTACAGTCTTCCTTTGGATTTACTTCAGTGTTTGCCCCAAAGTCCTTCACTGGTTTTTCTTCCAACTTCTTAGCTAATTGACCCACCTGAATCTCCAAATTCCTAAGTGAGGCTTCTGTACTTTTATGGTTGGAAATTGATACCTGCATAAACTGCTGAAGAGTTTCTTCCAGTTTTGAAGTTCTTTCTGTCAGAGAAGGTTGTTGCTGAAAGTTCTGTGGAGGTGGTCTGTTGAAAGGAACAGCTTGTCCCATACTCGGATGAGGTCGCCATCCTTGATTAAAACTTTGACGTTGATCATAGTTCGTCTGAAGACCTTGATTTCCCATATAATGTACTTCTTCATGAGACATGCTTTGCACTACACATTGACCATTATTATGATCTCCTCCGCACAATTGACAACTCTGAACCATCTGATGTTGAAATTGAGAAACATTCTGCAGTTCTTTAGGTAGCTGAGATAACTTCTTCATTAATGTCTCAAGTTGCTGAGTCATAATCTTGTTCTGAGCTAGTAAAGCATCTTGAGATTGAAGTTGAAGAACACCTTTTTGTTGAAATTGAGCTCTCTCACTCTGAACTTCATTATCATTTGCAGCCATGTTTTCAATCAGTTCATGTGCTTCTTCAGGCATCTTCCATCTGATACTACCTCCAGCTGATGCATCTAACATTAACGTTGTTTGAGATTTCAGCCCTCCAAGAAACAGATTTAACATTGTAGGCTCGTCAAATCCATGAGTAGGAGTTTTTCTCAGTAGGCCTTTGAATCTATCCCATGCTTGACCTAGAGTTTCATCAGCATCTTGTTGAAAAGACGAGATCTCCTACTTTCCCTTATTGACTTTGGACTGAGGGAAGAACTTATTCAGAAATTTAGCAACCACATCATCCCAGACTGTCAGACTATTCTCTGGAAAGGAATTCAGCCACATTTTTGCATTACCAGCCAATGAGAATGGAAATAAGCTGAGTCAGATTGCTTCATCTGGAACCTGATGAATCCTCACTGTATTACAGATCTCCATGAAAGTAGCCAAGTGAGTGTATGGATTCTCGTGGGATAATCCATGAAACTGATTGTTCTGCACCAGATGAATAAGAGCTGGCTTCATCTCCATGTTAGCAGCATTCACCACTGGTCTTGCAATACTGTTGAAGTGCAGAGGTCCTGAGAAAGTATTATAATCTACAAGAGTACGTCTTCCTTGCCCATAACCTTCTCCAGTACGATTATCTTCCATTTCTTCTTTGTCTTGACCAGATGAAAAGTCCAGAATTTCTTCAGAAATAGCAGAGGATTCTACAGATTCTCTACTTTGTCTCCTCCTTCTACTGTTGTTCCTTCGAGCAGTTCTTTCAATTTCCGGATCAAAAAGTAGATTTTCAACCTGTTCTCTGCTTCTCATACAAAACACAAACAAAAAAGAAACAATACACAAATACACAATTTCTACAGATGATAACAAATATGCGCAAAAATTAAAATACGATCACAATAAACACTTAGACAAAAGATAGCAAAAATCAACTAAACCAGATAAACAACAAACAATCAACAAAAACAAATCCCCGGCAACGGCGCCAAAAACTTGTTGAGACCTCGGCAAGTGCACCGGATCGTTCAAGTAATAAACCGGTAAGTCCAGAAATCGTTTTCCCAAGAGATTTGTTTGGATTCACAGATTGATTAAAGTTTACTAATTTAGCGATTATTAAAATGTAATTTTGTAGCAAACTTAAGATTAGCATACAGATGTAAAATAAAGTGGTGAAAACAGATGAATTAAAGTTCACTGGGGTTGAAATTCAAGTTCATCACTCCGGTAATTTTATACTAACACAATTCCTCAAAATTAAGCATTGACATTCTAGGCGCATGCAGCCTCTGATCCCTCAGATGACAGTTCATAATCACTCAAACTAAATTACTAATCCCTTAGGTAATTCAGTTATCAGATTTGCCTTAAACACAATGTCATAGATGACTAAAAATTTCCTCCTATGTCTAGGACTCGAAATCCTTTAGCAGTTCTATCCTAGGTCCACGGTCTCATACATTTCCCAATGATTTAACCGTTCAAATAGCTCAGATTCCCATCATAGGCATGAATAATAAGGATAGAACACATAATTCAAACAAGTTCATGCATTAATAGAGAAATTACATAAAAGTTCAGAAATTTACTCTCAACCCGAGTGAAATGGAGTTCTAGCTACACATATACATCATAGAAGAGATAAAGCATGGATTGGACGGTGGAAATTGGTGGTTTTCCACCATGGAAACGCTTAGATACGAGCTGGACGTGAGCTGCAGAGTCCCCTCTGGACTTCTCCCCTCCAAGACTTCTCGTTTCTGCCTCTGGATCGCGTTTTTAAAGAAAGGACCTTAAGTGAATTTTCGCTGGGGGAAAGGACTCAACTCGCTGGGCGAGCAGCTTCAACTCGCTGGACGAGATAACGCGATGAACAGTAAAGTCAACGCGGGGACAGTAAAAGTCATCGGATGAATAGTGCTGGTCAACGCGTGAATAGTGATTAAAATAAGTGTGAATATCAGGTAAATATCACACTTATCACAAGACTCCAGTGAAAATGTCTTTCAATCAAAACTAAAATTACGGTCTCAAAATAAAGAATATGAAGTAAACAAAAGTAGAGGAGAAATTTCTAGAAATAATGAAAATTTTTGAAACTTCTTTGTGACTTGTCAAGAAAAATATCCTCCATGTGGCATATGTAAAAAGACAGGTTACTTGGAAAAAGATTGTTGGCATCTTGGAAAACCTCAATGTCAGTATTGCAAGAAATTTGGTCACATAGACAAGTATTGTCGTAATAAAAAACAACATCAAGCAAACTTTGCTGAAGAAGATAATATGGAGAAACTCTTATTCTATGTCAATAAAGAATCTCCTAGTAGACAAGGGAGTTGGTACATTGGATGCAGTAATCACATGGCAAAAGATCAAAGCATCTTCAAAGACATTGATAAATCTGTCAATGTCAAAGTTCGGCTAGGAAATGACATCATAATGGAGTCTCGAGGCAAAGGAACTGTCATGGTGGAGAAAAAGAAAGGTACGAAATTCATCAAGGATGTTTTACTAGTTCCTAATCTTAAAGAGAATCTTTTAAGTATTGGTCAAATGATGGATAATGGATATTCTCTTCATTTTGAGAAAGATACATGCAAAATTCATGACAGTAAATAAAAAATTGGCCAAGTAAAAATAGAGAAGAGAAATATAAGCTTTCCTATAAGTTTCAAACTTGGAACTAATATTGCAATGAAGGTAGAAGTTGATGACTCATGGCTTTGGCATAGGAGATTTGACCACTTCAACACACATGTCTTAAAGCTTCTATATCAGAAAAACATGATGAGAGATCTTCCATGCTTGAAGGAGAATAATGAATCATGTGAAGGATGTCTCCTCGAAAAACAACACCGATTTCCATTCTCGACAGAAAAAGCATGGAGAGCAAAAGACGTATTGGAGTTGATACACCGATGTTTGCGGACCGATAAGAACACCTTCACATCACAAATACAGGTATTTCATCCTCTTCATTGATGACTTCTCTAGAATGACATGAGTCTATTTCTTAAAGATAAAGTTAGAAGTTTTCAGAGGATTCAAGAAATTCAAGGCCCCTGTTGAGAAGCAAAGTGAAAAACTGATAAAAGTACTTAGAAGTGATTGTGGCAAGGAGTACACATCTCGAGAGTTTGACAAATTCTGTGAAGATGAAGGCACAGAGCGACAACTTACAATTGCATATACTCCACAAGAAAATAGCATGTCAGAGAGAAAGAATCACACAATTATGGAGATGACAAGATCATTGCTAAAAGAGAAAAGTATGCGTAACACTATTTTAGGATGAAGCAGTCTATACTGTAGTTTATATTGTAAACAGATGTTCAACTAAGGCAGTCCAAGACAAGACTCCTATTGAAACTTGGAATGGAAGAAAGCCATAAGCTAAACACCTACAAGTATTTGGGTTTATATGCTATATACATGTTCTTGATCAAAGGAGCACAAGTTGAAGACAAGACTATACGAGGAATATTCTTGGGATATAACACACAGTTAAAAGGCTATCGAGTCTACAACCTACAAGCAAAAAAGCTCATCATTAGTGAAGATGTTGAAGTTGATGAAAATGCTTCTTGGAATTGGGAAGAAGAAATTGTTAAAAGCAACATTTACTTCCAGTTCAACAATCTCAAGAAGAAACTCAAGAAGAGGCAGAAAATTCAAGTATGCTTTCTCCACCTCCACAACAACAAGATTCTTCACCTTAGTCTAGTCCAAGAAGAGTAAGATCTTTGGTAGACATATAGGAAACTTCCAATATGGCCATGATTGAGCCTAACTGTTATGAAGAAGCATCAAAGCAAGAAGTATGGGTCAAAGCTATGAAAGAAGAGATTCATGTTGAACAACCACAGGGCTTCATCAACAAAGGCAATGAAGGCAAAGTACTAACACTTAAAAAAGCATTATATGGCTTGAAGCAAGATCCCCGAGCATGGTGTAGCTAGATAATACTTCATCGATCAAGGATTCAAGAGGAGCAAAAGTGAGCAGACACTATATATTAAGGCACAAGGTCAGTACCATCTCGTTGTCTCTTTATATGTCGATGATCTTATCTATACAGGAAACAATATAGCGATGATGAAAGAATTTAAAGAAGACATGATGAAGACATTTGAAATGACTGACCTTGGCTTGATGAACTATTTCCTCAGTAAAGTGGTGAAACAACAAAAAGAAGGTATATTTATCTCTCAAAAGAAATATATTGAAGTTCGACTCAAGAAGTTCAAGATGAATGGTTGTAAACCTGTCACTACTCCGTTAGTGGTAGACGCGAAGCTACAAAAAGATAATGGAGCAAAGAGGTAGATGCATCACGCTAAAGAAGTTTAACTAGAAGTCTCTTGTATCTCATAGTCACACGACCAGACATTATGTATGCTACAAGTCTTCTATCAAGATTCATGCAAAAGCCAAGTCATATTCATTATGAAGTAGGAAAAAGAATTTTAAGATATCTATACAAGGCACAAAGGAGTTTGGTATATGGTACAAAACCATGACTAACTCAAGGATGATTGGCTACACAGATAATGATTGAGCAAGATCAATGGACAACATGAAGAGTACGTGCAAATATGCTTTCTCACTAAGATCGGGTGTTTTATCTTGGGCATCAAAGAAGCAAGCAATTGTGGCAGAATCAACAACAGAAGCAGAGTATGTAAGAACTATTGAAACCACTAGTCAAGCAATATGGCTAGAAAAAATACTTGAAAAAATGGGTGAACCACAACATGAACATACTATTATCTATTGCGACAACAAATCGATAATAACAATAGCAAAAAATCCAGTCCATCACCAAAGAATAAAACACGTAGCTATTAAATATCACTTCATTCGAGATGAAGAGACAACTAAAGAAATTCGACTTGAGAACTGCCCAACAGAAGATCAAATTGCAGATATTTTTACGAACGCATTACCACGACCAAGATTTGAACTACTACGTACAGTGATTGGAGTTACCGAATTTGCATTAAGAAGGAGTAAAGTATAATGCAAATTCTAGAAGAATGTAGAAAGTTCTAAGATAGAAGTACTAAAATGTAATAAAAGTTCTAGAATATTGTAGAAAAGCCTAAGATAGGAAGAAAAAAATCAAGAATATTCTACATAGGTAAAATCTAGGACATTCCACTAAAGACGACTACAACACCTCTTCCAACTACCTTCCACATTCCACTATCTCCACATTTTTTCTACATTCAATTATCTCTAAATTTCTCTATCCCATCAACTATTCTCTTAACAACCTCAAAATACTAACATAATTAAAGAACCTAACCTTCAAAATACAATGTTTAAAGAATTTTTTTTAGTAATAAAAAAAATGGTTGAAAAAAATATTAGATAATAGTATTCATTTAAAATTCCTAACATACTTCCAATGTTATTTTTCATTTCAAAGGTATGATGGTAGAACCTCTAGATGTTGAGAAAGAAATAAAATCCTTTATGAAGAAAATTGGAAAACATGGGATCATGAATTAGAAGGTAAACTTCAAAGTCCATCTCACATACCACAACTCTTTCCTTGTTGCTTTTAATATTTACTCTTTTATTATTATGATTATTTATTTTTTATCTGTATTTTTAAAATTAAATGAAATATTTTAAAAGTTAAAACACCAATTAAATAATCTAGGATCACAATATAAAGTGTTTTATATGTTCAAAAATATTTATTTTTATTGAACTTTGATCATAGTATAATTTATATATTCAAAATTATATATTATTTATAAATTTTAGTTATATAAATAGACATTTATCATGCATCGCACATTCTAATAAACTACTTTACCTTATTATCATAATTTTACTTTTTATTTGGTTAACTATATATATTATTTCCTTCCATATGCAACATACGGGTTTTGCAAATTAATTCAAATATTTTTTCAATAATTGTAAAAATCGATATATTGGTTAAATATACAAGTTAGAAACAAATCTACGAATGTTAAAGGAAGGAAAAAGGGAAAAATCTGTCATTATTTTTGAATAAAAGATGAGACACTAGTAAATAAATGGCTTTTTAACTCGCGCGTTACGCATCGGTTTTAAAAGAACCGCAACGTATAAAAAAGCGGTGGCAATTTTGTAATTCTGGCGACACTATATGCCTCGGTACAATTTGAACTGATGCCTAAGGGGTATACTACCTCGGTTCTCTGACCAACCGAGGCCAAAAACCCTGTTGAATCACACTTTTCACCTGATAGCTTTTTTGAAACAGGTCTACTGCCTCGGTTCTCTGACCAACCGAGGCAAAAAACTCTGATAGCTTTTTTGAAACAGGTCTACTGCCTCGGTTCTCTGACCAACCGAGGCAAAAAACTCTGACAGCTTTTTCGAAATAGGTCTACTGCCTCGGTTCTCTGACCAACCAAGGCAATATGTCCTGCCAGAAACTGATTCTGAACGTTTCAAATCCATCTTGTCAACCTTTATTGCCTCTGTTCCATTTTAACCGATGTCATAGGCCCTTTATGCCGCGGTTTAGGCGCGAACCGAGGCCTATAGTTAGTAGATATTTTCAAAATTTTCATTTTCAATTTTATTTTGAATTTTTTTCTGGAACGTTTATGCATCGGTTAATTTTATAACCGAGGTAATAACCTCTTTGATAGTTACATTCCAGAAGCCTAAACATAGTAAGCACATTTTTTGTCTTTCTTCTTCTTCTTCTTCCGCCAGAGAACGCGAAATGGTTCTTCCAATCTTGCCCGAAGGAGTTTATCGCTTCGCCACCGTTGCCTCCACCACTGGTCATCGTTGTTGCCTGCACCATTGGTCATCGTTTCCTCCGCTTCATCTTCATCGGCGTCGTCGCCTTCATATGGGTCATCCTCCACGCTACCAAGCTCCGCTTCACCCTCTAAGACGTCACCCTCTTCACCTTCAACCTCTCTTCCCCCATCCCCAACACACTCTCTCTCACCATGTAGGTCACCCTATCCGCCCACAACCCTAACTCCCGCATCGATGTCTACTAACATGCATTCCACCTCCATGCCTCCTACCGTAGCCAACAGATTTCCCTCCCCATCGTCGTCCCCGACACCTACTAGGGCGACTTCACTGTCAATCGCCCTTTTTCTGAATAGCCAAAAGTCCCCATTTTTTTTTAAAAAAAGAATCTACCTCCTCGGTTAGAATCCAATTGAGGTAAAAGAGTCCCACATACTGCCTCGGTTCATAACCGAGGCAAAAAGGCCACCTCTTTTTACCTCGCCTGTGTATACCTCGGTTCATGAACCGCTGCGTATAGACGAAAATAACCGGTGCCATTTTCTTTTAATGCACTAGTGAGAGATATACAAGAGAGAATCTATAATTATGCTATTTTATCCCTATAATTACTTTAATATGTTACTATAATAATGTAACTATATTATTGTAAATAAGCTATTATGGATAATAATAACAATATATTCTCTCAATAATATCGGAATATGATTTATTTTCTAACACTCTCCCTCAAGTTGGAGAGTGAATATCAAGAACTCCCAACTTGTTCTTCATGATAGAGAACACTTCTTTTTCGAGTGGTTTGGTGAACACATCGGCAAGTTGTTGAGCTGAAGGTACATATTTAATTGCGACTGAGCCATCTTGAATCTTATCACGAATGACGTGGCAATCCATCTCTATGTGTCTAGTTCTTTCATGGAAAATCGGGTTAGTTGCAATGTGTAAGGCTACTTTATTGTCACAATACAACATTGCCGGTTTAGGATGCAATATCCATAAATCTTTCAACAATGATCTAACCAAGTCAACTCACAACAAGTACCAGTCAATGCTCTATATTCAGCTTCTGTTGAGGATAGAGAAATCGTCTTCTGCCTCTTTGTTCGCCAAGAGATAAGGGAAGATCCCAAAAAAACACAATAAATTGTAGTTGATTTTCGGGATACTAGGCAACCTCCCCAATCTGAATCACAGAAAGCACGCAAAGATAAATCATTTTGTAAAGGGAAAAACAAACCTTTACCTGGGTTAGTTTTTAAATATCGTAGCACACGCATTGCAGCTTTCATATGAGGCTTGCATGGAGCATGCATGAATCTGCTAAGTATGTGTACCATATAAGTGATATCTAGACGGGTAATTGTCAAATAAATTAAGTGACCAACAAATCGCCTGTATATTGACGGGTCCTTTAATAATTCCCCTTCATCAGAAAGCGTTATATTTTGCTTCATGGTAAAATCCACGGGCTTAGCTCCAAGATACCCACCATCTTTAACAATTTCCAAAGCGTATTTTCTTTGTAATATGAAAATACCTTTCTTAGAACGAGAGACCTCAATACCCAGAAAAAATTTAAGATCATCCAAATCTTTTATCCGAAAACGATTGTGTAGAAATTGTTTAAGATTGGATATTGCAATAAGGTCATTACTAGTTATGAGAATATCATTAACATAGATCAACAAAGTTGTAAAACACTTGCCTTTTGTACATGTAAACAATGAGTAATCTGCTTTTGATTGAATAAAACCAACACTTTGAATAACTGTAGAGAATTTAGCAAACCATTTACGATAGGCTTGTTTTAATCCATATAAGGACTTGTTGAGGCGACACACAAGATTCTCCCCCTATCGCTGAAAACCAGGAGGAAGGGACATATAGATTTCTTCAGAAAGATCACCATGAAGAAAAACATTATGGACATCAAGCTGATGAAGAGACCAATGTTGAGCAGCAACCAAAGCTAATAAACAACGTACTGTAACCATTTTAGTAGTAGGTGAAAAAGTGTCATGATAATTGATACCTTCTAGTTGGGTATATCCCTTTGCAACTAGACGTTCCTTATACCGTTCAAAAGAATCATCAAATTTGCGCTTGATTTTGTACACCCAACGACAACCAATAGCCTGCTTTCTAGGAGGAAGAGTGGTGATAAACCAATTATTATTGGCCTCTAAAGAAGCCAACTCAGATTTCATTGCCTCTTGCCAATGAGTGTGAGAAACAACTTTATCATAACATGTAGGTTCAATATCATTAGTAATAACGACAATAAAAGAACGATGTTGAGGTGTGTAACGGTCATAAGAAATAAAATTGCAGAAAGGATATCGTGTACCTTTATTTGGAAAAGATGATGGGGATGACAATGGGTCGGAAGACACTACCTGATTGCAAATATAATCTCGCACAGCTGCAGGAGGACCATGGGATCGTTGAGAACGACGCAAGGGAACCGTAGGTGGGGAAGTAATGGTAGGCACAATTCTGTTTTCTGTAGGTGCTGGTTGAGTGTATGAAGGACTCTTAGACAGAGGATTGTCTGGGATAACATTAGGTATGTCAGGGTCTATGGTGGTTGAAGGAGTGTCAATGGATTCATACGGAAAACTAGCCTCATGGAAGACAACATCATGACTATTGAAGACTTGGTGAGTTTCAAGATCATATAACTTGTAAGATTTTTGGCCAAGAGGATAACCAAGAAAAACACATCTTTGGGCACAAGGAGCAAACTTATGAGAAACATGAACATTAGTAGCATAAGCAATACATCCAAAAACTCTAATGTGTGAATAAGAAGGGATTTTACTATATAGGCGCTCAAAATGTGTCTTGCATGAAAGAAGAGGTGTGGGCAACCGGTTGATTATATGAACAACAGTGGAAACACATTCTGCCCAAAACTGTAAAGGAAGATGAGCTTGAAAACGAAGAGCTCTTGTTGACTCAAGGATATGTCTATGTTGACTCAAGAATGTTGGTAAGTGATACCTTGTTATGCAAAAAAATCTCGCAGAGAAAAAAATTCCTTTCCTTGTCAACTAAAATATTGGCTATATTGGTATTAAATTGAGTTTTGACAAAAGAAAAAAAATTTGTAAGAAGATGTTGGGTTTCACTTTTATGGTGCATGAAAAAAACCCAAAGTAAAGCGAGAAAAATCATCCATAATGGTCAAAAAATACCTAGCACCAGAAAGAGAAGGAATTTTATATGGTCCCCAAATATCACAATGAAGTAATTGAAAATGTTTAATTGAAGAAATGGAACTAGTTGGAAAAGGAAGTCGTGTCTGGTTTGCAAGAGTACAAATATCACAAGTTTTATTTGACTCTAAAGAGAGATTTAACAAAGTTTTAGCCATGAAGTCTAATCTAGATGGAGATGGATGTCCTAGTCGTCGATGCCATAAGGTAGTAGAAGTGTTTGAAGAAGGAGATGACTTGGTGACATGGGCTGCTATGGATTGAATGGGAGTTTGTGACTTGTTGGATGTCATTGCAACCAAGTAATAGAGTCCGCCTTGTTGTTTACCCAAACCGATTGTCATCCTCGTCATCAAATCCTGCAAAATACACCCAGAAGGAAAAAAGGTTACTGAACAGTTTAAATCTCGTGTGACTCGACTTACCGACATCAAATCTACTTTGCAAGATAGCACCCCAAGAACATTTTTTAAATAAACAATTGGGCTCAAAGGTAGAGTGCCAGTAGAGAGAATTGGGGCCTGGTCACCATTTGGCATAACAACTGGTGGTTAAGAAGTGTTTTCTTTACTGTTAACAAGCAAGGTTGGTGAAGAAATAATGTGATCGGTAGCCTCACTATCAATTATAAGTTTGGGTGGTGACGAACCTAAAGAAACATTGGCGTTGTTGGCCTTAGGATTAGCTGATTGAGATGATTCATTACCCTGTATAATAGAAAACATTTTTTGGAGTTACAATTCAGTTAATCCATGCATTACAGACTGCATTTGTTGCGTCATTGGAGTCGCTGTGACAATATTAGCTAAAGACTGACTACTCCCATTGTGCTTAGAGTAAGCATTCTTGGTTGCTCCATGCTTTGGGTGTTCGGGAGGATAACCATGTAACTTCCAGCATGTGTCTTTTGTATGATGATCTCTATCATAGTGAGAACAATGCAACAACTTTCGATTAGATGAATTAAGACGAGAAGAAAAGCCTTGTTTGCATCAAACAACAAGGGCTACTGGTTCATTTTTTTTGAACAACCATGGCTGAAGCTTCTATTGTGTCACGTGCAGTGCTGAAATGTTGTTGTTTTTCTTCTTGAATGACGGAAGAAGAAGCTTGTGTAAATCAGGCAATGAATTCATTAAAATGAGTTGGCCACGAATAACACTATAAGAGTCATTCAACCCCATAAGAAACTGCATCAATTTGCGCCTTTTATTGTTAGCTCCACAAGTGCAAGTTGCATTACTATAGGAGCCTAAGTCATCCCATAATTTTTTTAACTTCGTATAGTAGGCTGTAACTGTCATTTGATCTTGAGCCAAGCAAGCAATGAGAGAAACAATTTTGAAGATCTACCCAAACTTCATGAGCAGTGTCATAGAAAATAACATTATCGACAATATCAGGTGCCAAAGAATTAAAGATCCAAGATAACACCATGTCATTGCATTTTTTTTCCATGCTGTATATTCTTCTAGTTTGGCCTCAACAGAAGATGCCGTGAGAGTTCCATCAACAAAACCCAATTTGGATTTTGCATTCAAAGAGATGATCATGGCTTTGCGCCAAGTTGAATAATTGTCTCCATCTAGAGGTTTGGAAACAAGAACCATTCCAGGATGGTCAGTATGATGGAGAGAATAAGAACTATTGGAATTTGATTCATTTCTATAGTTGGCCATGGGAATAAGGATAGAAAACAATTGAGCAGAGGATTCCTGCTCCTGATACCATGTAAAAGGAAGGAAAAAGGAAAAATTTGTCTTATGATTTTTGAATAAAAGATGAGAGATATATACAAAAAAATACCTCGATATATTAACAACTTTTTCAATAATTTTTTTACAATAAATTATGTGTCACTATTTTATTAATCCGTATATTTGAAACAGACCAATTACAAATTACCACATAAGGTGTTATAAAAAAGTTGTCAAAAAAATTATTAAAAAAACATTTTCTTAAAAATAATAAATGATGTATAGACTCACCTGCTCCATGTGTAGTCACTGATTTTTCCAAAAGTATTCTTCCCGCTCTACAGAGCTTTCACTCGTCCACTGAATAAGCCACATATTCACTTAAATAAAGATTTATCTATTTAATTTCATTTGTTTATTTGTCTGATTGTTATAATTTTATAGTACAATTAATACATGATAATTATTAGGTTTAAAAGCTCGGATCGTCCTCATATTTGTTAAGGAATCTTAAGTGAGTTCTCTGTTTTCTCAACTGTCGCAAATTTTAACACCGTATGTGAAAACTTAACGGACATGGTTTAAGTGATTCAATTTTTCAAATATTTGGACTTAATTGAGACAATTTTTCAAATATATGGATTCAATTGAGAGAGTTGAAAAAACGAGAACCCATTTAAGATTCCCCAACAAATATGAGGACGATACGAGGGTTTAAACCTAATTATTATTATAAACACATGATAATTATAAAAAATGACAAAAGTGGAAAGATTTATATTATAATTATTTTTATTGTACAAAAAAGAGATACGTTGATATGTATACTGAATCAAGTTTTAGCTTTGAATTTTTTTATAACCTCACATTCAGTCATTATACGAGTTGTATCATTTCAGTGAAAATACGGTTAGAAAATGAAAACAAGAAATCACAGGTCTCCGAGAAGCATCATTCTTCTGTTCGGTTTGTAAAGAGCGTTGTTCGATCTGCATTCAAATGCCTTAGCCTTTCAAGAATATTGAGAACGTATGTAGCTCTTTTTCTAATTAACTTTTAATTTATTCTCACTAAATATATATTTTTTCTTCTCTGTTCAAAATGTCTTTATGATGATATCACCATTCTTAATGCATATTGTGATGTGAGAATGTTATTTAAATTGAGATTGACCCAATTTGTTTTTTCTTAATATGGTTGCTTAGAAAAGTGTGATTTTTTTCTACAAAGATATTTCTGCGAAAAAACAACGTGTTTGTGAATTTGCTGCAAATGTATCAATAATGAGTACTTGTTACATGTAAAAATTCTCTTACTACAAATGATTGGTCTTGTGGGTGGATGCACGTAACTTTGAAGACTTGAAAGCAGTAAAGAAGATAAAGCAGAAGCACAAATGGGGTCTGCAGCTGTTGAATATTATTAGGTCGTCTGATGAGTGGTACACGGGACTCAAGGGGGGTCAACCATCAATCGAATTTGACGGCGGAGACAGTCAACCCTTTTTAACCCAGCAACAATTTCAAAGTAAGCCACAATCACTTCATTATATTAAGTTGATACTTCACACTTTTTTTCCAATATGCACTCTATTTAACATAATTTTTCAAGCAATATGAGAGGCATAAGAGGGTTGTCATAATATTCCATAACATTGACATAAAACAACACACTTTATTCTTTTCTTGTCATCTATTAAGCATTAAAAATAGCTTATGATATTCTAAAAATCTTTTGAATATATTTTAAAATATTAACATTAGAGTATTGTCAACCGTGTATTTTAAAACCACTATTAAACAACAATCCCAAACCAAACAATAAATACTCTAAATTGTGGATTGGATAGGGAATAGGCACTACCCTATCTTGCCATCCCTACCTTTGCAAGTATCAATTGATTGTTCAATGATGTCAAACAACCTTTTTCCGAAACTTTACAAGCATCAACATGCATATCCCATCATTGTTATTGTATTAATATCCTAATCTAAATATCTTTTAACTACAACAAATTGAATTTATTGATGGAAGACATCTTTGTAACAACAAAAATCTTTCGATAATGTTTGTTCTCTAAGAGATTTTCAACAAAAAAAATTCATTGATAATAGTATCATTAGAAATATTTACCGATAGATTTTTATCATCGATAATCGATGTTTGTCAATAATTATCAACTATTAATATATATTGATATTGACGTGACCCAATAGAGAACATTACCTACAAGTAAATTTATCGGTAAAGTTTATCGATAAATTGAGTGACAGATTTAAGTATAGGACATTATCCTTGCTCCGATCTAACCTAGGAGAGTCTAGTTGAAAATACTTTGTGTTCGCTTACACGTGTTTTCCAAACCTCTCATCCACAAATTGACCAGATCCCTTTTGACGATTAGTTTATTGAAATACCTCATTCACGCGAACAACTCGTCTCAACTCAACAACTCGTCTCAACTCTTGTGCCTAAATTAAAATATATACACATCAATTTAAAAATAAATAACTTATATCATAATAGATAGAAAGAGAATGAATGTGTGTACGGTACGAATGACATGCTCATGAGTGGTAATGAAATCACCTATATATAAATATCACCCTTTTCTAAAGCTCTATTCCTTTAGCAAGGAGTTCCATATATGTTCCCCAATCCAACACTATAAGAAAAACAAGTATTACCGACAACCAAAATCCATCAGCAAGGAGTTCCATATATGTTCCCCAATTCAACGGTAATAATGCAGTTGATAATTTTCCCAGAACAATATACTATATATATATATATATATATATATATATATATATATATATATATATATATATATATATATATGAGTTTTGTAACATCCCAAAAATTCACCCTGAAAAAAATTATTTCAAAACTTAAATGTTGTAATAATACATAACATCCCGAACATCAACTAAAATCTATACATCAGTTTTAAGCTCAGACGTAACTGGAAAGATAACATTGAATCCTTATAATTCGTTCTTCCATCTCTTCCTTCATCTGCATAGGATCACGTGACAATCCTTCAACTGCTCCCGTATAACATCACACATTATACGATCATCGCATACACATGCACAAACAAGCAAAGTAAGGGTGAGCTAACCTGAAACACATCATATATAAAATGTGCATAAATTATTTCCATACAAAAGTCATATAATAATTAAGTCAGACATCCTCATGCCAACGTACCACAATTCTTGTTGGACACTCATCCCACAGTACCCAATAATCAACCCAGTACACAATAGACTCTCATCCGGATGATACATTGATGAGTAACTCAACGGAAGGTTCTCCACTTGTGATACCATCCTTAGTCCCCTCACTATGTCCAAAATCGACACATAGACCAGAACATCCTAATACAGTACTCTCAACATCAATATATACATAGATACCATATCATTACCGAATCGAACGCTAAAACAATGAACTTCTATTATATCGAATAATGTTTACACGAACATTAAGATTGATCACTTAAGCTCGACACTAAACACCAAACATTATTATACCGGATACCATTAGGCCGAATACCAAAAGATCAAACGCTAAGTAAAATCAAGTACTTGGACTACACATTAAGACAGTGTACTCTACTAGAACAGTTACTATTATTTCGAACACTATTCGAACGAACGTTCAAAGATCAACTCTTACCGAACACTGCCTCTGATGAACACTATCTGAGGGCAACATCATCGAAACTGAACATTCCCTACGAACGACCACTAACTATTAACGATCCTTACCTAACACAAGCTTCATCCGACCCGAACACTACCTGAGAATGATCACTTCCTGAATCATGCATCATCACGACTGATCACTACTTATTAATCGATCGCTACCTCAACGAATATCAAGGCCGGTCACTCCCCATAAATGATTACAACCTCAGAGCAACATCACCAATAAAGATCATTCCCTAAGAACCATCGCTACGAGACAGAGCACTATAATAAAGAACGCTTGAGTCTGGGTTAAACGCCTAGAGTACTCTGCTGAACACCTCAGTACTGACCGAACGTAATCAAACTAAACCTTAGGTTACCAAATTAAGATCGGACACTAGCTACCTGAGAACAACTATCATCAAGATCAACAATTACCTAATAACGCCTGCTACCTGAAAGTAAATAATACCAAGACCGAACGTCACTAATAATAACGCACGCTACTACCTATAGACCCAACAAGTTTTACTTCCCATCTCTCTCGAAGAATTATTCCAAATCTAGCTTTATCTGCACTACCATCTCTCCCGTACCAGTACGATCATCACGGTTGGAAACCACAGTCACAACATGCAAGATGAATAATCAGAAGTATCACATCATAAACCCATTACACCATCTATAACAATTCCCATGATAAATCGACTCACATGACGCTGCAGACTAGTCTTTCATAAACTGATGTCGTTTACTTGTAATTCGTCGTCATAACCTGCTCTCAATAACAGGCGACTCGAGCCGTCTTCCATCGCGACTTCAGACCTATCTCCCCGACTCCTCAAGGACTAACGAGTAAAAACATCGATACTACGCGTAACGATGCACTATACTCAACACGAGCCGAAGTCATTGGGCGAGACATTCACCTCCTCGCGCAGAAGAAGGTGACACTCGAATCTCCGTCTCACGCGAGACTAGCAAAAATGCTAAAAAAAGACAGACGAAGTTATAAGTAAATAACATAGTGTATGTACCACCTCCACCAGAATAAACGTGCTCAATCACGAATTCATACATATTCTCAATAATATGTATAAATAAACCAACAGAATAAACGTGCTCAATCACGAATTCATACATATTCTCAATAATATGTATAAATAAACCAACAGAATAAACGTGCTCAATCACGAATTCATACATATTCTCAATAATATGTATAAATAAACCAACATTGGGTCAAGAAAAATAACCAACAATTCTCAATAATTGATTTAAAATACTCCCACGGATTCATGCATTATTGCCGAACGCTATTTCCAACTCTGATGCTGTCTGAACGAACGTTCTGGAATCAATTCTCTCATCAAAGGCCGAACGCTGCCGATGAACACCAAACCTTATTAACCGAGCTCCAAGGACGAACGCTCGAGATCAAGTCTAGTCGTACGTTACTTCAGAGGATTTACATCATCGAGGACGAACGCTCACAAAACCAAGGACGAACCCTCACAAAACCAAGGACGAACGCTCACAAAACCAAGGATGAACGCTCACAAAACCAAGGACGAACGCTCACAAAACCAAGGACGAACGTCCAAGATCCACACCGAACACTTAAAACCGAACGCTCACTTATGGCCAAATACCGAATGCTCATTATACCCAAAAGCTGAACGCTAAAACCGAACGTCATATCTAATTGACTATTGTTTGGACGAACGCTCAACGATTGAAACTTAAGAATACTAACTCAAAGCCGATCGCTCATAATTACAACAATTCCAAGGTCGAACGTTCAACTATTGAGCCGAACGCTAAGATCAATTACTTAGGCCGAACGCTAAACCATATGACGCCATACTGAATTCATCACTGTTTGGACTAGCGCTTAAAGATCAAACATCCTCAAAGAACGAACGTTCGTTAACCCATAGTATGACCAAACGCTCATTACATCCTATGGATGTTCGTCTTGAGACCAAGGCCGAACGTTCAAGATTACTCCACCAAAATACTAAGTTACGGACGAACGCTCATTAATGCACTGTTTAAATACGATTTGGACGAGCGTCCCATATATTATGACGAACGAACGCGGACGTTCGTTCAGAACCGAACGCTCACCACTGAGCAATTTGGACGAACGTCCAATTCCACCAGAATTGGACGAACGTTCTGAAGGTTGTCGACCACTATTTGGTCGAGCATTGTTGGGACGAACGTCCAATTTTGACTCACTAAAATTGGACGAACGCGCATTCTGCAGAAATTCTGCAGAATCGCACCAGAGTCCAGAAAACCCAGAAAACCCCATTGTTTCACCCCTCTTTCCCAGATTTACAACAGTATAATTCTACCATCACTCATACAGATTCATAGCTAAGAAGGATATTCTAAACATAACATTATTCATCAAATAATCATAATATGATATCAAACCTATTATTTCTACAATTTATATACACAGATCTAGCTTCCCCTTACTTGGTTTTCTCCAAGCACAACCATCCTACAGCCAAGAACTCTGCCCCTATCGGAACGACGAAGATGTTCGGTTGCAATGAAGCCCTCTACTCCGTGAAGGCCATGGTAGCATCAGAATAGAATTCCTATGGTTCAAGGTGCTGGAATTCTAGAGTGAAGTGAGAGAATTTTGGAGATGAAGTTTTAGAGAGAGAAAGAATGGTTTTCTTCCTCTGGTTGGTCTCCCCTGACGTCCAAAACAAGAGACCCTCTCCTTTGCTATGCTTCAGTAATAATGCACTCCAATAATTGCATTCTAATAGTCAAAGAGGTGGGTGACCACCATGTCCCCACCATGTCCCCCACCATCCAAAAATACAGGTCTTACACGTTTCAACTACAGAAAGTTGTAATTAATCTAAAAACAATCTAATACCAAAACTATCAAAATATAAACTTAAACTAAACCTAAGTAATGTTCAACAACAAATATAAGTGTTCCTAGCTCCATTTTTGCAGAAGATACGTTGTCCACTCCTGCCTTATCTGCCTAATTGTGTCATCTGGAATAGGAGATGTACTCTTGAAGCGTTGCAAAATGAAGAAAGATTCAATATGGTTTCATACATGTTCAAAGATGAATTTGATTTGTAATGTATTGAAGGTCTGCATCATTACCTCATTTCAGTCATCTATAATGGCAACTGGAATGATGGTCTTAATCCAAGACATGACATAGAAGTCACATTCCCATGAATCTACCTGCTTGTTACACTAAAATGACAAACTAAATAGTCAACAATTTAGATCATTCAATAACATAGAAAATGAATTAGAACTATATATGACTTACAACCTTTGGATACCAGAAACTTGAATTGTCTGAGGTTCAACAAATCCGTACATGGAAGACCAACCTTGGTCTACATTGATTGTGTCCATGTACCTAAAACAACTAAGTTAAGTTGTTAGAAACTAGGAATCTAAATAAAACTAATATGGAACACAAAATAAACTATCTTACATGCACCATAGTTGAAGGATGGAAATATTCAACATCCCGTCTTCCCCAATGATCTCCAATGCATCATTGAATGTGATATATAATGGCACATGGGGGGGGGGGGGAAACCAAATACTCCCAAATCCCAGTATATTTCTAATGGTCCTCTCTTCAACCTGGGTAATCTTGTCATTAGCTTTGATAGAGGATCATCCTCCGCTTCAACCATCTCATCATCTTCATCTATGACTGGCTCAGGCATCGGCTGCTTCTGAGGACGTGTGAACTGAAGATAAGAATTTCAAAGTTATCAATATATATTTTAAAATTTAACATACAAATACTAATAATAAAAATATTTTACCTGTGGAGTAGCAATGTGTGACATGATCAATGCTCTAGGCCAGGCTATAAATGATCCTATGGCCTCCCCAAAAAATGAATTTCTGTAGTGGGTACAGGCACTTGAGCCTGGCGATCCCGAACCTCGTCAATCGTCACACGCACGTGCTGGGGTAATATTGGAACACCATGAATAGTCTGTCCTCCCTCAAGTACTCGTCCGACAACCACAATGCGTGGGGGATCCCCATCAACCAACAGCTCATACTGACCACTATATTCGGTAGGTTCTACAGTAGAGCATGATCCTTTAGTGCTGACACAAGGTGCTGTGAGAGCTTCAGTGGGCAACCCCATGGTGTCTTGCGTCATGGAATGCAGCTTCTGTTCAAGCGATCTTTGTATTTCTTTATGTTCTTGTAGCCGCTCCATGAATCGTTGCTTCATTAATCTCATGCTTTGGTTGAGTCTTTCCTCCCACTGAAGATCCATCTGCCTCAGTACGTCCTGACTCGTTGTTTGAGTGTTTTTTCGTGTGGGGTCAAAGTAGTCACGAAGACTAATCGCCCCAGGAACTCCACATACACGTCATGAGTGCTCGGGATTTCCAATGGCTATTGTTAGAATGTCATCCCTACCTTGGCCAGCAAATGTTCCCTGAGTCTGCTGCTCAACCAACTTATCTTGCACAAAAAAAAAACTTTGTTACTTAAAAGACATGTTATGATAAATACACAATCAATCAATGTTTAGAATTTGAACTTACAATTCTTTGTGAGATCAAGACAGCTGAGGAAGATGTCATGTTGCCATCAGATTTAGTCCGAATAGCCTTCCACAGCTCGTACCTAGCAGGTGCAGGTGCTAGGTCGAGGGACTCAACCCCTAAGGCCTTCGCTCGACTCTTTCTAATTTTCTTCTCAAGTTTTGCATAACCACATCATGATAACAAGTGTGGTGCATCATTTAGCCTTTGCCTTTTTTGAGCGGCTAACCTTTTACCCTGTGAAACCATGTATATTCGTAAGTGTAAAATCATAATAAACTTCATGAAAGACTTTATAGATGTTAAGAAACATACCTTCCATTCTTTAGACTCTCTAGATGCACGAAACTGCATCCACTCCTCCTTTGTGAAGGTATAATGCTGACATGGATTCTTATGTTGTCTGTCTCCAAAGACATACAGGCGTGTCAGCCTTGTCTTGAAATCCCTCCATCTGATCGCTATATGCGATAACACTTTCTTTCTAATCTATCCAGTGTTTGGAATATCATAATGTTGCTGTTTAAAACAAAAAACATGTTAAATGACATAATAAGATCAAAGAAATAAGTATATCGAATTTCTTTTAAGTAAACATACCTGAATATCTTGCCATAAGAGGTTCTTCTCGACCTCTAGGACGTCATCCCAAGATGCATGAACGATAGAAACATGACTTTTTGCTAACTTACCCAGATAACTCCTAAACCTATCAGCATATGGGGTCAATGTCAACATGTCTCCTCTGCCCATCAACTCGTCCAAATGTCACATCTGGCAATCATGTGACACCTCGACCACATCTGGTTTGTCCTAATCCGGAGTCTGAGGTCGACATACCTGAAAAATATATACAACGTTAGTACTAATTCAAATATGATTAATAAAACTACATATAAAGTCATTACAAGAAATATCACAAAACCTATTCAGATATTGTTTTCTCCCAGAGCCCTTCATTGTGATCACTACGAATTGCGTGGATGTCATCGGCAACATCATGAACCGAGTCTTCAATGGGTCTTGATGCAACAGATGTTGTCTCAAGTATATCAAGAGAATCTTCATTATCATATCCGTGCATGTTTTTTCCTTCCAAAACCACTAACCATTTTTTATTCGCTGGATCATTTACGTAGAATATTTGTCTTGCTTGATTAGCTATAATAAATGGTTCATCAGTGTAATTCATCTTGTTAAAGTCTACTAATCTGAAACCAAAGTCATCTATCATAACACCAGAATTTATATAAACCCATTTACACTTGAAAATTGGGACTCTAAAACTGACATAATCAACTTCCTATATTTCTTGTATTATTCCAAAATAACTCATGGATGCTGCGATTGGATTTTTGTCTTTAGAACTAGCAAAGTGCACAACCTCAACTTGTAGTGTAACCCCACTGTTTTGAACTCTACTTTTGTCATCTTCTACCTTTGTCTAAAAACAAATATTGCTTATATAGTACCTACCATATGTAATGACATTTGTGTTTGGCCCACGAGATAACCTCAACAGACTTTCAGAAACATGTGGAGTCGCATAAATCTTTTTCTTAAACCATTGTAAGAAGGTTTTGACATATTCATTAAGATGCCATTTTTCACTCATTCTTGGGTGTGATGCCTTTATTTCATTAACGTGTTCATAAATGTAAGGAATCACATCAACAATGTTGTTTAAGATGTATAAATGAGCTTGATCAACTTCTTTTCTACTAACACTTTAAATTCTGACACCTCGAACACCCTTACCTTCACATTTTCCTTTATGTATGCTCTTGGGAAGACCCACCGGTTCAAAACTTGGCATATAACTTGAACAAAATTCAATGGCTTCTTCTGCAACGTATCACTCTATGATTGAAGCTTCTGATCGATACTGATTCTTGACATATCCCTTTAAGATCTTCATGTATCTTTTAATAGAGTACATCCACCTTAAGAAAACTGACCCACATGTTCGAATTTCTCTGACTATATGAACAATCAAATGAACCATGATATCAAACAAAGGTGGAAAATACATATCCAATTCACATAGTAGTCTTATTCCTTCATTTTCCAATTGATATAAACCTCGAGGGTCAACAACTTTCTTGCAAATGGCATTAAAGAACAAACTCATACGTGTCAGAAGACCCCTACCAGAAGGAGGTGATATGCCTCGAATAACAACTGGTAACAATTGTTGCATCAATACATGACAATCGTGATACTTTAAACCAACTAACTTTAACTCTTGCATAGAAACAAGGTTACTAATATTTGAAGAATAACCTTGTGGCACCTTCACACTTCTTAAAGAGTTACAAAAACTTTGTTTTTCCTTTTTAGAAAGAGTATAACAGGCTGGGGGCAGATAGGTGCGTCTTCCTATTGTCTGTGGATCGGATTCCCATGTCAGCCAAATCCTGTCAAGGTTTTATTCTGTCTTTGCTCTTCCCTTTCACGTTTAATAAAGTTTCAATGACACTGTTGTCGCAACCGGGATCGCGACGGGACGACGATCCGAAAAATAAAACGTTTTGGAAAAGAGTTTTGGAGTCGCCACCATAGTTTATTCTGGAAAACTACGGAAAAACCATAAAAATGATAAGGCATGGTCTGCGAAAATGAGATTCTAAGTTCGGGAGTCGGTTATGTGTAGGGAAGGTATTAGCACCCTACAACGCCTGCCCTAAGGCAGTACCTTTAACTAAATATGCGAATCTGATGTGGTTTTCAAAATGTTTAACTATCCCCTAAAATAAGATTCTAAAGAAACAACATGTATTTTTTAGTTTTTCGGGCCTGACAAGGATTGACCTTGCTCTTACGTATTCTCATTAAGAATGAGAAATCAGGGTTCCGTAGTTCTTTTAGAAAACTGCTTGAAAATTTGTTTGAAAATTGTTTGAGAAATTGATTATGGATAAATTTGGATTTTTGGGAGAGTGAACCTGACAAGGACTAGCCTTGCTCCTACGTATCTCCATTTTTGATGGAGAATCAAGGATCACGTAGTTTTGGCTGAAGAATTATTGTTTGTTGTTTTGAAATTGTTGATATTTTTGGTTTTTGAAGGTTTTTATATTTTTTTGGTATTTTTATGTAATATATAGATTTTTGCGTAATGAGCACTAGGCTGATGCGTACGATCGCACGAGTACTCACACGGCTTTCTTTGTTTATTTTATATTTTTTTGCGTTATGAGCACTAGGCTGATGCGCACGATCGCACGAGCACTCACACGGCTTTGTTTGTTTTATTTTATTTTTTGTTTATATTTGTTATGAACAAACCCAACAAAATATAAGATGCAATATACAAGAGTGGAGTTATCACACAAAGGGCTACATACAGGAAAAAAAACAAATAATAAAGAAATAAAAATTTAAGAACAAAGCGAGAGAAACAAACCAACAAGAATAGGGGGTGCAGAGATAAAAACCCAGAGTGCAGAGAGTAGAAGCTCCTTTGTCTGTCAAGGGTGTAAAAATGAAAACAGAAGTGCATCCTGAAATGTGTGTTAGGTCCAATTCCTTTTCTCTTTTTTTATTTTACTGGCAGAAAGGCTTAAGCCCAAATAAAAGGGGTTGCAATGATATAATCCAAGGGTGCGAAAGGAGGTGAGACACACGGGTGCATAAAATGTTCTCCTTTGTTTATATTTTTTTTATTTATTTTTTTATTAAGAAGCCAAAACGGACTCCAAGCCCAAGCTTTCTCTTTCAGGGTTTTCCCTCATCTGAGACCAAAGGAAGCAAATTCTTCTTCCTAGACTTGGCAGCCACAGCGTGGGGAGGCTTTTTCTTCCATGGCCACCGCGGTGTGGCTCGCGATGGGGGATCTGGTGACGGCTGGCGAGGGGTTGACGGAGTGGACGTCACGGCCGTAGGCGGGGCAAAGTGCGACGGCGTCAGCCTTGCAGGTGACGTGCGCGGGAGGGTGGCCGTGTATGAGTGTTAAGGAAGAAGATAATGAAACTTTTTGGGTGAGGGGTTCTTGTGACGTGCTTGATGGAGGGTGATGTTTTACTGTTTGTGTGAAAAAATGAAAATGGCTTTGGCTTCTTTAACAGTTGAAAGATGAAGTTGAAGTTGGGTGGTTACGGGTATATCCGTGGGCGTGTGAATATGGGGGATGAGTGTTTGGTTGTGTTTGATGGGTGCTAGAGGTGAGGTTGGGTCGTGGTAAGTCTTGAATGAGTGTTGGAGATCTAGGGTGTTGGTGATGAAAATGATGAAGAAGATGGACGTTGGTGGTTGAGTCTGGTTTGATGAAGGGATAGGTTTCTAGTGAGTATTGTGTGGGGTGGAGATGAAAATCAGGGGTTGAGAGAGAGAGCTACCGAAGCTTGGGGCTGGGGAGGATGGTGGGTTGGAGGTCGTGAGGTAAGGTGAAGATGATGATGTTGGCTGGGAGGTAAAAATGAAGAGGGAAGGGATATGTTCATCAACGGTGTTCCAGATGAATAAAGAGTAAGATCCCCCCCCATGTATTCCAGTAGCCGTGGCCTTAAATTGGCAGAAGAATCAAAATGTCGGCAGCTCTGATTAGAGAGAATAATTAGTGATTGGAGGATGAGGAGTGTCGGCAGCTTTGATTGGGAGATTGTTTGAAAGTAGAAGAATTTGGTAGGTAATAATTGGAGGGTTGGTGAAGTGGGGGAGGGTAGAAGTGGACCGTTGGAAGATTCTGGGAATCATTGTTAGGGCCCTGGAGTGACGGGTGATCAGGACGAGCGGTAGGGGGAAATGATGGACGAACGTTAGAAAGGAAAGGAGTGAGCTGGACGAAATTAAGCACCAGTACGAACATTGAAGACAAACGTCATTGAGACCGAGCGTTCAAAGGACGACCAAACGTTCATTAAACAATATAACCGAACGCTCACATGACCGAACGTTCACTAACACGTAAAAAGACCGAACGTTCACTAACGAACAATCAAGACCGAACGTTCACTAACACATAAAACGACCGAACGCCACTAACACATGACCGAACGTTTACTAACACATAACATGCCCGAACGTTTACTAACACTATGACCGAACGGAAAGAACGAGAGACCGAACGTCAGTTGAGATAAGAATGCAAAGAAGAGGACGAACGGTCGAACGGTTGAATGCACAGTAGAAAGCGAACGGTCACGTAGGATACAGGACGAACGTTTCGAAAAGGAGAAAACGAACGCCCATGATGCAATACGAACGCTAATGATACAGGTATGGACGAACGGTATATGACGAACGATCTAAAGATTGCCGAACGTCAATGAGATTGATTGGCCGAATGGTCGAGTGGTTGAAACCTTTTGCATGACCGAACGGTTGAGATTGAGAGTTGCCGAACGTTACGAGACCATATGGCCGAACGTTCGTGAGGTTGAGTGGCTTAACGGTTTGAGCAGCAACGGCCGAACGTTATTGAGATCAAAGTACCGAGCGTTCAAATGAAGACCGAACGTACATTAAAACAAAAATGACCGAACGCGGACGGTAAAACTGGAAGGACGAAACGCTCTTTTTCTTTTTAATGTTTTAGTTTTATTTCCTTATTTTTATTTTTTATTTTTTATTTTTTATTTTTTTATTTTTTATTATTGTTTTTTATTTATTTTTTATTTTACACTCATGATGAAAATAAAATAAATCTATTACTCAATCCGGACGAAATTAAGTGTTGACAACTATCATAAACATTTTTTCAACGTGCATCACATCAATACAATGTCTAACATCAAGTTTACACCAGTATGGAAGATTAAAAAGTATTGAACGTTTCTTTCAAATGTTTCTTCTAATGGTACTTTTATGATGTTTTTCGAACACAATGTCAATGTTTTTAACTTCGTTGTACACCTCTTCACCATTCCAGGGTCTGGACACAACCTCATTCTCAACACTTCCATTAAATGCTTTTTTCAATCTACGATAAGGGTGATTACGAGAAAGGAATTTCCGATGTCTTGTATATATCGTCTTCTGACCATGCTTCAATTGAAGGTAACTATTTTTTTCTTCACAAATAGGACATGCAAAATGACCTTTAACACTATAACCGCTCAAGTTTCCATAGGCTGGGAAATCATTTATAGTGCAAAACAACATTGTACGAAAACAAAAATTTTCTTCAACATGTGAATCGAACACTTCGACCCTTCTTCCCACAAAAAATTCAAATCATCAATTAAAGGTTTCAAGTAAACATCAATGTCATTTCCAGGTTGTCTAGGACCCGATATCATCATGGACAACATCACATATTTTCTTTTCATGCACAACAAAGGAGAAAGATTGTATATCATCAACATATCTGGCCATGAACTGTGTTTGCTACTTAAGTTCCCATAAGGATTCATATCTGTTAGCAAAATGATGCAGATGAAATTTTGATGATGTCCAAATCAAGTCAAGACCAATCAAGAATCAAAATGATTTGAAGATTTGTATTGTGATGGAAAGCTTTTGTAATACTCTTAGAAATATGTATAGGACTTAGATCAGAAAAAGTAAAGTGTTTTGTAAAATTACTATAGTAAATCATTGCAACAAAACATCTAGAGACATAGAAACTCTTCCCTTGTGCTCAAATACTCAGAAATTCTTGAGACTTGTGTGTTCTTGTTCGGCTTGTGAAACTCTTGTCTGTGGAGCTGGTGAAGTGCTGCTACGGTGACAGAGGAAATAGCCGGTTCATCCTTGGTGTGTCTAAGGAGGTGTTCGGAAGAGAATCATCCTTCGTGAAGTATTCGGAGGAGGTGTTCATCCTTCGTGAAGACTCAAAGGAGGTGTAGTTTGATCTCTTGTGGTATCAAGAGAGGTGGTTTCTAAACTTTTACAAATTGTATCTTTGTGATTGTAGTTTGTAATTGTTTTGTGATTAGTGAATTGTTTATCTTGTTTTGAGATAAGCGACTGGACGTAGGATTGGTAAGATCCGAACCAGGATAAAATCATCTGTGCAAATTTCTCTCAACCTTACTCTATTTAATTGTTATCATTAATTGCTAAGTAAGTTTAATTGAGTAGAAATTTTTAAGGCACGTGTTTTTAGTAAGAACCAATTCACCCCCCCCCTCTTGGTTTATTGTTCCACGCTAACCCATCCGCTGCAGCCGCTAGTGACAATTGGTATCAGAGCTTGCTTTGATAGTCATTCAAATGGCGGGATCGCATCAAACATTCGCAGAGGGTGCTTCTATCAATAGACCACCACTATTCACAGGTGAAAATTACGCATTTTGGAAGGTAAGAATGCAAATATTTATGAAATCTATTGATATAGATATTTGGGATGCTGTTGCATTTGGTCCTTTTGTTCCAACTAACAATATGCAGGAACCAAAGCCCCGTGACCAATGGACTGCTGAAGATAAGAAAAAATTTGGTAATGATGTAAGAGCTCGTAACATTATTTCATCTGCTTTAACTATTAATGAGTTTTACAGGATTTCTGTCTGTAAAAGCGCTAAAGAAATGTGGGAAACTTTAAGAGTAACTCATGAAGGCGGAGATGAAATTAGGTGTGCTAAAATGAATATTTTAATCATGGAAGAGAATAATTCAAGCTCTTCATCAAGCACAACATCAAGTATGGGTGATTCTGATTTGCAAGCATATATTTGTTTAGTGGTAAATGACGAAGACACTGGAAGCCAAGTAAGTACATCTAGCGATTCTGATAATTCTAGTCAAATTAGTGAAGATGAATTGCATGAAATTTATGCTGCTTTAATAGTAGAATCTGAAAAACTAGATCTTGCTCATAAGAAATTGAAAAAGGATTTTAAAGAATTACAAAAGAAATATGAAAAATCCTTAGAAGAAATAGAAACTTTAAATACCAAAATTTCAAATGTAGAAAATGATACAAATATATCTGCTGAGTGTAAATTTTGTGATAAACATAAATTGAAAGTTGATAATGTTGAAAAATCAATAGCAGATGAAAATAAAGAATTAAAATCAAATTTTAAAAATATTTTAGAAGAAAATATATTTTTGAAAAATAAAATTTTATTTTATGAAAAAGGTAAATATACTAGTAGTGATAAATGTGCATCTTGTGTTAATTATAAGAAACTACTAGATGAAACAACCTTAGGAGAATGTAGTAAAAATAATGAAAATAAGGTTGTTAAAAATAAGTATGTTCCTAGAATTAAAAATAAACATAATCATAGAACCCGTAGAACTTGGGTAGAAAAATGAACAACTTATAGGAACACAAATGTTGTATCATGATTTTATTGTATGAAAAAGGGTCATACATCTAACAAATGTAAAATTAAGCATTATGGTGTTCCAAGTGGTAGATATATTTGGGTTGTAAAATGATTTCAAATTTTCAAACTAACCCAAAGGACCCATACAAAATAGTTGGGTACCTATTGTTTAAAATTTAGAATTTCTTTAAAACAATATTTAAGAAAATTTTTAAAAAAAAATTGTTTTTGTTCTAAATATTTGAAAAGAAGAATTAAGAAATTTTTATTCCAAGGTAGATGGAACTATTTTATTTTTTCTTCTAATATACAAAGCATATATAGTTTTCAAACGGAAAACATTTGAAATAGAAGAATGTGTGCATGTTGTCTTTGATGAAATTATAGACCTTGAGGCAAAACCTCTTGAGTCATTTGAATTACATGCAAGCAATGATGAAGATTTGTAGAAGACAACAAATGAAGTGAAGAATGATGACAATCCTCAAGATGAAGATCTAAACAAAATGTGGAAACAACCTAGAGGATTATCATTACGAAATTGGAGGCATATCTAAAGGGGTACTTTATGCTTCTATGCTTTTTGTAGTGTGTGTGCTATATATTTAACTTCTTTGAATGCTTGCCTCTTTCAATTCAATAAAATGTATGTTGTTTTTCCTTAATATTTCTATGCATATATCCTTTTATTAAGGGGGAGTATAATTTCTAATAAATTTAGGGGGAGCAATTATACACAACTTTTTAATAATGATCAAAAAGGGGGAGAAATATTTAAAGCCGTAAACTTATTTCTAAGTACACTAACAATTATTTCTTCCTTAAGTTGTGTTTTAAATACAGATTATTACCGAAAGCTTTAAATCAAGAAGGTTTTGATCATCATCAAAAAGGGGGAGATTGTTAGCAAAATGATGAAGATGAAGTTTTGATGATGTCCAAATCAAGTCAAAGACCAATCAAGAATCAAAATGAATTGAAGACTTGTAGTGTGATGGAAAGCTTTTGTAATACTCTTAGAATCATATTACTTTTTGCCACAAACTTTTTGCACTAACCAAAATTAAATACCCATTAATTCTCTCTCCTCTTAAATCCATCCCACTAGTTCTCTCTCCTCTTAAATCAAAAAACAAACATCTAATCAATACTCTTTATCTGCCAACCATTTCATGACACAATACATGACAATGCTCTTTGAAGGATTCTAGCCTAGGGTCACAGACACCACCAAAACAACATGGACTCACCCCTTAACCAGTGCACCATTTCCTTTTCGCTGAAATAATGCTGCAAGCATTAATATTTAACTACAATTTTAAGTATTTTCGAAATTTTAAAATAAAAAGCAATATTAATTAATTTCTTTTTCTTTTTCATTCACTTCCTTAACAATTTATTCACCCAATTACATACCATAAATAATTATTGAAATCATAGAATATATAAAAAAATAAAATAAAAAGATATTTGTATTTCATACGGGTCTTCCAGACTTAACCTAGGTTCTCTCTATCATGTTTAGTTACTACATTAACTTACTTAGTATGGTTGATGTGAATGGTGTTGTTCAAGAACTCTTTGCTAAAAACACATCACTCCATGTTAGTGCACAACTTTGTCACTTGCTCAAAGACATAACAGGAAACTTAAAAACATACAATTTTTAACCCTTGTGGTGCTTAGAAACGTATACTTTTTAACAACACTTGTGGTGTGGAGGCCTTTGCTATTGAAGCAAATGACAGAAAAATGAACTTTGCTATTGTATTAAAGAATATCTCTTTGACTTATGCATACTATATTGCAAGGTGGGGTTGTTAAGGACTTGGTGTTAATGATATGTGCAACTTCTTCATAACTTTATATTAAATTGCTAGTGCAGCCAAAGCAGTATGTGGGGGGGGTCTTTTGTCTTGGTTGGTTTTGAACATTTTTTTTTCAAAAAATGGGGTCTTTTACCTATTCAAAATCATTTTTTTCTTTTTTTATCTACAATGGGACAACGGAGGCGACAAAGAAACAACCAAAGGCAGCGACAAACGGCCGAAGGCGGCGACGAACAACTGGTGGCGGCGACGAACGGTCGATGGAGATAACAAACATTGTAGTTTGCGCGAGAGAAATAAAGGCAAATCATTCGTTTACAGAAATGTAGCCAACGAAGATGGAGATGACACTAGGCACTTTGTGCGAGAGAAATGGAGGACACGAACCAACATCGCCTAAGAGAGAGAATGGTTGCATGAGGAAGAAGAAGGAACAATAGTTTACAAAATTTTATGACGGCGGCGAGTGGTGGAGGTAGAGGCAGTGGAGCGACAAGGAAAAAGTATTCACGCGAGATGGGAAGTAGTAGTTCGCGTTCAGATTCTCTCGCGGCAGAAGAAGAAGAAAAAGTGAAAACATGCTTACTGTTTTATGTTCTAGAATTTAACTATTGAAGATGTTATTACCGCGGTTATAAACATAATCGATGCGTAAACCTTCCAAAAAAAATTCAAAATAAAATTGTAAATGAAAAATTTGAAAATATAAAGTAACTATAGGCCTCGGTTTACGCAAACCGAGGCATAAAGGGCCTATGACATCTGTTAAAATGGGAAACGACACCACATTGGAGTCTCAAGGGAAAGGAACTGTCGTGGTGCAGACAAAGAAAGGTGTGAGATTAATCAAGGATGTTTTACTAGTTCTAAATCATAAAGAAAATCTTTTAAGTATTGGCCAAATGATGGACAACGGGTATTCTCTTCATTTTAAGAATGATATATACAAAATTTATGACAATAAATTGGCCAAGTAAAAATTGAGAAGAGAAATAGAAGCTTTCCTATAAGCTTTAAACCTGGAACTAATATTTCCATGAAGGTAGAAGTTGATGACTCATGCCTTTGGCATAGGAGATTTGGCCACTGATCGAGGTCGTACTCGAATCAAATTAATATGCAATAAGTGCAGTATAGACTAGGAAGTGACTCCTAGGTCGTCTCTCAAGGACCAAATATTAGTTTAGTCATTAGATCAAACATGTGGTGGGGGATGGTTTTTAAATAGTTTTGTGAATGGAAATGAAACAAATGAAACACGAATTGAACTACTAATTGAAATTGATTGGTCACTAGCTCATATACATTGTTCCAATCGTATATTGACAACAAATACTCACTCCTCTAACCCTTAATCCAACACAAGTTAACCAACTATGTGAAGACTAACCATGTTTTCATAAAAGCAAATTAAGCAAACATGATGCAAACATTCAATGAATTCTACACCATACAGTCCAATCGACTAAGCGAAGATTAAACACCAATTAGGCAACTAAGCATACACCCAATCACAAGCGCAAACAAATTTAATATCAACCAAGTCAGATCAGCAAAAACACAATTACGGTTCAGAAAACTCAAGGAAACGATTCAATTTCGCTAGTGACCAACCAAACAGACTTAAGCTACCATTAAAACGAAAACCAAACAGCAGAACAATACTAGAAACAACATTAAACCTGGAACAAAATGCATAATACAAAAATGCAATGCAAACAGATTTAGAAATTGGGAAACGAAACAAAAAGCAAAGTAAGTTTAAAAACATAATGGCAAGCTGGAACGAAAATGGGGAAACGAAATTGAAACCAAGAAACGAAATTGGAAACACAATTGGAAGGAAGAAACAAAACTGGAAATGCAATTGGAAGCAAGAAACGAAGATGAAATTGCAATTTAAATGGAAAAAATTCAATACTTGAAGAGTAAAAGAAAAAAAAATCTAACCCCCTCCCCAAGGGGGGGAGAAAACGCTCCAAAGGGTGGAAAAACAAAAGTGAGGGAGAGCCAGAGAACCTAAATCTGATTTGGTATTTAAAAAACTCCAAAAGACGAAAATTCCCTTCATTGGCTTCTCAAAACATTTGACCAAAATTAGGTCCAAAGTCATAAAGTTTGACCCAATTACATTATAAACGAATTCAAAATGAACTTAAACTATAATGTTGATGTGACCATAGTCTTCTTGTCCCAAAATATGATTCCAAAATTGTCCTACAAATAATAATTAGAATAATTAGGCCCAAATAATTCAAATTAATTAAAATATGAATTATTAGTCAAATTAAGTCCAAATAGTGAAAATGAGACAATAATAGAGAATTAAACACAATTCATTAATACAATTAGATGTGGAAATCTAAGTGCATAATACTAAATAGTAATTCATCAGCCACTTCAACACACATGCCTTAAAGTTTCTATATCAGAAAAACATGATCAGAGATTTTCCATGGTTGAAGGAGAATAATGTTTCCTTGGAAAATAATACTAATTATCATTTTCGACGAGGAAAGCATGGAGATCAAAAGACTTATTGAAGTTTATTCATACTAATGTTTGTGAACCGATGAGGACGCCTTCATATCACAATAATTGGTATCTCATCCTCTTCATTAATGACTTCTCTCGAACGACAAGGGTCTATTTCTTAAAGGCAAAGTTAGAAGTCTTCGGAGTATTCAAGAAATTCAAGTACTTATAAGTGATCCTAGAAAAGGGTACACATCTCGTGAGTTTTGAAAAATTCTGCGAAGATGAAGGCATAGAGCAACAACTTACAGTTGCATATACTCCACAAAAAAAATGGTGTGTCAAAGAGAAAGAATCGCACAATCATGGAGATGGTAAGATCAATGTTAAAAGAGAAAAGTAAGCCTAACACTTTTTGGGCTGAAGCAGTCTACACTGTAGTTTCATTCTAAACACATATCCAACTAAGGCAATCCAAGACAAGACTCCTATTGAAGCTTGGAATGGAAGAAAATCATCAATTAAACACCTACGAGTATTTGGATCTATATCCTACATACATGTTCTTGATCATAGGAGTCACAAGCTTAAAGATAGGACTATACGAGGATATTCTTGGGATATAACACATAATCAAAAGGCTATCCAGTCTACAACCTACAAACAAAAAAGCTCTTCATTAATCGAGATGTTGAAGTTGATGAAATGCTCCTTGGAATTGGAAACAAGAAGAAGAAACTCAAGAAGAGGCAGAAAATTCAGGTACACTTTCTCCACCTCCACAACAACGAGATTCTTCACCTGAATCCAGTCAAAAATGAGTAAGATCTCTAGTAGACATATACGAAACTTGCAATATGGTCATGAATGATCCTAACTTTTATGACGAAGAATCAAAGCAAGAAGTATGGGTCAAGATTATGGAAAAGGAGATTAAAATGATTGAACAAAATAACACTTGGGAACTCGTAAATTTCCCTTTTGGAAAAGGAATTATTGGATTGATATAGATATATAAAACAAAGCTCAATCTATTGGAACTATACAAAAGCACAAGACAAGATTCCTCGCTTAGATATAATTAGAGTTTTAATAGCTCTTATAACACAAAAAGGATGGAACATCTATCAATTGGATGTAAATCGACCTTTCTAAATGGAGTGCTCGAAGAAGAGATTTATGTTGAACAACCACAAGGCTTCATCAACAAAGGCAATGAAGGCAAAATACTAAGACTTAGAAAAGCCTTATACGGCTTAAAGAAAGCTCCTCAAGCATGGTATAGCAAGATTGATCCATACTTCATCGGTTAAGGATTCAGGAGCAGCAAAAGTGAAGCAACACTATATATATTAAGGCACAAGGTCAGTACCATCATATTGTCTCTTTATATGTCGATGATCTTATCTATAAAGGAAGCAATATCACTACAAGAAATAATGAAATTATATACGGATGTAAATCCGTATATAAATGAAGCATTATATACGGAACTTATGTACGGATACCAGAAAAGGCTTTATATACGGATATTATCACTAGTGCAGCGAGGGGATTTTACTGCGGTTATTTTTCACTATACGTCGCGGTTTACGAACCGCGGCATATTCAGCCGCGGTAGTAAGTCAGAGACTTTAGGCCGCGGTTATGACCGCGGTATATAGGTTGCGGAATATGCCGCGGTTGTCTACGGAACCGCTGCCTAATTCAATTTTTTTAAAAAAAAAATTTATCCACTATATGTCGCGGTTGAACCGCGGCAATATACTCTAGTATATGCCGTGGTTAGTGCTAAAACTGCGGCAATATACTCTACTATATCCCGCGGTTGTGGTTAGAACCGCGGCATATTCTCCTTTAGTTTTTTAAAATTGCAGGTCAGTTTTTGTGATATCCACTACCACAAAAACAGACCTGCATATAAAAACATGTACACAAATTCAATTTGAACATAACAAACACATGTTCAAATGTATTTCAACATCGAATAAAGTACAAAGTCTAAGAAAATTCAATCTAATCAAATGCAATGTTTAAATCTAAGAGCTATTGTATAATCTAATTATATACTTCGCAGCAACGTTCTTAATGAATAATAGTGACTTCTCAGGAACTGGTGTAGTAGTCTTGAATCTCTGCAAAAGACAATTCATATTAATTAGTGTATATGAATTCAACATTTGGGAAAAAAATCAAAATTTGTTAAAGTTAAATATTACCGTTTCCCAGCGACTTGTGATATGAGAACGAACAATATGGGTCATCCAATACATTACATAGTATCCGCACTCATATGACCCATTTTGTCTGTTACACTACAATATATCATCACAGTTGATAATAGTTAGTGAATAACATTAAAATAAAACAATTATAACAAAGTATGACTTTAGCATATGTCAAACCTTGAGAGAAATCCAAGCAATCTTTCTACTATTAACAATTGATCTCCCACCCATCATCATACTTGCTGGAATAGAATTGTATATAAAAAAAGGTTTTAGCATTCATTTATATAACAAAGAAAGTCCAAACATTGAGGTTCTTACCAATCAATTGCTTGTTTGAGTTGTGTGGGAGGAGGCATGTGCAATGAGCAGAACCACAAAGCATAGTTGTCTTGCATAGACATAACAAGAAGTTGCCAATGGCGCCTGAAATTCATAATAACGTAACTATTAAATATTAAAATCACATATGGAACATTATTATGTTAACAAAGTTCACTTACCCGGATATATAAGGCAAAAAGTATATTTTCTTGCCCCTTCCAAAACTTCTTATCAGACTCATGTTGATCTGCTCAAAATCATTTGATTCATGAATTGATTGGGGATCAATGAATCCATAATCATCAGAACGCCCCAACTTATTACTGACCCCAGACATATACCTGAAATCAAAAATTAACTTTGATATAAGGATACTTGATATATAAATCAATTTTATATATAAGTAATTGGTCATAGACTTACATCGTCCATAGTTGAATAATTGAAATATTCAACTCTTGTGTTCCCGACGCAAGCTTACGGACATCTTGGCTATTAAGGTATATTGGGACCTCAGAGCCTACCCCAAATACATTAGCATCATACTCAACCTCCAAAGGCTTATCATCAAGGATGTCAGCAAGTAGATGCAATGAAGAAAGAGGGTCATCCTCAGATAGAGGAATCTTCTCTTGTGCCTGCGTCTGTTGTTACATGAAAAGATAAGATAAGTTTTGACATCAAAAACCTTTAAAATTGAGAAGTGTAAAGAAGAATTTCATACCGAGGGGTCAGAAACTGGTTTAACCAAAATTTTAGGCCAAGTGATAAACGACTTATATGCTTGTTCCACAGTGAAAATCTCTTCCGTGGACAGAGGAACCGAGGCATTTGGTACGATCATTTCATCCACTGAGACCTTCACCTCATCCTCTAATAGTTGCATACCATGACATATAGTCACTGACCTAAACTCTGTTCCACGAGCTACCAGCACCATCTCAGTATCCTCTAAAATGTATAGCAGACATGGACTACCATCGTCCATGTAATCCTTTGGGATGGCTGATGCAGAACAACTTCCTTTGCCGCTTCTCCCTGTCAGAGTAAATGTTAGATTATACAAGAGATAGAAATAATTGCACATAAATGTTTATTAAGTTTACCTATGGGAGGGGGAGGGATAACATGTTCCTGATCAATAGGAGATGGCACCGGGCGCATGCTCTGAAACTGCTGCTGGTATAACATCTGGAATTCAGCCCTCACCTCGGCCCTGATCTCCTCTCTAAGGTCTTGTTGGACCTTTTTTGTGATCTCTTCTGTCATCCTTTGTGTATCGCTGTATGAATATGAAGGCTGACAAGAAGAGCTCCCAAAATAATATGTAATTCCTACTCCAGGACCTGCAGCACGTACACGTCCAGGGTGCTCAGGTCGTCCAATCGCAGCAGCAAGAATATCCTGGCGACCCTCTGGAGTGAATTGGCCTTGGGAGCTCTGCTCAACCAAGGCGTCCTGTAACATTACAAAACACCATTATTCTTTAAATAGTTTAATGTAGTATGTATAATGACAATATTTATTATTTTAGTTACAGTGATAACTTACAATTCTTTCAGAAATCTCTCGTGCAGTGTTAGAAGAGTAGGTTCCCGATGGTCGCATACGGGCCAACTTCCATTTCTCATGTCTAGACGGTGGAGAAGGAGGCTGAGGAGGGCTACCACCCTGAGATGGTGGTATAACATCTGCCTTTTGCTTGAGGATTTTCTCCTCAAGCTTCCTATACCCACCACGAGATAATAGGTGGGGGTTTTTGTTGTGAGCACTTGTTCCTTGTGCTTTGCTTCTAATTGCCTGTCACATACACATTAATTAATTAGTTCATATGATATATATTTACTAATGAGGAATTGAATAATATGAACTACACTAACCTGCCATTCCTCTGACATCCGACTCTCTTTAAAAAGCCGCCAAGTCTCCTCATCAATGGACTTATATGAACTACATGGACTTTTATGTTTAAGGTGTCCAAAGATGTATCTTGATGTCAACTTGCTTTTAAAGTTTCTGAAATTTTCTGCAACAGTTGACAAACACTAATTTCTAAGTGTTGTGACATTTGGAATGTCAAATGTCATCTGAAAAAAACATAATAAAGTTGTAGTAGTACAAAATTATCAATATAAACAAATTTTAATTCAAATGCTATTAACTAACTTAGCAATATATCTTTCCAAATAATGTTCCGATCAACCTCGGACACATGATCAAAAGATAGAATGAGAATGCTAATCTTATCACGTGCCACTACTCCAAGGTATGATCAGAAATCATCTGCATGGGGGCCAGTTGCCACACCCGTGGTGACATTCACATTCACCGGAGTTCTTTCACCACTATTTTTCCTGATCAATAGTTGTTTCATCCTAGTGGGTCCTCTAGTGGATCTGGTTGGGGGAGCCTCATCCCCTGAAGAATGTGGATGATCAGCCATATATCTGTCAAAATAAATAACAACATTAAATTTTATTTCAAGACTTATGTAATATCATATAAATTAACAAAACATGTAATAGTAATCATAGGAAATGTATAAAAGGAAAACTTATGTTATATTAATAAAATACTTATACAGAAATTGAAAATTCATACATAAAGATATGGA
This sequence comes from Vigna nakashimae, assembly GCA_034642375.1. Taxonomy (NCBI): domain Eukaryota; kingdom Viridiplantae; phylum Streptophyta; class Magnoliopsida; order Fabales; family Fabaceae; genus Vigna; species Vigna nakashimae. The sequence goes on along the minus strand of CM067762.1, from coordinate 39,062,273 downwards.
TTCATCATATGTATATTCCCTCATCATGATCTGACCGAATTGCATGTACATCATCGTCAACTACAGATTGGTCATCCATATTTGTTGTAGTTTGAAATGAATGGTTGTCAGCAATATAAATATTAATCAGATTGTCTTCGTTTACTTCAATTTGTTTTTTGCCTTGAAGAGCAACATACCAATGGTCAGACGCAGGATCTTTGACATAAAAAACTTGAGATGCTTGATGTACCATGATAAATGGTTCGTCTCGGTAACCCACTTTGCGAAAATCAACCAGTGTCATACCCGAGTCATCTATTTTCACACCACTCTTATTGTCAAACCACTTACACTTGAACAATGGAACAAAAAACTTGGTGTAATCAACCTCCCATATCTCTTCTATTATACCATAATATCTCATTGATCCAAGTACAGGAGATTGATCCTTTGATGTGGAAAATTGAAGTGACTCAGCTTCTAAACTGACTCCACTATTTTGTACTGTGCTTTTATCATCCAAAGTCTTCGTATAGAATGTGCAATTATTGACTTCATAACCTGTACAACACACGACATCAAACTTCAAACCATTTGCAAGCCACAATAAAGTTTCAGAAGAATGTGGTTCTTTGTCAATTTCGGATTTGAACCAAGACATAAATGTTTTGTTATGCTCCATCAATTGCCATTTCTCTGATTTTCTTGGATTTTTATTCTTAACAATAGCTTTGTGTGCTTCCAAAAAAGGGATCACCTCATCTGTGTTGTTCAATATATAAAGATGCGCTTGCAACAATTCTTCGCGATCTTTTGTCACCACATTGACACCTCGGATGCTTTTACTTGTAGAAAATTTATTCAACCATGATGTGTGAGGAACTCCTATTGGATTCGTTGATGTCATGTAATCTGAACAAAACTCGATACTTTCTTCAGCAATATACCTTTCAATCATCGAACCTTCCGGACGATATGGATTTTTAACGTACCCTTTCAAAATCTTCATATAACGCTCAATAGGATACATCCATCTTAAGTATATCGGTTCGCACAACTTGATTTCTCTAACCAAATGAACAAGTAAATGTACCATGATGTCAAAAAAAGATGGAGGGAAAAACATCTCTAGTTGACACAAGATGATAACAATCTCGCCTTGAAGTTCATCTAACTTTGTAGGATCGATGGCTTTACTACATATTGACGAGAAAAATGAACACAACCTGTTTATGGTGTGCCTAACATTTTTGGGCAAAATTCCACGAATAGCCACTGGTAACAACTGTTGCATTAAGACGTGACAATCGTGAGACTTCATGCCAACAAGCTTTAAGTCCTGCATTGACACTAAACTCTTCATATTTGAAGAGTATCCTTGTGGTACTTTGATACTCTTTAAACATACACAAAAACTTATCTTCTCTTGTCTAGACATTGTGTAACATGCAGGGGGCAAATAAGTACGTTTACCAATCTCCTTGGGTGCCGACTCTTCTCGGATATTCATGTCAACCAAATCCAAACGAGCATTCACGCCCAACTGCGGCATATACTGATTAAAAAAATTAACCTAAATGGCATTTTTGAAATTATTTTCAAACTATATGCAGCGGTTCAGCGGGCAACCGCGGTATATACCTCCAAATATTACAAATTCATTTTAAATTAATTTCAGGTAGGAGAATAGGTCGCGGTTGCTCGTAGAACCGCGGCCTATACCCCTGTAACGTGCTGAACACAACTGTCTCCCCAACTGCCTTTTGGGGAATTTCAGTAGATGACAGGGGTATATGTCGCGGTTGCTCTGCGAAACCGCGACATATACCCCTGTAACTTCTGAAATTCTCTGACAACAGAGAAGTTGAGAAGTTACTACAGTATATGCCGCGGTTTGTTTGAAGACCGCGGCATATACCCTTGTAACTTTTTAAATTCTCTGACTCAGTCAGCCCCTGCAATAAATTGGCAGGGTATATGCCGTGGTTGCTCTGAGGAACCGCGGCATATACCTTGGAACTTTTGAAATTCTCTGAATCAGTCAGCCCCTGCAATAAATTGGCAGGGGTATATGCCGCGGTTGTCCAGAGAACCGCGGCATATACTCTGTTATTTAATTTTTTATTCAGAAGTGGCGTCAAAGGGGATGGTTGACTGGAGTATATGCCGCGGTTCCGCGCTGAACCGCGGCATATGTTTTCGATTTATTTACAAAACTGCCACCGCGCACCATTATGCTGCGGTTTCCGGTGAACCGTGGCATAATGTGCGCTGTAAAAACCCAATTTTTTATTAGTGTATATACGGATATTTATATACGGAATTTTCCGTATATAAATTCTGTGTATAAAGTTTGCACGTGGTGGCGGTTGTTAACTGCAGATATTATATACGGATGTGGGAAATTATTTTTAAAATTTTTTTTTCTGATTAATTCATATCACACTCTGAAGAAGCATTTCCCCTTTCTCGAACCCTAGAACTCTGTTCTCTCTCTCGAACTCTCTTGCTCTCAAACCCTCTTCTCTGTGGAGTCATCTTCATCAATCCTTCATCAACCATTCATTCACATCTCCTCTCCAACCTTCAGTCAGCTCTCGTGTCGAACATTCGTCTCAAACCTTTAGTCACCTCCCCTCTGGATCGTCTCTTTTCTGCAGCTGTAAATCATTCTTCTCTGGAGCCCTAAATCTGGTAAGTGATTCTTCTGTTCGTTCATGTTTATGGTAATCTGTAATGGTTAGAAATCTTTAAAATTGAACCCTAATCTGTGTTGATTTGATTTTCATTGCCCCACTTTTGGTTCGTCTGGGAAGACGTAGTTGGATTTTGATGAGGCATCGATTGAGGCTGCTGTGTTGCAGTTTAAGCTGAGACATAGAACTTGGTGCTGCGAAGGCCGAAGGAACCACAAAAAGGTGTTTTTAATTTCCTGTCTTGCTCGATTTTGTATGCAATGTAGTTCGGTTTTTAATTTCCCTCCATGAATGAGTTTTCTTCAAAGTAATTCCAGCATGGTAATAGGCGACCAAGTGCTGCTGAACAGTAATATGTGGATGTAAGATTTATAATTGAGGGGAAAAGAATAATTGAATTGACGATAAAAAAAGAACAAAAGGACATATCATAAGCATAAGCTAACAGAGTACAATGTAAAATACGCCTTGCTTCATAATTCATTTTTTCCTTCATATCATAAGCTTTGTTTCATATGAATGATACTATAAAGGAGAAGAAGAACATGTCATTCTCCTCGTCCACTGCCACTGCTAAAGACACATGTTCCTGTCATTTTTTCCTCGTCCACTGCCACTGCTAAAGACACATCTTCTTGTCCTTCTGCTAAAGAAGAAGAACCTGTCATTCTCCTCCACTTTTTCTATCAATATTTCAACCTCATTCCTAAAGAAGAACCTGTCGACAGTGTTGATGGTGATGCAACAGTGTTTTCAACATCAACAGCAAAGAAAGAAACTTACATGCTTAAAAGAAGATGTTATCTTTCTTCTAATTTCCGTGTAACATTTGAAGCAAAACATTACTTGTCTATGTGCTGGATGCTGCTGTCTTACGGCCTCTCCCTTTCTTTTGTGTGGATGCTGAATCGTGTGAGCTCTTGGACTTGCTGTGTGCTTCTTCAAAATGGAAGGTGTATGTGTTGAAAAGTGCTTGGACAAGGGGCCGTGAACTCTTCAGACCATCCAGCATTTTTGTGCGTGTGAATGTGGGGTGGAGCTGCCTGCCAATTAACTATGTGCTCTCCACTTTCTTCCTTGGTCTGTCCTATATGTGGGTGGCTTCCTTGTCATCATGTACTTTGTTTCAGCCAAGAAAAGAGGTCATTTCCTTTCCATTAATTCCACACTGCCCCCTTCTTCTTTCACGTATCAAGTCTCTCATTTCTCCAATAATACAGTGCTTTCCATGTCACAAAGGGTCCTCCACTTATTGTTTTCAGCCGTGTGTTTTTGTCTCCTCACTTTTGAATTAAAAAAACAAACGAATGCCCATCATTCACGTGCTGCACCTCCACTTCTATATATATTTTTTATTGAGTCATATGAAGTGCCGTGTGCTTGCTGCACAATCCATATTCTTTCTCACTTTCCGTACAGCGCATGTGAGCTTCCAAATTCATTTTTAATGCTAGTGCTCTTTTTGGTGGTGGCCGTGTGTGTTAGAAAATGTGGCAGCTGCATTCCATCTCCAAATTAAAATTCGAACATGCATTCTCCATGCACTACAAGAAAATTGCGTTTTATATACAGATTATTACATACGGATTTTAATCTGTATATATTAAATATACGAATTTTTAATTAATTAATAATTAAAAAAACTTTAGAAAAAGCCTCGATCTTCTTCTAACTTTGAAAAAAAAAACTAACTACAACTCTCCAAAATGAGTCCCTCACTCACTCACTCACCTAGTTCTTCTTCCTTTTTCTCAATAGAAGAAACACTCAGATGGTTTTGTTTCCCCATCTCACACCCTTACTTCTTTCTTCTTCCTTCCCTCCTTGTAGCCATGCGTTCTTCCTTTGCCATGTCTTCATTCAGACCGCATCATCAACCACATTCATTTTCTTCTCGAGAGCTCACCATCAACGGTAAGCTTTCTTTCTCTTCAAACATTCATTATCTTATTTCATATTTCTTTCCTGACTCAGCCTATTTAACAACAAAATTCCTCTTCCACCGATTATCTTCATCTCCTTCTAGGGTTTCGTCATCCTTTCACCATTTTCTTGAAGTTTCACCGATTAAATCCTCTTTTACTACGTTTAAAAGCTTTTCCTCCGATTGAAAATTCTTTTCCACCGTTGAATCACGTTTTGAATCGATTAATCGGATCATTTTAAGTTTCCTCCCTTTCTTGGGTTCCTTCAGTCCAGATTAGGGTTCCTACTCTATTTAGGGTTTCTGTGAGTCCTATCTCTGATTCGGTTCGTTCTCCTTCAAATTCTCTCTTCTATTTTTGCCCAGGGTTGGTGCGAAGGTTATCGCCCTTAGGTCTTGGTAGAATCTTTCTCGATCTCTAATTCCTCGTTATTTCACTGCGCGTCGCGTGTTCAGTCCTCTTCCTTGGAGCCTCTTTCATCAGGTGGTATTCAGAGCTCTGATTCTTCCACGAAATTCAAAAGCTAAGTATCTCTCCTTTGTGTCGTGTTTTCATTTGATTCATTATTGTGTTGACATTGTTTTGCATCTCTGTTTTGATGTTTTTCTCTGATTCATGTAAGGTTGAATTTGTATTGGCTTGTTTTGTCTTAATTCTGAGTATTATATGTTAATTTTGCTCATAAACTGTTTGTTTAAATGTCTAAGAGAGCTAATATGAGATTGTTCATTCTTGATAACTTATTACTCTTCATATTAAAATGCGCTCTTTGTATCCTCACGCCAAAGGCATATTGTCCTCAAGAAATTGGGCTTCTCCTCACTCTTTGTCACACAAGTCAATTCTTATGCTTATCTTGCTTTTCCAATTCAAATTTAAAGCAACATGCATTAGGTTTTTATTTCTCTTGTGAACTTTGGTTTGTTCAGAAAATATATTCTAGCTAGACACATAAAACAGATCATTTTCAGCGGATTCATTCGAGCACCGCTGTCCCTTTCAACTCCATGCTCTTTTTCGATGATGAGAATAGGAACATCCAATCGGTAATAATATAAACTCTCACGTTTTCTTTTAAATTCATTTTGTTGTCATCATCATCGGATATTATTGCCTTAGGTCTCTAAAATGGGAGTAACTAGCATTTTGGTAGGAGATGGGGTAAATCTTGGGTCGTTAACTCGAAACTGGAACGCTTCACAGAAGAACAAGCAAAAATGGCTTTCCAAGTACTCTAACAAGCTAGATACTTCCAACCCCGCTGCATGATTTTTGACATCCCATTAAGTTTTCTCTCTCAGATCCACACAATATTTTGTACCAATCGTTGCCCTTCAAATAAAATGAAGAAAACAGGGATTGGAGTTATTAAATTTATATCTGAAGGAAAAGTATTGTATTACTATAATATTGATTAAGACTTTGATATAATTTTCTTTATATTCAAAAGTAATATTGAGTTTTCTCGTTATTTCTTCTGGTCCATATTGCAGGATTGTGTTGCTACAAGATGGTACAGAGCCCCAAAGCTGTATGGCTCCTTCTTTTCTAAGATATATAATTTGGCCAAAATTTATGTAATATAGATCATTTATAGAGGCATATATGTACAAAATAAGGTTGAATATATAAAGGTTAAGTCAAACAAGTTTCAGTTTCATATTTCAATGATATTCTTATTGATGTTATAAAGTAATTGTTCTTTATTCTTATGACATGTAATCTTACATTACAAGAGTTATTATACAATATCTTAGTTAATTTTTCTAGATTTCTATCACATCATTCTTAATATATTTGTGCAATTTTATTTCAATAAAACGATTTTAATATATCTGTATAGCTATTATTAATGTTGTAAGTTGTTGTCTTAACCAATTCTTATGTTCTTTTGTAATAGCTGCAGTTGAAGCACTGTGAAGATGGTAGAGAAAGTGGAAGAGTTTAACATGAAGTGAGTGATAGAGGAATTTGAGAGGGTGACAAAGGATGCTAAGAGGTTCAGGACTGCAAAAGGAATAGAAAATTAGGATTATTTATTTATTTTTTAGTTCAAGACAAAAAGAAAACAATTGTTTCTTTCTTTTTGAGTTCCTCCTACACGTTTCATCTTTTAGCTAGTAGTAGGGGTGTGGATAAAGAGGAGCAGTGGTTAGTGGAGAACCAACTCCAAGCAAAAAGTTGAAAGTAATTTTATCTTTTTTTCACAAAAAACAAAGACATGTGAATGTTGTTTGGCAAGACATGGAGTTCATGAGTAGGAGAGAGAAGTGGTGGTAGTAATTTCTGTATTTATTTCTTTGAACTCTCTTTATAGAGTATTCAAATAAAATTTTCATTTTTTAATTATTTGATTTTCAACACAATTATATATTATAAATTCTTAACATTTATAATCTGGAAGTAATTATTTAAAATTTTATGAGAAGTTTTAATGTGTAAAAATTTTAATATTAATTATATAATTATTACAAAAAACCAATCTAATTAAATATGTTAAATATGTTATATAATTACATACGGATTTATCAGTATGTAATATCCGTATGTAAATTACATACGGATTTATCTGTATGTAATATCCGTATGTAAATTACATACGGATTTATCCGTATGTAATTTATATACGGATTTTTCCGTATGTAATTTAGCTACACCTTTTTTATATACGGATTTTTGTCCGTATATAATTCGTATGTAAAATCATTTTATATACGGATTTTTGATGTTATATACGGATTTTGGCGGTATGTAATAGTGATTTTTCTTGTAGTGATGCCCCACTTCTCCACTTGAAGCTTCTTATTTCTTCATTCTTTATTCTTTACATCATCCTTTCTCCATGTGCTGAACTCCTATACTTCCACATGTGCATGACCAATTTTGGCTCCCAAGGCCGTGCTCTCCATATTGATGCTCATGGGCTGCCTTCTCAACAAGTGATTCTTTCATGTCATCATGCACCATGCCTTACTTCCCACTTTCACGTGGTGCTGGATGGTGGACTGGTTTGATCAATGCGCACCCATTAGCTAAACTTTAATTTCTACTATATACAGGTCTAGGTTAGGAAAAAGGAAGTTTTCATGTATATATTAGTCTTGAAAGTAAAGTGTAAATACATAGTAGACCTATTTTAGTTTATCTAATTTCTTTGAAGCTTACTGGAATAAAAAATAGCAGAGAAAAAACTTACCTTACTAGTAGTGTTTATTTTAAATGTTAATCATTTGATGTCATGAATTAACTTCTCTTTTTTGTTTTGTATAGTTATTCCTTGCTTGTTAACTGTAATAGATCCTTATAGCTCATGCTATATAATCTTTGGTGATAACGAATTCTCATTTACACTATCAATTTCATTTCATAAAAATATTTTTAAAATGGGAATAAAATAAACAAGTTTTAGTTTTAGATGATAAATTATTCGGGGGAAAATATACACAGAAACCATACTATGATAATATAAAAAAATTGCAAAAATATTACTCACATTTTCATAAACCTTTGGTTTTAATTATCCAGTAACGTGATTTGATTCTGAATAAGATGAATACAATGAGTATAGGGGCAGGTATTGATGGTTTTGAATTTTCATGTAGCATACATACACTTACATGCTTCTTTAAATATAGTACATTGCTCTGCTTGAGTTTAAGAGTTTTGATGTTCAATTGCTTTGTCCATATACTGGTTTGTACTTTTCTTTAAGATTAATCAATGGTTGTTTTGCACAAGCTTATAGCATATGGTGATGTATTTATTAATGTAGTTGTTTTCCTTTCATCTTTGGTCACCTTTTATTTTTGGCATTTTTTTTGTTTAAAACTGTCAAAATGGTTAAACTGTTATTAAACCATTAAAACATTTAAAAATAAGTTTCTAAAGACTGCTAAGTAAATAAGAACAGAGATCAGATCAATAGCTAAATAGGAAAAAAGAAATCCTCTTGAACAAATGGCTAAATCTGAAATACAAGTTTGATTTGATGATTGTCTAGGTGGGCTTTGAAATGATCGATGCATTTGCTGAGTCTTAGGGGATTCCTATGAACACTTCCTATTCCAAAGCCATTTTCGGAAAAGGTTTGCCCGCTGCCTTGCTTAGATATTTCTATTTTCTGTTTTTCTGTCTATGTTTATTGTATTGATGAATTTTTTTCGCAAGTTGGTTTGTTGCAGGTTTTGTTGGTGAAGTTCTTGTCTTCCTTGCAAAGCCTCCTCGGACTTACATGAATCTGAGTGGTGAATTAGTAAGGAAACAAGATGTGCTATTTTTTTTTCCTCTCTCTTAACCATGTGGATATTTAACTTTAGATTGTGCAAGTTGTGCTGTCTATATACCTTGTCAATTTCCACTCACAAAAATTTATTGACCACGACTTCCTTTAATCGCTTAAGCTTATAGTCTACTTTGAAGGGTAGCTTTTCTAATCTGCACATTGAAATTTACTCTTATTAGTTGGCATTTTTGTGAAGTTATATGTATTATCAATAGTTGTAAACAGTTAAAAGATTGATGTTTATATTCTGCAGGTCAATTGCAGCAGAAAACAATTTCCCATCCACCTTGCAGTGCATTTTTGGTTGCATTTATGGTACTAGGATATCCTCTTATTTAATGATTGAGCTTATATTTGCTAATTAATGTTTTTTGTTGTTCTGAAAACTTGTAACTCCTTTGTTGCAAAGTTGATTGCTTAAGAATTGGCCAGTGTAGTTAAGATTTTGCACATGCACTATAGTAATGAGACTTGTGCACTTGAATTTGCAGCTTCATGGTATATAGTTTATATGATTATTGTACATATGAATATATTATCTTATAATTTGTCTCACTTTTCTTTGAGGTTGCTTGATTTTTTTCTTCTATTCTTTAAGTTGTTGAAATAGATTTTGTTACCAAGAAGGAAAGCTTATAGTACCTGCATAACTGCGTAACAATTTGCTTCATGGTATTTTGTACTCAATGATTTTAGTCTTCTGGTTTCAACATCTTCTTTCTGTCTGATAGTGTATCATTTGGCATAAATCTAGATTCGTATAGATCATTCCATGCTGTTTATAGTTTTAGTTTAAGCATTTATCAAGACAAACATGCAAAAAGTTTACTCCCTGAACCCATTTGATATTTGTTTTCTGCTTTTGCATATTTGCTTTATGTTTTCTCGAATCTGTCAAGGAATCTAAATTTCATTGAGCATACACACATTGCTGGTTGGAAATTGTAAGTGAATTTGATTATTATGCATCTGAAAATTTTTTGTAGACTATATTCTGCATGTTTTTCTCCCCAGACTTATATTACTTATTCTATGCAGGAATCAAAGAGCAAGGCCCATCATTATTGATCCTGCCCTTTACTTATCAAAGAAATCTGATTTAGCATTGACCACTCAACGAAGAACCCTTCCCACGTCTTTTAAACTGTTTAGTGGTATGTCCCTATCGATTATCTAACATTTAAAAAACCTATTTTAGAGACAGTGAGTTCTGAGCTACTTGTTAATTTTTAGATAGGTTAACATTAATTTTTATATTTATATTTATTGGTCTAATCCAGAAGGTTTGTTAATAGAATAAGAACTTTTATTCTACTTGTATATTGTGCATGGAGAACTGCTATATACAGGGCATTTATTTAGCTCTTCTTAAACCATTATATACGGATTTATCCGTATATAATTTATATACAGAAATTATATACAGATTTATCCGTATATAATTTATGTACAGAAATTATATACGGATTTATCCGTATATAAATTATATACGGATAAATCCGTATATAATTTCCGTACATAAATTATATACGGATAAATCCGTATATAAACCTAGCTACGACGGTATTAAATATGGATTTTTGTCCGTGTATAATCCGTATATAAACACGTATTATATACGGATTTTGGGTCTTATATACGGATTTTTGCTGTATATAATACACTTTTTTCTTGTAATGTATGGAGATGATTAAAGAATTTAAAGAAGACATGATGAAGACATTTGAAATGACCGACCTTGGCTTAATGAACTATTTCCTCGGTATAAAGATGAAATAACAGAAAGAAGGTATATTTATCTCTCAAATGAAATATATTAAAGCTCTACTAAAGAGGTTCAAGATGAATGATTGTAAACTTGTCGATACTTTGTTGGAGGTAAACGAAAAGCTACAAAAAGATGATGGAGCACAAGAGGCAGATCCATTACGCTACAAGAGTTTGATTAGAATTCTTTTATATCTCATAGCCATGTGACCAAACATTATGTATGTTACAAGTCTTTTATCAAGATCCATGCAAAAGCTAAGTCAAATTCATTATGGAGTAGGAAAAAGAATTTTAAGATATCTACAAGGCACAAAGGTTTGGTATATGGTACAAAATCATGCCCAACTCAAGGATGATTGACTACACAGATAGTGATTGGGCAGGATCAATGGATGACATAAAGAGTACGTCACGATATGCTTGCTCACTAGGATCGGGTATTTTATCTTGGGCATCAAAGAAGCAAGCAACCATTCACACAATCAACAGTAGAAGGAGAGTATGTAGTAGTTGTTGAAACCACGAGTCAAGCAATATGGTTATGAAGAATACTTGAAGAAATGGGAGAACCAAGAGATGAACCAACTAATATTTATTGAGACAACAAATCGACAATAGCAATAGCAAAACATTTAGTCTATCATCAAAGAACAAAACATATAGCCATTAAATATCACTTCATTTGAGATGAAGAGACAACTAAACAAATTTGACTCGATTTACTTTCACAATTTACTATCTCCACATTTCTTTTACCACATCAACTATTTTTCATGACCTCAAAATACTAACAAAAAGTTTGGAAGAATAATGTTAGTTCAAAGTTTAAACTACACTTACTTTATTCAATTGTAGTAACTAGCAAATTCTGTTGAAGCACACTTGTAGCAGTAAACATGCTAGACATATGACATTGTATGTTCATTGAAAGAACGTACGTCGGATTTCACATTTTCATCTTCAATTGTTACCTATCATTCTTATCTAACTTCCTTCTTTGCTTTCATTATTCTTGTAAATAGATTAGAGGTTGTTGATGTTAAGAAGCCTCGTTGACTGGCTAAAGTGTTTAGAAACGCGATATCTTTGATTGGTGCATTCATAATGACTTTGTATAAAGGGCATATTGTTCAAAGCTTTCGGGGTGCTCCATTCCACGTTAGACGCAATTTTGTTCATACTACATGTATATTTATTTGTCTGGTGCAAGTTGCAGCTTGCCAGTATTCTGCTTGACAAAAAATCTAAAATCATTTGCAGCAATATCGATGACAAGGGATGCAGAAGCGGTCCAGTTGTTATTGGCTATCTCAGTCCCAAATTATAGATATGCATTATTTGATCAATGTCAGTTCATATTTTTCTATATTAAAATAGAGTTATTGTAATTTTATTGATTGTTAAGTTCAATTAATAAAGATGTTTTTCTTCATTGAAGCGATGCAAGACCAGAGAACCGCTTCTTTTATCGAAGCTTTGAACCGTAATTACGGGAAATCTCCGGCTGAAAGTAAGTAATATTTATTTTAAGCTTTTCATACATATCATGATTGGTTTTCTAAATTCCAAAAGTATATAACTATGCCTGGCCGTGATCATGAAATTACAAAATTGAAATTACAGTAAATCTTTGACAATTAATGAACTCTATTTGTTTGTTAATTCTTTTGATTGGTATTTTTTGAAGATGTTGAAAAAGGAGTGAATCTGAATTTTACCAGTTGAAGAAATTATTTTTGACCTCCAATTAAGTATAGGACAATCTATTTTTAAAGTAATATATTTATTACAAGAAATATGTTTTTGTGAGTATTAAGTCGACTCGAAAATATCATTGCTAACATGAATTAAAAATATGATTATACGCTTTCGATTTTCAATAATGTCAATTTTCACTCTATTGGTGTTGTAGATTGGAATTAAACGGGCTTTTTCTATTGGTATGTTTTTTTTTTTTAAATTGGCGATGAAGAAGTAAAAAGAGAAATTAAGGGAATTTTAAAATAGAAAATAAAATTATTTATATTAGCTGGAAAGAAATTAGTAAACAAGAAGCCAATTTTATTTATGTAGTACGTTTCCTTTCTTTTCTTTTCTTTACAAATTACGTACCTAATCTAAAGCACCAAAATCACATTTGATCCGTTAGTACTTGAAGCCAAAAAAAAAACATAAAATATATTTTATATGAAATATCATAAAGAGGAAGGCATTGTTTGTCCAATTGTTTTGATCAGTGTGACAACACAATAGGAAGCAAGATTATGTTAGAGTTAAGCCGAGTGTTAGTTAGTTGGCCAGGACAACTGTTGATTAACTGTCCTTGGCAGTTGCTTTTCATTTTATAAATATTGGACCTCTCTACTTGTAAATAGTTGATTTTGAGATCAGTGTGAATATACGAAAATTTTTGTGCATTTGAGTTTTACTCTTTCTTTCTCTGCTTATCTCCTTGACTGTTCGGTGCAAAGGGCTTGGTCGTTCGGTGTTGTTCGTGTTCTTATTGGGTCGTTCTCGGTCGTCTATGTTGCAGTGTTCTTCTTCTGTTCCAACAGTGGTATCCAAAGCTTCAAGTTCATGACTTGGGAGCTTCAAAAATCATCAAGGGCTTGGTGGAGGCTTGGCGGAAAGGTGATTGAAGAGTGAAGAAGATCAAGACTGTGTTTCTTGGTGAAAGATCAAGGGTGTAAAGAATGACCAGCAGAGATATGTCTGTTAATCTACCTGTTCTCATAGACAAGAACTGGAGTAGGTGAAGCACACAAATGCGAGTCTTGTTTCGTGTTCAAGATGTCAGCAGCGTGATGAAGGGAGTGATTGTTGCGTCTGATTTGCGCAGCACAGAGAAAGAGGAGTTTAAGAGGAAAGATGATAGAGCCTTGTTGATTATCCATTAGTGTGTGGACGATATGCATTTTGAGAAGATATAAAATGCGGCTTCAGCAAGAGAAACACGGAACATCTTGGTGGGCTGCCATGCCAGAGGGGAAAAAGTGAAGAAGGTAAAGCTTCAGGCGTTGAGGAGACAGTACGAGCACCTACTGATGGAGGATTGTGATAAGGTGAGTGAGTTTTTCAATAAAATACTCTCAATTGCTAATCAGATGAAAAGTTGTGGTGACACTGTTACTGATCTCATGGTAATTGAGAAAATCATGCGGTCACTGCCTCCAACGTTTGATCATATTGTGGTGGCAATAGAGGAGTCTAGAGATCTTGAAAAACTCAAGATAGAGGAACTGCAAAGCTCTCTGGAGGCGTATGAAATGAGGATGGGGGAAAGAAATCCTATAAAAATCGATGAGCAGGCATTGAAAATTCAACACGTCAAAAATGAAGAGAAGAAGACAACCAAGAAATGGAAAGGGAAACATGGTAAAGGGAAGCGGAGAAAAGATAGGAACAAAGATGACCAGAATGAGTCTTCAACAGAGGAGGAAGGCAAATATGAGAAGAATTTCCACAAGAAGGACAGGAGGAATATTAAGTGTTTTAATTGTCATAGGTATGGGCATTACGCTAGTGAGTGCTATGCTGAAAAGGAAGAACAAAAGAAGATTCAAGGAAAGGAGGCCTACGCAGCTCAAGTGGAGTCTGATTCAGAAGAACCCATCATATTGATGACGACTACATCTAAAGTAAGTTCACATTCTCAAGATAAACTATGGTATTTGGATTCGGGATGTTCGAATCATATGACTTGCCATAGACAATGGTTGGTAAATTTTGATAAAACCAAGAAGAGTATGGTGAAATTTGTTGATGACAGCACTTCAAAGGTACAGGGAGTTGGTGATGTTGTTATCAAAAGGAAGAATGGCTCGCGTTCCATTTTAACTGGTGTGTTGTTTGTGCCTGCAATAAGGTAGAATCTTCTGAGTATTGGCCACTTAATTCAAAAGGGTTTTACGATAGTAATGAGAGGCTTCAATAAGATTGAAGTGATTGATAAAAAGAAAAACCTGATCTTGAGGAGCAAGATCTCGAAGGATAAAACATTTCAGATCAACCTAGTGAAGTTTGCAATGTCTGAAGAATCTAGCAAGATGAATACTGATACACAGACTGGTAATGAGGAAGATCCGGTGCACGTAGCTATGTTTGTAGGTGTAGAACCGTTCGGTCAAGCAGAAGCCTTGAATATAACAGGCGCAAAACCGATTGGTCAAATCGAGGCCTTGAAGAAATCCGTGTGGAATGATGAAATGAGAGAAGAAGTTGATTCAGTTAGGAAGAATGAAATCTGGAAGCTAGTTGGCATTCCAATTGGGAAGAAGAAGAAAAGCGTTGAAGGGAATGCTGCCAAAGAAGCATGGGGAGTCACTGTTGAACCGAGACATGGTGAACATCGTTCGGTCACGTCATTCAGTCTGGGAGTCTGATGAACCAATGTTTTCTTCACTTCACTTAGTTTATTGTGCTATAATTAATCAGGGAATTGTGCTTAAATGTCCGGTATTTTCCCGTTTTTACTGATTGTGCTTAATTTGATCAAAAATTCTTATTTTGATTAATTCGAATTATCTGAGCTTATTATTTTCATTATTAATTGCAGGGAAATTGTTGGATAATATTTTGGGACTTCAAGATAAATGTGACATAAATTTTATTTTAAAACTAAGAGGAATTTGCATTTCAGTAATTTTGGGCATGGAGAGCATTTAATTGATCACTGTCAATGGCAGCAAGTGACCTTCATTTTGATGTTTGGTACACATGGAGAGAAAGGGTGCTAAGTGTGGTATGCACGTGAATGTGGACTACGAAAGTAATTATTTTGGTGTGCACTGAGTAAAGAATTTGATCACATCCTAGCATCCACCAAATCACACGGACACATGGCCTCCTTTTTCATGTTTTGATCAAAAGTAATTGAAGAAAAATTTCAAGAGATATATGCGGAAGATAAGCACAACACTGCCAACTCAATTTGGCAACTTGATTTAAAATGAAAGAGCTCACGGTTTCTTTTAAGTAATGAAAGAGAATAGCATGGTCCTATGTGTACAATTCTCATTGGTAAGTGAAATTATGGAGGGCCCCCCTTTCTTCCTTTTGTTACGTGCATGATGTGGTTTTTCTTTCATTTTGGAGCAATATGAGAATTGGAGGGTCCCTTTGTTGTTTTTAGTACGTAGAATCACAAAGATGTGGTGATAAGAAAGTCAAAAAGAAAAAAAGGACAAAACTTAAAAGTGGGCTTTCTTTGTTTTAATTTTGCTGCATGGTGTATGGTGACATAGAGCAATTGGAGAATGGAGAAAATAAAGAGAATGGAACGGTCCAGAGGAGGAGAAGCTCACGGACAACAATTATGGAGGGCCCTATCACTCATTTTGTTGGCATACTTCCAAATGGAAAATGAATTGGTTTTGGAGTATAAGTAAGGGGGTGCCGTGGGGGTGGCAGGGAGAGAAGCTGGACATTTTCCAGCAAGGGAGAAATCCAGCAGCTGACAGTAGAGGGGCTGGAATAGCAGATGAAAATCACAGTACAGAGATGAAAGGCCACGGTTGAACAGTGTTCACATTAGGTTCCAATTTTCATTTTCTTTGCTGTAATAAATTCTTGAGCAATTTAATTTCAATTTAAAGTTTGATTTAATTTACTGTTTATGAAATTTAAATTATGTTTTACTGTTTCTGTTTTACTGCTGTAATTTAATTTCTGTATTACATTTTTTATGCAATTTAATTTCTGCTGCTGTTTATCTTTTGCATGTTGATTAATTCTGTTCTCTGTATTTTACTGCAGTAATTTTGAATTTGTTTTTACTGTTTTCGAAATTTACTATTTTTCTGTATTTCCTGTTTTCTGTATTTTTATTTTCTGTATTTTACTTTTACTGCTTTACTGATTTTAAAATTCTGTATTCACTGTTTTTACTGTTATTGTTTACTGTTGTAATTTCATATTTTTGTTTTTGATGTTTTACTGTTTTTACTATTTTCTGTATTTTCCATTTTCTGTATTTTATGTTTTTCTGTATTTTCGTTTTTATTGTTTTAGATTTATTTTCACTGTTTCATGTTACTGTATTTTCGTTTTTACTGTTTCTAAAATTTACTGTTTTACTCTTTCTACTGTATTCTGTATTTACTATGTACTGTATTTTCGTTTTTCTGTATTTTATTTTTTTGTTCCAGATTTATTTTTTACTATTTTACCTTACTGTATTTTCGTTTTTACTGTAACAAAATCATTTTTACTGTTTTAAATTTGTTTTAATGTTTTAATTTCGTTTTTACCATTTTAGTTTTAAATTTTACATATTGTTTTTAATTATGCTTTTATTTTTGTGTTTAATGTTTAACGTTTTCTATACGTTTAATGTTCCCGCGTTTATTTTATTTTGATGTCTTTTACCATTGGGTTTTTACTGTACTGCATTTTACTTCACCGTATTTAATTTGGTGTTATTTAAATTCCAGTTCATTTTAATTTTTTCGCATAAAAACAAAAACATTCACAACCCCCCCCCTTTCGTGTTTAATCTGAAACTGAACCAAATTTGGTCCTTGAGAGACGACCTAGGAGTCACTTCCTAGTCTATACTACATTAATTTTGTAATCAACTTTTGTGAGCGGTGCGACCCGTTCATCAGAGTCACAAGAGAACTGAGACATGGCGAATATCGTTCAGTCACGTCATTCAACCACACCCGACCACAACATTCATTCAACTGAGCGAGGCGTCACTCAAGAGCGTCAAACTAGCAACTGCACTCAAACCGTTCGGTCATGTCACTCAGTCGCTCTTTCGAACTGCGGTCTTGGTCGCACAGCTCGCGCAAGTTGGCATCTGCCTTCGTCACGTGATTGACAGGAACAGTTGCTCAATGGACTAGCAAGTGTGAGTTCTATGAGTCTCAAAAATACCGTTCGGTCTCAACGTGGTGCGCGAGATAGGCTGGCAAGGATGGGTGCTACCTCTAAGTGCGAGGCTTAGAGGGGAATGTTATGTTAGCAAAATGATGAAGATGAAGTTTTGATGATGTCCAAATCAAGTCAAGACCAATCAAGAATCAAAATGTTATGAAGACTTGTATTGCTATGGAAAGCTTTTGTAATACTCTTAGAAATATGTATAGGACTTAGATTAGAAAAAGAAAGTGTTTTGTAAAATTACTGTAGCAAAATACTGTAGCAAAACCTCAAAATCCAATTTGCCTCTGGATTAATCGATTAAAGCTTGTTTTAATCGATTATGTAATCGATTAATCCTGAGAATAATCGATTAAAACAGTCCGTTAGGTGTTTCAGAGTTGAAAACTAGTCGTTGCACTGGAATAATCGATTAATACTTGGTTTAATCGATTATGTAATCGATTAATCCTGAGAATAATCGATTAAATATAGAGCCGTTGGAGGTTCCAGAGTTGAAAACTAGCCGTTGTACTCAGTTTAATCGATTAATACTTGGTTTAATCGATTAAAACAGTCAGATGGCTAATTTTCGAAGAATGGAAGAGCCTTTGGATGAGTCTATAAATAGACTCTCATTTCCTCTCAAGAAAGAACCAACTAGAGAAACTCTTCCCTTGTGCTCAAATACTCAGAAATTCTTGAGAATTGTGTGCTCTTGCTCAGCTAAGGAAACTCTGTCTGTAGAGTTGGTGAAATACTGCTAAGGTGATAGAGGAATAGCTGATTCATCCTTGGTGTGTCTAAGGAGGTGTTCGGAAGAGGAAGTTCATCCTTCGTGAAGCATTCGAAGGAGGTGGTCATCCTTTGTGAAGATTCAAAGGAGGTGTAAGTTGGTTCATCCTTCGTGAAGCATTCGAAGGAGGTGGTCATCCTTTATGAAGACTCAAAGGAGGTGGTTGTCTCATCTCTTGTGGCATTAAGAGAGGTGGTTTCTAAACTCTTACAAATTGTATCTTTGTGATTGTAGTTTGTAATTGTTTTGTGATTAGCGAAAGGTTTATCTTGTTTGAGATAAACGACTGGACGTAGGATTGGTAAGATCCGAACCAGGATAAAATCATCTGTGCAAATTTCTCTCAACCTTACTCTTATTTTATTTGTCTTTATTAATTGCTAAGTAAGTTTAATTGAGTAGAAATTAAAAGGCACACGTTAGTATTAAAAACCCTCTTGGTTTGTTATTCCACGCTAACCCATCCGCTGCAACCGCTCCTGACAATTAGTATCAGAGCTTGCTTTGATAGTCATTCAAATGGCGGGATCGTATCAAACCTTTGCAGAGGGTGCTTCTATCAATAGACCACCACTATTCACAGGTGAAAATTACGCATTTTGAAAGGTCAGAATGCAAATTTTTATGGAATCTATTGCTATAGATATTTGGGATGATGTTGCATTTGGTCCTTTTGTTCCAACTAACAATATGCAGGAACCAAAGCCCCGTGACCAATGGACTGCTCAAGATAAGAAAAAATTTGGTAATGATGTAAAAGCTCGTAATATTATTTCATCTGCTTTAACTGTTGATGAGTTTTATAGGATTTATGTTTGTAAAACTGCACAAGAAATGTGGGAAGTACTAAGAGTAACCCATGAAGGTACAGATGATGTTAAGAGAGCTAGAAAGAATACCTTAATCCAGGAATACGAAATGTTCAGGATGAAGCAAGGGGAAACAATAGTAGATGTTCAGAAATGCTTCACCAACATCGTAAACCATCTTATTGGACTAGGTAAATCTTTCGATATTGGTGAGCTTAATATAAAAATTTTGAAATCTTTAGACAGGTCTTGGCAACCAAAAGTGACTGCAATTTTTGAGTCACAAAATCTCAACACAATGACCATGGCTGCATTATTTGGAAAGTTGAGAGAGCATGAACTTGACCTCGGAAGACTTGATGAAGAAGAAGCAAAAGCCAAAAAGTACAAGAAAAGTTTGGCGTTAAAGTCGGAGGTTGAAAGAAGCAAAGGTAAATCGGAAGATGAAGACTCAGACGAAGAAGAAGAATTGAGACTCATGATAAAAAGGCTCAACAGGTTCATGAAGTCTAAAGGTAAAGGAAAATTTAGATACGAAAAGAAAGATAATCCAGTATCTTCCTCAAATTACCGATGCTATGGTTGCGGAGAAAAGGGGCATCTAAAAGCAGACTGCCCAGATCAAAAGAAGGGTGAAGACAAAAAGGAGAAAAGATTCTTCAAGAAAAAGAAGTCATACATTGCATGGGAAGACGACAATGAGACCATTTCAGATTCAAGCTACTCAGATGAAGAAGCAAACATCTGTTTAGTGGTAAACGACGACGTTGGAAGCCAAGTAAGTACATCTAGCGATTCTGATAATTCTAGTGAAATTAGTGAAAATGAATTGCATGAAATTTATGCTGCTTTAATAGTAGAATCTGAAACATTAGATAAAGCCCATCAGAAATTGAAAAAGGATTTCAAAAATTTAAAAGTAAATTTTGAAAATATTTTTGAAGAAAATAAAGATTTGAAAAATAAAGTTTTAATTTTTGAAAAGGGTAAATTTACTAGTAGTGATGAATGCCCTTCTTGTGAAAATTTTAAGAAACTACTAGAACAAACAACCTTAGGAGAATGTAGTAAAAATAATGAAAATAAGGTTGTTAAAAATAAGTATGTTCCTAGAATTAAAAATAAACATAATCATAGAACCCGTAGAACTTGGGTAGAAAAAGGAACAACTTATAGGAACACAAATGTTGTATCATGCTTTTATTGTATGAAAAAGGGTCATACTTCAAATAAATGTAAAATTAAGCATTATGGTGTTCCAAGTGGTAGATATGTTTGGGTTATAAAATGATTTCTTTTTTCTAAATCTAACCCAAAGGACCCAAACAAAATTGTTGGGTACCAATTTTTTTAAATTTTTTTTTTAAACAAAATTTAAGAAAATTTTTATTCCAAGACCGATAAACTATTTTTTTTAATATCGTCTAATATATAAAGCATATATAGTTTTAAATCCGAAAAATTTTTATGTGTGCATGTTGTCTTTGATGAAATTGTAGACCTTGAGGCAAAACCTCTTGAGTCAGTTGAATTACATGCATGAAATGATGAAGATTTGTAGAAGACAACAAATGAAGCGAAGAATGATGACAATCCTCAATATGAAGATCTCAACAATGTTTTATAAGCTCTTTCTCCTAAAAATATTTGCTTTAAATATCCTATTGTGCATGTTTAATGAATCTTTAAATTTGAAATATTTTTAGCTCTATGCATACATGCTTTTATTAAGGGGGAGTATTATCTTAGGGGGAGAACATTCAACACAACTTTTTAATTATGATCAAAAAGGGGGAGAAAATGCTTAAAGCTTATTTGTTTATTTAGCTTATTTGTGTTCATTCACTAATGCACTCCTTCTTCCATAAGTTGTGTTTTAAATACAGATTATTACCAAAAGCTTTAAATCAAAGGAGTTTTTGATCATCATCAAAAAGGGGGAGATTGTTAGCAAAATGATGAAGATGAAGTTTTGATGATGTCCAAATCAAGTCAAGACCAATCAAGAATCAAAATGTTATGAAGACTTGTATTGTTATGGAAAGCTTTTGTAATACTCTTAGAAATATGTATAGGACTTAGATTAGAAAAACAAAGTGTTTTGTAAAATTACTGTAGCAAAATACTGTAGCAAAACACTGTAGCAAAACACTGTAGCAAACCTGAAAAACCAATTTGCCTCTGGATTAATCGATTAAAGCTTGTTTTAATCGATTATGTAATCGATTAATCCTGAGAATAATCGATTAAAACAGTCCGTTAGGTGTTTCAGAGTTGAAAACTAGCCGTTGCACTGGAATAATCGATTAATACTTGGTTTAATCGATTATGTAATCGATTAATCCTGAGAATAATCGATTAAATAGAGCCGTTGGAGGTTCCAGAGTTGAAAACTAGCCGTTGTACTCAGTTTAATCGATTAATACTTGGTTTAATCGATTAAAACAGTCAGATGGCTAATTTTCGAAGAATGGAAGAGCCTTTGGATGAGTCTATAAATAGACTCTCATTTCCTCTCAAGAAAGAACCAACTAGAGAAACTCTTCCCTTGTGCTCAAATACTCAGAAATTCTTGAGAATTGTGTGCTCTTGCTCAGCTAAGGAAACTCTGTCTGTAGAGTTGGTGAAATACTGCTACGGTGATAGAGGAATAGCTGATTCATCCTTGGTGTGTCTAAGAAGGTGTTCGGAAGAGGAAGTTCATCCTTCGTGAAGCATTCGAAGGAGGTGGTCATCCTTTGTGAAGATTCAAAGGAGGTGTAAGTTGGTTCATCCTTCGTGAAGCATTCGAAGGAGGTGGTCATCCTTTGTGAAGACTCAAAGGAGGTGGTTGTCTCATCTCTTGTGGCATTAAGAGAGGTGGTTTCTAAACTCTTACACATTGAATCTTTGTGATTGTAGTTTGTAATTGTTTTGTGATTAGCGAAAGGTTTATCTTGTTTGAGATAAACAAATGGACGTAGGATTGGTAAGATCCGAACCAGGATAAAATCATCTGTGCAAATTTCTCTCAACCTTACTCTTACTTTATTTGTCTTTATTAATTGCTAAGTAAGTTTAATTGAGTAGAAATTAAAAGGCATACGTTAGTATTAAAAACCCTCTTGGTTTGTTATTCCACGCTAACCCATCCGCTGCAGCCGCTCCTGACATGTTAGAGTTAAGCCGAGTGTTAGTTAGTTAGTTGGCCAGAACAGCGGTTGATTAACTGTCCTTGACAGTTGCTTTTCATTTTATAAATATTGAACCTCTGTACTTGTAAATAGTTGATTTTGAGATCAGTGTGAATATAGGAAAATTTTTGTGCATTTGAGTTTTACTCTTTCTTTCTCTACTCATCTCCTTGATCGTTCGGTGCAAAGGGCTTGGTCGTTCAGTGTTGTTTGTGTTCTTGCTCTGTTCCAACAGATTCATGGTGATTATGACTTCCATGAGACAAACCATGTACTCATCTATGGATCACTCACCCAAAACATGAGGAGGACAAGCACAAGGTTCTACTCAATTACGGACCTCCTAAAGCTTACAACCAATTACCAACTCTTTTAACAATCGTATTTAACAACCAAAACCAAACAAAAAGATCCTACAAACACGAGCATCAGATATATCAAAACTTATCTTGATGATCATAGTGGCAGCTAACTCGGAGGACCTCTCAAAAGAATAGTAAACAACAACTACGACAACCTTTTTCGATGGCGGCAGCGGCAGAAAACACAACAAGAACCCTCTGCCTATTTTTTGAAAGTTTTATTTAAGATACTCGAAAAATAAATTACAAATATTTGCACATTTTTTAAAATTTACAAAAAGAAGGAAAATATGATGTCATTTTTTAACTATTTGTCAATATAATACTAGATAAAAATGTTTTAAAATTAAACCATCTTAGCTTTATTACTTACAATTGACACAACTTTTATAGGCTGGGTTTTGATACAGAAATTAAATTGATCAAGGGTAATTTCTGTTAATATAAGACTATTTATAGACATTTATCTGTAAAAAACAAAATTAAAAAAATAGTAATTTGGACAAGTACTTTTATCTGTTTTATATAACAAATCCTAAACAGTGTATCCTTGTCAGTTCTCAATCGGACGCTGGAATCTGCAAAAACAAAGGAGGAAAGGTTGTCTGCATATTTGACAGCAGCAAGAAACGGCATTACGGAAATTGTGTCTGAACTTGGAACTAAAATATCAAGTGTCGTATATGAAACTAGCCCTAAAAGTTAAAATGTATTGCTTGTGGCAGTGAAGAATAAGCAAGTAAATGTTGTTGAGATGTTACGTAACATTTTGAAAAAGGAAAATTTTGATAGCTTAATTTTAGAAAGGGATAACAGAGAGAACACCGTGTTACTGTTGGGTAAACTTTAAAATGGTCCACTATGTTAAAAGTTGTTTTGTTTGTTTGTGATAATTGTGCCAACAACTACCACACTACATCAAAAGTAGCCGTCCACTTCACCAACCATTGTTTGGATTTATGTGTGCAATTCACTTATAAAAGCGAATGAAGAAGTGGTTGAAAAACACCCACCACCGAGAAGAAAGAACATACAAGGGAAGGTGTGGTCGGGTGACACACTTGTAGTGTGTGCACCGTGGGAGAATGGGTAGTGAAAAAGGAGAGAGTCTCCATGTTTGTGTATTGTGTGAGAGAAAGAGTGAAAATGGGTTGTGTGTTGTGAGTTGTATACTGTGGTGAGTTAAAGAGATTAAAGTGTTGTGTTTGTATTTGTATGTTCTGGATAGTTTGTCCAGAAATTATAGTTTATATAATGAAGAGTATATTTCCCAGATAATAGATAATTGGTATTATACCTCCCAGCTCGATTTCTACAAATTGGTATCAGAGCTAGGGATGGAAGAGGAGAAGGTCACGGCTGGCGCTGCTGAAGAGGAGCAGGAGCCGGGGGAGACGCTGGAAGTGGCGAAGGCGTTTTCGCAGGAGTTGATGCCGAAGATGAAGAAAGCGAGCAAGCTGGTTCCGGGGCTGGAGCGGGCGACAGCGGCGTTGGAGGCTAACGTGTTGATGGCGTCTTCCGCACATGAAGTCCAGCAGCCAAGAGAGTTGGTGTGTTGGTGTGCAAAGAGAGGGGGCTGGAACGTATTGGAGCAGCCACCAAGAGGGAGAGAGTGGTATTGTGAGTGTGTGGAGGAAGAGAGAAAGTGTGCTCCAGCAGCCACCAAACAGCAGGGAAAAGAAGAAGCAGCAGCGTTTTGGAAGTGCACACGGCAGCAAGCAAAGAAGGAGAGCATAGCTCTCGGTCATGGCCACTGAAAAGAAGGAGGCATGGGTCCCATTGTTGTAGGGTGTATAAAATGTTACTGTGGGAATAAAAGAGGTGGTTAGAGAAGCTTGAATCCGGAAAGTTGAAGTGACAGAATATGAGGAGAAAAAAAAGGATTCATCTTTCATTTTGAATTAAAAAAAAAAGGAATTGGTGTCACTCCCTTGATGTACGGAAAAGTAGGAAGAGGTGTGGAATCATTCATGGAGAAGAGCATGGTTATTGAATGGAGAGCCCGTTGCTTCTTTTTGGTGTGATTTTTTAGGTGATTATTGAATAAAGTCAACGAGATGGAGGAAAAGGACAAAAAAAAAAGTGGCCAACACATGTTTTCTTCATTTTAATTTTTTGGTTCCCGAGAAAAGAGATGTGTGGAGACAAAACATGGATGGAGGATAATATTATTTTAATTGGGTTGAAAGGAGAGTTGGGACGTGTTGGGACTGCCACTTAATTTTTTAGAGGTTTTGGCTTGTGAATGTTGAGAAAGTAACTTCAGTGTTGGTGCACACGGTTTTTATTCCAACCTTAGGTGCAAAAGGTGCTAGAGGTGTGTGGTCCAGCCGCCTCCCACTTAAAAAAACTGGAGGTGTCACGACTGTAGAGGAACTCAAGTGCAAAGAATTGAGTGTTTCTTTGTTTAAAGTAGTAGCTCGGTTACAGCCTCTGGATGAGAAATGAAGAGTACGGGAGAGTTTCTGAGTGTCCGAAAACAAAAGGAGAGAGTGAAAAAGAGAGAGAGAGAGTAAGAGATGACTAATCTTGCTAACAGTGTCCCTAATTCAGTTGACAGAGTGTGTCAACTATGTTGATTGGAGTCTGCAGATGAAAGCTTTTGTTGGATCCCGGTGTTTGGGATGTTGTGGATTGTGGGAAACGAGAACCCACAGAGAAGGAAGAGCAAATCTGTGACCCGTATTGTTGTGGTGAAAAGGACGCCTGTGAAGGAGGAGTCCAGCGGTGAGAAGATAGCAAAGGAGGCATCTTCAAGAGACGCGAGTGAAGGACAGAGAAGTCCAGCGGTGAGAAGATAGCAAAGGAGGCATCTTCAATAGACGCGTGCAGGGGACAACTGTGTTAGGCAAGACGAAGTTTGAAAATTTGAAGGAGAAAGTGGCACATCAATTCGGCAGAAATGGAGAGTCGTTGCCTGCCACCCGAGTTGTGGAGAAGAGTTTGAAATCATGGACGGATGATTTCGAAAGTTTTGTGTGCGTCATCAAGGAGTCGAAGGACCTATCAAAGCTCTTGGGTAAAGAGGTTGATCGGGTTCTGGAAGCGCACCAGTAGCGGAGATTTGAGCCACTAGATCGAGTGCTTTAGAAAAAGTTTGATTTGAAGAGGAGGAATTTGGAACACTCAAGACCTAGACGATCCAGGGAGAAGAGGTCGAGAACAGGGAGCAGAAGATCTGGGAGAAAAAAAAAAAAAAGTCGAGATGATGGGATACAGTGCAAGAAAACCAATTTAAAGTTTACGGGGGAGTTTTGTTGGGTAAACTTTAAAATGGTCCACTATGTTAAAAGTTGTTTTGTTTGTTTGTGATAATTGTGCCAACAACTACCACACTACATCAAAAGTAGCCGTCCACTTCACCAACCATTGTTTGGATTTATGTGTGCAATTCACTTATAAAAGCGAATGAAGAAGTGGTTGAAAAACACCCACCACCGAGAAGAAAGAACATACAAGGAAAGGTGTGGTCGGGTGACACACTTGTAGTGTGTGCACCGTGGGAGAATGGGTAGTGAAAAAGGAGAGAGTCTCCATGTTTGTGTATTGTGTGAGAGAAAGAGTGAGAATGGGTTGTGTGTTGTGAGTTGTATACTCTGGTGAGTTAAAGAGATTAAAGTGTTGTGTTTGTATTTGTATGTTCTGGATAGTTTGTCCAGAAATTATAGTTTATATAATGAAGAGTATATTTCCCAGATAATAGATAATTGGTATTATACCTCCCAGCTCGATTTCTACGGTTACACTTAGCAGCTGGTACATCAAGCAACCAAAGAGCTGGTACTACCATGCAAATGATATGGGATATCAAGTGGTATCAGGTATGTATGTATATATATGTATGTATTTATAAATTATATCTTTCGATATCTTTCACCGTATACACAATAATTGTATTATGCATGGAGCAGTACATCAGTGGTCTAGTGCCGAAAGAATTCATTTACAGACGCAACAAAGATGATAAAACTGCGTGGGAAATCTATCAGCTGGAACACATTCAGAAAGTGAAAGATTGCTCAGAGGCCCTAAAGGACTTATCCAATTCTGGCTCAGTTGTTGCAGCTGTCATTGCCAGCATCTCCTTCGCAACATCGACCACCGTCCCCGGCAGCACCGAGAACGGAAAACCTATCTTAGGTGTCAAACCCGAGTTTGATGTATTTTCCATTGCTTCCCTTATAGGACTTGGCTTCTCCATCACCGCACTGGTAATGTTCCTCGCCATACTCACTTCTCCAAAACAGGTTCAACATTTCCGCCTCAGCTTGCCCTTGAAGCTTATTTTTGGCTTAGGTTCTCTTTTTGCATCCGTTGCTTCAATGCTCGTTTCCTTTTGGGCTGCACATTTCTTTGTGCTCAATGAAAAGTACAATATGACACTCCTCCCTGTTTATGTTGCCACTTGGTTTCCGATCACTATCTATGCACTGATGCAATTTCCATTTTATGTTGAGCTTGTGAGAGCTATTTTCAAGAAGGTGCCACGCCCATACAGGAATCCACACTCATTTGTACATCCTACTCACTTCTCTTGATAAATGTTCTTACCACATGAACCTCACTTGCCAGATTTGTAACCTAATCATGTCTTGTCTTCTAATACACAGTCTGCATATTTCACATTTGATAAGTTTCTTGTAATGTGTGGTTGGGTTTGATTATTTGCCAATGACACTCATCTCTTGACATGATATGCTCAATAAGGCAACATGGGAATTACTTATTTTGCTAATAAAAACAAGCATTTATAAAAAAATGGATTCTTTAGATGATCTATTGAGTTTTAATGGCCACTTCTGTCAATGAATGGAAGTTCATCACAAAGATTTAGCAGTGAAATTTTCCAGGGAGATGTTAGCATATATTTTTTTTTTCTTTTCTTAATTGCCATAGACATAGATATGACAACTAATTGGGTTTTATCATGTTCGAGTAAATGTGGATAACATTTCACCATTTTTTACAATTTTTTGTTTGCACAAAAGTGGAAGGAATATATATATATATATATATATATATATATATATATAGATATATATATATATTCTTTAATCTATTGAGCAGTTCATCAACTTTTTTTTTCTCATTCAACAAGAAAGTCTGTTTGCATTTAAAAGCTATGATGACAAATTGAGCACACATTCAACTATTTACAAATACATTTTAAATAGTTCATATGCTAGTTTATTAGATATATACTTTTAATTCAATAATGAAAATATATTTCAAACAAACTAAAGAATTATATTATATTTTAAGTGAAAATTAAGAAGAGTGAGCTTACCTAAGTCTTAGGGTTAAAGGCATTACTCGACTTCTCTTCATTGATAATTTCTGTTGAAAGGTTTTTGACATAAGGTCATCCTCATGAGCCGACAGCCCAACTAATGCAGAATTAGCACCTGAGCATGGCTAAACAAGGATTAAACCCAAAGCACACCCTAAATCATGATTAAGTTAAACTTGTGCCTCTTCTCAAACCTATTAAAGGAACAATAAAAAATAGTGTTTTGGTATGGAATGGGGTTGAAGTCCTTACTGGAGTTGTCTTGAAGACCGGATGAACTTTCTAGTGGTCTTTTATCATTCAAGTCACGTTGTTCGCTCTCCTTCCTTCTTGTTTAGGTTGTGTGAGTAAGTACCTGTCAAAGATACTCTGAAGCTCAAGTCAGTAATGTAATCAAACAGTCAGTACAACAAGTGATGCATATATTGTACACAATGATCCTAAAAGTCATATCTGAAACCTTTATTTTTACTAGTTGCGATGGACCTTTACCTTTCGCTCGCTTAATGACGACTCAATTACACCTTAATCTGCATTAGGGGCTTAATAAGTTATTACCACTGATAATCTGACTATATTGTTAAGTTATACCGGACACGACCTAGTTAGACGGCCTATGAGAACGATCTGAGTGAACAGAATGGGAAGACGACCTTAAAAGATAGACTAGATAACAACCTGACTGGACAACTTGGAATAACGCCCTGAGTGGATGGCCTGTCGTTCGGCCTGAGTGATGTTTGGTCCCAAGGGAGACCGTATGACACACGTCTTAATCTGCTAGACTCTATGGTACAAATAGTATAAATAGGTGTACACCAAGGTAAAAAGTGCATTTTTTTTTAATTGAATTTATCTTTTGACTAAGCGCTGACTTAATTATTAAAATACCTTTTATAGGTATTCCTACCACTCAAGATATTAACAATCGAGACTGAAAAATTGCACTTATAAAGGTGAAGACGAAAGGGCTACAGACACGAGACATCATTGCTTTTGTAAATTACATCATTGGTTTTGTAAGTTACATATATCCTCATTATATCCATATTCTACAACAATTATTACATATAACCTCCTTCTCAAGTTGACATTAAATCTATGTTTTGATATGATAATTGAAATTATCATGTTTTTCTTTTTTATTTTGTTTACTTTTATATTTTACGAGTATTTTAATTATTATCTGTTTAGGTAATTAGGATTTTATAGATAAATTTAGAAACGATAAATACTTTAACTTTTAACTTTTATTTGTATTTTGATTAGTATTTATTTAGATTAATAAGGGTTTTATTTAATAATGTGGAAAATTTGAGTATCTTATCCTTTATTAGATAATTACGAGTTTATTAAATAAATTTGGAAAATAAAAATATTTGGTTTATATTTTGTAGATAAGTGAAAGCCATTTAAGATTAAAGAATATATCAACAAAATTAGTTATCAATAAAGTTGTTTATTTTAAGTATAAAATCAAATACAAATTTCAGGCTCAACCAAACTAAACAAGTTGTGTATTTATGAAAATCTATAAATAGAAGGTCTTACATTGTTGAAATTTATTTTGGATTAGAAACTCATTATGGAGGTTCAAGACATTCATCATTATTCTTTTTCTAGTATAGGATTAACTAACTCCCTTATTCATAAGGGTTGAAGGTAATGTATCTTAATTCTTTGTGATTTCTTATTCTAGATTATGATAGAATAACTAATTGACTATGCATCTAGACATAGTACTTAACGATAGGTCATTTTAAACATCTGAACTTAGTGCTTAATGTTAGGAATAAGACAATAAAAAAGGAAAGAGAGAAATAAATGACAATAATTTAATGTGATAAATGTCTACGTCCACGTGTCTACGTCCATGACTACACCATAGTATATTTATATTTTGGTGCTTCTAAGGGTTGAAATTTGGTGCTTCTTCAAGGGGAACTAATAATATTTTTAGGTTCTTCCATTCTTTAATTATGATGACAAACTCAAACTTTGTTGAAACAATAGAAATCCAACAACAAAAGTGTATCTTTGTTTATAATAATTTTAGCAATGTTTATATTTAATAACATACGAACTAGGAATTCATGGAAAAACCCAAGAGTTGGGTTCATCTAACTTTGTTAACTTCAACTAATCCTCTTATTGAACACCTAAAGTTTATTATTAATTTATCTCAAACATCCAAAGAAAAAAATTGATCCAATATACAAACTAGCGCTCAAAGATGACACTTAACGCTAAACCTTTCACAAAAAGTGGCGCTCAAAAATAATTCTGGCACTTAGTGTTATGCTTTTTGCAAAACGTTGGGTTCAACGACATTTCTAGAGCATAACATCCTGAAACTAAATTGCTCCATATCTATAGTGTAAATATATCGTTCAACAATGTCCTACTACCACTCAAATGCCAAAGTATTTGGCAAAAAGTGGTGCTCAACGGTATAGTAATATTGCTCAATGTCCTGAATCTAAAATGTTCCCAGACATATAGGACAAACTGACACTCAACCACACTTTGAAATCACTCATTGTTGTATCAGTTTACAACAATTGTATTTTGTTATTCTGAGTGAACTTTGACCTGATCAATTGTTCAATTGATAATTTTTTCTCAATGCATTTGATTTAAAATAGTTTTAAACATGAAAACTCATACCGATTTTCTCAATTTCTTAGATTCTAAATTCTTAGATTCTAAATTCTTTCAATCATACAAGCTCAAGTATAAACAAGCAAAATTTCATGACTCAAACATTCAACTATACAAGTCAAATCAATCATGCTCACGACGAATCCAATTCATCAAAATAGTTAAAGTTCATTTTCAACATGAAATCAATTACCAACATGCATTCATCAATTTAACAATAATACTCCAAAAAGGTTAAAGACTAGCTTCTCTTACCTTGACAAAGCTGATCAACAACTCAAAAAACCAAATGCATCTTAACTTGCAGGTACCCTTTCTACACATAAATACAACATCAAAACGATCGATCTGACATGTCAATGAAGACATTGATCAATAAAGATTTAATAAACAAAAAATATAAGGACACATGTGAGCAGGAAAACCACGCATGTAACCATATAAAATAAAGAAGATGGTGAAAAGGGATTGAAAACTAACTTATCCTAAAAAGGTAATTGATCAATTGATCTTGACAAGCTCGTCACAAGGAGAAATCATACTATATTTTATCTTTAAAAATATGAATAGATTTTAAGAAATCTTAAACAAAAGGGAGAGAGATATTGTAGAAGAACTTCTAAAGAAATAGAGTATTTTAAGTAATGAGACTCTTTTATGAATTTTCTATTTATATAAAAGTATTTTATCATTAAAATATAATAGAGTAATTTTAAAATAGTAACTCTTAAAATACACTTTTCTAAGATTTTACAATGTCTATAAACAAAAAAGACAGAAAGAATTGAAATAATGACACATTTAAAACAAGTGGTGTTAATGAAAGAGAGAATTAAGTGCACATATCATTAATTAATCTATATATATATATATATATATATATATATATATATATATATATATAAATGTGTGTGTGCTTTTTATATATAGAAAAGAATAAAACTATATGTTTTTTATTACAGGGGATTGAATAACGTTTTACAGTTATTTCATATCTGTTCAATTAATTAGAAGTATGTATTTTACAATAGATAAGTGAAATCAACTTTCTAACTCTTTTTAACAACTAAAAGGCCAAATTTCTAAATATAGGCTTTGTTTAGTGTATATGTTTTAGTAAAACAACAGTAACAATCTCTTTTGATAAAAACATGTTTTCAAATTTTCTTCTAATTCAAAGTAAAAAGGACACCATACATTCCACGTGATTTTCTAAGCAAACAGCAAAAAATAAACAACCAACGAATAATCGGTCTCCTTCATGCAGGAAGCATTTCTTCTCAGAGAATCTAATCAAACACAAAATATTAGGATAAGAAAAAACAATCTTATCGTATAATCATCCTTTAAAGCTTGAGATTAAATTTATTTAAAATCGATCATGTATGATAAGTGACTAAAGTGTTAATGCACATGTTAACATATATTGATCCTTAGATTTCACATGCCCAGCAAACTTCATTGTCTTTTACAATAATTTTCTTAAAAGGTATTCCTAATATGATTTCTTTTAATTGAGTTTAAAAGTCCTTTACTTGAAACTAATCCAATCATCAACATTAGTTCTTCCTCTCATGTATGTATTATTCGATGAGAATTTTTCTTTTCATGTGTGTGAAAGTGAAAATGTACAAGACAAAGCTACAAGAGCTTTGCCACAAGAGAAAATGGGGTTTGCCAAGGTACTCTGCCCTGAAAGATGGTCCAGATCATATACCAAGCTTTAAGGCTTCTGTTCATGTCAATGGTGTCATCTTCACTTCTTCCAGTGCCTCTAGTTCCCTTAAAGAAGCTAAAAACAAAGCTGCCATGGTTGCTTTCCGCAGCTTCTGTTCTGGTACCCCATCTCTTTTCCTTTCTTGCTTTTATTGGTTTCCTTGGAAAGTTGGTTTCTTTACTGTTTTTTCTTGATGAAGATGAAGGTCTTGAAGTAGGGAATAACTGTTATGTGAAGGGAGTTGTATGCTTTATTCCTTAGATTGCCTCTGTGTTTGTGTTCATATACAATCATAGCTTATTATGATAATAATTTTCAGGAGTTGTTTGAGATTTTGGGTTGGAAACTATCACTTTGTTATGTGAAATGGTTTGAGAAACTATAAAACTGTTTGATCAGAAGTAGACTATAAGTTGCACTTGAGTTGAAGTTAGCACTGGCAATGATTTTTTTTTTCTAACCTTAATTGATTTCATAATAAACAAATAGAATTTAAGTATGAAATTTGGCATCCTATCTTATATTCTATAACTATTTAAATGAATGCTGTCAGAAAAACTTCTGTTTAGTTCTCATTCTTAATATCATGCTATGTAATAACAAAATGATGCAGAAAAATAATACGATGGTAGAAACTAGTAATGTTACATCAAGTTCATATTATAGGTAGAATTTGTTGACCTAATTTTATACAATAGTGCACCAATTAATTTTGTTCTTTATTATGACCGTTAGCATCTTCAACCCAAACTTCTGAACAGGATACAAAAGAGCAAATTAGAGCAGTGAAACCTCAGGGCAGTTCAATTCCAGCACAATCTTCAGTCATTATAGATGGTGAATGATGACTTCCCTTCTTACTTTTTGAGCTTATTTTGTAAGCTCTGCTGTATATGGATTCTAACGATTTAATAAAGAAAAACAGTACTTTACTTTTACTTCCCTTCTAGTTCCATTTTAATGAACAATATATTAACATCAGCCCCTCAAAACCTGGTTGGATTCTCTTTTATGCAATCATTCTAGTGAATTAGGAAAGCTATAAGGTGTAAAACACATACTAGATTAATTTTAGAAATTGTATCCTACACCTTTGCCTGTTGTACTTCATAACTTAAATCTCATTTCCATGTCAAATACGGTGAGTAGAGTTGTTACTAGATCTTCTTATATCTACTGCAAATTATTTATGTCAATCCTAATGTCTGGTATTTCAAAGGTTATTTTTATCTTTATTTCAGTGTTATTGTTATCTCAATGATCAAACACTTTCGCTGACTTTCAGAGTCATAACACATGTCATAATGTGTTAGGATTTAATATATGTTATGATTTAATATCTTGTTAGGATTTAAAATCTTATTTGTTATTATTCTGTTTATATATGGTAGATTAGATATAACTATAACTAATTGTGTTATAATCTTGATGTATAAATATTTGTATCTGCATTATGCAGAATCGATATAATACACAAACTATTTTTTCTTCTCTGTTTTTCTTCCTCTGCATTGCAATCTTAATACTTGGTTTGAATGATGATTCTCATTACTTAAGATGGTATCAGAGCTCTTCAATTGAAGAGTTCTGTTGTGCCTCTGATCTTCATTCGATCCTTTTCCCTTCTTGATTTCTTTGCGTTTTTTTTATTTACCAAACCAACTCATGGTGCCATTGATTAGAATAGCCCTTACTATTTACATCCTGGAGAAAACCCTTCGACAACGTTGGTTTCTCCTCTTTTGGATCCAACCAATTACAATTCATGGAGCCGAAGTATGCTCACTACTTTGAGTGCAAAGAATAAATTAGAATTCATGGATCAAACTCTGCCTAAACCATCCACGAATGATGCCCTATATCATGCATGGAAAAGACGCAATAACATGGTAGTCTCATGGCTGGTGCATTTAGTTTCGCCTTCAATTCGTCAAAGCATATTATGGATGAATCAAGTTGATGATATTTGGAAGGATTTGAAGTCAAGGTACTCTCAAAGTGATTTACTAAGAATAGCATAACTACAACAAGAAGCCGCATCAATAAAACAAGTGATACATCTATTTCAGAGTATTTTTCTAAGCTATGTGTAATCTGGGATGAATTGGAATGTTATAGACCAGATTTGTTTTGCACATGCATACCAGCATGTTCATGTGAAACACTCACTGAAAGTATTGAAAGAAAGCAGCAGGATCAGATTATGCATCTCCTAGGTGGATTAAATGATCAATATAATATTGTAAGAACGAAAATTTTGATGATGGATCCTCTTCCTCCTATTTCTAAGGTTTTATCTTATGTTGTTCAACAAGAAAGGCAATGTATTAATCTTACCATGAGCAATATGAGTATGCTAAATGCAGCCACAACAAATGTCAGTAACAAGGTATCTTGCACATTCTGTGGAAAAGATTACCACACGACTGAAAATTGTTACAAAAAGAATGGCTATTCATCAAGATCTTCAGGATCCTCATACAACAAAGGGATAAGAGGAGGTCGAGGCTATTCATCAAATAGAGGAGGCTTTGGCGGAAGATCAAATTCAGGTTCATACAACTCAAAGGTTTGCACTTTTTGCAATATCACTGGACACACTGTTGATGAATGCCTTAAGAAGCATGGTTACCCTCTTGGGTATAAATTGCACATACTTGTTATGGTGAACAATGCTGCCACAAGTAACACTGAAGGACTCATTGATCACACTCAAGTATCTGACTCGAATGAGTTAAAAATCACTCCTCAACAATATCACCATTTGATAGCCCTATTGCAACAACAAACATAATTGGGATCCTCTACAACTACTTCCCACATAAATCAAATTGGTACAACTTTCTCTCCAAGTACTTCATTTATAGGTAATGTGCTACCAATTTCTCATGCTACAAACCATGTCATGTGGATTATAGATTCAGGAGCCAGTGATCATGTATCTTCTTCCCTGAATCTATACTCATAATATAAGGCTATTGATCCCATCACAGTAAAACTACCAAATGAACAACAAACCATAGCCTCATATTCTGGAACAATAAAGATTAATGATTCTTTGTCTATTTCTAATGTCCTATATCTTCCACAATTTAATTTCAATCTTATATTTGTTTCCAAGCTTACCACAACCCATAATTGTCAACTAATATTTCTTGACAATCAATGTTTTATACAGAACAAACACAACAAGAGGATGATTAGTATAGTTGATGCACAAGATGGATTGTATACACTCAAGACTTCTTTTAGCTCCATCAACACCACAATTTGTAATAAGGAAGCCATTGATATTTGGCATTACAGATTAGGCCACCCATCCCATGATGGATTACATGTAATGCAACAGTTATATCCTGTGATTAATTTTGATCACTCTTTTATATGTATTCCTTGTCATATGGCTAAACAAAGAAAACCTTCTTTTCCTCATAGTACTTCTCATGCTTCTTCTATTTTTTCCTTATTACATGTTGATATTTGGGATCCTTGTGCTGCTACTTCCATTCATGGTCATAAATATATTTTAACCATTGTTGATGATTTTTCTAGATATGTATGGGTGTTTCCTTTAATCTCAAAAGTTGAAACTCAGTCACATTTACAATCTTTCATTACCTATGTTGAAAGACAATTTAAAACCAAGGTCCTTACCATTAGATCTGACAATGGAACTGAGTTTATTATGGCCGAATTTTATAAAAATAATGGAATTGTTCACCAAACAACTTGAGTTGAAACCCCCAACAAAATGGCTTAGTTGAGAGAAAACACCATCACTTATTAAATGTTACCAGCTCTCTTCTTTTTCAAGCACTTACCAAACATTTTTTGGTCTTATGCTCTTATTCATGCCTCTACCCTCATTAATTGTCTTCCCACTCCTCTCCTAAATAACCATTCTCCACACCAACAATTATACAATTCTTCTTTTGATATCACCACCCTTAAAGTCTTTGGTTGTCTTTGCTTTGTCAACACCTTGTCAAACAATAAACATAAACTTGATCCAAGAGCCTTACCCGCTATTTTTCTTAGCTATAAACCACACAAAAAAGGCTTCATCACCTTCAACCTCAAGACCAGGGCCATTGAGATTTCTAGAAATGTTATCTTCCATGAAAGTTGTTTTCCTTACCACAATGAATCATACACCACTTCTAATTCCCACCTTATCACCGACCCACCTTTGCTCTATATTGACCAATGTATGCCCACACCTTATACAGATCCTTCGCATCCTTCTCTACTCAGTTCACCTTCCACTTTACCTGCTCCTAACATTAGAAGATCCACCCGACCTTAAAACAGACCTTCAAAACTATCTGAATTTGAAACATCTTATGCATCAGCTATTACCTCTCATTCTTCAGGTATCAAACATCCTCTTGCTTCTGTCATTTCATATAAGAAACTTGCAGCACCTTATTATCTATTTATTCTGCATATCTCTACTAACATTGAGCCTAGATCTTATTCTGAGGCATCCCAATACCCTCACTGGGTTAGAGCCATGGTTGATGAGCTTGCTGCTTTGGCCAGAAATGACACTTGGGAAATCACAGATTTACATGTTGACAAAATTGTTGTAGGCTGCAAATGGATTTTCAAAATCAAGCACAAGACTGATGGAAGCATTGAAAGATATAAAGCCAGATTGGTAGCCAAGGGTTACACTCAAATTGAAGGTCAAGACTACCTAGATACCTTTTCTCCAGTGGTTAAAATCACAACGGTTAGACTGGTTATAGCTCTTGCGGCATCACATAATTGGCATCTTAAGCAACTAGATGTTAATAATGCTTTTCTTCATGGTACATTAAATGAAGAAGTTTATATGATACCTCCTCCAGGGCTCAACTGTATCAAACCCAATCAACTATGTAAGTTACAAAAATCACTTTATGGTCTTAAACAAGCAGGCAGACAATGATATGCTTGTTATCTGATTTCCTCTTATCTAATTGCTTCCTCCAATCTACATCTGATCATTCTTTGTTCACCAAACATTCTGATTCCAATGTCACTATTTTAGTGGTTTATGTTGATAATATAGTACTCACAGGAAATGATCTCACAGAAATCACTCATATTACTCATCTTCTTGACTCAACATTTAAGATTAAAGACCTTGGCAATCTTAAATTCTTTCTTGGTCTTGAAGTGGCTAGAAACAAAGAAGGTATTTCCATTTCCCAAAGACAATATACTCTGGACATTCTTAAAGATGAAGGTTACTTAAACTCTTAGCCCGTTTCCACTCCTTGTGACTATCGTACAAAGCTCAGCAAAAATTCTGGCCAACCTCTAAATGATGCAGCTTCATCTTCTTATAGACGATTGATTGGTAGTTTATTATATCTCACCAACACTAGACCAAATATTTCATTTGCAGTACAACAACTAAGTCAATTTCTCTCAAATCCCAACACAGATCATGAACAAGCAGCTTCCAGGATTCTTATATACCTTAAAGGTGCTCCTGGAAAAGGGATTTTCTTTCCCAGCAATAACATCATACAGTTGAAAGTCTTGAGCGATTCTGATTGGGCAGGCTACATTGATACCAGACGAAGTATCACTGGTTACTCTATCTATCTTGGCTCCTCACTTATTTCATGGAAATCGAAGAAACAAGCCACTGTATCCAAAAGTTCCTCAGAAGCTGAATATAGAGCTCTTGCCACAGCTACTTACGAAATTCAATGGTTAACTTTTCTTGTACAGGATCTTCACGTAACTTTTCAACAACCAGCAGTCTTCTTCTATGATAACAAATTTGCCCTTCATATTGCTGCAAATCCGGTTTTCCATGAATGCACGAAACACATTGAAATAGATTGCCATATTGTAAGGGAAAAACTTTCTTCTGGCTTATTTAAACTACTGTCGATTCTTTCTGGATGCCAGTTAGCTGATATCTACACAAAAGGACTTCCTCCCGTAGCTTTCAAATTTCTGGTTTCCAAGTTGGGAATGATTGACATTCATTCTCCAGCTTGAGGAGGGCTGTTAGGATTTAATATCTGTTATGATTTAATATCTTGTTAGGATTTAAAATCTTGCTTGTTATTATTTTCTTTGTTATTATTCTATTTATATATGATAGATTAGATAGAATTATAACTAATTTTGTTATAATCTTGATGTATAAATATCTATATCTGCATTATGCAGAATCGATATAATACACAAACAATTTTTGCTTCTCTATTTTTCTTCCTTTGCATTGCAATCTCATACTTGGTTTGAATGATGATTCTCATTATTTAAGATAACTACAACAATAGTTTCTACATATATTCAAAGAAACTACTGATGAACTTATTCTAACGGTAAACTCAAGTTCATTATGTTCTAGTGGAATTTTTAGAAGTTGTTTGTTGACTTCCTTTCATTTTATTCACTACTTATTAGCATATCTGTGAGTGATAGTTATACTACGATTGTTACCATCTTCTGTTTCCATTTCTTCTTCTAACAACATCACTCAACTCAATTCTCTAGATATGGACTGTATTCACAAAATTCAGTTGCAGAACAATGCTCGAATGAACAATCTTGATTCACTTGTGTTTGCATGTAAAATTAAGGAGTTGCCTCTTGCCAATGACTTTAAGGCCACATTGCTAGTTGATGGGCATTCTATTGAAAGTCCTTCAGTTGTGAACACTATAAAAGAGACAGAGCGGGCTTCTGATTTAATGTCACTATCACTTGACATCTTTGAGAAGTCAACTATCCTTATAATTTCTTACATTGTTACTAACTAAGAAGAATGTTGGAGAAAAAACTTCTGATGACCTATATAGTTCAATTACCAAATGTGAACTCTGTTTAAGTATTTTTTGTGAAGATACAGTTTTAAAACTTACTATGACCAAGAAATACTTTATACTGATGTTAAACAGCCATCTTAGTTCCTGATATTTTATACTGATGTTTTTCTGGTAAAATATGGAATGTGTTGGTAAGTTTCTTTTTTCTTATCGTTTGTAGAATGTCTTTATATATATATATATATATATATATATATATATATATATATATATATATATAAAGCAGTTTAAGAATAGTTGCTGGATCTCTATATTATATGTAATATTTGAATGTTTACTTATCATTCGGTGTGAAGAATAATTTATCTGTGGAAGACATTTAGATTTTAAATAGATGATAGCATGATTTATTAACAACAATAGATCAAATTCATTCAAAGGTCAAATGTTTTGGTGTGTTCACCTGTATGTTTGTGTGTTCTGTCTTCATTAAAAATTGATACCATTGAATATGGAGTTGTATCCTCTTATTCAGGGTGACTCTGATTCATTCAAGACTTCAATAATGAAATTAACTGAGAAAGAAGGCTTTCACAAACCAACATATAAGACTATTCAAGCTGGATGTCCCTACATGCCGACTTTCTTCTCTACCTTGGAAGTAGAGGGTGTGGAATTTCATAGAAAAGGATGTAGATCCAAGAGAGAGACGGAAGAGGATGTTGCAAAG
Source organism: Vigna nakashimae (assembly GCA_034642375.1). Taxonomy (NCBI): domain Eukaryota; kingdom Viridiplantae; phylum Streptophyta; class Magnoliopsida; order Fabales; family Fabaceae; genus Vigna; species Vigna nakashimae. The sequence goes on along the minus strand of CM067762.1, from coordinate 39,022,437 downwards.
ATTGCTTACATTGCCATAAAAAAGTGTAAGTTCATTGTCCCTCTTCATTGGTGCACATCCCCAATTTTGCTTCCATGCATAAGAAACAGTGAGGAAAATTTGATATATCACCAAAACCTTAACCTCTGCTTTTGTGTATTTTGAATGAGTTAACTTGAATAGATGAACAACAGGAGCTCATCATCTGTGAACCAACATCCAGTTCTTCCCAAAATCATCTCCATTTCACATATTGATGTTGATGTATGCCTGTCATTTTTTTAGTCTTTGCAATACTACCTATCAGTGACAATAAGTAGGTTGTGTGAGACATGAATTCCCAAATGACATAAGAAACCTTAAGGTGAGAAAAATAAGAAAGAAAAAAAAATTAAATGAACTACTGATGTACCAAAGTCCATTCAGGATTATATGATATTCTGATATGGAAAAGGAGTCCTTTTTGGTATTAAAATATCATGCTTTCAATGTCATAGCATGCAGCAAAAATTCTTTTTTAATGAAAATGTACTCTGTAAATCATCTTATATTTATTTGGCAGCAAAATGAAACATATAATTTTGACTTATCTCAGGAATCATGGACTGCCACATCCAACTCATAATTAGTGAATCTTCATTGTCCCAAATTAGAAAATGAGTGTCGTTTGGTTCTAGTCCTCCTCCATCTATGTGATCTAGTCTTGAACGTCCCTTGAGAATCCTTTGAATGTATTGGCTCCATTGTAACAAATTTTGACCATCCAACCGATTGGCACTTACCATATTTGGTAGATCATTTAGACCTAAAGGAAAATTTTTTTACTTCAAACATCAACTAGAACACAATCAAGTGTCTTCGGTAACCTTATCCGAGGCGACAACGAGATGTGGGTTACACTAAGAAAAAGAGGAGAACTTAAAACTCATATATACTCAAATCTAGGCCAAACAAGATGTCGTCGACCCGTGGAACGGACTTAGGAGGCTCTGACAACCCCTTGTGTGACGGCGGTGATGAGTAGGTCTTGTCGAAACAAGGCGCGTGGGTTACAAGTGCTGGTGATAGTGGCAGCTCATGGTTGCTTCTTTCTCGGACTGATTTCTGGTGTTGTGATCACCAAAGTTGGACACACCTTTCTGCCTTATCAATGACTCTTAAAAGAGGGGAATAAGGAAACAATGTACTAAAAAATAATCTAGAAGATCATACACCTATTTTTTCTAATTAGAAAGATTTTATAGATATTTTCTCTAATTACAAAGATTCTATAGATATTTACTCTAATTAAAAATATTGTATAAATAATTCCTTTAATTACAACATAAAGTCATTTCCAACTCTAACAATTTGCTCACTTGAATGGATTTGGGAGAGAGTGATTGAATGGATTTGAAAGTAAATTTTTTATTGTTTATTTGAGTGGATTTGGAGGTAAGTGAGAGTGGATTTATAAGTAATTTTTTTTTAATTTGTCACATCAATCAAATCCTACGTTAATTTTCACAAACTTTACTTCCAAATCCACTCTCACTTACCTCCAAATCCACTCAAATAAACAACAAAAAATTTCACCTTCAAATCCTCTAAAATTCATTCAATCACTCTTCCCCAAATCCATTCAAGTGAGCAAAGCCTTAAAGACTCCAAAATCAATTTCAAGTTGTCATTTTTAACCATTTTCACTATGTGCCATTTAGCCATCAAGAGTTGGCCTTGCTAAACGACTTGAGGACATGGCTGCATTGCTGGAAATCTCTCCAATGCCCAAATTTGGACCAACTAAAAAGGAGCCCACAATGTGACTTCTAACTCCACTGTTTTGACAATTCTGATTTTGTTATTCAGCAAGTGCAAGATCTAGTTTAGTCCCTCTTGCTAACTATATAACAATAGGAAAAACACTTTTTAAATTTGTATTAATTGATCTACTAGGGAAAACAAACCTCGACAACCACAAAGACAAGAATGCCTCATTTTCCACATGGCTCACATGACTTATATGAAATACTTCATCCATGAATTATGATCTCCCCTTTTGGCCTTCGTTTTGACAAACATCCTAAACACAGTAATCAACTCTTGTTCTACTTCCTTTTCATCATCACTCACAAGACATCTAGAGAAAGGCACTCCCATGATAGAGTCACCAGTGTAGAAACGACTTTTTACGTCCGATATTTTGGCCTTTTGACGTCCGGCGTACGCCGGACGTCTATGCGGTAGACGTCCCTCAGACGTCCATCCTGGCACGACGGACGTCTATATGAACGTCCGCTCTACCTGAGGACGGACGTTTATATAAACGTCCGCTGCATCAGGACGGACGTTTATATAAACGTCCGTTGCCTGAGGACGGACGTTTATTATAAACGTCCGCTGCCTCAGGACGGACGTTTATATAAACGTCCGTTTCCTGAGCACGGACGTTTATTATAAACGTCCGCTGTCTGAGGACGGACGTCCATATAAACGTCCGCTGCTGTCTGAGGACGGACGTCTACCTTGCTGAGTTTTTTTTGGTGTAGGGCTGGGGTGGGACGTCCGTATGTGCACAGACGGACGTCTATAGACGTCCGACTGTACACTAACGGACGTCTAGTGTGCGTTTTTTTTTTAAAATTTGTTTGTTTTTTCAATAGAACCACACCTGAAAAACAGAAAAATGTCCCAGAACAATTCTCCAATAACATAAATATGCGTTTTATATAAACAGAATTCTACTTAATGTTCAATCCACTACCAAACTATTAACATAAAATTAAAACTAAAACCAAACAATGTTCAATCAAGAAGAAATATAACTATTCCTAACTCCATCTTTGTAGAAGATAAGCGGTCCACTCCTGCCTTATCTGGTTAATTGTGTCCTCTGTAATAGGCGATGTAGTCTTGAAGCGCTGCAAAATTCAAGAAAGATTCATTATTGTTTCATATATATAGTTGAAGATGATTTTGATTTGTAATGTATTGAAGGTATACATCATTACCTCATTCCAGTCATCTGTAATGACAGCTCGAATGATGGTCTTAATCCAACACATCAGATAGAAGCCACATTCCCATGAATCTACTTGCTGGTTACACTAAAATAACAAACTAAATAGTTAAAAATTTAGATCATTCAATAACATAAATGAATTAGAAACTATAAATGACTTACAACCTTTGGATACAAAATTTGAACCAATTGACCACGAGATTTACCAATAACTCTGTACAGATTGAAAACACAAAGTATAATTAATATGACTATTTTATCATAAAAGTTGAAGGTTAACATCAAATTGAAGTCATTTTTTGGAGAAACACTTACCCTTGAAGCATGGTTCTCAAGTCATTTTTCATCTTCCTGTGCAACGAACAAAACCATATAATTTTACATTGTTTGGGAATGATAACCATCAGCTGCCAGTGAGACCTATCACGAAGGACAAGTAGTTATTCAACTAATTAAGGAAACCATGTATATAAGTAAGTCTAAAATCATAAAAACTCAATGAAAGATGATCTTAAGAAACATACCTTCCATTCTTCAGACTCTCTAGATGCACGAAACTGCATCCAATCCTCCTCTGTGAAGGTATAATGCTGAGATGGATTTTCATGTTGTCTATCTCCAAAGACATATAGTCGTGTCAGCCTTGTCTTGTGAGGGTCTTATACTCAAACTTGAAAATTAGTGATGGAACAATGTGTTCTAGAGTTAAAGGTGTCGACATCAAGCTAATCGATCATGTCTGGACTTCTATTGCTGAATTTCACCCTACGGGTGAGTGATGAATCAATATTTTATACTATTCACTTAGTTTTTCGCACCGAATTGTGTTAGTGAATTGTATTTAATTATCCATTATTATCTCATTTTCAATATTTGGGCTCAATTGGGCTATTAATTCTTATTTTCATTAATTTGAATTATTTGGACCTAATTATTCCAATTATTATTTGCAGGACAATTTCGGAATCATATTTTGGGACAATAAGGGTGTGGTCACATCAACATTATAGTTCAATTTTGTTTTATAATGTAATTGGGTAAAACTTTATGACTTTGGACCCATTTTTGGTCAACATTAGGAGAAGCTCATTAGAAGGGCATATTTGTAATTTGGGGATTTTAAAACCACAATTCAGATTTTAATCTCTCTCTCCCCTCATTTTACGTTTTTCCTTTAGGTTTTGAGCATTGGAGAATTTTTCTTCTCTCCCCCTTTGAGCGTTTTAGGTTCTTTCTCTCCTTTCCCTCTTTTATGTATTGAATCTTGTCTTTAATTCCAATTCATTTTCACTTTATACTCTTGCTTCTTTTCACATTTTATGTTCTTGCATTTCGTTTACCATTGCATTTCGTTTTTCCCCCTTCTATTCCAATTTGTGTTTTGTTCAATTACATTTTCAATTATGTTTTCAATCCCGTTTTCAATCCCATTTTTAATTGTGTTTGTTGTTGTTACGTTTTGCTGTTTGGGTTTCATTTTAATAATAGGTTAAATGTGCTTGGTTGGTCATTAGCGAAATTGCATTGTTTCCTTAAGATTTCTAAGTTGAAAGTGTGTTTTCGCTGCTCTGACTTGGCTAATATTGAATCTGTTTTGCACTTGCGATTGGGTAGACGCTTAGTTTCCTAATTGGTGTGTAATCTTCGCTTAGTCGATGAAACTGTATGGTGCAGAATTGGTTGAATATTAGCATTGCGTTTTGTTAAAATAGAATGGCTCAATTTCTCACACCAAGAGGGGGGGTGAATTGGTGAAACTTAAAAACAAATTCTTTTAAAATCTTTTTCTAAAAAGGTGATGCCTTTAAAGCTTTCTTGAAACGCAAGGTAAAAGACTTTCTAATGCAGCGGAAACTTAATCGAATAAGTACAGAGTAAAGTCGATTAAAAGTAAAAGAGTAGGGATCAAAAAATTCAAACACTGTTTTTTATACTGGTTCGGCCAACCTGCCTACATCCAGTGTCCTTCCAACCACCATAAGCAAATGCACTATAATGATCAAAGCTTTTACAACAAGGTTTTTATAGAGACCTGACGTCAAAAATATAAAACAACTTTCTAACCCTCTAATCAAATATAGGCAATATAATAACTAGACCAGCAACAAGAATCCCCTCTCTTCCTGTCTAAACCCTTTGAGGCACCTTTCAAAGTCAAGAACGTCGCACGCTCTTCTTCCTGTAGACACAACAGGGAACCTCAATCCAATCTTCACAAGATTATAGACTCTGATCTCACAGTTACACCTAAGTGTGCATAATTGATCAGCCCTTTGAATACACAACAAAGTTGCTCTTCAAGAAATCATAAGAAGATGATCACCACGGTCACTTCTTGATTCTTGGAGCTCTTTTCCCCAGTCTGCAAGATAGCACTTTCTGAAAAATATCACAAAAACTGTTAGATTCACAAAAGTTCTTACAAAAATCAAATTCGCGTCAATTTATAGTATAACACATCTCTAACGCATTTTAATCAACTAAACTACTAATGCAGTCGAATATAACAATTTTGTTATAGCACTTAGCAACAGTCAAAACAATTAATTGAATTCGCAATTAATGCAGTCGAATGAAATTTAATGCTTGGTCAACATATTTAAAAATATGACCGTTACACATTTATATCAAGTATTAACAAAATTTCAAAAAACCAACAGACTTAGTTGAATGCAACACGCATATAATCGACTATGTAAAAGTGTAAATCATAGTTTTGAAAAAAAAATTCTTTGAAAAATCTCACAGCACACTTTGAAAAAGGTTTGTGCAAACACATGAGTTTTAATCGACTCACCCCATAATGAAATCGACTTAAAACTGTTGTTTTGCCACACAATTAAAATTCAACATTAGTGCTTGTGGTTTTTTTCATCGAGTAACATGTGTCATGCATTCATGTATAAAATCACATATACATTACAGTAAAATACAGTGAAATGCAATGAATAACACAACAACAAAAACACAATCATGTTCTCATATACGCATAGAACATGTAAGCATAGAACATGTAACACATAATACAAATGTGTTATTAATTATGCATTGTCATCATCAAAAACCCAAATATTACTAAGATTGTGAGTTCAACTAAACAAGTGTTCCCCCTATCAACAATCTCAACAATCTCCCCCTTTTTTTATGATGCACAACTGATGACTAATTTTTGAACATTGAAAACGGCGCCAAAAACTCGTTTAACCCTCGACAAGTGTAACCGAATCATATCAAGTAATAATCCTGGTAAGACCAAGTATCGTTTCTCAAGAGACTCACAACCTAGACAATTATGTGATTTATTGATTAATTAAGACTTGAGAACATATTGTTGTAAGTTTCAAATGCAAAAGACTGAAAAGTAAATATTTATGCATATGATGATCAATGGGCAAGAAGAAACAAAACAAGTGAATTGAAATATATGGATGAATATGTTGTTGGGGTTTATCAATTTCATCTTATCCACTCTCATATATTTAGGAATTCATGATTCTTTTCATCAATGTTAATGCCACTCTCTAAATTACCTTAAACCCGATGTCTCGGCGAAGAAAGCCTAATCATAATCACTAGTTTATAATGTCTTGTCTCCCTAGGAATTAATCATGCATTATAATGAACAAAAGCTTAAAGGCAACAAACCATCATACTCCTTTGTCTAGGTTTATACTACTGTTGGGAGAGTTTCCCCGGATCTAGATTCCCCCGTATGTGTCCATATCGACAAAACCAATAATCATGACATTGATTGAGTTAAACAATGCATGCTTTGAGCAAGGAGGAAAAACCCTAACTATTGATGAAAGAAAGCATGTATCACAAATAAGATGTTTAAACACAAATTCCATATATGAGAGCTTCAAAAGGTTACATTGATTCCCCAACAACAATCCAAGTTTAGTTCTCCATCGTCATGGAAGAACTAGATGAACATTGGAATGAAAGAATGAAAGAGATAGAAAAACCCGAGAAGAGAAGAGGAGAGCCGTCACCATCTCCAATTCTACTCCCAAGGGGTGAAAAGTGTGTTTCTGCTTTGTCCCAGCCAAAGATACAAACCTTTAGGACGTCCTAAAGCTTATATACTATTCTAAAAATTACAGAAAAGTAGGCCCAAGCCCAAAATAATGGCGCTCAGCGGTAAGTGCATGTGTTGAATTCTTCCCCTTAGCTGCACTTTCACCCCTCAGCGGTGCCAACGAGTGTTAAGTAGTGCCGCTCAATGGTAAAATGACGCTGAGTGGTACTTGCAGCTTCTCTTCTTTTGCACTTTTTGAGTTCTTTTCTTATTCCATCTTTATCCCTCTTCACTTCTTTCATCAAATTCACCTTAAAACCTGCATAAAACACTAAAATCAAGCATAAACCTGTCCAACTCTCTTATTTCCAAAAATATAAGCCAAAGCATGATTCCAAGCTAGTTTCTAAGTGTTAAAGGTTGCTTTTAATATCAATTTTAGACATGAAAATAACAGTTTTTCAATTGTTATCAACAACCATGATTAATAATCAACCATGTTGCACAACTCAATACAGATTACTAATCAATTACCAATCAACATAATTCTCCCCCTTTTGGCATTGACAAAAAAGTTAAGCACAATGGTATTGATACATAGATAATCAAGAATACAAAGATGCATCAGATAATCATCAAAAAACAAACAATGATGCTCCCCCTGTTAAATATATTCACATGATATAATATATACTCTCCCCCTTAAATGTAGGCATGTGAAACATCTCAAAGTATATGCAATGCTCCCTCTGTCATTATTCATGTTTTAATCTCAAAACACATATGCACAATACAATACTCACAGTATATATCAGAGCATATATTAGCATATGTCAAAACTGTATCAGATCAGAAACAGTAAAAAAACATTAATGCAACAATGATACACTATCATTCATAAAAAAGGAATATAATCTCTTAATCATCTGAAGTCAACTATAGCAAAGAGATATATTGAAAGAAAACAATTAATAACACATATATCACTAGTTAAAGATATCAGATATTCAAATATTGGAATCTTTAACCTCTATTGATATACAGTCGATTTTCCCTCAGTCATAATCGACTTCCTTGCTTCCTCGTGAATTGATTTGCTAGTTTTATCCATCCAGTAAGTAATGTTCCAGCAAAACCTTTCAAGATCTTTTTATATCAAGAATTTTAGAATCAATATGATACAAGAATTAATGCAAGTATAATATAAGTATGCAAATATATGAATGTAACAGTAATCAACAATTCTTTGGCATGTTTTTTGCAGGTTTTAAATTGAATTGAGTGAAAGAAGTGAAGGAGCTAGGAGTTGGATTCAGAAAAGGAAGAAAAAGTGCATAAAAGGAAGAAGCCGCAAGTATCGCTCAGCGCCATTTACCGCTGAGCGGCACTTTGAAGACCCGCAGTCACCGCTGAGGGGCAAAACTGTAGCTGAGGGGCAAAATAGAAGTCATGCACTTACCGCTGAGCGGCATTCTTATGGACTTGGACTTACTTTTTTGTAATTTTTAGAATACTATATAAGGTTTTAGTCGACCTAGGTCAGTCATCTTTGGCTGGAACGAAACAGAAACACACTCTTTCACCCCTTGGAGGAGGATTTTGGATGCTACAGCTCTTTTCTCACCTTTCTAGGGTTTATCTTTCATTCCTTCATTGTATTTCATATAGTTTCACCATGAATATGGTCTCAACCTTTATTGTTGTTGGGGAATCAATGTAATCCTTTGAAACTCTCATGTATTGAATTTGTTCTTTAAGATCTTTAAGATATATGTTTTCTTTCATTAATTGTTAGGGTTTTTTCTCTTTTCTCTAAGCATGCATTGTTTAACTCATTCGATGTCATGATTATTGATTTTGTGGATATGAACACATACGGGGAAATCTAGATCTGGGGAATCTCTCCCAATAGTAGTATAAACCTAGACATAGGAGTACGATGGTTGGTTTCCTTTAAGCTTCTGTGCTTTATAAGGCATGAGTAATTGCTAGGGAAACAAGACATTGTAAACTAGTGATTATGATTAGGCTTTCTTCGTCGAGACAACGGGTTTAAGGTAATTTAGAAAGTGACATTAACATTAATGAAGAAAGATGAATTCTTGAATACATGAGAGTGGATAGGATGAAATTGATAAACCTCAACATTCATCCATATATTTCAAACCATGTGTTTTGTTTCTTCTTGCCCATTGATCAATACATGCATTCATATTTACTTTTCAGTATTTTGCATTTAAACCTACAAGAATTTGGTCACAAGTCTTAGATAATCAACAAATCACATAACTGTGTAGGTCGTGAGTCCTTTGGGAGAACGATACTTGGTCTTACCAATTTTATTACTTGATACGATTCGGTTACACTTGCCGAGGGTGAACAGCCTTATGCAATTTTTGAAAACCTTTTGTGAAAATCTTTCCTTGAGTTAAGTTGAGAACATTTGATAAGGCATTGATAAAGGTTCAAGTTTGGGGTTGATGGAAAAATTGAAAAGAAAAAGCATTGAGCTAAGCAGTGAGTACATGAAAAGCAAAAGCAAAAGAAAAAGAAAGATGAAAAGAAAAGAAAAGCTCAATGCAAGGGAAAGATGGGAAAAAGATTGTGCTTGAATGATGAAATCATAAATGTCTCTCTTAACTCAAGTATTTTTCTGACCAGAAAAACCAATTTCCTTCTTAGCCCAGCAAAGTTACAAGCCATTAAAAGCCCTTCTGATGACAACTTGCTTGTGAATATGTTTGATTGTGGTTAAATGAAAGGCAAAGTTAATTTGTGTGACATTGATATAGCAAAGTGAAAAAGACACCAACACCTCATTATACACTTCCTAGTTGAGTGATACACTTTTGAGTGCTTGAGTGATACACTTTTGAGTGCTTGAGTGAAACACTTTCCTTGGTGAGGAGTAGTTCTTTGAATTTCTGATTGCATCTTTGTTGGTTGCTTGATCATTCTTAAGGATATCATCTATTAAAGTATATGAGCATCACATTGATTTTGATTGAATTAAGGCATCTGTACATCTTGATTGACATCTGTATGCTAAGCTGATAAAAGTTATCTCTTATCTTGGAAGAAAATGTTTTTGAAAAATGTTGAGTCATTGTAGTGATTGTTCTAAAAAGCTGAGTTACAATCTGTTTTTCTTGAGCACAAGCAAATTTATAAGTTTGCGGTTGTGATAACGGTTGAAAATACCGTTATTTGTGATGTAATTTTGATACTAAATGCACCTTTTTCTCCTTAGAAACTTGCTTGGAATCGTGTTTTTCTGTTAAGTTGTGTGAATAAGAGAGTTGAGGTTGAATTTAATGATTTTATGATTAATTCTCCTTGTTTTGATAGAAATGAGATAATATGGAAAGCAGGGATGAAGTGCCATGGAGATGAAGCTTAGAAAGGCCTGGAAAAGCACTAGAAGAGAGGAGTTCTTGAAGCTTGGGCGCCCTTTTTGGAGGCTTGAGCATACGAAACCACTGCTCACCGTTCAAGCGCTCCTTTTGGGGCGCTTGAGCGCTGGAAGCTCGAAGCTTGGGCGTCATTTGGACAGCTTAAGCATGGAAGACCACCGCTCACCACATGGGCGCCCCTTTTGGGGCGCTTGAGCGCCAGCGACACGGACTTGGACTTTGTTTCCGTTCTTTCTTCGCTCTATTTAAAGGACCCAGACGTCCTATGTTTTGTATCTCTGGCTGTAGCAACACAACAACACACTCTTTCATTCTCTGAAGGCGGATTTGGATGCGGGAGCTTCCATCCTCTACTTTTAGGGTTTTGTTATCTCATGCTTTTCCATTTTTCATCTAGTTTCATCATGTCTGTGGTGAACTAAACTCTATTTGTTGTTGGGGGATGATGTAACCCTGTGAACTCTCATGTATTTGAATTGATTCTCAATAACATATGCCTTTTCATTAATTGTTAGAGTAATTCATATGTGCTTATTAAATGCTTTGTTTAACTCATCCATAGCATGATGTATGAATTGCATGAGTGCTGGGAGGTTCCATACAATTCAGGTTCTTGTTGAATTCTCCCAAGAGTAATATTTCTCAGGGATGAGGGTATGATTCTTGGTTGTCTTAAAGCTATTGATCTTCACATTTAATTGCTAGGAATGTTAGGGATTGCATGAACTGGTGATTAAGGACAGACTTATTTCGCTGAGGGATCGGGTTTAAGTGATTTAGTGAGTGACGTTAACATTAATGCATAAAGAAGAATTCTTACATACATGAGAGGAAACTTGGTGAAATCTAACCCCAACAACATACTCATCTCACATTAAACAATATCCGTTGATCAAACTGCATTCATATTTAATTTTTTGTCTTTGCATCTGAAACGAATTATCTCGTTTTCTTTAAGTCTTAATTAATCAAGTTATCACACGACTGTCTAGTGCCGAGAGTCCTTTGGGACATGATAATTGGTCTTACCATTTTATATTACTTGTGTGATTCGGTACACTTGTCGATTCATCAACATGTTTTTGGCGTCGTTGTCAAGGATCAAAATTGTTGTTAACATGCATCAGTCAACGCAATATGTCAAATGTGACAATCACAATATGTGTATATTTCACAACAAGCATAAACACATATAACATAGTACATATATACATGTGTTTTTATTAACAATCTGTTGTCATTATTAAAAACGAATATCACAAGGATTGGGTTCAGTTATCACAATGCTCCCCTATAAACAAAAAACGAAAAAATTCTTAAAGACATGAACTTTTATTGAGAAATTAACCCACCTCCTCATAGTTTTTTCCAACGTAAATATTTTGTTGTGCAACTATCGTAACATATTCCACCGCAATTAAGAAAAAAAAAAGTAATGAGAGAATATTTGAAAGAATATGGATAATTTTAAATTTTTGTCATTTTAGAAATTATTTAAAACTATCTAATTATGAGTTCATAATAAGATTATTCACACAATTTTCTAAAACTTTAATTTTTGAAAAAATTTCTTTCTAAACAATGTATTTTATGATATTATATTTTAAAATCCTTATATATAATATTTTAAATTTCTTATGAAAATTTTGGCCAGTCTCAAATTCTTCTGAGGCGGTATGCCATTTTATGATATTATATTTTAAAATCCTTATCTATAATATTTTAAATTTCTTATGAAAATTTTGGCCAATCTCAAATTTTTCTGAGGCGGTTTGTCTTGACCTTTGCCTCAAGTAAGCTCATCTCAACCTTTGACTTAACAATCTTGTATTGGTCTCCTAGTTGACTCATTTCAACCTTTGTCCTAGTCCGACTTGGGTGGTTGAATTTCAAGTACCTGAAAAACACTAGAAGGGGAAGTTGAATAGTGTTATGGAAATTTTTTTTGCAAAGGAGATAGTTTAACACACTTGTCAAGGATTGAAAGATTTTATATAAGTTGTTTAACTTTTTATTTGAAAGTTCTATTTAAACTATAAGTTCTCAAAAAAATATTTTTCAGTCATCTAAACGGATTAGCTGCAGCGTTTTGATAAAACCAGCTTGTAATAAAAATGACATTTGATGACAAGATTTGTTATGATGGTTAAGAAAATGCACGAGTGTAGAATTTTTAAAAGGAGTGTTTAGTAAGATTAAAGCAATAACCCCACAATTGATTTTATACTGGTTCGCTTCACTAAGCTACGTATAGTCCCCTCTAAGACTTGTTAGAGGGTTTCACTATAATCTTCAACATGATTACAACTGAGTATTCGCTCCACTATAATCTTCACCACTCCTAGTATTCCTAGAAACTCTCGGTATCTTTCCAATACATTATCTAGTTGAGTTCCACCCACTCGTGGCTTCTACTAGACAAACTCCTCTAGCTATTGTTTAACCTTACCAAGTTAAGAGTAAAGTCTTTTAATTCTCTTCAGAATTCAATCAACAAATTGAGTACAAATCCTTAGACCGTCTCACAGAGAGGATGTGTATATAATACATTTCAATCTAATAGACTCTTAGGATTTTCTCTCTTCTTACAAGGTTAAGCTTTTGATTCGTTGAAGCTTGAGAGTATTTTCTTTTTCTATTGAGCTTTTCTTTTTTTCACAAAATTTTCTTTTGTATTCGTGCGTTTATTCTCTTCTTCTTTTCTTTGACATTCTTCAATATATTGGTTTCAAGAAAATGTTTGTTAGATAGTACTTTGCTTTGATCTTTGGATCTTCTTAGCCTTATCGTAGGTAGCAACTGTTGGTTAAAGTTAACTTGTCAAAGAAAACATGTTTTTTCAGTTCTTTATCAAAAGTAGGTTGTACGATCTTTCTTACTCAACTTTTGATAAAGAGAACATTTTGTGAGTGTCTTCTTTGTCTCTAACGTCAACTTTTGATTTGTATAGGATGGATGTGGATACTTGACATTGGTGATTTGCATAAAGTAGAGTAGATATGCATGCAGGTAGATATGGCCTTTTTCTTATGACTTTTGTTGTTTTTAAACGTTGTGGACTTAATGGAATTTCTTGCTTGTTCAGAACAACAAAGTGTTTTTCATGTTTTCTACAATTCAGGAAGAATTTGATCGTTTAAGTCTTTCACTAAGATACCAAGTAGTTGATGAAGAGTCATCGTTGGATGAAGGAGATCGTTTGGCACATGGTATTGTTTAATCTTTGTAAACTCTACTTTAAGTTTTCTCACTTTTATTCAAAAGTGTGTTTAGCAAGGTGTCTTTCAACACAAATTTAGATCATCGTTCAAGACTTTCAGCGTGGTTTCCAAAAACATCATTTAACACTTTTATCTATCAAGACATGTTGGGAGTTTGTTTGATCATTGCTTGACAATGTATAACACTAGTTGCATTCAACAAGACTCTCTTTGACGCATTTAATAGGGAAATCATTCAGTGATGTGTATGTTCCTGTATTGGTGTGTTTACTAAAGCTTTTCTCAAGATATTTAGATTTCACAAAGCTTCTTCACAAACTACGTATATTTTAGCTATATTTCTTTTCTAATGATGACACTGTGTCATATGCTCATTTCGTTTATTGTTGTTTGTTAAACTTTAAAACATATGAGGACATTTAGACAATTCCCTAAACCATAATGATAACATTATGTCTTATGCTCATTTTGTTTACTATTATTTGTTAAACTTTTAAAACATTTGAGGACATTTAGACAGTTCAGTCTTATAGACGATCTTGTCTTAACATAACTTTGGCCTGAATCGACTTGTTTCAACATACAATTTATGTCGACTCAGCTAAAACTTTGATCTAGACAAACTCGTGGGGACGACTTGACTTGACCTTTGACCCAAATTTAAATTGTTATATTTATGAATCAATTGAAGTAATATTGTAGTGGGATCAAATCCATTTTAACTCTCCTAACCTACTTTAAGTGGGTTTTAGGACTAGGATTTTTTTTTACCTATACTCATTTGGTGGTTCTATAAAAAAGAACTTATTCAAGAGGTTGTTAAAACTCATCCATAAATAATCTGTCAAATATTGTGAATGATATCCTTACGTATCATACACAGATAATGATTATTATATATATATATATATATATATATATATATATATATATATATATATATATAAAAGTAGTCACTCACTAGTAAAAAAAAGCCCTTTTTAACACGTTATATATACCCCGGTTTTACTAAAACCGAAGCATATAAAAACACGGTGGTATTTTTGTAAATATTGTGTAGTTATATGCCTCGGTTGTATATTAACCGATGCCTATAAACTTTACTGTCTCGAGTAAAAGGCGAACCGAGGTAATTTCCTGTGACTGAAAGGCTTTAGGCACCGGTTAAAATTTGACCGAGGTAATACTCTGAGATTAGGCACCGGTTTAAATTTAACCGAGGCAATACCCTAGGTTAAAAAACCAATTTCTCTTTGGCACTCTGCACTCTCGCGCGCCCTCTGCCTCTCACCCTCTCGCCCTCTTCCCTCTTCCCTCTCGCCCTCTCCCCTCTCCCCTCTCGGCCTCTCGCCTCTCGCCCCTCGCCACTCGCCCTCTCGCCCTCTCGCCCTATCCCCTCTCGCCCTCTCGCCCTCTCGCCTCTCGCCTCTCGCCTCTCGCCTCTCGCCTCTCGCCTCTCGCCTCTCGCCTCTCGCCCATCACCCTCTCGCCCTCTCGCCCGTTCCCCTCTCGCCCTCTCGCCCTTTCCCCTCTCGCCTCTCGCTCTCTAGCCTCCAGTTTCTCTTCTCCACCAAACCCCAACCTCAGGGCATGCCGCAAGCCGTCGTTCAACCCTTGCCACAAGCCGCGTTCATCCCTTGCCGCAAGTCGCCGTTCATCGTCACGGTAAGCCTTCTGCCCTCAAACATTCATAGATCTAAACCCTCTATTAGGGTTTCTTCTCCTTTTCACCATTTCCCTTCGATTCCACCGATTAAAACCTTGTTTTCACCGTTAGAAACATTTTCCACCGATTAAACTTTGATTTACACCGATCAATGGGTCCAAAATAAGTTTCCTTTTTCTTCTAGGGTTTCTAGGGCGGAAGAGGGCTTTAAGGGCGGCGACGGCGGCAGTGGATGGAGGCTGTTAGCAGAGGCATGCGGGACAGAAGCCGGTGAAGGCTTCGTCGGGGTGGCGGGGCAGAGGCGTTTGCAGAGAAACTTGGCTTTCTGTTTCACCATGTGCGAAGAGGAAAAAATTTGGCTTCTCTGACTTTCTGTTTCATCCATCTCTGAGTTTTTTCTGAGTTTTTCTGAGTTTTTTCTGTTGCTGTAATATTGCATCTGAGAATGGAATTCTACTGCATCTGTAGAGACAATTTTCACATTATGTTGTAATATTGTTTCTTGTTTGATTCTGTTATGAAATTCTTGATTGTTTTGTTTTAGATTTTTGAATGAACGAATGAATCAAGTTTGGCGTGACAGAGTGAATGAATTTTCTTATCTAACTTCTTTCATTTTTAACGTTTTTAACGTTTTCAACCTGGGATTCTGGGTTCTGGGTTTGAAAAGAATTAAAAAAAAAATCCTACTACCTCGGTTTAGGTTCTAACCGAGGCCGTAGAGACCGAAAAAATAACCCGGTTTAGAACCGAGGTAAAAAGGTTATCACTTTTTACCTCGCCTGAATATGCCTCGGTTCAAAAACTGGTGTCTATCAGTGAAATTAACCGGTGCCGTATCGTTTACCTGTACTAGTGACTACTGCACAAGCTACTTTTACATCGATCATTTAAGATTAATTAGATAGGTTATGGACCAGATGTACATACTAGTATTCTTGCAAATTAATTATTATAAATTATTACAAATTTTATTTAAAGAATATATTATTATTTTATTGTTATTATATTGAAGTAAATTTTATATAATTAAGCATTATATATGATGACTCATATACGTATAAAGTTGTGGTAGAAGTTAGCACAAATCTAACCTTAAAGGAAAAACAAATCATTTTTTAACAATTTTTACCCAAAAAATTATGAAAATAAAAAATATAGAAAGAAATTTAAAATGCCACTATTAAAATTGATAAGTCGAAGAAATATTCATTACTTTAAATCAAACACTTAAATATATAAATAAAGTTCTACTAAAAAAGTATACATTCAAATATTTGTTCAATAAAGTTCAAACTTCATTTAAAGTAAGTATAAATTGATTTCAAAACTAAGTCTGTTTATACAACACTAGTACAGTCAGTGAAAACGACAACGGTTATTTTTTTCTATAGGTAGCGGTTTTCGAACCGAGACATATTCAGCCGAGGCAAAAATTCTAATACTTTTGACCTCGGTTGAGAACCGAGGCATGAAAGCAGAGGATTTTGCCTCGCTTCATTATTACCCGAAGCAGTAAAGTTTTCGGTTTTTTTAATTTTTTTTTCTTATGACTTTATGCCTCGATTATAGCTGGAACCGAGGCAGTATGTCCTACTCTACTGCCTCGGTTATAGCTGGAACCGAGACAGTAGACTCTTTTTCTTTTACTCATCCGCAAGACTTTTTGCTTCGGGTGTGACCATAACCGAGGTCTAAGTGGTCTTTCTACTTTGGTTTTGACCATAACCGAGACATATATCATTTTTTTTTAAAATGAGGTCTGTTTCTGCAACATTCCCAACCACAAAAACAGACCTGCATATATTTTTATAGCCAGAACAGTCCAGAATAATGCAGAAACGTATATTTTAAATAAAAATTATATTAAAAAATAAATATATTGAATGAAATCATAAATCAACTTCTCAGAAGCATAAATCAATCGAATGTACAAAGTTAAACTTATAATAATGTAGAAAAGCATAAAACAACTTAGAAACATAAACTTAGAACTTCCTATATCCTAATATCTACTACATACTATTATATAAATGAATTACATATTTAGCAAGTGTTTTCCTCACAAGTTGAATTGACTTCTCTGGAATTGGAGCAGTCCTATTAAATTTTTGCATAAAACACAATGATTTCAATTAATGTATATGAAATCCAAACTATAGAGAACATAAAATTCAAACCTAAATATTACCGTTTCCCATCCACTGGTGTAATGTGAACAAATAATGGTCATCATCCAAAACATAACGTAGTAACCACATTCATATGACCCCATTTGTCTATTACACTACAATATATCATCATAATTATAAAATGTTAAGTAACATCATTTGAATAGAACCAAATGTAACAAAGTATGGACTAAAATACCAAACCTTAAGGGCAACCCATGCAAGCTTTTTAGCTGTAGCAGTAGATCTCCTAGATAACATCATATGTGTTGCAAGGGAACTATTAAAAAAAATTCCTTTAGCATACATTTATATAACAAAAAATTCGAAACATTGAGATTCTTACCAATCTACTACATGTCTAAGAGGGCTGGGAGGAGACTTCTACAATGAACAAAACTAGACAGCAGTGTTCTCCGGTATGGAGATCACAAGTAGCTGCCAATGACACCTGAAATTGGTACTAACTTATGAATCATATACCAAAATTAATAAATGAATGTGTTGAAGTTAACAAACTTCACTTACCCATGTATATAAGGGAGAAAATATATCTCCTTCCCCATTCCAAAGCAGGTGGTGATGTATGTTTGGATATCATCAAATTTATTTCTTTCATGAGTCATAGAGGGGTCAATGAACCCATATACATCGTTGAACCCCTTCTTGTTACTAACATCAAACATATACCTAAAATGAAGAAATAATCTTATATAAGTAAGTTGATAAAATAGAATTATATAAAAAAAAATTCATAAACTTACATCATCCACAGTTGAATAAGTGTAATATTAATTTCTTCTCTACCCGACGCAAGCTCCCTAACATCTTGATGATGCAAGTACAATGGGATCTGAGCTTCTCTTCCAAATGTAGTAGAATCCCAGTGTACATTCATCCGCACATCTGAAATGATTTTAGCAAGCTCGTCTAACGCACCAAGAGGGTCATCCTCAGATAAATGAGTCTTCTTCGGTGTAGGACTTCCCTCTTGACCTATCTGCTGTTAAATGCAAAAATGGTTATGTTATAATGTCAATTAGAAGTAAATATTAAAATTGAGAAGTATATAGTATGAGTATTTACCTGGGGATTAGATACATCACCAACCAAATGTCTAGGCCAGGCGACAAAGGACTTAAATGCTTCTTCCACAATGAAGAACTCATATGTAGGCACAGGAAGAACGACATCCGTTATGACAACTTCATCCACCATGACCTTGAACTCATCTTCTGAAAGTTGTACACCATGCACTACAGTGGTTGTCTCATAAACTGTACCACGAGCCACTAGAATGGTCCCAGTATCAGAAAGAATATATAACTGACATGGACGAGTTTCATCCATGTCGTCCCCTGGGGCACCGGCAGCTGAACAACTTCCTTTACCGCTTCTACATGTCAAATTAAATGTTACGTTATACAAAAAGTAAATTAGTAACCAAAAAAAAATAAGTTTACCTATAGGGGGCACAACATGTTCTGCTACAGGAGATGGCAGAGGACGATTGCCATAATCCTCATAATGCTGCTGGAACTGGCGCAACCATTTCAGCAACTTCATCATACAACTCTAGGCGAACCTTCTTTGTGATCTCATGCGTCATCTCTTTCCTTAAGTCCTCCTTCATCTTTTCGTATGAATATGAACGCGAGGAAGACCCAAAAAACTGTCGTATGCATATGCCAGTCCCAGCACCACGCACCCGTCCTGGGTGCTCAGGTCGTCCAATAGTTGTGGCAAGAATATCTTGACGACCTTCTTGTGTGAATTGACCTTGGGAGCTCTGCTCAACCAAGGTATCCTGTCACATAACAAAAGTTCAATATCATTTGAAAGATCCATGTAATATATATAACAAAATTAATGTAAAAATATAAGAAAGGACATCTTACAATTCTTTTAGATATTTCTCTGGCAGACTCGGAAGTGTAGGAGCCCGATGGTCTTATACGGGCTAACTTCCACTTGTCGTGGCGAGATATGGTGGTGAAGGAGGAGGAGGAGGGTCACCACCCTCAGAAAGTGGAAGTCTACTATCTGGCTTCTGCTTCATTATTTTTTCTTCAAGCTTCCTATATCTACCACGAGACAGTAGGTGTGGATTTTTATTCTGAGCACTTATTCCCTGTGCTTTTGACCTTTTTTCCTGTGACAAAATGAAACAATTGTCCTGGTAGAGAATTATGAATGATGAATTGAATGATTTTACTACACTTACCTGCCATGCCTTGGATGAACGAAGCTTTACAAACTGACGCCATGTTTCTTCGTCAATTGCTGAATATTTGGAACATGGATTTTCATTACTTTTTGGTCCAAATATCTATCTAGACGTCAATTTTGTCTTAAACCCTCAAAATCTTTCTACAATTGCAGATAAACACTTATTCCTTAAGCTCTCGACATTTGGCATATCAAATGTTATCTGCAATAAAGAAAGTAATAACCTTATAGTAATACAGATTTATCAATATAATTAATATAGAATTTGGAGCAAGATTGCTTAACTTACCAATAGATCTTGCCAGATGAGATTCCGATCAACCTCAGAAACATGGTAAAAGGATGGAGTAAGTATAGAGATATGATCACGTGCTAGTACTCCAAGGTAAGACCTAAATACATCTGCATTTGAGCCAGATGCAACTCTAGTGACCACGTCAATAATGACAGGTGTCCTCTCACCTGCATTTCTTCTAAGTATAAGTTGTCGTAACCTCGTTGCTCCTCTCGTTCGTCTAGAAGTGGTGGGGACTTCATCGCCTGACGAATGAGGTGACTTAGCCATATATCTATCACAATAAATAAGATGAAATATAAATAAAACACTTATAAAATAACATATATTATTTAATAAAAGCCATAAATATTTACACAAACATGAAATTCATACATAATCATATGGATTGGTCATATATATATTCCCTCATTGTGATCTTCTCGTATTGCTTGTACATCATCAATTAGAGGGTCGTCATCCAAATTTATTATCGTTTTAAATGGATGGCTGTCAGCGATATGAAGATTACTTAGATTCTCTTCTTTATCTTCAATTTGCCTTTTTCCTTGGAGAGCAACATACCAATGGTCTGACGCAGGATCTTTGGCAAAAAAAAAAACCTGACTTGCTTGATATGCCATGATGAACAGTTCGTCTCTATAACCAACCTTTCGAAAATCAACAAGTGTCATACCAGATTCAACTATTTTGACACCACTCTTATTGTCTACCCACTTACATTTGAAGAGTGCAACGGAAAACTTAGTGTAATCAACTTCAAATATCTCTTCAATTCTACCATAATATCTCATGGATCCAACTATAGGATTTTGATCTTTGGATGTGGAAAACTGTAGCGACTCAGCTTCTAGACTGACGCCACTATTTTGTATTGTGCTTTTATCATCCAAAGTCTTTGTATGGAATGTGCAATTATTAATTTTGTAGCCTGTACAACATACAACATCAAACTTCAAGCCATTTGTTAACCACAACAAAGTCTCAAAGGACCGTGATTCTTTCGAAACTTCAGATTTGAACCAGGACAAGAATGTTCTGTTATGCTCCATCAACTGCCATTTCTCTAATTGTCGTGGATAGTTGTCCCTCACAACGACTTTGTGTGCTTCCAAAAATAGGATCACTTCATCTGTGTTGTTTAATATGTACAGATGTGCTTGCATCAATTCTTCACGACTTCTCGTCACCACATTCACACCTTGGATGCTTTTACTTGTAGAATATCTACTCAACCATGATGTCTGAGGGACTCCTATCGGATTTGCTTTAGTCATATACTCAGAGCAAAACTCAATACTTTCTTCAGCAATATATCTTTCAATCATCGAACCTTCTGGACGATATTGATTTTTGGCGTACCCTTTCAAAATATTCATATAACGCTCAATAGGGTACATCCATCTTAAGTATACTGGTCCACACAACTTGATTTCTCTGACGAAATGAACAAGTAAATGCATGATAATACTAAATTTTACCATATTTTAAGCATCATTTTAGTAGGAAAATCAACCCCTACCTAACTTATAACTTGTTAAATCCTCTTCTTATGTCTTGTTTTCTAAATAATTGTGCCTTTGGCTACTTTGATGTGCTTTCATCAATAATCCCTTATTTTGTAGCTAAAACTGTGCTTGGAAGGGTCTCCAATAATGTCCAAGGCTGAACCAACCACTAGAAGCAAGCAGATCTGCAGAAAAAGTGAAAATGATGCAGTGCTGAAAAGTCAGGCCCGGGCCCCCCTGGCTGAGGGGCGCCCGGGCGCGAGCTGCACCAGGGCCAGTTTCTGCACAGAAAAGTGACCAGGTGCCAGTTTTGTGTGCTGGTCGCGCCAGGGCGTGAAAAAGGGGCGCCCGGGCGCGACTTTTTGCGAGAAGCTCGCGCCCGGGCGTGAGAAATGGGGCGCCCAGGCGCGACTTTTTTCCGAGAGGCTCGCGCCCGGGCGCGACTGAGAGGGCGCCCGGGCGCGACTTTTGCTGATGTGTCAGATCCAGCTTATTTAACCCAGAAACGCGATGGGGTTTGGATCTTTGGCTGCCCAAACACGATTTCTCTCAATTGGAGCTCTTGGAGGCGAGCTAGGAGCTGTGGAAACAGTCCTTCTTCAACCTTGGGTCTTCCTCCTTCTTCCATTTCCACCATTGTTGTAAGCTTGAGCTCTCTATCCATGGAGAGCTAGTTTCATTATTGTTGGGGGATTGATGTAGCCACTGAAATCTTATGTAAACCACTATGTTTTGAATGAATTTATGCCTCTTTCATTGATTGTTAGTGTTTAATTCCCTTTCTTAATGCTTGTTGTGAAATTGCTACCCATTACATGATTTTAGGGTTTGCTTGATATTGGAAAATGTTGGGTAAATCTGGACTTGAATTAAACACCTAAAGGAAATAGTATCTAGGGATAGAGCTAGGACTTTTGGTTGTCTTAAGATCTCAATTCTTAATGCAGAAATAATTGTTAGGTTTTCCAAGGAATTGGAGTCTAATAAGGAAGTCTAGGCTCTCTCTACCAAGGAATTGGGTTTGAGTAATTTAGTAGATTGACATTGGCATTTGAATGAAGAGGAAGTGATTTTCTATACATAAGAGTGAAGTAGGTGAAATCATACCCCCAACAATACCATTCCATATCATTTCTAATCTTTCCATTTCCAAGTGTTTGAGTATCTAAGATCACTTTTATTAATTATGTTTCATGTTTACTCTATTTGCACAAAAACACAAATTATGAAGCATTCTTTAGTCTAAGTTAGTTGGAAATTATACGATTGTTTGGTGACACGAGTCTCTTGGGAAACGATACCCGGTCTTACCGGTTTTATTACTTAGTACGATTTGGTACACTTGCCAAAGAGTTAACAAGTTTTTGGCGCCGCTGCCGGGGACTCGGTGTTAATACTATACTTTTGTGTGTTTCTAACCAACTTAGGCTTTACTCTTATATTCCTTTTACTGTGAATAATTTTTGTTTTCTTTTATTTTTGGATAACTTGGTGCTCTAGTATTGTTGTCTCTAGTGTATGCAGGGTACAATCCGTACTAGGAGCACAGCATCATCTGAATCTCTCCTTTTAGACCCCGAAGTTGAGAAAACTGCCCGTAGAAACAAGAGTAGAAGGAGAAGGCAAAACAGGGCTGCTAGAGAAACTTCTCTCATTCAAGAGATTCCTGAGCAACCATTCATACCTGTTTTTGATCAGGAAGGAGAAGATATGGCCGCCAATCCAAATGGTCAGGGTGATGGCCAAGCTAGACGCACCTTGGAGGACTATTCTACATTCTCAGGGCCTCTTCACTTCAACAGCATTGCTAGGCCAAGAGTTAATGCTGCCAACATGGAGATGAAGCCTGCTCTCATCCATTTGGTGCAGAATAATCAGTTCCATGGCCTTTCTCATGAGAATCCGTACAATCATTTGGCCACCTTCCTAGAGATATGTAATACTGTGAAGATTCAGGATGTTCCTGATGAAGCTATAAGGCTGAGCTTGTTTCCATTCTCGTTGGGAGGAAACGCCAAGGTGTGGTTGAATTCGTTTCCTGAGAATAGCTTCACGGCATGGGAGGACGTGGTTGCTAAGTTCCTCAACAAATACTTCCCGCAGTCAAAAGTTAATAAAGGGAAGCAGGAAATCTCATCTTTTCAGCAAGATGGTAGTGAAACTTTGAGCCAAGCATGGGATAGGTTCAAGGGGTTATTAAGAAAGACGCCCACTCATGGGTTTGATGAGCCTACCGTCCTGAATATGTTTTTGGGAGGCCTTAAATCCCAAACCAAATTAATGTTGGATGCCTCAGCTGGAGGAAACATCAGATGGAAGACACCGGAAGAAGCACATGAGCTGATAGAGAATATGGCTTCTAATGACAATGAAGTGCAAAATGAAAGAGCTCAACTCCAACAAAAAGGTGTTTTTCAACTACAATCTCAGGACACCTTGTTAGCTCAAAACAAAATAATGACCCAACAACTCGAAGCTCTCATGAACAAGCTGTCTCAACTTCCTAAAGAGCTCCAGAATGTTTCGCAAGCTCAACATCAAGGTTGTGAGCTATGTGGTGGAGATCATATAAATGGTCAGTGTGCCATGCAAGCCAATTTCCAAGAGGTGAATTATATGGGTAATCAAGACCGCCAAGGTAACTATAACCAAGGATGGAGACCTCACCCAAGCATGGGCCAAGGACAAGTTGGGCCATCAAACATACCACCTCAACATCAATATCAACCACATCCCTCCTTATCTGACAGGACCTCAAAGTTAGAGGACACTCTTCAGCAGTTTATGCAAGTGTCCATCTCCAACCACAAGAGCACTGAAGCTTCCATTAGAAATCTGGAGATACAAGTGGGTCAACTTGCTAAGAAGCTCGAGGAAAAACCTGAAAAGAATTTTGTGGCCAACAATGAAGTTAACCCTAAGGAGGAATGTAATGTCATTACAACAAGAAGTGGAAAAGAGGTTGGGGTTGATTACAAGAAACAACTGCCAAATAAAGAAAACAGAAGCAATGAAGATGAGATTCAAGCACACAAGGAAATAGATCAAGAGATTGTTGGGAGAGAAGAAGAAAATAAAGGAAAAGAAAAAGAGAAAAAGCAAAAAGAGAAAGAAATAGTGAAACACCTCCCTTACCCAAAAATCCCATCTACTAAAGGAAAGGAGAAACAGTTGGCTCGGTTCAAGCAAATATTTGATCAACTTGAGATCACCATGCCATTGACCGAAGCACTGCAACAAATTCCTGCTTATGCGAAGTACATGAAGCAAATCCTCAGCAAGAAGAAATATTTAGATGAGGAAACAATTGAAGTACAGGGAAATTGTAGTGCCATCATGCAGAAGACTCTTCCTCCAAAATTTAAAGATCCGGGGAGTTTCACCATCCCGTGCACCATTGGAGACCATGATATAGGGAAGGCTCTCGTTGACTTGGGGGCTAGTATCAATCTGATGCCCCTATCTATGCTTAAGAAGATTGGTGGTCTTGAAGTCAAGCCTACAAAAATGATGCTGCAGCTGGCGGACAGATCCATCAAGTATCCGTATGGTGTCGTGGAAGATGTGGTGGTCAAAATAGATAAACTCCAATTCCCGGTGGATTTTGTAGTTATGGACATGGAAGAAGATGCAGAGATACAACTCATACTTGGAAGACCTTTCATGAAGACAGCAAAGGTTGTCATTCATGTGGAAGAAGGAACAGTGAAATTAAAGGACCAAGATGAGGAAGTAACTTTCAACGTCTTTGGAGTTGAGCAGCAAAATCATGAAAAAGAGACTAGTAGTGAAGCCACTGATGAAATTTTATCAATTACTAGTCTAACAGAGCAAGCTGCCAAGTTGGTCAAGAGGAGCCTCAGCTGTTTATCCCCAAGAGTAAAGGGAGAGGAAGAAGAAAAGGAAGAAGAACTAGTTCACCAAAATTCTGTGAAAGCAAGCAATGAGCCCAAACATGGCAAACCAGAGAAATTCAAGAATAGGTTATGGGTCATCAAGAACATCAAGATAAATGGAGTACTTGAGATCGAGGCTCCATATTCTAGGAGAGTCA
The DNA here is from genome assembly GCA_034642375.1 of Vigna nakashimae. NCBI lineage: Eukaryota > Viridiplantae > Streptophyta > Magnoliopsida > Fabales > Fabaceae > Vigna > Vigna nakashimae. The sequence continues at coordinate 38,996,879 of CM067762.1, read as the reverse complement.
AGTTGGTGACTAGGAAATTACTGAGAGGATGTTGGTGTCATGACAAGAAGAGACACTGCAACATCAAGAATCAAACTTGAGCTTAATGATGTCAAGCTAATGACGTTAAACAAGCGCTTTTGGGAGGCAACCCAATTTTCTTACCCTTTTTACTTGTGTTTGTGTGATTTTTGTGTTTTGTGCATTAGTAGCTTATGTTTTGCATGTTTGTGTAGTTTTGCATTCTTGTGATTTTTGAGTTGTGATGTTGTTTTTGTAGTTTGTATAAGTGTATTAGGTTAGTTTTGGCTTGTTTGGTGTGTGAGTGCATTGAATGAAGGTCTAGAACCAAAAATCACATGGTGAGTGGCCAATTTTGCAGAAATCTGCATTATGCAGAAAACTGATATGGCGCCCAAGCGCCCCCTGCTGAGAGGCGCCCAAGCGCGAGCTACACGAGGGCCATCCTGCACCAACTTGACCGAGTGGCGCCCAAGCGCCCCTTGCTGAGGGGCGCCCAAGCGCGACCTGCACCTGTGGCGTCCAGCACAAAAAATTTCTGGTTCTGTCTTTTGTTTTTGTTGATTGATTTTGAGTTTTCTCTTGCTTTGCACTCTTTCACACACTCCTTTTGTTGTGGTTTTAAACCTTTTTGTGTTTGTGTACCTTTGGGAAGCTTAATTTTAAGACTTCCCTCTATGTTCATGTACTTTTGTCTTTGTTTGTTTTGGATTTCTTTGTTTTGTTTCTTTGCTTTCTTTTGCATATTTCTTTTAGTGTGTTTTATGGATCTTTCTATTCAGTTGTTGACTATGGGATACTAATTTTGCTTTGAGCTCTCTTGTTACAGGATAAGATCTTCCTTAGGAATTAAAGAGTTTAAAACCACCAGTGGTCATCCCTTGAGGCATGCAGGAGTTGAGCAACCATATGACTTGAAGATTTTGCTGCTCGTGTAGCATGGCCTGGGGACCAGGCCCCTAATGATGGGGGAGGTGGAGCAGTTGCGGAGTATAAGCTACTGTGGGAGGAAGATGTTTCAAATGGAAGTGAAGCTAGTGTCTTACACTGCTGGAGCTGCAAAGAGTCCATTTTAAATCGGTTTTTCTGTTTTAATTTTTTGTTTTATCTGTTTTCAGTAATTGTGATTTGGATTTCTTTTTGACTTGCCTTGTGGATAGTTCTTGTGCAATTGGTCTGGTGATTTGAGTGAATCATTTGTTATGTTTGAATTGAATACAAATCTGTTGTGTTTGCTCTTTATCCATAAGAATTGTTTTGAAAATCTGATTGAGATTATGTGGTTGAGCTTGTTGAACAGAGATTGTGGTTGCTTGTATATGTTTAGATAGATGCTTGGTTTTAATTGTGATCAATATTCTTGGCATGATGTTTATCAAATTTTGGAACCTTGAGTAAACCTGTGAGATGCTGTGCCTCAGAGTTTATTGCTGAATGTTATTACTTTGGAATCACAGTTGATTTTGCCTGAGTTTCTCTATTTGAACTAGTTACTTGCATGTTACAAATGATCAAGGCCATCTTGTTCTTCCACCTCTTCTACATTTTGAACCTAAAAGCCAATGTATAACCTTTGAACCTTAAAGAAAACTTTCTCATTCCCGAAACCTTAAGCCTATTGAAAAATCTTTAACCTCCTTACCTTGAGTTGAGATGAACATATATGTTAGAGTGAGGAGAATGGTCTAAGTTTGTGGGAGTTCTTGTCAAAAGGGTAGCATTGAGAAACACAATAAAATGAGTAAAAAGAAAGAAAAAGAAGAAAGAAGAAGAAAGACAAAAACATGAATTCAATGAAAAAGAGTTGGGAAATAAGTTGAGAAGTGGGTTATTCAATTTTGGAGAAAAAGAGATACTAAGCTATATCATGAATCAAATTGTTTGTTCTTTTATCTCAAGGTGCTTTGTTGTCCAGAAAAACCAATTTTTCTTCTTAGCCCAGCCACAATACAAGCCAATCAAAGTCCTTGTGATGTAACTTGTTTGTTAATGTGTTTGATATTGTTGAAACAAAAGGCAAAGTTGATTTGTGTAACATTGTGATAGTTGAGAGTTAGACACACATCCTTATACACCATTGTGCTTGAGTGAAACACTTTCCTTGGTGAGGATTGGTTCCATGCATTCAATGAAAACATCTTGCCATGTTTGTTGATCTATCATTTGCATCTATCTTGTGACTTTGAAATTGTGAGCACCATGATTGAAGTTTAGCTTGCTAAGACTATATTGTCTCTTGAATGTGATTTATAAGTTGAGCAAGCATGATTGATTTTGTTTATTTGATTGAAACTATGCTTGAGTTGCTAGACCATTGTGATTGAATTGTTGGCTAGGTGAAGTACTTTTGCTTGAGGACAAGCAAAGTTGTAAGTTTGGGGGTATTTGATAATACTAAATTTTACCATATTTTAAGCATCATTTTAGTAGGAAAATCAACCCCTACCTAACTTATAACTTGTTAAATCCTCTTCTTATGTCTTGTTTTCTAAATAATTGTGCCTTTGGCTACTTTGATGTGCTTTCATCAATAATCCCTTATTTTGTAGCTAAAACTGTGCTTGGAAAGGTCTCCAATAATGTCCAAGGCTGAACCAACCACTAGAAGCAAGCAGATCTGCAGAAAAAGTGAAAATGATGCAGTGCTGAAAAGTCAGGCCCGGGCCCCCCTGGCTGAGGGGCGCCCGGGCGCGAGCTGCACCAGGGCCAGTTTCTGCACAGAAAAGTGACCAGGTGCCAGTTTTGTGTGCTGGTCGCGCCCGGGCGTGAAAAAGGGGCGCCCGGGCGCGACTTTTTGCGAGAAGCTCGCGCCCGGGCGTGAGAAATGGGGCGCCCAGGCGCGACTTTTTTCCGAGAGGCTCGCGCCCGGGCGCGACTGAGAGGGCGCCCGGGCGCGACTTTTGCTGATGTGTCAGATCCAGCTTATTTAACCCAGAAACGCGATGGGGTTTGGATCTTTGGCTGCCCAAACACGATTTCTCTCAATTGGAGCTCTTGGAGGCGAGCTAGGAGCTGTGGAAACAGTCCTTCTTCAACCTTGGGTCTTCCTCCTTCTTCCATTTCCACCATTGTTGTAAGCTTGAGCTCTCTATTCATGGAGAGCTAGTTTCATTATTGTTGGGGGATTGATGTAGCCACTGAAATCTTATGTAAACCACTATGTTTTGAATGAATTTATGCCTCTTTCATTGATTGTTAGTGTTTAATTCCCTTTCTTAATGCTTGTTGTGAAATTGCTACCCATTACATGATTTTAGGGTTTGCTTGATATTGGAAAATGTTGGGTAAATCTGGACTTGAATTAAACACCTAAAGGAAATAGTATCTAGGGATAGAGCTAGGACTTTTGGTTGTCTTAAGATCTCAATTCTTAATGCAGAAATAATTGTTAGGTTTTCCAAGGAATTGGAGTCTAATAAGGAAGTCTAGGCTCTCTCTACCAAGGAATTGGGTTTGAGTAATTTAGTAGATTGACATTGGCATTTGAATGAAGAGGAAGTGATTTTCTATACATAAGAGTGAAGTAGGTGAAATCATACCCCCAACAATACCATTCCATATCATTTCTAATCTTTCCATTTCCAAGTGTTTGAGTATCTAAGATCACTTTTATTAATTATGTTTCATGTTTACTCTATTTGCACAAAAACACAAATTATGAAGCATTCTTTAGTCTAAGTTAGTTGGAAATTATACGATTGTTTGGTGACACGAGTCTCTTGGGAAACGATACCCGGTCTTACCGGTTTTATTACTTAGTACGATTTGGTACACTTGCCAAAGAGTTAACAATGCACCATGATGTCAAAAAAGGATGGAGGGAAAAACATTTCTAGTTGACACAAGATGATAATAATTTCGTTTTGAAGTTCATCTAACTTTGTAGGATCGATGACTTTTCTACAAATTGACGAGAAAAATGAGCACAATCGAGTTATGGTCAGCCTAACTTTTTTGGGCAAAATTCCACGAATTGCCACTGGTAACAACTATTGCATTAAGACGTGGTAATCGTGAGACTTCAGTCCAACAAGCTTTAAGTCCTGCATTGACACTAAGCTCTTGATGTTTGAAGAGTATCATTGTGGTACCTTGATACTCTTTAAACAAAGACAAAAACTTATCTTCTCTTTTTTGGACATTGTGTAACATGTAGGGGCAAATAAGTACGTTTACCAATCTCTCTTGGTGCCAACTTTTCCGGATCTTCATGTCAACCAAATTCAAACGCGCATTCACTCCATCTTTTGTTTTTCCCTGAATGTTTAGTAGTGTACCAATCAAGCTATCACAGACATTTTTCTCAACATGCATGACATCTATGCAATGTCTAACATCTAACTTTGACCAATATAGAAGATTGAAGAATATTGATTTCTTCTTCCAAGGGATCGTTACAGAAGACTTCTTCGACGTTTTCCCAAATATATGATGTACTCTATTAACTTTCTCAGCAACTTCAAGTCTAGTAAGTGGACTGGGTGCATTGTCTTTCTCTTGTTCTCCATTGAATGCTTTCTTTAACCTTCGATATGGATGATTCAATTGTAAAAATCGCCAATGACGCATATACATTGTCTTCCTTCCGTGTTTTAATTGTTGAGCTGCAATGTTTTCTTCACATATAGGACATGCTTTATAACCCTTCACACTGTACCCCGACAAATTACCGTAAGTTGGGAAGTCATTAATGGTGCAAAATAACATGGCATGCATCATGAAAGTTTCTGAAGCAAAGGCATCAAATATTTCAACCCATCAACCCACAAAAACTTGAAGTCTTCAACTAGTGGCCTTAGATAAACATCAATGTCATTTCCAGGCTGCTTTGGACTAGATATCAACATTGACAACATCATGTACTTTCTTTTCATGCACAATCTAGGAGATAAGTTGTAAATTATCAATATAACGGGCCAACAACTGTGATTGGTACTTAAATTACCAAATGGATTCATTCCATCAGTAGCTAAGCCAAACCTAAGATCTCTACATTCTTCACCAAATTGGGGGAATTCTTGATCAATAATTTTCCATTGCTTTCAATCAGCTGGATGACGAAGCAGCCCATCAATTTTTCTCTCATCTGCATGCCATCTTAGGTTTCTAGCATCTTTGGCATTCGCGAACAAATGCTTAAGTCTGGCAACTAGTGGAAGGTACCAAACTACTTTAAAAGCAAAACCATTCTTTTCTGTGTGACCACCATCTTCACAGTTGTTTTTCGACTTGTATCGTGATAACCCACATTTTGGACACTTTATTAAAACTTCATTCTCATTCCTATATAATATGCAATCATTCGGACATGCATGTATCCGTTTATATTCCATACCCATCGGACAAAGAATTTTTCTTGCATCATAATTACGATTGGGTAACGTATTTGCATCTGGCAGCATTTCATTCAACAACGACAACAATTCTGTAAAACTCTTATCACTCCATCCATTGCTTGCCTTTAAATTCATGAGCCTTAACACCGCTGACAATCGTGTGAACTTAGTTGAACCCGCATACAAAGGAGTCTCCGCATCAGTGGACATCGTTTCATACACATGCGCTTGGGCAAAAGCTTCTGCACCAACATCACGGATCATGTCCTCTAAGTTGTCTTCTTCTGCATGATCTTCCATATCCATTGTGGAATCATAAACATTTTCAGTTGGAGAGACAGTTGGAAAGTCTGTTAAATCGCTATGCCATATCCATGTTGTATAACTTCGTATGAAACCATCACAGATAAGATGTTCCCTAATATCACTTGCGTTCAACTTCCTCCCATTCAAACAGTTCACACAGGGACATCTGAACTTCACTTCATCATCACCACTTGCACTCGCATTACGTTGCGCAAAATCTATAAATTCTTCTACCCCTCTCTCGTACTCAGTGCTGATGCGTGGTAAATTAATCCACCCTCTATCCGTACGCATGTTTACTGAAATTGTTTACACAATTTCAATAATCTTGAATGATCACTTTGATCGTGTTTGTATTCAAGGTGTGACCCTATCCCATTCAAGAAGATTCACTTTTTTTAGTTTATTAAACATATCAATTTTAAACAACATATCGCATATTTCACGAAATTTTGCCAGCATTTCGCATTGGTCTTCAGGTTACACGAAATGAAAGTGATTATAAATCACAATCAAAATATGCACCCGAAGATCAATACAAAACGCAACGACAAATTTTCGTGAAAATTAAGACATGTATATTAAAATTGATATGTTATAATAAACTATGAAAAAGTTATTACTCTTCTTAAACTGTCCAACCAGACAATTCAAGATTCAATACTTGTAAATTATTATTACCATCTCCTCTATTTTCATTTGTAAAAAGTATGTTTGTTAAAAAAATTTGGAGATAGTAAATAATTTTTGTATTAAATCTCAAACTGGAAACTAAGGCTAATTCACAACAAAAATATATATTCAAGCAAACAAATAATTACATATGCAACATGTAATATATTCAACCAAACAATATATCCAACCAAGAGTAAATAATGTCATTTCAATTGGTCTCAAAATCTATCTATCTTGTTATTTTTTTATGTCTTATATTTTGTTAACTACCTTGAGTTACACTCTTTGAATCAATTCCTTGAAAAATACTCAGTCTTCAAAATCTATTGTTGAAAGGGGACAAAGGGACACAATGCAATGCACTTCCATTCTCCCTTTACTTCTTTAACTAACTGTGCTTCCACTCTTTGAATCCCTATGTTCTAAAAGACTTATTCTTCTTTTCAATTTCAAAAATAAATAAAAAATAACTCTAAGTGTTAGGCTTAGAACCAATTAATAATCCCAAAATTTTCAGCCTTCAAAGTTTGTTGAAACTCAGCTTTTATTTTTTTAAATAACAATCTACAATTCAACGTGTCAATCTACAATTCAACGTGTCAATCACTACTTTGTACATTTCTAAATTAACTTCGAATAGTGCGTAACACACTACTTATCCTACTTTGTACATTTCTAAATTAACTCTGAATAGTGTGTAACACACTACTTATCCTAACAATCTAACTGCGAAACAGCCAATACACTACCAACAACAAAAAGCCAATACACCGCATACCAAAATTAAAAAAATCAAAACAACCAATGCATAAATTTGTTTCTCTTTCAGCCTCCACCAATTATTATCAGTAAAAACACAATGAACCAACCTCAATGCAGACAACAAGATTGAAACAGCGTTGGAGGCAGTACCGGCGGAGGCAGCAGTGACGGAGGAAGCACCGGAAGGCCAACGGTGGCGCGACGGTGAAGGGAAGAGGCACGGCCAACAACAAGGACAAGCAGGATTGAATGTGCGAGCACTGGCAGCAGTAGTGGCGTGACGGCGAAGGGAGGAGGCGCACCCAAAAACGACGACAAGTAGTGGCACTACCAAGACGGAGGCCGGTGAGACAACTGGCAGCAAAGCGGCGAGACAACTGGCGAGACAACCGGTGAGACACTGGTGGACGAAAATGAAGAAAAAACAGTATACGAGGAAGAAGAAGAAGCTGTCCACGAAAATGGAGTGTCTGCGCGATTTGAAAATATGAAATTGAGCTACTACCTCGGTTACTCACACACCCGAGGTAATATCACCATACAACATCGGTTAAAAGCATCAACGATGTAGAACGTGTGGAGAATCGACCTCGGTTCAGTGCTTAACCGATGCCCTATGTCGTAGCAACAGTTGGACAAGCGTAGGAGCAGTTGGGGCAGGTGGTTTAGGCACTGGTTGCCTAACTAACAGAGGCAATAGGAAGGCGTTTCGGCCTCGGTTTCTGGGCAAACCGAGGCAGTAACTTGTTGTCAGACTTCTCAGTGCCTTCTCAGACTGAGCAGCAGGGGTGTATAGGCCTCGGTTTCTGGGAGAACCGAGGCAGTAGCTTGTTGTCAGACTTCTCAGTGCCTTTTCAGACTTCTCAGACTAAGTAGCAAGGGTGTATAGGCCTCGATTTTGTCTGAACCGAGGCAATAGGGGTGTTCCACCATGGGTTGAATGGGAACCGAGGTATATAACCTCTTATGCTTCGGTTTTTGTATAACCGAAGCGTATATGAAGCGTTAAAATCTACATTTTTTACGAGTGAGACTATTAAATTCATTCAGTAATTAACTTTATCTATTTAATTAATAATAAAAATATAGAAACAAATTCAAAAATCAAATGAAAAATTGAAAATTTGATTTTCATCTTAAAATTTTTAATCTTTATATCCATATATTCCTTACCTGTTGGAATAACATTGCTGTATCTACACTGGAGTGGACTTTGTGAAGTGAAGAACAATTCTTTGCTTATTTAAGAAATACTGTAACTTTTTCTTTTGCTTTTAAGTATTCTATCTAACAAAAGTAAAAACATTACTTCAATATGTAGCTTGCTTTCAGAATAAAAGGACTGAGAGTAATAAAAGCAATAAAGACAACCAGGTACTAATCCTTGTCTTGGGTTGATGCCAAAATTATAACATAACTTGAAAAGCATTTTTCTTTATGATTTAAGATTTCCTTTGCTCAGCTCATGGATCTTGACGCCATTATCGACCAAGAAAATTCAGATTCCACTTCACTGGACTCTGATGATTTCAAACACTTAACTTTGATACAAATAAAATGCTAACATTATCATTTTTAATAGATTTTATAATAGATTTCACATTTAAAATTTGATTTAATACAAGACTAGAAATTAATCCAGAGAGAAAACGGTAAGAGACAACTCTGATTAATTATTTTATAATTTAGTGATAGAAACTAAAGAAAAAGTAATAGTATAGAACAAATATAGTAAAAAAAGTAGTTCCATATACTCAATAGAATGTGTAATGTAATAAAACGATATGTTTGTTTGATTACTAGAAAAATTATTTACTTATCAATTTGGAACGATATATGTTTGAAATTTTCGACGGTCTATGACTTTCTTAATGATTTAGATTGACGGAAACATGTTTAAACAGTTTGATGATCTTCTTAACGGAAGTCTTCTTGTTTTACTTCTCTTTTCTGTTTTCTTCCTTTTTCTCTTTTTCTTTTTGTTTCTTTTGTGACTACAAAAAGTAGCCTGCATTCCGCTTATTTGAGATTTCACTTCTGTCACCATATTTCTCTGCATTCTTCGTTTCAAAATGGATGTAAAAAGTGAGTCTACATCATCAAGATTGAGTTCTGAAGAATCATCAACTATAATTGAAGGAACAGAAGAGGTTACAACTGGGGATGAGATATCACTGTTCCGAGGGTGCGTGTTGGAAGGAAGATGGGAGTTCGTCATTCTTGTATACAGAAACAAGAGTGAGTTTCACAAAATCAGAATCAACGAAAGCAGAGGCACTGCACTGCATGTTGCAGTGAATGAAGGGAAAGTGCAGCTTGTTAAAAGTCTGGTTGAAGCAATATTGAATCACGAAGGGAGGGAAGAGGTGAGGGATGACAGTGCACTGAGATCAACGAATGAGAGAGGTGACACTCCTTTGCACCTTGCAGCCTCAAGAGGGTTCATTGGCATGTGCATGTGCATCATTGGTGAAAATGGTGAAAGGAAGGATTTGATTAGGGTTACGAACAACAGGGGTGAAACACCTCTTTTCAGGGCTGTTCTCACATGCCAAACAAAGACCTTTGTGTACCTTTACAATGTTTCCAAAGATCTAGATGTTCCTCTTAGGAACTCTGATGGAGACACCATCCTTCACCATGCCATTTGGAGAGAATTCTTGAGTAAGCAATCTTCTCTAATAACATTCTTCCGTTCAAATAATATTCGTGAGGATTTGTTTTAAACTTTAAAATTCTATTATAGTTTTGTTTTTAAAAATTGTTTAAAAGAAAATTAAGGAAATAATATATATTTAAATTATTTTTATTATTTATTTACCACTTATTTGAATATAACGTTACTAATGTTAGACTGGCGAGGCAGACTTGAGTGTGATAGTGAATGAGGTCGAATTTCTTATATTTAAGTTTTTAATTGTTGGAATGGTTTGTTGGGTTGTCTTTTGAATATTGTTACCACTCAAAACAAATTTATTAAATTTAGATTTTTTAATGAGATCGAGTTGACTTGTCGAACTAAACGAGATGAGTTGTGTCTGACTGTCATGTTGAAAAGATAGTCTTAATCCGTTTTTTCTTTTGCACAGTTAAGTTGACCCGCCAAACTCGATTATTTTTGTCATCCCTATGTAAACTAGACGAACTGAAACATTAATAATTCATAATATTTTATAAATTATCGGCATGTTTGAAAAAACACTTCTCAATTTTTTATTTAAACTGTTTTTGAAGTTTTCCATGTGCAATCATACTCTTCAACCTTTTTATTTTATTTTAAAAGTAAAATATGAAAATAATTTTATGATGCTAATGGTTTTAAATGATTTGTATGTGTGATTGGTAGATTTGGCTATTATAATAATTCATTGTTATCCTGAACTTGCGAAAACGCGAAACAAAGATGGAGCCACACCTCTCAAAGTTCTTGCTTCTAAACCTTCAGCTTTCAAGAGTGGAAGCAATCTCCCATGGTGGAAGAAAATTCTATATTATGGTAAGAAGTGCTGTGTGGTGATTAAGCTCATAATTAAGGCTTTTAACTAATAATTATACTTTTATATATCTTTTATACATTGTAATTAAAATACATCCTTTCAACATGGCTAGCGAGCGTAGTACTAGATGGGATTTTAAATTATAACAGGAAAAAATATTGAATATTTTATTTCAAACTATTAACTAATCTGGTCTATTTTTTGAAAATTAAGCAACTCTAATTAATGTTACAAATTTTACAAAATGTAAAACAAACCATTCCATACTTTTTACAAATTCTTGATTTAAATTTCTTATTTTTATCAACATCTTATTTATTTTTTTGTCTGAAAGGTGATAAGTACGTTTTTAAAGATGTAATGAGAGGATAAACTTCACTAAAACAGTATAGGCATATTTTTCACATACATACTCATAAAAATTCCCACACACAAAAAAAAAACTGATGTAAAATTTAAAATTAATAGATTCTATATTTTGATATATTATTGATTGAAATGTAGCTATATTTTTTTTTTTGAATTGAAAAATGATCAGTTATTATCAATGTGGTGAGGGTATATACTATATAATAATAATGAATGATTAAAATTTATGTTGTCTTACTAAATTTTCAGCTAACAATTATATTTTTACTCTTTTCCAAGCTTCAGTATTTTAAAAAATCAATTTCTTAATGCATATATGGCTTTCCTAAACTAATAGTGGCTTTTAACTAGAAAATCTATCTTAAAATGAAATGTGTATAAAATTTAGATTATAGCATATAAGTCAAATTCCTAACATACTACTAATATTTTCTTGTCAAAGGTATTAATGCAGAACCTTTAGACGCCTACAAAGAAATAATATCCTATATGAAGAAAATTGAGAACAACGTCATCATTGAAGTACCAGGTAAACTTGAAAGTCCATCTTAAATGTCATAATTAACTCTTTCCTTTTTTGATGATTAATTTTTACCTTCCTTTAAAAATTACATAGATTTTATTACCGAATTAAACAAAGTACTTAATAATCTTTCTGCACAAATTAAAATATTGATCTTGAATATTTGTAGGAGTTATTCTTCCATTATAACAGTTTTAGGAATTTCCTCACTCTGTTAAGTTTTTGAGTTTATCACCAATTAAATAACTTGGATCACAATATATACTGTTTACCCAAACCTAAAACATGTCAAAATTAAAATATCTATTGGTAAAGGATATTTCAAATAAAGTAACGATAAGCACCACATTCAACTTTCACATTTCAATTATGTTAACACTCTAAAATTAATCAATCATTTGCTATTATATGAAAATTAAATATTATAATATAATTTATATATTCAAAATTGTATATTGGTAATCAATTTAACCATATAAATAGACATTTATCATGCATTGCAAGTTTTAAGATACTATTTTACTATATTATATTAATTTTAATTTTGTTTATTTGGTTCACTGTATTATTTCCTTCTATATATGAAAGACGGCTTCTGCAAATTAATTCAAATATGTATTTTTTTTAGAAAATCGATATATTTGGTTAAATATACAAGTTAGAAGAAAATTAATAATCGAAATCCTTTTAACGCTACTCTTTACAATATCTTTTAGAGACTATAAGGTAGATGACTCAAGTCTTTATAACTTCAACTTAATTAACTTGGGCGTTTTAATTTTTATATAACACTCAAGTACCTATTCTCGAGGAACAAAAGTATGCCACATCTGTTCGATTTGTAAAGAGTGCTGTTCGATTTGTAAAAAGTGCTGTTCGATTTGCATTCAAATGCCTTGCACGACTGAGTGCACAAGGTATGAAGATCTGTCTTTCTAACTATATTATAATCAATAATATTATTCTTACTTAATCATTTTTCTTTCCTAAATGTCTTTACGATTACATTACCTCACACTTTGTTTAAATTGAGATAATATTCTCCTTGCATGAACATAACTTTGAAGACTTGAAAAAGACAAGGCAGAAACACAAATGGGGTCGTCAGCTCTTGGATATTTTTATGCAGAGACCTTATGAGTCGTACATGGGAATTGGTGGGGTCCACCATTCATCCCATTTGACAGGAATTCGGTTCAAATTACCCAACAACAGTTGCAAAGTAAGTAATAAATCTCTTCTTGCAAATCATCGTTGAAGAATGCCACCAGTGGATAAAGATGTAATTGTTGAAGAGCCACCATGGTTATAAATAAACTAACAAGAACCATCTTTTCCATGGGAAAAAGCATATATAGAAGGGTCAAACATAATATTTACAAAAGAGAGGTCAGAAGAGACAACAGTGGAAGGAGCCATGGATGAATAAGAGAGAAACCATAAAAAATCCAAAATTCTTCAATCAAGACACCTGAAAAATGAAAAAGAGCAACATCGATGCTCTAAACAACTACCAAACATGCCACAATGCACAACGAAAAAGGGAACAAATCCATAACTTTAAAAAGAACTCCGATGAAGGGAGCAAATCCATAACTTTAAAAGGAACTCCGATATTGACAGTGGTAGACGATGAATCTTATGAAATTTTTAGGGGCTGCCAGAAAAGCTGCTCTGATACCATGTTAAATATAGTGAAAATTATATATGAGATTAATCTTCCTTGTGTTAAATATACACATAGGGTTCTCTATTTATAATAGAAGAAATATGGGTTAAGCCCAAAATACAAATGAGAAATAATAACAAACTAACTAAAAGATAAAAGATAAAGATAAAAGATATAATATATCTAACATATAGCAGTACATTTCCATTTCATGAGAATGTTTACCATATAGATACCTTTGCTGGAAAAATGTATCTATATGAGCAATTAGCACTTTTAGGACACCATTTTCATTGAGGTTCATAGTTAACCCTTACCACTATAACATGTAGGATAAACTTTAAAGGATCCCATGTATTTTTTAATGTAAATCTTTTTTTAACAATTTTGTTAGAGAACCTTTTTACAACTGTTTACCTGGTAACTTATAGTTTCAAATATATGGATCAATAAAATAATAACACGTAATTTATTGTTAAAAGGTTGTTAAAAAAAGTTGTTAACATATCATAGTATTTTTTAATAATTTCAAATGTAAAAAAGTCCTTTGGTTGCCTTTGCAAAGTCCTCCACGGCAGCAGCTATTGTTACCTAAAAGGCTTTGATGTGGTAGTTATAGTGATGATGTGATATTATGCTAGCAACACAAATGTTTGTGAGCAAGGGGTTATACACACCACCGAGAATCACATATGTGAAAGAGAGCTACAAAGTGTGTAGCTTGAAAGAAGAAATATAAGAGGGAAAGGGGTGTGTACCGAGAAGAAGAGAAAAGATATAAGGGTGTGCAGAGAGCAACATAAATGTTTATGAGCTATGTTGTAAGTAGGAATGACAAAACAATTTGCGGGCACGAGTATCCGCATATCTGCGATGGGTAGTTACTATCTGTGGATATTTATTATTCGCCGGTAATGAGTAACGGGTATTTTAATTCCTGCTTCTAAATGGATCAGATATGGATAGTATAATATCTAACCTACAGATATCTGTTACTAGCAAAACATAAAAAAAAATTAACTTATATATTTTTTAATTAAATTTAATTAAAAATAAAATAAAATTATATTTCATTAAGTTAATTTTAAGGCTTAATACCCTCTTTGATTCCCACTTTTGTTGGATAATATCAATTTAGTCCCTATGTTTAAAAGTGTTTGGAATATGTCCATAGGTAGTAAAATTTGTATCTAATTTGTCCCTTCCGTTAAGTATAACCAAACAGAGTTAATGAGTTGATGATCTGGCACCAATTATTGACAACGTGTCAATATATTATTTTTTGCATACTGGCGTGTATATGACTTACAGAAGATATGGTGTTTTATTAGGATAGGTTTTTAATTTGGGAAAAATGTGATTTAGGACCCGTTAGGGGTTCTCTTCCTTCACGGCCAAACCTAGTTTTGGGTTCTCCTTTCTTTGTTCGTTCCTTCTCTCGGACAAAAGTCAATTCTGAGACTCTTCGTCTCTCACTAGAAGCGGATTAGAGGAGCATGAGCACCCACCTTCATCTTCTCTTCACTCAATTTCTACATCTTCTTTTGTTCTCAATTTCTCTTCTCTTTCTTGGTTCTGGGTAGGGGGTTTTTGCACGTTGGGGATGTGAGTTCGGGTGGCTAGGATGCAAACTCCTTTCTTGCACCGCAATGAGTCTTGCAGCAGCAGCGCCTTTGCAATGGCTTGATTCTTGACGTATTTGCGGTGCCACAGTCCCTGTTTAATGGCGGCGTCGTGAAGAGCGGACATGCGTTTTGCTGTGTGGTGGTCTCCGTTCTCCGGTGTTTCTACAGTGATAGGGCTTGCGTGGGGATGCATTGCGATTTTAAGGATTCATATGGTCATTTCTAGTTTGCGATTTGGGGTTGTTCTTGTGGTTCTATTATTCTCTACAGGATGACGGCCCAAGGTTGAGGGTTTTGATCTTGTAATTTGGGGGTTTGATTTTAGGGTTACTGTATTTGGGAATTTTTCCTTTAAAGTTTTGTTCTTGATTTTCTTGATTTTTTGATGTTGCGATTGAAGGAGTTGTGAATTTTGTTTTCAATTTGGATTATTTTGTTCTTGATTTTAAAGTTTCTGTATTTGGGTTTCCTGTCATTGCTTTCTCATTTTGGAGTTAGAGTTCTTGCATTTAGGGTTTTTAATTCTCACGTTTTTGGGTTTTGGTTGACGGTGGTGATGCAAGTTTGCGGCAATGGTGGAGCTGATGGGTGCAGCCAATGGATGTTGTGATGACTTCGACAAAGATGGACTGTGGTTGATAGAAAATTTGGACCCTAAATCCCATTTTCCCTAAATTAAAAAACTCTATCCTAATAAAACACCATATCTTCTCTAAGTCAGATACACGTCAGCACAAAAAAAATAATATATTGACACTTTGTCAATAACTAGTGCCAGATCATCAACCTACTAACTCCGTTTGGTTATACTTAACGGAAGGATCAAATTAGATGCAAATTTTATTAACTGTAGACGTATTCCAAAAACATTTACTAAAAGTTGCATCATTTGAGATCTAAACATCAATAACATACAATGTTAAGTAATAATGGTCAGTGTGTTATGATATATCGTTAATAAGATCAATGAATTAGTTAATATGAACACAATAAAACTCATTTATGATAACTATAGCAAAAAGCATCACATGGAGGAACCAACTCCTTTTGTAGACTCAATTTTATCAGGTGTCCCATCAATTTTCAATGTTCTTGCAGTTGATGTATCACCTGGAGGAAGATGCAGAGGTAAAAAAACACATGAACATTAGTCATAAGGAACTCCAGATAAAAATTTTCTAGTCATGGGAGTTGGCAATTATTACTATTAAAGTGTAATGCAAATTCAAGAAGAATGTAGAAGATCCTTAGATAGAAGAATTGAAATGTAATACAAGTTCTAGAATATTCTAGAAAAACCTAAGATAGGAAGAAAAATCAAGAATATTCTACATAGGTAAAAATCTAGAACATTCCACATAAGGTGTGACTAGTATGTTCTAGAATAATCTATGGGTCTATAAATACCCATGAACTCTACCATTTGATGTAAGAAGCCAACATCTACCATTTGTATGAACCAACATCTACTACAACTAAAGACAACTACAACACTTCTTTCAACTACTACTTCTACATTCAACTATCTCTACATTTTCTCTATCCCATCAACTACTCCTTTCACAACCTTCAAATACTAACAATTACAAACTCTTTTCAAATTATTATAAACCAGAAAGCAACAGTAAAAATACGAGGAAATGACAGATATCAAATGCACAAATAAGAGAACAAGGTTCTATATATCACTTATAAGTAAAAACCTAAATCCGTGCACCAGTAGAAGCTTGAATATTCTTTATGGTTTCTCTACCTTTGCCAATTATAAAGCCGAACCTGAAGATGCCACAATAAACATATCAATCCAAACAGACATAAAACGAACTCCAAGTCTGAACGCGGGAAACACTCATGACATTGTACAAAGAATACACTTCCTTTCACACCGACCCAGCTTATCTAGTCAGCCTTCGAGCAACAATGCCAGAACCTCCTTGTTCAACTTGGTAAAAAAATATTTATCACCGTTGGGAGTCTCGTATCAACTAGAAATAAGATCAATTTATAAGATATAAGTTAATGTAAACCCTATCTTATAAACCAATTTTATGAGTTAAATTGAGCTTGAAATCTACCTATCCTAACGAGATTTGTGTTGTTTCACGTATTACCAACTTATTTTTGTAATGTATTTTAAAAGATACTGTGAGAATAAATTATACTTACCAATATTTGCATATTTTTTAAATTTTAAAAGAATTAAAATATAATGTCATTTCTTAATTATTTTTTAATACAAAAATATCAAAATATGTTTTCAAATGGAACCATCTTTTCTTTTTATGAGCTCAAATGCAACCATCTTAAATTTATAATTAACAATTCGCTAAACTTTTATAAGGTGGGTTTGATTCAAAAATTAAATTGATCAAGACAATAGTATAGACTTTTGACTTGTAGAAAAAAGAAATTAACATAGTAATATGGACAAACACTTCTATCTGTTTTATATAATAAATCCTAAACAGTTGAGTGTATCCTTGTCAGTGCTCAATCAACAAATGGGATCTGCAGCCAGCAAAGAGGAAAATGTTTCTGCATTTTTGACAGCAGCAAGAAACGGCATAGAGGAAATCGTGTTTGAACTTCAATCTAAAATACCAAGTGCCGTACATGAAACTAACCCTGAAAGTGAAAATGTATTGCTTATGGCAGTGAAGCATAAGCACGTAAATGTTGTTGAGTTGTTGCGGAAGATTTTGAAAAAAGAAATTTTTGATAGCTTAATTTTAGAAATGGATGACAGAGAGAACACAGTGTTACACTTAGCAGCAGGTAATTCAAACAACGAAAGAGCAGGTACTACCATGCAAATGATATGGGATATCATATGGTATCAGGTATGTATATTTATAAATTATATCACCTTCAACTTTCATTATCTTTCACCATATACACAATAATTCCTTTAAAAACATACTATACTCAGTATATTCGAATTGAGATTAATAATTAATTAAAATATCAACAATCTAGATTTTAATTAACTTTAACAGAATATATTGTGATGCTGGTATTGTATTGTATCATGCATGGAGCAGTACATCAGGGCTCTAGTGCCGGAAGAATTCGTTTACAGAGCCAATAAAGATGGTAAAACTGCATGGGAAATCTATGAGCAGGAACACATGCAGAAAGCGAAAGATTGCTCAGATTCCCTAAAGGACTTATCCAATTCTGGCTCAGTTGTGGCAGTTCTCATCGCCGGCATTTCCTTCGCAACGTCGACCACCGTCCCCGGCAGCACCGAGCATGGAAAACCTATCTTAGGTGGCAAACCTGCGTTTGATGTATTTTCCATTGCTTCCCTTATAGGACTTGGCTTCTCCATCACCGCACTGGTAATGTTCCTCGCCATACTCACTTCTCCAAAACAGGCACAACATGTTGGAAATCCAAGTGAGTTTAAGTCCCACATTGGAGAGAAATGAGAAAGTAGAGTGGTTTATAAGTGGGAAGACACATTAACTCATTGCCTTAAGGTTTTGGGTGAAGAGTGGTGTCAACTACTTATAAGGTTGGACTCACATCTCATTGCTCATTTACTTCCCGGTCAAAAACCTCTCCCTTGATACTCCTAACAACAGGGAGGCAAGTATGTAGGGTTCGGGTTTAGTCCACCTCCTCAGCGGAGGAACGATGCTCATGACTGCCGCTTCGGGCAGCTGTGATCGTCGCCGGAGAGCTTTGCTCGGAGCCGTTGGAGTATGCGGTGAGGCTGATACAAAAGGCAAGAAGCAAGGTAAGCAAGGAGTACGTTCACTCAGTGGCGGATCTGATGGCGACTTTGGGAAGGCCAGATTTTGCTATTTTTCCCCTGAGACTATTAGCGCCGAAACTTTCATCCCTATCTCCCTACTCTGCCCTAATCTCACGCGCCTCTATGTCCAGGCCTCCTGCTTTCTCACCGACCAAGACCTCGAACTCCTCACTAGGAATTGCAAGGCTTTGAAGAAGTTGTAGTTAAGGTCCAACTTTTTGGGAGGCGGAGGCATGAACGCATTTATGCGTCAGTGCAAGGCTCTTGAAGACCTCTCCCTTGACGGTTTTCGTGGAACAGAAAATGCGTCGAGTGTTGCACTGCCAAAGATGAAACTCAAAGCCATTTCTCTCAAGGACACCATTTTATTCTATCCTTTTCTCGACGCCAAGAATCTGCGGGTATTGAAGCTCGTCCGATGCCAGGGGGCTTGAATACTCTTTTTCATGTATTGATGAATGAGGTTACTAGCATAGTGGAACTCCACCTGGTCATGCTGGAAATCAGCGATATTGGTCATGCTAAGAGAAATGTAAATGGAGGGTTGCCTTATTTCTGATGAGGGAGTGTCGGCGTTGGTGTTGGGTTGTGGGTGTGCGAAGTTGGAGATAATGAAACAAAGGTTTATGAGTTTCAAGAACCATGTAAGTGTCGGATTGTACAATTTTTCATGTTCTCAAAATTTTGTCTCTTATTGCTGGTATAGTTTCTTATAACCTATATTTCTTCTAGACAGTAAAGAGTTGGAGCATTTCCAAGCTCTTGTTGGAGCTCAATCTCCAAAGGTGATATTAAATATCTTCCGCTCCTCTTCCTTTTTTGTTCTTACCTGTTTGTTTCTTTACTTGCTTCCTTGAAAAATTTTGTTTGTTTGGTCTGGTTGGCCATTGAAGAGTGATCAAGATTCTATAATTGAAGGTGCTATTAACTTCGTCAAAGAGCTTGAGCAGAGGTATATAATTGGAGGAAAAAAAATAAATCCTTTTATTACCTCAGTTCAATTACAAATTGAGGTCAAAAGTCTAGCAGAACAAAAAAAGTAAAAAAGAAACACTCTCTACTGTCTCGGGTATTTGAACCGAGGAATAAAAAGGTAGACTTTTTACCTTGTTAATATATACCTCGGTTGCGGAATTATTGTCTATGAACGAAAATAACCTCTGTTGTTTCCCTTAAATGCACACACAACCACCAAATCAAATAGTAAGGGACGAAGTAAGCACCACTCCACTAGAAGAACATATAAACAATTGAAGTTGGTGACGAGGGAGGAGGGGACGAAAACAGTACAAAGGAAAAAAAACCAAGCTTAATAAATGCGGCAAAGAGACAATGAGAAAGAAGGAAGGAAAAAGGGTGTAGGTTTATGATTCTGATATGCGTAAGGCAGAGGACGGCTGATGCCTCTTTAATCATTGAATAGATCAATGAATCAACTTTATTGAAAGAAAAAAATTCTTTCTGACAATTGTATAGTTGTAAATAAATAAAATTTAAAACTTGCATAAATATTAAACAAAATATTTATATTAAAATTGATATTTTATTAAATATTTTTAACAAAATTAAATTTATTTATATATAATTTTTATATAGAATAATATAGAAAAATTAACTCACGTGAAACTGAAAACTAGATGAGTGAGTCCGGATCTCTCTTAAAATGTTAGATGAGTGAGATATGCAGATATTAGATTAGAAAATTAATGTTCCAAAATTCACCCGATGAAGTAATTCCTTGGATTATCCTATATGGAACACGTCAAACATGTTTCTTAACTTCTGTTAAAGGCGTCTAATAGTCGATGACTTTGGGGTAATATGATGAGTTCATGGAAAGAGTTGTCCCACTGAATTTCAACAATTGTCAAAGTTTGCTTATGAACTTGATCGAAAACAATCGATTTCGAAAAACCATGCAATTTCATGTATTTCATGAATAATTTTTAAAATATAAGAGTTCATTGTTTTAAAGGTTAAATATATTTTTAAACTTAAACTTTAATTTAAAATTGGAATTAATTTTTTTTCAAAATTTTGAAAAAGTTTAATTTCCAAATTTAAAAATAAACGGATTTAATCCTTAAGATGAAAAACTTTAAAATTTTACTAAGATGTGCAATGGTATTTCACATAGATGTATTAAGTTGGGACATATCATTATGTAAACTTCATTATTAAATTCAAAATTATAAAAAATGGTGTGATAGGTTGTCCACACTTAAGATAAAGCTCGAAAGAAAAAAAAAATTCCCCAAGAAAGTTATCAAATGTAAAATATGGATGTGTTCGACAGATAATTAAGTAGCAAACAAGACATCATTAGGTTATACAAACCAACCAATTAAACTGGTAATTGAGGTTGAATTAGCAAAGGCATGTTTATGAAGAGAAGTGGGTAGGGTATATAAATGAGTGTGGATTCCTGTATGGGCGTGTCACCTTCTTGAAAATAGCTCTCACAAGATCAACATAAAATGGAAATTGCATCAGCGCAAAGATAGCGACCGGCAACCAAGTGGCAACATAAACAGGGAGGAGTATCATATTGTACTTTTCATTCAGCACAAAACAATGTGCAGCCCAAAAGGAAACGAGCATTGAAGCAACGGATGCAAAAAGAGAACCTAAGCCAAAGATAAGCTTTAATGGCAAGCTGAGATGGAAGTGTTGTGTGAAGAATGAAGTCCCACATTGGTGGGAACTTCTAAAGTGGTATGGCAAGGTGGTTATAAAAGAAACCCCTTGCCCCCTTTGTAACACATCTCATTCTCTTCTTTCTTCTCTCCTTTCTTGAATTCTCATAATTTTGAGAAGTTCTTTAGTGAAAGAGAGAGGTGCTGTAAATTTCTTCCAGTAGTATAAAATTTCCATTTTGTCTTTTATCGGTATTTTTCTCTTCTCTATTTTAGTTGTGTGTGCTTGTGTTGTATGACTGATACCCAACAGTGGTATCAGAGCTATTGGTTAGTATTCCGCTGCTATTGTCATTAGAATAGTGTTGGTAAAATTCTGAGTATGCTCTGTGGTTGCGGTTTAATCCGATCTTCCACATCAGAAAAGAGTTATTACTGGAAACGTTTGGTAGTGTGAAAGTGCTGTCTGGGAAAGTTCTGGCTAGGAAAGACTTGGTACTTAAGAGTGTCCGTTTGTGACCCACCTCTCTTTCCTGGGAACTTCTTGGTGCTTTACTTCACGGTCTACCTGTACTGTTCCAGTAGACAATACTATTCATAGTGAGAAGTGCATAAGCCGGTTCTTAAAACCATGACAACAAAATACGAGATAGAGAGGTTAAATGGCAACAATTTCGCGTTGTGGAAATTGAAGATGAAGGCAATTTTGAGAAAGGACAATTGCATAGCTGCAATTGAAGGAAAACCCGCAGAAATGACGGAGCAGAAGTGGAAAGAAATTAACAATAACGCCATCGCGAATTTGCACCTATCAATGGCAGATTCAGTGTTATCCAGTGTGGCGGAAAAAGAAACAGCAAGGGAGATTTGGGATGCCCTCATAAAATTATATGAGGTGAAGTCTCTCCATACAAGAATATTCGTGAAGAGGAAACTCTACACTCTCCGGATGAGTGAGTCCACAACGGTGACGGACCACATCAACCATCTGAACACTTTGTTTGCCCAACTATCAGCGGCTGATTTCAACATAGTTGAAAATGAACGCGCGGAGCTTCTACTGCAGAGTTTACCCGACTCGTATGATCAACTCATCATGAATATTACGAATAATAATATTGAAGGTAGTCTGCACTTTGAGGATGTTGCCGGAGCAATTCTTGAAGAAGAATCCAGGCGAAGGAACAAAGAAGATATGCTGGAAAGTTCAAAGCAAACACAAGCTTTGGTGATGATGAGAGGAAAATCAACGAAATATGGGTCTAGTGGGAGTCAGTCCCATGATATATCTCAAAGTAAGAAGCATCTCAAATGCTACAATTGTGGTAAGAGGGGGCATGTGAAGAAAGAATGTTGGCACGGGAAGAGTGGAAGAAAGAACTCTGAGGCATCAACCTCACAAGGTTGTATGGCAAATACCTCAGAGGATGAAAATATTCTGTGAGAAAAAAGGGAGGTCTGGTAAGTCATAAAAGCTCAGAAGATCATGGCATATGCTTGTGGGAGATACGTTGCAAAAGGCTAATGCAATGGTTACATCGACAAGTCAAGAAGAAGCGGTGTTGACGTGACATCGTACTTGGACAAATGTCAGAGTGAATTTTGCAAGGCAGAACGTAATCTGTACCCGGGCTTAAACATAGATCGAGGTTTACTAGTTTGACTACCAGAAAAGAAAACACAAGAAGACTTGGTTCATTCTGATGTAAGGGAATCACCGGAGTTATTCCTAGGAGAAGCAAAGTTTATTCCAGGAGTTTGAGTGTATTACATCAAGAGGAAGTCAAATGTGTTGTTACCAGTTCAAGGAAACTAAAGCACAAGCTTGAAACTGGGGAAAGAATTAAGTGCTTGGATATGCTAACAATGTGAAGGGGTATTGCCTGTGAGTTTCACCGTTCACAAGGTTATTGTTAAGCAAGAATAAAAGGATGCTCCAACCAGAAGGCTTTGAAGAACAAGAAAACTTGGTTTGTAGGTTGAACAATGGCTAGGGAGTTTGATATGAAGGACTTGGAACCGACAAACAAGATTTTAGGGATGCAAAATCAACCGAGACAGAAAAAGATAGGAAGATTTGGCTTTCTCAGAAGTAAAACTTACTGAAAGTCTTGCGGCGCTTCAACATGCAAGAGTGCAAGCCAGTTTTACCCCATCTCCTATCAATCATCCTCAAGTATGAGTCCTAGCAATGAAGCGGAGAGGATGGAGAAGTCTCGAGTACCGTATGCATCAGTGGTGGACAGCCTTGTAATTGCTATGATGTGTACAAGACCCAGACATTGCACAAGCAGTGGGAGTGGTTAGTAGGTTCGTAGCAGGTTTTGGTGGAGAGCAGTGAAATATTGATCGGGTGTTGCATTGCGTTTCGGAGATTCGATTCTACTGAAAGTTTAACGAGCAACATGAAGGCAAAAATGGTGTGAAGATTTGATTAGTTTCATCAAAATCTTCAAGTGGGAGATTGTGAAGAATGAAGTCCCACATTGGTGGGAACTTCTAAAGTGGTATGGCAAGGTGGTTATAAAAGAAACCCCTTGCCCCCTTTGTAACACATCTCATTCTCTCCTTTCTTCTCTCCTTTCTTGAATTCTCATAATTTTGAGAAGTTCTTTAGTGAAAGAGAGAGGTGCTGTAAATTTCTTCCAGTAGTATAAAATTTCCATTTTGTCTTTTATCGGTATTTTTCTCTTCTCTATTTTAGTTGTGTGTGCTTGTGTTGTATGACTGATACCCAACACCTGTGACGGCGAAAGCCCTTCAAGCCACAAATCGTTCTCCGCCATCTTCCTTGCAAAGAAGATTTCCTTGTTCTTCGCCAAGGCCTCCAATTGTGACCGCGTGATGTCCTTTGTCCACCTAGACCTCGCCGGCACACCCACGCCATTCAAGCTCCTGAAGTGCCTGGTTGACCTACTCCGGATGTCCCCTGGACTCCCCCGTTGTTCCATCCTCCCTCGTTAGGTCTTCGCGTCTGCGTTTGTGTCAACGGCTCGTTGTGCCTCGCTGCTCTCGCCACCAACGTTGAGTCTGCTGCGGTGAAGAAAAAGTCCAAAAGCTTCAAGCATCTGCATTTCGCATGATGAAGAGAAAAAAGAAATGAAATATGTTACCAAGGCTCGAGAAAGGATACCTACGGCCAAGGGATTTCCTCTCACTAGGGTAAATTACCCCTTTCGGACATAACCTTTCTGCCTCGATTGGTTAGAGAACCGAGACAATAAGGGAATTTCAAAAAGTTGGCAAAACATTACGGTTTTGCTTTTAACCGAGGTAATTTGGGTTTTATGCTTCGATTCTCCTGTAACTAAGGCGTCGTTGCCTTTACATATGCTTTGGTTCTCTGACAAACAAAACATATGACCCGCATTCTTAATCCTGTTTTGCACTAGTGGTGGTGTTTAGTGCAACAATGTATATCTTCTTCTCCTTAGACAGTTCACTTGCTTCCTTACTTTTTTTCAGATTTCCTTAAGGTCATTATATGATATAAATGCTAGATATGTTGTTATTATAGAATCTGTGTTTGATACGCGTTGATCTGTGCTTGTTTCGTTTTTTATCTGCGTTGATTTTGGATGAGAGAAAAATTACGGCCTTATACCGCACTTGGAATTGCGGTTCAGGCCCGCCTCACATGGAAGTGCGGTTGGGAGGGATAGGAACCGCACTTGGAGCTGCAGTTGATGAGTCGGCGCAATTAGACTTGCAGTTGGTGTTCGACGCTTTTGCATGCAGCCGCAGTTAGAAGTGCAGATGAGGCTAGCCGCACTTCGACCTGTAGTTTACGGTGGCCACACTCGGAGCTATGCTGATTGCGTTTTTAGGGTTTCTTTTTTATTACTTTATTTTCTTTTATTATATTTGATTAAATTTTTATTTAATTTGTTTTAAATTTATAAATTGTATTTCCTTATGTTATTTATTATTTTGTATTTTTGATATTTATTTATAGTATTAAATTTGTTTAAAAAATATATGTATGAAATATTATGTTAGTATATTTAATTTATTTTGGTTAATATTATATATAGTTTTTTGTTAATATTTTATATTTATATATTCTGTAAATTTTATTTTTATGTTATATTTTATGGTTAAATAATATTATATGTTTTTGGAATATCTTTTCATTTTTTTATTTGTTTGTTATTTTATTTTAAAATTATTATTTTTTTATTTATTTGTTTGGCACGACCACTACTATATAACCTAACAACTCTTGAACTTAGAAAACAATTTAACAGTACAAGGAAAGAATGAAAGTCAAAAAATAAGAAGAGGGAAGGGGGTGCGTGTAGGGCAACAAAGGAGATTTAGGGTTTATACCATCAATAAACATTTAGGGTTGTTGTTGGTTACAAAATCATTAACTCATCGTTAATTTTCATTGAACTTTAATAAATGAAGGACAAATGTGTAAAATGGGATGTGTAGAGAGAAATAAGTGAACTGGAGGAAGCATTACTCTTGTTTTAATTTCAAAAAAGATAAAATTGCTTCATTTAAAAAAAAACGACAATGACACCTTAGACCACATCAGGGCCACTTAGCACAATGTTAATTTAATACTGATAATTTTTAATTTTTTAAAAAATAAAAATAAATGAAATAATATTAAAAATCATAAATTAAAGTACATGACTAACAAAAAAAACTTAATTGAATCAAATTTTTTAAAATAAGACCAAATTGATACTTATTAAAGAAAAATCAATTTGATATTTTCCTACAAAAACAAATACGAATAACATAATTTAATGAAGATATTATTGTCTACTTTAATGAAAATTAATATCCAATGTGTCATTATTTAAGAAATTTAAAGGCGAAAATCAACAAAGCATAATTCTTCGACAACTATAGTTAGAGGTGACTAATATGTTATCAAAATTTAGATAAACGAATGGTGGAATTAAGATTTAAATTATGATGATGTATTAGATTTTGAAGTGGCGTTATTTAATTGGTGAATGTGGTTAGCAAAATAAATTAGGGATTTGATGCAGTGTAGATTAGGAATTTTGCAACAGCATATTTGGTATTAAGAAATAGGGATATAGAAAGGGAATTAGAGATTTTGAAACACTAATTTATAACATAAGACGCTGCAAAAGATTTGAATCTAAATTAGAGAGAAGACCGAGACAATCAGACAATCAGGTGAGGCTTTTGAAACACGTAGCGAATGAAGGTTCACGACAGTTGAGGTTAGTTTGATTTCCTTCGTTTTATGTTGTATTTTGGTTTTAAGGATGAGAAATGGTGATGAAACTCATTTAGGGAATTCCATTCAAATGAGTACCCAACTTAAGTTAAGGCTAAAAAAGGGAGTGGAAGAAGAACTTTTAAAAGCTCTCTCTTGATTTTCTTTCTCTAAGTCTTAGAAGGAGATTCTCTTTAATATGTTTATATGTTGTTTTGCAGGGTCTAATAAATGTAAGAAGTCATAGAACAATCAACAAAGGAGCTTAATTAGCCAAGGAAAGCAAAGGAGCAAAAGCTAGGACGAAACGGTTGAATTCCGGATTGGGAGCTTACCTGCCGAATTAGAGTTGTGAAGCAAAATGGCTTCCAGATTATGATTTGGCTTAGCCAGAACCCTTGCGCGCCCAACCTCTACGTGCAAGCTATACTTTTTGTAATGTTTTCCATGTGTTCTTGGTGTGCGATGCGTGATCCAGCCACCAAGCCTCTCCAGCTCGACTTGTATTTGAATTTTGGAGGGAAATTTGTTCAGAAAGAATGCTCCTTTTCACCTATAAATAAGAGGGCCATTACCTTGTAAAATTCAACTTTGAAGTATAATTAAATGCTACAAAATTTATTTCTAGCTTGTTATACTCTTGGGTCAAACCTTGTGTCATTATTCTCTCACTTTCCTCTAGCTTCCTTCCCTGGTAGAAAGGTCTTCTTAGCTTAGAGGCTCTATACACTCCCCATTTCTTCATTCATTAAACACCTTACATGCACCATTTTCCATTGCTTCAATTTCCATCCCGTTGCATTCTCTGTTCAAGGAAGTTGTCCTAGCATGATGCCTGGACGTGCTTCCATCATTTGGTAGTCAGAGCAAGGTCATCCACGCCTTCATCAAGAGTTAAGCCTTTTTTTCCTTCTTTATTGTTCTGTTCTTGTTTATGTCACTGTTTCAATTTCTTTTAGTACTGTTTTATGCTGGATTTAGTGATTCCAGTCACTACTTTAGTGTTTCCAATGTGTGAGCATGTTTGTCTTTCATTTTAAATGGTGAATTCCATTTGCTTGAGTCAGTTTCAACCTTATTTTTCAATTTCAGTTTGTTATAAGTCATGTGCATGTTCTGATGTCGTGTTGTTTCTGTCTTGGTCAAGTCTAATATGTTTCAGCTTGGATTTTCTATTTTAAGTGAGTTCAAATGCAAGTGTAGCCATATATCAACCATATGAGACAATGAGAACATGTTCTAGCCTTAGTGATATGAGGTAAAGCACTAGAACTTGATTCTGGTTTCAAAATCTACACACACAAAAATGTCAATTCTGATTTAAATTTGTGAATCTGTTTTCATCTGGTTTTTGTTGATTCTGTAACTTTGTACAACATTGTTTAGTGTTGTTGAAGGTCTCTAAAGGTGTCGCAAACCATAACAAGCAATGAAATGCAATATGCATAGTTGGTTGCTCAAAACGATTAGCATTGTGATGTTTCAGTTTAATTCAACTTTTTTCACCGTGCTTAATTTTCCTAGAAGGTGAAATCTGAGTTAAATCATTTTGCTGACTATCCTCAGCTTGATCTAGTGTTTTAAGACTTCTTAGAGTCATTTCTAGTGCTGTTCCATTCTTTGATTCATTGAAAACTGATTTTGGTGGTGTTTTGATGTAATTTGCTGCATATTTAGGCTTTAGCAAGGGTGAATTTTCGAATTTTGCTGTTTATGTGCTTTTGGAAAGTTTGAGCAAGCCTAAATTGGTATTTCAAAGTTGCCAACACTGTTCATTTGGTCATTTTCCATCCTATATGCATATTTGGTCTTTAAACAATCAAATTATGAGTTAAAATGCAAGTGAACTACTGATTTTGAGTTGTAAGTAGTTTATATGTTGTTTAAGAGTTTGAACATACGTAAACTCATCAAGCAATGTTATCTGGTCAGTCAAACGTGTTGTTGAATCACTTCCACATGTTTCTGGGTGATAAACCACCAATTTAGGTTTATTTTTCTTTGGTGTAGATATGATTTTTAGATGCTGTTTGAATTTTCTTATTGCTTAATTTCAAATCTGGATTGGCAAAAGTTGGTTTGATGTTTTAGACGAAATTAAAAGCTCAAAAGAATTGTGATCGAAAGATAAAAAGCATTGATAACCTTGCAATCCAGTTTAGAAGCCTTGAAAATAAAAAATTCCAAAATCTGGAATTCATTGGGGGCATTTTATCAAACAATTGTGAAAATACCAAACAATTTGCTGCAGAATTGAAAGTTGATCTGTACTTCTGTTTTTCTTGCTTGTTTAATCAGTTCTAGCTCCTTTCTTAGGTTCCTTTTGTGTTCCTACTGTTCTTCAACCCCTCTCATCACTTGATTTCCCATTTCTTGACCTCTAGAATGCCCATTTCAAATTTGTTATGTTGAGAACTTTGGTGGAGAGAATTTAATTTTGTTAGGTGTTTGTGTTGGTTGAATTCATTCATGTTGTGAAGCATATTGGAGTATCCAAGTTGTAGAACCCTTTCCCTAACAGGGTAACATACTAGGAAGTGGAGAGGGAATTGAATTGAGATACAAGAATATTGTTCCGCAAGTTGTTTTCTTCCCTGTTCCAGCAGCATTTCAGCCATTAGAAAGGCCTTGTTTCACATCTGTTTTGAAGTGCCAAGTACCAAAAACTGAATTTTGGATTCAAGTGTGTTGTCCATCAAACAAAAAGAGTGAAAATAAGCAACTCCTATAGCCAAATTTTGATATACAAGCCAAATAGTCAAGTGATGGTGAGATTATGGGTTGATAAGATAACATGTTGTGAGAACAGCATCACCCCAAAAACGTGAGGGTACTTGACCATGAATGAGAAGGGTACGAGTTGTTTCAATAAGGTGTCCATTCTTGCACTCAGCCACCCCATTTTGTTGGGGGGTATAAGCACATGAGGTTCGGTGAAGAATGCCATGAGAAGCCATAAAATGTTTAAATGATTGAGAAAGGTATTCACGACCATTATCATTGCGTAAATTTCAAATAGAAACCCAAACTGTCTTTTTATTTCATTAAAAAAAGATTGGAAAATAGAAAACAACTCAGAACGATTCTTCATTAAAAACAACCAAGTACATCTGGAATAGTTATCAATAAAGGTAACAAAATACTGAAAACCTAAAGTGGACTTAACACGACTAGGTCCCCAAATGTCAGAATGAACAAATGAAAAGGGGGACGACGCCTGTTGTGAGACACTACTAGGAAAGGAACTACGAGTATATGCTTCCCTAACTGACAAGACTCACACGACAAACTTGATAATTTTGACAACCTCGGGACAAGTTGTTGTAGTTTGGCAAGACTAGGATGACCTAACTAAGCATGAAGAAGGGATGGTGACTCCATGATTACGCCAACGTGTGGAGAAGGGTGGAGATGATAAAGGCCATGAGACTCACATCTTGTGCCAATCATGTGTTTCGAACTCCGGTCCTACAACCAAACAGAATCTTTAGTAAATGAAATAACACAATTAAGAGTACGAGTTAGACGACTAATGGACAATAAATTGAAGGGAGACCCAGGGACATAAAGTACATGATCAATGGATGTGGATGGAAAAATATTAACACTACCAACTCCACGGTCTTCAGTACCCATCACCGCCGCTGTCGCTACAGTCCCTGCCACCACCGCTGTTGTCGTCGCCGTCGCCGCCATCATCGCCGGAGTTCCAGAATCGACCGAAGACCACACCATCAGAATCGTCTCGGTCGGGTGACCACCATGGTCCAAAGATCGTGGCAAACGGACCACCCACGTGCCTCCACGCGCCGCCGCAACAGTCACCGCTGTCGCCGCTTCCTGCCGCGCGTCGTCGAAGAGTTTCACCGCCGAGCAGAATCGTTGTGATCTCTTCCTCACCCTCTTTCTGGATCTGTGGTCGTTGCGTCAATCGAAACACTTTGGATTTTTAGGGTTTCTCCCTCTCCATGGTGTCTTCCTCGTCTACAAACACCTTTGTTAGTGGCTCATCTTATGATCCCTCAATATACACCAATTATGTGAATGTACATTTGTCCATTGACAAGTTAGATGGCACAAATTATGCAACATGGGCATCCGACATCAATTTTTGGTTGAAGAGTCAGGGGTACTTAGATCACCTTACTCAAAATGTGAATACTCCTAACATAGATGACACTTTCCGCTCGATGAAAATTGATGCTCAGTTATGCATTGTTCTAAAGTCCACCATTCACTCCTCACTGAGTAAAATTTTTAATTAAAATACATTAATATTACAAATACCCAATTACATTACATCAACTGCTTGCAACAAATCAACCAAGTTTCATTAACATTCATATTACAATTACATTAAAAACACAGATAACAAACACAATCCCCATTAACACCTTCAACCACTTTTCCAACATAGAAACAAATTTCTCTAAAGAAACTAATTTCATCTTTTTTGTACATCAATTTCTTCCATCTTCACCATAATTCCAACCATTTCTTCATTTATCGGACTTTCATGAATCCTTTCTTCTACATTCACCACAGTTCCACATATATCTTTATGTCTAGAACTTTCTTCAATTCTTTCTTTACTGCACCACTGAAAAAATTGCAGCCAACCAAATCTTTACTCCCACCCTGTTCAAGAACACAACAACAAACTTCAAAACACACTTCTACTCCCTGCTTAAAACCCAAAAAATGTAAACTAATACTTTTGCTTCCATGAATCTTACATTGAAGTTAGGGAACCCCAGAATTCACCCCCTCCTCTGATGGAATCCTACTTGACTTAGTCTTTCTTTTGTATTTTTACCTTTCCTAGCTTAGCTCTTAAGGAGCATGGGTTATTATAAATACCCAACTCCTCTCTTGTAATAGTACTTTTGAGCTTAATGAGAATTTGATTTTCTGAACTTCAGAAATAATTCTCTCTTGAAAGTCATATGCTAGAGAGTCCAAAGACTCCCTCTAGCCACCTTCCAAGCACCACTCTCACTTCCATTTTCCAATTACCACAGTGCTTCTCTCTCACGTCACCATTGTTCCAATCCGTTTCATGCCAGTGGCTTCAGCACTCTACAACCACGCGTCAACCTTTCTTTCGCACACACCATCGCCACATTTCATTCTCGCGTCTTCTTCCGCAACGCAACAGATCTTCATTTCTCTCCATTTCAGTTTCTCGTGTCTCCCACTCCAAATCAGGTTTTCTTCTTCATAGATCTATATTCTCTCTCCGACCACTTCTTCTTCGTTCATCCATTTTCGTTCACACTACACCATCTTCACCGAACAGTGCTTCGTTCTATGCCCTTTCCTAGGTTTTCCTTTTTCTTTCATCATTTTCTCTGATTTTAGCCGATTAAAATCACTCTTGATCCATTCCAAACCTTTTCCACCGTTCAACCTTGAATTTGAACCGATTAATCGGTTCATTTTTTTCTAGGGTTTTCTTGAGTCTGTTCATAGTTTAGTAGTTTTCATTCGAGTCTTTCCTCTATCTCGTGTCCCTCATCATTCCGCTGCGTATTTACTCGTCGGATGGAGCTTCGAGGAGTCCGTGTCGCGCATCTTCAATCGATCTCTCCTCGACGTTCGTCCATCTAGTGGTATTCAGAGCAAGGTCGAACACGCTTCGAAGGTAAGTATCTCGGTTCGTCTCTATTCTGAGTTGTTCGGTTTAATTCTGAGTTAAGTGTTTCGCGTCTCTGTTTCGATTCTACTGTTCTTGCGTTTTGATTCGCGTTCTGTTTCATGTCATCGTCTGATAGTTTCATCTCTTTTTGATTTGTTGCGTTTTCGTTCAATTTCTGATTTGTTCATCATTTTCTATTACTGTCTTGTGATCTGGTTTGTGTCTTCATTGAATCAATTCCAGGTGTTTTCTGGTTTGATGTTGAACTCATTTTCTGATTTTGTGCTTGTATGTGCTTTGAGTCTTAGTTCATTTTAATTCGGTGAATCTTCTTTGTTTGAGTATTTTAATTTCTAAATCCATTTCTGTTTTGTCTATGTCATGTTGCTTTGTTTTAATTGTCAATTTAATTCGAGTTTAACTAGCTGATGCTTGTGTTTTGTGATTCATTTGTGTTGCTTGCACTGAGTAAGTTCTGTTCACCTTAAATAAGCTATGATATTTGGATAAATGAGCTTGGTGACAGATTTCAGTGATGGAGATAATGGATCTCATGTTCTTGAATCTGTTTAATGATAGCTTTGCTTGGTTTCTGCCTAATCAGTAACAAGTGCATACCAAGTGAGCAATGAAAGGCTCAGCCTAGCTCAGTTGCACATTGATTAATTAGCAGATTTGTTATTTGGCCAGCTACACCGAACTGGTTTTTCTTTGCAGAGTCTGTGAGTCATTCATATTTGGTTTTAAATCCTTTGCCAAGTTCTGATTCAAATTTTTCCAGTATTGCCTTTGTTTTGTTGGCATCTATTGTAGTAAATGAATCTGCAGAATTGCATTAAAATTGTTTACAACAGTGATTGAACTTAGTTTGATCTACTGAGTTTGTGATTCATAGTGTGCTTCACTGTTTTCACTTTGCTATCAATTCTGCAATTGAGAATAATTTTTTGTTCACTCAAGGAAGCCTAAACCAGTGATATTGAAACTATAATTGTGGCTGAGAGTGATTAGCCTCTTGTTTTCTTTTGGATATTTTTTTGAGTTGAATCATTTGTTTCTATCATGACTCATATCTTGTGAAGTTGAATTGAAATAGAGTCAAATTATATGTTGTGAATTGTAGAAAAAGAAAGTGAAAGTATAAAAGCATGAGTTATTGTGATTTGAAAAAGAAAAAGCAATTAGAAAAGAAGTATTGATTGAACCACATAAAGAGTCAAGTGGCAAGTGCAATTCACAACACTGTTTCACTCTTAATGTTTCTCTCTTTTTCTGGTTCATCATATAATTGAATCGGAGTGAACATTTTAGAGCAATTGGCAATGCATTATTCTATTTCAGTTGCAAATCTGTTTGGTCATGTATGATTCAACTTGCTGTGATTTTCTTGTGTTTTTAATCTGTTTCTAGTTCTATTCCTTAAGCTCTATTTTGCTGTGCGTACCTTTATTAACTAGCCTTGTTTCTTGTTTGTCAATTGTTGGCTGTCTTCGTTTTGTCTTTCACGTGTGAACTCTGATCTACTGTTCTTAATTTGAAGCTTTTGTTGCTTTCATAATCTGATCTAGAGTTGTCTTAAGCAATAGATATGCTGTGTTGTCCTTATTTGTGGCTGTCCTGCTCTGATTTCTGATTTTTGACCTTAGCCTAGCCATTCTTTATTGAGAAGCTTTTTCACTCTGGATTTTTGGAATTTGAAAGAGGTTTGTGTGCTTGGTAGCATCTTAGGTGGTGGTGGTCTGGAATACTCTCCAGCTGTGTACTGCCAAGGGAGAATCTCCCTTCCAAACCTTTCCATTTTGAGTGCTTTAAGTTTTCAAAGTGAAGCCTGAGTGTAGTGAGTTTCGTGAGGCTAATTTGGCCTAATTCCTTGGCACTTTGAAATAGAGAATTCATAGTTAATCTAACTATTTGTAATTGTTCATTGTGCAGGGAAAAGGAGTTGAGTGAGCAAACTAGAGCAATTGTGATTGTTTTAATTTGCTCTTGCATTCATTTTCGATTATAAACTGTTTACTGAATTCAGTGAGATATTAAATGTTTGAATGTGATTGCTGATTTGTTGGTGATGCTAATTGTGCTTGTGAATGTTTAAACTGTCATTGCACTCACTTTAATTTCAAACATTGCCTGCTGAATTCATTGATGTACTCATTGTTTTGACAATGAATTGTTGATTTCATGGTTTAATTGGGCTTGTTGAATGCTGATTATGATTTGATAAGATCTATGGGAACTTGGTAGATACATACAAATTGCAAATAATGTGCTGATTGTTTTATGAGCATGTCTGGAATTGCAACAACACTGTTTTAAACCTGCCAATTTCTGATTTGTCTCACATTACTCTGTCCATTAATTTGATTAGCATGGTCCACTGATTTCTGAATTAGTTTAGGACATTGTTCTTGACTAGTTTGGTCCATTGTTTCTGCCCAGCGTAATTCACTGATTTTTTTTTATGAAAAGGCTGTTCTTGTCATAATCAGTTGTGCATCAAATTGTTTTTAATTGCCAATGCATTCTCCAGTTTTAAGAAGTGATTAAAGCACCTAAATTCCAGTCCTGACTTGGCGTTTGAATTAATTAGGTGGTTAGTTTCTGCATTGAATTACATCCAATCTGAATTTAATTCACTGTCCATTTGCATTTGCTGGATTCTGTTGCTGGATTTTGTTGGATTTATGTGTGCAGAGCTTATGTGAATGAATCATTACTTGAGCAGAATATTACTGAAGAAACCAGAGGCAGAAACACTTCTTGTGGGAGTGTTGAACTGAAGGGAGTTATTTACTTTAATTGCTTTTGATTGTTTACATTGCTTTGGTTTAAAATTGTTCATTGTGGACTGCATGAACTGCTGATTTAGTGTGAATTTTCTGTGTAGTTTGGGAAAAGCAATATTGATGGTACTGTAGCATATTGTAAATTGTGAGCTGTTTCAGTGAAGACAGTAGCAGCCATCTGAACTAAAGGGAGTTTCTTTTATCTCAAATTGCTTTTGATATGCTTAAATTCTTTAGTATGGCCTGCAATCATTAGGATTAGAATTGTTTGATCTGCTGATTTAGTTGGAACTGTTTGTGCAGTATAAGTTGAGACCATTAATTGAGCAACAGCAGATTCTTAGTGGAAAGCTTGGAAAGCTTGTGCAGCCAAGAGAAAGGGAAGTTCTTACTGCCCTATATCTTCTTTTGCAATCTGTTTTAACTAAGTGAATACTCACAACAGTTTTGTGCATTTATGATTATAGGATTGACCAGAAGCTAGATTGCTAAGTTATCCAGCAACAAGAAATTGAAGCAACAGGAGTGTACGTATTTTTGGCACAAGGACTGGCATCAAA
Organism: Vigna nakashimae; assembly: GCA_034642375.1. NCBI lineage: Eukaryota > Viridiplantae > Streptophyta > Magnoliopsida > Fabales > Fabaceae > Vigna > Vigna nakashimae. The sequence continues at coordinate 38,961,531 of CM067762.1, read as the reverse complement.
AGTGGATTGTAGCTGACCCAGACCAGACTGTGGCAGCTGTTTGAATCTTTTGTAAATTGTTTTCTTCATTTTTATGTGTAATAGGTTTTTGTGTCAGCTTTCCTTTAATTTGTTTGTAATAGGCTTGTGTTAGCCTACTGTTAGTTTCATTTTTGTTTTGTAAAAGGGCCTTTTATAAAGTCCAAGTTCTTTGGAAGAGTCCTTGGTGCTCTTTCAAACTCTTGGCAACTTTATTTGCTTTTATTTTTAGCATAGCTAGACAGGTGAATGTGTCTTGTTAGCCAAAGCTACAAGCTTCACCATAGGAGTAGACTTTAATATTGATTTGTTTTGTGTTTTACGTTTAGGGGTGATTTAGGCTAAAAGGGATTAAACTCTAAGCCTTTTCACACTAGAGTCCGAAGAGTATAGTCTTTTAGTGTTTAATTGTTTATGATTGTTTGAGTTGTGTACTTTGTTTCTAAAGGTGATTTTAGTTTAAGGGGTAATTAGTTAGTAGCCTAAGACATTTTTGGCAAGGCAAGACTTGGTACTTAAGCAGCTCTTTAGCTCACCTCTCTTACCTGGGACTTGTCTAAGTGAAAGTTTTGAACCCATTAGATTAAGAAAACTTTTAAAAACAAAGATGTCTTCTTATGATTCATATAGGTCTTCTAGGTTAGATAAAGTTGATGAAATGTTTAAACAAGCTAGGAATCTTCCATCCTTTGGTAAAGACATAGGTGCATTAACATACCTAGCTTGGGAAAAAGAAATTGATAAAATAAATCCTTGGTTTTGTGAAGAGAGTGAATATTATGTTCTTAGTATATATCTCTCTAAGTTAGAAGAAAATGCAAGTGAGTGGTGGGATGAAAGACAATATCATGTTAGGAAAGGTAGAAAGTCCTCCATACGTGATTGGCATGATTTAAAAGCTTGCATGAGAAGAAAGTTTGTGCCTTCAAGCATTAAAAGAAACCTAGAATTAATTAGGGATTGCATTGATGATGGAAAACTATTTCTTGAGAGTTTAAAGGATCATGGGTTTCTTCGTAGAGAATTAGAATTTGGGGCAAGACTAAAGGAGATCAAGGATAAGAAAAGAGAGAGAGAGATTGAGAGGAAAGAAAAGGAAGAAAGGAAAGAAGAAGAGAAGAGAGAGAGAGAAGAAATAGAGAAAAGAGAAGAGAGAAGAAGAGAGGAATTAAGAAGAGAAGAGAGAAAAGAAAAAGAGAAGAAAGAAAAGGAGAAATTGTTACTGATGACAAATCCTATTCTTTCAAAGACTGTGGAACCTAAAAGGGAAGGTTTCCAAATCTTTACTTCTTTTCCAATAATTGATTACTTTTCAATTTTTGACTTCTCTTTCAAACCAATTGTCATGAAACCATTTTCAGAATATGACAATTCAAATCTTGAGTTATTCTTATCTTTAAGAAAACAATTAACTCAAGATAAAATTGAATTTGGACTTCTAAAATTTTCAAAGATTACTAATCAAAGTATTAGAAGTTCTTATTCTCTTGTTTTTAAAGAAAAATTCTTTCTTGGATTGATATTAACTGAAGATATATTTGATGTGTATTGCAGATTCGTGTTTGATCCAGGAGGAAGAAAACTAGATCTAAAAGAATAAGGCCACTCCAAGATGGCCATACTCCCAAAGATTGTGTGGAGTTATTCATAAGGCGATTGCCAGATTTGAGGACAAATCTTTTCTTAAGAGGGAGGGCATGATGGAATCCTACTTGACTTAGTCTTTCTTTTGTATTTTTACCTTTCCTAGCTTAGCTCTTAAGGAGCATGGGTTATTATAAATACCCAACTCCTCTCTTGTAATAGTACTTTTGAGCTTAATGAGAATTTGATTTTCTGAACTTCAGAAATAATTCTCTCTTGAAAGTCATATGCTAGAGAGTCCAAAGACTCCCTCTAGCCACCTTCCAAGCACCACTCTCACTTCCATTTTCCAATTACCACAGTGCTTCTCTCTCACGTCACCATTGTTCCAATCCGTTTCATGCCAGTGGCTTCAACACTCTACAGCCACGCGTCAACCTTTCTTTCGCACACACCATCGCCACATTTCATTCTCGCGTCTTCTTCCGCAACGCAACAGATCTTCATTTCTCTCCATTTCAGTTTCTCGTGTCTCCCACTCCAAATCAGGTTTTCTTCTTCACAGATCTATATTCTCTCCCACCACTTCTTCTTCGTTCATCCATTTTCGTTCACACTACACCATCTTCACCGAACAGTGCTTCGTTCTATGGCCTTTCCTAGGTTTTCCTTTTTCTTTCATCATTTTCTTTGATTTTAGCAGGTTAAAATCACTCTTGATCCGTTCCAAACCTTTTCCACCGTTCAACCTTGAATTTGAACCGATTAATCGGTTCATTTTGAGTTTTCTCCCTTTTCTAGGGTTTTCTTGAGTCTGTTCATAGTTTAGTAGTTTTCATTCGAGTCTTTCCTCTATCTCGTGTCCCTCATCATTCCACTGCGTATTTACTCGTCGGATGGAGCTTCGAGGAGTCCGCGTCGCGCATCTTCAATCAATCTCTCCTCGACGTTCGTCCATCCCTCCCCCCTTATTTATAGGGGTTTGAAACATTGCATTCTCACCACAAAAGCAAGTGGGTTTTACACCTAACCTCCTTGCGGCGCCACTACTATGTTGTATCCCCCAACCGTTGCATGTGCAAGACGAAGAAGAATGAGGCATTCCTCAGCTGAACATTGTTCTAGTTTCACCTTCCAAAACTTATTCTTTCCTAACACGAAGAAGAATGACACATGAAGTACCTGAAAAACACTAGAAGGGGGTTGAATAGTGTTAATGGAAAACTTTTCGCAACCCTTTGCTATAGCACGTTGTCGAGCTCTTGAAATCCTTCTTTTAAATAATTATAGGCTCGACTTAATAGGATTTTGCAATAACTATTTTTAGTGTGTTATTCAGAATATATATACTACAACGTTTTGTTAAGAGCTTCCTTTATGAAATAAATCGTTTAGCTTAGAAGATTCTTGTGTTTGGAAATAAAGCACTACTGCAGGATTTCACAAGAGGATCGTTTAGGTAAGAAAAGAGATAATTGCACAAGAAATTTTATACTGGTTTGATCCAACTAAGCTATGTCCAGTCTCCTCCGCATAGGGTTCCACTATAATCTTCACCCGATTATAAATGAGTATTAACACTACTCTTGGTACTCAACAATCCCGCCGAGATTTCCTTTGAGTATTTGCACCACTCCTAGTACTCAACAACCTTAGCCGAGATTTCCTTTGAGTATTAGCACCCCTCCTAGTACTTAGCAACCTTGTTAGGATTCCTCAACTCAAATAGAGTTCAGTTGTAAGTATTTTAATTCTCCTCAAAAAGTTGAGACTATATCTCTCACAAAAAGGATTTGATTACAATACAATGCAATCTAAACACTCGTAGGTATTTCTCTCTTCTCTCTTACAATTGTAAGCAATATGGCAATGAAGCTTGAGAGTATCTCTTTCTCTTTTTCTCTTCTCTTTTCTTCGTCTCAGATGTATTCCTTTTCTTGAGCTCATTCTCTTCTTCTTTTCAGGATGAATATGTCGTTGTAAGCTTTTCTTTTCTTATGCTCTTAAGTTATCCTCTTGATTTTCTGCTTCAGAGATCTTCTATTTATAGGCTTCTATTTATAGACTTATGTTTTTTCTTTCTTCGTTTCACAGCAGCCTTGCGTAAATCAGCTTTGTCAAAGCACACATGCTTTTTTAGTCCTTTGCTTGAAGTTGGTTGTACAATCTTTTTAGAGTTTGTTTCAAGTGAGAAACATTCTGTGAATATCTTCTTTGTTTCTAACGTCCACTTTTTTATATTTGATTTGTAGCACTGTGGATGCGTGTAGTATAACTTATCTGCAAAATTAGAGCAAACTGTGCATGCAACATATATGTCTTTTTTGAACATTGAGCATTTAATGTCATTTAATGTTTACTCAGAACAACAAAGTGCTTTTTAATTTTCTACCCTTGGATAATACTTTTCGATTAAGCGTTTTTCTCTAAGGATACCAAGCATAGATATATACTTCATCATAAGATGAGTTATTTGTTAAGTTCATGGCATCGTTTAGTCAAGTAAACATTTCTTTAACTTTTGTCTCTTTTTAGATAGATAGTGTTTAGCTTACTTAAGCTTTCTCACACATTTTAATAATTAAGTCTTTTAATATGTTTTGACAGAGACATTGTCACAACTTATTTTGTTTTCGAGAGAAGTTGAATACATATTCAAGGTATTATAAGCATCGAGCGTTTAACTCAATCTCTCTTGGACGTTTTTAGGCAGAACAACATTTAGCCATGCATTTGGATGTTTTAGCTTGGATGTTTTTCTATTTCCTAAGACCTAAGTGTTTACCTAAGTTTTCTATGTTTAAGGTTCAAGCTATCTTAGGTTTTCACCCTAGGTTGTTTTCTTATTATTATCCGGTTTTAATGTTATTTGATTAATCGTCAAAACACGAAAGCTTTTGGACACAGACGATTTTGTCTTTAACATCACATTTTACCTGAACAAACTCTTTAAATGTTAGGGCAAGCATAATAATTTTAGGGAAAACACTCTATGTGTAAATTATTATAAAACACATCAATCATGGAAATTAATCACACGTCCTTCCAAAAATATTACAACTCTATAGTTTTTGACGTTGTTTCTTATCATTTAACACTAAGAGCTTAATTGTTACTAATTTACAAAATTTAAGACTCAATTGATATTATTTTAAATGAAAGGACCAAATTGAAATTTCTGAACAAATATGAATATCATCCTAGAATTTAAACCAAAATTTAAACATTAAAAGATTTGGTAACATAAATGCAATCTTTATAAAAGGCTTCTTCTAAGGTTTCTCCCTGTTTCCAAATTTTCTAAGGTTTCTCCCTGTTTCCAAATTTTCTCTTAATGTCAAAATTATCCTTGAAAACGGTAACATTTTTTTTTTCTCTTTCCTATAATTACCTCATCCATCCACTTTATTTTCAAACTTCTTTAACCCTAGCGCCGCACCTCCCAGCTCCTCTTTGCTCTCCACCCTTACACCACAACTTCTGGATTTTGTTTCAGCACCAACATTCTTTTATGCATTTTGTCACAATACCAATGTTCTTTTGCGAATTTCGTCAGAACACGAACGTTGTTCATCCACACATCTACACCAGACATTCACCGACTCCAAAATACATATGCCTTTTTATATATATATATATATATATATATATATATATATATATATATATATATATATATATATATATATATGTTTGTCTACATTTCATTTAAAATTATTAGTATAGTGTATATGAACATAGGAATTGGAGACTTATGTCTAGGGTTACGTATATAAACCTTAAGTTAAAAGTAGAGTGAAAGGTTAAGAGTAAAACTAAATTATTCTACTTACTCCAAAAATAAATAAAACTTTATATGTGTGTTTTTTAATAAAGATAAATAAAACTATGATTTTTATTACAAGGGATTGAATAACGTTTTACAGTTATTTAATATTTGTTCAATCAAATTAAAAATATGTATTTTACAGTAGACAAGTAAAATAAACTTTCTAACCCTTTTTAACGAAACTAAAAGACCAAATTTCTAAATATAGGCTTTTTTTAGTGTATATGTTTTAATTAAACAACAATAACAATCCCTTTTGATAAAATCATGTTTTCAAATTTTCTTCTAATTCAAAGTAAAAAGGAAATCATACATTCCACGTGATTTTCTACGCAAAATAAACAACCAACCAACAATCGCTCTCCTTCACGCAGGAAGCATTTCTTCTCATAGAATCTAATCAAACACAAAATATTAGGATAAGAAAAAACAATCTTATCATATAATCGTCCTTTAAAGTTTGAGGTTAATTTTACTTAAAATTGATTATATATGATAAGTGACTAAAGTGTTAATGCACTTCTTAACATATATTGATCCTTAGAATTCACATGCCTAGCAAACTTCATTGTCTTTTACAATAATTTTCTTAGAAGCTATTCCTAATATGATTTCTTTTAATTGATTTTAAAAGTCCTTTATGCATAGTTTTTAAACTGAATTTTATTTTACTTAAAACTAATCCAATCATCAACAGTAGTTCTTCCTCTCATGTATGTATTATTCGATGAGAATTTTTTTTTGGAAAATGATTTTTGAACAACCATTTTTGACAACATTTAGACACGCGCACACGTATCTAAATTTGAGTGTTCCAGTTAGAAAAATTAAATGAAAATGGACCACTCAATTCAAAAATGGTTGTTGGAGTATCATTTTCCTTTTTCTTGTTTGTGAAAGTGAAAATGTACAAGACAAAGCTACAAGAGCTTTGCCACAAGAGAGAGTGGGGTTTGCCAAGGTACTCTGCCATGAAAGATGGTCCAGATCATATACCAAGCTTTAAGGCTTCTGTTCATGTCCATGGTGTCATCTTCACTTCTTCCGGTGCCTCTAGTTCCCTTAAAGAAGCTAAAAACAAAGCTGCCATGGTTGCTTTCCTCAGCTTCTGTTCTGGTACCCCATCTCTTTTCCTTTCTTGCTTTTGTTTGTTTCCTTGGAAAGTTGGTTTCTTTACTGTTTTTTCTTGATGAAGATGAAGGTCTTGAAGTAGGGAATTCCTGTTATGTGAAGGGAGTTGTATGCTCTATTCCTTAGATTGCTCTGTGTTTGTGTTCATATACAATCATAGCTTATTATTATAATAATTTTCAGGAGTTATTTGAGATTTTGGGTTGGAAACTAACACTTTGTTATGTGAAATGGTTTGAGAAACTATAAAACTGTTTGATCAGAAGTAGACTATAAGTTGCACTTGAGTTGAAGTTAGCACTGGCAATGATTTTTTTTTTCTAACCTTAATTGATTTCATAATAAACAAATAGAATTTAAGTATGAAATTTGGCATCCTATCTTATATTCTATAAATATTTAAATGAATGCTGTCAAAAAAACTTCTGTTTAGTTCTCATTCTTAATATCATGCCTTGTAATAAAAAAATGATGCAGAAAATAATACGATGGTAGAAACTAGTAATGTTACGTCAAGTTCATATTATAGGGTAGAATTTGTTGACCTAATTTTATACAATTGTGCACCAATTAATTTTGTTCTTTATTATGACCGTTTAGGATCTTCAACACTAACTTCTGAACAGGATACAAAAGAGCAAATCAGAGCAGTGAAACCTCAGGGCAGTTCAATTCCAACACAATGTTCAGTCGTTATAGATGGTGAATGATGACTTTTCTCCTTACTTTTTGAGCTTGTTTGCAAGCTCTTCTGTATATGGATTCTAACGATTTAATAAAGAAAAACAATACTTTACTTTTACTTTCCTTCTAGTTCAATTTTAATGAACAATATATTAACATCAGCCCCTCAATACGTGGTTGGATTCTCTTTTATGCAATCATTCTAGCTTTGTGAATTAGAAAAGCTATAAGGTGTAAAACACATACTAGATTAATTTTAGAAATTGTATCCTACACCTTTCCCTGTTGTACTTCATAACTTAAATCTCATATTTCCATGTCAAACACTGTGAGTAGAGTTGTTACTAGATCTTCTTCATTTAACATAGGTCAAATGAATCCGCATTCTTGTCTGTGTATATCTATTGCAAATAACTTATGTCAATCCTAATGTCTGGTATTTCAAAGGTTATTTTTATCTTTATTTCAGTGTTATTGTTATCTTTATCTCAACGAGCAAACACTTTCACTGACTTTCAGAGTCATAGTTACAACATTAGTTTCTACATATATTCAAAAAAACTACTGATGAACTTATTCTAACGGTAAACTCAAGTTCATTGTGTTCCGGTGGAATCTTTAGAAGTTGTTTGTTGACTTCCTTTCATTTTATTCACTACTTATTAGCATATCTGTGAGTGATAGTTATACTATGATTGTTACCATCTTCTGTTTCCATTTCTTCTTCTAACAACATCACTCAACTCAATTCTCTAGATATGGACTGTATTCACAAAATTCAGTTGCAGAACAATGCTCGAATGAACAATCTTGATTCACCTGTGTTTGCATGTAAAACTGAGGAGCTGCCTCCTGCCAATGACTTTAAGGCCACATTGCTAGTTGATGGGCATTCTATTGAAAGTCCTTCAGTTGCCAACACTATAAAAGAGACAGAGCGGGCTTCTGATTTAATGTCATTATCACCTGACATCTTTGAGAAGGCAACTATCCTTATAATTTCTTACATTGTTACTAACTAAGAAGAATGTTGGAGAAAAAATTTCTGATGACCTATATAGTTCAATTACCAAAAGTGAACTCTGTTTAAGTATTTTTTGTGAAGATACAGTTTTAAAACTTACTATGACCAAGAAATACTTTATACTGATGTTAAACAGCCATCTTAGTTCCTGTTATTTTATACTGATGTTTTTCTGGTAAAATATAGAATGTCTTGGTAAGTTTCTTTTTTCTTATCTTTTGTAGAATGTCTTTATATATATATATATATATATATATATATATATATATATATATATATATATATATATATATATATATATATATCAGTTTAAGAATAGTTGCTGGAGCCTGGATCTCTATATTATATGTAATATTTGAATGTTTACTTATCATTCGGTGTGAAGAATAGTTTATCTGTGGAAGAAATTTAGATTTTAAATAGATGATAGCATGATTTATTATCAACAGTAGATCAACTTCATTCAAAGGTCAAATGTTTTGGTGTGTTCACCTGTATGTTTGTGTGTTCTGTCTTCATTAAAAATTGATACCATTGAATATGGAGTTGTATCCTCTTATTCAGGGTGACTCTGATTCATTCAAGACTTCAATAATGAAATTAACTGAGAAAGAAGCCTTTCACAAACCAACATATAAGACTATGCAAGCTGGATGTCCCTACATGCCAACTTTCTTCTCTACCTTGGAAGTAGAGGGTGTGGAATTTCATGGAAAGGGATGTAGATCCAAGAGAGAGGCGGAAGAGGATGCTGCAAAGATTGCTTACATTGCCTTAAAAAAGTGTAAGTTCATTGTCCCTCTTCATTGGTGCACCTCCCCAATTTTGCTTCCATGCATAAGAAACACTGAGGAAAATTTGATATATCACCAAAAACTTAACCTCTGCTTTTGTGTATTTTGAATGAGTTAACTTAAATCATGACTTCTTCTTAAAGCATGGCATCTACTTAAACCATGACATCTGATGGTTATAGATCAATTATACTATATTGTGAAGTCCTAATATAAATTTTGCAACAATTAAACGACCTTGTAGAGACTCTCCCACTCATTATTGTTTCTAATTTTTTGCTACCAGTAATGTGTACCTGAACGATGTCTAAATATAAGCTGGTTTAATTAAAACAAGAGGAATCCTTCTTAAGTGGCTTAGGATGATAAAATAATTAAATAAAGGAAACATTTTTCTCCTTTGTCTATAGGTTATGTGAGATATAACAGAATATGCATTGGAATAATTATGCTTTGATAATATGTATGCTATGCACAGGTGGGCTCATTATGTATGCTGTGTTATGCTATGCACAGGTGGACTCAGTATGTATGCTGTTTTTTTACCTTCTCCAATAGAGCATAAAGCAGTACAATCAATTCTTAGCTCGGATATTGTCAAATGCATTCAGAATCTCAAACTTGAAGGTATGTTTTCTTTCATCTTTTGTAACATAAAGTAAGCTATGTGCATGGAAATCTGTTCTAACATATAACTTTTGGTCCTAGATTTGAATGACACATTATATGAAAATGTTAAAGTTGCAAACGAGGAGGAACAAAAATCATCTTTCCTGCAGTCACCTGACAAATAGATGAACAACAGGAGCTCATCATCTGTGAACCAGCATCCAGTTCTTCCTCAAAATCATCTCCATTTCACAGATTGATGTTGATGTATGTCTGTGATTTTTGTAGTCTTTGCAATACTACCTATTAGTGACAATAAGTATGTTGTGTGAGACAGGAATTCCCAAATGACATAAGATCTTTTATTTTAGTGAAAAGCTTGAAGGCTTTGCTGAGTACCTAAACTTGATATTAAAAATATCTTACGCATAAGTAAAACTCATGTTGACTTAGGATATGTTTGGAAAAACTTTAAGGAGAGAAAAATAAGAAGGAAAAAAAAAATAAATGAACTATTGATGTATCAAAATTAGCTGCAAAAAAAAATGAGTGACAAACCGCAGCAGTTAAGAGAAAAGAAAGGATGGGAGTGGATGAGAGTCAAAGCTCACTCAAGCATGCTTCAATTTCTAATTATGATCCTCCAAAAAGATACCTCTTCATCACTACATCATTTCTTATAACAGATATGCACACATCACACTCCATGCAACCAAAATTCCTCTTTCTACCCGTTCTAACTTTCACAAGAGAAAAACACAAATCTATTAACTAGATTTGGGCTTGGACTTTCGTTGATTAGTCTAAAATGGCTTATCCCACTTTAAGGCATGATTCCTATCAATGTCACCCTCTATAAAATTAGCATTGTCCTCAAGGATAAATTCTGGAAAGCAGGAGCAAATAGAATTAGGAAATTCCCAAGTAGCCTCTTGTACAGAGAGTACCACAACACTAGCCACTTATCAGAATCTGTTGCTGCCTTTCATGAACTGCTAGCATTGCTTCTGGCAGGCAACTCAGACTGCTTGAAAAACGAGGCCAGTTGGTGGCCTGGGTTCCCATGGTGACAGATTGTCTTACTTGAGAGATATGCAAAGCAAGGTGAACATGATCTACTTGAATGAAATATATAACTCTTGAATAGGCGCCTATCAAAGAGAAATTAGAATTGAATCAAATCATGAAGCAAGCTTTAAGCCCATACTTATATTCTAAACTGGTCCAATTAGAGAGAACGACTCATCTAAACCAGAAAAGAAAAAGGTCATGACATACGATGCACATTTAAAGGTATTTTTTTCTTTTTAAATATAGAGTTTAGAAGTATATAACGAGAAAAATTCCCTATTTAAATATATACTGTGTATAAATACTGACATAGTTAATCCTAAGGCATAGAAACTTAAAACAACTTGAGATAGATATGGATTTGATCAGTACCATACAAATCTGCACATAATTGGAATTTGCTTCAGAGTACAAGACAAAATTCATGTTTCAAAGAATGTTGTTACTTCGGTCCAGAGAAATATCAATGAATTAAACAAAATTGAAATATCTCATTTTACCATAACCATTGCTAAAAGACAAGAAAAGGCAACTACACAAGTTGTACCAAAAAAGGGACCATCACATCAAAATAAGCAGCAATACAAGTTAGCAATCTACACATTCTGTTCTACTAGCTAGATTTAAGAACTCTGTTCTATAATGGCAAAAAACGACTCTTGGTCTTCATTTACATAAAAGGACACTATGGTTCAGCTTTGACTCCAATATTTTAAACTTTATAACCTAATTTTTCTGCTTTAAGCTTGGCAACCACTCTTTCAAGCCTCCCAATCTGGCTTTCTTCATCACAACACATTGTTGGGTCTATCGAGGAGGAGGTTACCTATGGGTTACACAAACACCAATAACATCTGAGCCAACTATATAAGGAATCAACACCACTCTTTATCCAAAACCTTAAGACAATGGGTTAATGGGTCTTCACCTTTATAAGGTGCTCTACTTTCTCATTTATATCCAATGTGGGACTTAGACTCACACTTGGATTCCCAACACACATGTACCTTCACTTGAAGAACTAGACAACTAAATGATTGAAACCTTTTCCATTTTATCAAAATTGTGTTCTTGTTTACTCTTAATCTTGCAAGTAAAACCAGGTGGTGGGCCAGAAGATAGGCTGCTCTCTTTTTTCACAGATAATGATATCGGTAATGCATGTTTTGAGCTACTTTCAACACAATCATAATGTTTGCTTCCTTCCTTACTTTGATTTGATTGCTTCCACTAATGATAGTACATATAGAAGTAACATTTGCCAATGTGACATTTGGCTTTTGGCAAGCAGATAACGCAATGTACAAATTTGTATTTGTTACTGGCTCACTAAAACTTATCTAAGGATTCTCTTTGTGAGGTACTAGCATACCAGGAATGTCTTGATCCATCCTAAATTACATAGCAACACGATTTAGGCAGTAATGTTCTCTACAATCCATGCCTACCAACTAAGACTCTCATGCAATAAGCAAAGGATTCTAATTTTATTGGATAAAAGTTGACCAAAACACGAACAAAATTTCCTGAGGCGTGTAGTTTCACTGTCTTTAAGGACTTATCCGCGGTGTATTATGCAAGTCCCCCAGGATACAATAGGAACTTCCTAGAATATCTCTGAGGATCTCAGAACTAGCAAGGATCTCTAACAAAAGTATAAAACAACCCAAAATATTTTTAGAACTAGAAGAAAGAAGAGAGAATGAGAAAATGAGAGGATGAGAGAAATAGTTTTGATGTGTTTTGGAATAAAAATAGTTATTCTATTTATAGAACATATAAAGCACCTTGCAATAGAGGAAAATGATCCTTGCAACTTTAAAATTCTTGAATGTTGCTTAATAAAAAATTGTGACATTGCAGCCATAAATTCACTTTTGAACGTTGTCGAGAACATTACAACCTAATGTTCTTTTGCAATAATTAATATATTATAACAATCCCCACATATTGGAAAAGAAGTTTAAAGAAAAAAAATCTTTTGACTCAAATAGTTCAAACATGAAAAGAAAGGTAAGAAACTTTTATCCTGGGTCTCATAGGATGTAAGGCATCAAAGTTGGTACAACAAGCTATATATGAACTAGTCTTAGATTTAGAAACTTAACACATAGTGTAGTTGGTAGAGCAAGCTATATGAACCAAAGACACTTGACGTGTGTTAGAGGTTTATCAATCACAATACACCCTCACAATCCTTATTGTTATTGCTGTGTTGCGCTTACTAGGCAATGTGCGTGCCTAGTATTCATGAGTGCTCTAGAGATCATGCCAATATCTCATGCAAGTGGCCCCACTCAACACTCATATAGGTGATTTCATCAAGTGTATGCTACAAATCATACACCACCCATTAGGGATATGAAAATCATTAAAAACTTTGTTTAAGCTAAAATTCTTTCACCACATAGAATTTTAATGACAAAGTTTAGCCTCTCAATAATGCAGTCTTTAGCACTTTCATACACACACCATAGGATGAGACATAATTGATTAAAATCAATTTAGTGCTATCAGAACTAAGAAGTGACTTGTTTTTATCCATAGGAACCTTATTAATGGGATCTTCAATCACAAAGGTTGGGTTACCATCACTTGTTTGTTTGCAAGTGACTTAAGTCTCATTCTACTCGATGTTTCTAATATCATTTGTCTTCCCAGGGGTTTTGTCAGAGAATACTAGATTCCATTCTGACTTCACGTAATCAATGAAAATAGTTCCAGTCTTTAGCAACAACTTCACTAAATTGTGTCTCAATTGTATATCTCTATTCTTTCCATTGTAATTATTGTTTTTAGCTATAGCTATTGCCGATTGGCAATCATAGTGTGTTGACACCAATGGGGTTGGTTTCATTCATAGTGTAATGTTTGTTAAGAAGTTTTTCAACCATTTAGCCTCACTATCAGCCATCTCAAGAGCAACAAACTCAGATTCCATTGTTGATCTTGCAATAATTGGTTGCCTAGCTAATCTCCATGTAAATGCACCACCCCCAAGTGTGAATACATAACCACTAGTAGATTTTGTCTCATCTGAATCAGAGATTCGGTTATCATCATTGTACCCTTCTAGTACAGCGGGAAATCCACTATATCCAATAGCATAATCCATTGAACCTCTTAAGTGTCTCATAAGTCTAGCAAGTGCATCCCAATGTTCCTCTGGTTTGGACATTAAGTGTACCTACTCAGTCTACCTACTGCATAAGTCATATCAGGTCTACAAAAACTCATCAAGTGTAGTAAGCTCCCAATTATCTGGGCATACTGAGGTTAAATAATGATTCTCCTCTATTTTTCATTAATTTAGAGTTAGCATCATAAGGGGTACTCATGGGTTTGAAATCATAATACCTAAACTTCTTAATGAGTTTCTCAATGTATTGTTCTTGGGATAGTAATATACTATCTCCTGTCCTTATGATTTTAACACCTAAAATTACATTGGCTTCACCCATGTCTTTCATTTCAAAATTTGATCCTAGAAACAATTTAGCTCTAGTAACAATCTCATTGCATGTATCAGAAATAAACATGTCATTCACATACAAAATGACATATTCTCTACTTTCAAATTTAGAATATTATCAATATCATTAGGTGAAAAGCCAAATTTATTTCTTCAAGTAATTAAGTAAAAATTACCTACACCCCACAGTTTTAAAATATTTAAGATTGGTAAATGAGAAAATACCTAGTTGTGCTTCTCCATTTGTAGGTAAAGTATATGAAAAATTACTCAAGTACCTCATCTTCTTATTTCTTTTTCTTTCTCTTCAGAGAAAATCTTTTCCACCTTTCCTCAAACATTATAAAGTCACGACACATGAAGTTAAGGTTCATCATCCTAACTTCAACGAAGTCCAAGTTGTCGCCTCGTCTCCCTCTTCTTCATCCTCATCCACGGTTCCTACAAATGCGATCAGAAGCCATCATTGTTGCAAGCATCTTGCTACCCTCCGGAAGTTCTGTCTAGAGAAGACCTTGACTTTTGACACGTTCAGAAGTGATTTTGCAAAGACTGTATGAGTTTCGGAAACAAAGGTTTGGCTCTCCGAAGGCATGTTGTTGATGTCAACTATAAGTCCTTAAGATTGTTCGATAAAAGCTGTCAGAAACACGAACATAATTTCCTGAGGTGTGTAGTTTCACTGTCCTTTAAGACTTATCCGTGGTGTATTGCACAAGTCCCTCAGGATACAACAGGAATTTCGCAGAATATCTATGAGGATCTCAAAACTAGCAAGTATCTCTAACAAAAGTATAAAACAACCCAGAATATTTTTAGAAGAGAAAAAAAGGGAAAAGAGAATGAGAAAATGAGAGGATGAGAGAAATAATTTTGATGTGTTTGGGAATAAAAATAGTTGTTCTATTTATAGAACATATAAATTACCTTACAATAAAGGAAAATGATCGTTGCAACTTTAAAATTATTGAATGTTGCTTAATAAAAAATTGTGAAGTTGCAGCGATAAAATCACTTTTGAACATTGCAAAGAACGTTATAAACCTAAATAATATATTATAACAAATTCATATATCAAATTCATCATCAAAATTGGGATTTTTGCATACCCAATTGTCATTTTCAATGTAAAGTTGAAGAGGAGGAGAATTCACAAATAGACACAAAATAAAGACTTGAAAAAGAAAATAATTTTACTATTTTCATTCATATCAATTACATTTTCCTTACCTATATTTGTAGGAATCTAATTTTTTAAAAAGGAAAATAAGGAAACAATATACTAAAAATGTAATCTAGAAGATCATACACCTATTTTCTCAAATTAGGAAGATTTTATAGATATTTTCTCTAATTAGGAGGATTCTATAGATATTTCCTCTAATTACAACACTCTCTCTCAAGTTGGTAAATGAATATTAGTCATTCCCAACTTGCCTACAAGATCTTGAAATCTACTTGGAGGGAGCCCTTTTGTAAAAATATCTACTATATGAAGTTTTGCAGGAACATGAGTTGTAATCACAAAGCCTTTATCTAGATTATCTTTAATTAAATGTCGGTCAATTTCAATGTATTTAGTTATGTCATATTATACTAGATTATGGGTTATGCTCATGGCAGACTAATTGTCATATTGTAGTTGTATAGGGTTATCCACCTTGACTTTAAGGTCATCCAAAATGATACACATTCCTTGAGAAAGAGCTCATAATTCAGCTTCTGCACTAGAACGAGATACTCTATCTTGCTTTTTACTCCTTCACATTACGAGACTATCTCCAAGAAACACACAACATCCAGAAATATATTTTCTATAGAATCTGCATAGTCACATCAATATATATTTTCATAGTCAATGTGTCTTTCCTTTTGAATA
This sequence comes from Vigna nakashimae, assembly GCA_034642375.1. Classification (NCBI taxonomy): domain Eukaryota; kingdom Viridiplantae; phylum Streptophyta; class Magnoliopsida; order Fabales; family Fabaceae; genus Vigna; species Vigna nakashimae. The sequence goes on along the minus strand of CM067762.1, from coordinate 38,945,436 downwards.
ATAGCTCATTTCCTGAACTTGTCTTCAAGTATTGGAGAACTTTGTCAATTGCTTGCATATATCTCTCTCTCTTGGGTCATGCATAAATTGGCTCACTACACTAACTGCATAAGCAATGTCTGGTCTTGTGTGTGATAGATAAATCAATTTTCCTACCAATTTCTGATATTCTATTCTACCCGCAAAAATTAATAATAATAATTTATTTTATATTTTATAAAAATAAATTTTCTTTTCATTACTCTTTTAAAGAAACCCAATTGTCCATTTGTTGGTTTCTCTTAAAAACTCATCTCTTCTCTCTTATATTTCTCGCAAGCAAACCCAAAAGCTTCAAGCTTCTTCTCTATTCTCAATCTTCTTCCCTTTGTGTTTGTGTAAGGAGGGAGGTTTCCTCTCCCTTCAACTTTTTTTGGTTCGTCTTGTAGAGGGGAAAGACTTCTACATTTTGCAGCGACTTCGCAGCACAGGGATCCGATTCTAGCGTTTGGCTCACGATTTTGGGATTGATTTTTCTTTGTTTTTCCTCTGCAAGTGGTCGTAATATTAGGGGTTCTTATTCGGAATTGAGAGTTTTGAAATTTAGAATTTAAGGTTCTTGTTTCTCGCGATTTAGGGTTCAAGTTCCTATGATTGGAGTTTTTTCTAACCTTGTAGCGAGTTTGGAATTTATGATCTTCTTTTCTAGTTTGAGAATTTTTGGGATATGTCTTGCAGTGTTTTGGAGCTTTTTTTGTGTTTCTAATCTTGGGATTTTGTGCTTGAAATTTTGTTCTTGCAGGTTAAATTTAATTAAAAACTTAAATTTTAATTTATATTTATTTTAATTTATATATATATATATATATATTGTAATTTTATTTAAATTTTATTTTAAAAAATGTATAAAATATATTTTTTAACTTTTTACAAATATTCATAATTATTTATCGGCTTTAAAATATCCACAAGTATTTTTTAAGCAAGTATAACGAACGGATTGCAGATTAGATTTTCATTTTGCGGATGACCCGATTAGTTGCCCTAAGTCTACTATACTTGTACAATGGTAATGGCTAGTGTACTTGCACAATTGTTGAAGAAATAGAAAAAAGGCTAAATAGTTTATTTTGTCCCCAGTTTTGCTGGGTTGTGTCAATTAGGTCCCTCCTTTTAAAAGTGTGTAAAATTGGTCATCAGTTAGTAAATTTTGCATCAACGTTGTCCCTTCCGTTAAATACGCACAAACAACGTTAACTTTTTTTTCTCCCTCCTCTACTGCTCTACAATGTAGCAGACCTTTTTCTTCTTTTTTTCAGTGCTATCTTTTCTTCTTCCTTTTGTAATACCAAACAAAGTGTAAGAGAGAAAATTGGATCGTTGGCAAGAATAAGTTTTATTTCATTCATAAGTAAACCCCAATCATAATTGCCCTTGTAAGATCATCAAGATAGAGCATTCATTTGACAACATCGTACGCAAAGTTAAAACATTTACAACATAGATGAAACTCATGAATCAATTCTTTCTTACAAAACACAATCCAAAATAGGTTTTCTCCCTAACAAACTATAAGTTTCCATCAACTTGAGTAACAACGAAATCTGCAGCCTCTGGCAAAGATAGAGCAGCATGACTCTAGCGAAGAGTTGTCGAACTCCTCAGCTCTTTCCCTATAGCTTGCTGCATAATCTGTCAAGTCTCTTCATCCAATCTTCCATGGTTCCAAATTCTTCATTAAGAACATATCAACTCATGCTCCTCATTTCATCCCAAGACCATTCTTTCACCTGCAATTAAACAAAGCAAATAAGACCAAATCATAAAACCTCATGCCAATTTGGTCAAAACTTGTCTTCTAGAACAACTCAACTCATTCTTTGCATTCAACCAATGTAACACACCAAAAGACACGTTAATCATTTTAGGACTCCTTCGTGAACTCAACATTCCAAAGTTCCATGACTCCGACACACCGGTAATTCGATCTTCAAGGCTGTTGGGGGGCGTCATCTCAATCTCTTTCCCCAGCCTTGCCTCTCTCTATTGGAACAACCGGTACCAATGTTGCGCAACAAAAATATTAAAACAAAGTCCAATACAAACTGTTGAAAGCAAAGAGCTTGTTCAATCAATTTAAAAATGTTTCCTTTAATTTTCTTATAAACTTTTTAACAAACAGTTGATGAGCAAAAAAATATAAGAGTGTAGGGAGTAGAAAAATCACACAAATGATTTTTATCCTGGTTCGAATCAAAAGATTTTATGTCCAGTCATTAATCACGATGAATAGTGATTAACTTTTTCACTAAAACAGTTTCACAATTACAATGAAAGTGAATAAAAAATAACAATATCAAAAACACCTTCCTTCGACAAACGAACTAGAAGAATGCAACAAGAACCTTCCTTTGACAAACGAACCGGAAGAGCTTCCTTTGACAAACGAACCGGAAGCAACAACTCATCCAACTTGAAGAGAACCGCTCCAACCTTTGACACACAAAGCACGAGCTTCTCCTATTCATAAGACTTGACAAGAGCAAGAACTAGCACTTGAGAACTTCCTCAGATTACACTATGTTCTCAAATTCGCAAAGTTGTCTTTGTGAAGTTCTAGCAAAGAGATTTATAGTCTACTGGTCTGGAAATGAAAAAACGCATTCCAACTGCCAGTGGTAATCGATTATTGTAAGTAATAATCAATTATATGCGAGACTTGGACCAGTTAGGATTTTTAACTCGTCAACCGGTCGACTTGAGTGCTTCTTCTTCTGCTGCTCGGTTTCATTCGTCACAACCTCCTGCCATTCGGTTTGAGCCTTGATTGCTTTCTGTCATTTGGCTTGTCTCCTTACAACTTTTCAGCGTTCGGTGCTAACTGCTCGGTCTCACTCATGCTCTCAACCGCTCGGCTCAATACTTGTAAACTTTCCAACTCTTAACATTTTCTTCTATAGTGTTAGTTGGACACTATCCTTCGGCTTGTGTTTAACACTGTTCGGTCCACAACTTGTGTTCGGCCAGTGTTAGTGACCGTTCGGTATTTAATTGAGTTTTTCCAATGATCAACTTCGTTCGGTCCTGAGTGTATGTTCGGTCTTAAACAATGTTCGGCTATGAACGACTATACACCGTCCAGCCTTCAATTATTACATATCGTTCGGTCTTTGAGTGATAGTGATTGTTCGGTCTCATTCATGCCACTTCTCGGGTGCCAGGTTCAATTCTACCCCTTCACCTTCCAACCGCTTGGTCTCGTTCATGCCTTCTACGTTCGGTCTTGGTCATGCCTTCTACCGTTCGGTCTTAACTGCTCGGTCGTGGTGTCCTCTCTTATATAGAAATGCTTTTAAACTCAACAACAGAAGTCTTCTTATTCTTCACTTTGTAACATCATCAAAATCATTATCTTCAAGATACCAATGCTCCGTATTGGTAACAATCTCCCCATTTTTTATGATGATAAAAAATTCCCAGTTTAAAAGCATGGTTGAATATCTGCACAAAATTTAAACTTACAAACAGGTTAGCAGTAACTCCACTAGAAGTGTTTCTCCCCCTTTTTGATCATAAGCAAAAAGTAAGTATACTCCCCATCAAAATTTTCTCTCCCTCAATAAAATAATGTATGCACTATAGGAGAACATGAAAGGATTCTATTTACTTTTGGAAAATGTCAGTACAACATAAGAAAACACAACCAAAATAGTACACTAAGTGAAAAACAAGAAAACAATCAGCCTAATCTAGAAATCTGGAGAGGGTGGTCTTTCCGAAGGATGAAGATTGAGGCGATTTTCAATGTTGCCAAGACGAGTGTCAAAATCATCAAACCTTTCAATCACATATTCCTCATGAGTTTGCTACATTTCAATAAGTTCATCAAAATGTGCTTAATGAGCTTAGCTCATGTTCTCCAATTGCTTGGACAAATTTGTAAAGTACTTGTCCATTGAGAGAGAGGAGGATGAAGGCAAGGTGGAAGGTCTAGCTTCAGAGGGAGCAGCAACTCCTACTGGTTCTGCCGTATGGGCATTCATATCATCATCTTCATCATCCTGATGATCATCATCCTTGTGAATGATCACGCGCCCCCGGGCGACAAAACCCATTTGACGAAACGTTGTCTCCCTAATTTCAATGTCAATTGCTTGGATGGCTTGGGTGAGCTCTCCTTCTATACGAACTCCTTTGTATTCGGGAATTCTAGAGATGAAGAGAGCGTAAGGAAGATGATAGGCATGCTACTTTTTGGCTTTTAGCATAGTGTATGAGATGAGTGCAAGCCAGCCGATATGGATATTATTTAAAATTCCATAAAGAAGAAGAAGATCCTGCTCAGAACATTGAGCGTGATTAGTAGCACGGGGGCATAGAAGCCACACTATCAGATAATGAATTAAGCGTTCTTCTACCTTGAGGCCACCCACCAACGGTTGACGGTGATTGGTTTGTTGTTGAGGATGTCTCAGAAATAATTGAAAGGCTAGCAAGCGATTGAAGTCCGGGACTCCAAGATGAACTTTGACAACATCATCCCAAATGGTGAGTTGTGGCACGTTAGTCCATATGTCGTCATCCAAAATAATTGGGACTCCCTTCACCTTGGTTGTGACGACTCAATCGCGATATTTTAGATTGAAGTAGAACACTCTAATAAGATCAGGATATATACAACCTTTTTGTTCTACTAGATGAGCGATACCTTGAGCTCCAAATAAATCACGGAATTGGAAGCCACAGAATCGGTAGAAATCCAACCTGATGAATTTAACTGCCATGAGCCGACGTTCCTGCAAAAAAATTGGCAAAATCTACATGCTTTTCTTGATCGAAAATCTAGCCTTCAATGGATGTAGGGCGAGGAGAGGTCTGGATGAGGACGCTCGAGCAGCCTGGCGACGAGGTCTTCTCGAATCAGCCATGACAAGATGAGAAGAAATGAGATACATGAAGAGTGATGAGAGGAAAAAGTGAAATCTGGTGCAAATCTTAGTTGAGCAGAGTTTTGGATGCAAAAGAGTGGTTGTTAATCGATTATGAGGGGTTCTTTATAGGAAAGATGAAAAAACTAGCCATTTATAGCCGTTTTAGAACGCAGTAACGACTCTATTTTTGACTCTGCGCGCATGATAATCGATTATTCTAAGTGATAATCGATTATCTGTTCATAAGTTAATTTCCAGAAATAGCATGATAATCGATTATTGATTGGTGATAATCGATTGTTTGTTCATGACTTCCCAGATTGCAATGCAAGTTAGGATAATCTATTATGACTCATAATAATCGATTATGTGCGAACAAAAACCTTTTCTATAAGTTCAGAATAATCAATTATATTCCTATAATAATCGATTAAATACGTTGGAAGCACAAAAACATAAAAAAAAGGCTTAATTACCTATTTAGTCCCCATGTTAGGAGGTAATTTTCTGTTTAGTACCCGGTTTTAAAAATGTAGGCATTTGGTACCTATGTTTTGAAATTTGTATCAATTCAATCCTATCCAGTTAACGGCGTTATAATTGATGCGAGAAATTAAGGAATTCCACACTTGAGCTTGAAGAACTAGAAGCATTTTCTTCCCAAGCTATGTAAGCCTTCTTCTTCTTGGGAAATTTTCTTTTCTTCTTTTCTTCACTTCTTTTGGTTTTAGGACAGTCAGTCTTCACGTGTCCTCTTTCTTCATATCCATAGCACTTCACGGTTGATGGAGAACCTTGATTTTCTTTTCTTTCTCCATGGTATTTTTCCTTTCCTTTTGCTCTCATGAACTTGGCAAACTTCTTTATCATGAGCCTCATGTTTTCCTCATCATCAGAGTCATCATCATCATCATTTCTTTTTGAACCTTTTCCCTTAGAAATTTCAGAATTGAAGGCAAGAGTCTTCTTTCTTCCTTGATCTTCTTCCGCAATCAATCTATTCAATTCAAGCTCGTGCTCACGAAGCTTTCCAAAGAGAATTGCCATCGACATTTGGGTGAGATTTTGTGGCTTTGAGATAGTTGTCACCATTGATTGGCAAGATCCCTCCAATGATTTCAGAATTGTTACATTTAATTCATCAGTATCAAATGTCTTACCAACCCAGTTAAGTGGTTCACAATATGAGTGAATCACTTTTGGACATCTGAAATAGTTTCACTAGGCTGCATCCTGAACATCTCATACTCCTAGATGAGCATGTTCTTCCTTGCACGTTTCACATCATTAGTACCCTCATGTGTGACTCTAAGGACTTCCCACATTTCTTGTGTTGTCTTACAAACAGAAATTCTATAGAATTCGTCAAGTACAACAGATGAAATAATATTACAAGCCTTAATATCAAATTAGGCTCTTCTATTTTCCTCAACGGTCCAGTTAAAGTATGGTTTTTGTACTTCTACACCATCAACAGTACTTTTAGGAATATAGGGACCATTTTGTACAGCTTTCCCAGATGCCTTTGTCAACAGACCCCACAAAAATTTTCATTCTGACTTTCTAGAAGGCATAGTTATCACAAGTAAAAAGTGGTGGTCAGTTGATTGAAGCACCCTCGGCATATACTTGATTGTGATGACCGGCCATTTTTTGAAAAATTTGAAAGAATATCAAAGCAAGCTATGATACCAATTGTTGGAACAACCGGTACAAATTTTGCGTAGCGGAAATATTAAAATAGAGTACGATACAAATTGTTGAAAGTAAAGAACTTGTTCGGTCAATTCAAAAATTGTTCCTTTATTTTTTTATAAACTTTTTATCAAACAGTTGATGAACAAAAAATATAAGAGTGTAGGAAGTAGAAAAATCACACAAATGATTTTTATCCTGGTTCAAATCAAAAGATTCTACGTTCAGTAGTTAATGACTATGAATAGTGATTAACTTTTTCACTAAAACAGTTTCATAATTACAATGAAAGTGAATAGAAAATAACAATATCAAAAACACCTTCCTTCGATAAACAAACCAGAAGAATGCAGCAAGAACCTTCCTTTGACAAACGAACCGAAAGAGCTTCCTTCGACAAACGAACCGGAAGCAACAACTCAGCCAACTTGAAGAGAACTGCTCCGAACTTTTACACACAAAGCGCAAGCTTCTCCTATTCATAAGACTTGACAAGAGCAGGAACTAGCACTTGAGAACTTCCTTAAATTACACTGTATTCTCAAATTTGCAAAGTTGTCTTTGGAAAGTTCTGGCAAAGTTGAACCAGTTAGGATTTTTAACTCGTTAACCGGTCAACTTGAGTGCTTCACCTTCTGCAGCTCGGTTTGATTCGTCACAACCTCCTGCCTTTCGGTTTGGGCCCTGATATCCTTCTGCCATTCGGCTTGTCTCCTTACAACTTTTCAGCGTTCGGTGCTAACTGCTCGGTCTCAGTCATGCTCTCCACCGCTCGGCTCAATACTTGTAAACTTTCCAACTCTTAACATTTTCTTCTACAGTGTTAGTTGGACACTATCCTTCGCTTGTGTTTAACATAGTTCGGTCCACAACTTGTGTTCGGCTAGTGTTAGTGACCGTTCGATATTCAACTGAGTTTCGTCAATGTTCAACTCTACTCGGTCCTAAGTGTCCGTTCGGTCTTGAACACTGTTCGACTATGAACGGCTATACACCATACAACCGTCAACTATTACATATCGTTCGGTCTTTGAATGCTAGTGACCGTTCGGTCTCATTCATGCCACTGCTTCGGTGCCAGGTTCAATTCTACCACTTCACCTTCCAACCACTCGATCTCGTTCATGCCTTCTACCATTCGGTCTTTGTCATGCCTTCTACCGTTCGATCTTAACTGCTCGGTTATGGTGTCTTCTCTTATACAGAAATGCTTTTAAACTCATATAACAGAAGTCTTTTTATTCTTCACTTTGTAACATCATCAAAATCATTATCTTCAAGATATTAATGCTCCTTATTGGTAACACTCTCCGATCTGTTTGTCCAAGAACCTCAATCTAGAATCGCACCAGTAGCCACTACACCATCATCTGTTCCACTCAAACTTGTAAAACAGATCTTCATTGTGATCACCGCCATCAGGAACAACGCTATCCCTCACCAGCGCAGCTTCCAAAGGCCCCAATTTGGGTTGCGGCGATGAAGAACCTAGAAGAACAAAAAACCAAATTAGCCCCAATTCACAACGCGAACCCTAATCGTGAATGAACCCTAATCCCATCATCCGAATCACGATTGCGGTAATCGCAAGTGCCCATCATCTCCTTCAACCTCCATCATGACAAACTACATACATAACAACCCCTTTTGCAAATCAAAGAAGTAACGTTCGAAAAAGGGAGAAGTGGTGCGCATTGATTGACGGTGGACAGAGATTGCCGCACGCGACGGTTCTATCCTTACAAGCTTGTCACCCTTGAGTGAGTTTTGAGCCATGAGCTCTAGCGAACGAAACAAGAGCGACCTTGGATTGCGACGACGAGGGGCGGCGACAAGGTGGATCCAACATCGCATGTGAAAAGAATGATCCAACAGTGACGGACGGAGGAAAAGAGAACATGTCTCCATGACTTTGCTGCTCTATCTTTGCCAGCATGCAGATTTCATTGTTACTCCAGTTGATTAAAACTTATAGTTTTGTCTCACACACTTTTTTTGGTATTACAAAAGGAAGATGAAAAGATAACAGTGACAAAAAGAAAAAAAAAGTTTGCTACATTGTAGAGGAGCAGAGGAGATAGAAAAAAAGTTAATGTCGTTTGTGTGTATTTAACAGAAGGGACGACGTTGACGCAAAATTTACTAAATAAGGATTAGTTTCACACACATTTAAAAGGAAGGACCTAATTGGCAAAATTCAGCGTGGACAAGCTATTAAGCCTAGAAAAAACAAACCAACTTTAAAGTTACTCTTAGAGTACTCTTACAATAACATTCATCTATAAAATATCTTAATATGTTGTTATATTATTTATAGTCACATTTATTTTTTTATATAAAAAAAATGATACTATATAATAGATGAACTTTTATAGTATAACATTTTAAATAAATATAATAAAGAAAATATTGTTACAGATAATTAATGATGTAATGAGTAACATTATAATTAGTTTTCAAATTAATTCACATTTAATTTGTTTCATATAGTGTTAATAACATTTTATTAGAATATATTATATAATAATTAATTTATGTATAGCAACATTTTTAAAAACGTTACAATATTGTTGTTAATATTATTTACAGTAACATTTTTAAGAAAAAATAACAGAATATATACAACATCATTTTTATAAATCACTAGTAAATAAATGGCTTTTTAATTCGTGCATTACGCATGAGTTTTAAAAAAATCGAAGCGTATAAAAAAACAGTGGCAATTTTGTAATTCTGGTGACACTATATGCCTCAGTTCAATTTGAACTGATGCCTAAGGGGTATACTGCCTCGGTTCTCTGACCAACCGAGGCCAAAAACCCTGCTGAATCAGACTTTTCACTTGACAGCTTTTTTGAAACAGGTCTACTGCCCCGGTTCTCTGACCAACCGAGACAAAAAAACTCTGACAGCTTTTTTGAAATAGGTCTACTACCTCGATTCTCTGACCAATCGAGGCAAAAAACTCTGACAGCATTTTTGAAATAGGTCTACTGCCTCGGTTCTCTGACCAACCGAGGCAATATGTCCTGTCAGAAACTGATTCTGAACGTTTCAAATCCTTCTTATAAACCTTTATTGCCTCGGTTCCATTTTAACCGATGTCATAGGCCCTTTATGCCTCGGTTTAGGCGCGAACCGAGGCCTATAGTTAGTAGATATTTTCAAAATTTTCATTTTCAATTTCATTTTGAATTTTTTTTGGAAGGTTTACGCATCGGTTATTTTTATAACCGAGGTAATAACCTCTTTGATAGTTAAATTCCAGAAGCGTAAACATAGTAAGCACATTTTCGGTCTTTCTTCTTCTTCTTCCGCCAGAGAACGCGAACTATTGCTTCCAATCTTGCCCGAACAGTTTGTCGTTTCGCCACCGTTGCCTCCACCATTGGTCATCGTCTCCTCCGCTTCATCTTCATCGGCGTCATCGCCTTCATATGGGTCATCCTCCACGCTACCAAGCTCTGCTTCACCCTCCAAGACGTCACCCTCTTCACCTTCAACCTCTCTTCCCCCATCCCCAACACTCTCTCTCACCATGCAGGTCACCCTATCCGCCCACAACCCTAACTCCTGCATCGGTGTCTACTAACATGCACTCCACCTCCATGCCTCCTACCGTAGCCAACAGATTTCCCTCCCCATCATCATCTCTGACACCTACTAGGGCGACTTCACTGTCAATCGCCCTTTTTCTGAATAGCCAAAAGTCCCCATTTTTTTAAAAAAAAACGTCTACTGCCTCGGTTCGAATCCAATCGAGGTAAAAGAGCCTACATACTGCCTCGGTTTAGAACCGAGGCAAAAAGGCTACCTCTTTTTATCTCGTCTGTATATACCACTGCCATTTCCTTTTAGTGCACTAGTGAATGTAACTAAAAAATGTTACTAAAAACTAGTAATTGTTGTAGTGAGTTACTAATCAGACTCCGGTCATTCTTTCTATTTATATATTGCATCTTTAGTAAAATATTTAGATTGACAAAAAGTTTGATTAAGGTTATAAGTACAAGATAAGCATGCATAGACTTCACATAACACTTTTTCAACTTTATTTTTGATGATTATTGTTGACTGGTCTTCAATGTATTATTTAATGCTTTAAACATTAGATTATTAAATTATATATTATTTATTCATTAAAATTTTATTGTTTTAATTTTTAATAATTTTCTTACAAAGTTACAGTTATTTAATATCTGTGCAATTAATTAGAAGTATGCATTTTACAGTAGACAGGTGAAATCATCATTCTAACTATTTTTAACAAATCTAAAAGGCCAAAATTCTAAAAATAGGCCTTTTTTTAATGTATATGTTTTAGTTAAACAATAGTAACAATCCCTTTTAAAAACAGATGTTTTCAAATTTTCTTCGAATTCAAAGTCAAAAAAAGAGACCACACATTCAACATGATTTTCTAAGCAAGCAGCAAAATGTAAACTTTAGACTGAAAACCAACCAACAATCACTCTCCTTCATGCAGGAAGCATTTCTTCTCAGAGAATCCAATCAAAGACAATATATTAAGATAAGAAAAAACAATCTTATCATATAATCATCCTTTAAAGTTTGAGATTAATTTTACTTAATTTGATCATATATGATAAGTGAATAAAGTGTTAATCAACATTTTAACATATATTGATCCGTAGATTTTTCACATGTCCTAGACAACTTTATTGTGTTGTACAATAATTTTCTTAAAAACTATTCCTAATTTAAAGGTTCTTTATACATAGGTTTTAAACTGGATTTGATTTTGCTTAAAACTAATCCAATTATCATTAGTTCTTCCTCTTATGTATATATTATTTGGTGAGCCGTTTCCCTTTTTTGTGTGTGAAAGTGAAAATGTACAAGACTAAGTTACAAGAGCTGTGCCACAAGAGAAAATGGGATTTGCCAAGTTACTCTGCCATGAAAGATGGTCCGGATCATATACCAAGCTTTAAGGCTTCTGTTCATGTCAATGGTGTCATCTTCACACTAGTAAAAAAGTTGCTTTTTAACTCGTTTTATAGGTTTCGGTTTAGAAAAAACCGAAGTCTATTAAAACACGGTGACATTTTAGTAGTTTAGGCGAATTTATACGCCTCGGTTTAAGGAGAACCGAAACGTATAAAGAATTTTAACTCGATTAATAATAAAACCGATGCCTAAAAGTCTACTTTTTCATCTGACAAAGCAGAAATTTGAAGTCCAATCAGAGCCAATGACCTCGGTTGAGTCAGAGCTGGGGCGAAACCACATTTATGTCTCGGTTGAGGCGGGGACTGAGGCATATACCCTTTCGTACTTTTCTCCATTTCCCCAATTTCAGAACCCCAATTTCATAAGTACAATTTCCCTCTTCCCTTCCTCTCCTGCAACCCTTCGTTTCTCCACTCCCGTCTCCCTCCTTTCCTCTCCTGCAACCCTTCCTTTCTCCACTCCCGTCTCCCTCCCTTCCTCTCCTACAACCCTTCCTTTCTCCACTTTCCTCTCCCTCAACTCCACCATTCCCTCACCACCCTCTTCTCCCTCCGCATCCCCCAAAACGACATTGGTTCTTAGGGTTTATGCGCTAAGAGGTGGAGGCTGCTGTAGGACCCTGCGACGTACCCCAAGACGGTGCCCACGACCAAGAAGAAGAGAGAGCTCGCAACGTGCGACGAGAGCCTGCAACGGTGCAGCGAGAGAACCCGCGACGGTGAGGCGAGAGAGCCCGCGACGGTGCGGCGAGAGAGCCCGTGACGGTGACGCGAGAGAGCAGTGACGGTACTGCGATGGCGGTTGCGATGACGGAGCGGCAACGGCGAGGATGCGGTGGCGGCGTGGTGGCGTTTAGGCGTTGGATATGCGTTTTTGGTTTTTAGTTCAGTTTCTCTGCAGGTGTGACGAAATGGATCTGCGTTTTTGGTTTCTGATTTTTTGTTTTTCGTTTAGATAGTGTTTCTCACCTCCTGCATCTGCTTTCTCCGTTTCTCTGATTTTTTGTTTTTGGTTGGAAGAGGACATTAGAGTTGCTCTTTCTTTGGCAACGATTCGCAAGGAGGAGGAGTGACCTTGTTTATGACTCCAGAAACATCAGTGCTTTGTTAAAGGATTGTTAGAAATTTTTTGGAGTCTGGCAGAGATCTTGACCTATGTTGCAACAACGAGAAACCATAAAAATGAGAAACCAACAACTGATCTCGGTTCAGATTAAAAAAATTAAAAAACTCTACTGACTCGGTTGTCTGTGAAACCGAAGCAGAATTCAAACCCTTTTGACTCTGTCTAGAACCGAGGCAAAATGCGTACCCTTTTTACCTCGTTTGTATATGCCTCGGTTATGGAACCGATGTCTATAACCGAAAATAACCGAGGCCATATCCCTTGAATGCACTAGTGTCACTTCTTCCAGTGCCTCTAGTTCCTTTAAAGAAGCTCAAAACAAAGCTGCCATGGTTGCTTTCCTCAGCTTCTGTTCTGGTACCCCATCTCCTTTCCTTTCTTGCTTTCGTTGGTTTCCTTGGAAAGTTGGTTTCTTTACTGTTTTTTTCTTGAAGTAGGGAGTTCTTGATATGTGAAGAGAGTTGTTTGATTTATTCCTTAGATTGTTCTGTGTTTGTGTTCAAATACAATCATAGCTTATTATAACAATTTTCAGGAGTTATTTGAGATTTTTTGGGTTGGAACTATCACTTTGTTTTGTGAAATGGTTTGAGAAACTATAAAACTGTCTAATCAAAAGTAGACTATATGCACTTGAGATTAAATTAGCATTGAAAATGACATTTTTTTCTAACCTTAATTGATTTCATAATAGACAAATAGAATTTAAGGACGAAATTCATCATCCTATCTTATATTCTAAAACTATTTAAATCAGTGCTGTCAAAAAACTTTTGTTAGTTTTCATTCTTAATATTATGGGTTTTTGCACGAAACTAGGCATATTTGCCTATAATATTACCAAAATGGGCAAATTCAACCAAAATTACGAAAATGGGGAAGTAGTGGGGGGCCCAAACGACTTCAAATGAAGAAGTCGTGCCCCCTGCACGACTTCACACTGTTCATAGGTACAGTGTTGAAATCGTGCACCCCAAAAACAACTTCTGATGATCGTAATCGATTACAATGTAATGGTAATCGATTACAGAGTGTTGAAATCGTGACCACCCTGCACGACTTCAAATAAGTATGCCAAAAATGCACTGGTAATCGATTACAACACTTGTGTAATCGATTATCAGGTTGTTTTTGGTGCAAGATTCATTCTGGTAAGCGATTACAAGGTTGTTGTAATCGATTACCAGTGTGTTTTTGTTTGCTTTTTGAAATTTTGTATTGTAATTGTGGTGGATATTTTGAAGTTTATTAAGTGTGTTGATATGAATTTGTGTAAGCACGCATTGTTGTTGATTACATTGTGATGTATTGTTTTGTATAGGAAGAGTATATGATTTTATGTAATAGAAATAAGAGAAAATCATAAGATGAAATGAGAAATGAAATTTGTAGTATTTTATTGAATTAAAAGTGCATTACATAAGGAACAACCTAAAATTAAAAGAAAATGACAGTACAAATTGAAAGGCATCTAGGAAGATGATCCACCATGTGGACCAAAATGATGACGCAAATACTCAATGTCGTGCTTAACATTCTCAACTCGAGCATCAATAATATCGAAGTGGTCACCCATGTTCAGCTCCAATTGTTCAAATCTTGCATTCATGCTTCCATTAAGTGTATTGAAGTTGTCCCCAACAAATGTTCGGAGATCGTTTATCCCCCTCATGACATCATCAAATCTAGTTTGTTGTTGACGAACTGGTGGTAGTTGTAGTTCAGGAGGTGGTTGATGTTGAGGTTGAGGTGGAGGAGGAGAATTTCTGTGCACCCATTTGTTGTCAGCATTTTGGGTCAGTCCAAATGGTTGTATGACTCCACCTGATATTGTCCAATGCCTAGTTGGTGGGACAAATATTTCATCCTCAACTGGAACTTCAAAATGTTCCAAGATGCGGGTGACCAAAGTTGGATATGGTAGTGGAGCACCTGGCCTCAAAGCCTTCTTCATCCTATGTCAGATGAGATGGGTCCAGTTTATTTGCTTTGTCGTCATTATAATCCACATTATCAGAAGATCTTCCTCGGTTGTCTGTGCAAAGTTAGAAACACGTGGAAACAAAACACGACATATAGTATAATGTAATACTCTAGCCTCAGCTGTCATATTCCCTGCTAGAATTCTACTGGTAGGGGGATTGTGTGGCAAACAAATTAATTGTCTGGCTACGTCCATATTGTAATCATTGGCCCAATCCTCAAATAATTTCCCCGCAAAGGGCAACCCAACAGAGGGAAGATCGGCTATAGAAGCAAAAATGCTGGGTTTGATAATAATTTGGACATTGTTCACCTCAGTTTTCATTATGCCATTTTCAGAAAATTTGAGGTTACTATAAAACACACGTACCAAATCAAGATAATATGGAGTAAAATCGCAGTAAAATTCATCCAATCCCAAATTTTTGAACGTGGCAAAAAATTCAAAACTATGGCTCTCAAAATAATCCTCATCTAGAAATTTTGGCTCAATGATTGGACGGTCTTTATATAGGGAGAAATACCTTTGGGCTAGTGCAGGAGTTGAAAATTGAAGATTTTGGTGTTCACCGGTGGGTGACAGTGGTGGTGAGGGTGGCGGAGAGTTTTCTGCTGGTGAAGGTTGATGGTGGCGACGTCCCCCACCTATAGAAGACGACCCCCTTACTCTTTGCCTTTTTGAAGATTCCGTCATTTCAAAATCCAATCGGTGCAAATTGAACAAAATTGAAAGGGGAGTGAAAATATGGTGTTTTGAAGTGAAAATGGTGGAAGAAAAGATGATTTTTGGAGGTTGGAGAGGGTTGAAGACGGTGGGTGCCGCTGCTACTGGAGTGGGAGTGGTGTGGGTGCGTAAGGAGAAAGAAAAAGTTGAATTTATAGAGTACGGTTGGGCTGGTAATCGATTACAGGTTTTCTGTAATCGATTACCACAACCCACTGGTAATCGATTATAGAAACCCTGTAATTGATTACCAGCGTATTTGTTTATGTGTTACAACAACTCCTGTACATCCCTTACAATAAGTTCCTGGTAATCGATTACCAAAACGCTGTAATCGATTACCAGTCAGTCTGGTAATGCACAGTTCAATAAATCCTGTAAGTCCTAACAGTGGTTATCTGGTAATCAATTACCAAAACGCTGTAATCGATTACCAGTCTGTCTGGTAATGCACATTTCAATAAATCTTGTAATTCCTAACAGTGGTTATCTGGTAATCGATTACGGATAGCCTGTAATCAATTAGCATCCTCCAGGGTAGTGGATTACACCAATTTTTGACCTCTTACATTAAATAACTGGTAATCAATTACAGGGTTTCCGTAATCGATTACCAGTGTTTGGAGGTGTTGATGGTGGAAAGGCGAAATAAGCGCTCTCAACCCCAGGATATGTTGATTTCGGTGGGATGTTTTGTTGAAACCTTGAATTTACAGCTGGATGTTGATAGTTGACATGGTCAGAGGCAGAGCTTTGTGGCTCATGATATGAAGAAGATGCACGGTGTTGAGATGGCGGGTGGAACTGTTCGTCGTGGTCCATGTCATACTGCCAAACACAATGTGTGATGTGAAGAACACAAGATATTAACACTTTCATAATTTATATGGAGGGAATATTGTAGTACCTCATCGTCCGTTGAATCTTCTATTATACCAACGTAGCGGATGGTATGAGTTATATACCACTGCATATACTCCGATTCATCTTGCAAGTGACCATTTTTCTGGAAAGGAATCCCGTTGAACACACGATTATGCCGGTCATTCCATAATGCAATCCACTGGTGATGGTGTTCATGCCAATTCCAATCAGCGCGTCCTCTCATATCTTGTTTATGTTTCTCATCTAGATTCATCGGTGGATGGGGTACATTTTGTCTAAAACCAAATTGTCGCATGACACAGTCTGATTGTTGGTATTCTACCACAGAGAAACATATAAGTGGCACAACTGCCCAACATATCGGGGGCACTTCTACTTGAATGAGTTGAGAAATTTCAGCACGTCTGTACGGTGTCCATACCAACTGCAGTATTGAACTTTTTGGTTTAAGTATTACTATTTAAGCCATCAAATCTTAACAAAATTTATAACACAATATTAATTTCACAGTTGAAAAATACCTGTCTATGTGATACGTCGTCTATTTTCTAACGAAATTGTTTGAAAGTTGTAGTGTCCTAAAATATTGACTATTTTGTGCGACACCATCTTTTCGCAAGTGGAAAAACTACACCAGAAGATATGTCATGTTCTGTGACATCAAGTAATTTTGGTGAAAGACATGTTATTCTTTCCCATGCCCAGCATTGTAACAAGATCATGCACCCTCCAATATTCTCTTGGTCAGCCCTAGTCCCGTGATCAAGGGCACGATACAAGCAGGAAAGCGTGGCTGATCCCCAGCTATACTGTGAAACGTTCTGCAGGTCCGCCAATAGGAGAAGATACATCAAATGCACCATGCTTACAGATGTATCTGGCATCATGACACTGCTAATTATGATCAACATATACGCTCTAGCGTATTGTTCAACAACCTGTTCGGTTGCATCATGAGGCAATTGGCGAAAAGTGTTATTCAACCATGACAACTTGATTATGTTGCCCCTTACACAATTCTCAGGAGGAACATCTCCTAGTAGTTGATGACAAAAAACTGTTAGTGGACCACTACTGATGTCAGTCACCACATGTCCTTCAATAGGAAGCCCTAGTTGTAATGCAACGTCTTCCAATGTAATCGTACTTTCACCATGAGGCAAGTGGAAAGTATAGTCTCGACTCTCCACCTTTCAACCAACGCAGTTACTAGCTGGTGATTTATCTCCATACTTGATGCTTGCAAAATATGGATAAAACCTGCTCCATGTAAAATATTCTTTATTCTTTCATCAATTTCGTGGACATGCTTTGCTAACCAAATTGCATGTCTTCGAGGGCAAATGACTCGTTCATTGTCTTCCCAAATAGAATTGACGATGTGTTTATCTTGTAGACGTAGAAGGGACATATGAACGGAAAGTTGACGGGCAGAAGCCATATTAAATTTTGTGGGTGAAAGTGGGTTATTAAAGCAATGACAAAGGAGAAGTACTTTGGGTATTGGAACTCACAATTCAAATGGGTAGACTAGTGGGATATGGAAGCAAAGACAATGCTTAAGGGGTTTGGCTATTGGAACTCAGAACACGGTGGGAGAAATGAAATGCACCCTCCACCAATTTAAGTTGAAGCATTGATGACCAAGAATCTTCAAAGTCACGGGAGTGAGGACATGGAAATGACAATTCATATAAGTTGTAATGAGTGCTCTTCAAAGAATCTTCAAACCTGAAAAAAAAAAAGAGAGCCATGTGATTGAATAGTAGTAACATTGAAGGTAATATCTTCAGCAAATGTAGGCATGCAAATGAATAGGAACATGAATAGGAAAGTTGAATAGCAAAGTTGAAGACCAAAGTTCAATACCATTATTGGTGGTAGAGGCAAATGTGGACAATGCATGTGTACAATCTCTTGTCCTGTAGCACATAATATTCATGCATCCATAAATACCATTTAAAAATTTCTAATTAATATTATTAAATGTATGTAATAGATTTTTATGAATTGTAAAAATATTATCCAATATTTAAGCAATTTATTACAGTGTAGAAATTTTTTTTCAAATTGTAAAATTTATACAAATAGGATTTTTGAAAAAAAAAATCAAAAAAGGGAAGTTTAGGGGGGGGGGGGCACGACTTCAATAGGTGAAGTCGTGTACCCCCTACAAGACTTCAACCATTGAAGTCGTGTAGGGGGTACACGACTTCACCTATTGAAGTCGTCCCCCCCCCCCCATAACTTCCCTTTTTTGATTTTTTTTTCAAAAATCCTATTTGTATAATTTATGTATTTGAAATTTAAATAATTTATAAACTATATTATTATTATAAATTTAAATTCTACGTTATTTATTTGTTAACAACAATTAAACAAATTATTTTCTGAATCACTACTTAAAAAAGGAGTGGAGAAAAGATTATACGAGAGGACACTTCAAATCACTTTATACGGAATGAAAAAAATGTAATACTATATGTACCTTATAATTGCATGGAAGTCTATGTATATATATGACAGTGCTATAGTCACAGTGTTATATTCATAGTGCTATATTATTGTTTAGTACTTCCTATTTTAGACCGTAACACCCACTATATTCATGAATCTATTATACGCTCTATAAGAACTCCATCTTCACATCCAAACTGCACGTCCAAGAGCTCTCCTACTAATCCAATCTTACAAACTCTTCCCAACATTTATTCAAATATGGCATCATGGAACTTACCAACATCTTCATCATCGCAGTTGATCGATGAACAACCTTTAATATTGGATAACGTTGATGACTTCAGCACCCATGATGAATTAGACAACATACTCGAAGATGACAACAACGATGACGACCACATCACACAATCATCTCCACATCTCGTTCCAAAGTTGAATCAAGGTATGCAGTTCCAGTCAAAGGAGGAAACTATTCTTGCAATCAAACATTATCACATAACGAACGGTTACAAATACACCGTCGTTGAGTCCAAACCCAACATTTATGTTATTCGTTGTCTGGAATATCACAATGGTTGTCAATGGCGTCTGAGGGTAGCTTATAGCAAAGTCCGTAAATATTGGGAAATCAAAAATATAGACGGACAACATTCGTGTTTCTCAACAATACTATCTCAAGATCATACAAATCTTGATAGTACTCACATTGCCACGATCATATCGAATTCAATCCGGACAAACCCATCCATTCCAATCAAGAGTTTGATTGCAGATATTAAGGGTCGATTCAGATATTTTGTGTCGTACAGAAAAGCTTGGATCGCTAAACAGAAGGCTCTTGCTACGGAGTTTGGAGACTGGGAGGACTCTTATAACCACATGCCGAGGTGGTTGCATGCCGTCAAGGAAGCAAACCAGGTACAATTTTACAATGCACTAATTCTCCGGTGCATATTGATGGACAAACCGACAATAATTGTTATATTATGGAAAGAGTTTTCTGGTCTTTCGGTCCTTGCATAGAAGGATTCAAATACTGTAAACTCATTCTCCAAGTTGATGGTACATTTCTAACGGGTCAATATCATGGAACTTTGCTAACCACCATAGGTCAAGATGGCAATAGAAATATTTTCCCACTGGCCTTTGCCATTGTAGAAGGTGAGACAAAGGAGACCTTGATATGGTTTTTTCAACTACTTCGAGAACATGTTTGCCATCAACAAAATATTTGCATCATCACGAGGAAAGGGTATACTATCCGCCTTAAGAACAGATGAAGTTGGTTGGGAACAAGATGGTTTGAACTCTATTTATTGCATACGTCATTGTTAGTTTTTTTCTACTGATTAGGTGATGGAAATCTATTTGCTACTCTACTGCTAAAGCAAAATAAATGAACTTGTTCTTTGGTTCAACACAAAGCCGAGAATCACCTTCCCAAAGGTTACAAAATGCAAGAAGAGATTTTATAAAGGAGCAGGGAACTAAATGAAATATGCAATCAGAATTCAAGAAAAGGAATAAACATCAACCAATTCATTCATCATGAAAAACACATTACAGTTCTCTTGAAATAAAAACATTCAAAGTAAAAGAACAAACAAGTGGTGCCTGGCCCTCTCCTGGTTGTATGCTTCTCCTTCCAGTCTCCACACCAGTTTGCTTTCTCCTTCTTCAATCCATGCTGGGTGTACTCCTCTGTATATTCTCTGTGTGTAAAATCATGGAAGTGGAATAATACCAAGAGCTCTCCCAAAACAGAAGTTCCAGGGAGATCCCCCTCTCAAGGCCGTCTACCCTCCTTTCTTGTCCTCTCCTTGGCTTCAAGAAAAACATTCTACTCCTCCTCCCTAGAATCCCATGTACCAAGAGATGTTCTTCAGCAAGCATGCAGCCCCCTTCCAATCAACAAGTGGCACCTGGACTTCCAAATTCTTCTTGGACCAAACCAATACTTCTTGTGTTTGCTGCTGGCCGGTGTAGCTCTCTTCTCCATGTGTTGGTTCCCATTTCTGAAAAACCAAGCAAGGCGTGTGGAATGGATGTTAGTTTGTAACTTCAATTGTTGTGCAACTCTCTGGAAAACACATTCCAAACCAAGAAGTATGGTGGCTCCCACTTCTATTAGCATTTGTTGACTTGCCAATGGTTGTAAAACATGTGGAATGTGTGGTCCCTTGATTATTTTAAGTTTTGCCAAACCATCCTCTCAGCAAAAACCGTGGAAGCTCTTGTAATATTGTGGCCCCCTTTTTCTACTTTGTTGTCTCCCATTAAGAGAAACAAGTCTCCCATTTTGTGTGAAATTGTCGTGAGTGTTGGTTGTTCACGTGGCCCCCTCTTTCATTTTTTTCATTTCAATTCTATGTGCTTTGGTGTTTGCCAAGAAAACCGAGACTTGCCTTCCAATGTGGCCCCTCCATTATGCTTCATCATTTGGCAAAGAATGAATAGGCATTTAGCATGAATTGGCCGTGAGTTTTTATTTTGTTGCAATGACACTACAAAAATCAACACCACATTACAAAATATAAACTTAAAATAAAACTTTGCAAAATAGAATTTCCAATGGGTCCTAGGCCGTGTGGTGTATGTTGCCAAGTCAATTTTGCTTCTACAAATTCAAGAAAAAATATTTCATAACAGATCAACACACAGATTAAATCACTGCAGTGCAGCTTATTTCAAACAAAGTGTGAATGTTTTTCCAAATGTCCCAATTTATATTTCCAAAATTTTCCCTGCAATTACTAATGCAAATAATTAGCTCAGATAATTCAAATTAATTAAAATAAGAATTTCTGATCGAATTAAGCACAATTAGCAAATACGGAAAAATATCGGACATTTAAACATAGTTCCCTGATTAATTTTAGAACAATAAGCTAAGTGAAGTGAACAAAATAGTGACTCATCAGTCATCTAGCATCCAACTTCAACAACAAATTCAAAAATCACGACCTCAAAAAACAATTCATCAATTTAGGTACTACTACAAAAATTCTTCTAACACTTATACTTTTATAATTTTGTTAACATTATTCTTTAATTTATTTATTTATTTATTACCTCATTACAGCTTACAAGGTCAAGCAACCAACTGTCACGGCAAAACTTGTTGCATTGAGAAACCAATACCCACAACAAGTTCAATGGATAGATAAAATTCCATTACAAAAATGGTCTCAGGCTTTTGATGGAGTGCACCAACTCCATTTTAAAGGGAGCACGTTCATTACCAATATATGCTCTCATCAGAACAACATTTGAGAGGACACAATCATGGTTTGTTGAACGCAGATTAAAGGCAAACTGTATGCTACAAGCAGGACACCAATATCCTGAACAAATCGCCGACATCATTAGGAAAAATCAACAACAAACCGCATTTTGTCATGTTCATCGCTACAACCGTGAAAATTCTGAATTTGATGTTCAAGAAATTTCAACACCTCACCACTACCGCCCTGTTCCACTTTCCTACAAGGTCAGCCTAAATGAATGGTGGTGTGATTGTGGACACTTCCAGGCTACTCGCCTTCCATGTCATCATGTCATTGCTGTTTGTGCATTTTCGCATATCCCACTAACCCAAGTAATCGATCCAGCGTACAGTCTTAACAACATTTTCAAGGCATACGAAACACAATTTCACCCAATCCAAAATCAAGATTATTGGCCTCTGTATACAGGTCCAAACTTCACACCAGATCCTAAAATGCGACGCAAGGCATTCGAAAGACCATCTACAAATGGGCTTCATAATGAAATGGATCAATCCAATCCAGATAAGCCAAAAAAATGCTCTTACTACCACAACGAAGGTCATCATAGGGGAAATTGTCCTTTTCGCCATTAATTATTTCTTAATCTTACCCAATTGTAATCAAATCCATGACTGATATATTACTATTAATATTTCTTATTAATATTTATTTTCTCTTTTCCTATAACACAACCAATACATAACATATGTCAAATGCAAAATCATTTTCATAAACCAATCAAAAACACACTGGTAATCGATTACACAAACCCTGTAATCGATTACCAGAGTGCTTCTTGCTACACAACCAACCTGGTAATCAATTACCAAAATGGCGTAATCGATTACCACGTTTTCTGCCTACACATTTCCAGTCTGCAGGGGCACGATTTCAACACTCATGTAATCAATTACCAAATCAATGTAATCGATTACAGGACCCAGAAGTCGTTTTTGGGATGCACGACTTCGACGCTGTAGCTATGCACAGTGTGATGTCGTGTAGGGGGGACACGACTTCTTCCTTTGAAGTTGTTTCGGCCCCCCGACTTCACTTTCGGTCAAATTTTGCCCATTTTGGTAATAAATAGGACATTTTTGCCTATTTTGGTGCAAAAACCTAATATTATGCCTTCATATGACAGGTGATACAGCTGTCGCGGCCGATCAAATTTGATGTGCAATTAAGAATGCAGTACAGTGCTAGGAATTGACTCCTAGGTCGTTTCTCAGGGACCAAATGTCGTTCAGTCTTTTGTCAACACGTAATGGGGGGGTTTTGAAAATTGTTTTGGTTGCGGATGAAATTTAAAAGCGTTGAAATAAAATTAAAATAGTAAAACGAAATTAAAAAAAAATGAAATTGCTACAGTGAAAATGAAAATACAGTAACGTAAAACAGTAAAAATAAATCTGGACCAAAAAATTAAATACAGAAAACGAAAATACAGTAAATAATAATTATAGAAAACAGTAGAAACAGAAAATAAATTACAATAGTAAATAATTACAGCAAAACAGTAAATACAGGAACAGAAAAAATTCAAATATGAAAACAGAATTAAAATTACAGCAGCAAAATACAACAAACAAAAATACAGAAAATCATTTCAACATATGATATAAAATATTTTAAGACAAGAAATAAAATTAAAATGTGTCTACCATTAACCATGAACCATTTTACTAGAAGAAAATAATTTAAATGAATGCCTTTAAAGCTTGAAATGAAAGACGTTACACTCCTCCTAGATTGGCTTAGTTTTCCACTTGAAATACAATTAAAGAAGACCTTTAAAACTAACAAAACAAGGACGTGCAGCAGCTATAAATTGGCATATGTTTCCATGTGAAATGAATTAAAATAAGGCCTTGGAACTAATACATAAAAACGTGGCAGCAGCACTTGAATTGGTTAAATCCACCTATTTACCAAGAGCAATTGAAAGCTATTAAAATGAAAGCAATTAACGTGCAACCATTACTCCATTATAGTCATGTCTAATTCCAAATAGAATAAGAAATGCAAGAAAGGGGTCGTGGGCCACTTCTTCTCAATCACATGAAAGAAAGCACTTGGTTTAAGAATTCTGAAAAGTTGTTTCCATTCACGTAAATTCCTCCTCCAAAAGATGCTCTTTGAAAGCTTTTGTCTTCTTCTCCAAAGCACTCTTCACACGGCTCACCCTCCTTACTTTCCATCTAAAATCAATCACTACTTCTTATAATAATAACAATAACAATCCTATTCTAACAAACCAAACTCGGTGCTGCATAAATGATTCACGTTTCCCTTCATTTTAATCAAAACAAAACAAGATGGAAAGGTGCAAAGGTGCTGCTCCATGGACTCAACACTACACGGCATTATATAAAAGAAAGGCAAAGATAACATAGCATTTAGAAAAAACAAGTAGGACCCTACTACTTTCTTCAAAGCTAAATAAAATTGTATATGCTGGCTGAATTCATATCCACATCACCATGCAAACAATTACTTGGCCATGTTCAAATGAATAAAAAGATGCAAGACCGTGGACACTTGCACTTTTTCTGCAGAATTTAATGCACACACCCTTTCTATAAGCTAATGACCGTCCACTTTGCTGCATCCATTCCAGTTGCACTCTCCTTTCCTCCTTCTTCAACTACGTTCCCTTCTCATCAAAAATCACTTCTCCCCTTTGTAACAAATCCTTCTCTTCCTCTCTACTCTTTAGCAAGCAAATAAGTGTGTGTGGTTTACTCTTCCATACA
Source organism: Vigna nakashimae (assembly GCA_034642375.1). Classification (NCBI taxonomy): domain Eukaryota; kingdom Viridiplantae; phylum Streptophyta; class Magnoliopsida; order Fabales; family Fabaceae; genus Vigna; species Vigna nakashimae. The sequence continues at coordinate 38,920,655 of CM067762.1, read as the reverse complement.
GCAGAAACAAATCAGCATCTACAAGGTTTCACTGGCCTCTCCTCTTCTCTTTACCGTGAACTCCCATCTCATATTAAACAACTTTCTTTTTGTGGTTTTTTATGTTGAATAGGTGACGGCAGTTCCTTTCTACTCTACTATGAAAGCAAAACAAATGAACATGATATTTGGTTCTACACAAAGCCATGAATCATCTTTTCAAAGGTTACAAGATGCTAAGAGATTGTATGAAAATGCAGAAAACCAAAATGGAAGATGCAATTACAATTCAAGAAAGAAAATAAACATAAGCTATTCATTCATCATGAACATGTTTCCAGTTCTCAAGGAAAAGCATTCAAAGTACAAAGAAGCAAAGCAAAGTAAAGGAAACAAACTAGCTGCCTCTTGGTCTTGTGTCTTCTTCCAGTAGTGTTTCAAGAATCAAATACAGTTTTGCTTCCCTCTTCTAGCTCTCTGGACGTATCATCTCACACCAGCACCTTCTCTTTCTTCATGAAGCCATGATCTCTGTAATACTCTTGCTATACTCCACGGGAAAAGAGAAAAGATAGGATGCCCCCCAAATTGCCGAGAGGAAGGAGGTTTTAAGAGACCCCAAAAATCAGCATGTGTGTTGTCTCTTTGTGCCATAGAGTAGCGACTGATCCACCACCTAGTAGTTAGCCTTTTTCATTTTTCTTCAATTAATCCCCTGTGCTTGGATTTAGCTCTCCAATTGGTGTTTCACGGGATGACTTTGTTCTTGGATTTAGCTCATTCTACCTTTTCTCAATTGTATGTTGAATTTTCCAAAGGTGGTATGTGTATGGCCGAGACTTTCAAGTATGGTCACTTCCCTCATTCCCTCATTTAATTTGTAATGTGAATTGTATACATAAGACAATGCTATTCTTTTCCAAAACAATTCATAAAACAGTGGGCTGCACTTGGAACTTGGTGGTCTCTTCTCTTTCATTCCAACTTAGGCTAAATGTTTTGCAAAATTCTTCATTTGAATCCAAAGAGTTGCCGTGAGGTGTAATGATGCCAAGCCTATTTTGCTTTTACAAACTCAAGAAAAATATTTCATTATACGGATCAATACACAGATTAATTCAATGCAGTACGGCTTCGACTAGATAACACAGTGTGTAAATAAATATTCTTCCTAATGTTCTAAAATATTTACAGAATTTTCCCTGCATTCACTAATGTAAATAATTATTCTCAGATAATTCAAATTAAGTAAAATAAGAATTTCTGATCAAATTAAGCACAATCAGTAAAAACGGGAAAATACTGGACAATTAAGCACAACTCCCTGATTAATTTTAGTACAGTAAACTAAGTGAAGTGAAGAAAATAATGATTCATCAAAATAGACCACACTTAGTCGTTTGCACTCCTGGGCAAACTTAAGACACAAAACCAGGGAGCAGTTCAAACATTAGAAAAGTGACACAGACTTGACAGACAACACAAACTCCAAAACAGAAACACACTTTCACAATTCCCACAAAATCTGGACAGTAAAAGGTACAGGCAGAATCCTACACAAAATCAATGAAAGCAAATACCCAAAGAATCATCCAAACAGTTCAGTACAAGGAAAACAATCAATCAGTTCAAGAGATGAATCGACAGCAACAGAGCCTCACAGATGTACACAATCAGTGTTTCTCTCAAGTGTTTAAGGTAAATCAATGTCACTCAATGAACTCAAGAAAGCAAACACAAATAGGCTTGGCAAGCCTCTAATATCAACACTCAAACAGATACGCATGTTCAAATCAAAAGGTCTTTTTATGGTCATAATGGGGTCAAGGACAAGGGAGGATATATCTGGATGAAAAGCTATAAACCATAAGGGATAGATGAGCAATGGGGAACAAGTATAAACACATTCAAACTCACCTACAGCCTCTAATTCCATCCTCTAGTTAACTCCATTATTCACCGTTGTTCACAATTTTTTTCTGTTTTTCTGATTTTTTTTTTTTCATCATTTTTTTTTCTTCATCCTGTCTTTTTTCTTTACTCTGTTCAACACACAATTTCAAGAGACAAGATGCACCACATATTTACAAACAGAAACAAGATATGAAGAGAACTCACTAATTCATCTGAAATTCCCAGGAGACCACACTTATTCCCAAAACAATTCCAAAGCTACAAAATTCCCTAAGGTTCAGGTAATAATGGTTTTTCACTTAGGGCTAGTGTATGAGCTTCAAAACAAAGAAATGGGGAAAAACATAGGCTCAAAAGGGTATCAATGGATCAAAACAGGGTAGGCTTATCTGGCTTAGAGGCTCAACAACAAAATGCCTTTATCCCTTTCAAACATGCGTATTAGTCAAGAATCAATTCAAAGAGTGAAGCCAAGACATATGTGCAAGCAATCAAGGCATATATCACACACAAGAAAGATCATCAAATGGCTCAAATCTCACACAGGTAATATGGTCACCATCAATTCAACTCTCAAATATCATGATTATCTCCCAAGCAAAGTAAAGCAAGGAATTCAACAGTTTAGAGTATCAATGAAGTGCAGGAAAACTGACAACCTAATCATAGTCCAGAATTCACGAAAATCATGCAAAACTGTACATAAGACACCACAAAATACACAAAAACGAAACATAAACAAAGAAACAACCTCCCCTAATAGACCACACTTAAACGACACAATGTCCTCAGTGTGTCACATTCAGCAGATCAAAACAATCAGAATAGTCATCAGATATCGACAAAGTGCAACAAAAGTGAGGAGGGAAGGAGAGAAGAAACTCCCTGAGTCAGGTGGGAGGGTAGGTGGGGTAGACCAAAGACGTCTCCTCCACCACTGCATCCAACAGAGAAGGATTGCTGAGGAAGGGCTTCAGTCTATGCCCGTTCACCTTGAAGCTTTTAGCTGCAGATGGACCCTGGATTTCTACTGCACCATAAGGATAAACATTAGTCACAACAAAGGGTCCAGTCCACTTTGATCTCAACTTACCACCCATGAGGCCGAGTCTAGAGTTATACAATAAAACCTGTTGGCCAACCTCGAAGTCCTTTCTAACAATGGAGTTATCATGGAACCTCTTGGTTCTTTCCTTGTAGAACTTCGAATTCTCATATGCTTCCAATCGGATTTCATCCAGTTCATTCAGTTGCAACTTCCTTTCCTCTCCAGCTTGGTCCATGGAGAAGTTGCATGTCTTCACAGCCCAATATGCCCGATGCTCAATTTCAACTGGTAGATGACATGCCTTTCCGAAGACAACCCTGTACGGAGACATCCCAATCGGTGCTTTGTATGCAGTCCTGTGGGCCCAAAGAGCATCGTCCAATCTACTACTCCAATCTTTCCTGTTGGGCTGGACAATCTTTTCCAAAATCCTCTTAATCTCCCTGTTGGAGATCTCAGCCTGCCCATTTGTTTGGGGGTGGTAAGGTGTAGAAACTCTGTGCGTCACCCCATATTTCTTGAGTAAAGCTTGCATGGATCTGTTGCAAAAATGGGTTCCCTGATCACTAACAATTGCTTTAGGTACTCCAAACCTGCAAAAGAGGTGAGATCTAACAAAATCCACAACAACCCGAGCATCATTAGTTCTGGTGGCTTTAGCTTCCACCCATTTTGAAACATAATCCACAGCAAGGAGAATATAGGAAAAACCAAAAGAAACAGGAAAAGGACCCATGAAATCTATACCCCAGACATCAAACACCTCACAGAATAGCATAGGTTGTTGAGGCATCTCTTGTCTCTGTGAAATTTGTCCTCCTGCTTTCTGACAAGGCTCACAAGTGCTACAAATCTTCTCCGCATCCTTGAAGATGGAAGGCCAATAGAACCCACAATCAAGCACCCTACGAGCTGTTCTTTGTATCCCCAGATGACCACCAGGTGAGGAGGCATGACAAAACTGCAGGACCGAGTCAATCTCATGGTCTGGAATGCATCTCCTAGTAACCTGGTCACTGCACAACTTCCACAGATATGGGTCATCCCAAACATAATACTTAGCATCACTCTTAATTTTAGCAATCTGAGCACGTGATGCTAAGGGAGGAAAAATAGAAGCAACCAAATAATTTACAATGTGTGCAAACCAAGGAGTCGGGTGAGAAGAAGAAATCATCAACAAACTCTCATCAGGAAAGTCATCCTGGATGGGCAGCACATCAACTTCATTCCCAGCTCTCTCAATCCTGCTAAGGTGGTCCGCAACTAGATTCTGTGCTCCACTCCGGTCCTTAATCTGCAAGTCAAACTCCTGGAGCAGTAGCATCCATCTGATCAATCTAGGCTTTGACTCAGCCTTTTTCAACAGAAACTTAAGAGCTGCATGGTCAGTATATACAATAACAGATGATCCAAGCAAATATGACCTAAACTTATCAAGAGCAAAAACAATTGCCAACAATTCTTTTTCAGTGGTGGTATAGTTTGCTTGGGCAGCATCCAAAGTGCGTGATGCATAGTAAATCACTCTTGGCAGCTTGTCAATTTTCTGTGTCAAGACAGCCCCCAATGCATAGTTAGATGCATCACACATGAGCTCAAATGGGGCTGTCCAATCCGGTGCCTGAATGATAGGGGTGGTAGTCAAAGCTTCCTTGAGGCAATCAAAAGCCTGCTTGCATTTTTCATCACAAACAAAGTCAACATCCTTCTGCAGTAGTCTGGACAAGGGAAGCGCCTTCTTGCTGAAATCTTTGATGAAGCGCCTGTAGAAACCTGCATGTCCAAGGAAAGATCGCACCTCTCGCACGCAAGAGGGGTAAGGCAACTGTGAAATCACAGATATCTTAGCAGGATCTACCTCTATTCCCTTTTCAGAAATGATATGCCCTAAAACCAAACCTTGTTCAACCATAAAGTGACATTTCTCAAAATTGAGAACAAGGTTTGTTTCTATGCATCTTTTCAAGACTTTTTCCAAACTGTCTAAACATACATCAAAAGAAGATCCATACACAGTAAAATCATCCATAAACACCTCTATACAACTCTCAAGAAAGTCACTAAAAATGCTAAGCATGCACCGTTGAAAGGTACCAGGAGCGTTGCATAGACCAAAGGGCATCCTCCGATAGGCAAAAGTGCCAAAGGGGCAGGTGAATGTGGTTTTCTCTTGATCCTCAGGAGCAATATTGATCTGAAAATATCCAGAAAAACCATCAAGAAAACAATAATGAGATTTACCTGCCAGGCGCTCCAGCATCTGATCAATGAATGGCAGGGGAAAATGATCTTTCCTGGTTGCTTGGTTGAGCCTCCTATAGTCAATGCAGACTCTCCAGCTGTTCTGCACTCTAGTTGGGATAAGCTCATCCCTCTCATTCTTCACCACAGTGAGGCCAGTTTTCTTGGGTATGACATGGATGGGGCTCACCCACTGACTGTCTGAAATAGGATAGATGATTCCTGCTTGCAAAAGCTTGGTCACCTCCTTCTTGATGACTTCCATGATCACGGGGTTTTGCCTTCTTTGTGGCTGTCTCACTGGCTTTGCCCCTTCTTCCAAAAGAATTCTATGCATGCATGTGGATGGACTAATACCAGGTATGTCAGCCAAACTCCAACCAATGGCCTTCTTGTTGTTCCTCAGTATACCAAGCAACTTCTCCTCTTGAACAGAATCAAGGGAGGTAGAAATGATCACCGGTTTCTTTTCATCATCCTCCAAGTACACGTACTTGAGGTTATCTGGTAGCTGTTTCAGCTCAAGAGTGGGTGCCTGCAAGTCAGATTCAAGTGTACTTCCTGCAACATTGTTAATGCATTCTGACTCTAAAGAGTGTACAGGTAAAGGCAGATCACTTATCTCATCACAATCCAAATCAATGTCCATCTCAGATATGTCAACAACATCATCAATATCATTCATAGCATCAATATCCTGGACATCACAATCCTCATCAAAATCCACAACATTATCAACATCATTCTCAAAACCTGATTCGAATCTAGATTCAATACATGAATGCAAAGAAGATAGAAAAGAATGCTTCTTCTCATGCACAGAATTAAAGTTGTCAACAACAAATTCATCAATAATGTCATCCAATGTATCAATCCTAAACAGAGAATGGTCCTCAGCTGGAAATTTCATTGCATCAAAGATATTAAAATGAACAACAATATCAGCAAATTCCATAGACAAAGTTCCAGCATACACATCAATCTTAGTTCGGGCAGTTTTCAAGAATGGCCTGCCTAAAATAATGGGAGCGGATCCATGAGAGAATCCCTCCTCCATTTCCAAAACATAAAAATCAGCAGGAAAAATCAATTCACCAACCCTTACCAAGACATCTTCTATGAAACCTGTTGGGTGAGTAACACTCCTATTAGCCAACTGAATGACCACACCCGTGGTTTGCAAAGGACCAAGAGATAAAGATTCATATATAGACAAAGGCATGACATTAACAGAAGCACCCAAATCAAGCATGGCATTCTCAAATTTATTATTTCCAATTACACAAGGAATGCAAAATATACCTGGATCTTTGCACTTTTCAGGAATGTGCGGGACCGACTTACCAATAAGTGCAGATACATTTCTTCCCATGCTAATCCTTTCATTTCCCTTCATCTTCCTCTTGTGTGTGCACAGCTCCTTCAAGAATTTTGCATACTTTGGTATCTGCTTGATTGCATCAAGTAGAGGTATGTTCACCTCCACCTTCCGGAAGGTCTCCAGAATTTCTTTATCTACCTCTTCCATCTTTTTGCTAGGAAGTGCTCGTGAAGGGAATGGAAGAGGGATAGGTCGGTCAATCAATGGAGATGGTGTGGCAGCAGTAGTGGTGGTTAAGGGAGGAGATCCTCCTGAAGAAGAACCACCGACTGGAGAAGAAGATTCACCTGCCTCAAATGTCCTGCTTGGACCAGCTTGGTCCTCCTTTTTGTGAGAAGTAGCAGGCACGGGTGTCGGTATAGAGGCGGGCTCTGAAGGTACAACAATCTGCTTCCCTGATCTGAGGGTTATGGCACTCACATTTCTTGGATTCTGCACAGTCTGCGATGGTAACTTACTAGAATTTTGAGACTGCGCCTGGTTTATCTGAGTGGCCATCTGACCTATCTGGTTAGTGAGGCTCTGTATGGACGCTCTAGTCTCCTGCTGAAATTGCATGTTGTCTTTCTGAAACTGCATGTTATCTTTCTGAAACTGCAGGTTTTGCACAGTCATCTGTCTCACTAACTCTTCCAATGAAGGTTCAGACGAAGTGGAAGGTTGGGCAGCTGGTTGGGCAGGTGCCTCTTGCTGTTGCTGTTGTTGTTGCCTTTGGTGTTGTTGCATGGGTGGAGGCACATATCTGTTAGGTGTTCCAGCATTCTGAAAAGGTGGCGCCTGCTGCTGTTGCTGTGGCGCATTGTTCCATCTAAGATTGGGGTGATTCCTCCACCCTGGGTTGTACCTGTTGCTGGACAAGTCATGATTTTGCTGTTGTGGCTGCCTGTTGTTGTAGATGTTTGTAGTATAAGCCTGAGGCACATCAGAGGCAGCAGGATGTTGCAAAGAAGGACATGCATCTGTGTAGTGGTCACTGGAAGGACAAATAGCACATAGTCGTGCAACAGATGCAGATTGAGATGTCGATCTCTGGTTGGTAGTCAACTGTGTCACCATCTTCGCAAGAGAGTTAATCTGGCCTTCTAACTTGCTTTCAACAGCTGATAAAGACTGGGCAATATCTTGTACGCCCTTCACCACAATGGCATCATTCCTGTTGCTAAACTGCTGGGAGTTGGAGGCCATCTTCTCAATCAATGGTCTGGCCTCAGCAGGTGTGATGTCTCCAAGAGCTCCACCACAGGCAGCATCGATCATACCTCGATCCATGTTGTTCAAACCCTCGTAGAAATACTGAATAAGGAGTTGTTCAGGTATCTGATGGTGGGGGCAGCTAGCACAAAGTGTCTTGAATCTCTCCCAATATTCGTACAGGTTCTCTCCACTAAGCTGTCTAATCCCAGTTATGTCTTTCCTGATAGCTGTGGTCCGGGATGCTGGGAAAAATTTCTCCAAGAACAGCCTCTTCAGATCATCCCAGCTAGCAATGGATCTCGGCGCTAAACTATACAACCAATCCTTAGCAACATTTTCCAATGAATGAGGGAATGCCTTCAAGAAGACGTGCTCTTCAGGAACATCGTGCGGTTTCATACTGGAACAAACAACCAGGAATTCCTTCAAATGCTTATGTGGACTCGCACCTGCAAGACCATGAAACTTGGGCAACAAATGGATCAGTCCAGTCTTGAGAACATACGGAACGTCCTCATCAGGATATTGGATGCACAAGCTTTCAATATCGAAATCAGGTGCAGCCATCTCCCTAAAAGTCCTCTCGCGAGGTGGAGGTTGTGCCATATTGTTCTCAGTGTGAAAAACAACAGAATCAGAATCAAGTACAGATGCAGTAGATGCAGTATGCACAGAATACTCAACAGTAGGATGCACAATATCTAATGGAACAGGTTCAAAAACAGACTCTAAAGACAAATTCCTAGAATGCCTAATTAAGCTATGAAAAGTCCTATCAATCTCAGGATCAAAGGGTGGTATGAATCCAGGATTTCCTCTAGTCATGCACTAAATCACGACACCCTGTAATCAAGAAACAATAGCACAGAAAATTCAAACCACAGAAATAAACACAAGGTAGCAAAACAACACTATCACAAACACATACACAAATCACACAACACAGACACAAGACTCAAAACTGAACCGTTGGTCCCCGGCAACGGCGCCAAAATTTGATACAGCTGTCGCGGCCGATCAAATTTGATGTGCAATTAAGAATGCAGTACAGTGCTAGGAATTGACTCCTAGGTCGTTTCTCAGGGACCAAATGTCGTTCAGTCTTTTGTCAACACGTAATGGGGGGGTTTTGAAAATTGTTTTGGTTGCGGATGAAATTTAAAAGCGTTGAAATAAAATTAAAATAGTAAAACGAAATTAAAAAAAAATGAAATTGCTACAGTGAAAATGAAAATACAGTAACGTAAAACAGTAAAAATAAATCTGGACCAAAAAATTAAATACAGAAAACGAAAATACAGTAAATAATAATTATAGAAAACAGTAGAAACAGAAAATAAATTACAATAGTAAATAATTACAGCAAAACAGTAAATACAGGAACAGAAAAAATTCAAATATGAAAACAGAATTAAAATTACAGCAGCAAAATACAACAAACAAAAATACAGAAAATCATTTCAACATATGATATAAAATATTTTAAGACAAGAAATAAAATTAAAATGTGTCTACCATTAACCATGAACCATTTTACTAGAAGAAAATAATTTAAATGAATGCCTTTAAAGCTTGAAATGAAAGACGTTACACTCCTCCTAGATTGGCTTAGTTTTCCACTTGAAATACAATTAAAGAAGACCTTTAAAACTAACAAAACAAGGACGTGCAGCAGCTATAAATTGGCATATGTTTCCATGTGAAATGAATTAAAATAAGGCCTTGGAACTAATACATAAAAACGTGGCAGCAGCACTTGAATTGGTTAAATCCACCTATTTACCAAGAGCAATTGAAAGCTATTAAAATGAAAGCAATTAACGTGCAACCATTACTCCATTATAGTCATGTCTAATTCCAAATAGAATAAGAAATGCAAGAAAGGGGTCGTGGGCCACTTCTTCTCAATCACATGAAAGAAAGCACTTGGTTTAAGAATTCTGAAAAGTTGTTTCCATTCACGTAAATTCCTCCTCCAAAAGATGCTCTTTGAAAGCTTTTGTCTTCTTCTCCAAAGCACTCTTCACACGGCTCACCCTCCTTACTTTCCATCTAAAATCAATCACTACTTCTTATAATAATAACAATAACAATCCTATTCTAACAAACCAAACTCGGTGCTGCATAAATGATTCACGTTTCCCTTCATTTTAATCAAAACAAAACAAGATGGAAAGGTGCAAAGGTGCTGCTCCATGGACTCAACACTACACGGCATTATATAAAAGAAAGGCAAAGATAACATAGCATTTAGAAAAAACAAGTAGGACCCTACTACTTTCTTCAAAGCTAAATAAAATTGTATATGCTGGCTGAATTCATATCCACATCACCATGCAAACAATTACTTGGCCATGTTCAAATGAATAAAAAGATGCAAGACCGTGGACACTTGCACTTTTTCTGCAGAATTTAATGCACACACCCTTTCTATAAGCTAATGACCGTCCACTTTGCTGCATCCATTCCAGTTGCACTCTCCTTTCCTCCTTCTTCAACTACGTTCCCTTCTCATCAAAAATCACTTCTCCCCTTTGTAACAAATCCTTCTCTTCCTCTCTACTCTTTAGCAAGCAAATAAGTGTGTGTGGTTTACTCTTCCATACAGCAGAAACAAATCAGCATCTACAAGGTTTCACTGGCCTCTCCTCTTCTCTTTACCGTGAACTCCCATCTCATATTAAACAACTTTCTTTTTGTGGTTTTTTATGTTGAATAGGTGACGGCAGTTCCTTTCTACTCTACTATGAAAGCAAAACAAATGAACATGATATTTGGTTCTACACAAAGCCATGAATCATCTTTTCAAAGGTTACAAGATGCTAAGAGATTGTATGAAAATGCAGAAAACCAAAATGGAAGATGCAATTACAATTCAAGAAAGAAAATAAACATAAGCTATTCATTCATCATGAACATGTTTCCAGTTCTCAAGGAAAAGCATTCAAAGTACAAAGAAGCAAAGCAAAGTAAAGGAAACAAACTAGCTGCCTCTTGGTCTTGTGTCTTCTTCCAGTAGTGTTTCAAGAATCAAATACAGTTTTGCTTCCCTCTTCTAGCTCTCTGGACGTATCATCTCACACCAGCACCTTCTCTTTCTTCATGAAGCCATGATCTCTGTAATACTCTTGCTATACTCCACGGGAAAAGAGAAAAGATAGGATGCCCCCCAAATTGCCGAGAGGAAGGAGGTTTTAAGAGACCCCAAAAATCAGCATGTGTGTTGTCTCTTTGTGCCATAGAGTAGCGACTGATCCACCACCTAGTAGTTAGCCTTTTTCATTTTTCTTCAATTAATCCCCTGTGCTTGGATTTAGCTCTCCAATTGGTGTTTCACGGGATGACTTTGTTCTTGGATTTAGCTCATTCTACCTTTTCTCAATTGTATGTTGAATTTTCCAAAGGTGGTATGTGTATGGCCGAGACTTTCAAGTATGGTCACTTCCCTCATTCCCTCATTTAATTTGTAATGTGAATTGTATACATAAGACAATGCTATTCTTTTCCAAAACAATTCATAAAACAGTGGGCTGCACTTGGAACTTGGTGGTCTCTTCTCTTTCATTCCAACTTAGGCTAAATGTTTTGCAAAATTCTTCATTTGAATCCAAAGAGTTGCCGTGAGGTGTAATGATGCCAAGCCTATTTTGCTTTTACAAACTCAAGAAAAATATTTCATTATACGGATCAATACACAGATTAATTCAATGCAGTACGGCTTCGACTAGATAACACAGTGTGTAAATAAATATTCTTCCTAATGTTCTAAAATATTTACAGAATTTTCCCTGCATTCACTAATGTAAATAATTATTCTCAGATAATTCAAATTAAGTAAAATAAGAATTTCTGATCAAATTAAGCACAATCAGTAAAAACGGGAAAATACTGGACAATTAAGCACAACTCCCTGATTAATTTTAGTACAGTAAACTAAGTGAAGTGAAGAAAATAATGATTCATCAACAGGGTAGAAGTTGTTTACCTAATTTTGTACAATTGTGCACCAATTAATTTTGTGCTTTATGACCGTCTAGGATCTTCAGCACAAACTTCTAAACACGACATAAAAGAGCAAACTAGAGCAGTGAAACATCAGGACAGTTCAATTCCAGCACAATCTTCAGTTACTAAAGATGGTGAACTTAGGTTGCAAGCTTTGCTGTATATGGATTCTAAAGATCTAAAAAAGAAAAAGAATGCTTTAGTTTTACTTTCCTTCTTACTTTTGAACTTAGGTTGTAAGCTTTACTGTATATGGATTCTAAAGATCTAAAAAAGAAAAAAAATGCTTTAGTTTTACTTTCCTTTCAGTTCCATTCTAATGAACAATGTATTCTTATCAACACCTCCAAAAACATGGTTGCGCTCTCTTGTATGAAATCACTCTAGCATTTTAAATTTAGAAAGCTATAAGGTGTAAACGCATACAAAATTAATTTTAGAAATTACTTATGTCAATCCTAATGTCTGGTATTTCAAAGGTTATTGTTATCTTTATCCCAATGAACAGATACTTTCACTGACTTACAGAGTCATAACTACACATATATTCAAAGAAACTAGTAATGAATATATTCAAACAGTAAACTAGTAATGGAAAGGGATGTAGATCCAAGAAAGAGGCAGAAGAGGGTGTTGCAAAGATTGCTTGCATTGCCTTAAAAAAGTGTAAGTTCATTGTCCCACTTCATTGGTGCACATCCCTAATTTTGCTTCCATGCATAAGAAACACATAGGAAAGTTTGATAATCACCAAAAACTTTACCTCTACTTTGTGTATTTTGAATGACCTAAACTTAAATCATGACATCTCGTTGGATGATGGTTCTAGATCAATTATACTATTTTTGTGAAGTCCTAATATAAATTTTACAACAATTAAATTGTCAGGTTTTTTTAACAGCTTTTTGTTTATTTTGTTAAGATATTTTATTGTTGTAGAACTTGTTCCTATTATCTAGGGCGGTTCCAATAAATTAGGATCAGACTCTAACGTGTGATTAAATCGGTTTCTATGACAATATCTAATTTGCTTTTATTATTTGAATAATGAGATTCCGCTTGACAGTTTTCTCCAAACATTTCCCTTCTCTTATTTACTCTGTCACATTAACAATTGGTAGAGCTCCATAAGAGGCTTGATCCATTATGTGAGAAAGTGATTTCGTAGAGCAATTATAAATAAGATGACAACCTGAATTTGTGCAACCCGTCATTCCCAAATATGATAGTCATTATGACTTTTGAGCAATGACCATGGAGAATTTCCTTCGGAGCAAGGAGTTATGGAGTCTCATGGAGGTTGTTATACCTACACCCGTATTTGGTACATGATCGAGTGGTGAGGCTCAAAAGGGAGTTGTGAAGGCACCCAAACTCAATGACTTCAGAGTAAAAAAATTTCTCTTTCAATCCATTGATGGCATATATTGGAGACTATCACTAGTACAAATTTTCCTTTTAAACTCATACTATATACCCCATTTTAAACTTAACCGCTGCCTATCACAAGACAGTGACAGTTTCATAATAAACCGGACCTTATAGGCCTCGGTTGTATGTGAAACCGGTGCATAACACAGATATGACCTCGGTTGCATGTAGAACTGAAGCCGAAATAGTGTCTAAAAAATGATAACTTTCTGAAAAGGTGATACGAGGTCAGGCTTTTTGGCTGACAAATTTCTGAGCAGGTTCGCTTTGTCCGTCGCCGGTTTGCTTCGTCCGTCGCCGGTTCGCTTCGTCCGTTGTCACTGTCGTCCATTGCTTCTTCGGTTCTTCTTCTTCGCGTTGCTGCCGTCCATTTCTTCTTCGTTGTTCTTCTGTTTAGATCCGAAAAGGGTTCGGCCCTTATTTCTTGTTTAGATCTGAAAAGCGGTGTTCATCATTCTTCCCTGTTTAGATCTGCGCACAATGGGACGAGATTATCTTCTCACAGAGAGACCCAACTTTGGGGCAGCACCACCAGCGGTCTCGCGCAAGCCAAAGACGGAGGCACGGCAACGACGCGACAACGGTGCAGCGAAGGCGCAAGGGCGTAGTGGTCGTTCCTTTTCTTGCGGCGGGCGCAGTGGTTGTTCCGATTCGTCTAGGGTTCCGATTTCAATTTTTGGATTTTTGATTGGAGTTTCTACTTGAGTTTTTGATTGGAGTTTCAATTTTTGGATTTTTGATTGGAGTTTTTGAGTGGCGGCAGAGCTGAAGAAAATACTGGAACAGACAATGTGGAATTCCTTCAAATGCTTATGTGGACTCTCACCTGCAAGACCACGAAACTTGGGCAACAAATGGATCAGTCCAGTCTTGAGAACAAATGGAACGTTCTCACTGATAACAGTTGAAAAACTGTTATTTTCATGCTTAAAAGTGATACTAAAAGCAACCTTTAGACTTAAAAACTAGCTTGAAATCATGCTTTTATCTATATTTTCATAAATATGAGAGTTGGACAGGTTTATGCTTGATTTAAGTGTTTTTTAGCAGGTTTTAAGGTGAATTTGGTGAAAGAAGTGAAGAAGGAGAGAGATGACATTAGAAAAGACAAGAAAGAGTGCAAAAAGAGAAGTCGAAGGCACCGCTCAGCGGCATTTTACCGTTGAGCGGCACTCAGGAGGTTGCGGGAGTCACGCTGAGGGGCAAACTGGCCGCTGAGGGGAAGAAAAGGACGCGCAATCACCGCTGAGCGGTATTTACCGCTGAGCGGCACTTTTTGGGCTTGGGCTTTTGTAATCTTTTGTAACTCTAGAATAGTATTTAAGGGCTTGCACGTCCCTAGGATTAGTATCTTTGGCAGAAACGAGGCAAACACTCTCTCTTCTCACCCCTTTGAAGGAGGATCTTGGATGCTCAGGCTACCTCTTCACCTTTATTGGGTTTATTCTTTCATTCTTTCATTGTTATTCATCTAGGTTCACCATGAATATGGTGAACTAAACCTTGTATGTTTGTTGGGAAATCAATGTAATCTCTTGAAGCTCTCATATATGGAATCTTTGCTTACATCTTTTAATTAAGACTTATGCTTTCTTTCATCATTAGTTAGGGTTTTTCCTCTTTGCTCAATGCTTGCATAGTTTAACTCATTCCATGCATGATTATTGGTTTTGTCGATACGGGCACGTACGGGGAAGTCTAGATCCGGGGAATTTCTCCCAATATTATACTGACAATATTATATTGGTTGTCGTTAAGCTCCTGCACTCATGAACTAATCATTAGGAATGCTAGGAATTGTATGAACTCGTGATTAGGGAGAAGCCATCTAGAATGGTACATTAGAGAGTGGCATTAACAATGATGATTTGAATGTTGAATTCCTAAAATGTATGAGAGTGGATGAGATGAAATTGACCCCCAACAACATATTCATTCATATATTTCATTGAAAGTGTTTATCTTTTGTCTTTGCCATTGATCAAACTTCATGCATACATGTTTATTTTCTGTCTTGCATATTAAAACTTAAATATTTCGTTTGTAAGTCCTAGCTAATCAACAAATCACATAACTAAACTAGGCCGTGAGTCCTTTGGGAAGAACGATACTTGGTCTTACCAAGTTTATTACTTGAACGATTCGGTTATACTTGCCGATTGTGAAACAAGTTTGTGACATCATATTTTGGTGCTCATAAATTTGTCCATCACTCATCGGATATTGGATGCACAAGCTTTCAATATCGAAATCAGGTGTAGCCATCTCCCTAAAAGTCCTATCGCGAGGTGGAGGTTGTGCCATATTGTTCTCAGTGTGAAAAACAACAAAATCAGAATCAAGTACAGATGCAACAGATGCAGTAGATGCAGTATGCACAAAGTACTCAGCAGTGGGATGCACAGTATCTAATGGAATAGGCTCAAAAACAGACTCCAAAGACAAATTCCTAGAATGCCTAATTAACCTATGAAACGTCCTATCAATCTCAGGATCGAAGGGTGGTATGAATCCAGGATTTCCTTTAGTCATGCACTAAATCACGACACCCTATAATCATGAAACAATAGCACAAAAAATTCAAACCACAGAAATCAACACAAGATAGCAAAACAACACTATCAAAAACACAACAAAACACAAATCACACAATACAGACACAAGACTCAAAACTGAACCGTTGGTCCCCGGCAACGGTGCTAAAATTTGATACGGGTTGCACCGCATACAAATTTGATTGCACGAAATAATGCAGTATAGCTAGGGTTTGACTCCTAGGTCGTTTCTCAAGGACCAATTTTTGGGGTTCAGTCTTAGATCAAACACGTAGTGAGAGGGTTTTGAAAGTTTTGGTTTTATGCAGAAAGATTAAATTAAACTCAAAATTAAACACGACTGAATTGAAAATGACAAAAGTAAATTCCAAAACAATAAAACGAAATTAACACAGTAAAAATGTAATTAAAAAAGTGAAAACGAAAATAAAAAAAAACAATAAACGCGCAAAAAATGTACCACATCCTTCTAAAGAAATTAAATTTTTAAATTACAAGAAAAACATATCCTCCTTGTAACGTGACAAGTTGCTTCCATGATTTTCATTCAAATAAAAATAGAATAGGAAATTGTTTTCTTTTCTCGTCAAAAACCGTAGCCTCCCAACATCCAAGTAAATAGAATTTTCCTATCCAATTAAGCCATCTACGTGACCTTTCACTCATGGGAACCGTGCCACTTCTTCATACTTCCATTCTTCAAATGAAAGAAAAAATAAAATAAAATATTCAAAGTGGTCTTCAACTTCACGTAACCACTCCACATTCTTTAATTAAAAAAAAATTCACAAATTCTCATCCAAAAAAAAAGGTGTTCCCTTCTATTCCAAACCAATTCCCGAGCACACCAACCAGCACCTATGCATGTGCTTCGTTCTCCAAAGCATATGAATAAAACTTATTCTCTCCAAATTATAACCGTACACCTACCACATCTAATCACTTCTTCAATCTCAAACGAGAAAAACAATTCTCTTTTCTTCCAACCGTAAATCACCACTTCCACTACCTACTCCCATCAAATCAAGAAGCTCCTTGCTTAAATCAAGGACCATTCTCTTTTCTCCCATTCTTCCAGCAACCGTGACCCCACTACCATTATGCTATCTCCCTTCAATGCTTCCAACCGTAACCTCTTCACTTCTTCCTCCAAAAATACAAATTCCCACCTCTGCACCGTGCATACACTTTTCCTCTCCAAAGTTGATTTTCTTCTTCCAACATTAACCATTATTCATCAAAGAAAAAGCATACAAGGTATCTCAAGGTGCTGGACGGATAGTGGACTTCATTCTCCAATAAAACAATTGATGAGCTTTCTTCCTCCATGAGTGCCGAATGAAGAGTTACATTCAACGTTGGTTTCCAAAAAAAAAATGAAAATGCTTTCAACATATCTTAAAGTAATTCATGAGAGAAGAAAAGAAAATGAAACGCATGCATCTCCAGCTAGCTATATATTAACGTGTGTGCTTCCAAAAATCAAAAGCCAAGAACCAAAATTACACCCCACCATTGCAGCACCCCAGTAATGAAACATTTGCTTTACTTTCTAAATAAAAAATAGCTTAATGGAAGATACCATCCAGACCATGACATTCCACGGGTTCCACTAAATTAAAATGCACTTTTCATTCAATGAAATTTAAACAACCACTACTCATGCATCCATCATCAAACAACACAAAAAATATGAAATAGAATACTTGGACAGTAAAACAAAAGTGAAATGATTCAATTTGCTTCAACCTCTATCAGCAAAATACAGTGCATCCAGAAGGTGGGAGAGAGAGAGACGTGGGTTCTTTCTTTCAGGCCATGGCAGTGTCTTTCTTCTCTTCCTCCTAACTCTCCAAGAAACATTCAAAAGCAAGCTAAGAAAAATTCTCCGAAAATACAGACTGAGAGCAACTTCCCGAACTTCCCAACAATCAGAGCTTGTGTGTAGCGTCCGTCCGTTTTTTTTCTGCCGCCAACTTCCTTCACTTCTTTAAATGCTGAAAAACATCCCCTTGCCAGTCTGGAATGCAAAACGTCAAAAATGTCACTCCCCTCTTCACACCTTTCCATGTGTTGTCTCCTCTTTTTAGCTTGCATCCACTTGGAGCTCCTTGGGTCCATGAATGCATTTCTTTCTTCCAAATATTATATTGTAAGTGGTGAATAGAACCCTTGGCCGTGAGCTTTGGAGTGGAAAAAGCAGATGGACGTAAATTTCCCCAAGGCATCACTAAAACTAAATGCCAAAATGAAACCTTGAGTGGAGAATAATACTGTGAGTGATGGCCCTTTTGATTTTGGTGTGTGTGCCAACGTGAGTTGTCCATGGGCCATGCTATTATTTTCCAATCAATTTTAGACAACCGTGAACACTCCACATGATACCAATTCCATTCTCCATTCTGCAGTTTCAACCGAGAGTTATTCAAGAGTGGTAGTGCCCCATTTTTACCATTATGTTGACTTGGCAATGGTTGCAAAACCGTGTGGAATGTGGACGTGTGAGATATAAGAGTTCCAAATCAAATTTTTTCTTCTACAATTTCAAGAAAAATATTTCATTACACGGATCAATACACAGATTAATTCAATGCAGTACGGCTTCGACTAGATAACTCAGTGTGTAAATAAATATTCTTCCAAATGTCCTAAAATATTTACAGAATTTTCCCTATACTCAATAATGTAAATAATTATTCTCAGATAATTCAAATTAAGTAAAATAAGAATCTCTATTCCAGACTTAGTTTCAAAGTTAGCTCCCCTTACCTCTATTGTTCCAAAGTTAGCTCCCCTTACCTCTATTCCAGACTTAGTTTCCTCTTCTCAAACCGTTTTCCGGAAATTTCCAGAATTTCCCCTCTTCAACTAGAATTTCCTCCAACTCTCTTCTCTCACAATTTCTCTAGAATTTTGGTGCAAATCTTCAGCCTCCCCCCTTGGCTATTTATAGCCAAAAAATGTTACTATTCATTTTTACTATTCATTTTTACTATTCACTTTTACTATTGATTTTTACTATTCAAAAATTATTTTTTATTCACCATTCTTATCTATTAATTCTACGTGGAGTGTTCTCTTCCACAATTTATTTTAATATATTTTTTTTTAACTATTCACTATTCACTATTCACTATTTACTATTTACTATTTATTATTCACTATTCACTTTTCTAAAAAAAATCCTAAATAAGTTATCAAAAATTTGAAGCTCTACCTCTAGAATTACACGCTTTCTCCACCTACACAACAAGATTCTTCACCTGAATCTAGTCCAAGAAGAGTAAGATCTTTGGTAGACATATATGAAACTTGCAATATGGCCATGATTGAGCCTAACTGTTATGAAGAAGCATCAAAGCAAGAACTATAGTCAAGGCAATGGAGGGAGAAGATCAAATTGAAGATATGTTACCAAGACCAAGATTTGAACTAATGTACACAATGTTTGGAGTTACCGAATTTACATTAAGGAGAAGTATTAAAGTGTAATGCAAATTCTAGAAGAATGTAGAAACTCCTAAGATAGAAGAAAAGAAATGTAACACAAGTTCTAGAATATTGTAGAAAAGTCTAAGATAGGAAGAAACAATCAAGAATATTCTACATAGGTCAAAATCTAGAACATTCCACATAAGTTGTGACTAGCATGTTCTAGAATAATCTATGGGTCTATAAATACCCATGAACTCTACCATTTGATGTATGTAGCCAACATCTATCATTTGTATGAACCAACATCTACTACAACTAAAGACAACTACAACACTTCTTCCAACAACTACTTCTACATTCAACTATCTCTACATTTTCTCTATCCCATCAACTACTCCTTTCACAACCTTAAAATACTAACAGTGGTACCAGAGCTACGTTCGGTCATCTACTGGGCGTAGATAAAATTTTCAAGTACCTCAAACAAAACTATAACTCATTCTACTACTCCCAAATATATTCTCAACAATGGCTACTACTAATCAAACATCATCAATTCCAGTACCTATTTTCAAAGGAGAAAATTATGATTTTTGGAGTGTCAAAATGAAGACATTCTTCCGCTCTCAAGATTTATGGGATATCATAGAAGAGGGATTCACTATTCCAGAAGACACCTCTACTCTTACTGCAGCTCAAAAGAAGGAGTTGAAAGAAAACAAGCAGAAGGATTCAAGGGCTTTATTTGTTCTTCAACAAGCAGTTGATGACACAATTTTTCCAAGGATAATTGGTGCCACAAGTGCAAAACAAGCTTGGAACACAATACAAGAGGAGTTTCAAGGAAGTGACGAGGTACGCAATATTAAACTTCATTCTCTAAGACGAGAGTTTGAATTATTAAGAATGAAAGAATCAGAGACCATTAAAGACTACTATTCTAGAATAAAAGAAATAGTTAGTCAGATGAGAGCCTATGGGGAAAATATTCTTGACAAAAAGATCGTTGAGAAAATTTTAATTTCTATTCCCCAAAAGTATGATGCAATTGCAACCGCGATTGAACAAACAAAAGATTTGGCTACATTGTCAGTCAGACAACTAATGGGCTCTCTTGAAGCTTATGAACAAAGATTGAAAAGGCATGAAGAAGACTCGGTTGAAAATGCCTTTCAATCAAAACTAAAATTACGGTCTCAGAATAAAGAATATGAAGGAAACAAAAGTAGAGAAGAAATTTCTAGAAATAAAGAAAATCCTAGAAGCTTCTCTATGACTCGTCAGAAAAATATCCTCCATGTGGCATATGTAAAAAGACAAGTCACTTGGAAAAAGATTGTTGGCATCATGGAAAACCTCAATGCAAGTATTGCAAGAAGTTTGGTCACATAGAGAAGTATTGTCGTAGTAAAAATAGACATCAAGCAAACTTTGCTGAAGAAGATAATCAGGAGAAACTCTTATTCTATGCCAATCAAGAATCTCCTAGTAGAGAAGGAAGTTGGTACTTGGATAGTGGATGCAGCAATCACATGGCGAAAGATCAAAGCATCTTCAAAGACATTGATAAATTTGTCAATGTCAAAGTTCGGCTAGGAAATGGCACCACAGTGGAGTCTCGAGGCAAAGGAACTGTCATGGTGGAGACAAAGAAAGGTACTAAATTCATCAAAGACGTTTTACTAGTTCCAAATCTTAAAGAAAATCTTTTAAGTATTGGCCAAATGATGGAGAATGGATATTCTCTTCATTTTGAGAAAGATACATGCAAAATTTATGACAATAAAATGATAGAAATTGGCCAAGTAAAAATGGAGAAGAGAAATAGAAGCTTTCCTATAAGCTTCAAACCTGGAACTAATATTGCCATGAAGGTAGAAGTTGATGACTCATGGCTTTGGCATAGGAGATTTGGCCACTTCAACACACATGCCTTAAAGCTTCTATATACGAAAAACATGATGAGAGATCTTCCATGCTTGAAGGAGAATAATGAATCATGTGAAGGATGTCTCCTCGGAAAACAACATCGATTACCATTCTCGACAGACAAAACATGGAGAGCAAAAGACTTATTGGAGTTGATTCATACCGATGTTTGTGGACCGATGAGAACACCTTCACATCATAACAACAAGTATTTCATCCTCTTCATTGATGACTTCTCTAGAATGACATGGGTCTATTTCTTAAAGGCAAAGTCAGAAGTTTTTGGAGTATTCAAGATATTCAAGGCCCTTGTTGAGAAGCAAAGTGGAAAATAGCTAAAAATACTTAGAAGTGATCGTGGCAAGGAGTACACATCTCGCGAGTTTGACAAATTCTGTGAAGATGAAGGCATAGAGCAACAACTTACAGTCGCATATACTCCACAACAAAATGGCGTGTCAGAGAGAAAGAATCGCACAGTTATGGAGATGGCAAGATCAATGCTGAAAGAGAAAAGTATGCCTAACACTTTTTGGGCTGAAGCAGTCTACACTGCAGTTTATATTCTAAACAGATGTCCAACTAAAGCAGTCCAAGACAAGACTTCTATTGAAGCTTGGAGTGGGAGAAAGCCATCAGCTAAACACCTACGAGTATTTGGGTCTATTTGCTACATACATGTTCCTGATCAAAGGAGGCACAAGCTTGAAGACAAAACTATACGAGGAATATTTTTGGGATATAGCACACAGTCAAAAAGGCTATCGAGTTTACAACCTACAAACAAAAAAGCTCATCATCAGTCGAGATGTTGAAGTTGATGAAAATGCTTCTTGGAATTGGGAAGAAGAAAAAGTTGTTGAAAGCAACATTCTACTTCCAGTGCAACAATCTCAAGAAGAAACTCAAGAAGAGGAAGAAAATTCAGGTACGCTTTGTAACACCCAAATATTTTAAAGGGTATTACTGATAGTAGAGACTAAATTAATTTGATATCTCATATAAACAATCAAACTTTATTTCAATTAATCCAAAGTACAATACCAAACTTACAAACTTTAAACAATATAGTCTTCACCATTGAAATTTCAACTTATAAGTTTTACACAACATAATCTTCCCAATACAAATTTATTCTTTTTTACGAAAATCCCTGAAAGTTTTTCCCCGCATCTCTCTCATCTCTAAGCTTTTTCAACCGCATCTGCAACATTATCTAATCACATATAACATGAGTTATATGATCATAGTACAAACAAATAAGGGTAAGCCAACCATATCATAAAATCATTAAACTTGTAATAAAATTATTATAATCATGTATTTCTGCAATTGATAAAATATCATTATTCCGATGTCATTAATTCATCATTATCAAAATCATCTTTCTCATTTCCATAAATCTTACAAGTGTACCATGCTTACTCGTGAAGCCTTATGGTCAGACCGCTCTCTACCTGCTTCCTTAAGCCTCACTTATATACTATGTCTTACTTTCTGAAGCCTTATGGTCAGACCCCTCTCTGCCTGCTTCTATAAAACTTACGAATCATATGTTTATGTCAAAGCCTTATGGTCAGACCACTTTCTGCCTGCGTTCATAAATCTCAGGTGTTACTTTGCTCATACCAAACTCTCATGGTATAACTCGAACATACTACTCCCGGTAGTAAACATCATTTCATAAGTAATGATTTCTCATATCCATTCCAACATTTCATAAAATCAACAATTCATACCCTCTTATCCACCTAACTCAATCATGTTCATTCTTTAATCATGAATTCATTATAACCCGTTTTGGTATCAATAAATTAAACATATTGCCAGATATCATGCTTCATATTATAAACTCATTTTGCCCATAACGAGTATAACTCAACATATTTTCACCAAACAAAGATCATGGATCAACCAAAATATATCAACATATCTTAGGAACTACATATTAAAGTCTAGGCTCAATGTAATGATAAATAAAATATATATGAAATTTTTTACCATGATAATATTATGCATCTACAATCAACTTGTTTTATTTTATTTTCATCCTAGTAGAGATTTTTTCTTTACCCCAATTGGTCACCGGAGAGGACCCAGATGTCTAAACGAATCAAACTCACCTTCGACGCCAGCACATATGACTAGTCACAACTGACTGGACCAGGCCAAGGCTGCTCTATGATCAGGGATGTGCCAACTCAGGTTTTTAAGGTTCCTCTATCCTACCAACAAAGATAGGCCCTCAATAATTAACAATTGATTTATTTAAATTATCTACCATGTTCTCTTATGCTCTAAATTTGAAATGCCAAATTTTAATGTGTTCACTTCCTCTCATAGCAACCTCAAACAATATCTGTACATCTATTTAATACCCATATACAAGCTATTTCAGAACCCTTACTTCAGACCTTCCAACAAGATCAATTTCAGCCAACAAACTCATTCAAAACAGATTAAATTCATCACATCACAACATGTACAATTTCACAGTTTCAGTTATCATACCCAATATAATAAAAGTCATAAAATAGTTTCACAAGAGCACACCAGTTCAACATTCATATGCAAATATTTTATAAAATAAATTCATACAAAAATAATTAGCTCCCATTACCATCAAAATAATATTAATATAAAAATTTAGGGGAATCAAGAAGTTGAATGTGGCAGAGCCGGTTAGACAACTTCTCATCCTTCCAGAAAGATGCAATAAAAAAATAGATAAAACAATAAAATTTCTGGGGAAACAAGAAGTTGAATCTAGCAGAGCCGGTTAGACAACTTCTAATCCATCCAAAAATACAATATAATTAAATAACAAGAACAATAACATGTCTGGGGAAACAAGAAGTTGAATCTGGCAGAGCCGGTTAGACAACTTCTAATCCTTCCAAAAATGCAATAAAATAAATAAGTAAAGCAATAAATAGTTTGGGGAAACAAGAAGTTGAATCTGGCAGAGCCGGTTAGACAACTTATAATCCTTCCAAAATACAATAAAAATAAATAATGAAAGCAATAAAATGTTTGGGGAAACAAGAAATTGAATCTGGCAGAGCCGGTTAGACAATTTCTAATCCTTCCAAAATACAAAAATAAACAACTAATAACATACAAATGGCATAACATAATCAACATCACAATTTACAACTATTACACTTGGATATCAACACAAAAAGCATACTCTCATTTAAATTTCAAGATCATACAGAAACAAAATACTCCATATTCAAGATTTAAGATCAGACAAAAGATAAATATAGCATATTCAAGACTCAAGATAATACAAAAGGAAATACTCAAAGTTAGTTCCCCTTACCTCTATTCCAGACTTAGTTTCCTCTTCTCAAACCGTTCTCCGGAAACTTCCAGAATTTCCCCTCTTCAACTAGAATTTCCTCCAACTCTCTTCTCTCACAATTTCTCTAGAATTTTGGTGCAAATCTTCAGCTTCCCCCCCTTGGCTATTTATAGCCAAAAAATTTTACTATTCATTTTTACTATTCATTTTTACTATTCACTTTTACTATTGATTTTTACTATTCAAAAGTTATTTTTTATTCACCATTCTTATCTCTGAATGATTAATTCTACGTGGAGTGTTCTCTTCCACAATTTATTTTAATATATTTTTTTTAACTATTCACTATTCACTATTCACTATTTACTATTTACTATTTATTATTCACTATTCACTTTTCTAAAAAAAATCCTAAATAAGTTATCAAAAATTTGAAGCTCTCCCTCTAGAATTACTATAATTTTATATCCAAAAATTTACATTTTTCTATTCATTAAAATTATTATTACTAATAAAATGCTAAAATTTACTATTATAAATATTTTTTTTTCATGGGTCTTACAAATTAAGCTACCAAAATTTCTTATTAATCTTTCCACATTTTATAAACTTATATATTTTCCATTCACAAAGAAATTTATTACTACTAGTAATAAAATTATTATTATTATTAAAGTAAATATTTTTCATGGGTCTTACACGCTTTCTCCACCTACACAACAAGATTCTTCACCTGAATCTAGTCCAAGAAGAGTAAGATCTTTGGTAGACATATATGAAACTTGCAATATGGCCATGATTGAGCCTAACTGTTATGAAGAAGCATCAAAGCAAGAACTATGGTCAAGGCAATGGAGGGAGAAGATCAAATTGAAGATATGTTACCAAGACCAAGATTTGAACTACTGTACACAATGTTTGGAGTTACCGAATTTACATTAAGGAGAAGTATTAAAGTGTAATGCAAATTCTAGAAGAATGTAGAAACTCCTAAGATAGAAGAAAAGAAATGTAACACAAGTTCTAGAATATTGTAGAAAAGTCTAAGATAGGAAGAAACAATCAAGAATATTCTACATAGGTCAAAATCTAGAACATTCCACATAAGTTGTGACTAGCATGTTCTAGAATAATCTATGGGTCTATAAATACCCATGAACTCTACCATTTGATGTATGTAGCCAACATCTATCATTTGTATGAACCAACATCTACTACAACTAAAGACAACTACAACACTTCTTCCAACTACTACTTCTACATTCAACTATCTCTACATTTTCTCTATCCCATCAACTACTCCTTTCACAACCTTAAAATACTAACAATTACTCATGAATCCATCATCAAACAACACAAAAAATATGAAATAGAATACTTGGACAGTAAAACAAAAGTGAAATGATTCAATTTGCTTCAACCTCTATTAGTAAAATACAGTGCATCCAGAAGGTGGGAGAGAGAGAGACGTGGGTTCTTTCTTTCAGGCCATGGCAGTGTCTTTCTTTTCTTCCTCCTAACTCTCCAAGAAACATTCAAAAGCAAGCCAAGAAAAATTCTCCGAAAATACAGACCGAGAGCAACTTCCCAAACCTCCCAACAATCAGAGCTTTTGTGTAGCGTCCGTCCGTTTTTTTTCTGCCGCCAACTTCCTTCACTTCTTCAAATGCTGAAAAACATCCCCTTTCCAGTCTGGAATGCAAAACGTCAAAAATGTCACTCCCCTCTTCACACCTTTCGATGTGTTGTCTCCTCTTTTTAGCTTGCATCCACTTGGAGCTCCTTGGGTCCATGAATGCATTTCTTTCTTCCAAATATTATATTGTAAGTGGTGAATATAACCCTTGGCCGTGAGCTTTGGAGTGGAAAAAGCAGATGGACGTAAATTTCCCCAAGGCGTCACTAAAACTAAATGCCAAAATGAAACCTTGAGTGGAGAATAATATTGTGAGTGATGGCCCTTTTGATTTTGGTGTGTGTGCCAACGTGAGTTGTCCATGGGCCATGCTATTATTTTCCAATCAATTTTGAGACAACCGTGAACACTCCACATGATACCAATTCCATTCTCCATTCTGCAGTTTCAACCGAGAGTTATTCAAGAGTGGTAGTGCCCCATTTTTACCATTATGTTGACTTGGCAATGGTTGCAAAACCGTGTGGAATGTGGACGTGTGAGATATAAGAGTTCCAAATCAAATTTTTTGCTTCTACAATTTCAAGAAAAATATTTCATTACACGGATCAATACACAGATTAATTCAATGCAGTACGACTTCGACTAGATAACTCAGTGTGTAAATAAATATTCTTCCAAATGTCCTAAAATATTTACAGAATTTTCCCTATACTCAATAATGTAAATAATTATTCTCAGATAATTCAAATTAAGTAAAATAAGAATCTCTAATCAAATTAAGCACAATCAGTACAAACAGGAAAATACTGGACAATTAAGCACAATTCCCTCATTAATTTTAGTACAATAAACTAAGTGAAGTGAAGAAAATAATGACTCATCAGAAGGTAAGGTTCTGTGTTGGCGAAGCAGTGAAAAGATATGAAACTATGGTTAGAATAAAACTTATGAAGGACAGAACGCGAGAAGAATAGCAGATCTTTGATGAACGGTGAGGAAGAGATCTTGAGAGGAAAATGCTCTCACGACATGACGAAGCGAGAGTGAATTGGTGAGAAATGAAATGTTCTCGTGCCAGTGAAATGAAGAGGTGGCGATGTTGTGCGCGAGAAAAAGCAGGATGCGTGGCTAAGGAGCACTGACGCCACTGAAGCGGATTGGAGCAATGATGATGCTGAGAAAGAAGCACGGTGGAAATATGGAAAATGAAAGTGATAGAGTGTGCTTGGAAGGTGGCTAGAGGAAGTCTTTGGACTCTCTAGCCTTGACTCTCAAGAGAGAGTTGTTTCTGGTTTCAGAAAACTTAATTCTCATTAATCTTAAAAGTCCCAAATACATTGGTGGAGATGGGTATTTATAATAACCCATGCTCCAAGAAAGCTAAAATGCATATACAATAAAATGTAAAAATACAAAAAGAGAACACCGAAGAAGGTACGTCAGGTAAGATTCCATCATACCCTCCCTCTTAAAAAAAAGATTTGTCCTCAAATTTAGCAATCGCCTTATGAAGAAGTTCCACACAGTCTTTGGGAGCATGGCCATCTTGGAGTGGCCTTATTGTTTTATATTCACTTTTCTTCCTCCCGGATCAAACACGAACCTGCAATACACATCAAATATATCTTCAATTAATATTGATCAAAAGAAGAAATTTTCTACAAAAACAAGAGAATAAGGACTTCTAATATTTTGTTTTGTAGTCTTTGGAAATTTTAGAAGTCCAAATTCACTTTTGTCTTGAGTTATTTCTTTCCTTAAAGATAAGAATAACTCAAGATTTGAATTGCTATATTTTGAAAAGTTCTGCATGGAATATAGAATGACAATTGGTTTGAAAGAGAAATTAATAGTTGAAGAATAAACAATTATTGGAAAAGAAGAAAAGAATTGGAACCCTTCCCTTTAATGTTTCATAGTCTTTGAAAGAATAGGATTTGTCATTAGCAATTTCTCCTTTTCTTTCTTCTCTCTTTCTTGCTCTTCTCTCTTCTTTTCTTCTTCTATTTTCTTATCTTCTTCTCTCTCTTCTTTTCTTTCTTTCTCTTTTCTTCTCTCTTCTTCTTCTCTTTTCTCTTTTTCTTCTCTCTTCTGTTTTTCTCTCCTTTCTTCATCTTCTTTTCTCTCAATCTCTCTTTCTCTTTTCTTATCCTTGAGTTCTTTAAGTCTTGTCCCAAATTCTAGTTCTCTACGAAGAAACCCATGATCATTTAAACTCTCAAGAAATAATTTTCCATCTTCAATGCTATCTCTAATTAATTATAGGTTTCTTTTAATGCTTGAAGGCACAAACTTTCTTCTCATGCAAGCTTTTAAATCATGCCAATCAAAAATGAGGGACTTTCTACCTTTCCTAACATAATATTGTCTTTCATCCCACCACTCACTTGCATGCTCTTCTAACTTAGAGAGATATATGTTAAGGACATAAGATTCACTCTCTCTATAAAACAAAGGATTTACTTTATCAATTTCTTGTTCCCAAGCTAGATATGTTAATGCACCTATGTCTTTACCAAAGAATGGAAGATTCCTAGCTTGATTAAATATCTCATCACAATTTTCTATCCTAGAAGACCTATATGAACTATAACAAGACATCTTTGTTTTTAAAAGTTTTCTTAATCAAAAGGGTTAAAAGCTTCCACTTAGACAAGTCACAAGTAAGAGAGGTGAGTCATAAAGACTACTTAAGTACCAAATCTTTCCTTGCCAGAAATGTCGTGTTACTAACTATTTACCCCTTAAACTAAAATCACCTTTAGAAGAAAAATACATAAAGTACATGACTTACAAACAAACAAATAAGCACAACTAAAAGACTAGACTCCTCAAACTCTAATCTAAGAAGGCTTAGAGTTTAATCCCTTTTAGTTTAATCACCCCTAAACGTGAACACAATTCAAAAATTCAAGCAATCAAGAAAGTTGCCAAGAGTTGAAAGAGCACTAAGAACTCTTCCAAATACTTGGACTTTTTAAAAGGCCTTTTACAAAACAAAGCTAAAGCTAACAATAGGCTAACACAAGCCCAATACAAATCATATTACAAAAAGAAATTCAAAGAAACAAAACTATGCCACTACTCTATGTTGTTACGGTCCAACTCCTTTCTGCCCAAAATATTCACATGCCCACGGTTTGGTTCATCCTTGTGCATAAATCTCGTGCTCAACTTGGTGCTTCTGGGATCAATTCTCTTGATTTCTTCTGATCAGTTCAATCCTACAAAGGCAAATGCAGAGCTGCAATCAAAATTCCCTTAGCTAGAACAAATTGCACAATGAAAACACATAACAGTAAGAACTTCCCTTTTATTCTATGGTCTTCACATGTGTACATGAGTTGTCCATGGGCCATGCTATTATTTTCCAATCAATTTTGAGAAAACCGTGAACACTCCACATGATACCAATTCCATTCTCCATTCTGCAGTTTCAACTAAGAGTTATTCAAGAGTGGTAGTGCCCCATTTTTACCATTATGTTGACTTGGCAATGGTTGCAAAACCGTGTGGAATGTGGACGTGTGAGATATAAGAGTTCCAAATCAAATTTTTTGCTTCTACAATTTCAAGAAAAATATTTCATTACACGGATCAATACACAGATTAATTCAATGCAGTACGGCTTCGACTAAATAACTCAGTGTGTAAATAAATATTCTTCCAAATGTCCTAAAATATTTACAGAATTTTCCCTACACTCAATAATGTAAATAATTATTCTCAGATAATTCAAATTAAGTAAAATAAGAATCTCTAATCAAATTAAGCACAATCAGTACAAACGGGAAAATACTGGACAATTAAGCACAATTCCCTCATTAATTTTAGTACAATAAACTAAGTGAAGTAAAGAAAATAATGACTCATCACCTTCCACCTAGAGTTTCTTCCTCTTCACTGTTCCTTCGATTTCCACCGATCATTTTCATTTTCTCACCGTTTAAAACACTTTTCACTTATCAAACTACCTTTTTCGTCGATCAATCTCCATTTCACACCGATTAATCGGTTCCTTTTGAGCATCTCCCCCTTTCTAGGGTTCCATCAGTCTACGTTTTGGTTCTCTGAGTTCCTTCTCAGATTTGGTCTGATTCTCTCTCGGTTTCTCTCTTCCAATAGTGTCTAGGGTTTTCGCAAGGTTGTCTCACTTAGGTTTTCTTATATTCTCTCTCAATCTCGAGGTTCGTCAACATTCCGCTACGTATTACTCGTCGAAGAAAGCTTCAAAGGACTTGCATCACGTCTTTGGTGCGTGCAATAATCTGTAGGTTAGGCCTTAAAGCCACAATCTGCAACAAACTAAACCCCAACAAGCACCACTTCCTAAAGCTTCTAAAATCAGAAGGCAAGAATCCCATTTTCCCCACTAATTTCTCTGCATTACCAAATCCACTCTTTGCCGCAGCATTTCTACTATTCAAAAAAATCTCAGCCAAGGAGCTTATCCACAACAAAGATACAAATATAACTAACACTTGATTTTCATAAAGGATCACATGAGTAAAGCCCTAAAAACCCAAAAAAATGCTTAATTGCTTGTCGGACCTCCTGGATGCGGATCTCTCAAACGTGACCTTAATGAGCAGCGTCCCCCACATGTAAAGACTCAAAACGGATAAAAGAATGAGAACGAAAACCCCGTTGGTGAAGAACCCATTATTCGGGGTTGATTGGACTTGTTCCTCTTCTTGAGTTCGGCGGCGATTTTGGAGGAGAGGGATTGGTAGCCATCGATGTCGGGGCGATGGATAACGGCTCTTAGGCCATTGGATTGGGGTTGGGAATCGGGGTGGATGTAGGTCTAGAGAGTGTGAAGGAAAAGGAGGGGAAATTTGAAGAAGGCGAAGGTGAAAGAGGATAGTTTCCAAAATTCCAAAACATTGAAGATGATGAAGTTGCCAGGATGAAGATGACGAGAGGAAGTCAAGTCAAATAAAATAGCTTACATCATTTACTTATTGTTGACTTTGACACTGTACCGTTAATGATATAAAAATCGTCTGCAAAAAGGACTAAATTGAACATAAACTACATTCTTTAGGACAACATTGAACAGAACAAAAAAACTAGGACCATTTCAAACATAAAGAGAGTTGCCACGTCATCTGTTAAATGCACCTCAGCATTTTGTTTCAATTTCATTTTGTAATTTCGTTTTTAATGTGCATTTTGGACCAGATTTACCTTTGGGCCATTTTTGGACAAGTTTTGTTGCGGCCCATTTTAGAGGCTGATTTGACACCTTAGGTTTAGTATCCAAACGGGGCAAAAAATGCTACTACCTCTTCCATTCTCGTTTTTTCAACTTTAGGATGACTTCCAACTCCCCCTTTGGGGTTTAAGTTTCATTTTCGTTTCCTCTTTCCTTTATGTATTGAATTTTGTTTCTAATTGCAATTTTGATTCTCAATTTATGTTCTTGCTTCAATTTACTTTTCCAATTGCATTTTTGTGTTCCCATTCCAGTTTTGTTTACATTCCCAATTCGTTTTCTGCTGCAATTCCCTCTAGCAATTTCATTGCCTAGTTTTGTTTTACCAATTTTGTTCCGTTTCTGAATTTTTTTTCAATTTCAATTTCTACACTTTTGTTCAAGGTTTAATGATGTTCAATATTTCATTTTGATTTGAACTCGTTTTGGTCATTAACAACATTGCATCGTTTCCATGAGATTCCTACACTGTGATTGTCATTTTGCTGCTCTGACTTTGCATAATATTGAACATGTCCTATGCTTACAATTGGGTATACACTTAGTTCTCTAATTGGTGTTTAATCTTCGCTTAGTCGATTAAATTGTATGGAACATAATTTATTATTAAATGTGTGTATTGCATTTGCTTAATTCTCTTTTATGAAAACATGGGTAGTCTTCGCTTAGTTGGTTAACTTGTGTTGGATTAGGAGTTAGAGGAGTAGGTAATGATTGTTAATCTATGATTGGAACAAAGTAATTGAGCTATTGACCAACCATTTTGAATTAGTGTTTGAATTTGTGTATTAGTTGTTTAATTTTCCATTCACAAACTGTCCAAAAAACCCCGTCCACTACGTGTTCGATCAAATGACTGAACCAATTGTTGGTCCTTGAGACACGACCTAAGAGTCACTTCCTAGTATATACTACACTTTACTTGCATATTAATTTGATTCGGATATGGCCTCGATCAGCGCACGACGAGCAACAAACGGAAGAGTACGAACATTGGTATTTTGATTACGATTATAACAATCGTATGACAGGAAACAAAACATGGTTTCTGAATTTGGAGGAAGAACTGTTAAGACAATATTCTCTAGATAAACTAAATTAACTAGCAACTCATGTTTTGAAGTTTAACATGCTATATTTAACGAAATATTGCTTATTAAGTGAAGTGTCTAAAGGATGTGCTTACTAAAAACAACTTTGAACGAAATAAGTGTTTCTCAATATAAATTGTCTATCAAAATAACGTTGAACGAAATAAGCATTTATAACTTTTTATGAAAATGGCATTTTCCAGCATATATCATCTAATAAACAATGTTTAACAAATAACATCTAACAAAAGGAAACGTCTAATTTTACACTTTATAAAACACCGAAACTTAAGATTTTATATCTAAATAGTTTTGAACAAATAAGTGTTTAAGAAAAGAATCATCTAGGAAAATCTTGTTAAATGATATAATGAAAAACTTACAAACAATTTTATATAGTAAGTGTTTAACGTTCTATATCATCTGAAGATCATATATTATATGTTTTCCTTCCTAAATGATGCTTCTATCAAATGAGATGACATGTGCCAATATGTTTTAAATGTGCAATTTGACTAAACGGTTACCAACGTTTAAAACATTTATTACATGTACGAAAAAACACCTCTTTGTTTTATACTTTGTTCTCTTTATCTCTATAGACCTTGAAAGTACAAGACCTTTACTCAAACTCCTGCACAAGATGGATAAAGATATAAAGAGATAGGAAAACATTATGGGAATGTTTCCTTAAAGCTTCAAGTTCTGCAAAATCGTACAAGTTACTTTTGTAAAAGCTCTAACAAAACCCAGTAGCTTTGCAACATACACCTGAGTGTGACTACCTACCTAAAAAGATTATGAAGTCTACATGGAACGCAACTCTCAATCTAATGGTTCTTTCTCAAAGAACGATATGTATAGATTATTGCATCAAGAGAAGACAGAAAGAATAAGTGCATATAAACAAGCCTACTCTTACGTTGTCTCTCTACATCGTATAGTGTTTTCATTTAAAAGAGAGTATTTTCAAGTCTTCATATCTCATTGTATTAAATCTATTCTTTCTTTGAGAGTTATTTAAATTTGTATTTGTACTAAAAAACACCTTGATTTTTTTTGTATATTCATAATTGAATCAAAATACTTGTTTGTTTAGTTCAAGTGAGCTAAACGACCGAGTTAGGTTGCCTAGTTTTGAAATTAGAAGTGGTTGATAATACCTGATGAAACCAGGAGTGATTGATAATACTTGATGAAACTAGGAGTGGTAGATAATACCCGTTGTATGTTAGGAGTGGTTGATAATACTCGTTCTATACCAAGAGTGATTGATACTCGTTGATACCAAGAGTGGTTGATAATATTCGTTCTAAACCAAAAATGGTTGATACTTCTTGTAATCTTTGTTAAAGATTAGTGGAACTCCTTGAGAGGTCTTAAGGAAGAACTAGACGTAGCTCAGGTTGGAGCAAACCAGTATAAAAATCGTGTGTTATTGGTTTATTTATAAACGTTTTTCAAAACTCTCTTATAATCACATAAGCGTCTAATAACTATTGTAGAGTCATCCTGTCTAGATTCTTTGATGTGTGTAGAGTTTTGACCTGAGGTCTCCAATGCTTGGGAAAACTTTGCAAAATTTTGTCAATATGATCGAAATTTTCATATGGCTTTCCCAAGGACTTCAACTCATTTAGCATTGTTTGGAATCTACTGAATATTGTTTGAATTTTTCATTTTGAAGCATAGAAAACAGTTTATACAGTCTTGTCAGCAAGCTCAGCTTATTCCTTTTGAATTCGTTTGATCCTTACATATGTGATGACCAAGTGTCCCACATTTCTTTTGCTCCTTGGTAAGCATGGACCTTCTTGTATTCTTCTTCAGAGAGCACACATTAGAGAGTTGTGAGCCCTAGAGTTTAACAAGTAACGTTGTTTCTGCTTGTAAGTCCACTTTCTTTTTGAGAGTGACTCTCCGTCTTCATCTACAAAAATGTAATTGCCATTCTCCACCTCGTCCTACATGTCAATGTGACATGATTAAAAGAATGTGGACATTCTTTGATTGCGGTAGTCGAACTTCTCTCCCTTGAACAAGGGACGACGATTGATGGCGTATCCTTTGTTTTCCATTCCTCAAGATCATTTCCTCGAGTCCTACTAAGAACTAACCCCGTGAGGTTAACTCTGATACCAAATAAAGTACTTGAAAAACACTAGAAGAAGAGGTTGAATAGTGTTTATGGAAAATGTTTTGCAACCCTTCTGATATAGCACATTGTCAAGAATATAAAATATTCTTTCAAAGGCTTAGACGCTCGAATTGAAAATATTAGCATGTGATACACTGTCGTTGAAGCTATCAAATTAATACTACTTTTCAAGGCAACTTCAGTATTGCCAAGTAGTATTTAAGAAAGTAGATAAGGTTAACGTAACCCTAAGTCGTCTCCCAACGAACACGAAATTGCTTTTGAATATCTGACTCTTATGAATGTTATGCAATGCTTATGAATAAAAGTAATGGTTTAAGAATGTTTAAAGAATAAATAAGAAACTTAAAAACAATTATGATGAAATAGGCTAATTCCACTGCTTTTCCAAGATAGATTTATCATCGGTTATTCACAGATAATTGTTCAGTTGATTATTATTTAAGTTTTAAATTAATTAAAGTACATTATTAATTAATTTGAGGGCGATCATGCGCTTAACCAAAGTAAATTCTCAATCAAATGCATAACCTTACTAGATTATTCACAATAAATTCAACCAAAGTACATTCTTTATCAAATTCTATTGTATTTAATCATGTCTATTCTTAAATCTACTAACCAAATTAAAAGCTAATCAATCAAAGTAAATTCTCAATTGATTATAGTTGAAATTATTACTAATCAATCAAAGTACATTCTCAATTGATAGTAAAAATTATTTAATCATATGAAAGTTCCTAAATTAAATCAAAGTATATTCTCAATTAAACCTAGAAACCGTAGAACTCATATAATCAATATGTATGTAGATTCAAACACATTATGATGCAAAAATCTTTGCTTTTAATTTGATAGAGAGATGAAAGACATAGACAGAGAACAACTTAAATCAATAATCAAAATAAACAATTGCATTAATTCAATCTAACATCAGAATCCATAGTGGAATTACAGTAGAATAGCCCTAAATGCTTAGCTCTCCTTGAATGGAGTTGAATACAAGATGAAAGAAAAGTGAGAGGAGTATGAGAGAATGAATGAATTAAGTGAAGTCAAGGCCCCCTGTGTCTCTTTATATAGGGCTTGATTGAGCTTGGACTCTGAATATTCAATTGACAAAATATTTTATCTTATATCTTCAAAATAACTAAAAGATTTAGATAATTGTAACATTATTTGGAAGATATTTTCTGTTGATATTCCCAAATTACATTAATTCAACAACTGAATTTTATCTTTTATCTTTTTCTGACTTTCCAAAATTTCACAAATACCCTGAAATTGTCTCTATCTACACTTTAGCCCCTTCTGAATTTCTGAAATTGCAAGAAAACCCCTCAGTTGACCACCCTTGAAACAGCATTGACCAATTTTGACCAGAGAGGCGTGCCCAATGAGAGCTCGCCACGTGGCATTCCACCTTTCTCCCAAATTAGGGTTCATATTTGGGCAAAGGCTTGCCCTTGCGCCGCGTTTCTCTTCACTGTGTTGGCATTATGCATGGTGAAGACGAGAGTGAAGGAAGAACGTCGGCGCTAATGGAGGATTGCTCTGTGCGCGATTTGCGATTGTTGGGTTCTTTGCAGGTCTGGCTTTTATGCAGGTTCGAGAATGAGGCACAGCGTCCACGGAGTTTGGATGAGAAGATGAAGATGGTTGTGCAGAGCTTGCGTGAATGGAGGAGAGGCGCGATGAAGGTGGATGATGCGGAGAGGAAGAAAAGAACGTGTGCTTTTGGGTTTACTGTGGTAGTCCAGTTGCGGATGGCACGACGAAACTCGTGGTAGAGCGGTGGCTAGGGATCCGTGATTTCTGTGGAGATGCGAAGACGAACTCACGATTCTGGTAGAGCGAGGAAGATGGTGATGTGCGTTGTCGCGACGAGGATGAGGATGGTGGCCTCTTGCGGATGGCGGCTTCGAGATGAAGAAGGACATGACGGCTAGGGAGAAACTGCCATTGTTCAGGCGTTGTGGTGGCCGGATTAAACGGTTTCGAAAGCGGCAGCCATTTCGCGAATGAAGGAGGAGCTCGCAAGTTTGATGGCGGCGGCCTTGGTGGTTGATGGTGGTTGTTGTGCGATGACGCTGGCGATGAGGTGGTCGTGGTGGCGCCATTGGAGTTGAGGTGTGAGTGTTGTCCAGTGACGGAGCGACATTGGGACTTGCAACGGTGGTGATGGCGGCACGACAATGGGTGCAAGGATCAGTGATGTGGCATCATCTGAGTGGTTCAATCTATTAGTGGTGGACTACCACGTGGCATGATCTGGTGAAGTTTGGCTTAGGAGGGGTATGGATAGGGAAATTTAGGAGGTGTATTTAGAATAGAGTTATTTTTTGGCATAGTATTGGGCCTGGTTAAGAGAAAAGGGGTGTATTTAGGGAAATTGGGAGGTGCAAGGGAAAAAGTTGCCTGTTTGGCCCATCTGTACATTATTTTCCAAATAAAACGTGATTTTGGGCCTTGAATTGCCATTTTGACCAATAGAACTTACAATTTCAGCTGCACAAATAAACGTAAGAACATCCAAGAATATTTTATGCGGTAAAACTCACTTTTTACGTCTCTTTAATTCCCAAATCCAACAATTCCAATCACCACAAATCCTCTTTAAATCAATCATTCAAGCACATGAATTTCATCAAAAAATTTAATTTTAAAGCATAAATGTGGGCATAAATATGCACTCATCAGCATGCTACTCAGAATAATTTCTATTGTAGTGTCTGTAAGAACTTCCTTTAAAAACAAGAATCGTTTAGCCTAAAAGTTCTTATATTTTCAAAATATAGATCTCAACTGCATGTTTTATAAGAGGATAGTTAATTAAAGAGAAAAGAGAATAACACAAGAGATTTTATATTGGTTCGCTCTAACTGAGCTACGTTTAGTGTCCTCTGCAGAGGGTTGCACTATAATCTTCACACGATTACAAATGAGTCTTCGCACCGCTCCTGGTACTCAACAACCTCGTTGAGATTTCCTTTGAGTATTTGCACCGCTCCAAGTACTCAGCACGCCGCCGAGATTTCCTTTGAGTATTCGAACAACTCTTGGTACTAGACTACCACGCCTAGATTCCTCAACTCAAAAGATTTCAAAGTTAGGTGTTTAAATTCTCTACAGAATTGCAATCAACGATTGCTTGCAAGCAATTTAGACTAAATCTTTCTACGAGAGTATCTAATTACAATACAATATAGTCTAAATACTTGCAGGTGTTTCTCTCTAAAATCTTACACTAGTAAGAGATTTAACACTTAACCTCGAGAGTATTTCTTTCTCTTTTCTCTTTTCTTCAACTCAGATGTATTCTTTTCTTTAAGCTCTTTCCTCTCTTTTTCTCTTTGGGATAGATATGACATTGTAAGCTTTTTGCACTTTGGCTATCCTCTTTTCTATCCTCTTGATTTTCTTCTTGAGAGATCTTTTATTTATAGACTTTGTGAATATTTTTCTATTAGACTGTGTTTGTAGTTTGTAGTCTTGATGCTTGTATTTTCTTTTTCTTCTTTTCACAGAAACCGTTGTGTAAGTCAACTTTTTCAGAGCATGCATGCTTTTTCAATCCTTTTTCTTGAAGTATGTTGTACGATCTTTTTAGTCTTTGCTTCAAGTGAGGAACATTCCATGATTATCTCTTTTGTCTTTGACGTCCACATTTCATATTTGATCTGTAGCATCGTGGATGTGTGTAGAATACACTAGTGCATAAAGGGCTTTAGACGTCTGTTATTTTGGGCTTTTAACGTCTGATCTCTATCCAACGTCTATATGGGTGACGTTAATGAGACGCCAGACCCAATAGGTTAGACGTCTATATAAATGTCCGATCCATACAAGTCAAACGTCTATATAGACATCTGACACTATAGATCAGACGTCTAAAATGTTGCGATATTTGATTGGATTTTTTTCCGCTTGAGGCCTGATACGCGGGTCGCACCGCGTACAAATTCGATTGCAGATAAGAATGCAGTATAGCTAGGATGTGACTCCTAGGTCGTCTCTCAAGGACCAAATGTGGTTCAGTTTTGGATCAACACGTAGTGGGGGGAGTTTGTGATTGTTTTTGGTTGCGGAAAAATGTAAATGTTGAAAGCAGTAAATTAACAAACCGTAAAAATAAACAGAAAATAGTAAAAAAAATGAAATTTAAAAACAGTAAAACGAAATTAAAACAGTAAAAATGAAATTGGTACAGTAAATGAAATTAAAACAGTAAAAACGAAAATACAGAAAAACAGAAAATACAGAAAACAGTAAATACAGAAAACAGTGAAAACAGAAAACAGAAAATTTTAGAAAACAGTAAAAACGAAAATACAGTAACATGAAACAATAAAAATTAAATCTGGAACAGTAAAAACGAAAATACAGTAAAACATAAAATACAGAAAACTGTAAAAATAGTAAAACAGTAAAAACAAAAAAAATGAAATTACAGCAGTAAATAATAACAGTAAAAACAGTAAGTACAGAATTTTCAAAATCTGTAAAACAGTAACAGCAAAATATAGAAAACAAAAATACAGAAAACAGTAAATATAGAAAATGGTAAATTTGGAAAACAGTAAAAACAGACTCAAAATTACTGCAGTAAAATACAGAAAATAAAATTACAGTAAATGATCATCATGCAAAAATAAAGAAGAGGAGAAATTAAATTGCAGAAAACAACAACTGAAATTGAATTACAACAGAAATTAAATTACAGCAGTAAAAAGAGACAGTAAAATCTAAAATTTAAAAAAAAAAGAATTTGAATTGCTTCTAAAAATTACCTCATGATCCGTGACAAAATTGCTTGGTTTCATTGAAAGGATAATTTCAAATGGACATCCAAAACCGTAAGCATCCAACATCCATACCAATTCAATTTTACAAAGAAAACATTTACTTCAACTTCAATTACATTTCTAAATGAAAAGCAAATTAAATTGTATTCTCCACATCACCTACGTACACAACATTCCAACCATGACACTTCTTCTCCAAAACAACTTATGAAAAGACAAAAACATAATACAAGAAGAGGTCCACATGTTGGACTAAATGCTAATGGATTTTTAGAAGAAAATGATGATTTCTACAAGGAAAAGAGCTCTTTTACGTACACACCTACTCCACCTAATTTACTTCTTCAATTTCAATCAAATTGATTACCATTCCAGCCATGACACCAAGACTTTCTTTCCTCACTAATTAAATTAAAATCAAAGAGGTACTAAAAGAGAAAGAGCCTAGAACATCTATGCATAAACACTAAAAATAATTCAACCAAATTGCATTAAAGAAAACAAAATGAAAGAAAGAGAATAACTCTTAAACAAACTGAGACCTTGCACCATAAATCAAAAGAAGGAAAAACACTTCCCAAAATGAAATTACAATGCTTCTAAAATTACAACAACAACTTGCACAAACAAAATACAAATTACAGTTTATAGAATAAAAAAAATGGATATAACAGTAGATGATTAAAGCTTAATGAAAAGATGTACAAAACCAAATGAGAAGGCACCAAGAACTTCAAGCAACTTCATCCTCCATTCCAGCAGTGATTTGTTTTCTTCATCCTCCCACCATGAGCTCACGGCCTCTCCTCTCCATCCACCAACTAACCCCCTCCAAATTTTTCTTCCCCCTCCCTTTGTATCAATGGCTGGATGAAGCTCTTTTGCATGTGTTTCTTACTTTGGCTTCCATGTCCATGTGAAGGTATGATGGCTGAATATTTTCCTGCTGCACCAACCGTGAGACATTGTGAGAGATGTGCACCTTCCAACTAATTCTTTAAACTCTCCTTCAATAAAAATAAAACAAAGGGGCCCTCCACTTGATGTTTCCAGCCGTGACATTTGTGAAACTTAAGTGATTCTTGGTACATTGCAAGCATGTGTTTGGTGGACCATTTTCAGAAATGTGATTCCATGTCATCATCCATCAAATGGAAGTAAAACTCCATGTGTGTGCACTCATACCACAAGCTTTTGTAGATTCCTTCCATCATGTGCTACTTGCATTTGTTGCTGGACTTCACGTAAATGTGCACTTCTTTATCCTATTCTCCAAAAAAAAAATTTAAAACCAAAGCCTTTCCATGTGCATGTGCGGCATGTGTGTTTCCAAATTCCCTTTGCTGGACTGACACAGTGGAGTAAAACAATTACTGGGAACATTACAGAAATAATTCTATCAAAGTAAAAACTATACGTAAAAATAGACATCCATACGAAACTATGAAAAAAAAATGGCATAGAAAACGGATAAGAATTGGACTCGAACGAAGAAATACAAGTTGGCACAAAATTCAAACAGCAACCAGCGAAAATTGAAATGGTTAAGATGAAATTAGCTCAATTGTTATTTTTCATTTAGCCTTCAAATGTCCCAAATTGTATCTCCAAAATTTCCTTGTAAAATAATTGGCTCAGATAATTCAAATTAGTTAAAATAAGAATTTTCGATCAAATTTAGCACATTTAGGAAAAATAGGATAAATACTGGACAATTAAGCGCAATTTCTTGATTAAACCCGGTGTAATAAGCTAAGTGCAATGAGTAAAATATTGATTCATCAAAATAGACCACACTTAGTCTTTTGCACTCCTGGGCAAAATTAAGACTCAGATCAAGGAACAGATCAAAGGACATTAGGTATACGACACAAAAACTCAGCTCACAGAAAATAAAAACTCAAAAGGAAATAAAACGAATTACATGATTCTCAAGAAATCTGGACAATGAAAAGAGGTAGACAATATCCAACACCAAGTCACAGAAAATAGATACTCATGAAATTATTCGAGCAATTCAAACATTGTAAAACAATTAATCAGTTCAAGAGGTGAATCAAAAATAACAAAACCTCACAGATGCACTAACAGTGTTTCTCTCGAGTGTCTAGGGTAAATAATAATATCAACTCGATGTACTCAAGAGAACAAACACAAGTAGACTTGGCAAGCCTCTAAAATCAACACTTAAAATATATGCATGCTCGGATCAAAAGGTCTTTACTGGGTTATAATGGGGCCAAGGACAAGGGAGGATAAATATGGATAAGTAGCTACAAACCAAAAGAAATAGAGGAGCAATGGGAAACAAGTGTAAACACAGTCAAATAACACTCAAACCTCTAATTCAATCCTCTTCTTGACTCCGTTATTCACAAAATTATTATTTTTTTTTTCGTTTTTTTTTTTTTTTTTTTCAAAGCACCCATCAGTAGATGCTAAATTTTTTTTTTTTTTTCCAAGTGACATCCATCAGTAGATGTTGATATAATTTTTTTTTTTTTTTTTATCACTCAATAGGATCATATTTCCAAAAATAACAAGATGAGGAACCAACTAGCCAATTTATAAGAATCCCCACGGAGACCACACTTATTCCCAAAATACTTCCAAAGCTCCAAAACTTCCTAAGGTTAAGGTAATCATGATTTTTCACTTAAGGCGAGTGTATGGGCTTTAAAACAAATAAATGGATACAGTATAGGCTCAAAAGGGTTATCAAATGATAATAACAGGGTAGGCTTATTTGGCTAACGAGGCTCAAGAAATAAAATGCCTTTATCATTTCTAAACATGCATATCCATCAAGAATCATCAACAAGAGTCAAGCCAAGGCACATGTGCAAGCAATCAAGAGACATGTCACACGCAAGAAAGAAATAAAGTGGCTCAAATTCTCACACAGGGTATTTGTCACAATCAAATCAACCTCTTAAACATCATAATCATTTTCCAAGCAGAGAAAAGCAAAGATTTCATGCCATGAGTATCAATCAAGTGAAATGAAAGACGAGTCTACAACTTTAACAGAGTCCAGAATTGAAGAGAAAAATGTAAAATTGCACACAAAACACACTAAAAACAATTCAAAACAGAAAAAAAAAATTTAACACTCAAAAACAAAAATTTAACACACAAAACAAAGAACAATCAGAATCTCTCCCAATAGACCACACTTAAATCACACAATGTCCTCAGTGTGTTACAATCATCAGATTAACAATTTCAGAGCAGCAAATAATATAGACAAGTGCAATAAAAAGTTAAGAAAAATGGGAAGAAATTTTCAGTAACATCCATCAGTAGATGTTATCATTGACATCCATCAGCAGATGTCTAAATCACCTAGCACCCATCAGTAGATGCT
This sequence comes from Vigna nakashimae, assembly GCA_034642375.1. NCBI lineage: Eukaryota > Viridiplantae > Streptophyta > Magnoliopsida > Fabales > Fabaceae > Vigna > Vigna nakashimae. The sequence continues at coordinate 38,877,955 of CM067762.1, read as the reverse complement.
AAAATAATTTTATTTATTTATTTATTTATTTATTTATTTATTTATTTTTTTTTTTTTTTTTGGAAAAGGAGAAGACCGGTACTGTGGCAACAGTTTCGGTGGGAATGACCGGCACTGTTGCTACAGTGGCAGAACTTTGGCTACAAATAGGCTGCTCCTCCGCGTCCAGCGCCATTTCTAAACCTGCCCATTCTCTCACTACTCCTCTCTTCTCTCTCTGCTCTCTCTGCTCTCTCTCTGCTCTCTCCACTCTCTCCTGAGCGTCTGGATCTGTGAGGAAGCTCTGTCCCCGTGTGCCTTCTGAAGAGTCTGAGATCGGCGAGGAGCCTCTGCAAACCCTACTTCTCCAGGTAAGTCCTCAAAACTAAGGATCTCCCTTTCTTTCTGCTTTCCTTGTTCTACTTCTCTTTAAGCTTTCAGATCTTTCATTTCCGCTTTTCCACTTCCTGCTTTCTTTTCATGCTTTCATTTTTCTTCTTTCTACCTTCTCTTTCTTTCATCTTGTGTTTTCCTCTTGCCTGCTCTCCCTTTACTGCTTTCCTTTTTCTTTCTGTATTTCCTTTCCTGCTTTCCTTTCCTGCATGCTTTTCTGTTTTTTTTTCCTTTACTGCTTTCTCTTTCCGTTTTCTGCTTTGCCTGCTTTTATTTGCATCTTGCCCTTCTCTGCTTTTCATTCTGAGCCTTCTTTCTTCCTCTTTTTTTTAATTTTAAAAACTTTAAAACACTTAAAAACACAACTGTCTTAAACTTAAGGGGTATATAGGCTGGAAACCAGACGTTAATCTCCCTTCGATTGAAGGTATGGCAGAGACAATCGGGTAGAACAACGCCACGTACCCCATAAAAACAGAAAACTTAAAAAGAGAACGAAACAGACACGGACAAAATGGACATAGATCTTATTTGTATGGACTGGACATGGACAATATGGACATAGATCCGTTTAGGAACCTTTGCGAGGACCATGAAACAGATCACAAACTGGACAATAAGACTCGAAAGACCCAATACAAAGAACAAAATTAGCTTAAAAGAAACACAATGGAAGAAGACATTAGACCATGAACATAGTATTTTTGTTATTTATGGTTTGTTTTGTTTTTGTTTTTTTTTTTTTATTTATTTATTATTTATTTAGACGAATTAGGGAAATGGATGAGAAGGAAATGGAAATGGAGAGACCAACCTGCCCAAAGTGGCGTCCGACAGAAGACCAAATAAGGATAATGACCAACATTTACAATTACGGAGTCACTCACCCAAGTCGAGCTCAGATTTTTGAGATCACTACCCGAATCAGGGCATTCGGAGAAGCGGGGGAGTACAACGTTCAGTGCTGGTTTAGCAATCATGGGAATAGAGTAAGACGTTGGCAAGCAGAATTGGATCCCACCGGCACCCTCTTTTCTTTACTACCTCTGTACATGTATGGTAAAACCCTAACTTCATCCTTGTCTTTTCATTTTCTCTCACTCTCCCCTCTTTTGGCACAATTATTTATTTATATTTTTTATATTTTTTTTTTTTTTGAGAACCCGGTTGGGTAATCATGAAGGCTCCGAAGCTTCTGGACCTCTTCCCCGTTCCCATCATAATCGATGGAGAAACAGAGATTCCTCCGCCTCCGTCCACGACTTTTCGTACCAGAGGTCCCTCAACGGAGCTCTCCCTTAGACCTCCACAACCAGCGCGAGAATTCTTTCGTTTTTAATGTTTTGTATTTTTTTTTATGTTTCCATTCAGGTCTGTAATATTAACGATCACACATGATCGAACCCCGAACATCTTTATTATGCTTATGTTTGTTTTTTTATTTTTTTATTTGTTGGACTGTAACCTAAACGATCACTAATGATCGACTACTGCCCGTCTTTATTATGTTTTTGTGTGTTTTATTTTTATTAACAATGTAAGACAGAATGTTTTCGGTGTTTTTGGTTATTTTCAATAAATGCACTCAAATTAGTGTCTCTGCTAAAACTTCACTTCTCTGCCTTACATGTTAATTCTACTCTTATGACTATATTTTTTTTTTTTTTTTACACAAAAACTAAATAAATAAATAAAACAGAACACAATTTAACAAAACAAAAGACCTAATATCGAACATAAAAAATCAAAACAAACGCAAATGTCAAAAATAGCAGACAAAACACATATTTACAATACATACATTAACAAAATAACACGCGTGAAAGAGAACACACATTTTTTTTTTTTTAATTTTTTTTTTTTTTAAATAATAATAATTTGTAAACTAAGAAAATCAAAATTCTCCCCTAATTCGCAAATTAAGAAAATTAAGGGAAGAAGGAATAGAAAAACTCCCCTGGTTATGGTGGCAGCTGCCAAATTTGGACAATCAGGGATATGCTTTCCATCACATGATTCAGCAGAGAAATTTTTAAGAGGAACTGCTTCATCAGTATAGCTATATCATTCACAACAAGATTTTTCTTCTTTCTTTTCGCAACAATTTGTTTCGACAATATCTCTCCTTCATTAATCATGCATTCCTTAATGTCAGCACCTGCATTTTCTTTTAACTCTGTATTCTTGTCATCAAACTCACAATTAATAGCATCTATTATAAACTTAGAGTCTGGGTGTAACACATAATCAATTTCGGCACAAATGGAGCAAGAACCAGATTCACAGTCACATTCAAAATTTTCATAAAACTGTGTTAAATCAAAGTTTAGTCCTAACTCTATAAAGTCATCAGATTGCACAGTTTCTCTTTCAAAATTCATATTGACGCTACTTTCACCAATGGGTTCAATGGCTGACACTGAATTAAAAATTTTAGATTGGTCAATCGAATTTGTATCAATATCAGTCATAATCCCTATAGAATCAATGTGCGTCAAATCACATGCATTTGAATGTGTAGGCAAATTAGGTAAAATTGGAATCTCAGGTTCAGAATAAACCTGCTTTTGCTCACTGAGAAGTTTCTTACCAAACTCCAAGTTATCAACTGCATCCTCAGGGCTATCAGTGTCAGAATCCAGAACAAGCTGCTCAGGTTCTTCCTTTGCTACCTCAATTGGACTTTCACCTGCCAGCTTGCAGAGCAACTTCCTCGCTTGTGTTGGGTTTATATCCATCCAACATCCACAAATAGCTGCATCCACAAGTATCCTTTCATTGTCTAGGAGCCCTTCATAAAAATAAGTCAAGAGCAAATGCTCTGGAATTTGGTGGTTTGGACAAGTTGTGCAAAGCCTATTAAACCTCTCCCAATAATCTGCTAGGCTTTCTTCTTGAAACTGCTCAATGGCAGTGATCTTCATCCTAATGCTGGTCACCTTTGCTGCTGGAAAAAACTTGTCGAAGAATTTTTGTTGTGTTTCCTGCCAACTATTAAAAGGATACTGGTATATGAACCAGTCTCTTGCTTTATCTTGAAGGGACATGGGAAACATTTTTATCAACACTGTCTCCTTTGAAACACCAGCAGGCCTCATAGACAAACACACCAAACAAAACTCCTTGAGGTGCCTGTACGGATCTTCATGTGCCAACCCATGAAATTTGGGAAGACTCTTTACTATCTCATACATCCAATCTTGAGAATCTGTCATTTCCTCTATTGTAGTGCAAAACCTGTCTCAGACTTGGACTTCCTCTTCAAACAAAGATTGTACAGAAAGAAATATACACAAACATAACATGGAGGAAAACTAATATTTTTTTTATTATTATTTTTTTTTTAATTTCAGAAACAAGAGCTAAATACAACATACAACACATTTTTTTTTTTAAATTAACAAAACAAAACTCATACGACACGCATGCACAAAACAAACCATTACATCACAACACAAGATAAAACACACCAACAAATATTAACAAAACAAAAACCTAAAACATATATCACATGTACACAAAAACACACATAACAGAAAACAACAAAAGACCCAAAACCAAACCGTTATTGGTCCCCGGCAACGGCGCCAAAAATTTGATACGCGGGTCGCACCGCGTACAAATTCGATTGCAGATAAGAATGCAGTATAGCTAGGATGTGACTCCTAGGTCGTCTCTCAAGGACCAAATGTGGTTCAGTTTTGGATCAACACGTAGTGGGGGGAGTTTGTGATTGTTTTTGGTTGCGGAAAAATGTAAATGTTGAAAGCAGTAAATTAACAAACCGTAAAAATAAACAAAAAATAGTAAAAAAAATGAAATTTAAAAACAGTAAAATGAAATTAAAACAGTAAAAATGAAATTGGTACAGTAAATGAAATTAAAACAGTAAAAACGAAAATACAGAAAAACAGAAAATACAGAAAACAGTAAATACAGAAAACAGTGAAAACAGAAAACAGAAAATTTTAGAAAACAGTAAAAACGAAAATACAGTAACATGAAACAATAAAAATTAAATCTGGAACAGTAAAAACGAAAATACAGTAAAACATAAAATACAGAAAACTGTAAAAATAGTAAAACAGTAAAAACAAAAAAAATGAAATTACAGCAGTAAATAATAACAGTAAAAACAGTAAGTACAGAATTTTCAAAATCTGTAAAACAGTAACAGCAAAATATAGAAAACAAAAATACAGAAAACAGTAAATATAGAAAATGGTAAATTTGGAAAACAGTAAAAACAGACTCAAAATTACTGCAGTAAAATACAGAAAATAAAATTACAGTAAATGATCATCATGCAAAAATAAAGAAGAGGAGAAATTAAATTGCAGAAAACAACAACTGAAATTGAATTACAACAGAAATTAAATTACAGCAGTAAAAAGAGACAGTAAAATCTAAAATTTAAAAAAAAAAGAATTTGAATTGCTTCTAAAAATTACCTCATGATCCGTGACAAAATTGCTTGGTTTCATTGAAAGGATAATTTCAAATGGACATCCAAAACCGTAAGCATCCAACATCCATACCAATTCAATTTTACAAAGAAAACATTTACTTCAACTTCAATTACATTTCTAAATGAAAAGCAAATTAAATTGTATTCTCCACATCACCTACGTACACAACATTCCAACCATGACACTTCTTCTCCAAAACAACTTATGAAAAGACAAAAACATAATACAAGAAGAGGTCCACATGTTGGACTAAATGCTAATGGATTTTTAGAAGAAAATGATGATTTCTACAAGGAAAAGAGCTCTTTTACGTACACACCTACTCCACCTAATTTACTTCTTCAATTTCAATCAAATTGATTACCATTCCAGCCATGACACCAAGACTTTCTTTCCTCACTAATTAAATTAAAATCAAAGAGGTACTAAAAGAGAAAGAGCCTAGAACATCTATGCATAAACACTAAAAATAATTCAACCAAATTGCATTAAAGAAAACAAAATGAAAGAAAGAGAATAACTCTTAAACAAACTGAGACCTTGCACCATAAATCAAAAGAAGGAAAAACACTTCCCAAAATGAAATTACAATGCTTCTAAAATTACAACAACAACTTGCACAAACAAAATACAAATTACAGTTTATAGAATAAAAAAAATGGATATAACAGTAGATGATTAAAGCTTAATGAAAAGATGTACAAAACCAAATGAGAAGGCACCAAGAACTTCAAGCAACTTCATCCTCCATTCCAGCAGTGATTTGTTTTCTTCATCCTCCCACCATGAGCTCACGGCCTCTCCTCTCCATCCACCAACTAACCCCCTCCAAATTTTTCTTCCCCCTCCCTTTGTATCAATGGCTGGATGAAGCTCTTTTGCATGTGTTTCTTACTTTGGCTTCCATGTCCATGTGAAGGTATGATGGCTGAATATTTTCCTGCTGCACCAACCGTGAGACATTGTGAGAGATGTGCACCTTCCAACTAATTCTTTAAACTCTCCTTCAATAAAAATAAAACAAAGGGGCCCTCCACTTGATGTTTCCAGCCGTGACATTTGTGAAACTTAAGTGATTCTTGGTACATTGCAAGCATGTGTTTGGTGGACCATTTTCAGAAATGTGATTCCATGTCATCATCCATCAAATGGAAGTAAAACTCCATGTGTGTGCACTCATACCACAAGCTTTTGTAGATTCCTTCCATCATGTGCTACTTGCATTTGTTGCTGGACTTCACGTAAATGTGCACTTCTTTATCCTATTCTCCAAAAAAAAAATTTAAAACCAAAGCCTTTCCATGTGCATGTGCGGCATGTGTGTTTCCAAATTCCCTTTGCTGGACTGACACAGTGGAGTAAAACAATTACTGGGAACATTACAGAAATAATTCTATCAAAGTAAAAACTATACGTAAAAATAGACATCCATACGAAACTATGAAAAAAAAATGGCATAGAAAACGGATAAGAATTGGACTCGAACGAAGAAATACAAGTTGGCACAAAATTCAAACAGCAACCAGCGAAAATTGAAATGGTTAAGATGAAATTAGCTCAATTGTTATTTTTCATTTAGCCTTCAAATGTCCCAAATTGTATCTCCAAAATTTCCTTGTAAAATAATTGGCTCAGATAATTCAAATTAGTTAAAATAAGAATTTTCGATCAAATTTAGCACATTTAGGAAAAATAGGATAAATACTGGACAATTAAGCGCAATTTCTTGATTAAACCCGGTGTAATAAGCTAAGTGCAATGAGTAAAATATTGATTCATCAAGGCCTCTCGGGTTGCTCCTAGCTCATGGTGATTCGAGTTTACAACTTTATATTTTAGTTGAAGAGAATGTATTGTACTTTTATTTTGTATTGGATGGTTTTAAAAACATAGTGGAGAGAATTGGAGGAGTGTAAAATGCAAGAAATTGCCACCAAGAACACTGCCTAAGGACACAAGCAAAACTACACCAAAACCCAACGAAAACACATTTTAATCGGTTCAAATGAAAGATAATGCATCAAAGAGTGATTGAATCGGAGTAAAATTAATTTAAAACAGTGTAAAAGTGAGAAAAAGAACCTGAAAAGCGTAACCCGTAGAGAGAAAACACGAGGAAGATGATGAACATTAAGTGCGTGTAACTGTTGCCTCGCATTCACGGTGTTTTAATGCAGCCATATAGAAGTCGGTTCCCCCACATCAGATGTCTATATGGCTGTAGAAGTTGGATTGGCAGATCGGACGTCTAAATGGAGTTAAAAAGTGACCTTTTAGATTTCAAAAATGAGTATATAGAAGTCGGTTCCCCCCACATCGGATGTCTATATGGCTGTAGAAGTCGGATTGGCGAGATCGGACGTCTAAATGGAGTTAAAAGGTGACTTTTTAGATTTAAAAAATGAGTATATAGAAGTCGGTTCCCCCCCACATCGGATGTCTATATGGCTGTAGAAGTCGGATTGGCGAGATCGGACGTCTAAATGGAGTTAAAAGGTGACTTTGTAGATTTCAAAAATGAGTATATAGAAGTCGGTTACCCCTCCCCCCCCCCCCCCCCCCCCCACATCGGACGTCTATATGGCTGTAGAAGTTAGATTGGCGGGATTGGACGTCTAAATATAGTCAAAAAGTGACCTTTTAGATTTCAAAAATGAATATATAGAAGTGTGTTCCCCCACATCAAACATCTATATGGCTTTAAATGTCATAAATGTAAATATAAACATAAACATAAACATACATTTATGTTATGTGTTCTAAATGAAAGTTAAAAATAAATTATTTAATGTGTTAGTTAAAGAATTGAAACACTAACATTTGTGATTCTTTAGTACTTTATGTCTATTTAAATTTTTCACTTTTTTATAAATTTTTAAGAAATTAACTTTCTTTTTATAATATATCTTATGGTGATTTTGAGAAAAGATTATCAGAGAGAAAAAAACAAAATAAAACATAAGTTTAATTTACACATAAAATATTAATATTATTTTTGATAAAAAAAATTTAGATAATAAATTTTTTAATTATTTTTAATTTTAAATAATTAAAAGCAGATTAAGTGATATTTTAAAAGTCGAGGAAACAAAACAATGATTCTTTTTAAGAACTATAAAAACAGTGAAAATATTAAATCAAATTAATATGTTATTATCTCTCTTTGGGGTTATTTTGATATTACTAATTATATATAATTTTCTAATAATTGGTGTCTGTAACATAAGACATAATTTTATTAAAATTGACAACAAAATAAAGCATTTTTATAATATTTCAGTAAAATAAATTTGTAATACTATTTAGTTGTATAAAATTAAGTGTGTGGTTTGCAATTGTTTTTAATTATTTAAAAAAATGGTTATTTTGAATATTAAATATTCTATTATACTATAATTAATTAGTTTTATTTAATAATTTGAAATAAGAAATCAATTACATGAATATAAAATTTAGTACTTTTAATAGTTGCTATTAAGAATGTTGAAGTTTAGTTTCCAAAAAAAATTTAGTGGGTTAAACCCACCTTAACCCTGACCCTAACCCCCTTGAGAGGGGGCTTTAGGGGTTGGGGCTTTTTTTTGGTCCCCATTTGAGGGGCTTCTTAAGAGGGGGCTTTTTTAAGAGTGGGTTAGGGCTAGCCCCGGGGTCATGGATCAAATTGACACCTCTACACATCAGACGTTTATATGGTTGTTTTATTTATAGAAAATGCCACCAGTCATTTTTTACGTTGGATATTCGAGGGTCGGACGTCTAAAGGGTGATGTTAAAGGTATTTTCTGCACTAGTGATAGCTTATCTACAAAATTAGAGTAAACTGTGCATGCAACAGATATGACTTTTCTTATCACTTTTGTTGTTTTCGAACGTTGGTCATTTAATGTAATTTAATTCTCGCTCAGAACAACAAAGTGTCTTTTTATTCCTACTATTGGGTAGTTTTACAATTAATCTCTTTTAACTTGAAGATACCAATTGTATAAATGCTTCATCACCAGATGACATGTCTATTTTACTTACGGTATCAACTTAACTAAAGCAAACGCTTCTATTGTTTTTTTCTCTTTGTAGAAAGATAACGTTTAACTTGCTCAGACTTTCTTATGTCTTTTAACAATTATGTCTTTTAATTGTTTTAGTTAAAAACACTATCTCGGCCCGTTTCTGTTTTCAAGAGAAGCCAAATACCTACTTCAGGTTTTTAAGCCTTGAGCGTTTAGCTTAGTTCTCTTAGACGACTTTAGACAGGACATCTTCTAGTCATGTGTCTGTGTTCTAGCCTGACTATTTTTCTATTTCTTAAGACCTAAGTGTTTTCCTATGATTTCTAAGTATGGGGTTCAGGTTCTAGTTTTTGTTTGTTTGGAGTTTTGGCTCTATGTTTTTATCATACGTTACTTTTTGATCTTTAACTTGTTTTAACGTTATTTGATTAAACTTCAAAACATGTGATTGTTTGTTTATATGGACGATTTTTTCTTTAACAGGCTCAACTTTATTGAGAACCATAATCGGTAGGGTTTTAGAACATTAACTCTTATTTAATGCTTTGTTGTACATTATGCTGAGCTGGCAGGAATTTGAATCATCTTTGACCTAGATGATCCTTATTGGGCCAACTTGTTAGGCTCAATGTTGAACATGTGTTTTGCATGGATGATTTGTCCTTAGATGAATTGTCTTAGACAATATAATTGAATATGACGTCTTTAAACGATATGTCTTAGACGCTTATCCCTTAACGCTACATTACATACATGATAAACGCGTTAATTCAAACCTACTCATTCAACTAAGGGTTTTTTAAATATATCAGCAAGTTTATCTTCTATGTTTACATATTGTAAATTCATAGTACCTTTTTGTAAATAATCTCGTATAAAATGATGTTTGATCTTCTATGTTTGATCTCATAAACATCATAGTCTTCGAGTTGGTTTTTGATCCACAGAAGTTGAGAGTAATAACTCATATTTGAGATATATTCTGCTTCACTTGTTGAGAGGGCTATTGTCCTATATTTCTTACTCATCCAGAAAACAAGGTTGCCTCTAATGAAGTGGCATCCTTCACTGGTGCTTTTTTTCTCAATCCTGCCTTAAGTATAGTCAGCATTGCAGTATCCCTGCAACCTAAAATTTTCTCTTCCTTTAAAGCAAAGACCAAGATTAGTTGTCCCAATAAGATAACGAAAAATTCATTTAACAACAGTCATATGGGTTTTCCTCGAGTCTGACTGAAATTTAGCACATAATTAAACACTAAGAATTATATTAGGTCTAGACACACTTAGATTCATAAGTAAGCCTTTCATCTGTTGATAAACGATGTTGTCCACTTTTCTAGAGCTCTCGTCTAGCCCTAAGTTAGTCGTTGGATGCATTGAAGTCTTAATCTCCTTTGCCTCGTCCAACTTAAGCTTTTTAACCAGCTTTTTTACAAACTTCGACTGATGTATGAGGATAATGTTCTACTCTTGCTTGATTTGTAGCCCTAGGAAGAACTTTAGTTCTCCCATCGTGCTCATTTTGAACTTATTTTGCATTATCTTAGAGAATTCTTGGCAGAGATTCGTTAGTAGCACCGAAAATAATGTCACAAACATAAATTTGAACAATGATGAAATCATTGTTGAGTTTTTGCTTAACAGTGTGGTGTTTAGTTTTCCTTTAGAAAAATTGTTTTAAATTAAGAAAGAACTTAAGCGTTCATACCAAGCTCTAGGAGCTTGTTTTAAACCATACAACACTTTGTTTAGTTTGAAAACATGTTTGGAATTAGTAGAGCACTCAAAATTAGAAGGTTGTTCCACATAAACGTCTTCTTTGATGTCATTGTTTAGAAAAGCACTTCTAATATCCATATGGTATAACTTAATTTTACTATAAGCAACAAAAGAAAGTAAAATTCGAATAGCTTTTAACCTCACAACAAGTTCTTATGTTTATGTGTAATCAATACCTTCCTATTGATAGTAGACCTTGGTGATGAGCCTAGCTTTATTCCTCACAACCTTTCCATCTTAGTCCAGCTTGTTTCTAAAGAACCACTTTACTCCAACAATGTGTTTCCCTTGAGGTTGCTCAACAAATTATAAAACATCGTTCTTTTGAAATTGATCTAACTCTTCCTACATGGCTTGGACCCAAAAGTCATCTTCCAACGCTTCATTGACATTCAATGACTCAATGTGTGAGATAAGAACAATTGGTTGTTGCTTAAAATATGTCATGGTCTTGATATCTTACTTGAGATCACCTATGATCTTCTCCAGCGGATGATTCTTGACCACTAGATGATGCAACCCACAAGGTTTTCTTCTCATCATGACACTCTTCTTCTTGTCTCAATGTGTCTACTTTAGTTAACCCATCTGGCACCTTCAACATTTTATCACAATCTGCATAGCTGCAAAAGCTTCGTCTAGCTTTAACATTTTATTGTCATACTCATAATCGTTAAATTTGACATGTATGGCCTCTTCTACCTTAGATGTTCGAGCTTTGGTGGTTTCGAAGTAACCAAGCATGATTCCTTCATCACTATAAGAAAAGACATGCCTTATATCTCAAGGCAAGAGGGGGGTGAATTCGTTTAAGCCTTAAAAATTGTTCTTTTCAAAATATTTGTGAAATCTTTGGCTTTCTTGAAGTCAATAAACAATTAGTGATGAATCAACAATAAAAGAGAGAGAGTAAAGAGAAAGATCAACATAGACCATCTATACTGGTTCGGTTAATCTCAAGCCTACATCTAATCCTCCTTCAACAACCCCAGTTGAAGGGATTCCACTATAAAATTGATTGAGTTTACAGACATACAGAGATATCCCTCTCAATGCACTTCTCACCACACCCAAAATCAATATTTAAATACAAGAGATGAATAACTTCACTCTCTTACAACACTTGAGAACACTCGCAGCTCTTAACACCTAGCCAAACCACACAAGTACACAAAAATAGAATGTCTATAATGATTCTGATCTTCAAGTCAAACTCCACTTGGTGCAGATTAAATCAGAACAAGTTTCAGCCCACTTTGTTAAAAGAATCTTGATGTACAAGCAACCAATGCAGCCTTGATTCTCCAAGATCTCTTATTGAATGCTATTGTGTTCAAAACTCAATGTAAAGTTTAGTAATTGAAAATGATAGCAATTGATTCGTTTAAAACAGAGCTCAAGTCGCATATATATAGGATTTTCTGAATCCTAACGCAATATAATCGATTAAGGTTTTTATGTAATTTGTGAAGCTTTTGGTTATGTTTTAGCAGCTTTTCTTTTGTTTTAATAGATTATTCTGAGCATGTAATCGATTATAAAATCACATAAGCAAGTTATAAATTCAAATGACAGTTATGACAGATCAGTCTATTAAATGAACTGGATTAAACAAAGTAAATTGTTTTAATCGATTAGTCAACTTATGTAACCGATTAATTTTGTACTTAAGCAAATTTTTAATCCAATTTCCATTTTAAATAGATTTACTTATTTATGAAACACATCATGGCATTGCTTTTTGTTTTAATCGATTAGACAACTTATGTAATTGATTACTATGGAGTAGTTTTAATCCTGAATTTCTAACACCTGTAATAAATATTTATCATATCTCAGACATTAAATTGACACAACCAACATAATATAAACATAAACAGTAATAGATATACATAAATGTGCTTTAAAAATTAACTTATCTAAAGAACACAATTGTTTGTTCCATTTCTCTTTCCTTATTCTTCTAAATAACCCAATCCTAAGATGAAGAATTCATAACTAATTCATAAAAAAGATTCACTAAAAATTAAGAATATCTTATAAGGGACAACTTACATATACTCATCCAAAAATTTCAAAAATAGTCAAACTCTCAAACTATTCCGTCAATTACACTTAGAGTGCACGCCCAGCTCATATTTGTCAAATTAAGAAATATTAAGTCAAATTATAATCCAAAAACCTTCCATATGCTAAAAAAAAATTGTTATCCATAAATTAAATATATAGCTTAATATTAATTTATAAATTCCACATGAAACAAGGTTCACAAACCATCATTGTTTTATTTTATTATTAAAATTTTCATCTTGCAAAATTATTCAAAGTGTTAACTTAAATATACTTATTCATTACAAAGACTGTGAATATAAGCATTCAACTTACAACTGAATTTTAAGTAACAACTCAAATATAAGCATCTAAAAGTTTCATTGGAAATACAAGTAATTTTATAGGACTTTCAAAATTGGAGACACAACATCAACAAAAGTTGTTTGACATTCAAAATTGGGGGTACTTTATCAAGTCAAGTTATAGGATTTTTAAAATTTGAGGCACAATATCATAACAAAGATGTAAAGTTGGAGGAACATTATCATATCACATTTATAGTGTGCAAAAAACAATATATCTTAAGATTATCAAATTCATACAAGGCTAAAAAAATCTTCATTACCCGTTATCAATACAGAAAGCTTCATGAATATTTCAACAGATGAAGTTTTGGTCCTAGACTTGAATGACACATTATATGTCATTTCTATAGGACCGGTCGGGCACTCTTACCTCCTTGATGTATTAGTCTTGTGATCTGATGACAAATTTATGATCACCAAAATATGATGTCACAAACATGTTGAACAATCGGCAAGTATGACCGAATCGTTTCAAGTAATAAACTCGGTAAGACCAAGTATCGTTCTCCCAAAGGACTCACAGCCTAGTTTAGTTATGTGATTCGTTGATTAGCTAAGACTTAAGAACAAAATAATTGGATTTTTACTATGCAAAAGACGAAAATAAACATGTATGCATGAGGTTGATCAATGGCAAAACAAAATACAAGCACTTTCAATGAAATATATGGATGAATATGTTGTTGGGGATCAATTTCATCTTATTCACTCTCATATATTTTAGGAATTCAACATTCAAGTCATCATTGTTAATCCCACTCTCTAAATTACCTTGTCAAGAAGGCTTATCCCTAATTACGAGTTCATACAATTCCTAGCATTCCTAATAATTAGTTCTTTTAGCACAGGAGCTTAACGACAACCAATATACTATTGGGAGTAATTCCCCAGATCTAGACTTCCCCGTACGTTCCCGTATCGACAAAACCAATAATCATGCATTGAATGAGTTAAACAAAGCAAGCATTGAGCAAAGAGGAAAAACCCTAACTAATGATGAAAGAAAGCATAGGTCTTAGATTAAGATGTAAGCACAAATTCCATATATGAGAGCTTCAAAATATTACATTGATTCCCCAACAAACATACAAGGTTTAGTTCACCATATTCATGGTGAACCTAGATGAACAATAATGAAAGCATGAAGGATAAAACCCTAGAAAGGTGAAGAGGTAGCCTGAGCATCCAAGATCCTCCTTCAAAGGGGTGGAAGAGAGAGTGTTTGCTTCGTTTCTGCCAAAGATACAAACCCTAGGACGTCCTAAAGCTTATATACTAATCTAAAATTACAGAAAATTCAGGCCCAAGCCCTTAAGTGTGCCGCTTAGCGGTAAAGTACCGCTCAGCGGTGAGTGCGTTAGTTATTTTCTCCCCTCAGCGGCCATTCTGCCCCTCAGCGGATCCAACGTGACTTCTTGAGTGCCGCTCAGCGGTAAACTGCCGCTGAGCGGCAGTTGCGGCTTCTCCTTTTGCACTTTTTGGTGTCTTTTCTGATTCCATCTCTCTCCTTCTTCACTTCTTTCACTAAATTCACCTTAAAACCTGCACAAAAATACTGAAATCAAGCATAAACCTGGCCAGCTCTCTTATTTCTGAAAATATGAATAAAAGCATGATTTCAAGCTAGTTTCTAAGTGTTAAAGGTTGCTTTTTGTATCAATTTTAAGCATGAAGATAACAGTTTTTCAACTGTTATCATGGTCACTCTTGTCTCTAATTTGTCCATTATCAAGTGTGTTTTGTTCATTCTGAACCCCTTAAGTGATACATTCAAAAGGTGCTCTAATACTTAAGTAAGTAGGTATTCGAGTGCAAGGGTATTAAATGCAGACATCAATGTAAAAATTTACCTTACTTTGACCTTCTATTTATATTATTAGTAATAGACTTTTACTTACGACTGATCTAATTATACTTCAATAATGTCTTAATATTATTATTTATCTTATTTGTATTAAGTTGCTTTTAATAGATTAATTAATCACATTGGATGTCTACTGATCGGTCAAGTTTGAAATCGACAATCAATATGATTGATCGATCTACAAGTTGTTATGCTACTCTTAGTTGTATGATCGGTCCGTAGGTATTGTACATAGGCAAATGTGAAAGTTAACAATGAGGAGGTGCAAAAATCATCTTTCCTATATACACCTAACGACTAGATGAACAACAGGAGCTCGTCATCTGTGAACCAGCATCGAGTTCTTCGCCAAAATCATCTATAATGATGTTGTTGTATGTTTGTCAAGATTTTAGTCCAAAAAAACAAAGACTCCTACTAGTAGCTACTAGTTACTATCAGATTTGACGTGCATACATGTTTCTCAAACTTCTATTCTCTCAAGGAATTGTAATATTAGCCATTAGTAATTTAGTGACAATAAGTAGGTTGTGTGAGACCGGAATTCCCAAATGACATAAGAGTTTTTATTTTAGTGAAAAGCTTTAAGGCTTTGTTGGGAACCTTTGATGTTAAAAATATCTTACGCATAAGTAAAACTTATGTTGACTTAGATATGTTAGGAGATGGTTATCAAACTTGAGAGTTAACTCATTAACTCAGACGAGTTTGCGTTCCCATTCTTGGTTTCCAAGTTAACTCGATTTTCGAGTAAACTCGATACGTAACTGAACTCGGTGGGAACATGTAGAATCGTGATTTTGTCATGATTTTGCGAGTTTAAATCAGGGAGAAACAAAATAATGGAATGTCGTTTTTAGTTGAGGATTTAATGACTTGACTCTACTGTTTTTATTCATTTTTGTTGTGCTTTTCTCAACCATTGTGTTTGTTGTCGTGCATTTCCCTATGCCCTTCTCCTTTGCCATTGCTACTACGCTCTATTAGGTAATCGTCGCGTTTCGTGGTTGAGCTTCATTGGCTAGAAGTCGCACGATTCATTTGTTCGTCGTTTGCATGGTTCGCGGTTGCCGTACACCTTGGTCGTGGTCGTGCCCCATTCAAAGTCGTGATCGCCGACGTGCTTGCCACTACCGCTCCTGATGTCATGTCATTCTAGCATTGTGTGGTGGTGGTGAGTGAAACGTTTTTCATTTTAAAAGTCTGTGACCACTGCTCTTGTAACTATGTTTTATTATATAAATGAAATCCTAATTTCATTAAAGAAATGAGACGTGACCATAGCCTGCCACTATACTTTTATTATAAAAATATCATTAAAGAAATGAGACGTCACCATTGTGTGCTTTAATTATATAAATGAAATCCTTATTTCATAATGAAAATCATTGTACATATCTTTAGGCAGTGTTGTGTTTTTGTATTATTTTAGTATGTAAAAGAAAATATTTAATATTAAATTAGTCCTCTTTTGCCATTGTCTTTTAGTGAAAAAATTTAGAGCATCGTGTCTAGAAATGCATCAAATTCAACGAAAATTAATGCAACTGCATCTTCATCTGTTAAGAATAAAAGTAAAAATGCTTCGAGAAATCGATTTGATATTGGATGGAAACATGGGTTTGATGTTAATGGTAATGGAAGAAAAGTGAAATGCAACTATTGCTCAAAGATTGTGAGTGGAGGTATATTTATATTTAAGCACCATCTTGCTAGAACCAAGGAGGATTCTGAACCTTGTGCTTCTGTTTCGGATGAAATAAAAAATTTGATGATAAAAATAGTTGTTGAAGCTAAGAATGCTTCATCAAAGAAAAGGAAGTTAAATATCGGTGAAGACGAGGAAGAAAGTGAAAGTGTTGAAGGAGGACACATGGTATTCAGTTTTAAAGGAAAACAAAAATTTCTACTACTAACAAGGTGGGAGTCCATGCAAATATAAATCAAATGATGAAAAAATGATACAAAGAAGAAGTTGATGCTCATGTGGATGAACTTTTTTACACTAGTGTCATTCCTTTTAATGTAATTAGAAATCTAGTATTTGCAAAGATATGTGAAATGATTGGTAAGTATGGGGTTGGATACAAACCATCATATTATCATGACAATAGAGAAAAGCTCTTGAAACAGCTATGAATAAAACATATGAAATCCTTGAGGATTATAAGTAGGAGTGGAACAGAACTGGATACACAATTGTGTATGATGGTTGGACAGATAGAAAAATGCATTCTATTTGCAACTTCTTGGAGAATAGTTTATAAGTTCATATTTATGCCCTCATTTAGTCTTTAATATTGGATTTATAATTGGTTTTTGTACTTTAATAGAATATTTTAATTAGGATTTCTTATAATTGGGTTTATTTAGCATGAAATACAAAAAAAAAAACATGTTAAAGATAAATTCAAGAATAACAAATAATCAAGATCACACGTAATCAATCCAAGCATAACATGAAAAAGTGAAGAAATTTGGCTAAGCCAAGAAGATGGAAGATGCAACAAAAATTGGATCTTGCGGTTTTCTCTATTTTTTTTCTACTAAATTGGTTTTGATAATTGATAAATGTTTATGATTAAAAGAATTTGGGGGAAATATGTTTTAAGAAATTTTATTTCATATTGTTAAATAATTACCATGTTTAACTATATCAATAAATATCAAAAGATAATATTTACCAAATCTTTTATTAATCTAGCATATAGCTTCTCAAATATTTTTAGATCTTCACAAGAATCAAATTTATTTTTAAGACATTGGATTATTTAGAAGATAATTGGAGGGGGTTAAATTATCATAAAGAAGATTACAACAACAAAAAAGCCTCAAAGCCCAATCCAATTTTTATATAAAGAGACTTAAAGAAACACATTATGGGGCTTAGGAACCCTTTGGGGGGGTTCAAATTTCGTCCACCCTCTATTCTATCATGTTCTCCACCCTCTCTTCTTCTTATTTCATGTTATTTCAACATTCCATGGAGTATTAAACCTTTGGGTTAATTGTGCTATAATTTCTTAACTAGATTATAAGGCTAGATGCATAAATTTGTTTGTTCTTTTGATTCTTGTTGTGATTTTTTTTATCTGTCTTTTGCTTCTTAATCAAGTAAAAATAATAATTTTTATATTATGGAAATTTAACATTGTGTCAAATCTACATAACATATCAATCATATGAGTCAAACGGTTTTCAATTTTATTTGAGAGTTTACTTTGATTAAAGTCAGAAACTTGCATATGATTGAATGTGTTTTTGCCAATGGATAATGTACTTTGATTAATGATAAAAACTTTAACAAGAGTTAATCAAGAATGTACTTTGGTTAATTTGTTTTTTACTTGATATAAGAGATAAAAGAATACACATGATTAGGCATAGTAATATTTAATTGAGAATGTACTTTGGTTAAATTTACTATGATTGATCTACAAAATTCTTGCTTTTAAATGAGAATGTACTTTGGTTAAGAGTGAGAAATCCAACAAATTAATTGAGAATTTACATGGATTAATTTGAAAATCTAAGATAATAATTAATTGAACAATAATCTTTAGATAATCAATGATAAATCCTATTTTGAAATAGTAGTAAATCAACTTATTTTTTTATCTTTCTAAATCTCTTTATACCAGATGTAACATCCCAATTTTTGGGATGTCCTAATTACGAGTGGAATTTAAAAATTTAAAAATTTAAAAATTTAAAAATTATAATACCATTGCGGAAATCTAATTATATAATATCGAAATTAATAAAATAAAAAAGAAATAAAGTAAACCCAATTACATTATTTCCAAAATTCATAGCCCAAAAACTTTAAATAACCCAAGTCTTCTCAAACTCACATCTCTATCATGCATCTAGAGCATCTGCAATATTAGAAAAATCAAAAACAAAAACCCTAAAGGAAAAATTCTCAAATTCAGAAACCCTAAAATTATACCCACATGTTACAAGATCAAAACCCTCAACCTTGGACTGCCAACATTATATTTTCTTCAAATTCAGAGAAGAAATAGAAACAAAAAGCAACCCCAAATCGCGAGCCAAAAATGAGAACAAAAAGCCTCAAAATTGCGACGCATCCCCCTAGAAGTCCTTTCGCCACGAAAGAGCCCAAGAACGGAGACCACCACACCATGAAACTTACATTTATGGATTCAAAAGCAGAGCATATTCATGGTATAGAAACTTCCAAATATCATAAATCACCGAAATAAATCACCAATATTCTAACAAATAATTCAAGACATTCAAAATTAAATTAATAGTTACTTAAACAAATAATTAAGGTAAGCTTCTCATACCTTTTCCAATTATAGGGCTTTATCAATACCAGATTAATTAATCGCTGACTCTCATGCTTCTGCTATCTTATCTAAAAATTCATTTCTCTTCTTCAGTCCCTTTGTCTCACGTTGCTCTCTTTCTCTTTATCTCAATTTTTACGTGTCTCTCTTTTTATGCTCCCTCCCTTTTTATTCTAATTCAATAAAACCTTTTTTTTCAATAAATTATATTATAACTAAAAGAAACTACCTACATAGTACTTCTTATAATATCTCAACTGGTTTGAAAAAAACACAACTGCTAAATTCCACGTTATATTTTCTAATTTTCAACAACTTCTATTATTTAAAGCACTTGTCTTTATTTCTTACACCTTTATTTATAATTTTTGCGACCAAAAGATCATCTCTACCAACAAACCAACATATAACATTAAAAATATAAGACATCACAAATTTAACAATCATACAATAACATGTGTTGCATTTATATAAACAAAATAAATAAATAACATAGAACTTTATGTTCTACTCAAAACTTGCACACTAACTGAGCTACACAACACCTTATGAACTCATGCAAATCATAATAAAACATACTCAAGTCTTATTTATAAGCTCTACATTTTCTCAGGTCTTACATTCACTCCACTTTAAAAGAATTTTCGTCCCTGAAACTTAATGCAACATATTCGATTATCACGTCACTATGGCCTAATAAATTACTTTTACTGCACCCATTATTTAATAACCCCAAATTATTTTGCACTTTTAAAATAAAAATTATATTATTTATTATGATATCTAATATAATTTTCTAAATACACTACCACTTATTATAAAATAAAATAGGTAACATATTCAACTTTTAATAACTATTCACTACATAAAGGTTTGTCTCAATAAAATAACATTTAATTATTAGTAGAGCACTTGATACCAAACTTCATTTATACTTATGATACATAATTAGATAAATCTCAAAATTTATACTTATATAAAACATTTTCACATATATTTAACAACTCACATCAAAAAAACACAACTACCGAAAAATAAAATAATAAAACGACCAATCACAAATCAAAGTAAAATAATTTTATCATTTATATGCCTTTAGTATTATAATAATACTAAATTCTCTAATCATCACTTTAATAAAAGGAAACTAAAATCTCAATTTGCCAATCTTTTATAAAAATATATTTATTATAGCACGTATATCCAGTAAATATATATATATATATATATATATATATATATATATAATACCTATTATATATAATATAATATATTAAAATGGTGAGTACCTATAAATCACTAGTGCAGTCAAGGACAATGACAGCGGTTATATTCGTCTATTGACAGTGGTTCCTGAACTGAGGCATATACAAGCGAGACAAAGTGTCTACCCTTGTATGCCTCGGTCAGAACCGAGGCATAAAAGGATAGGATTTTGCCTCGGTTCAAAGGTAACCGAACCAGTAGAGTTTTTGTTTTTTATATTTTTTTTTTAACGTCTTTAGGCCTTAGTTCCTTTTGAACCGAGGCAGTATGGCGGCCTCTAGTGCCTTGGTTGGGACCAAAACCGAGGCAGTAATGTGTTTTTTTATTTTTATTTTTGCTTTTTCGCTTACTTTCTACCTCAGTTGTGATCTTAACCGATGTCATAGGGGAGCTTTTTGCCTCGATTATGGTCACAATCGAGGCGTATTCCCCCGTTTTTTTTAAGAACATGTATGTTTCTACAACATTCCCAACTGCAAAAACAAACCTGCATAAAAATTTACAGTCAGAAGAGTCCAGAACAATCAAGAAGCATATATTTTCAATAAAAATTATATTAAAACATAAATGCATTCAATCTAATCATAAATCAACTTCTTGGAAGCATAAATCAATTCAATGTAATCATAAATCAACTTTGAAGCATAAATCAATCCAATGTACAAAGTTAAACTAATAATAATGTACAAAAGCATAAAACAACTTAGAAGCATAAACTTAAAACTTATTATATCCTAATATCTACTACATATTATCATATAGTTGAATTACATATTTAGTCAGTGTTTTCCTCACAAGTTTAAGTGACTTCTCTGGAATTGGAGTAGTCATATTGAATCTCTGCATAAAATACAATGATTTCAATTAGTGTATATGAAATCTAAACTATAGAGAAAATAAAATTCAAACATAAATATTATTGTTTCCCATCCATTGGTGTAATGTGTACGACTAGTGGTTATTATCCAATACATGACATAGTGACCACACTTAGTTGATTTTTGCTAACAAAATATATATATATATATATATATATATATATATATATATATATATATATATATATATATATATATATATATATATATATATATATATATATATATATATAAAACTTATGTGAACTACTAAGTAACAATATTACAACACTAAATTGGATTGAATAAAAAAAAACTAATGTATCATCTAAAAGTACACCAAACATAATCAATTTCAATTCTATCCAGCGATCAAAAAAAATCTATGCCCCAAGGTCATTTTTAAATCAGGGCAACTATTGTTAATCCATAAAATAATATTTTAAACTTTAATAGTATCTGCCTAAAAGCTTTCAATACCCAAACACCGTTATAAATTAGAAAGAAAAAAAAAACATGGTACAATGCGTAACTTTTTTTCGGTGTTAAAATACTTTTAAATAAAAGTAATAATAATTAAACCATGCGTCAGCTTTTATTTCTCAGTAGCATGCATCAATTCTCAAAACCACTTAATGGTTTAATTCTAATAAAGTTAATCCAATTTCCAGTCGCAACTAATAAATGCATATTGTAACTCAAGCATAGGCATGGCACATCAAAAGAAATAATTGTTCGAGAATTAAAGTTTGACCCAGCTACACCCCAGAGAAAAAAAACTAAGAACAATGGCCAAAAAAAATATTGAACAACAATAAAATTAACATTCATCATAAAAAAAATAAAATAAAATAAGAATCATTAACAACACCAAAAGATAGAAATTAAAATAATTGTACACCAGTTTTTCATTAATATAATTCAATGAATAAGACATCATAACAATCAATGCACACAAACACATGACAACAATAAAATTGATCAAAATTATCGAGACTTAGAAGTGTATTATAAACTAATTGGCATTAACATAAAACAATAATAAAACATTAAAGTATATCATGTTCTTTCACCAACAAGCGTGAAATATTGAGCACTCATGCTAAAAATAACAAGACAACATCATAGGTTTAATCTCATCGAAAATGATTAACACTTCAACTCAATAATACGATAGTTTAGTTGACATTACTATCTTCTTTAGAAACTCCAAACACCTTATAACATTATTGGAGCAACAACCAAAACATACTAGTATCATGGACATAAAACAAATTCATGTAGTTCATCAATACAATTTCAATTTATATTATATAGAAACAAAACAATTCATATTAGAAACCTGTAGCCTCCCCTACAGGTCTGTTCGAGTAGTTCCACCATCTTGTCTAAGGAACATGTTTCCTGCCACACAAGGTCAAGGCAAATACCATCACCCCCATACAAAGAAGGTTCAATACTCGAGCATCCCCTTTTCGCACACACGGCCAAAGGGAGTCGCTATTTCCTATCAGGCGATCGATAGTCTCAACATTTACTAGGTACAGCAAGTGGACCTATCCCCACTCTTATGTTCATCAACCGCACACTCAGGTGCACTTCAATACTCACTCGTGTTCCAACATCAATCAAACGTCTATCCTAACTCTAAATATAATAATTATTCTTATTCTCTACTTAACATTATACATTCATTATTATCTAAAGTCTCTTTAAAAAATTCAATGTGCAGAATATGGACCTCTCATGAGTCCACTCAAACAATAGGTTACAAAATGAATAAATATCATTCATATCAAACAAAAAAAATCATATATTAATATAAATGTCATTATAACATCATTAATTTCCTATTTAAATCCAAATAACTCTAATTTCATTTTTAATTAATTTTATTTCCCATTATTTTAATTTTAAAATCATAAGTTTTTATTTTGAATTCCCTTTGTCTTATTCTTATTATTTGGGTTCCTGCAATTGCAATTTCAAATATGTTCGATGAGTCTTACGGCCCAATTAGTTCAACATCATTTAGTCCAGCCCAATTCAAAACACAACTCAGGCTAAGTCAAACCCACAAAGGACTCCACGGGCCACCACCGTAACACCAATGGCCGCATCCATCAGCGCCTATATTGACGCCGCTTGCGCAACCACCACCGTGATAAAGAACCTTCCAACGTAAATCAACGGAAAACCCAAATCGCGAAAATAAAACCACCCCCCAATTTGAACACAAAAACCCCACAATCGTTAATCGCAAAAACATAACAAGATCATAAACCCAATTTCATTCATTTCCATTCCAAATACACCAGAAAATCCCTAATTTCCCAATTTCAGGAAACCCTAATTTCCCAAACTACAAGAACAATTTGCAAGCACAAAAACCCCAAATTCCCAAATCACAATCCAGAACCCTTGCCCCAAAACGCAAGAATCAAATTCCAAAAAACCCAAAAATAACTAATAAAGTTTTCAAAATGTTAGATGATGTTGTCAAGTTTGTTGGAGAAGAAAATGTTGTTCAAGTTGTCACTGATAATGATGCAAATTTCAAGCAGCTCGAGAGTTGTTGATGCAAAAGAGGGAAAATTGTATTGGACTCCATGCACGGCACATTGCATTGATTTGATATTTGAAGATTTTGAAGAAAAAAATTTAAAGGTCCATCAATTGACAATTAAGAAATGAAGAAAGATTACCACTTACGTTTGTAGAAGATCAATGTTGATTTCCTTGTGAAAAAAGTTCACTAAAGGTAGAGACGTGATAAGACCGGGAGTGACTAGATTTGTCATGGTTTATTTAACTCTTTCTTGTCTTCATGAATTGATGGCATCATTGTTGACCATGTTTAACTTTGAGGGGTGGAAGACAAACAAGTTTGAAACTTCACAAGAGGGGAGAAAAGTAGAACATGTGGTATTAAATAGTTGGTTTTGGAAGAATATCTCCACATGCCTAAAATTTGTTGCACCTCTTATGGTGGTCTTAAGATTAGTGGACTCATATGTAACACCTGCAATGGGTTTCATTTATGAAGAGATGGATTATGCAAAAGAAAAGATTAGGTCGAACTTTAACAATATCAAAAAGAGGTAAATTTTCAAACTCTTACTCATTCAAAGTTTAATTACTTATGTGTGGAATTATCTCTAATGTAGCATAATTGATGTAGTTATGAAGAGGTTTGGAGAACAATTGATGCTTGATGGGCTAATCCACTTCCTAGACCTTTGCATGCAGTTGCCTATTTTTTGAACCCCCATTTCCACTATGAACCTAACTTTAGATGTGATAATGGTAGAGAGGTGAAAGAAGGATTGTATATGTGCATGAGAAGATTGGTACTAGATATGGCAGAAAGAAGACAAATTAATTTACAAATTGTTGAATTTCATTATGGTAGAGGACCTTTTGGAATGGAAGATGCAAATGAGTGCAGGAAAGAGTTAAATCCTAGGGAATGGTTGGACTCCAGAGTTGAAGAGATTTGTTATTCGAATTCTAAGTTTGACTTGTAGTTCTTCTGAATGTGAGTGTAATTGGGGCTTATTTGAAATGGTAATTTAAATTATTTTAATTTATAATTTTCTTTATTATGTTTATATCTTCAATAAAATATTATATTTCATTTTAGGTTCATATAAAAAGAAGGAATCGTTTGCATCAAAAAAAGATTAATGATTTAGTTTGTGATAAATAACTCCAAGTTGAAAAGTAGACAAATTCGAAAAATTGTTTCTCTTCCATTTGATGACATAGAATCAGATAATGAATGGATAACTGAAGAGGCAGATGATATTGTGGAGATTGAGCTAGTTGAAGGTGAAAATGTTCACTTAGATGGAGCAACAATTAGGGCTGGGAAAATCAAACTAAACTGTACTAAACTATAACTAACTATATTATACTAAACTAAAAGAAACTGAACT
This sequence comes from Vigna nakashimae, assembly GCA_034642375.1. NCBI lineage: Eukaryota > Viridiplantae > Streptophyta > Magnoliopsida > Fabales > Fabaceae > Vigna > Vigna nakashimae. The sequence continues at coordinate 38,852,665 of CM067762.1, read as the reverse complement.
ATTTAAGATAATAATTGAACTGAATTGTTTTATAGTTCAATTTTTAAAAACTGAACTTGTATAGTTAACTAATAACTGCACTAAACCAATACATTGCTATTTATATACACGTATTGAAACACAAAATTGTGTATTTATTGCAATTATTTCATGGTTTGTATTATTTTGAAATCTAATAAATTTTTACATACATATACCGATCTTGCTTATATATTAATAATATTGAATATTTATAATATAAAAAAAATACTAATCATTGCTTACACCACACACAAAATAGAAAAAAATATATATAATTGTATTATATTTTATAATTATTTTCTCATACACACTTTTATCTTTTTATTTTACAAATATATTTAGTTTTATTAATTTAAAAAATAATTATCAATTCATAATCACAGTTTAATAAAATTTAGTTCTTTTAAAATATATAATGAATTTTAGTACGAATCTAATAATATTATTTTATTTTAATAATTATTATATTAACTTTTTAAAAAACTTTAAAAACAGCTATTTATTTATTTATCCATGTTATTATATATATATATATATATATATATATATATATATATATATATATATATATATATATATATATATATATATATATTTAGTTTTATTAATTTACAAAATAATTATCGATTCATAATTACAATTTAATAAAATTTAGTTCTTTTAAAATATACAATAAATTTTAGTATGAATTTAATAATATTATTTTATTTTAATAATTATTATATTAATTTTTTAAAGAACTTTAAAAACAGTTATTTATTTATTTATATCATATATATATATATATATATATATATATTTAGTTTTATTAATTTACAAAATAATTATTGATTCATAGTTATAATTTAATAAAATTTAGTTCTTTTAAAATATACAATGAATTTTAGTATGAATTTAATAATATTATTTTATTTTAATAATTATTATATTAACTTTTTAAATAATTTAAAAACAGTTATTTATTTATTTATCCACATTATATATATATATATATTTAATTTTATTAATTTACAAAATAATTATCGATTTGTAATTAATAGAATTCAGTTCTTTTAAAATATTTGATGAATTTTAGTATAAATTTAATAATATTATTTTATTATAACAATTATTATAGTTAACGTTATAAAGTCAGTTATTTATTTATTTGTTTATATTATATTATATATATATATATATATATATATATAATCTAAAAGATAATTCGATGTTTATTTATTTTGAAGAAAGAAAAACGAAACAGTATAGTTCAGAGTTTAAAACAGTTAACTATACTCTTAATAGAAAAAGTTTAGAAACAGTATATGATGATGTCATTATTAGAGGATTAGACATAGAGACTTTTTGACATTTCAATTTATGTTTTACAATATTTCTATGAACTTATATATTTGAATTTATATAATTTTGTTAACTTATTTGAATTAGGATGTTATTTATATTTTTTTTCATGCAACATGTTAGGAGTTGAGTTTAATGGGCTTTCACGAGTTTATGTAAATTCTCGAGTTTAACCATCATACAGAAAATAAAAAGAAAAAAAATTAAATGAACTTTTTGATATATCAAAGTTACATAAAAAAAAATAATTGTGAGAAACAGCAGCAGTTAAGAGAAAAGAAAGGATGAGAGTGGACTGTGATCCAATTTCTAATTATGATCCTCCAAAAGTATACCTCTTCATCACTACATTGTTTATAACAGAAATGCACACATCAAAATCTATGCAACAAAAATTTCTCTTTCTACCCCTTCTAACTTTCACAAAAGAAAAACACAAATTATTAACTAGATTTGGGCTTGGACTTTCGATGATAAGTCTGAAATGGCTTATCCAATTTTAAGGCATGGTTCATATCAATGTCAACCTCTATAAAATTAGCCTTCTCCTCAAGGACAAATTCTGGAAAGCACGAGCAAATAGAGTTAGGAAATTCCCAAGTAGCCTTTTTCCTATTTAAATTTACACTGTGTATAAATTATAACATATTTAATCCTTGTTAATCCTAAGGCATAGAAACTTAAAACAACTTGAGATAGAAATGGATTTGAATGTGCGGCAAAAGCAGAATCAAACACACTTGGTAATTTTCTTTGCTATTCTTTTAACCAGTTCCATACAAGTCTGCACATAACTTAAATTTGCTTCTAAGTTCAATATTCATGTTTCAAAGAATATTGTTACTTCGGTCAAGAGAATTATCAATGAATTAAACAAAATTCAAATATCTCATTTTAACATAACCATTACTAAAAAAACAAGTAAAGGCAACTACACATCACATCAAAGTAAGCAGCAATACAAGTTAGCAATCTTCACATTCTGTTCTACTAGCTAGATTTAGGAACTTTGTTCTATAATGGCATAAGAGGATTCTTGGTCTTCATTTATGAAAAAGGACACTTTGGTTCAGCTTTGACTCCAATATTTTAAACTTTATGACCTAATTTTCTCCTTTAAGCTTGGCGACAACTCTTTCAAGCCTTCCAATCCGGCTTTCAAGATCAGAAGCTATTTTTTCTATGCAAGAGCTTGCATATTTCCTACCCACATTACTGACACCATCTCTATCACAAAACAAATTCTTGATTTTGACTCCATTTCTGTCGTATTTGACACTTCTTGCTTCTTCAACACTTATTGATGGAAAAACAATAGATACAGGACTGGAAACATTTTCAACTTCTTCATCACCGACACATGTATCTTCACTTGAAGAACTGGACAACTCAATGACTCTATCTTCACTTGAAGAACTGGACAACTCAATGACTGGACGCTTTTCCATTTCATCAAAATCACGTTCTTGTTTTCTCTTAATCTTACAAGTAAAACCAGGTGGTGGGCCACAGGATAGGCTGCTCTCTTTCTTCACAGATAATGATATTGGTAACGCATATTTTGGGCTACTTCCAACACAATCATAATGTTTGCTTTCTTCCTTACTTTGATTTGATTGCTTCCACCAATGATAGTACCTAAAAGTAACATTTGGCTTTTGGCTGGCACATAACGCAATGTACAAATTTGTATCTGTTACTGGCTCACTATAACTTATCCAAGGATTCTCTTTGTAAGGTACTAGCATACCAGGAATGTCTTGATCCATCCCAAACTGCATAGCAACACGATTTGGGCAGTAATGTTCTACACACTCCATACCCACCAACTCTGAGACTCTCATGCAGCGAGCAAAGGATTCTAATTCACCATCAAGATTGGGATTTTCGCATACCCACTTGTCATTTTCATTGTAAAGCTGAAGAGAAGGAGAATTCACGAAGGGACGCCAGATAAAGTCATTTCCAGCTCTTGAAGAGTCCAAAATCAATTTCAAGTTGTCATTTTTAACCATTTTCACTGTGTTCCATTTAGCCATCAAGAGTTGGCCTTGCTCAACTACTTGAGGACATGGCTGCAACGAGGGAAATCTCTCCAATGCCCAAACTTGGACCAACTGAATAGGAGCCCACAATGTAACTTTTAACTTCACTGCTGTGACAATTCTGATTTTGTTATTCAGCAAACTCAAATCCCTGTAAATGTTGGCTAAGACAGCAGGTGCAAGAGCTAGTTTAGTCCCTCTCGCTAACTGTATGGCAATAGGAAAAACACTTTTCAGAATGGATTTATATGATCTACCAGGGAAAACAAACCTCGACAACCACAAAGACAAGAATGCCTCATGTTTCACATGGCTTTCATTACTCATGAAATACTCCATCCATGGATTATGATCTGCCCTTTTGGCATTCGATTTGAAAAACATCCTAAACACAGTAATCAACTCTTGTTCTACTTCCGTTTCCTCATCACTCACAAGAGGTGTAGAGAAAGGCACTCCCATGACAGAGTAACCCCAACAAACATTCAGGTCCTCCAGGGTAATAGTTGCTTCTCCCCATGGAAACACAAACGTGTTAGTCTTTGAACACCACCTTTGTGCAAGCTCAAGAATCAACTCATCATTTCTATGGATAAGAAAAGTAGAAGCTTTGATAGCTTGGTCTATCCCAGCCTTTATCCACATATATTCATACTTTTGTTGCATCTGTTGAACCCACGAATTCCATTCTCGATTTGGACGATGACATCCGCTGTATATCACTTCAAGTGGCAGTTTTGCGTGGTTGGAAGCAACAGTGGCTGTTTTCCCAGAAGAGAACATGTAACGAGGAAGATTTGCTGAGCCTTCCATGCAGGGTTTGATAAAGTAAGCAGTTCTGCGAATTGGGTTTTCACCAGATAATGGTGAAACCATGAGTTCTTCTTTTGCTTCGATAATAGTGTCATGTGATGACTCCATACTATAGATGAAAATCTGCAAGTCCTGAAAACACAGAAAGAAGAGTTACATCAATCTCAATGGATAAGAAACAACCCTACGGAAAATGACCTTTGAACTTACAAATTTTGTGCTTCTTTCTTTTCTTTAGAACATGGCTTGCACTTGATCAGAGGAAAGCTTCTACTATTGAATTTGAATAAGATTTCGTGGCTCACAAAACAACGCAACCTTCGCTTTGTTTGAGTTAAATCCTTTGAACCAAAAGAAGAGTGTGAGAACAGAGAACAGAGAATTTGAAAAGTTTTTGGGTAATGTGATATCATGTGTAAGCGTTTGAGTTCTTGCTCAGAACAGTAGTCATCAAATATTCCACACGTACTTTTAGTTGAAGACAACACTTGGACAAGAGATTCTTCCTGCACCTCTCGAATATCATCTGCACCTCTAATTTTATTTAATTTCCATTGCCCCCTTAGTGTCGTCGCATTTCGAATGGTTATTTTTTTTCATTTTTTTGATTTCTTATGCTATGTTTAATTATATTTTAATTTGATTTCTTTTACATTTTTAATTTTTATTTATATTTTTAACATTTTTTATATTATTTGATATTTATTTATACTATTAAATTTGTTTAAAAATATATGTTTGAAATATTTTTATAATATTTTATATTTATTTTTGTATATATACTTTATGATATTTGTATTTATTATTTGTATGTTATGTTTTACGGTTAAATATTATTTAGGTTTAAACCCTCCCTTGGTCCTCGAGTTTATATGAAAATCTCAGTTGGGTCCTCAAGTTTTTTTCTGTCTCAATTGGGTCATATTTTTTGTAAAAGTGAGCACATTTTGCCATAACCGTTAAGTGGTGTGAGACGGCGTTAAATTTTTGTGAGCTGGATTTTTTCATTTACTGACGTGGCATTGTGCATTAAAATTGAAAGGCCACGTGGTGATATATCTCTTTCTTGTACCTCAGTTCATGATATTATGCTTCTGAAAGCTTCACGCCTCCAAACAAACATTGCTCATCTTCTATATCACCTCTCAGTTCTCGTAATTTCTTTTCCTCCCTTTTCTTTAAGTATTCTTGCCTCTTGAAACCTTTCTCAAATCTTGAATATCATCCTGCTCTGCGACACGAGATCTTCGAATTGCATCTTCTTCCTCCTTTCGTGATAATTTTATGTTCAGTCATATGCTGCTCTAATTCCTCCTTCTCTCTTTGATCTTTCAACCTCTCTTCTTCAAACTCCGAATCATTATCATCATCAGGGGAAGTTCTTCTCTTCACTTGTCTCTCGCTTTCCTTTCTCAAAATCATCTCATCGTCTTGGTCATCTTGAACTTCAATTTTCTTCCTTAAACGTCTTTTTTTATGATTGTTAGACCTTCTAGATGAAGTAGTAGTTACTGAAGATTTATCCACAGATTCATCGTCACTATCGTCATCACCCTTCAAAATTGTGTAAGACTTCTGCTTCCTGGCCAACATTACAACTTCTCTCTCTTGTTTCTGATATTGATTTAAACCAGACGATTGGCGAGGAGCTCTTGAGTAAATTTCTTCCGCAAATGCATGAGTATCCATTAATGGGATCCCGAACTCCAGACCATCATCACCCCGCATTGTCACTTAACCTAGTCTCCTTCAAATTATATGCAGGGCTGAATCGGACAATTAAGACCTCTAATTCAACGTAATCAAACAGGAGAATCCTAATTGTTCAATGAATTGAAATTTCCTAAAAGAAATTCAACAAAACAACAAAAGCCCCAATTTGAGAAAACCCTAACCCTAGATCTTTCCAAATCCAGCAAGACGATGGACAAAACTCCCTCTCCTCATTCCGGATCTCAAGTTCCTTCTCAAGCACACGAACCTCATATGTCAGAGAGGGATATCTTTTCCTATAAGAATCTAGGAATGCCAACTGGCTACATGGTCCGTGTTTTCCAGTGGTCTGTGATTGTGTTGTAGATGGTGGGTGGCGCCGATGGAAGGAAGCAGAGGGGGAGGGAAGAGAAGATCTGGTTCTAGTCAAAACATCACCACGTGGCCTTTCAATTTTAATGCACAATGCCACGTCAGTAAATGAAAAAATCCAGCTCACAAAAATTTAACGCCGTCTCACACCACTTAATGGTTATGGCAAAATGTGCTCACTTTTACAAAAAATATGACCCAATTGAGACAGAAAAAAACTTGAGGACCCAACTGAGATTTTCATATAAACTTGAGGACCAAGGGAGGGTTTAAACCTATTATTTATTATGTATTTATTTATGGTTTTTTTATACTTTTGAATTTATTTCTTAATATTTTATTAATTTTTAATTTTTTTAATATTTGATATTTTTCAATTTGAAATTTTATTTATTTTTTTCGTATCTTGTAATTTTTTTAAATAGTTTTTGTTTATTTCAAAATTTACATTTGTTTGTTTTCTTAATCTCTAATTATTTATTGATATATTTTATTTATTTTAATATGAATTATTATTTAATTATTTGTTGTATTTTTGACTTTTTGATTTGTTTGTTAATTTATTTTTAATTTTTTGTGTTTTTTTATAATTAAAACTCTTTAAATATTATTTATTATGTATTTATTTATGACTTTTTATACTTTTTATTTTGTGTGACATCCCAAAATATCATATACACATATAATATAATAGGATTCAGTTATTATAATATGTAAAAGCAGTTGAGAGATAGAGATGATAGTATTTAAATATGTATACAGTCATCCAAAAGATAGAGGGAATTAAAACGAAATCAAACTTAAGTACAAGTTTCCAAAGTTCTTCAAAATACAAGGCTATTGAAATTTTAAAGAGACCTAAAAAGTTTTCCAAAAGTGTCGAACTATATAAAATAAAAGCTAGGAGTTTTTCAAAATAACAAGCTAATCAACTAAGAGCTAGTAAAAGGCCTAAGTACTAGGGGCTGGGTCTTCTTCAACCTCCAAAGCTTGCTCCAATGGTACATCATCACCTATTGCTCACATCCAAAGGATTTGATGATCATCCCAAGGGAGAAGACAAACACATGCAACACATACAATGCAAGGGTAAGCTAGGTCTCAACCAAACATACAGATAATTTCAATTCAATCTAGCATTTCCAAGAACGTCCATACACACATAAACATGTAAGTCATCATAAACATAAATATTTATTTCACAAAACTCATTAAAGCAAGCATCCTATCATGTTAAGACTCCTAGACACGTCCAGACATAGAATGTATGTAGAGTTAGGGCGGGTTGTGCACTTGTGATGGTCCCTACTGCTTTGCAAAGTCATTGCCGAGGGGTTCACCCGACCATACACAAGGCTAGTCCGTTACCACAGAATAGACCTTCATTGATAGCGCCTACCCTAGGACCTCCCACTACTCCCACCACACGCGTCAATCCTCTCTAAGTGAGAATGAAAGACCGTTGGAGTGTTAGGGATAAACCCCCATATGAAAGCCTCTCACATTCATTCAATACACTAACTGATCCCACCGAGAGATCTTAATTTCATATTCAATCCGACCACGTTAAATCACACAATATTCCTCTTGGATCAATAATGTATCTCATAAACCACTTTGATTCATCAAACATAAACTTTTATAGTCGTTCAAGTGCACTCTTACTATATTGTCTCATACCAAACTCATACACCCTCATACAACATCAATCATGTCATAAAAACAACTCATACATTACATACTTTCACAAAACCATCACTTATTAACACAAATTTCTTTAGGACTTTTAATTTTCAATACTTAAGTAATTCAAACAGCTTGGAGACCCTCACAAATGGCTTCGGAAGGGTCAAAACCCCCCAGAATGAACTAAAGAACGTCCAAAACGGACATCTGGAACCCCGAAAACCACCCAAAACTGTCCTGAATGATTTTCGGACGACAATAACCGATTATCATATGTGATAATCGATTATTTGCGAGAGCTTTGAAGAGGATACAACTCACTGACTAAAATAATCGATTATCAAGTGAGATAATCGATTGTTCTTATCAGTTTTTGACAACAACGTGATTTTTCTGGTTTTGGTGCATCTTAGACACTTTAATGAGTTTCTAACACTCCAAACTTGATCTATATGACGAAATAAACTTGTATAACTGATTATAATACTTCCTAATCTTATTATCTAGTGATTTAATGTTGATTTAAACTGTAAACCCTCAATTTCATCAACCTAGGTACTCAATTCTGAATCTACCACTTATAAACTCCTAATGAGTCACAATTAACTTACCCAAGTTATCTAAACTGATCCTAACAACCTGGGATACAAAATTCAGATTTTGACTACCTTAGTTCTCTTCATAGGTTATAAACTTCAATGATACATGTAAGACCCATGAAAAAAAAATAATATATATTTATAATAGTAAATTCTAGCATTTTATTAGTAATAATAATTTTAATGGATAGAAAAATGTAATTTTTTGGATATAAAATTATAGTAATTCTAGAGGGAGAGGTTCAAATTTTTGATAACTTATTTAGGATATTTTTTTAGAAAAGTGAATAGTGAATAGTGAATAGTGAATAGTGAATAGTTAAAAAAAAAATATTAAAATAAATTGTGGAAGAGAATACTCCACGTAGAATTAATCCTTCAGAGATAAGAATGGTGAATAAAAAATAATTTTTGAATAGTAAAAATGAATAGTAAAAGTGAATAGTAAAAATGAATAGTAAATTTTTTTTGGCTATAAATAGCCAAGGGAGGAGGCTGAAGATTTGCACTAAAATTCTAGAGAAATTGTGAGAGAAGAGAGTTGGAGGAAATTCTAGTTGAAGAGGGGAAATTCTGGAAGTTTCCGGAGAACGGTTTGAGAAGAGGAAACTAAGTCTGGAATATAGGTAAGGGAAGCCACTCTTATACTTTGCTTTTCTCTAATCCTAAATCTTGAATATGTAGTATTTTGTTGCTGTATGATCTTGAATTTTGAATGAGAACATTTATTTGTTTCTTTTGTATTTTTGGAAGGACGAGAAGTTGTCTAACCGGCTCTGCCAGATTCAACTTCTTGTTTCCCCACACTTTTTATTTCTTCTTTATATTGTATTTTTGGAAGGACGAGAAGTTGTCTAACCGGCTCTGCCAGATTCAACTTCTTGTTTCCCCACACCTTTTATTTCTTCTTTATATTGTATTTTTGGAAGGACGAGAAGTTGTCTAACCGGCTCTGCCAGATTCAACTTCTTGTTTCCCCACACCTTTTATTTATTATTTATATTGTATTTTTGGAAGGATGAGAAGTTGTCTAACCGGCTCTGCTAGATTCAACTTCTTGTTTCCCCAGAACTTTTAATGTTCTATTTAATTTTTATTGCATCTTTCTGGAAGGATGAGAAGTTGTCTAACCGGCTCTGCCAGATTCAACTTCTTGTTTCCCCTGAATTTTTATATTAAGATTATTTTGATGGTAGGGGAGCTAATCCTTTCTTGTTATGATTATGAATATGAGTATGAATATGTTAAAATTTTGGTAATGGTAGTTATCTATTGACTTGTGTAAATTTGGTTTTCATGATTACAAATTCTTATTTTGAGTTACTGTGGTGAAACTTTTCTATTAATTGTTTTCACCGTTGGATTTAGCTAAAATTTTAATATGGGAATCCTAAGACCTATTACTACACTTTGACCGTTCGGATTTAGAAATAGAAGTCTGTACTTGGAGAAATAAATCCTACATGTTTGAGTAAATTAGTTACCCCTGTAGTTCTGTTACTAAGTTGTCTCGGTAAAATATAGATTCTGTTCTATTTGACCGTTAGATTAACCTGAAAATTTGATATATGATTCCTAAGATATATTTCTATAAATTGACCGTTAGGATAATTAATTAACAGTCTTTACTTTGAGAAATAAGTTCTGCATGTTTGAGTAAATTAACTACCCCTATGATTGTGTTACTGAGTCCTCTCGGTAAAATATAGATTTTAATCTATTTGACCGTTAGATTAAGCTGAACGTTTGATATAGGATTCCTAAGATATATTTCTATAATTTGACCGTTCGGATCATTAATTAAGAGTCTGTACTTGGAGAAATAAGTTCTGCATGTTTGAGTAAAATAATTACCCCTGTTATTGTGTTACTAAGTCCTCTCGGTAAAATATAGATTTTATTCTATTTGACCGTTAGATTAAGCTGAAAGTTTGATATAGGATTCCTAAGATATATTTCTATAATTTGACAGTTCGGATCATTAATTAAGAGTCTGTACTTGGAGAAATAAGTTCTGCATGTTTGATAAAATAATTACCCCTGTTATTGTGTTACTAAGTCCTCTCGGTAAAATATAGATTTTGTTCTATTTGACCGTTAGATTAACCTGAAAAGTTTATATATGATTCCCAAGATATATGGCTATAATATGACCGTTTGGATTTGTAATTAGAAGTCTATGTGTTGAGAAATAAATTTCGAAATTTTGAAAAGTATGATGAACACTATATTTTTGTTCTTGAGTTAACATGGTAAAAACTTCATATATATTTCATTTACCGTTACATTGAGCCCAAACTTTAATATGTAGTTCCTAAGATATGTTGATGTATTTTGGCTGATATATGACCTTTGATTGGTGAAAATCTGTTGAGTTACACTCGTTATGGGAAAATTGAGTTTATGATATGAAGTATGATATCTGGCAATATGTTTAATTTATTGACACCAAAATGGGTTATTATCAATTTATGATTAAAGAATGAACATGATTGAGTTAGGTGGATAAGAGGGTATGAATTGTTGATTTTATGAGATGTTGGAGTGGATATAAGAAATCATTACTTGTGAAATGACGTTTACTACTGGGAGTAGTATGTTTGGTTTATACCATGAGAGCTTGATATGAGCAAAGTAACACTCGAGGTTTATGAAAGCAGACAGAAAGTGGTTTGACCAGAAGGTGTTGAAATAAACATATGATTCGTAAGTTTTATGAAAGCAGACAGAAAGTGGTCTGACCATAAGGCTTTGACATAAACATATGATTCGTAAGTTTTATAGAAGCAGGCAGAGAGAGGTCTGACCATAAGACTTCAGAAAGTAAGACATAGTATACAAGTAAGGCTTAAGGAAGCAGGCAGAGAGCGGTCTGACCATAAGACTTCGTGAGTAAGCATGGTATACTTGTAAAGTCTATGAAAATGAGAAAGATGATTTTGAAGAAGTTAAAAAAAAATGAATTAATAACATCAGGATGATGGTATTTATAAATTGCAGAAATACATGATTGAAACATTTATATTATAAGTAAATTTAATGATTGTATGATATGGTTGGCTTACCCTTATTTGTTTGTGCTATGATCATATAACTTATGTTATATGTGAGCAGATAATGTTGCAGATGCGGTTGAAAAAGCTTAGAGATGTTGAGGGAGATGCAGGGAAAAACTTTGAGGGCTTTTTATAAAAAGAATAAATTTGCATTGGAAAAATATGTTGTCTAAGACTTATAAGTTTAATGATGAATTTATGTTAAGTGGTGAAGACTATATTGTTTAAAGTTTGTAAGTTTGGAATTGTACTTTGGAAGAATTGAAATAAAGTTTGATTGTTTATATCAGATATCAAATTAATTTAGTTTTTACTACTAGTAATACCCCTTAAAATATTTGGGGTGTTACAATACACATGGTTATTTCCTAATAAATTATTTAACAGAATTCATTTCTTCTAAGCATTCAAAATTATCACAACATTGTATCAATACCAGTTCCTAATCATCCAATTCACAGTTCATATCAACATCAACCAGCAGTATACGATCAAATAGGCAAAATCACAAGTTTTCAGATTTTCCGTAATTAAAATCGAACCCATAAACTTTACATGCACTCTATCACTATATCTACTAAATATAACTCATGCAAATTCAAGAATTTCACAGAACAACACAAAACCCCAGCTCCCCTTACCTCTAGTGTAGACAACCAAGCTCAAGTAGGAACCCTAGACCACTTGCTTGAACTCCCAAAATGTTAGAATCACCTATAAATCATCAATTGATGATGGAAAACGAATCTTAGAACCAAATAGAAGCTAGATTATGGAAGAAAATGAAATGGGTTGCATGCAACAAGTTCAATCGCATGCTTACAACCCTAGGGCACACGAGAAAAAGGGGTTTTCTTATCGTTTGGAGAACATGGAAAATCAATCGGTAGAAACGTAGCTCTTGGAGTCCTGAAGGTCTAGGTAGCTTCAATTCGGGAAACAAATGGTTAGATTTTAGAGTTGGAATAGAGAGAGTGGCAAGACAAGGAAGAAAAGAGAGTGCTTGAAAGAAAAGAGGGGACATTCTTCTGAAGCACAATTTAGATGTGGGTTTTACTTTACTAATTTTGTCCAACCTATGCTATGCTGCCACGTGTACACACTTGTTGGTTATATTTTATATGGCCTTACATTTTGTTTCTTAGTTTTTTTAATTAGTAATTTTATTAATATTTGATATTTTTTAATTTGAATATTTTTAATTTGTTTCGTATTTTGAAATTTTTTTTAATATTTTTTGTTTATTTTAAAATTTATATTTCATTGTTAAATTTTCAAAAACGAAATAATGAAAAAAAAGAAAAACATGTTGATTAACAAATAAATATTACAATTTAAATAAACAAATAAAAAACATAAAAGTATTAAACAAATAAAAAAGCATAAAACTATTTAAAAAAACAACACAGTATATATAAATTTGTTTTACTAAAACTAAATAAAAAAATTAAAAAAATAACTTAACACAAAAACATATACAAGTGAAATGTGAAATGCGCTAAAAACAATAATGCAATTTGAAGTGCGTCAAACCGAATTTCAAATTTCAGTGGAGGTTTATTGAATTTCAAAGTTTAGTTGAAGTCTGCCAAACTTTGAAGTATGACAAGATGTGACTGGTGTTCGGACGCTGGTGCTTTTCTAATCGCAGTTCCAACGCTAGTTAACAATGAAGAAATAATTAGCGAAGAAGATGCATACAAAGTTTATATACAGAGTTTAAAGATGAAGGATAAATAAGTCTAATGAGAAGTACATGATGAAATGGGTGAGTGATGAGTGAATATTTTCTCAATTTCACTTAGCTTATTGTACCGAATTTAATCAAGGGAATTGTGTTAAAATGTCCGGTATTTTCTCGTTTTTACTAATTGTGCTTAAATTGACCAGTAATTCTTATTTTAATTAATTTGAATTATTTCAACTAATTATTTTCATTATTGATTGCAAGGAAAATTTTGGAAATACAGATTGAAACATTTGGAAGAATATTCATTTTCACACGTTATCGAAGAAGCTACACTGCAATTCACTTATTTTGTGTTCAATAGAAAAAGATTTGAAGAAGTGTGCCAGCATGTAGAAGCACACGTTGTACTCAAATGTGTGAAATTGAAGAATATAGAATGGATTGGGCTGCACACGTGAAAGTGGGGGAGAAGTCTTTCAATTATTTATTAAATTTTAAGAAGTGAGACTTTGGAACATTGCATCTCACGGCCTTAATGCTGCGTTCACTTGGAGCTATTTTACTATTTACGTATAACAGCGAGCGATGAAAAGAAGAGACACTCGTGTTCGTTTGAAGAGAATCACGCGGAAGGAATGCGATTGAATTGCGGGATGTGTTGGTTTTTCGTCACCCGCTTAACAGAGGCGATTTGGAGGAATCATAATATAAAAGTCGAATGTGTCCCTCTCCAATTTCATAATTTCGCGTCCAGTTTTGCTTTGCATGATTAATAAAATATATTAACTCATAACCATGCATTCAAAGACAGATGGTGTAAAGACAGATGGCATTGTTACCCCCATGATTATCCAATTTGTGATACAAAAAAAAGCCAATGTTTAAAGGTTAGTATGAACTCCTTACCTGTGCTCATCACAACCCCCTGTTTTATTCTCTTTCTACCATATTCGGTTACACTTTCTACATATTTGGTTACATCTTCCACTAATAAATTACATTATATTCAAATAATAATAATAATAATAAATAATTTATTTTTTATATTAAAAAATAATTTTTATTATTTTTTTCTCTTTATAGTAATTTTTACAATTATATATAATATTAACAATTATTATTTTATATTACTTTTACTACTAATAATTAACGTTAATTTTTTATTCTTTATAAAAAAATTTATTTTATGTCATGTAATATTATAAGCTGTATTCAAAATTAATAAATCTCACTTTCATAACAAATCAATTCATACTACTTGGAACTAAATTATATTACAAATAAATACTACATTAAAAATAAATTCATTTTACTAAATTATAATTTTTTTACTTTTTAAAAATTAATTTTAATAATTTTTTAATTTTTTACAACTAAATATAACATAAACAAATATCATTTTATATCACCTTAATACCTAAGGGTTTTTTGGTAATCTTTAATTTCAACCAATTTCTCAAATTTTTTAAAACTGTCACATCAATCACATCCTACACTAATTCTCACAAACTTTACCCCTAAATCCACTTTCAATCACCTTCAAATCCACTCAAATAAACACAAAAAAAATTACCCTCAAATCTCCTCAAATCTATTCAATCACTCTCCCCAAATCATCTCCTCCAATCAATCCCAAGTGAACACACCCTAAGGCAGCCAACAAAGAATGGAATCTTTTTCTCTTTTAGCAAGTGGAAGACAAGGAGACCACGTGAAGAGCAGCCCACGGTTTTGGAAGATATAGGTTACAAACGGCTGGAAGGTTGTAGCAATGCATTTCTCTCTTTGATAATGGACAATTTGATTAGATGGAAGTGGTAGTGTACGGTGGTAATTTCTCAAAATTGTTTTTGAGAAAGGGTGCAGCACATAATGATTAAAAGTGGCTTAGAAAGACAACGCCACACGGCATAACACATTGGAATAGTGAGGGACCACCTCATTTGCACCTCATGGTCAGTAACACTATTTGGTAATTAAGTTGGCAAGCAATTGAAAGAAAATGAAGAAGTGGCCACGTGAACAACCAATACTCACAGCAATTTCACACAAAATGGGAGGCTTGTTTCTCTTAACGGGAGACAACAAAGTAGAAAAAGGGGGCCACCATATTACAAGCTTCCACGGTTTTTGCTGAGAGAATGGTTTGGCAAAACTCAAATTAATTAAGGGACCACACATTCCACAAGTTTTGCAACCGTTGGCAAGTCAACAAATGATAATAGAAGTGAAGCCACCACACTTCTTGGTTTGGAACGTGTTTTCCAGAGAGCTGCACAACAATTGAAGTTACAAACTAACATCCATTCCACACGCCTTGCTTGGTCTTTCATCCAACAATCAGAGTGAAATAAGAAATGGGAACCAACACATGGAGAAGAGAGCTACATGGCCAGCAGCAAACACAAGAAGCATTGGTTTGGTCCAAGAAGAATTTGGAAGTTCAGCTGTCACTTGTTGATTGGAAGGGGGCTGCATGTTTGCTTCAGAAACATCTCTTGGTACATGGGATTCTAGGGAGGAGGAGAAAAATGTTTTTCTTCAGCCAAGCAGAGGACAACAAAGGAGGGAGCATAAGGCCTTGAGAAGGGATCCATCTCTCTGGAACTTCTGTTTTTTTTAGAGCTCTTGGTATTATTCCAATTCCATTAGTCTACACACAGGGAGAAGAGACAGAGGAGTACACTCAGCATGGATAGAAGAAGGAGGAAGCAACTGGTGTGGAGACTGGAAGGAGAAGCATACGGCTAGGAGGAAGCATGCACCACTTGTTTGTTCTTTTACTTTGAGTATTTTTACTTCAAGAGATCTGTAAAATATTTCTGATGATGAATGAATTGGTTGTTGTTTATTCCTCTTGTTGAATCATGATCGCATCTTTTCATTTAGTTCTCTGCATCTTTATACAATCTCTTCTAGCATCTTGTAACCTTTGTGAAGATGATTCTTGGCTTTGTGTAGAACCAAATAGAAGTTCATTTATTCTGCTTTCATAGTAGAGTAGCTTGTGTAGAGTTGATTCACCTTTCATTTGTGAAACTGCCGTCTAAAGAAAAACACAAAAAAACTTGGTGACTTGGAGTAAGGAACTCACGGTTTAGAGAAGAAGAGAAAACCATGTGCAAACCTTGGAGGTGTTGAGTTATTTCTTGTTGAATGGAAATGGAACCACACTTTTATGTGTTTTTCTCGTAGGGAAGAAGAGGAGAACTTGGTTTGTTTGAGAAAAGGAGAAGTGAATTTTGGGAGAGAAGTGAACGGTGTTGAAACATTAAGAAAAGGAGTAGATGATAGGAAGAAAAACATAAGTGGACGGTTAGCATTTTGAGTTTGGACGTAGTTTGTTTCAGCAAGGGTAAGTTTATTATTCATTTAGCTAGAAGACAAATGGAGTTATGTATGTGAAGAGTGCAGCTACAAGAAGTCATCAAATTTAGATGGAAACAAAAAGTGGTGGAGCCGTGAAGAATGTTTTCTTTCATGTGAAGGAAGAAGACAAAAAGCTTTGGATGCATTTTTCAATTTGGATGAAGACTGATGTGAATGAAGGAGTGGCCCACGGCCTTTGATTGAATTTCTTTATCTTTTGTTTGAAATGGACATTGAATAGGAGTAATGGTTTAACGTAGATAGTCTTCTTGCTGAATGGTTTTCAATTGCTTTTGCAAAAAGAGTGGACCATGTCTTTTCAATTGCTTTTACAAAAAAGGTGGACCATGTGTGACTAAAATATGGTAGAAGTTGGAAGTTTATGGAATGGAGAAGAATGCAAATTGTTTTGACCTTGCTTGCAACACATAAGTGTCTCACGGCCAATGAATTGTTTTTATAACTATTTGCAATTTTTCAATTTCTTTTGGTAGATGAATTGGTCACAGTTAATAGTAGAGAAGTTTTACTGTCTTTCAATTTCTTTTGCTTTAAAATATTTTATATCATATGTTTAAATGATTTCTTATATTTTTGGTTGTTATATTTTGCAGCTGTAATTTTAATTCTGTTTTCATATTTGAATTTTACCATTTTCTGTTTTAACTGTTTACTGTATTTTTTTATTTCCTGTTTTCTGTTCCGGATTTGTATTCAGTGTTTCGTGTTGCTATAGTTTTTTTTACTGTACCAATTTCGTTTTTACTGTTTTAATTTCGTTTTTACTGTTTTGAATTTTATTTCAACGCTTTTTAATTTTACCGCAACCAAAAAAAAATCACAAACCCTCCTACGTGTTGATCTGAGACTTGAATCACAATATTGGTCCTTGTGAGATGACCTAGGAGTCACTTCCTAATATTATACATTAATTCGTGCAATCAACTTTTGTGGGAGTGCGACCCTCTCAACAGTGAGGTATAAGGAGAAACACTCCACTTAGATTAAGGAGATTTTATTTTTCTATTATAACTCCTTTAATTTATTTAAGTATAAATATCTTATATTAACAAAATTATATTTAAAAATTATTATGTTTTAATCTTTACACATATTAGTTTTTTATGCTATGTGTTTTTAGGTAACCATTATATATATATATATATATATATATATATATATATATATATATATATAATTAAAAAATTACAATAAAAAAATTAGAAATTAATAAATTACATTAATGTTAAACAATTGAATTAATAACAACTAACATATAAAATGCATATAGTTTCTAAATATTCATTCTAATAGTAATAAATTCTTGCCTGTGTCATTATTTCAAAGTTTTATTCCTGTGTCATTATTTCACACTCACCACGCTCATGAATATATTTTAACTAAACTTTTCTAAATCTTAGCACCAAACACCGAATTAACCAAGTTTAACTACCAAATTTCACTAGCTTTAAAAATAACCAAAATAAAAAAATTCTTACACCAAGATTTTTATAGTAGTCATTTAGTGATATAAAGAGTGCATTCTAACCATTAAATCTCAAAACCAAAATTTTGAAAATTTCTCAAATCTTAGCACCAAACACCAACTTAACCAACTTTCACCACAATACTTGACTACCTTGAAAACTAACCAAAATAAAAAATTTATTGCATCAAGATTTTTACCGTACTCATTTGGTGATATAAAGAGTGCATTCTAACCACTAAATCTTTGCACCATGCACCATTTTAGCCAATTTTCACTATCAAACTTACTAGCTTGAAAATCAACCAAAATGAAAAATTTCTTGCACCAAGATTTTTACCGTACTCATTTGGTGATACACTTAATTATATCAAAAGACATATGTGGAAATTTTCATTTATTTATGAAATTAAAAATATTTTTTAAACTTGTGGTAGAGCTTATTAAATTGGTTTTTAAAAAAATCAAATTACTTTACGCTATTATATTGTGTCATTTTATTTGGATTATACTTTAAAGATATTTTTTTTATTTAAATATATTTGAAAGAATTATTTTAAAATAATTTCATTTAAAAAAAACTTTAGACTAATCTTTTTATATGGGTAATATTCGTCCTCCCCGTGATGCTTTATCATTCAGTTACTTATACCCTTTATTAAAGAAACTTTTGTTTTATAATGTTACATGCAATATTTTGGAATTGATATATCATTTGGATTTTGAAGTTAGATGAATAAATATGTTTGTTTTTTTAATTTTTGTTGTAATTTATTTTTATTTATGTCTTTTGTTTCTTAATCAAGTAAAAATAATGATTTTTACATTATAACAAGTTAGTATGGTGTTAAAATCAATTATATAAGTCTATGGGTTTTTATTTTTTATTGAGAATTTACTTTAATTAAAGTTAGAAACTTTTATGTAATTGAATGAGTTTTTGTCAATAACTAAGAATGTACTTTGATTAGTAGTATTAATCAAGGATTTACTTTGGTTAATTACAAATTTCTTGTTTTTAATTGAAAATATACTTTGTTTAAGAGTGAAAACGCCAATAAATTAATTGAGAATTTATATTGATTAATTTGAAAATCCAAGATAATAATTATTTAAACAATAACCTTTAGATAACCACTGATTAATTATATTTAAAAAAAACATTGAAATCAATCTATTTTCTTTTACAATGACCCTATGTAAGACTCTATAAAGTATATTCCAAAGTGTGCTAAATTTTCTAAAGAAGTATGCACACATAAAATGTGTATATGAGAGATAATGAAGTAATTAATTTGGGAATGATGCAGTGATCTTCTTGATAAATGTAAACATCTAGTTATATTTTCTATTATCTTCTATTTTCTCATAATAGAAATACTATTAGATCGATGGTAAGAAAAAGGCTTAATTATCTACTTAGTCCCCATATTAGGAGGTAATTTTCTGTTTAGTACTTGATTTTAAAAATGTAGGCATTTGGTACCTATGTTTTGAAATTTGTATCAATTCAATCATATCCAGTTAACAGCGTTATAATTGATGCGAGAAATTAAGGACGTTAATGAAGATGCATTCAAACATTTGATAGTTATTCCACCCAGGCTATCATTAACGTCCTTAATTTCTCGCATCAATTATAACGCCGTTAACTGGATAGGATTGAATTGATACAAATTTCAAAACATAGGTACCAAATGCCTACATTTTTAAAACCGGGTACTAAACAGAAAATTACCTCCTAACATGGGGACTAAGTAGGTAATTAAGCTTAAGAAAAAATAAAGTTAACAATTTGGATCTTCAACATAATCAAAGGACCATCTTATTTTATTTTATGAACGAAGTAGTATACACATGGCCAAACGCATGATACCAGACAGGATAATGATACTTTGATAACAATTTTTTGATAACATTTTAACATTATCTACGTGTTATTCTGTGTTTGGTCCACGTTGATTATTATTATTGATTGTGAAGTAATTTTGAACTAATCACATAATGACAGATAGATGATGTTAAAATATTACAAAAAATGTTATTAAAGTATTATTATTCTAAGAAAAACTCAAAGTTCAGCTACTTTAAGTTTCATTGAGTCATTAAAATAAATATTTATTAGTTCTTTTATTGTTGTCTTTTGCAAAAAATATTAGTTTTATTACATAGCCACACAAGTACTCTCTTAACTTGGACTCTGCAAAACTTACTTAACTATACTAAATTATAGTTAACTGCACTATTTAATACTAAAATAACTAATATATTTTATTTAAAAACTAATTATTTTATTATTTAGTTCAGTTTAATAAACCTAAACTTATAATACTTTCAGTTTAGTTAACTGAAAACTGCACTATTGTAAGAATTGTTGTCAGAATACAATTCTAACCCACAACTTGACGGAGGGAAACAGTAACGTATAGAAGGAATATATTCATGAATGTGGTGGTACTAATTATTGTTTAATAAAAACACGCAAGGGAAATGATTATGAAATTTAATGTTAACCTAATTGACACTATTGTCAAAGTTCATAATCACATTACTTTATTTCGAAAATTTCATCTAACATTAATGTAAACGTTTGTGTATCCTTAGGAATTAAATATATAATAATAACTTTCATGTAATATTATATTTTGCAATAATCTTATTTAATAGTTTTAATAGAAAAGATTGCACAAGAGGATTCCAAGTTATTCTAGAAATAAATACTATAAGTGTATATATAATCAATGCCATACTACAAATGGTTAATCAAATCACAATAACATGACATTATTTTGAAAATTCCATTTAACGTAAGCGTTTGTGCATCCTTAGGAATTAAATATATAATAATAACTTGTTATTTTGTAATAATGTTATTTAATAGTTTTTATAGAAAAGATTGCACATGAGGATTATAGAAATAAATAGTAAAAGTGTATATATATAAGCAATGGTATGGTAGAAATGAGAATAAAATTGAAAAGAAAGTTGGGATTGGCATAGATAGTGAAGAGAAGATGGGAGAGAAGAAAGTATTGGCAGTAATGATGTTTGTAATGGCTTATTCTCAAATTCCTGCAACATGCAATGGGATGAAAAATTACTGAGCTTTTGTGAAGAGTATTTGGTGAATAACAAACATAATCCAGATTGCTGTAATTCAGCATCAGATGCATTCAAAAGAGCCATGCTTGTTCGCCATGGTCAAGGTATAAGAGATATTTGTAGTTGTCTTAGGTTTGAAGGACCAGGCCTAAACTTTCATCAAGATAAACTTGTAAGCCTTCCTGATGTATGTCACATTAAACTTTAGTACGCAATTATGTGTATATGATCCTGATATATTATATACTTGCACTAGTACAGAAAGGAGAAACGGCACCGGTTCTTTTGGACCATAGACAGCGGTTTCTGAACCGAGGCATATTTAGGCGAGGTAAAAAGTGATAGTCTATTTGCCTCGGTTCAAGAACCGAGGCATAAAAAAACAGAATTTTGACTCGGTTGAAAATTAACCGAGACCGTAGGTTCTTTTTTTTTTTATTATTCATTTTCTACTGTCCACTGATTTTTGGTCTCGTTCACGTACACCACCATCCACTCTCCTCTTCTCAGAGTGTCCGATCATCGCCACTACACACACCGGAACCTTCAAATCCCTAAACCCCAAATCCACCGGAACCTTCAAATCCCTAAACCCCAAATCCAGTCAAACGCCGTTCAAATCCCTAACCCCCAATCGGGATGAGCAACAACCCCAAACCTCCTCCAACAGTATCGAAGTCCCCAAACCTGCACGAATAGTGGCAACAGTATCGAAGTCCCCAAACCTCCTCCCTTGCGCCGCGGAGACGCTTTGCCGTGATCACGGTGCCTCCAAATCGCTTCCCCTCCATGCGTGAACGAACCAGGAATAAGGAAGGAAAGGACGCCT
Source organism: Vigna nakashimae (assembly GCA_034642375.1). Lineage (NCBI taxonomy): Eukaryota > Viridiplantae > Streptophyta > Magnoliopsida > Fabales > Fabaceae > Vigna > Vigna nakashimae. The sequence continues at coordinate 38,830,543 of CM067762.1, read as the reverse complement.
CCTTGCTCGACGACGAGCCTCCACCCGAAATGTCGTTGTCGCCTCCTCGTGCCACCAACATTCGCGAATTCGAACCAGGATGAAGGAGAAGAAGAAGAAAACCCCATAAGCGAGAAAGGCCTCATCCTCACAATAACCTGCAAAAAAGCCAAGAAGCGAGAAAGAGAAGTCAGATCGAAAGGCGAGCTTTCGCTTGAGAGGGTTGGAAGCAGGGGTCTCGGAGGCAAGGGACTCTTGAACTTAGCGGGGGAAGGAACGACAAGATTGGGATCGGAGGGAGGGTCATTGGGGAAAAGCGTGTGGAAGAAGAGTTAATTTTGGGGCCAGAGAGGAGAATGAAATGTAGGAAGTGCACACCCCTTAGCTCGAGAGAAGTGGAAGCACCGTGACTCCTTGGAGAAATCAAAGCAATATGTCTCGGTTCTTCATATAACCGAGGCCTCAAAGCCTTTTTGACTTCGGTTCTACAGCAACCCGAGGTTCTTTCTCCTGGTTTTTGAGCTGATTTGATGTGTGTTGCAGGGGTGTGTCAGGCGTTTTGCTTCGGTTCTGCTAGAACCCGAGGCAGTATCACCTTTTCACACAGTTTTCTGACCGTTTCAGACGAAAAGGTGGCATGGTAGGTGATGTTTAGGCACCGGTTTCCTGTACAACTGAAGTTGTATCAGCGTTATGCACCGGTTCTGTATGAACCGAGGTCTATAAGGTCTCCATAATTGCGGATTTGCCACCGCATTTGGATATGCACCGGTTTGGTTTAGACAGATTTCTATTGGGCGAGTTTAAAGACACAATTTGTACTAGTGTTGTAACTAACATTTAGTTAAGTCATAATAAAATAACAATTCCACTTTAATTTATCACTTTATTTTTTCTTTATATTTCTTTTATCCATTTTCTTGCATCTTCAAATTGTTTATTTTTATAATTTTGTACCATGACCAAATTTCAGGTTTAGATGCTTTAGAGAAAAGTAATATCTAGAGCTGTCAAAATGATCACAATTCACGAGCTAACCCGACCATCACAGGTTTGAGCTGGATTGGATTTGAAAAAATTGTATTTTTTTTATGCGGGTCAGATTTTAACCCGACTCATTTAAACCCGACTCATGCAGGTTGAACCCGTGGTAGGTCAGATTGGTCCACCTTATCTATAAACCACTCCCAACATATCTATAAACATCCTTATATAACTAATCATTAAATAACAAAAAACACAATTCATGTACTACATATCGTAAAAATGTAAATAAAAATAAGACCTAACTTACCTCTTTCCGTTTAAACAAGTCCTCTATTTTGTTAGACCTTAACTTAAGCGAAGGCCAATTCATTATTCGCGGGAAGACAATGTGATGTGCACCGTCCGCTAAACCCAAACGTTCAACCGCCCATAGCTAAAAAACAAATATTAACCAAAACGATAATCATATAATAAACAAATTATGGGCACATGAAACGTAATAAAATTTTAAAATTCTTACCTGCAACACTGCAACATTCCCACTAAGACCTAGGTCCCTTATGTCACGTTGCCTTATCATCCTTGACGCATTTCCTAAACTATTTACCACAAATGTGTGCACAGCTTTTGCCCAATTATATTGGTACAAATTATCGATGTTATCTAATGCGGTAAAAGGCATGTTACTAACTGCCTTTGAATGTCTAGGAAAGTAGAAAACAATAAAACAAACTAAAATATACAAACGACAAACACAATCAACATCCATGTCATTATTTTGTATTAAGAACTTTATCCTATATATGACATCTTTTAGAGTGAATGACTTTGACGAAAATTGATGACAAACAACAGCATCAAAGTTATCATCAAAATTTACATCTAAACCACCAACACCCAACCGTAAACCCATGCAAACATCGACAACTGTAAATGGTACCATTGTTTGCTTCAAAACAAAACATTCGTTGCAGCAAACCCAACGTCTAACCATTTCCTTGAACAAAGGACTACAGAACTCAATTGGACTATTCATATAAAGACACCACTTGAATGGAGTCTCCTCGATACGTGTCCTATCACTTTGGCGTAGTATAGAATTAAGGTCGACTATCGGTTTTGTGTCACTCCATGCCCGCAACCGCAACTACAATTCATTTTCAAATAATAAAACCATCATACCCTCTTTTCAAAGAAAGTTATAAGTTTTGATAATATTAAATGTACTTACATTCTTGTAACCTTCTTCTTTTGTGCAATCCATGACTACCAATCCAACAAAATTACAAAAACAATGTAAGATTAACCAAACAACATCTATACAAATCAGTAACACAACAAAATCCACTTGGGAGACATTTCATACATAACCAAAACCATCCACAAACAACATCATGCATGTATTAAAGCTTCATTCCACTGAAATAAAAAAAACGAACCTTGAGTGAACACAAGGTGTGCCGGTTGGAACACAGACGAAGAAAAAGGTGTGGGTGGGACTAACAACCCGAAAAACCCCTCTTTTTCGTCCACCGAACATTCGACACTCCGGCGACACTCCGGGACAAGGACGAAAGCAGGTGGGATGAAGCGAGACCTTGAACGCGCCCCTAGTTCGCTGGGCCGGACGGAAGACGATGTTGTCTTCGCTTCGTTGGCCAACGTCGGAGCTGCGGCGGCCGTGAATCAGAACCGGCTGGAGGGGTTGAATAGCTCCGACACGGCCTTCAACGTTGTCCGGCGGCACTCCGGCAAGCACTCCGTCGGACCTCTCTCTCGAACTCCCTTTCTCCAACTTTCTCGGCCTCTTTCTCTAGGTCACACTCTTCCTCTCAACCTTCGCGCTTCTCTTTCTACAATTCTTCCAAATGAATTTGAAATTTGAAACGCCAACTTGAAAACCCTGCCCACCCCCTTTCCACGTCATATTTCATTTGCGTTTTGATTTTCCACGTGAACCACTCCCATTTAGATACGTCTAAATGTTGTCAAAAGAGGTTGTTGAAGTATATTTTCCTTCTACTTAACGATGAACTTTGTTCACTATTGAAATGACACATCTTATTGACACTGCGTTTTATCATTTAGAAATTTATTGCCCTATTGAAAATCATATTGGAAATTTTGTATTCTCAGTAAATTTTCATTATTAAAAATGGCATTTTTTCTTTGTTTGACTTTATTTTATTCGCGTCACGGAAAAAAGTACCTGTTTACAAAAAAATAGTCAATTTTAACAACTTTTAAAAAGTAATCAAAAGCTGAAAAATAAAATTAACAGTTTTCATTTAATCAATTTGTTTTTAAAAAAAATTATTGTAAACAGACGTGAGTTAAAATTTCTTTTTTTAACTCAAAATAACCACTAATTAAGTTGTTCTATAATAAAATCATTTTTATTTTACCTTAAATAAGCTCTTGGCCTGAAAGATAATACAACAATATTATATATTTAAAGGAGTTAGTTGGAATCACAAGTGAGAAGACATGCAACAAATCCATTAAATTAAAATTGTTGTAACAGATAGATGTTACCGAACAAGAGCCATAGCATGATAACTCACTTAGGCTATTTTTGTTATTGGCAAATTTGACTATGTCTTAATATCTATTCCATGCTCATATGCCTTGAAGAAGCAAAAGAAACCATGTGAGATGACAGATTCTCAGAATCTAGAATATTTGCATGGTATTTTGCAGAACAAGGTTTGAATCAATAACAATCAAACAAAGATTTTAAGGCACTTTTGGGGTGTTGGATATTGCTGGGTACGTAACATTTGCATAAGAGAAGGGTTTCGAAAGCCAATGCAATAAGTTTCTAAAACTTTGAAAATGGAGCTTTGATCAAATCAAATTTTGAAAAAAGAAAATGAGTTTATTTCCTTGTTGTGCTTCGCAAAAGAGGCTCAACAAGAAGACATTGAAGAAGAGCATTAAGAAAGAAAGAGAATACGAAGATAGAAGTGTCACCTCATTTTCTAGCATCTCTTTTAAATCAGGTGATGAGTTATCATAATTATTGCTCTTATTTTTGTTGTATGTACAGGTTTTGAATTACATTTTTTTCATAATTATGTTTCTTATTCTTACTTTGCATTAGGGTTTTTTAATTGCATTTTCTTATCATATAGATCGAATTGTATGATTTAGAGGCTAAAATGTTGCAAACATAGTGTTTTTTTTATGATAATTTGCTAAAACTATTCAAAATCTCTTAAATTTTGGTCTAAAATGAAAAACAAAATGTGATGTTAGAACAATCAAAATTGTGGTGCACAGGTTATGTAAACCTCATCAAATCTTACAACAAGTGTAAAATAAAAAAGATTTGAAAGGAAAGAGTTTGTCTCATTTCTTTGCAAGTTTATCATTTGTGAAAGAAAAATATGAATGCTGAAAACTTGAAGAATATTTGTGTTGTAGATAGTGGCAAGAGAAAGTTCATAACAGATGAGATATCAAGGCTTGGGAAAGGAAACATTAGCTCTAAGATAATTTCTTATCGTGAGATATGTGCTGCAACTCAGAACTTTCACCCTGACAACATGATTGGTGAAGGAGGGTTTGGGAGGGTATACAAAGGACACCTTAAAACCACTAATCAAGTATTAATTACTTTAACTTCTCTTTGAAATAGTGTTAAAAGGAAGAAATTATATCCAAGTTTTGACTAACCTTCAAAGTTTTGTCGCATGCAGAATGTTGCTGTGAAGCAACTTGACAGAAATGGATTTCAAGGAACCAGAGAATTTCTTGTAGAGGTTTTAATTTTGAGCCTTTTACACCATCCTAATCTTGTCAACTTGATAGGGTATTGTGCTGAAGGAGAACATAGAATTTTGGTGTATGAATACATGGTCAATGGTTCTCTAGAAGATCACTTACTTGGTGAGTAAATGAAATAAATAAAGTAAGTTTTCACTGTATGATTTAACAAGAATCTAATGTTATTAATGAAAAAAAAATGAATTTTCAGACTTACCTGAAGGATCAAAGGCTTTGGATTGGCATACCAGAATGAAAATTGCAGAAGGTGCAGCAAAAGGACTTGAATATCTGCATGACCAAGCAAATCCTCCAGTGATATATCGTGATTTCAAAGCATCAAACATATTGTTAGATGAAAAATTCAATCCAAAACTCTCTGATTTTGGACTTGCAAAGCTTGGTCCAACAGGAGACAAAAAACATGTGTCTACCAGAGTGATGGGAACATATGGATATTGTGCTCCTGAGTATGCATCAACAGGGCAATTGACTACAAAATCAGATGTCTATAGCTATGGAGTGGTGCTTTTGGAGATGATCACGGGAAGAAGAGTCATTGAATATTCAAGACCAGAAGAAGAGCAAAATTTAGTTCTTTGGGTATGTTTTCAGACCTTTCTTTTGTACTCAACTTCATAGTATTTCCTTAGGAAAATATCCTCCTACCAAAATTTCATTGGTCGAATTGAAGTTTTCAATTTCAAAATCAGTTTCTGACTGGCCCATCAAATTAATGAGTTGAAAATAAGATAGAAAGACCAATTTTTTTAAATTAAAAATTAAAATATAAATACTTTAATAAATTAATTCTTTCATATTTTATTACTTTAAAAATATTATTACTATTATAATTTAAATCATTAATATTTATAAATTAAATTTTAATTATTAATTATAATAAACTAATTTAATATTATAATAGAATAATTTAACATATAAATATAGTAGTTATTTTAATTTATTTTATTAGAACAATTAATTAAACAAATTAAAATTTTATAAAATATTTACATAATCAAATATTTTTTTAGTATATAAATAAATATATTATATGACGGATTGGAATTTTCAATTTGTTTTTGTATGACGGGCCACCTACATCCTGATTTTGGCATGTTTGTCACCATTAAAAATATGTTTGGATATGTCTCTATATTTTTTTCAAATCTTTAATTACATAATTAACTTCGTTTACTTTTATTAATTTTCTATCTTTTCTTCTTCTTTTTCCTCCTAATTGATATACACAGACGTAGATCATGGATATGCTTATGAATTTGGATCGTTGGAATAAGATTGAAAATTTTACATATTAAAATGTCTATTTTAAATTCAAATTAGTAGGCTCAGATATGAATTTTTGTGTTCTTTATTCAACAATTTTGATTGACTAGCTATATGAAAGTGTGAAAAATATATCATTTGAAAAAGAAAAAAAACATGAACTAATTAGGATATATGCTTCTCTTCAGGCACAACCACTCTTAAAAGATAGGAAGAAGTTTACACAAATGGCAGATCCATTGTTAAAATGCGAGTATCCTGTAAAAAGTTTATACCAAGCTTTAGCAGTGGCAGCAATGTGTCTCCAAGAAGAAGATGAAACTCGACCTTTAATCAGTGATGTAGTTACAGCAGTTGAATTTTTGGGAAGGAAGAGAGTAGAAGAGGATGAACCACAACCCACCAAAAACATCGAAGAAGAAGAAGACAGTAATGAAGACAAGCAATCTCATAAAGATCGAGACGACAACCACAATGATCAGAACCAAGATCAAGAAAAGAAGAATTGATCAAAAGTAGTATCAACAAAATTGTGAATATCCATTCATTTTCAAATGATAACCTTCATTTTCTAATGTTGGAAGATATAACAACTTCTCTTCATGTAATCAAGACCAAAAACATGCATGCCCTAATGAAATTTCAACACCTTACACTTGCTATAATATTCTATGATTTTGATTTAATTGTTAAAAGAATTGATTGATTTTGTAATGTCACACGAAACTTTAGTTTACTATCGTTGTCATACTTGATGCAAATAATGGATTATTCAACCATTTGTTTAAAACATTCTTTAAAATTAAACCTAAAAGTTGTTGTTTTAAGATTTATATTTAAAAGAAATATAGCTTAAAATATGTAAAAAAATTAAAATAATGGAAGAGGAGAGATAAAAGAAAGCGAATAATCTTTTATAGATAGTTACGAAGAAGGAAGATGAATAAGTAGATGAGATGAAAAAGAAAAATAAGCTTTCTCTCTTTAAAATTCTCCTTCTTTCACTTAATTTTCTTTTTAATTTTTAATTTATTTTTTATATAAGTTAAATAAATTTCACTGCAGTGTGCTTATATTCTAAAACAATTGTTGTAATATAGTAGGTTTTAATTTTTGAAATAATTATTTTAAAATTAATTTACAATATGGTTTTTAATTTATTCATACTTTAAAAGTTATACGTATATAAAGGGATACATTTTTTTAATCACTCTTAGTATCCTCTTTTTCTTAAACAATTTTATCTTTTCAAAAGGATATGTTTTTTTAATTATCATTATTCTATTTTTTAATTATACAATTTTATCTATTAATATATAAAAATGTTTTTTTTATTTAATAAAATACGTTCAATTTCTCTTTGCGTGTTTTCAAATATAACACATTTTTTTTAATTTCAATCATTCTTTTAAAATTATGTACTTTTATAAATTGTATTATTTAAGTTTTCTACTTACTAACAAAAAAAAGTATTATATTTTAAGATTAAATAAATGAAGTAGAAAAATAAAAATACTATAGTCTTTTTAGTAGGTGTAAAAAGATTGAAAGGGGTATGTTTATAATTTTCTTTATATAATGATTATATATCACGCTATCTCTTTTTTATCGTTGTTTATTTTCTTCTCTTACTCCTTATGAAATTTTATCTTCAATATTTTTTCTTAGATCACGCACCTCACAACAAATGAAAAGTCAAGGAATTGACCAAATTTTTAAACATTTTTTCTCTTTACTCTATAATTTTTTTATTCTCTTAAGTGATAGGGTCAAAAAGTAATTATCCAACTTATTTTATCATATACTAAACTTTTGTCATTTGGATACTTTTTCCATGTCCTAAATGTTGAATAAGTTTATGTTTTAGCCAAAAATTTAATTTGAACAAAGACTTACATGTAAGGAAAACTGTTTCTTTTTCTATAAGTTATCTAATTTGGATGTAGGAGTAAAGTAATCGCCATTACATTTATTTTGATGGAGATATTTTATGATGGGAAACAATTGTGTTCTTATAGAAAATTGGACCGTGTATATTTTTGAATAGGTGACAAGATCCAAAAAATGGTGGTTTGAATGCTCCGTATGACAATTGGAACCAAAACCCTTATTGTGTAGAGGGAGAAGGTTCATCTACAAAAGACTTTTCGACGTTCAATTTAGGAAGAAAGTTTTAAAATCTATGAGAATAAAGTAATGAATATGAGAATGTGTGCATTTTCTGGTAAAATACTATTTATATTTACAAGGTTGATAGACCTTATGAAATTTGTTATAAAAACTAATAATATCAAGATATAAACAAATATAACAACTTATCATTTATATGTTAAATTAGCATAATAATAAAATTAATGCAATATTTTACGTGATTAACCACATATTATGTTGATATATGGTATTAAAAGATATTATAATATAATCAAACCACCGAGATTTAATCACATATTTTGTTAATATATGATAATTGCACCAAGAAATACCTCTTAGAATATTATTTACCCACTTTAAGTTAATAATATTTAATTAGCCTTGTTGGACCATGTTACTTGGTATATTTGTTGGGTGGGGTACATACATAAGTCCTTCCAAGCTTGGAAGTTTGATTAGTGTAAAGGGAGTGGTTGTTATATTGCAACTGGCCATTTGGTCAAGTTTTAGCTAACTTTATGTTTGCAACTTGATGAGTCATTTGGTTGTGGTCATCTTTAAGTTCGTAAGTGGATTAACCGTTTTACAAAGTTATGGGTAGTCATCTTTGACCATGGATGTTGTCTTGGGCGCTTTGAATTATTGACTTAGATAGGATTTAATGCCACTTATCTAAGCAAGTTTTGCCTGCCGACTTAGGCAGGCTTAGGTGCCGCCTAAACGGGCTTAATGCTCACACCGCTTAGAAGTCGAGACCAAAGACAATTTAAATACTTATTCTTCCTTCCACCATTTGAGACCCTTTTTAAGAATAAAACTGTAATGGAGCTTCACACTCCAAAACAGGCAATACCTTGAATGAGGGGTGATTGACCTTAACGTCATCACTCAACAAACTTAGGATCAGAATAAGTTGATTTTGAACATTTGAATGAAATATTTGATTTAAAGGATTTATGTTGTGTGAATAATTAAATGAGTAGGATATATCGAGTTAAATTTGTTCTATTGAATATATATATATATATATATATATATATATATATATATATTTGAAGAGTAAGTTTATTAGTTAATCTTATTTAAATTAATCACAAATATTTTGTTTCAATTTATTTTCTACTAATGTTATTTTAATTTAATATAGTTCTTTTTAAAATATTAACTCACATTTCATTCTAACATAATTTATATTAATTATAATTTATTTTAAATTATTTTTATGATCAAAGATAAAAAATAGTCTACCATTTTTATCAATTAAATAAATTTTTTAATTTATCAAACTTATCATATAACTCAATAATTTTTTATAAACTTTTATCTCAAATTTATTCATTTATCACTATATTTCTCATAATCCAAATAATTTCATTTTTACTTTTACTTGTCTTCAAATTCAAATTCATGGTCACAAATTCATTTTCTAAAACAAATAAAAAGATAGTCATAGAAAAAGAAGAAGAAAAAAAATGCAGCTTTGTTTCATGTTATGTTTTTCACTAATCTAATTATCTAACCATAATAACTGTTACTATGGGCTCATAGTCGACCAACGGTAAAGGTGCAGAAGAGTCAGCCCGACTGATGATACCCCTTAGGTCAATGAACCGATCGGTTAAATCAGTCGTTAAGATAATTAATAGTAATAATTGTCGGGGAGTTAATGAAAATAATTGTCATTTATGGGCAATTAATATTGTCATTCATTGGTGGTTAATGAGTCAGACGTAACGGTAAGCTCATTATAATTTATAAATATTTGTTTGGCAAAGGGGACAGATAACTGGAACTGGAACTGAAACTTAGAGTTCTGATAACTAAATCTTGATTACAAGATTATTACACAAAGTCACTGACTTGAGCATCAGAGTGTCTTTTGTAGGCACCCTCCCTCGCGGCTCGGACAAGGAGAAGAGAGAAGACAACACAACTGGACATCGGAGTAGACAACATTGAATGTTTTAGATTAGGGTTCTAAATCCTGCCGAAACATTTTGGCGCCCATCGTGGGGCCGAATGAGTATCCCCATCGTAGTCACAAGGAACAACGAGTAATGCCTCAAAAGGATGTCAACTCAACCTCGGACTCGTCCCCTTCGGCCTCAACTGCTCGGTCGGTCGACCTCACAGGTACTTAGCCAAATTTGGCAACAGATGTTCGGCCCTTCGGCCTCAACTGCTCGGTCGATCGGCCTCACAGGGACTTAGCTAAATTTAGAATCAGATGTTCGGCCCTTCGGCCTTAACTGCTCGGTCGGTCGGCCTCACAGGTACTTAGCCAAATTTGGCCTCAGATGTTCGGCCCTTCGGCCTCAACTGCTCGGCCGGTCGGCCTCACAGGTACTTAGCCAAATTTGGCATCAGATGTTTGGCCATTCGACCTCAATTGCTCGGTCAGTCGACCGCACAGGTACTTAGCCAAATTTGGCCTCAGATGTTCGGCCCTTCAGCCTCAACTGCTCGGTCGGTCGGCCTCAACTGCTCGGTCGATCGACCTCACAGTTACTTAGCCAAATTTGGCAACAGATGTTCGGCCCTTCGGCCTCAACTGCTCGGTTGGTCGGCCTCACAGGGACTTAGCTAAATTTAGAATCAGATGTTCGGCCCTTCGGCCTTAACTACTCGGTCAGTCGGCCTCACAGGTACTTAGCCAAATTTGGCCTCAGATGTTCGGCCCTTCGGCCTCAACTGCTCGGCCGGTCGGCCTCAACTGCTCGGCCGGTCGGCCTCAACTGCTCGGTCGGTCGGCCTCACAGGTACTTAGCCAAATTTGGCATCAGATGTTTGGCCCTTCAGCCTCAATTGCCTGGTCGGTTGGCCGCACAGGTACTTAGCCAAATTTGGCCTCATATGTTCGGCCCTTCAGCCTCAACTGCTCGGCCGGTCGGCCTCAACTGCTCGGTCGGTCGACCTCACAGGTACTTAGCCAAATTTGGCAACAGATGTTCGGCCCTTCGGCCTCAACTGCTCGGTCGGTCGGCCTCACATGCACTTAGCTAAATTTAGAATCAGATGTTCGGCCCTTCGGCCTTAACTGCTCGGCCGATCGGCCTCACAGGTACTTAGCCAAATTTGGCCTCAGATGTTCGGCCCTTCGGCCTCAACTACTCGGCCGGTCGGCCTCAACTGCTCGGCCGGTCCGCCTCACAGGTACTTAGCCAAATTTGGCATCAGATGTTTAGCACTTCGGCCTCAATTCCTCGGTCGGTCGGCCGCACAGGTACTTAGCCAAATTTGGCCTCAGATGTTCGGCCCTTCGGCCTCAACTGCTCGGCCGGTCGTCCTCATAGGTACTTAGCCAAATGTGGAATTAGGTGTTCGGCCCTTCGTCCTCAACTGCTCGGCCGGTCGGCCTCACAGGTACTTAGCCAAATTTGGCATCAGATGTTCGGCCATTCGGCCTCAACTGCTCGGCCAGTCGGCCTCAACTGCTCGGCCGGTCGGCCTCAACTACTCGGTCGGTCGGCCTCAACTACTCGGCCGGTCGGCCTCAAAGGTACTTAGCCAAATTTGACATCAGATGTACGGCCCTTCGGCCTCAACTACTCGGCCGGTCGGCCTCACAGGTACTTACCCAAATTTGGCATCAGATATTCAACCGTTAGCCAAGGAACATTTTTCAACTCGGTGAGGTAGACTCTTTGTGAGCTCTCTCACCTTGGTCTTAGGGCACGCTTCTAGAGAGCTCCTAAGACCTAAATCGAGCGGGTGAGACAAATTTCTTTCGTGAACTCTCACCTTGGTCTTACGGCACGCTTCTAGAGAGCTCCTAAGACCTAAATCGAGCGGGTGAGACAAATTTCTTTCGTGAACTCTCACCTTGGTCTTAGGGCACGCTTCTAGAGAGCTCCTAAGACTTAAACCGAGCGGGTGAGGCAGATTTCTTTCGTGAACTCTCACCTTGGTGTTAGGGCACGCTTCTAGAGAGCTCCTAAGACCTAAATCGAGCAAGTGAAGCAGATTTCTTTCGTGAACTCTCACCTTGGTCTTAGGGCACGCTTGTAGAGAGCTCCTAAGACCTAAACCGAGCGGGTGAGGCAGATTTCTTTCGTGAACTCTCACCTTGGTCTTAGGGCACGCTTCTAGAGAGCTCCTAAGACCTAAATCGAGCGGGTGAGGCAAATTTCTTTCGCGAACTCTCACCTTGGTCTTAGGGCACGCTTCTATAGAGCTCCTAAGACCTAAACCGAGTGGGTGAGGCAGATTTCTTTCGTGAACTCTCACCTTGGTCTTAGGGCACGCTTCTAGAGAGCTCCTAAGACCTAAATCGAGCGGGTGAGGCAGATTTCTTTTGTGAACTCTCACCTTGGTCTTAGGGCACGCTTCTAGAGAGCTGCTAGGACCTAAATCGAGCAGGTGAGGCAGATTTCTTTCGTGAACTCTCACCTTAGTCTTACGGCACGCTTCTAGAGAGCTCCTAAGACCTAAACTAAGCGGCAAAGCAAGGTCTTCGTGAACTCTCGCCTTGGTCTGGGAACGCTTTAAAGGAACTCTTAGCATAAAACCCGTTCGGACGATAAAGAGCGAATGCTAGTATGAATTGAAACTCAGGTAAAAGTCCTCTATCAATCGATATAACTTTATAAACCCAACGCAACATCAAAATTTTTGCTAGGGCTATGGAGACTTATGTTACTATGGGCTCATAGCCGACCGAATGGTAAAGGTGCAGAAGAGTCAGCCCGACCGATGGTACCTCTCAGGTCAATGAACCGATGAGTTAAATCAGTCGTTAAGGTAATTAATAGTAATAATTGTCGGGGAGTTAATGAAAATAATTGTCATTTATGAGCAATTAATATTGTCAGTCATTGGTGGTTAATGAATCAGACGTAACGGTAAGCTCATTATAATTTATAAATATCTGTCTGGCAGAGGGGACAGGTAACTGGAACTGGAATTGAAACTTAGAGTTCTGATAACTAAATCTTGATTACAAGATTATTACGCAAAGTCACTGACTTGAGTGTCGGAGTGTCTTTTGCAGGCACCCTCCCCCGCGGCTCGGACAAGGAGAAGAGAGAAGATAGCACAACTGGACATCGGAGCAGACAACTTTGAATGTTTTAGATTAGGATTCTAGATCCTGCCAATAAACAATAACAAATAAGACCAAATTAACTTTATTAAAAGTATAGAAATTTAATTAAGTAAAAAAATAGAAACAAAAGAAATATAAATATAAGTAGAGATCAAATTATTAATTAAATATTTTAAATTTTATAACAATAAACTATATGTATATTTAATAAAAAGGAAGTATATTACTTTAGATTATATATATATATACGAAATAAGTTTAAAATTAATTCCTTAAATGATTTTTAGTTCCTAATTTTTCATTATGAGATATTGTTGATTCCTATCAAATAAATAAATCTTAGGAACGAGACAAAATATTTAGTAGTCAGCAGCAGGCACTTTAGTAACCTAACCCGAACCGAACGTAGTTTCTGCATAATTCCCCAATAAAAAAACAATATAAAAGACCCCTTTCCAACGATATTTCCCTTTTTTTTTTTTCATCATTCTCTGTTCTGCACTTGCATGAATTTTCAAAGCTTCAGGGTTTATGGGCTCTCTCTTTCTCTTTCTCACTCACTTGCACCCTTTTCGCCCTCTTTTCCCATATAAACTCTTGTTCATTCACAGACTCACTTGTGTTCTTCCAACTCAAATAAGGCCCTGAGACTCTTATTTACCATTTTGCCACTGCCCCAACAAAAAGGCTCAAAGCTGGGGAGGCTTGTGGGTGTGATTGCCACCATGGGGTTCTCTTCTCAGACCACCCCTTTATATTGCCCCTCTTGTTCCCGCCACTTCCGTGCTGCTCTCTCTTCACTGTCCCTCTTGGCTCCCTCTCAATCACCACACCCCAGGTTGCTTTTCCTTCAAAGTTTTTAACTTTTTCTCCATTGGGTGTCACTTTTGTCTTTGTGGTGGTGTTATGTTGTTTGTTGTTGGTATGTGAGCAGTGTTTTTTCTTTTTTTGGTTGCTTTGTTAGATGGTTTTGGAGAATTTGCTTTTCTATTATGGAGTATTGGAGTACTGTTCAGCTGAACTCTATTGTGTTTTCATGGTTTGTTTTTCTTTGTGTTTGAACATTTGATATAGGGAATATTGCATTTCAGGGGATTAAGTTTGAATTGTTTAGTATGGTTTTGTTCATTGTTTATGGCGTTTTGTGGAGTCTCTCGTTTCTACGGGTGTTTCTGAAGTGATAAGCGGGGTGGGGGAGGTATTGATTAAAGGTGTAGGAGAAGTTTGATTTGATTGAGAAAGGGTTTTGTGGAGTGTATTTGAGTGTCTGTGTGTTCAGAAGATGGCCTCTGAAGCATTTTGGTCATGATCTGTTAGGAGGTTTTCTATTAAGGTGAATGTTCAGTTTATGGATAGTTCTGGTATTGCCAGTGCTTGAACATGGTTTCCACTTTAAATGGTATACAGATTTGAACAAAACTAAACGTAAAATTGGCAGCTCGTCAGGGTTATGCAGATTTTGCACTGCACACCAGAAAAAGGGGGGTAACCATATAAATTTCACTCACGGTTGCTTGTGTCTTGATATTAGTTTTCAAATGTTTTAGTTGCTAAGCTTTCAACCAGTGACTAAAAAGTTAAAATTAAAATGAAGAATCCATCCTTGAACGGCAAGTTACTAAAAAGTGAATGGTAAGCTCTAAATCGTGAAGGGTAACTGATATCAAGGTTCTATGGACTTCAAATTGTTTTCTCTTCTCTACACTTTTTTATTTGGAATTATATGTCTTGCATTACGGATCAAACAAAGACTAATCTAAAATTGTTTGTGTTAGTTGTTGACTTCTATAGTGGAAAGATTCTTGTACCTTCCTTGTTTGATACACAATCTCACATAAAAGCTGGCAACTGCATATGATATTGTTTGTGTTAGTTGTTGACTTCCATAATGGAAAGGTTTTTGAACCTTCCTGGTTTGTTACAATCTCACATAAAAGCTGGCAACTGCATATGATCCTGGGATTAACAATATGCAAATGTGGAGTACGTTGCCACATATGATATACAGGAAAATGGAAATTTTCTAATATTAATTGTGACATTTCAGAAGTCAAAATATGTATTGTTTTAGCTCACACCTGTGGGGTCTTTTTCTTGAATGTTCTCATGCTGTTTCTTCTTCATATTAAACTGAAAATCTAAAGCCTTTATATTCCTTTGATTGGTTCCTTTTATTTTTTTTCTTTTAATTTTCTGTGCATGATATGACTTGCAGAAGAAAAATCCAATCAATTCTGATTGCCAACAATATCATTCGACATAGTGCATTGTCTTTCAGAAAAGGTTATTCCTGCCTAAAGAGAACACCTTTTGGGTTGAATAAATTTAAGGACGTGGAGTATAGCCATAAATCTCCTGTACATATTTCAGTTAAGAAATTTTCTGACATGTCATATGGCATGATGGAGAAAAGGAGATGTGAAGAAGAGTTGGTTCCTTTACATCCCTCTAATAGTCAGGTTAAGTTTATGGAATTAACTCGATTTCGCATGGGTGGTACCCAATGCTGGGCTGAGGAATGTTATAAATTATCTAAAAGTAAAAACGAAATGCATTTGCAGAATAACAGGGTTGCGCCGAATGCAGTTACTTCTACTGGTCAGGAACAGGCTGTTTCTAGTAATGTGAAGCACACTCATGTGCAGCAGGATCTTGATGAACCTGCCTTGCCTTCTGTTAAACATTCTAAATTAAAGAACTCAAAAGAGTTGCTTGACACCAAAAGGGTGGACACTCTGTTAAAGGTACCTCCATCAAAGATCCTTAAGGAGAATGTTGATAGAGTTCAAGACAAATGCAATTTGGAGACAATTGCAAAGTATGAAGCCAATGCAACATCTGTTAAAAAGGCACGTAGTTCTGAACAATTAAAACTTCGAGGCAGACTTTGTAGTATCTATGAAGACATATTGGTTGTTAATAATATTTCTCTTGCTGAGGAAGTTGCTAAGATGCTTACAGTAAATTACAGGCATCTTATTCATGCATGTGATACCGAGGTACAGCTCTTGTCTTTTTTAGCGTATATTATGGTTTTTCCTTGATTGCAGCAGTGTTCATATCTGGATTCTTGTCAAGTTCAGTGAATTTGTCCTTTATAAGTCATACTCATTGAAGTGATATATTGTATTCTTAAGCCATTTCTTCAATTGAGTGCATATTAGCTAATGTATCAGTATGAATCTCATCATGGATATTTCATAAATGTTGAAATGTAATATACCAACTTTTAATGTCGTCAAAGGTGGCCAAGATAGATGTCAAACAAGAAACACCTGTAGATCATGGGGAGATAATATGCTTCAGTATTTATTCGGGTCCAGAAGCTGATTTTGGAGGTGGGAAGTCATGTATTTGGGTAGATGTACTTGACGGTGGAGGTAAAGAGATCTTTAATAAGTTTGCTGAGTTTTTTCAAGATTCATCCATCAAAAAGGTAACCTTCTCTTATTGCGGACCCTTTTTATGTTTTAAATCCTATCATTGACATTGCACCTTTCAAGGCCTGCTTGGCCTATATTTTATAAAAATTAATTTTTGAAGAATTGATATTAAAAAATTGATTTGTGTTTGGGAATAATATTATAAAAGTTTAGAATAATTGATTTTGTTTGAATGGTAGAGGAGAATCTCTTTTGAAGTGTAAATGCAGGAATTTTTTGAACAGTTTGATAGGTGAAACACCAAAATTAATTCTATTTAAAGAAAAAAGTGAAAGCATTTCACTTTCAAAATCATTTATTCTTACAGTATTAAAAAAGTGCAGCTGAAATGCTTTTTTCTGAAATTCAAAACAGTAGCTTCCAGAAAAAGCTTTAAAAGACTATTTCGTATAAATTAGTTTTTAAAAGGTTATACAGGTGCATTTAAGCTTCACAAATTCAAAATGGCTCCATATTACTTCTGGGTTTGTGATATGGGATTCAAAATAAATTTTGAAGTAACGAAGTCATTGGTGCATTCTGTAGGTCTGGCATAACTATAGCTTTGACTGTCATGTTATACAAAACTATGGATTTAAGGTTTCTGGATTTCATGCTGATACAATGCACATGGCACGGCTGTGGGATTCATCCAGGCGCTGGGTTGGTGGTTATTCTCTTGAAGGACTTACAGGGGACAGAGAGGTAATGGCTAGGGCTAAGCTGGACCATGAAAAGGATTTGATTGGTAAGGTGTCCATGACAACTATATTTGGCCAGAAAAAGGTGAAGATAGATGGATCTGAGGGTAAAATGACTACCATTGTTCCTGTTGATGTGCTGCAGAGAGATGAGCGAATACCTTGGATATGTTACTCTGTCTTAGATGCTAGAAGCACTCTAAAGCTTTATGAGAGCCTAAAAAGTCATCTTTCAGACATGCCTTGGAATCTTGATAGTCTACCTGTTTTACACAAAAACATGTATGATTTCTATCAGGAATATTGGCAGCCATTTGGTGAGCTTCTAGTCAAAATGGAATCAGAGGGAATGTTAGTTGATCGGTTATATCTTAAAGGCATAGAAGACGTGGCCAAAGCAGAGCAAGAGGCAGCTGTTAATAGATTCCGAAAATGGGCATCTAGATATTGTCCTGATGCCAAGTATATGAATGTTGGAAGTGATGCACAGTTGCGAGTACTTCTCTTTGGTGGCACCATTAACAGGTGCTCATCATTTAAATCTTGCGCGGAGCATGTTTCTATCTTAAAAAATTGATGGTTTTGAAGTTGAAGTTGATATACAATATTTTCTTTGGTGAATGATATCATGCAATCTGAACTATACTGAAATATTCTTTGTAAAAATACTAGAGATATTCATTATGTTGATATCATTATAGTTTATCAAGCATGCTTTTTCTCTTAAAAAAATTGGTTGCTACATGAAGGCTCCTGTTAATACTAACTGCATGTATGTGGTAGTTGATTTTTGGGGAAATACCTGTTTGGTATTATACTGAGACTCTTGTTTGTTTTGTTTTAATAACTTGATCATATTTTATGAATTATGTTAAATAGCTTCTTTATTTCTAGTTAGGGCAATAAATGGCTGTATGATATTTCTTTTTCTCTTGAAACAATATACACTGTAAAGTCTAATTTAACTATATAGTTGTCAATGTTCTGGATATGTGCTTGTCTTATCATTTAGTTGTATTCTCTATTCCAGAGGGAAAAAAAGTTTTGAAGTTTGAGTTTTACTGTTTCAAGATATTTTTATCAATACCATCTTGCTCTGTATAATGTCAGCACATAGAATTTTTCAGGTTTTTCATTTTTGAAGAATATGATATTTTATTCAGTGTCAATCATAAAGTGGCTGACCTTGATATGTACACTAGAGTTATAGATCTATTTTCTTTGTATATATGAAGGTCCTTAGTACAATGTGTTGGAACTCCCACATCGACTAGAGATAAGACCAATTCATAGTTTATAAGTGGATGCAAACCTCACCCTACAAGCCGGTTTTGTGGGGTTGAGTTAGGCTTAAAGTCTACTTCTAACATGGTATCACAGCCATGGTTAGAGCCTATCCTAGCGATAATTTGTTGTTTGCTGGACATATTGTTTCACCCGCTGCCGCTATCGGACCACCCATTAAAAATGTCTAATCCCACACTCGAGATATATATATCTCAGCGTGAGGGGGGTGTGTTGGAAGTCCCACATCGACTAGAGATAAGACCAATTCATAATTTATAAGTGGGTGGAAACCTCACCTTACAAGCCGGTTTTTGTTACCGCATGCTTTGATATTTCTTTTTCTCTAGCTGAGCTCATTAAGGGGGATAAAGTTATGATTCAATATACAAACATTTTTCTCCACTGGTTTTGATGAAGTTGTTGAAGTATATAGATAAAGTAAAGCTTTCATTTTCACTTGCTACAGTATTCATTACAGGAAAAACCATGATGATGTAATTCCAACTGAGCAGATTTTCAAAATTCCCAATGTTGATAAAGTGATTGCAGAAGGCAAGAAAGCTCCTACAAAATTTCGTGATATTAAGTTGACTAGAATTATTGGATACAACCTGAATGTTGAGATATACACACCAAGTGGTCGGCCCTCAGTTAGTGGTGATGCTTTAAAAGTCCTGGCTGGCAAAGTTTCTGCTGAATATGACTTCAATGAGGCTTGTGATGTGGATCTTGATGTTGAAGATGGAAATCCCTCTCAAAGTGAAGATTTACCTGAAGAAATAGACAAATCGGTCTACGGAACAGCTCTTTCTTGTTTTCCAACAGAGGAAGAAGGGAAAGAGGCTTGTCATGCCATTGCTGCTTTATGTGAAGTCTGTTCAATCAATTCTTTGATATCTAACTTCATCCTTCCCCTGCAGGTGATATTCCTTTTTAAATTTTTTATTTTGAATATCCCTTGTCTGGTTTGTTTATTGATTTTTATGTTACCCTATAAACTCTGCTTACCCAGCGGGATTGGCATCAATAGGGTTGATAGTGCAATATAAGTAGTAAGCTAGTTTTTGTTTGTGTGCTGGAGGAAGGAGAGGATGAAATTTGAGATCACTTGATTAATCCAATGCTTGCATTAACCTAAGAGGGTGTTGTTGGTATATTAAAGGTTGTGTATACATTCAAGTTTCTAGGTTATGTGTGTATATGTTAGTTTAATATGTTCTCAATGGCAGGGTCATAATATATCAGGAAAGGATGATCGTATTCATTGTTCCATAAATATCAACACAGAGACTGGACGCTTATCAGCAAGAAGGCCAAATCTGCAGGTTCTTATAATTTTCAAGACTTCGCTCTTGGTTTACTTTAATTTTTAAGTGCTATTGTTTTCAATCCTTCATATATGTATATATTTATTTATTGACGATGGTATAATTCTATCTTTTTATGTTTATAAGATATGAAGCCATATGTGGCTTCACTTAATAACTTGTGCATTTAGGAGAGTTGGTCCTTGATGTGATATAAAAGCCTTTATGACGAAGTAGTTAGTTTGATTATTGTTGCTTCCATTCTTCAAACAATTTTTATTTTTGAGCACCAGGTACATGGTACACCTGTACATATTCCATGCTTCAAGCTCAAAGAACGTAATATGACAAGCCAAGTTAAATATAAATCCTCACCTAATAGTTTAAGCTTTTAGAACAGTTGGTTCTAGACAATGCTAAATTCTTAATGTAGTAATAGAACAACTCATTATTGACAATAACGGTTATCTATTACTAGTGATATGCAAAAACTGTTACTTTAAGCCTAGTAATAAAAACATGCCAAAGTTTTCCTGTTTGCTGTAAGTTTAGTTCATGAACTCTCTTATTTTAGTAAAAATTCTTTTATACTTCCTGTGGACTGTACAGTAATTTGTTTTTCTGTATTTTGTTATGAATAAATTATTCCAAAGCTTAACCCAGTTGAATATACTAAAAACTATATATGAGATTAATCTCCAATATACACATAGAGTCCTTAATTTATAATAGAAGAAATATGAGCTAAGCTTAAAATACAAATAAAAAATAATAACAAACTAACTAAAGATAAAAGCTAAATATAAAATAAAGATAATATATCTAACAAACCCATTGAGTGAAACACATAAATAGTCTTGTAAACGTTATCTCTCACACAAGTTCCATTTGGGCTTGAAGTATGAAAAATGCACAAGCCTACTTATGCTGAAACTCAACATTTTGTTAGAAGCATGGGAGTGGCAGGCTTCCAATTCTAGACCACTTGGTCATGAGGCCCTAATACCACGTCATGATTCATCTTAAAAGTTTAAACTAAGACACTAGAAAAATATTATAATTAGGAAAATAAACAAATGGAGTGGTAGCTCAATTGATTAGAGTGCTCGTTTGGTAAGCAAAAGGCCTTGAGTTTTGAATCTTAGCAGTAGGAAATTTTGTTTTGCTGGGTAGAGGTAATTCTTGCTGAGCGAGGAGGAGGTCTTGTAGAGAGAAAAGGGTTTCTGAAAAATCTAGAGAGCTCACATGGGACATTTTTGCTGGGCGAGGAGGAGGTCTTGTTGAGCAGTGGGGAATGGACTTCAAGGAGTTCGCTTGTAAGTTTATATGTGAGCAGTGGGGAATGTTCATAAGGAGTTTAGCTCTTTGTGAGCGAATGACTGATAATCTGTATGAGCAGTAGGAAATGGGCTTCGAGGACAATGCCCGTAAGTCTCTTAGTGAGTACTGGGGAGTGGACTCTCTCTGTAAGTCTCTGTGTAAGCAGTGAGGAGTTTAGCTTTGTGTGAGCAAATGGCTAATAATCTCTATGAGTGGTACAACTGGTAATCCTGTGTGGGTTGAGATATCTGGCTCGCTCTACGAAGCAAGTGGTTGGGAGCTATGCTTGAGCAAATAGTAGATAGTTCTATGTGAGCAATTAATTGAAACTCTAAGAGAGTAAGGGTTTGTAGTTTCACATAAGCAGGATATCCAATAGCTCTGTGTGAGCTAGCAGCTTTGTGTTAGGTAGTGGGTGTACTATGGGAACTAGTGACTTTGCGAGTTAGAGATCTTGAGGCGAGACAACGATTGACATTGTGTGTGAAGTTGTGGTTGTTATATGGATAATTTGTGATAGTGGATTATGTGTTGCTTGTGTTAGCTCATCCTTATGTTATGTGGTCGTGGTTTCTATCTGAAATGATTGTGATTTATTACGAGAGCATATGATAGTCCTGAGTGCTAAGGAAGATGCGATGTAAAGATGAGAGTTATGGGGATAGTTTTGGGAGCAATTTCATTAGTTAGTTTTAATATTTTCACAAAGTAAATCTTTTTGGTTGTAAAGATTTTGTTCAGATGACAGTTTTACCTTTTGAGAACAGTAAGATTTGTATTTCTCTTTATTTGGTGAATAAAATCATTTTGTTTATGTTTAAAGAGTGGTATCAGAGTTATGAGTGTTATGGATAAGTATGAGGTAATACCATGTCATGATTCATCTTAAAAGTTTAAACTGTCAGGTGGAGATATATAAATGGTTTTATACACTGACAATATTTTTGAAAAAGAAGAATCAAACTAAATAAATTGAGTTTTCATGTACATTAACAACTTACAATAATTGTGAATCTAATTGATTTTTTAAGTTGAACTTTGAAATTCAAGCATGGGTATTGTATACTGTAGATAAATCATTTGATTTTAAATCTTTCAATTTAATCTAACATATATATTTCATAAACTAGAACCAACCTGCTTTGGAAAAGGACCGGTACAAAATCCGTCAAGCATTCGTAGCCGCTCCAGGGAATTCTCTTATAGTTGCTGATTATGGACAGGTTCGCTATTTACTTATCTAATTGAACTAGTTACTAGAAATTTCATTCTGTTGATTGAGTTGCGTACTGTTGCAGTTGGAACTTAGGATTCTTGCACATCTTGCTGGTTGTAAGAGCATGTTGGAAGCCTTTGAAGCTGGTGGAGATTTTCATTCAAGAACTGCAATGAATATGTACCCATATATTCGTGAAGCAGTTGAGAGAAAGGAAGTGCTTCTTGAGTGGCATCCTCAGCCTGGTGAAGACAAACCCCCAGTTCCTCTCCTGAAGGTATATTGTCTTCTGATCTATTTAATGTAGACCATAACCAGTAGTAGCCTTGATGTTAGATACCCAAAAGTATTTTGTTAGTTTGGTATGTCTCATTATATTGTAGCTCATTGTATGTCAGTTATGAGTACTCTTTGTTTGCATTGAACACATGATACAATTAAGACGTGCTAAATTTAAAGGCTATTTTCTGTCTTCATTTATGCTCTAAGTAATTTATCTTTAGGGAATGGAACCAATTAAGAGTGACCCTCAAGTAACTTGAAAAATAAACATTTAAAGAAATACAGGATAACATATAGGAGTATGTACTTAAATAGATAAATTTAAGTTCTTTATCAGAAAACATTTGGATTAGGTACCTGTCGGAAATATATCGGAACTGTATCTCATAAATAAAAAGCATTTTGTACTCATGGGTGTTAGTGTCTTTCAGTTTAATAGTGTTTAGGTCTGCCAGCGTGATGGTTTAAAAAGCATTTATCTATTACGCTTCTTTTTCATTTCAGGATGCCTTTGCTTCAGAAAGAAGAAAAGCCAAAATGCTTAACTTCTCAATTGCGTATGGAAAGACTGCAATCGGGCTATCAAGGGATTGGAAGGTACCTTCAATTCTGTAACTTATTGTGAAGGGCTTAAGTAGTTTACAACTCCCCTTCATTATTGATTTGGTTGTCCAAACAAAGTTACATATATTTTTCTCTCAGGTTTCTGTGAAAGAGGCTAGGAGAACAGTTGACCTTTGGTACAATGACAGAAAAGAAGTGTTGAAATGGCAAGAAGAACGTAAAAAAGAAGCCTGTGAATTTCAACGGGTGCAGACATTGCTAGGGCGAGCCCGGAGGTTTCCAAAGATAGACCCAGATCATAGGTACCATAGAGGTCATATTGAGCGAGCTGCTATCAATACACCAGTCCAGGTCCTTGATCTTTCATATACTTTTATACAATAGTCTGCAACACTCCCTTTCTGTATGTCACTATTCTCAACTTTGATGGTTACATATAGTAAATGTAGACTGTACCAATTAGTTGATAGCAGTCCTACCATATAAAAAGGGTGACTTGTTCTTACTGGAGGGGTTTACTATATAATCAGTTACATTCATATCTCTTGGAACCTGGAACCTTTTTCCCTCTAAGAACAACAGTGAATGGTGCGTTACATTAGGCTTGTGAAAACATCACAAGTCAAAGTTTATATTAAAATGATAATTTATATAAATCTGTGAATAAAATCATATGAAAGGCTAACTGCATTGTTCTTAATTTCTTATCAGATTTCATTATTCTTGTCAGCAATTTGTCTATTATATTAAAGAAAAGATTTCCATGTATAAAGTAAATGTAATAAACAATATTCTCACCAGACATGTCATCAGTGTGTGTGTGTGATAGGTTTCTTTAGTCAAGAAACCAATCTTTCACTCCTCACAGTACCCACTCACACACAAAAGAAAAAATATGTATGTATATTGCTTCTGTAATCAAAGAATGAAGTGTTTACAATCTTTCCCCAAGAGAGCACTCTCCCTCCACAGGAACAACCTCCTGTCAAATACACTGAATATCCAAAGCTACCCTCACACAAGACCTTCCTGCCTTCTTATAAAGGCTCCTCCCAACCAACTAACAATTAATTCTTAACTGTTTCCTCTGTCCTGCACCTATTATCCATTATAACCTATCATATTATATCCTATCAGTGTGTGTAGAGTTTCACTGAGTGGCTTCTTTAAAAGTAAGCCTCCATGTTTCTAAACAGCTTAGGAGAGTATTGATGGTGTTTTTCTATTGCAAATAGATGTATATTATTTTTAATCCATGAGTTTTGATCCATCTCCACCTTCATGCCTTTCTTTTTTTGGCTCTTCTGATTTGTCAAATATTACAGGGTAGTGCAGCTGATGTTGCTATGTGTGCCATGTTACAAATATCCAAAAATAAGAAGTTGAAGGAGCTTGGATGGAAGTTACTTCTACAGGTTAATATTTTTGTCAAGAATTTTCTGCTTTTTATTTGTGCTCACTTTTTGTCAAGTTTCATTTAAGTATGTTCACACAGGTTTGCTTTCAATAATATATTTATTCACTTTTGAGAGAATAGGGCACGGACAAGTATCAGTGAAAGAGTACATTAACTCTGAAACATAATTTCTATTGATCAATGAAATAGTGTCTGTTTGTGTTACTGTTGGATGTATTACCGAACCAAACTCTTTGATACTTACCTATTCAATTTCATTAAAATTCATTATTCCAATCTTTGAATGGTGAAGCAAAATGCTCCAAGTAGTCTGCTTAAGCAACTGGCTGTTGATAGAAAAGCTATACAAATTATTCTTTTCAAATAAGCATAATCGTGGCATCTTGATTGATGTATTTTCCTTGCCTTCTACTATTTTCCACTTTTCATAATATTCCAGTTTATACATTGGTTGCTTTAACATTTTTCCATTTTGGCACTCTCTTCAATTCCTCATTTCTGATCTTTAATATTTGAATGTCATGAGCATTGAACTTCCTAACCATGGATGCTTCAGATTGCTTAACTAATACATCTCTTAATCCTCCATTTTCTCCTTTAACTTCTCATGACATCATCTTTGTATTACTTTCATATCTGTGTTGCCCTTTATCACTCCATTCCTTTATGATGTTTCAACTCTTAATGTTAGCTAAGAGTTTTGGCTACGGAAAATCAGGTTCATGATGAAGTCATATTGGAAGGACCGATAGAGTCAGCCGAGGTTGCTAAGGCCATAGTTGTCGAGTGCATGGAAAAACCCTTTAATGGCAAGAATTTTCTCAAGGTTGGCCTCTCCGTCGATGCCAAGTGTGCTCGAAACTGGTACGCTGCAAAATAGATGGCTGGTCATACAACATGAACGGTGATGACCTGGTGTGGTGGGGTAGTTTTGCACCCTTGATTTCATACAAAGGCCATACATGGTTGGATCAGGAAGAGTTGTTTTCTTGGCAACATGATTCTTCCTTTTGGTAACTGTAAAACAGAAGAGGCTGCTACTTTCGTGCTTCTTTTTCCATGGCAAAGGAATTGCCCTTGAGTTTATCCTCCTTCATTTCTATCGAGGTTCTTGATGTTCTGGAAAGAGTAATTCCATACTGATGTTTTGCTGTGCATAGCAATTGTGTCTTTGAAGGAAGAAACTCAGTGGAAAAACCATGGTGTTAGCAATTTGTCTGCTTATGCTATCTGTTAAAGAGTAATTGGTGTATCATTTGTATACATCATGTAACATTATGGCATAATGGCTTTGTGCAACTGTATCATTTGTATATTGTATATAAAAAAACAAAATTTGCGAAATTTCTATTTCATTTACATCATGCAGAAACAAGTGTTCAGGTAAAAATTTTGACATAGGATTTTTAGGGTGGTTTTATTTTTGTTCCTAAATCCTTAGTTTAACTCTTTAACTTAATTTTGTTTTTGTTTACGAAAATCTTGCTTAATAATAAAAGTCATATAAAATTTGTTCGTAATGTTTCGATCACCCAAGGGTTTTAACGAAATTTAATTCTTTTCACCCAAATTTTTATGAAGATATAATGAAGTTGAAAAGATTATGTTAGGTTTCTCGGTGACAACAAGAAGCTAAGAAAGTTCTTAAAGTTCTCATTTGATCCAGAGAACTCCAGTGACTCAGACTCAGCACAGGAAAAACAACTTTATTACTAACAATTGCGGTGTTTGAATACAATCAAGGGATAATGCTTTCCCTTCACACATGATGTCATAGTTTCTGTCTAGCTCTCTCAATTACAAAAATAATCATTCCCACCCTCCGGTATAGTTTTCTCCTTAGGTAACAACCCTAAACCCCTACAACTTATGTCGTGTTTTTAACTCCCTTTCTTCTAACATAGAACTTCATAGTCTTATCATTACACGCCACGGTTTGAATAACCTTGTCCTCAAGGTTAAAATCTAAGAATTGATCCTGTATGATGGTCTTATCCTTCCAAGTAATTGTCTCTGATCCCCCTTCTTGCCACTCAATGAGAACTTACAGTACTAGTTCTCCTTATTGTTGATTTTTCCTCCTTGGTAGCACCTTGTGAGGGAAACCAAATGTTGTTCTGTCCTCCAATTCCTCTAGCAACTCTTTATCCACTTGTTGAGTTCCCATAACCATCTTTAATTGAGACACACGAAAGATTGGATAGATGTGTATTGTGTCGAGCAGTGTAATATGAAAGCAACAAGTCCCTCTTGTCGAAACACCTTGAAGGGACCATAATATCTAGCTTACAACTTTAGGTGTAATATGGTTGGCATGTATACCTGTCAATGAGGCCGAATCTTTAAATACACCTAATTCCCCACCTTTATCTTAGAAGGTTTGCGTCTTTTGTTGGCAAATTTTATCATTTGTTCTTGAGCTCTTAATAGGTGATAATGTAGTATTTTGAGAGCCTGATACCTACTCATAAACTCTTCTGCCACTATCTCTACGACTGTCTCCCTTGGTACAAAAACGGGCTAGGGATGGAGGGGGTCTTCCATACACTATCTTAAAGGAGTACATTTAGTTTAACCTTGGAAACTGGTGTTGTACCAGTATTCTGTCCAGGGTATAAAATTATTCCAGTTCTTAGGTTGCTCAGAACTTAAACATCTCAAGTAAGTTTCCACGGTTCTATTCAACACCTATGTTTGTCCATTTGATTTGGGGTGATAAGTTGTGCTCATATGCAATTGTGTGCCTTGTAGTCTGAATAACTCCATCCAAAACAAGATTATGAAAGTAGGATCCCTATCACTTCCTATAGATGAGGGAATTTTAGGGACCTTTACTACTTCCTTTACAAAAATATCAACAATGGCCTTAGTTGAGTAAGGGTGTTTAATAGGGATAAAGTGTTATACTTGTTGATCCTATCCACCACTACCAAAATTGCATCATATCCATTAGATTTAGGTAGGCTTACAATAGATTCTAGGCTAATCTCATCCTATACCTGCAAAATAGATAAGGGTTGTAAGGAAGGAGGCTAGATATTTATGTTGCTGACACACCATATATGTTGCCACAAAACCATCACAGTTTTCTTCATCTTTATCCAATACAAGGATTGGACAACTTTTCTATACATGCGAAACACCCAGGAATGTTTCCCTGTTGGAGTTATGTGGTATTTAGCTATCAACTTCGGGATTTAGGATGAATTGGCGGATAGGATTAATCGCCCTTTGTAGTGGAGGCGATCATGTTCCAAGGTAAACAAAGGGTGTGAGTCTGCATATTCTTCCAAATCCTCATTGATCTTTTGTGAGCTTGGATCCCTTCCACTTCCCTCAAGAATGTCTGAAAATCCTGCCAGAAGGACCTTGCAATCACCCTCATTTCCATCTCCCCTTCGACCTTGTCTTTAAATTTTTGTGACAGTGCATCTGCCACCTTATTAGAATCCTCATTTTTGTATACTATCTCAAATTCACACCCCAACAATTTAGCCAACTAATTTTGCTGGTTTTGGGTGGTGATCCTTTGTTCCAAGAAGTACTTCAAACTCCTTGGGACTGTGTGAACTATAAATTTCTACCTAAGTAGATAGAGCCTCTAGTGTAGAATGGCTAGAACTAAAGCCATCAACTCCTCTCAAAATGGACTTCGAAAGAGAGCAATCAAATAAGGTTTTGTTGAAGAAATAGGAATAGGCCTATTGTTTTGTCACAATAGAGCCCTAACCCCCTTCCTTGACACATCACAATACACATGGAACGTTTAGGAGAAATCTGTCAGGGTCACCACTAGCGCAGTGGTAATAGCCTTCTTAAGATCTTGCATCACTTTTGTGCATTGTTGATTCCATTCAAACTGATCCCTTTTCACTAGGTTTCTTAATGGCCTTGCTATTTTGCCATAATCCATTATGAACCGTCTATAATACGCTATAAGGCCTAGAAATCCCCTTAGAGCTTTAATTGTCCTTGGTATAGGCCACTCTTGCACAATAGTAACCTTCTCCTGGTCCATTTCCACTCCTTGGCTATATATAACATGTCCTCGATATTGAAACTGTCTCCTTCCAAATTCACATTTTTTCTTAGGTTTAAACCCTCGGATGGTCCTCGTATTTGTTGAGAAATCTCAAGTGGGTCCTCTTGTTGAAAACAATCTCAATTGAGTCTTAAATTTTGTAAAATTGTAACAATTAAGCCCTTTCCGTTAAATGGTCAAAAACGACGTTAAAAGGTGATTCTGATTAGGGTTATTAGGTGAATTAATATTTTTTGAAAGCTAATTGGGATAATTAAGGTTAAGGGGATTTAATTGCATTACTTAATTAGAATAAAAGACGTAATTTAAAATTGTCATTACAAGTCATAATTTAAAATTTCCACATAATAAAATCATTCAAATCAGCATCACCACATCAGCATACTTTGACGTTGTTTCTGACCACTTAACGAAAAAAGCTTAATTGTTATGATTTTACAAAATTTAGGACCCAATTGAAACCGTTTTCTACAAGAGAACTCACTTGAGATTTCTCAACAAATACGAGAATTGTTTGAGGGTTTAAACCTTTTTCTTATTAGCAAAAAATTGATGTTGCCATAGAGTGTGCAACACTTGCTTGAGTTGATCAACATGTTCCACCCATGACTTGTTGTATATTAGTATACCATAAAAAAATACTAATACACACTGGAAGTTTCTTAATTACTGTTTCAAAATCTTGTTCATGACACATTGGAAGGTTCTAGGGCGATTAGTGAGCCCAAAGGGCATTACCAAAAATTCAAAATGCCCTTAGTGAGTGCGAAAAGTCATTTTTTGGATGCCCTCCTCCTTCATTCGTATTTGATGATACCCAACCCTTAAATCCTCCTTAGAAAAGAAGCTAGCCCCTTGATTTTCATACAATAGCTCCTCTATCATTGGTATGGGAAACTTATCCGGAATTGTAGCCTTATTTAAGGCCCTGTAATCAATACAAAATCTCCAATTGTCATCCCTCTTCTTAACTAGACTAACCAGACTCGAATAAAGGTTGTTACTGGGTTTGATTATTGTCGTTCTCAACATCTCTGATACTTTTTTTCAATTTATGTCTTCAAGAGGTGTGGGTATCGATATGGCCTTACATTAATAGGATTTACTCCAGCCTAATTGGGATTTTGTGGTCCATGTGCCTGCTGGGTGGTAGCACATTTCGTTATAGACAACATCCACTAGTGATTTTCCTATGTCCATCTCCTAGGCAAACCTCATATGGAGGTGTTTCCTCCACTACCAGGCCCAGTTATGTCACCAAATTTGTTGAAATAATATTGTGGCTTGCACCACTATCAATCAAAATCAACAATCTTTTTCCCTTCACCCATGATCGAGGACGTACCCGAATCAAATTAATATGCAATTAAAGTGTAGTATAAACTAGGAAGTGACTCCTAGATCAAACACAATTTGATTAAGCAATTGTGACTCTAGCCAACTAAGCAATGATCAAACACAATTTAGGAAACTAAGCGTATACCAATTGCGAACACAAAATCGAATTGACATCATGGAAGGAAAGAATAGCACCATCAATTACAATCTAGAAATCTCAAGCAAACAATGCAATATCCCCAATTACCAACCCAAACAATTTTACTCTTCAATTAAAACAAAATTAAAGAACACATTGCAACAAACGAAATGTGATTAGAAAACGA
The DNA here is from genome assembly GCA_034642375.1 of Vigna nakashimae. NCBI lineage: Eukaryota > Viridiplantae > Streptophyta > Magnoliopsida > Fabales > Fabaceae > Vigna > Vigna nakashimae. Next base: position 38,800,105 of record CM067762.1, on the reverse strand, counting down.
AAGCAATTTCATAAGGTAAATGGCAAAGCTTTAAATGAAGCTAGAAATGAAATTGGAAGCAAGAAACGAAAACGAAATTGCAATTAATAATGTAAATGATTCAATACATTAAGAAAATGAAAGAAAGAACCTAAAACCCCCAAAGGGGGCTTGAAAACGCCCTAGCCTTCGAGAACGAGAATGAGGAAGAAGAAAGCACCTAAAATCTGATTTTGGGTATTTAAAAACTCCTTTGGACGAAAATGCCCTTCATACGAGCTTCTCCTAAATTTGACCAAAAATATGTCTAAAGCTTAAATGTGGTCCAAAATTGAAATAATAAAAATTACAAACGAAGTTAAATGATGTGACAACCCTCTTGAAGTCCTACTTTTAATACCAAAATTGTCCTGTATTTAATAATGAGAATAATTAGACTCGGGTAATCCAAATTAATTAAAAATATGAATTGCTGATCAAATTAAGCCCAAATAGTGAAAATGAGACAATAATGAAGAGTTAAACACAATTCATTAATAAGATTTGGTGCAGAAAGCTAAGTGAATAGTACAAAATAATGATTCATCAACCCACCTTTGTAGTTTCATTCTGAAGGATTGGGTTAATCCCCTTACTGAGAACACGAATAGTTCCATTTGTTTTTGCTCCATTTCCTCCTTTTCTTCCCTTTCGTTTTCCTCCTCATCTTTAGTCATGCTCAGCACCCGTATATTCTTCTTTGGCCACCTATGGCCAAGGTTGTATGCCTCTTCGTAATGGAAGCATCTTCCTTCTTCCCTTCTCCTAATTTACTTTAGGTAAGCAAGATTTTGTATTCCATTGTTCTTAATTTCCCTCGTTGTGTTTCTCGCATCTTGCAGCCAACAAAGGTACCTCTTCCCTTTTTCCTAACAGTACTCATGTTCTAAAGGTCCCTTAACCACTCTTGGCGCCTTTGAACATTTTTGTTCTAGATATTGTCCATATTCCTCATTCATACCACAACAACGAGTTGTTGTTTTGGTTGGCCATTCTTCCTCCAGACCTGGAATCTTTTGTTACTTCTTCCACGTCCTTGACTATTTCTATAACCCTTATTAAATCTTTCGAGTTATGAAGGTTGATTTGGCTTCTAACTTCATTTTGCAACTTTGTAAATAAATACCGTAAGAGTTGTTCTTTTGACAATTTTGTTGTTTGAGAAACCAACATTTCAAAATCTTGAATACACTCTTCCACTTCTCCCTTTTGTCTTAATATCGTCAATTTCTCAAAAATAGAACACTTTTCCTTGCCCCAAACTTCCTGATCAACACTTCTGTTAACTCCTCCCAAGAAGGGCTCTTGACCTTCCTTTTCGAGAATCTAATCCAATGATCGACCTCTCCTTCCATACTAATGAAAGTCAATCAAATATTTTCTCTAAACGAAATATTCTAGATTTCAAATAACTTCTCAAGTCGTGTTATCCATCCCATCGGGTTTGTTTCTTCAAAGATGGGTAATTTCACCCTTTTCATCAAACCCTTTTTTCCGTTGGTTCTGCGCTTCGTCCTTTTTTCTCTCCGTTAACAGAGTTATGGCTGCCTTCAGATCCCCTCTAATGAGTTTTAAACTTTTGCATAATATCATTTATTTCTTGCAGGTTTTCCCTTAATTCTTGCATATTCTCTTTCATTTCAGTCACCGCTTTTCCTTGTTCGATGGCCCATCTCTCCAACGTATTGAATTTTCCTTCCATGTTTCCACCATTTCTTGATCTGGCAGGTTAGACCAAATGTTAGGTTTCTTGGTGACAAGAAGCCAAGAAAGTTCTGATTTGGTCTACAAAACTCTAGTGTCTCAGACTTAGCACTAGAAAACAACTTTATTACTTCAAAACAAGTATGGTGTTTGAATACAATCAAGGGACAATGTTTCCCTTCACACAGGATGTCACAGATCTTGTCTAGCCCTCTCAATTTCAAAAACAATCCTTCCCACTAAAAGACACCCCCTTCCTGTATATAGTCTTCTCCTTAGGGAGATTATAACAACCCCCAAACCACCTAACAACCTATGTTCTATTTTTAACCCTTTATCCTAACATAAACCCTTACAGTCCTATTAGACTATGGCATAAGCATGTTTTCTCTCAAAGTCTAAATTTTTGTAACTATTATTTCTCATGAGAGGGATTTTGTTTTGTCCATCCTTACAATTACCCCTTCCATCCTTCAATTTTTTTGAAGTGCATATTTTGTTATGTCTCTTTTATATCCCATTAAACCTCCAAGAATTGTTATTGTTATTCTTCATTAATTTTTTTATTTATTTATGAGTTATTATTTTAGATATTGGATTTTGACAAAGATTATTGTTAGAGGCTAAGGTCTTTTAGGTGTTGAAATTAGTTAGTTTGTTAGTTAATGTTTCGAGGTATAGGGTCGAGGTCAATGGTCCAAAGTTTGGTGATTCGTCCGGGATCCAAAAGTTGTCTGAAGTCCATGTTCTAGTCGCTAGTCCAAGCCACTCGAAGAATTTCTGCGAAAGGTGCTCCAACGCAAAAATCAGTTTAACGTTGACCGTTCAAATGTTAATAGCGCATTAAATGCAAATCACTTATCTTATTACCTGAAACCTATATTTATAGGTTCTGGAGTGGACTTTTGAATAAGATCGGCCTAATCATGGCTCAATCATGGATAACCACACGTTACGTCTAATTGAATTAGTATTACGATTATTTGTGTTGAGTCGTGACCGACCCATCCATTTTAAGACCAATTATTCTTGCTAGTTACTCCTTTGATGGTTCGAGGGATGGTTGATGGTTCGGTCTGTGGCTAACCAAACAGTCATGTAGTACATAGGCCTCCTAAGCCCGATCCTAAAACGATTGATAAAGGGGTTTGAAGTTGGTTTAATTGTAAAGTACCTGAAAAACACTAGAAGAGGGGTTGAATAGTGTTTTCTAGATCTTTTCTTTTCAGACGATTAAGCATGATGTAGCACTTGTAAGTTAGTTATACTTCGTCTATAAACGTTATTCTATAATATCGGTTACAGAACCAACTCAACTTTCTCCAAAGATGTGAACAATAGTTAATAGCTTAAGGCTATCTTGAGCACTTAAGGAGATTGTGTTTATCTTAAGCCAGTCGTTTACCTAGAGAACCACAACACTCAAACAATTTTATACTGGTTCACTTGTTAGGGCTACTCCCATTTCTCCTCTAGGTTAACCCAGATGGTTCCATTAAATATTCAATGAAGTACAATTGAGTGTTTTAAACCACTCCTAGTGTTCGTAGTCCTATTGAGTAACCATCGTTACTTCTGACTAGTTGAGTTTGACTCATTCATGATTGCGTAGTACTATTTACCACTCTTGGTATCCCTAGATGATTCCAATATCATTATGATACATCGTCTAATTGAGTTTCACACACTCTTGGTTGTGAAGTATTTTTCACCACTCCTGGTATCCCTGATTAGCGAATAACCTCTAGTTATCCTAGACCAGTTAAGTATTCGCACCACGTTTGGTTTCTCAGTCAACAAGTATTTGTTAATTACCTTTTACTTGTTGAGTATTCTCATCATTCCTGGTCTCAGTCAGTGAATAACCTCTTGTTACCCTAGACTGGATGAGTATTCTCACCACTCTTGGTCTTAGTCAGTGAATAACCTCTTGTTACCCTAGACCGGATGAGTATTCTCACCACTCTTGGTCTCAGTTAGCGAATAATCACTCATTACCCTAGGTTGGATGAGTATTCTCACCACTCCTAGTCACAGTGAGCGAATAACCACCTATTACCCTAAATTGGATGAGTATTCGCACCACTCCTAGTACTAGACAACCTTTGCAGATTTTCTTAACTATCCAGCGTCAAGTTGTAAGTGTTTCGATTCTCTTCATAATTGCAATCAACGGTTGCTTACAAGTCATTTAGATTATTACTCTCGTAGAGAGGATGTAATTACAATACAATGCAGTCCAAACACTCACATGTGTTTCTCTCTTTACTATTTTCTCTCATCTTACAAAAGTAAGCAAATAATACTATAATACTCAAGAGTACTACTTGACTTTTTTCTTTTTCTCTCTTTTCTTCGCTCACAAGGGAAGTATATATAACAATGAGGCTTGAGAGAATTTCTATTTGTTTCACTCAATTACTCTCTTCTTCCTTCAAGTGGATATTATGATGAAGCTTAAGAATATCTTTCTTTTCTTGAGCTCTTCTTTTCTATGATTTGCTTGGTTAGAGGAATTTTGTTTTTAGTAGCTCCAAGAGTCTTCCTTGCTCAAATGATGATGATATATCTTTGTACTCATCTCATTTCCTTCATCATCACTTTCTTCTTCTTCTTATCTTCTATTTATACACCTTGATGATATAACCGTTATGGCAAAGCTTTTCTTGAGATTTGACAATATGATCGTTTGACGAAGCTTGTCTTTGAGATTTATTCTTTTTTGGCTATTAGTGTGCTTTATGTCATAGGATGGAGTCTTTGGCTAGAGTAGACGTGCTTTTAAGAGTTTTTATCAAAAGCATATTTGACTTCTCATTTGGCACAGCTTTTGATAAGTTGATAAGTTCTTCTTTTATCTTCAATGTTCATTTTGATACTTACAAGAAGAGGTAACTAATCATTTGTAGCTAGGGATGGCAACAGGTCGGGTCGGGTCGGGCACAGATAGTGCCTACCTACAACCCGACCCACAAGTAAAAAACCGTACCCGTACCTGTCACGCTACCCGTCAGATACTCGTATAAAAAAAATCTGTGGGTTTTTTGTAACCCGTGGATACCTGTTCGATACCTATTTTCCAACTTACTTTAGCCTAACTTATGGCCCAATACTTTATTCTCCAATACTTTATTCTGCTTTCGTATTCAAAATTAAAACTCATAAACCCTAGGGTCTTCACTTCAAAGAAAGTAGTCATCACCTCCTCCATTGGCAGTAGTTGTCCTCTGTCGCGTCCTCCTTCCAGTAAAGCCTTCTTCACTCTCATCGAACAAATGTTCATTCATTTTCACTTGCATTCATCAACACGCCCAACTCCAAAATGCCAGACCCCAAAGCCATTTTGATCCCATCCAATACGGTTTATGATGAGTCATGTGAACCTCGCTGCCTCAAAATTCGTGGCTGGCCCTCGTTAGTGTTGGACGTTGTCACTGCAGCGTTCTTCGGCCTTCTCTTCCTTTTCTTTGTCCTCGTCTTCACTTCCCTGGGGGACTCACTCGCTAACAAGTGAAACCCGAACCTAAGTCGTTAACAAGTGGGTATTAAATTACCGCTATCCACAGGTACCTTTTACCCATGGATACTAAATATCAGTAACGGATTTTACCTGTGGGTATCCGCGGGTGCAAATTTTTTTGCTATCCCTATTTGTGGCAAATGTCCTGCACAAGATAAAATAGAAGTTTGTACAACAAGTATGTCCTATTTCATGTTTGTTTTGGTGTTCTCAAAAGGTTTTATTATTGGTAAAAGATTTTATTATTTTCTACTTTGACAGATATCATTTAGTCTGTGAGAGACTTCTTCTTGATTGGCGTTTTACTTATTTTCTTCATGTTTTGTTGTAGGTATTGTGTCAAGATTTCCTAAGATACAAACATTCTGTGAATGTCTTTCTTGTTACTGACACTTGCTACTGATCTGATTGTGTAGACTACTCATCAAATGTCACTTTTGTTGTTTTCGAACGTTGAGCACTTAATGTCATTTAATGCTTGTTCATAACAATAGAATGTGTTTTTATTTTTTATTGTTGAGGAAGCCTTTGACAATTAAGATTTTCTTCTAAATATACAAAGTGTTGATTAAAGACTTCATTGTCTGATGAAGTAATGTTTTGGCTCATGGTAATGTTTAGATAGAGTAAACATTTCTTGTGATTTTTCCTTTTTGGACAAACAACTTTTTGCTTAGTTTAAGTTTTCTCTATTGTTTTAAGTTTTAATTTTTTAGTGTGTTTTATCACTGACATCATCTTAACATGTTTAATTTTCCTGAGAGCTAAATTGAATACCCTTTTAGGTATGATAAGTTTTATGCTTTTAGCTTCAACTCACTTAAGCGCTTTTGACTTGATAGTCATTTTGCATTGTGTGTGATAGTTTTTTCTTAGTTCTTTTTCTGTTTCCTGAGTGTTTTCTTCAGTTGGTCTAATCTTATTTCTCCTATGTTGTATTCAGGTAGTGTTTAGTTTTATGCTTGTCCTACTTCCATAATTTGATGGTCTAGTTTGACTTTTCTCATGATTTTGTGTGTGTTAGATTTCTTTTAGAGGATTGTTTATTTCTTTTCTTCTTAGTGTTTTAAGGTATGTCATGTGGATGCCTGTTCTTTCCAATTTTAGGGTTTTCTATTTTGTCGTTTAGAGTTTGTTTTCTATTCTTTTATTCTATGAGATTTTTTATTGTGTGGTTACCTGTTCTTTCTAACTTAAGGTTTTATGTATGGCTTTTAATGTTCTTTCTAACTTATGGTTCTTTCTAACTTAAGGGTTTCTATCTAGCTTTAATGTTTTTTCTAACTTAAGATTTTCTATCCTATGAGTTTTTTAGCATGTTATTTAGTTAAACTTCAAAACCATGACTCTTATAGACGAGCTTGCTTATCGTCCAAGGTTCTTGTAGACAAGCTTGTCTTGTCCCAACAAATAGCACTCAATATTCATGCATAGTAGGCGTTGTTTTATTCATTGAAAAGACAACTACTTCCGAGAGGGTCGCACGTTTAGGATCCTTTAACCGCCCGTTTAACGAGCATTTTAATATTGGTTGAATTTTTTCGAAACATTTGAAATTACGATCATTCAAAGGAAACAGATGACATTTCAAATCTTGTGCCTATCAGAATTAAAATCAGACGCTTCAAGCTGTTGGATTTGGCTTAATCTAACGACTAAGAATGAGTGGTAGGTAAGGCCTTCGAGACTATAAATAGGGGTGACCCTCCTCCATCATTTTCACATTTCCACTAGTATTATATTTTTCAAACTGATTATTCTTCATATTCATATAATAATATCAATCATCCATTTGTCTTCGTCCACTAGCACCATAGTTTGTTCATGATCTGGTTTTAGGCCACTGCCTATGTTTGTTGATTTTCCTTCTTGTTTTTCCAGACCCAATTGTTTGATTTTTCCTTACGGCTTCATTAAATCCTTTGAATTGGTTATGGGGTCTAACTCAGTCATGGCTACTTCTGATCTTTTGACCTTATGTGGGGGCACGTATGGCGTCACCTTAAGTCCTACCGCATAACATTACCACATGGTTTCCTGATCTATGTGTACCGTGCAAATTGTTTCCCTATTGAATGAGAGCTTCAAAGCCAGGTGAGACGTGTAAACTATTGCACCAAACAAATTCAGACATGTTCGCCTGATCAGTACATTGTAGAATGTGTTAGCCTCAACCAAGAGATACCTTATTTGCATCACCTTGTTGTCTCAATCGGTCCCCAACCTTGTCCTCAAGTCCACATAGTCGTAGTTATCCACTCTCTCTCCCGTAAACCTAATTATTTGGTCATTGTATGGAACAAGGAGGTCTTCCAAGAGGTTTATCTTGAGGAAGGTTTGCTAGTAAAGGATATTGGCTGAGCTCCCTAGTCGATCAACACCTTACTCACCCTATAACGAGTTATCTCAACTATTATAACCATAGGGTCATCCTGATCGATATCAGGAGCATTAAAGTCTTTGTTAGTGAAGGTGATGGGAGGCATGGACTTTGGATTCCTATCCACAAGGTGGACAACCTTCAACGTTGGGATATGGTGTTTGCATGTTGACAATGAGGATCTGCCTCCTGTGAACCCTTCCTAGATTCTATTGATGTGGCCATCCAGCGGGCAGTCTATGCTCCTTCTACGGCTCTTACTCTTGTGAGGATAGCTCTTGCCCTCTTGCTCAATCTCGATGCATTGTTTTAGGTGACCCGCTCGAATCAGCTCCTCAATCATATCACGAAGGTTGACACAGTCCTCCTTGGTATGCCTCATATTCTTATTGTAGAAACAATGTTTATTGTTGTCGGTATTTGAGGTTGTAGCCCTACTCCTTTAAGGAGGAATTAGATCAACGTTTAGAGACTCTTCGAGTATCTTGGCTCTAGTCATGTTGAAGGAGATATACTTGTCGAAATGTGGTACTCTAGGTAACTCCTTGGGCTGAGACTCACTCCATTTGCCATTGTTCGATTTTTCCCCCTCCTTCTTCTTGCTAGTTGAAGCCTTTGATAACAGTTGATTTCACCGTTATTTGATAGTAAAGTTTGATATCAAATGAACCCTTTTTGACTTAGAAACTTGTTTGTTCTCTTGATTTTGGTTTATTTTGGGAAATAAGAGAGTTGAGGTTACACTTGAAGATTTTATCACTAAATCCCCTTGGTTTTGTAGGAAATTGGGATGAATTGGAAGAGGAGTTAAGTTGTCAAGAAGTTGGAACTCATAAAGAACATAAAGAGTACCAGAAGAGAAGGTTGCAGAAGGTCACACTCACGTTTGGGCGCCCTTTTCATGACCCTCAGCACTAGAACCTCGCAGTCATGCCTGGGCACCCTTTTTAGGGCGTTGAGCGCCAATCCTCTTGCAAGCACGCCTGAGCACCCTAAGTAGGGGCGCTGAGCGGTGGCAATGTTGACCCATGGCCCAATTCAGCTCTATTTAAGGATTAGCTTGACCTAGAGAGGGTATCTCTTGACATAATTAACACAAATTCAGATTTTCTTCAATTCTCTAGAGGCAGAAGTGGATGTGGAAGCTCTCCTCTTCAGTTTTAGGGTTTTTCTATCTTTTTCATTCCATTTCATCTAGTTTCTCCATGACGATGGGGAACTAAACATTATTTGTTGTTGGGGAATGATGTAACCTTGTTAACTCTCATGTATTTGAATTGATCTTAATTATATATGCTTATTTCATTAATTGTTAGGGTAATTCTTCTTTGCTTAATGCTTGTTATGTTTAACTCATTCATGGCATGATGTACGATTTGCATAAGTATTGGGAGGTATCTTACAATTCATGTTCTGGAGAATTGCTCCCAAAAGAAGTATTGCTCAGGGATAGGGATATGAGTTTTGGTCATCTTAAGCTCTTAATCGTAATGCAAAATTAATTATTAGGGATGCAAGGGATTGTGGTCTAGTAATTAAGGATAGTCTTTCTTCGCCGAGGGATCGGGTTTTAAGTAATTTAGAGAGTGATGTTAACAATTGAATGAAGAAGACAAATTCATATATGCATGAAAGTAAACTAGGTGAAATCTAAACCCCAACAACATATTCATCCCATATTCAATATCATCCATTCACCTTTGTGTTTTCTTTAAATTGGTAAAAAGTGCATTCATATTTACTTTCTTGTTTTCCATACAAAATTCCAAAATGTTCTTCAAAAGTCTTAATTAGTTAAGTAATTACATAATTGTATAGTATCGTGAGTCTCTTGGGAAACGATACTTGGTCTTGCCACTTATTATTACTTGATACGATTCGATACACTTGACGACATCTTAACAACCTTATAATGCATCTACTTGCGAAAGTCTCGCATGTCCTCCACCTACATGTACTGTGTGGCCCTTTCTCTGAACTCGTCCACGGTATTTGTTGGCCTCACACACAGGTTGTCAACCAACAACATTGACCTTAAGGTCGTTATCACGTGGTGTAGGGCCATCCTGTGGTTGAGATTTCTAATTAGTCATGTTGTCTTCTTTCTCTTTCCTAAGATTCACCAGGGCAATCATCAGGTGATGCGACCATCTTGTGGCGAACTGAGTGTCAAATAAAGAACAGATGGTCGCAAATTTATCTATAGAATTGGGTGCTAGAAAGTTGAATGGTCGCAAATTTATCTATAGAATTGGGTGGTAGAAAGTTGGATGGTTGCAAATTTAAGAGAGATGGAAACAGCTCTACGCCACACCGGGTCGCTTGTGGTGTAGAAAGTGATACGATTCAAGAACATCCTAAGATGCTCGCTAGAATCAATTGATCCATCAGGCTTCTTGAAGGTTGGAGGGACCAAGGACATAAGAGTTTCCATGATGATTGGTGTGACACTACAAGAAAATAGCTAGTTACCCGCGGATCATTATATACGGATTAAATCTGTATGTAATAAACGTATTATATACGGATGTTACATACGGATATTGGGTAATCCATTATATACGGACAAATCCGTATATAATTAAAAAAAATTTTATATACGGATGATCCGTATGTAATGGGCGTACGTAATAGTAAAAATGAAACTGAAAGCTCCAAAATTTCCCACACTCTGAAAAAAACATATCTTCTCCCTCGAACCTTCAGTCCAGTTCTGCCTCTTCTCCCTCTCGTCGAAGCTGCAGTCCATTTCTTCACTGCACTCTCTTCTCCGCTGTGACTCCACCTCGCCTGCAGGGAGGCTCTTCTTCACTGCACTCGACGTCACTGCTCGTAGATTCGGATTTCATTTGTCGAACACGGTGAGTAATCGAAGCCTTGAGGATTATTTTTGTTTTCGTTTTCTCTTTTTGTTCTTTGGAGGTTTGAAATTGGGACTTTGGAAACCCTAGGTTGGTTTCTTCGAAGTGGTAGAGATAAGCTGGAGTTGTAGTTGCGTTTTGGTCCTGGTAAGTTTGAATCGTTTAGATTTTTTGGTTTATTTGAGTTATCTTTTCTCTCGATGTTGTTACATTGTCCTATTTTTGCTCGTTGTTGTTTCGAGGTTTGAAATCGCGAATTTAGAAACCCTAGGTGATGGGGTCTTCGAAGTGGAAGAGATAAGATCGAGCTGCTATTGCTTCTGCATTTAGTAAGTTTGAAATGCTTATATTTTGGTTTCGTTTTATTGGTTGTTATTGAAAATAGGTCTTGACGAAAACTAGTCACTGAAAATGGTTTGCTTCGTTTTGGGTGCTTTTATTGCTTTCAGATATTATTCATCATGGTTTTGACAATCATGTTAGTGGATCCTATTTTGTCAAAAAAGTGGTAACATGGTTTAAGTTTGTCATCCTCTGTTTGAAGTTGTTTCCTGGTTAGGTCATGTAATCATTAATTAGATGTTTGTGATTTTATTCTGCTATAATATCTGTTTATTTTTTTGTTGAAATTTTATTTTGATTTTGATACAGGAGCTGAAGTGGTTGAGAAGTGTGGGGTACCTCATTGGGAAGGCTTAAAGTGTTGTACAGTGAAGCAAAAGAGCTAGGTACTGAAGCAAGGTATGTTTACTCCTGAGTTTTGCTGTGTTGTTTCCCCCTCTTTTATGTTTAAAGTCCTTACTTTACTTCTTATGCAGTTTAGCATTAAATTGTATAAAGCTCATTTGAACTTCCTGGGAGCATTTTAATAGAACAACAGAGGAAGCTGCTGGATCAATCTCAAGGTTAGGAGAATTCTGGTGGTGTAGAGAAAAGAAACTAAGAAGAGCCAAAGTAAGTGGCGCTAAACATTATCTTTGATTCTGTGAAATATGGTGTTATGATTATATAATGGGTCAATGATTCTTTCTAATATGATGAATGCAAATTAACATGTACTTTGATTAGAATAAGGTTTTAGTTATGTTTAGCAGTATTTGTATGTGACGTTGTGAAATTGGTCCGAATAGGGGTTTCAAGCAGAATAGGAAGAGTTTGATAGGTTCTCTAGGAAAATTCAATTAATTGATTGATTAAGGTGCAATGTTGTATGATTGCTGGAGAATTTCACCTGATATAGTTTATAATCCAGAAAACCACACCATTAACTGACATTTTGGTTAAGAAATGAATATTTAGTAACCAATGTAAGTAGTTCAATGCGCTTGGAATTGGTTAAGTGCAGGTTTGTTTAACGTGATAGGAGATATTGCGGTGTTACCTGTGGTTGCAAGTTTAATATATAGGTTTGTTAAGTGCAGGTTTGTTAAGAAATATGACATAACCTCTTTTTTAAATCCAACACCCATATAGGAAATATTAGAAGACCGCTCCAACTGCTCCTCTGATATTCCAAAAGGTATTCTCATAGTAGTCTTAAGAAACTAGAAGGCATGAATATTAAAAACTACTAAAATATATAAACTGACTGGTAAAGAAATGCACAACTAGCTAAAACTTGGAGCACTCAACTTTCATACTGAAGAACCACTTTTCAGAAGGTAACAACTCTCTAACTTGTGGCTTATGACAGTAGAAATCATAACTTTCTATAGAGATTTCACCCAGTTTACTATTTCAACTTCCCTCATTTCCCATAGTCACATTGAAACCTATTTCTACCAAGAGAAAACGAGAGAGGACCTCTGTATAAAAACTCATCCCTCTACATTTTCCCTTTATACTTCCTAAAGAAAGTAAACAAATTAAATAAGGTGTATGTAACAGCAAAGGAGATGGGAAGTACATTGTCATTACATTTGGTGTAGAGGGTGTTAGAAGTGGATCATGCCTTTTCTGAGGAGCATAACATTGAGTATGCTCTGTGGCAATTGCACTATAAGAGGATTGAGGAATTCAGGACATACTTTAATGCTGCCCATACTTCCGTAAGCTCAAAATCATCTCTGGGAGGGAAAGGTTCTGTTCGACCTGACCGGATAACTAAAATAAGGCTGCAATTTAAGACTTTTCTTTCAGAAGCAATTGGATTTTACCATGATCTTATTATGAATATTAGAGCTAAGTATGGACTTCCACTTGGTTACTTTGAGGACTCTGAAAATAAAATTGTAATGGGGAAGGATGAAAAGAAATCTTCTGATATGAAGAAAGGTTTGATATCCTGTCACCGTTGTTTGATATACTTGGGTGATCTTGCTCGCTACAAAGGCTTATATGGTGGAGGCTACTCAAAAAAGCGTGAATATGCAGCAGCTTCTAGTTACTATCTACAAGCTGCAACTATTTGGCCTTCAAGTGGAAACCCCTATCATCAGCTTGCCTTGTTGGCTTCATATAATGAGGATGAGCTGACTACTGTTTATTGTTATTTTCGGAGTCTGGCTGTGGATAGTCCATTTTCAACTGCCAGGGATAATTTGATACTTGCATTTGAGAAGAATAGCCAAAGTTACTCTAAGCTCTCTGGTGATGTTAAAGAGCATGCAGTCAATGGAATGGGAAAAGGGGAAGAAAAACTTATGGCCCGGGATACTGGTGTGGAAACCTGCCCTAGAAAGGAAGGAGCATCCAATATACAGGAAACTTACAAATCTTTCTGCACATGCCTTGTCCGTCTTAATGGAATCTTATTCACGCGAACAAGCCTTGAGACCTTTGCTGAAGTTCTATCTCTTGTTAGTGCTGGCCTGCATGAACTTCTATTACCAGGACAAGATGAAGAGCTGAAATTTGGCTTAGATACTCTTGTGAACAAACTGGTCATTGTCAGAATTGTTTCCATGATCATATTTACAGTTCATAATGTGAAAAAGGAATCTGAAGGTCAAACATATGCAGAAATTCTACAGCGTGCTGTTCTACTTCAGAATGCATTCACTGCAGCTTTCCAATTGATGAGTTTAGTAGTAGAGAAATGTATGCAGCTGCAGGATCCTTCTTCCAGTTATCTTTTAGCAGGTATTTTGGTTTTTGTTGAGTGGTTGGCATGTTATCCAGATATTGCTGAAAGCAACGACGAAGATAATGTGACAACTATTAGATCAAAATTTTGGAATCATTGTCTATCCTTCTTGAACAAGTTACTTTCACTTGTGCCCATGACAGAAGATGATGATGAAGAAACTTGCAGTAAAACGCAATAAACCTTGTATTAAATTTAAAACAGTAAATAAAAAGAGTAGAAGACAGAAAACGAAAATTAAAATAGTAAATGTACGATACAGTAAAAACTTGCAAACAGTAAAAACGTGCGGAAGACTGAAAATGCAGACTTCATCAGATTGCTTAAAACAGAAAACAGAACAGAAAACTTAGATTGCTCAGATCAGAAAACGAAAATTCAGCAGTGCAGAAATCGTAAATTACAAGCAGAAAACAGTTGCAGAAAACTTAAGTTCAGTAAGCAGTAGATTGAAAACAATAAAACAGAAACGGAAATTTTCACAGCAGAATAGTAAAAACAGAAACGGAAAAATGAAAGCCAGAACATACAACTAGAAAACCTCTACCCTACTCCTACTCCTACTGGAATCTGTCTACTACCTACCACCCCCTTTCTTCTGTCCAAAGCTCTCCTTTTATTGTGGTAAGAGCCATATGTGTGCTCTTTGATGGTCCAAAACAAAATGTAAGGCCCCTCCATTTCTGGTTCCACCACTTCAATTCCAAAAGATGATTGAAATTTTGTCATCACGTACTCTATGTGTGATTGCTCCTTCTTTTCCGTCTGGTGTGCCCAACTTCTTCCATCCTTCTTCAATCCAGACAAGAACAAGAAGGACCCTCCACTAAATCCTGTGTAACTACTTCTTCATTGTCGTGTGCTCTTCTTTCTTTTCTTTCTCGAACAAGAGTAATATGCAGACCAACTTTCATTTGAAAGCACCATAATTTAATATTTCCAAATGGGTCATTCCTTATTTCGGTGAAGTGTTGGTGGGCCACTTTATTCAGCACTTATTTTCCCACACTGCCGTCCTTGTATTCTCATATGTCCTTCACGTGCTCCACTCTTCTCTCCATACTTCCATGTCATCATGCACTTCATTTCAGCAGGTCCATATACGGCCCCCTACTCTTTCACGTGCAAGGCCTTCATTCTCCGATCTTAATTTATCAATCACACCATTTTATTCTCCATTGTGCTTCATGCCGTGACAGCTTCACAAAAGTGGCAGCCCACTTTCTTTCTCCAAAATTAAAAACTGAATTTTTCTCCCATGCTGGTTCCCACGTGAAGACTGCACCAAGCATGGGCTTCTCTTTTCTTTATTTTTTTCAAATGAGGACCTGTTGTAATGTGCATGTGCTATGTGCTTCCACCATACCGCCTCTTCTTCTATTCTCCACGTAATCTCAACACTTCTCTTCAATTATTATTGGACTCCACTGCCCATGCTTCCAACGTGTCCAACACATCTCCCACTTAATCTTCTCTTCTTCTCCAACTCTTCTTCCGTTGGCCTCTTCCTCACCATGCAGCCTGCTACCGTGCTCATCTATTCCTCCACCGTGAAGTGTTGGAAGCTGCTGGACCGTGCTGGATGTGTGCCTTCCTCTTCTGGACGCTGCTGGACCATGGATTGGTGTGGTTGAGCTGCTGGCCGGAGCTGGACTGGAGCTGGACTTAGACGGCTGCTGGATGGAACGCATCTTCTCATTGCTGAACGTGTTGCTGGAGTTGCTTCCAGCCCCCACCGTGACTACTGGAAGAACTGCTCCTCTCCAAGTTGTGGCAGCCATGAACCGTGAGCTGCTGGATGCTTCAAGGAGCTTCCAACGTGGTGGCCCCCTTCTCTTTAATTCCAAGTGCTGATGTTTTCAAGTTGACTTGGCCGTGTCATGTGTTGTCTCCTTTCTCAAACTTTCTTCAATCACATAAAAATTGTGAATCATCACCACACATCTTGGACGTAATAATCTGGATATGCAATTTTGTTCAGCTCAAAACCATTTGGACCTCCAAAAATAATTCCCATGGATCGAAACATCAATTGGACGTGTGCTGTTGAACCTCCCAAAAGAAATTAATCCACAAATTTTTATCCAATAATTTCCTAATACAAATAATTAACTTAAAATAATTCAAATTACTTAAAATAAGAATTATTGGTTAAATTAAACATAATTATGAAAAACGGGAAAATATTGTTATACATGTTTCAAGTAGTAGCAACTCTTGTTAATCACTAAAATGCAAAATGCAGACCTGAGTTCACTACTTTCAGTAGCTTGTCTTGTCTTTGTTTCACAATTCTCCAATTCAATTTCTGGTCTGCTTTGGTCAATACTGTTTCTGCTCAGTTTTGTTGTGTATAAAGCTTGAGACAAGTTTCTTTTATGATTTTAAGCATGTCTCAAGGGATAGCAACTCCAATCAATCACAGAATTGAAAAAGGAATGGTTGAGTTGATTAAATTCTGGATTTCAAAACTGTCACAGTTTTAAATAAAGTGTTTGCACCGTGCTTGCTGTCTTTGGGTGGTTTTAGGTCACTTTAAATCTTCTAGCTGATATCCTGTAGTTAGATCTAGTGTTTAGGCATTCTTTGAGTCTTTATTTGAACCAGCCAGCTTTGAATGTACTGTTTTATTAAATCTGCAAAAGTTTTCAATGCATTTTTCGGCATTTTAAGCAACTGCTGCTATCATATGAAGCCACTGGCTGTGTCTATTTATTCTAACCAATTGAGCAAGTCTATGTTGTCATTTGAAAGTTGTGTGGAATGTTCAAATGGTCCTTGAGAAGCCTATATGCTCAATTCACCTTTAAACCATCACATTTTGCTGCATTTTAAGCTACAACTGTTGTGAATTATAGAATCTGATTGTTTCAGTGGAGTTTAAACATTTGTGCATGTGTCTTTTACCGTTTGAAATTTGTAGTTACTGTTCATTTGGTAAATTTGACACCAGTAAGATGTGTTCATTAATCTGTTCTTTTTACTGTTTATTGTGTGATTTACAGGAGGTAGTGTACGGAGGTGTGATTAGGGAAAAGCCAAGAAGCAAAGAAGATTGTCCACAATTCCTGAAAGGTATGCTTAATGTTATAGTCCTAGCATTTTTGAAGTAATAAGTAGTGTTCTTTGTCTTGACTGTGATTTATGTTAATCATTAGGTCAAAATTTCCCCCAAAGTTGTAGTAAAACAGTGAAATCAAAACTCAAGTAAGTGGTTCTAACCTTTTATTTGGATTTATTTTCCCAAAATAATGTTGGAGTTGTGATGTTTTCTTGGATTTGAGTCAATGAGTTTGTTTTCTTTAATTTATTTATTTATCTTCTATTATATGTTATATATTTAGCATTTATAGATATATTTATTAATTTGGTTTCTACTATTGGCTATCATGCCTTCTGCCATATTTTTATTTTGTTTTCTTGTACATTAGAATGAGTGCTGCAAGCAGCACCATTGCTTGCTTTGGAATTTACTGTCTTTAGATATTTACTGTCTTTCTACACTCCTCCATAAGAGGATGTTTACTGAGTGTCAGCTTGTCACTCAAACCTCACTTCCACTCCTCTCATACTTAAAACTCGTTCTTTTCTCTTCAAACAATGGAAGAGAATACTCAATACTCTCTTACCCGCACTCTTGGTGAAAGAGTATAGATAAGTGCCCCAACAATGTATACTTAATGCAAGAGGCTAAAAACAAGATATCCACAATATACATGGTTTGAAAGTGTATCCATGACACTTTTTCATTTACAAACAACACCCCAAAGTATCCAACCATGTGTACTCTTTATAACAACATCACTTTTCATAAAGCATGAACATCTATACCCCATGAATATGCCAAACCTTGTAAACTAACATGACTAAGTACTTACCTAACATTACCTTCCAAGGAGCAATGATGGAAATTGAATTACGTGATTGTTTAGTGTTGAACTTTCAATTAATTTAGCCTTGTATTAAGTAATGGCTAATTTGTCGTTAATTGATATGTATACAGAACATGGATCAAGTTCCACCAAATCGTTCATGGATGTACGATAGGTGTTATAGAGGAAGAGGTGCGTTGAAAGAGTCATTTGTTTTGGGTGTTGAAGAGTTTATAATTAAAGCTTGTGAACAAGACCGTTATCAAAGAGATGGGGGGCTTCGATGTCCATGTTCAAAGTGCGATTGTACAAAGATTTTGAACGAAAGAGTTGTGAAGGTTCACCTGTATAAAAACGGTTTCAAGCCTAATTATTTCATTTGGGAGGATCACGGGGAAACCATGCAAGAAGCTGATTTAGATAATGATGTCACTTTCAGGGGTGTGGAGACAGAAGGTGAACCAAATGAACAAGTTATCACGATGGAAGACATGGTCCACGATGCTCTCATACAAAGACAACCCTTCCAAGCATCAAATTCTTCTAACATAGAAGAGGCTCCAAATGAAGAAACTCAAAGGTTTTATAACCTTTTGTTGGAGGCAAATACGCCTTTGTATGAAGGAGCATCAGACTCCAAATTATCAATGTGTGTGAGGCTTTTAGCTTGCAAGTCGAATTGGAATATTCCTAACCAATGCATAGATTTGTTTGCAAAAATGCTTTTGGATGTAACACCACACAAATGTGGTTTACCGAAAACTTACTACGATGTAAAAAAGATAGTGTCGAAGCTGGGATTACAGTCGCAGAGGATTGATTGTTGTGTGGATGGTTGCATGCTATTCTATGATAATGAGTATGGTAAGATGGATGGAGCGTTAGTTGAATGCAAATTTTGTGGGAAGCCAAGGTATCAACAACACAAGACAGGAGCAAGTTCAAATAAAAACGTTCCCGTTAAGTCCATGTTCTATTTGCCAATAATTCCAAGACTTCAAAGAATGTATGCCTCAAAAGAAACTGCAACAGAAATGACATGGCACCATCACAACAAGTCGTCAAATGGTGTTTTGCGTCATCCATGTGATGGAGAGGCGTGGAGGCACTTTGATAGAGTACATCGTGATTTTTCCATTGAGCCACGTAATGTTCGACTTGGTTTATGCTCCGATGGTTTTAATCCATATGTGCAGGCATCATCTATACCATATTCGTGTTGGCCAGTAATTGTCACGCCGTACAACCTGCCTCCAGAAATGTGCATGTCTAAACCCTACATGTTTTTGACTTGTCTCATTCCGGGACCATTCAATCCAAAAGTACGCATTGATGTATACCTAGAGCCCTTGATAGATGACTTGAAAACGTTGTGGAGTGGTGTCATAACATACGTGTCAATACCAAATTTCGTCCGGGTAAATAAAATTAATCACAAAAAAAAAAAAAGTAAATAGTGAATAGTAAATTGTGAATAGTAAAAAGTGAATAGTAAAAAAACAAATTTGGAAAGGATAAGTGTTCCACGTAGCTTTGAGATCAGAATTCACCAATTTGCAAATAAAAATTATTTTTGTAATAGTAAAATGAATAAAAAATTGAATAGTAAAAATGAATAGTGCAAATGAATAGTAAATTTTTTTTACTATAAATAGCCAAGGGGGGAGGCTGAAAATTTACACAAAAGAATTGAGAAAATTTTTGAGAGAAGAGAGTTGGAAGAATTTCTAATTTCAAAGGGGATATTCTGGAAGTTTTCAAGAGAGCGAGGAGATTAAGTCTGTAATAGAGGTAAGGGAAGCTAACCTTGAGTATCTCCTTTTGTATTATCTTGAGCCTTGAATATGCTATATTTTGCTTTTGTCTGATCTTAAATCTTGATTACGGAGTATTTTGTTTCTGTATGATTTTGAATTTAAATGAGAGTATGCTTTTGTGTTGATATCCAAGTGTGATAGTTGTAAAACGTGATATTGATTATGTTATGCCATTTGTATGTTATTAGTTATTTATTTTATTGCATTTTGGAAGGATTAGAAGTTGTCTAACCGGCTCTGCCAGATTCAACTTCTTATTTTCCCAAACGCTTTATTTCTTTACTTATTTATTTTATTGTATTTTGGAAGGATTAGAAGTTGTCTAACCGGCTCTGCCAGATTCAACTTCTTGTTTCCCCAAACGTTTTATTTCTTTACTTATTTATTTTATTGCATTTTGGAAGGATTAGAAGTTGTCTAACCGGCTCTGCCAGATTCAACTTCTTGTTTCCCCAAACGTTTTATTTCTTTACTTATTTATTTTATTGCATTTTGGAAGGATTAGAAGTTGTCTAACCGGCTCTGCCAGATTCAACTTCTTGTTTCCCCAAACGTTTTATTTCTTTACTTATTTATTTTATTGCATTTTGGAAGGATTAGAAGTTGTCTAACCGGCTCTGCCAGATTCAACTTCTTGTTTCCCCAAACGTTTTATTTCTTTACTTATTTATTTTATTGCATTTTTGTGATTAA
The DNA here is from genome assembly GCA_034642375.1 of Vigna nakashimae. NCBI lineage: Eukaryota > Viridiplantae > Streptophyta > Magnoliopsida > Fabales > Fabaceae > Vigna > Vigna nakashimae. The sequence continues at coordinate 38,780,155 of CM067762.1, read as the reverse complement.
TTTTTATTTCATCTAAATTTTCCACCAACTTATTATATTATTTTTGTTCATCAACTTTCTTCATCCTTAACTCTATAAATACCTACATTCTCTTCACTTCACACACACAATTTACATAATATCCATATCTTCTCTCTCAAAATCTCTTCATTCCATCCCGAAACTCTACTTCATTTTTCTCTCACATTTTACTATCTCTCTATACATATAAAATCCCATACCACATTTCTACTATAAATTCATCTTCTTCACCATCAATCTATCTTTTCTCACAACTTATTACAAGCAAGGTTTTCATCATTCAAATTTTCAGCAAGGTACATATTTTCTTTTCATTCTATTTATATGCATTTTGATCTTTTTTTTTTAGTTTATAAATTTATCCTATTTTCTACCACAATTTTATCCTATACTTTTTTCACAATTTTATGTCACAGATATTTCAACTCATCTCTCTTCTTAATAAAAAAAATATAAAAATTAAAGATAAAAAGAAAAATACAAAATTAAAAAATTAAAAATTACAAACATATGTTTTAAAGGGTTAAGCACATGTGTGATCGCTCGCATCGTCCTTGTGCTAAAATCCTTTTCTTTTTTTTTCTCTCAAATAAAATTATAAAAAATACCAAAAATATTAAGCACATGTGTGATCGCACGCATCGTCCTTGTGCTGAAAACATTTTCTGTTTATTTTGTAAAAATACCAAAAAATATAAAATCTTCAAAAAAAACTAAAAACATCCACATTTTCAAACAACAAACAATATCGCCTGGCCAGAACTACGTGATCCTTGATTCTCCATCAAAAGTGGAGATACGTAGGAGCAAGGCCAGTCCTTGTCAGGTTCATTTTCCAAAAAAAATCAAAATCATTTCCAAACAAAATTCTCAAACAATTTTCAAATAAATTTTCAAGCAATTTTCTAAAAGAACTACGGAACCCTGATTTCTCATTCTTAATGAGAATACATAGGAGCAAGGTCAATCCTTGTCGGGCTCAAAAAACTAAAAAATACATGTTGTTTCTTTAGAATCTTATTTTAGGGGATAGTTAAACATTTTGAAAACCACATCATATTCGCATGTTTAGTTAAAGGTACTGCCTTAGGGCAGGCGTTGTAGGGTGCTAATACCTTCCCTACACGTAACCGACTCCCGAACTTAGAATCTCATTTTCGCAGACCAGGTCTTATCATTTTATGGTTTTTCCGTAGTTTTCCAGAATAAACTATGGTGGCGACTCCAAAATCGTTTTTTCAAAAACTTGTTTTATTTTTTCCACGGATCGTCGTCCCGTCGCGATCCCGGTTGCGACAATACGATATTTCAAGGCGACAAAACTTTATCATGAGGGCAATGCTAATGTGGACAATTAATGATTTTCCTGCTTATGGTATGCTGTCTGGATGGAGCACCCATGGTAAATTGGCTTGTCCACATTGCATGGAGCATTCATAGGCTTTTAGATTATATAATGGGCGAAAAAATTCGTGGTTTGACTCCCATCGGAGGTTTTTACCAAATGACCATGCCTTTAGGAGAAATAAGAATGCTTTCAAAAAGGGGGAAGTGGACATGGAAGACGCGCCACCATATTTGACGGGAACAGAAGTTTGGAATAGAGTTAATGGTTATCCTAAAGTAACTGAAATTGGTGCACCAAGAATAGATGGATACGGTGAGTGGCATAATTGGACGAAAAAAAACATCTTTTGGGATCTACCATATTGGAAGGATAATTTGTTAAGGCATAATCTTGATTTCATGCATATTGAGAAGAATTTTTTTGACAACATTTTTAATACTGTGATGAACGTCAGTGGAAAGTCAAAAGACAATGAAAAGGCCCGAATGGATTTAGGCTTGTATTGTAAACGAAAAGACTTGGAGCTCAAAACTCATACAAATGGAAAGATGTACAAGCCAAAAGCTAATTATACACTTTCAGTAGACCAATCAAAACAGGTCTGTCAGTGGTTGAAAGATCTTAGGATGCCTGACGGATATTCTTCTAACTTGTCAAGGTGTGTTGATGTGAATAGGGGAAAGGTCATTGGGATGAAAAGTCATGACTGCCATGTGTTTATGGAATGCTTACTTCCTATAGCGTTTAGTTCTTTACCGACTCATGTTCTCAATCCCATTACAGAAGTAAGTCATTTCTTTAGAGATTTATGTTGTACAACATTGAATGAGGTCGACCTTCGGAAGATGGAAGAAAACATTCCAATCATTATTTGCAAGATGGAGAGAATATTCCCCCCCTCATTCTTTGATTGTATGGAACATCTCCCTGTACATCTTCCATATGAGGCAAGACTTGGTGGACCGGTCCAATATAGGTGGATGTACCCATTTGAAAGGTGACAATATATCATTCAACAGTTGAATTTAGATGCAACACATATTGAAACTAACATACCACTTTCTTAAATTGTAGGTTCATGGGATATGCTAAACGTTCAGTTAAGAATAAAGCTAGGGTTGAAGGATCATTAGTGGCATCATATTTGCACAAAGAAACAACTCATTTTTGTTCACACTACTTCAAGAACTTTATGTTAACACCACAAAGCATGAGAAACGAAGTAGACACTGAAGTTGAAAGGACAACATTATCAGTGTTTGACGAAGGTGGTCGTCATTCCGGGAGGGAATCAACTCATTGGCTAAGTGACGAAGAATTGAGATCAGCTCATGTTCATATCTTGATCAATTGCAATGAAGTTCAACCTTATCTTCAGTAAGGCTCCAAATAAATTGCATTTGTGTATGGATTTTGTTTTCATCATATTAAATTGATATTGACTGAATATTCTCATACCTATGGACAGCTCATTCTTACATACCTATCAACTTTCAGAGTCAAACAGTTCGACACATATACATGCAAATTTCCCATTGTGGTTCAGGGATCAAGTACAACTTATCAAATTCTTGGACATAAATTTGTTAATCACATATTGATTCATTTTTAATTATATTGAATAGGTTCATATATTTTTGTAGGTTCATAACGATCCTTTAAGTGTCAGAAACCAACATCTTAGAGATTTATCACTTGGTCCTTTAAGATGTGTGAAGGAATGGCATACCTACTTTGTCAATGGATATAAATTTCATACTCATGCATGGAGCCAGGGCAAGAAGACTATAAATAGTGGGGTTCATGTTAAAGGCCTTACAGAAGGGGGTGAAGATGATTTCTATGGTGTCATTAAGCACATATATGAGCTCGAGTATAATACCTCAACCATTGAAAAGAAGGTTGTATTATTTTATTGTGATTGGTTTGATCCATCAAGAATAGGGACAAGAGTGGATTCAAAGTATGGCACTGTGGATATTCGAATGGATAAAAGATATAACTTGTTTGATCCTTTTATAATTGCACATAATGTAGAACAAGTGTATTATGTACCATATCCTGCATCGCGCACCGACAAACGGGGTTGGTGTGTTGCAATAAAGACCAAACCTAGAGGTCGTATAGACTCTAATGAGGTAGATGCCATTGAGCCATACCAAGTGGAGGAAATGTCACATGTTAATGACATCATTCAAGTTGAAGAAGTTATCCGATTGCAAGATATAGAAGCCGGTCTTGAAGAAGTGGACCCCAACAATGTACCATCAGTTCAACGCTATATGGATGAAGAAACAAGTGAATCGGAAGAAGAATGCAGTGAAGAGGGACAAAGTGAAGATGAGGATGAAGATTCATTTCACAGTTCTAGCAGTGAATAGAGTTACGATGTGTTGGTGTACCCATGGGTGATCATAAACCCATACTTGTAGAGGGGAGAAAGAAGAAGTGATGAATTCATTTATGTAATTTCAATTTCCGTGTTATTTTGATTAGGGGTGGGCAAAGCACACTGTACTACATTGTATTGTAAAATTTTATAGTTAACTATAAACTAGTTTAGGAAAACTGTCAAACTGTAATGTACTTAAAAACATCTCAAAGTAACTGATCTGAACTATTTTTTAGTTCAGTACAATTTAGTTAACTGTTTTATTCATGAAAATCTAATCTCTTTACTGTTTTACTCTGCTTTCAACACTCCAATAGAAAACTGGTATTCGGATTTCAACCAAATACCCATTCCCCAGAACCAATTCTAGACAATTCATTATTTTTTATCTTCTTCTTAACCCAATCAGTCTCTGCCAAAATTACCAACACATTAGCTTCTGCATATGATGTATGTCCTTCAACCATACGACATCCCAGTTGGATTTCTTCGCAAAGGCTTGATTAGACTACTAATTAATCTTCAAGAATATACATCTATATAAATCTTCTAATCCACTTAAATTTTATCAAGAACAGTATATACGTATTCAAGAACATAAATACTTGGAATGAATGTAATATATAAAACAACCTTTTCAATGAAACTAACCGACAACATTATGAATAAAATAGATGTTGTAGTAATTAGCCAAAATCTGAAATTCGTCCATACCCTACTCTTGAAAGTATATATAGTTTTCACCTCAACACTGTGCTATACAGTTGGAAACCCTAACTAGCTAGCCTTGAAAAGAAGCTTCATCCATCTGCAACAGTTAAGTATTTGACTTTGCTGCAAGGGAAAAAGTTGTGGGTGAAAAGCCATAACCCAAATAGAACATCTAAATTGCGACCAAATCTGCATAAGTGCCAAATGCTACATGTCTGTGCGTGGATCTTCTCCTAGTTACTAGGGTACATAGGTGGGGATGGATTCATCTTTTAGGATCTTTAATCAATTGGTTATGGCTGTTTCCTAGTGTCCGTTAGTTTTTCAATAAATGAAGATTGCGAAAAGACATATTCCCTCTGCTCTCAAGTTTCCATATCAGTAAACAGGAAGAGACTGTGAAGCAGCTATAGGAATACAGTAATCTAGTTTATGCAAATGATAATCCAAGCATTTCAGTTCGCTATCAGGCACCTTACAATCCAAACCAGATATTAAACAACTTTACACTTAAGAGGAAACATAATTATTTTCTCAGAATTCCAGTAATGTAGGTTCTTAGTGGCTGAACAAGATAGTTTACCTTTGCTTCTACAGAGGACTGTTCCAGTCTCACATTATCTTCTATATCACCCAATCTCCTCTCATAGTGATCTACAATATCGACTTTGCGGCCACAAATTCCCAAACAGCCATCTCGCTGATGCCTTTTAGGAGCATCATTCTTTTGTTTAAGATTGGTGAGCTTTTTGTACAGTTTATCTGCATCATTCTTCAAAGAACAAACTTTAATAGTCAAAAAAGTGGAATATTTGAAGAACAAACTGAGTTAATTAAAAGAAAAAAAATTTATTGGAAGTTCAACTTCACTCCTGAAGAAACATAATGCCTAAGTCAAACAAAATATGCACCATTCCTCCCCTCTCATAAAAGAGAGGCTATTTGGAAGTAAAAACACTGGGATAAAACAAGAAAAAGGAACATGTTGTCTAGTCTCCAGCATATCAATAGAAATTCAAATATTTTAAGAATAGGTCAATGTCTAATCTCAACAATATTGGAAAGAGGTTTTATCTTTTCAAGAAACCTTTCAACTTTAAAGTTTAAGCTGTTATCTAATATATCAATAATTGCTTTTAATCTGCAATACTATTTTCATTATTCAGTATGAAAACCATTATATTAAGGTAGTTATCCAAAGCATTAAGGATAACACAATAAGATATAGATTTTTCGCATATGCAAATACAATACACAACAAGTAAGCCAAGAGAAACCACAGGAGACACTAAGTCTGGTTACTATGAAAGCCAAGCATAAAACACAAGGAATCTGGGGTGTAGTTTGGTTATCCCTTTTTGTTTTGTTTAGTGAGTTGCATACTAGGCACCTTTTTGCATTCCTGTATCTTTGGTGGGTATTTAATCATGAGCAGGGTTTATATTTTGAATCATAATCAGGTATATATGTTGACCTGGCACATGTGGGAAGCTATTTGTATGAAGCAAGCTTCTCTTTTGGGCTCTTTAAACATCTTATGTAGAGGCTTAACATGCACATTTTTTGTAAAAGGGTTAGAGTACCCCACAAGTGCTCTATTTCTATTTATTTTTTCTTTGCTGATAAAAAAACCACAATAAGTAGGATTGTAAGTTATTGATATTCCCTCTGCTCTCAAGTTTCTGGGACAGCAAGTTTCTGTAATTAAGCAAGTGTGATGTTATTTGTAGTTTTTCAGCAGAGAATACTCTTTATACAGAGTCCTTTAAGCCAGGACTCGAATTTGAATATCCAAGGTTTGGAGAAGTACTGTATGGCTATTAAGATAGTGGAACTGCCGTCCTTTACTGAGAAGAGCCTGTGGGATGGATGACTAGGGCAGAAACATACTTTGGAGCAGTGCAAAATACTTTAGAAGTGCAGATCAAATTGATTATGAAGGTATTAACTATTAGTTGCTTAAATATTTTGAGAGAAACAGATGTTGTCACTTGGTGGAAATTAAGGATTCTAATTGCTATGTTTGGAGGAAGAAGGTTTGAGAACCCGTATATGAGGAATTACCAACCTTGAGATAATTAGAACCCATATATGCCACTTACCACCCCAACAGAAACCAACAAATCCCATAGCAGAAGCACCTTTCCTTTTCAAGGCTTCAATAATAGGTTTTGCAATTTCAATACATTTTCCCTGCACATTTAATAGGTAATATCATAATAACACAAAATGTTCTTTTCTTACTTTTCCTTTCCATTCAATTGTAAAAATAAATTGACCCCACAATTTTGTTTTTTGTTGAAGAATATGGCATCAGATGGTTGTGACCCTCCTATTCCACCTTCAGCAAAATCAGATAAGGAGAAGGGCAAGAAGAAATCTTATATGGTCAAGTTGTTAAACCGTTTCAATAACGTAAATGCTTCAAGTAGTCAGCCATCTACACCTACCTCTACCTCCACTGCTAGATTTGTTCCACCACCATTACAAGTTCCTGGTTTGACACCTACTCCACCATCAATTCCACCTTCGTTGGAAGTTCCTCTTTTCACACCTAGTTCACAACAATTTGCTGCTGATCAATGGAGATCACCCTCCCCCCATGTTGGTTCTAACCCAACAACTCCCACAAATATGCCATCACCATCTCCTATAGGGGATAACCCTCCACGTTCAAGTTCAGCAGCCAATGACTTTGAAGATGTTTCCAACAATTGTCCAATCATTACACCTATTGGAGGAGGGTAAGAAAACATCAATTTAATGTTCCAAGCATATACTATATTATTCTAATATTTGACTTTTATTTTGGTATAGGTTTTATCCAACAAAAACAGCATCCAAAGCAATCACAGCCACCATCAAGGCACAGTTTGATGAGCCATGGCTGACATGGGGACAAATACCTCAGACACAAAGAGATGTTTTCTTTGAGCGTTTTAAGGTACACTTGTGTTCATTTACATTATGTACTACAGTTAATTTTAAATGTTAAGGTCCTCAATTATCTTATCGAATATTCATCTTTGTTGTCAACAGAGAAAGGTTTCATGGAGGCCTAACCATGAAGAAAAGGTGAAAAAAAATTTCCACACAAAAGCATCTCATAGATTATCTGAGATGTTTAAAAAAGCTCGAACAGAAGGAAAAAAACCTGATTGGATGGGGGATAATGTTTGGAATGGTCTTTTGGAGAAGTGGAACATGCCACTTTATAGACAAAAATGTGAAACGGCCAAAAAGAACAGGACATCTAACAAGGGTGGTTGTTTGCACACTGGGGGATCCATTAGCGTGCATGAGCATGCAATTCGTCTGGTACATATAAATTTATTTTTACATTTCTATACGGATACACTTTAAAAATATTTGATGTTAACAACTAACATCTTCTTTGCTTGCAGTCACAGGAGCTTGGTCGGTCAGTGCATGTTGATGAAATATTTCAGCAGACACATATTCGAGCATCAACAGGAGAATTTGTCGATGAAAGGTCTAGGCGGACACATGTTAGTTTCTACTAACTTATTCTTTATTAGGTTATATAATTCTTAGGTCTATCTATTTAACGATATTCATTTAACAGGAAGAGTTTGAAGCCAGATTTTCTCAAATACGATCTGAGACAGCATCCGTTGGGGCTTCAACATGTGCTCCCCTAGACCCTGCAGATGAGGAAAGATTGAGGAACCAATGTTGGTTGGATGTTGCTGGTGGAAGGTACAAGGGACGCGTATACGGCATTGGAAATGTCAGTGCTCAAGATGACTGTGTCGATAGTTACATACAACAGACACAGGCATCTTCTTCTCAGCAACCGATTGCAGAGGACATTCTTAACCTCCACACACGAGTATCAACCCATGATGACCAACTTCGACAGATGAACTCTCAATTGCAAGGCTTTATTGGTGTCATGATGCAGTATCTTCCACCTCCTGCAGCCGCAATTGCACAACAATTTCTTCAATCCCAAAATCAGCCACAAGCTAATGTTCAACCACAACAACCACAACAACCACAGCAACCAACAGATCAACCACAGCAACCAACGGATCAACCACAAGATGACACTGTTTATGGAGATTACTAGTTATGTTTTTAGAAGTAGGACATGTGTATGACTGATACTGTTTATGGAGATTACTAGTTATGTTTTTAGAACTAGGACATGTGTATGACTCACACTTATTCTCTCAATGACTTTTTTCATGTTATTTGAACTTATTATGATTAACAATTATGTAAACTTTCTTATTATGATTAATGTGAAATGCATGTTTGTAGGTTTTAAAGACTTAATTTATTTATCAAATTTGTGAATGGATGGATATAATGTCCAGGTCTTGTGAATTGTCTGTGTGGAATGGTTTATTTATCAAATTTGTGAATGGATGGATATAATGTCCAGGTCTTGTGAATTGTCTGTGTGGAATGGGCAGGTCTTGTAAATTGTCTCTTTTTGGATGTTGGATGACCAGGTCTGCTATTCAAGTCAGCTGTATGTAATTTATATACGGATAATCCGTATATAACTTATATACGGATATTCCGTATATAAATTATATACGGATATTCCGTATATAAGTTATATACGGAATATCCGTATATAAATTATATACGGATTATCCGTATATAAATTACATACGGATTATCCATATGTAATCTTATCTACGACCTTTTTATATACGGATTTTTGACCGTATATAATCCGTATATAACACCACTTTTTATACGGATTTTCGGTGTTATATACGGATTTCGGCCGTATATAAATGCGATTTTCCTTGTAGTGTGAAAGGTAATAGCCTAGCCGTGTTGACTGTTTACACTAATAGGTTTTCCTTGAAAGCCTTCGTGTTGCCCTTGTGGACGATCATGCATGGGTCTTCTCGAAGTCTGGTCAAGGCAAGCTAGTGTTGGGGTTGGGTTGGTGCACGAGGCACCGATTGTTGAGCACTTTGTTCTTGGTGTATGGCTACATTCCTAGCCTTGACGGTCATTAGCTCTTCTTCATCTCCATGTTCCTGATCATCTCCAACTGGTTCGGTTGGTTCTTCGACTCCTCTGTCGCGACATTGATAGTCATATTCTTGGTTGTTGAATACTCAGCCCTATGGTAGGTGTCAAAATGTTTCGAGGTGTAGGATTGAGGTTGACAGTCCAAAGTCTAGTAAGTTATCTAGGGTCCAAAAGTTGTCCTAAGTCCAAGTTCTAGTGCTGCCACTTGTCCAAGTCGTTGGAAGGGTACCTGCAGAAGACATTCTAATGCCAAAGTCAACTTAACATCAGCAGTTCAAATATTAATAGCGCAATAAATGCATGCCACTTACCTCCTTATCTCAAACTTGTATTTATAAGTTTTTTAGTAGGCTTTTGATTAACATCTTCCTAATCATGATTCAATCATGGGTAAACACACTTTATCTCTAAGTGGATCAGTATTATGGTTAATTGTGTTGAATCGTGATCGACCAATCTGCTTTAAGACCAACCGTTCCTGCTAGCTTATCATTGGATGGTTCAAGGTATGGTTGACCATCCGACCTGTGACTAACTTGACAGTTGTAAGATCCGAGAAATTCAAATGCAATAAGAGAATGATGTTGATCTTGCTAAATGTTTTGTTTATGAGAAGGCTTGTTTTCACCAAGTGTTGTATAGCCCAATTGGTAAAAGCTCCATGTGGAGAGCCGGTGGTTTTATGTTCAAACACGGTTAGGTGCATATTTATTGTGTTTTATTCTTTTCGGTGTGGCTGTTTCATTTTGGTAGGTCACATTTTATGATTTTGGTTAATTTTAAAACAAACATTAGTTAAAATAAAAATATGGGCAATTGAAACTGAGATTTGTGGGAATGAAATATCTAAAACTGAATGGAGTAGTTTGTTTTCTATAAGTAAGGATTAGTGATCAGTTAAGGGATTCAGGTTAGCATAGATAAAAAGGGTAACCATGGAGTTCCTTTTTACACTGAAAAAAAAAAGAACCTGCGGCAGTGAGAAAGAACTTGCATTATATTGTAGAAGCACGAAAAACGTCAAGCTACCCATTGATTTAAAAAGGTAAGGGAAGATTACCATTATTTTGTGTTTGATGATTGATATTCTTGTTGTGACTCTTTGTAAGATTTATGTCAATACTACTTGCTGTTTAATCAAGATTCGATGTATACTGTGATGAATGGTTTCGTGAACCCATGTATTCTTTTTTTTTGTGTAAGTGGAGCACCATAGCTTACTGTCGTGTTGTTCTGGATCAAGATATTGTGTTCTATTATGTTTTGATTATTATATGATAATAATGCATGTGTCTTTGCGTTGTTGGGGGCTGTAAGGAAGCATGTGAATGCTTCTTTGTTTGGTGGTTGTCTCCTCTATGAACCGGGGACGTTATGTGAAGTTCTTTTAATGTTCTAGTTTGGTTGTGTTAATCTTAAGACCAGGAGATCACTATCGCTATTCAAGGAGGGGTAGAGTGATAAATTAAGAGTTGTTTTGGTAGAGGAACTATAGAAAGGGAAAGTGGGTGAGCTGTTATAAGCATGAAGGGTTGACGAAAGAGGTACAGGTGATTTGAGTGTTGGGAGCTGTAATGACGTGAGTGAATAATTGTTCGAGAAAAGATGAAGGAAAGTGATGGTGTTTGGACTTTGGGTACATGGGGAAGTAGTCTTACGTGAATGAAACATGAGTGGAAGAAGGTGAGGAGGAGTGGTTGATGGGTTTTGAGAGAGAATGGGTCTCTTGAATAATGTGAATTGAGAAAGAAGAAGTGGGTTAGTGAGAATTGCATGGGAAGGGAGTCTACGTGAAATTTAAACGTATGTGTTGATGTAGGGAAAATGCAATGGTGTGTGTGGGAAGGTCAAGCTGGAAGGATAGATATTGGATAAGAGGAAGGCTAGGTGTAGATAGTAGATGAGAGGAAGAGTGGATATTGGATGAAAGAGAAATAAATTATTAGGTTTGAATCAGTATTGTGAGAAGAGTTTAGCTTTGAATTATATGAGGAAGAGAAGAAAGAAAAAACAGAGAAAGGAAGTAGAAAGTTTTCAATATGGTTGATGAAGGAAGAAAGAAATGGAGAGAGGAAATCTTGCATGGAGTTTGTATCTTGCATAGTTTAGGGTAGGGATGGCAACGGGTCGGGCACAAATAGGGTCTACCCGCAACCCGACCCGTTCGCTCGATATCCGCATAAAAAAAATTCGCAGACTTTTTTCAACCCCGTGGATACTCGTTGGATACCCGTTTTCAACCCACAAATATTTAAAAAATATATTTTGTGAATTTTTAAATAAGGTTTAAATTAAATTACAAGTTAAAGAGAACAATTTAATATATTTGCTACATATTAAAAAGACATCATGTAATTTTTAAACAAGTTAAAAGAAAACAAATACTAAACAACTTTTGAAAAAAAAGATATGAGGAAGAAACATCCCGTAACTGAAGTCTCAAGTTAGTCACAGGATTAACCCACAAATACATATCAATGTATGAAACAGAGAGATAAACAAACCCTAAACCCAAATTCCAAAAACGAACGCAATCACAGAAATCTCCAAACCGCGATAACCACCAAGGTCTTCAAAAATCCAATCTGCATAAATGAACTAAAATCCAAAAAAACTTAAAACACCCATTTGAATCATAACCCCAAAATCGCGTTACCAATCAACAGGGAAGAAATCAAGAAACGAACTCCCAAAACGCGAATCAAAACGTACAAAAGAAACCCCCAAAATCAGAGAACAAATAAAACCCTAATTTTAAATCCCAAATCGGAATAAAACCCCAATCAGAACTAAGAGAGCGAGAGGAAGAGGTACTCCCTGCGCGAGCTGAACCAAAAGAAAGAAGAAAAGAGTCCTCCCTTAAGAGAGAATTTTCTAATGAGATTCTATATATCTATTAAGGTTAGGTCAAAAGTAATGTAACCCCTTTTTTCTTTTAAAAAAATGTAATTGAAAGGAATTCTAAGTCATTGTTATTAAAATTTTTCTTTTTTAAGAGTAATAAAAACATTTAATTTTAAAAAATATTAATTAAATTTTTTTTCGGATAACCGGTATCCGCGAATTGGATAGTATAATACCGCATCCGATTCGTTTCCGTTATATGCGGATAATAAATATTCGTAGATAGTGGCTATTCATTCGGATTTTATCTGTAGATATCTGTATACGCCAATTTTTTTGCCATCTTAATTGAGGGGATGGCGCATAAAGTGGGTCTGCAAAGTAAATCTGGAAATCTAATGTTTATAGGTGTTGAATTCATAGGGAGTCTGCAAGTAGAATTTTAGAGATTAATATTTATAAGTTTTAGGTACAATAGTATTCTTTTTATTAGGTTTGAGTTATTTTGGGTGCTACCAGTGATGAAGGAATGTGAAAGTTAGTTTTTGAAATGATTTTACACTGGATGGAGTTACAGATAATATTATATTAAGTTAATTTGTGAATGACGATTTATTATATTAATTTATGATTTGACGTTTATGATTGAAGCTATATAATATTAGCTTAATTTTATTATATCACACATTATATAAGTTAGTTAGGATTCACGTGATATAGGTTAGTATATGAATATTATATTAGGTTATTATATGAATAATATTAGGTGAATGCATAAATGATATTATATTAGAATAAAAGATGAAAGATATTTTATCAGGTGGTGCAGAGTATGTTAACGTAAGAGTTCTTTACATTTTTTTTTTTAATCCTTTGTATTAGTGGTCAAATAAAGTGTGGGTTAGGTGTCTTAAAGTTTGAAAGGCTGTTTGCATGAGAGAGAATAAAAAAATGGGGCTAAATCGATAATTTTGATGGCTGGTGTATGTGTACGTGCATGAATTTTCCATAGTACCGAGTTGCTTGGTGTCGGTTTTTAATTCAGTACCGCGAGTACGGCTTATTCTTTTGATATAATCTTGATTATGATGAAATATTAGAGGGTAGAAATGTGTGATAATATTATACGAGCACAAGTATTGAAATATTTGAAATATGTACTCTTATGGTATCGATCTAACTGAGATAATACAGTTCCTTTTATGAGAGGGTAGAAAGATAGGTATCTTTATCTATAAGAGGTGAAAGAAGAGACAAAGTTCGAGTACCACTCTTTTCTCTTTCGAGAGGATAGAAAGGGTAGGATATCTCGCCCGTAGGTTTCCAGTCGAGCTGAGTATAGTGTCGTTGTGAAAGAAGCAGATTGTTTTAACTCATAAATCTTGAAGAGCAAGGAAGACAGATCTGAAGTTGTGGTGGAGGATGACTCGAACTATCCTGTTTTGGTGAACAGGTGTCCTGTTTTGTTGAACAGGTTTCATATGGTAGAGTACAAAGGAACAACGTGTGTCTTCTTGGATTTATTTGGTTGTAGTATACTGATTAAATGTGCATGTTAACAATATTACTTTGTTGACTAACACTTGATGTGTTGATGTTTTATTAGACGTTGAATATGATAGCTTACCCTTATTGTTTGTGTGTGAATGCAATGGTCGTATAACTCGTGCTGCTATACGAGAGCAAATGTTAATACAGATACTCCAGTTGATTATTAGAGCGGCAAGGAATTTGGGGAGAAACTAGGAAAGAACTCTTTTGTTTCACTTTTGACCATTTTCAATTAATTCGGTTTATTTGTTTTGGAAGATGAATTAGAAGTTACAAGTTTGTAATAAAAGTTTTTATTGGATTTTCATGAACTATTATTTAATTCCTCAGTCTAAGATTTATATAAATGTTCTTTTAAGTTATCTTTTGAAAGAAAAACAATTATTGACTCCGTGCATAAAAAAATGGTATGTTACAACGGTTATATGGTACAATTAAATTTTTTGTTTTATTTCAAAATATTGGATATGAGATTGATTTTGAGTCATTTTTTAATCATGCAATATTGAAATTTTCTAAATTAAACAATTTGAAATATTGACATTGTCCTTAAGCGGGTGCATTCTCTACATGCACATCTGATAGGAATCCAGAATTGAAAAGAGACAAAAGAGTAATATTCTTTATTGTATAGAGTGTATAGAACACAAAGAATAGGAGAGCACTCTCTCCTCCCCTTCACAAAGAGCCAAAGCTCAATCTACAAGATTATCAAAAAGTCCCTACACACAAGAGCTCCCTGCCTTCTTATACAGGCCCCCCAACCAACTAACCAAACCTCCCAACTAATTCCTAACACATTACCCATTATAACCTATTACATTATATCCTATCATTACACCCTGCTGCGAAACAACCTTGTCCTCAAGGTTGGTATAGTAATGCTTGTTCCTATGTCTCATCTTCATCATAGGAAGGAAACCCACTGGCTACTGCCCTCCACTTTAAGGTATGGAGGCTTGGGTGGTGGTCTACATGAACCCTCTCCTTGACCCGAATTGTTCATCCTAGAAGCTAAAAAGGAAAGAACTTGTTGATCTGACCATCCAATTTCTTCATCATCATCATGTTGAAGTAACTGTTTCCTCTAAATGTTGTATTGCAGCCCTGCAAAGACATATCTCTGTCATTGGTCTTCTGCTGTTTTATATGTTTGTGACAACCATATCTTGAATTCTTGGATGAATTTTTTTCCCCTCAAAACAACGGCATCTTCTACTTTATTTCCAGTCATCATAGTCACGTTGTTCCCACCATATTCTGCTTTCTTTCCTCTGTCTTCACCCTTCTTCATTGTCTTGACATACACACCACAACCTACCCCACTATCTCCCCTATAAACAACAGCTTTTGCCACTTCCTGGGCAGCAGTAAATACAACAGTTTTTGCTATTTTCTCAACAGCAGTAAAAACAACTTTTTCAACTTTCTCTGCAGCAGTAAAAACAGCAGTTTTTGTAACTTTCTCAGCAGCAGTCACATCAATGTCTCCATCACATTTTTTGTCATTGCCTTCCTTTCCACATATATTTTCTTCTCTCCTATCCTGCCCTCTAATTGTTGCCAAACCATCAACACTCAAAACAGCAGCTTCCATTTCGCTTTTCTTCTCACTATTGGTTGAACTTTCTCCTCCATATGAGGGTTTCTTGGCTTTCTTGATGTCTAGCAGACTATCTTGCCTAGCCTCCATACTTATCTTTGCTTCTTTCTTTCCTTTCAAGACATCTTGAAGAAATTCCTCTCTCCTTCCTATTTTTCCTCTGTTAACAGAATCTTGATCTCCATTTACAAACCCTGGACTGCCTTTTAATCCCTTTTCCTGGTTCCACATCCTTCCTTCAAGAATTTGCAAGATTTCTCTAGTTTCCTGCCGCATTTCTTGCATATTTCTTCTCAATTGTTGCATATTACTTCTCCACTCTACCAGGTTCATTCTCAATAATTTTGCCCTGCTCTGTTCGCTAGACCTCCTCTCCAAGGTATTGTCTCTTCCTTCCATGCTTCCACCCTTTCTTGATCACTTCTTGATCTGTAACCTTTGATCCAATTGTCCTCTCCTAAGGGTATCCGGCGGGTCGGACCAATTGATAGGAACCCAGAATTGAAAAGAGACAAAAAAGTAATATTATTTATTGTATAGAGTATATAGAACACAAAGAATAGGAGAGCACTCTCTCCTCCAAGGGTTTTCCCTTCACAAAGAGCCAAAGCTCAATCTACAAAATTATCAAAAAGTCCCTACACACAAGAGCTCCCTGCCTTCTTATACAGCCCCCCCCCCCCCCAACCAACTAATCAAACCTCCCAACTAATTCCTAACACATTACCCATTATAACCTATTACATTATATCCTATCATTCATCATAGTCAACACATTACCCATTATAACCTATTACATTATATCCTATCATTCATCATAGTCAACACATTCTAATAGGAGGATCCATTATAATATCTCACTAGATTGAGAGACACAAACTTATCCTAACCATATTTATTCTCGATAAAATATAGCACATTAAAATAACATAAAAATGTAATTTCAAATAGACTTTTGTATTGTATATGTATCGGTCGGTACATATTGACCAATTTGCCTTAAACCGATTATCCAAACTGTTAGAAAACTGATTGATGCCGATTAAGATTAGCTAATAATTCAAGGGATGGTTGACCATCACATTTGTGATTGACCGGAAGGTCATATAGTACAGTTAAATTTTTTTTTGTTTTATTTAAAAAGATTGGAGATGAGATTGATTTTGAGTCATTTTTTAATCATGCAACATTGAAATATTTTAAATTAAGCAATTTGAAATATTGACATTGTCATTATGCAAGTGCATTCTCTACGTGCACATCATAACTAACATGATCTAATAGGAGAATCCATTATAATCTCGCATTAGGTTGAGAGACACAAACTTATCCTAACTATATTTATTCTTGATAAAATATAGCACATTAAAATATCGTAAAAATATAATTTCAAATAGATTTTTATATTGTATATGTACATATCAATCAAACACCTCAAACCGATTGTTTAAATTGATAGAAAACTGATTGGTGCCGATTATGATGAGTTAATAATTCAGCTAAGTTAAACAAATCAGTAATAGGATTTAACAGATACTAGGTCATGATTAGGTCAACTCTAATCAAAAGTTTATGACGAAATCTATAAATACAGGTTAAATGTATGATTGTTGAAACTTTTGCTGTAGATTGATTATAGCATTAATTGTCAAACCAATCAAATACTAAAATGACTCGATTGGAATATCTTTAGTTAATACATCCAATTGGAGTGAACAATAAAAAAGGAAACTAAAGAAATAAAAAAGACTCTTTTAAGTGAACACTTAACCCATAAACAAGAAACATCTTCTAAATAAACACCATCCAAAACATAATGTCTATGGATCAACCCAGTGGAAACGAAAAAGCAGAGAGAATGACAAAATTGACCTTGAGGGACACAATAAATGTGGCGAAAGACAAGCAAAAGGTGTTGACTGTCATGGAAGTACACAGAGAAGAGGGTTGCATCATAGAGACGTAGGTTAGAAGAAATCATAGGAGAAAATAGTGATGTGCGTGATTTTATAACAAAAGCATAAAAGATAAATTTAAATTTGAACATTCCATAGATCATAAATTACAAGGACACATCTAAACATAAATGTCGAAATAAGAATACATGCAATCCAAAAGAACACTTAATTTTATATTTTGGTTCGGAATGAACAAGTGGAAGAATTTAAATAAAAACTTTTTTATTTAAAAATGTAAAGAAATATACAAACTCAGTTTTTATTGATTTTTAGTTTCGAAGAAACTCATCTCTTTTCTATTCTTTATTTATGAAATTTGTCAGGTTCTAATCCTTCACACACGATCATATGTCAATTTCTCTTCAATCCCTCATTTACGAAAACTACACAACAAATTCCTTTGGGTAAAAAACACAATTGTATCGGGTGACCAGCAAATATAATTGATTTAAGAAATAATTATATTTAATCTAAATTTCTTGATTAATGAAGAAACTGTAAGGAAAAGAAAAGGAAAATAAAATGTCGATCCTTTATCATCAATATGAATTATATTTTAATTTTTTTCCTTAACTTCCAAAATCCCAATCCCTGTCAATCGTGAATTGTTTTATGTTTTCTAAATATGGGTTTCTCTATCTTCTCCAAATAAGAAAAAAAAATCAGTAGTTTGCTTGTGATTATACATATATGTGTGTGTGTATCTTTATATATATATATATATATATATATATATATATATATATATATATATATATATATATATATTCATTTTAAGCAGAAACAGAGAAAATGGTGCAAATGGAAACCGGAAATGAAGAAAGATTACATATCATAATTACATGGAAGATTTGTCCATTCGTCTCAATTTACACAATGTCTTTAGCAGGACCATTTCTGACAACCAGACACTGCCACTTAGTAATGACAATATCTGTTGATACAACAAAAATAATAATGGTGATATTCAACGGTCAAACATTGGTCTGACCGGTATAGGATCAGCCTGAGTTCACCAAGATGCAGGGGAAAGGGGAACATTAATCTGTGGCATTCAAATTGCACTTGATACCATTCGATTCAATTTCAATCGCAGAGCATGATTTGTTCTCTCTGAGCTATTTGTCATGCTGTTGTAGATCAATTTCCCAGGCTGATGCCAACTGCAATAAAAGCTGATCTGGATGTACCCCTTCCCAGGCCTCAGTAGTATCAGTAGAAGCTTCATGTAAATTCAGTAATAGCTCTTTCTTCACTTCCATGGGGATGCCAAAGGTTTCGGCTCCATTTTCCAATACTATCTCCAGCAACTGAACATTATGGTCATGAATTCAATATATTATGCATCAGAAGAGATGTAAAAGCAGGCAAAAGAAGATAGCAAAAGGAGATGAATTCAACATTATGAAGTATACATCAATTGCTAAACAAGCTCTTTGTTGCAATTTGGTGCAGAATTATCATTCGAACGAATGAATGCACATATAACCAACAATTTTTTAAATCAGAATTAATGATCGGTCATATACATTTTGAAAAGAGATGTGATTCCATGTAACAGGGAATTATACAAACCATGTTATGGAAAGGGACTAAGGGTTATATTATCCAACCTTGGGTTTTGGTAGGTTAAGTCTAAGTAGCACATTAAATTAAATCAATGTTGATTGCCAAATACACCCGATATTGCTCCCTTTCGAAGAGCCTTACTGAACATGAAACGCTTAAGATCTGGACCATCTACCAATAAAAAAGAGTGCACCTGACAGTCCCTGGCATTGCTCACAACTATTGAGTCATGCTAATGCAGACAAGGACACGAAACTCGCCCAAAAAATAATTAATATCTCAGTGACTGCTTAAAGAGGCATAAATTATGGTTTGAGTAACAGATATTTAATGAAGTAGCGGGTTCTCCGTCACTGCACTAAGTCAATTGTCTAGCTGATAAATTATAAAGAAGAAACATGTAAGCAAGCCCTCCAACAAAACATTGACGCAAGAAAACATTAATGGCCACACCGCCTAAAAGATGAGATTTTTCACTTATAATCCACAGGAGTTGTGAACTTGTAGCAATTTGAAAACCAGATCTTGAGACAGGATTACACAGACGAGACATGAAACCCTTTAACAATGTATAATAATTTTTCTAGATGAAGATCTATTTCATGGTTTCATACTATACTAGTGTTGACACTGATAAAATATTAAGAAATACCAAAATCATCCCTAATTATTTTAAGGTGCTATTTTGATGAGAGGATTCATGTGACTACAGAATACACATATTCAGACAAGAAGAACGGAAATTCAAACAGAAGAAAAAGTCATACCTGTTGAATCCAAGACAAACAGATGTCATACATGTTCTGGTCCAGCAAGAATTGCCCAATGGCATTCACAATTTCACATGCAACTTCACTTGAAAGTTGGTCAATTACAGGACCTGTTCTGTCCATTAGCTTTACAAGCAAAATATCATCACCAGTGGACAATACTTCTGCAAAGGCTGAATCTGTGTCACCTACTTGAAGGGCATCCATTGCATTAGTCCAAGAAGTCCAGATGGCATCCCTCTCTTGCCCAACATTGTCATCAGCCAGAGCTTCTGCGGTCATTTCAGGGATTGCTACCCTCGTTGCTCGAGATGCTCCATTGTCCTCACCAGCAACTCGAATTGCTTCCAAGGTAGCTTCATCCTTGGAAGCTTGCCAGACACTTCTGGCAGATGGTCCCTCACCAAGCCGGATGGGCAGTGCTGCTTTATCCCAAGCTCTCCTGTTTCCTGACTGATCACTCTCATGCACAGATTTCGGTGATCTTCCATCAGCAGAACTACCTCCAAAAGCCCTCCTTGAGGAAACCTGGCTATTATTTCTAGAAGCACCATAACCAGGAAGATCCCACCCTTCAGACATGTCAGATCTCCAAGATGGCCCTCTTCCCCTCATTCCCAGAGCATTTCCATCAGATTGGGAAAATCTTTCACCAAATTGGATGCGTCCATCACCACCTCTTCCATACTTGGAATTGGAGTAGTCATTAAAACCATTATACTTATTAGGTGGCCTGCTAGATGATCCTTCAAACCCTGTAAAGTTTCTACGACCTGATGATATGGATAAATCTCGAGACATGTCTTCAACAATTCTCTCAAGGCCACGCACTCTATTCTCTAGAGTCACCATACTATCATGCGAACCACCCATGAAATCCTGCAAAATTGTTTAAACATCTATCATTTGTGATAAACATAATACCAGAACTATTTTTTGTGCTACACTGACCATACCTGAAGCATATTCATTAGATGAACCTGTTGCCTTTCCAGTTGCAGCAACTGCCTCTGGATGGCCAACCAATTTCCTCTGTTATTGGAGAAGGGTACTTCAGACTGACCATCAGTTTTAGAAAAACCTGCAAGATTGGCAGAACCCTCCCTCTGATCATTTTCAGTCCTATCATCAGTATCATATGCCTTAGTCCTCAGTTCTTTTGAGTTCATCCTTCTTTCGGAGTATCTGTCATGGCCAAAATCATCATAATTCCTTTGTTTGGAATTTCCATCATTGCCTCTCTCAAAGATACGATATTTATTACTTAAGGATCCATGAAAATCATCGTTAGGGATGTTTCCAACAGAACTTGTTCTTTCTTTTGAATCTTTAACATTTGCCTCTGACTCTTCCTCGTTGTTGGAGTTAGAAGAATTGAGGCCTCTCCGAGGAACAACTACTTCCACTGGCAAATCATCTGAACCCCTTCTTTCAAGTTTTTGGAAAAATTCTGGATTAAGCTCTTTATCAGATAAGGCTGGTGCTTTCTTTTTCAGTATTACAACCGCCTTCTCAGAGATGCCAGCTGCTTTGGCCTTAGAAGTTGAATCCGGATTCAAAGAACTAGTTGATGAATCTTTTACTGATGAATCAGTCTTCCTCTCATCAAGATTTACTTTTTTTGGGTCACTTGTCTCTGACGAAATAGCTGATTCATTCCCACCATCTAAAGCATAAAAACAACAATCATCACCAACATAAACTAGGATAACAAACAGACAATGACAGACAACTCAAACATCCTACCAGACGAGGGCTTTGAATCATCAGGAGACCCATCTCCTTTCCCTGAGATCTTTTTCCACAATTGCAATGCCTCGTTGATGCTATCTCTTACAGGTTTTATCTGAGGACAATAATACATTAATTTAGGGGGGGGAAAGTAGATAATAAAGCAAAGAATTAGTTCTCCATTAATGGAGTTTCAATAAATTAAAATCTGGCATACTCGGACCAATGATCCTTGGCCCAGACTATAAAGAGAACAGCATAAGTAGTAGTATTGTCAGACACCTGATACGCCAGTCACAATTAAATGCACTGTCAACTCTATGTCGGCACATAACTTCTTCAGTGCTCTTTGAATGAGATACACTAGAATGCAAGAACAAAGTCAACAGGAAAAGGCTAATATTTTGTGGCTACCTTCTTTAATGTTTTTACGATAAACATCCTCACTCCTTGCTGACCAGAAAAATAATTCTCACTCCTTGGGTGTGTTTGGTAAAACTAGACTATAATAAAGTAGCTGGTAACTAATAAAATAGCTTCTAACCAATAAACTAGTTGCTAGCCTCAAACTAGCTGCTAGCTGAAAAGTTCTAAACTTAAAAGTTCCAAGTTGATAAACTAGTTTGTTGGATTGGAAATGTTTGTAGAATTAAATGATAAGCTAGTTGGTAAATATAAAAGGAATAACTATGTAAACTCTAAACCCTAAACCTTAAATTT
Source organism: Vigna nakashimae (assembly GCA_034642375.1). Lineage (NCBI taxonomy): Eukaryota > Viridiplantae > Streptophyta > Magnoliopsida > Fabales > Fabaceae > Vigna > Vigna nakashimae. Next base: position 38,757,915 of record CM067762.1, on the reverse strand, counting down.
TGTTATATTAAAAAAGTTGTGTTTGCTAGACAAAAATATATTATGCTATTATAATTTGTTTTTTAAAAAATAATTAAATTCTTATTAACCTTTTCAGTGTTTCTGCTTACTTTTTTCAAATTTATCTGTTATTTATATTTGGACAAGTCACCTCACCTTATTTAAACTAGTTAATGTGATGAATATTAATCAAAATTTATTTTTTATTAATTTTCAAAAGTTTAATTTTTTATTTCTCAATTTAAATTATTATCTCTGATATCTTTTTTATAATCATTGTGTGTGATTTTCACATAATAATGTAATGATTTTATCTTTGTAAAATTGTAATTACCAGTGGAGAAGAAATGTTTGCCACTGTAAAATTGAAAATAATTAAATTCTTATTAATCTTTTCAGTGTTTCTGTTTATATTTTTCAAAGTTGTATATATGTTATTTGTATTTGGACAAGTCACCTCACCTTATTTAAATTAGTTAATGTGATGAATATTGATCAAATTTTATTTTTTATTAATTCTCAAAAGCTTAATTTTTTTATTTCTCAATTTAAATTATTATTTCTCTGAGGATCTTTTTTATAACTTTTATTGTGTGTAATTTTCACATAATATCATGTAATAATTTTATCTTTGTAAAATTATAATTACCGGTGGAGAGAAATGTTTGTCACTGTAAAATTGAAAATAGGAAAAAAATTAAGAATGATAAGGAAATGTATTTAAACATAAGGGATATTAATGGAACAAAATTAAATAAGCAAGAAGCCAGTTGAAGTAGCTTGCTCGTAAGATATAAGCTCCTTAATAAGCCATTTTGAAATATCTTACTAAACACTTTTATAGAGATCAAACTAACTTAAAAGTTAATTAAATAAGTTAGTAACTAAGTTATTGGACTTACGAAACATACTCCTTGTTGAATTAATTCCTTCTTAGAAACACAATATTTAAATAATATAAGAATTGCAATAAGTGATAACACCAAGAATCAAAATGAAAATAGCATGGGATGTCAACAAGTTATAATTAGGAAATCTCACTGCAAATTCTACCTTGTCAAATCGGCAAGCCTCAAGTACTGCCAGTGTAGGTGCTGCTTTATCAGCAACCAAACTGCTTGAATGCAATGCCAATGAACTTAATGCCTCAGCTGCTGCTTTACGTGTTGCCCAATCCGTACTAGAAAGACATTCATGGATGCTAGGCAGCAAATGTTCCAAGCTTTGTGGTGCAATCGCTCCAACCTGCAATCAATACCCAATTACCTCTAAGGAATTTTCATACCAATTCTATACATCATAAAATGGTAAGTTGGCGATTAATGGCCCCAAGTTGGACAAAAACAAGCAAACCAACAGAATCAAAATTAAAGACATGGATCTTTGCAGCCTCTATCATCCAAATCTGATAGACCTATGCCAAATATTGAACTGCAACTTCCCTCGAACTTCATTGGGATTAGCCTCTGCAGTTGCCAAAGCCACTTTCAAACATCATTATCACCACATATGGCCATGTTAAATTGAATTCTATAAATGATTTTGTCAATATAATCAGGTCTAACTAAATCTCAGTGGTTCATATAACCCTAATGAATCTACTACAATAAACAAACACTAGCATTTGTTTAGCATGTTAAGAGTTAAAATAGAACGGAACAGAGCCAGACAGACAGATAAAAAGTGATACGTTTTGGATCCAGCAAGAGAACTAAAACCAACACCAATGCTCCTCCTGATTATATAAAAATGACTCCACCATAGTCTCTTAATAACAAAATGCCAAAATTTAAACGTAGTTTTGTAAGTACTTTTAACACTGTTTTCTAATCAGAACTAGAGTTTCATATCCAAGTCAGTCTGTGTTTGGATTAGCCTTTGAAACCTCAGATCCACAATTCAGATGTGAAAAGTAAAAGCTACTCTAAGTAACTTACTTGAATATAGATCGCACATTTCGTTTGGTCATGTCAAACCAAGCAAGCACAAAACTATCCTGTCCTGACCTTTAATGAAACTTTTATTACACAAATCATTGATGTGAAATTCCAATTCCAATTTGAATATAGAAACAAAAAATGCCAAAGGATTTACTTCTAAGTTTTAATCTAAAGATAACTCTATCGCAAAATAACTAAAGCATCTAAATGTTTTAAACTAAAGCTCCATGCATACCCAAATAAAGAAAGGACAAAACCACAGGACCACCTAATGACCAAAATAACCATTCAAGTTCAAACTGAAATCAACACCAGTGCTCCCCTAGGCAAGGTACTCCATAGATATAACTCAAGCACTCCACCATATCATTAAGGTAACACTCCAATTCCCGTTTGAGAAGAAAACCAAAAAGAAAGCATCCGCATCTAAGTTTTGCCATAAGGGAAACCCTATATCTGAAAATAACCAAAGCGTCTCAAATCTTTTACACTGAAGCTCTGTCCATACCCTAAATAAAGCAAGCACAATATCTAATGACCAAAATAACCCTTCAGTTCAAACTCAAAGCAACAATAGTGCTGCTCTTGGCAAGGTACTCCCTCCCTAGTTAAAACTAAACCACTCATCCTTACCTGAATCATCTATGAGGACCTTCAATGAAAAATGCAAACCTTTATTATGAGAATCATGGAGAAGAAACTCCAATAATTTTGATTTGAGAACAGAATAAAAATAACACCTATGGATCTACATCAAAGCTTTTGATCTAAAGAAAACTCTACATCCCATATTGATCAAGGCACCTCAAAATGCTGTATATTAAAGTTCCATTCATACCGAAATAAAGTGCAGAACCATTGGATCACCTAATGACCAAAATAACCCTTCAAGTTCAAACTCCTCAGAACCATTTCATAATGGACAACATTTAGATGCAGTGAAGTGATGTTGGTGTGGTTCTCCGATAAGAATTAAAATTTCACCTGAATAATCTATATAATAAAAGATTATATTGAATGCCATCCTGTATAAAGATGAAATTCAAATCTGGTTTGAGAAAAATAGTAATAGCATGTATGGTACTATATCCAGTATTTCCATTGGCAGGGTACTCCCTACATATAACTCAACCACTCCTCTATACCTGAATAATCTAAGCGAACATTTAATGCAGATCTTCATTACAAAAGTCATGGAGGTGAAATTCCAAATCTGATTTGAGAACTGAACTAAAGAAACACCAATAGATCTGAATCTAATATTTGCACTATAGAAAACTCCGCAACCCAAAATAACCAAAGCACCTGAAATGCTTTACACCAAAGCTCCATTCACACTCCAAATAAAGCAAGCACAAAACCACTTTACCAAATAATGACCAAAATAACCCTCCAAGTTCAAGCTCCACAAACCATTTCATAATGGACAAAAACTTCGATGCACTTAAGCGTTGTTCTACAGTCAGAAGTAGAATTTTACCTTAATAGCCTTAACAATAACAGATTCCATTAATTATCATCCTGAATTGCTGAAGTAAAACTCCAAATCTCATTCAAGAACAAAACCAATAGCACCTATGATACTACATCTAAGTTTTCTTCAAAATAACTCACATCAATACACCAACCCTCGATCCCACTTCACCCAATCCACAACAATGCAGTCCTCTCACCTGTGACAAGCTGGCAACCACCGGCAAAATCGCCGCCTTAGCCATGAAATTGGGACTGTTTAGCAGCTTGCAGATCCTCGGACAAAGTTTCTGGAACGCTGGCACCGGCGCCTCCCCTCCGCCGCCAGCACACTCCACCATCTTCGCCATGCACACTGCCGCGCCCGCCTGCACCCCTTTGTTCTGCTCCCCCATAGCCTCGAACAGCGGCTTCACGAACAGCCCCACCACCGTCCCGACCCCCCCTCCGCCGCCGTCGCCCTTCAGATACTGCGCGGCCAGTGCGCCGACAGTGTCCCTACAGGCATCGCGAACGGCAGAATCGGCGTCCTTGAGTCGGCGCACCACATGCGCTATAATCTTGGTGAGGTGCGCCGCCGCGGCGTCGGCGTGGGCGGCGCAGACGGCGGCAAGGAGGCGCAGCGCGTCTCGCTTGACGGCGGGCTTGGGGTCGGTGGCGGCGTCGTAGAGGCAGTTGAGGATCATGGGAATGGCGTCCGGTGACAGCGCAGCGATGGTCTTCTCGAGGTCCTCAACCGCGATCTGGTGCGTGTCGCGGTCGGAGAGCTTGGAAAGGGAAGTGAGTATCCTCTGCTTGAGCTCCACCATTGCAAGGTGCGATGAGAGTGAAGAAGATGAGGACGAAGATCTTGACGAGGGTGATGGTGTTGGGTTTGTTTGGGTTTGGGGTTTTGGGTGCTTCATTGCTGGCGTTGGTGTGAGTGAGTCTATGTTGTTAAAGGTTTTTCTTTGAACCTAATGCAATGGAAAAGAAGATAAGAGAGAAAGTGGAAGCAATCTGTGAAAGGAAAATGTGAACTGATTTGAAGTGGAGTGCGTTGGAAAGAAAAGATGGATCTGTGAGGGAAAAGGGTGCAAGACAAGTTTTCAAATATCAAAAACTCTAAATCATGGAGCCTTTCTTTTTCCCTGAATAACCAACCATTTCTGAATGGGAAGCTAAGAATTTGGAATATAAATTTATTATTTTTATCATTATTAAATTTAATTTAATTAAATTGTTGGAATATGAAAATAGGGTTTTCGGGTACCACAGCAGTCCTTGGATCTTACTGAGATGCCCTAGAACCACACTTCTAAGGGCATGGGAAGGGACCCTGTACGGGTGTAAAGTGGGGATAGGTCCTATTGGCTTACTAAGGGTGTGTTTAGTTGTAGGTAATTGGGGAGAGTGATTGGGGGAGAGTGATTGAGTGGATTTGAGGGGATTTGAGGGTGATTTTTTTTGTGTGTTTATTTGAGTGGATTTGAAGGTAACTGTGAGTGGATTTAGAGGTAAAGTTGGTGAGAATTAGTGTAGGATTTGATTGATGTGACAGTTTTAAAGAATTTGTTTAATTGGTAGAAATTAAAGATTACCAAAATGCCCCTAGGTATTAAGGTGATATAAAATGATATTTTTTTATGTTATATTTAATTGTAAAAAAGTTTATAAAGAGTAAAAAATTAACATTAATTTTTAAAATTAATTTTATTACTGTAAAAAAAAGTATTTTAGTAAAATGAATTTATTTTTAATTATAATATTTTTTATTAGGAAAAAGAAAAAAAAAATCAAGGAATCATATTGTGTTGATATATATTATAAATATGATTTTTCCAAAGGCTTGTTACAGTTTTCTTTGCAGTTTCCAAAGGCTAATATTTTGAGGTTGGGGTGCTAATGTCACAAACTATAGGGTTATTCAAATTTCTAAATATTGAGTTTCCTTTCAAAGTGTGTGTTATATAATACTGAAATAGGTATTTTTATGGTGAAATAGTTCTAAAGTATCTAAATTTTGATTCTGCAGGAAATCAATCATGCTGGTGCTGGTGGATTGTGGGTAGAAAAAGGTCATTACTTTCTTCTTTTTCTCGTCCGTCACCACCGCTAAAGCCTCCTTCCTCCTTAGGCCTCCACCAGCCGAAGAAGCTCAACCACCTCCACTTCTTCTTCCGCGACATTGTTGGCGGCTGCAACCAGACCGCGGTGCGGATCGCGGCGGCACCCACCACGGACAAGTCCTCGACGTTGTTCGACGCGGTGGTGATGATGGACGACCTGCTCACAGAGTTCTCGGATGCTTACTCCACGCAAATCCACGCAAATATGCAAAGGATAATTTAGACATTGTATGGTAAATCCACGCAAATCTCTGCAGTCCAGCGAGTGACAAAAAATATCCCAATCCCGTAAATCCTCGCCTTTCCATCGTCGCATTTACCTTAAAGTGAACACGCATTGTTTCGTAAATCCGCGCTCTCATTCTCTCCTAAACAGTAAAATCAACTCAAGTGAACAGAGCGTAAGAGAAATTGAGAATAAAACAATTTTTCATTTTAGTTCTCTTTTTTTTTCATTTTTCCCTGTTTAATTATTAATTCTAATAAAATATCGTTCTTGATAACATAATTTAAAAATTTTAATTATAACATTTCTATTAGTTTATTAAATTATATTATGTTAAACGATATATGCTGAACGAGAAAGAATATTACATAAATTAGTGCAGAGAACTTTGAGAAAGCGAGTAGTTTCTCAATATGAATGAAATAATATAAGTAGCAGAAGAAACAGACAAAAGCTAACTGTCAAAGACAATTATTACAGTTGAGAATTTGATTAATCTCAACATACCCCGTTAATCCAAATTCTCTATGATTTAACACTAAGCAAATCTCTTAATTTTTCAAATCTACTCTGCCTCAAAGCTTTAGTAAATACATCAGCAACTTTATCTTCTGTTGAGCAATATACCAACTCCAATCTTCCTTTGTTAACTTGATCTCTCAAGAAATGAAACTTGGTTTTAATGTGCTTACTTCTTCCATGAAACACTGGATTTTTGGACAGACTTATAGCAGATTTATTATCCACTAAAAGTTGCACTGGTTTTCTACATTCAAGTTTCCATTCTTCAAAGGTTGTTTCCAACCATACACATTGGCATGTTGTTTCTGTAGAGGAGATGTACTCAACTTCACATGAGGAAAGTGCAACCACGTTTTGCTTCCTGGAACACCAAGAAATTGGTGCTCCCAAGTATTTGAACAAGTATTCGTATGTACTTTTCCCTTCTACTTTATCACCACACCAGTCTTAATCACACCATGCCTCAAAAACCCCTTTCATGTTGTCAGTTTTCTTAGGAAAGAAAAGGTTGAAACCTACAGTTCCTTTTAGGTACCGAAGAATATGTTTGGCAGCAGCTAGGCGTGACTGCCTTGGATCACACATAAATCTACTCATCAGCCCAACTCCATAACTAATCTCAGGTCTACTATTGCAGATGTACCTTAGTGATCCTACAATCTGCTTATACAGGGTTGCATCCACCTTCCTTTCATCAGCTTGGTTAGTCAGTTTCAAGTTTGACATGACTGGAATTGAGGTGTCACTAGTGCAAAAAGGGGCATAGACGTCCGTTTTTTAGGCCTTTTAACGTCCGACCTCCAACGGAAGTCTATTCGGGTGACGTCTATGTAGACGTCCGACCTGACACAACGGACGTCCATATAGACGTCCGACCTGACAGGACGGACGTCTATATGGACGTCCGCTGTGTCAACCCGGATGTCTATATAGACGTCCGCTGTGAACCTCTCGGACGTCTATATACTACTGCAGAAAGGGCTTTATTAGACGGCTTATTTAGGGTTATTTAGGATTACAGGTTAGGGTTATTTAGGATTACGGGTTCGAACGTTTGTTTGTGCACTGCAACACGTCTGAAGAACAGATTCAAAATGAAAATGGAGGAGTAAACGACCTAAAAATGTAGGTCAAAAAACGCCGCCCAAGAACACGTAACAAACTGCACCAAAATACACCGAAAATGAATTTTAATCGGTCCAAAAGAAAGATATGTCATCACTGAACAATTTAATCGGAACAAAAGTAAGATTAAATGGCCCAAAACGCATAAAAACCAACCTGGAAATGCAAGGCGCAGAGGGAAAGGTTCGCATAACTCCTCGCGGGTTCGCGTTTTGAAGTGTGCATCTTTATTTTAAAAGTCTTTTGAACGTCCGTTGTGGCGGGCGCCGGACGTCTATAATATAGTAGACGTCCGTGCCCCTCCAGGACGGACGTTCACGAGCCTGAGGGGTTATACGACCCTTTCAGTCTCGTGAACGTCCGTCCTGGAGGGGGACGGACGTCCATTATATATGGACGTCCGTCCCCCTCCAGGACGGACGTTCTAATGGACGTCCGTCCCCCTCCAGGACGGACGTTCACGAGACTGACAGGGTCGTACAACCCCTCAGGCTCGTGAACGTCCGTCCTGGAGGGGGACGGACGTCCATATATAATGGACGTCCGTTCCCCTCCAGGACGGACGTTCAAGAGGCTGACATCTCAGTCTCTTGAACGTCCGTCCTGGAGGGGGACAGACGTCTATTATATATGGACGTCCGTCCCCCTCCAGGACGGACGTTCAAGAGGCTGATGGGTTCACTACCTGTCAGCCTCTTGAACGTCCGTCCTGGAGGGGGACGGACGTCTACGATATTATAGACGTCCGGCTCCCTCTAGGACGGACGTCTCCACACTCAATTATTTACATTTATGCCACCGGTCAATTATTTACGTTGGAGTTTTCGTGGACGGACGTCTATGGAGTGACGTTAAAGGTCAATTCTGCACTAGTGTGTTGTTACAGTTCTCCATGCTAAATCTCCTCAAAACCTCACTGATGTACCTCCTTTGGTGTAGGAACATACCATCTGCAGAATTTCCAGTCACTAGAAGATCATCTACATATAGACATATTAGTAAAATGTCTTGCTGCCCAACAGATTTCACATAGATTCCAAATTCCACAGTGCATTGATGTTGTTGTTCCAGGCTCGAGGTGCCTGTCTAAGCCCATATAAAACTTTATTCAATATATACACCTTCTTTCTCCTTTCCTTCCTTCTCATATCCTGGGGGTTGCCACACATAAACCTCCTCTTCTAATGAACCATTCAAGAATGTTGATTTCACATCCATTTGGCAAACTTTCCATTCTTTAAAGTTGGCTACAGCAACCACCAACCTCACTATTTCAGGTCTTGCTACTGGTACAAAGATATCTGTGAAGTCGACACTAGGCTTTTGCAAAAAACCCTTTGCAACCAATTTGGCTTTAAATTTTGCAACTTCTTCATCCGGTTTGTATTTGGTTTTAAACACCCACTTAACATCAATGGGTTGTTTGTGCTTAGGCAATTCTACCAGCTCCCATGTTCTATTTTTCTCAATTGCCTTCAGCTCCTCCATCATTGCTTCTTTCCACTCTTTTATATCAATTGCTTGCTTCCATGAAAGTGTTTCTGCATCAGCCAAGAAAGCAGAGTGGACAAGATCACCAGTACTCGTTATATCACAGTCAGCAAATACCTCATGATCTGCGAGTCTAGTAGAGGGGAACCTTGCTCTTTGAGATCTTCTTTTATAAGCTCCATCATTAGTAGCAACTTGTTCAACATCATCAGGATTTTTGTCTTCCAAACAGCTAGGCACAAAATCCGGTTTCAAACCTGTTTCAACTTCCTCCCTATTGAATGTTGCAGCCTCATCTACTATCACATCTCTACTAATGACAACTTGTTTCTTCTCTAGGTAGTACAGTATGTAAGAACCTGTTGGATGATAACACACAAGAATGAGAGTTTCACTCTTATCATCCAGCTTCTTCCTTCTCTTGTCTAGAATATGTTTGTAGCACACAGATCCAAAAATCATCAAGTGATGTACAGCCGACTTGTTTCCTGACCAAGCCTCTTCAGGAGTACAATCTGGTAAGGCTTTTGTTGGACTTCTATTTAGGGAGTAGGCAGCAGTAGAAACAGCTTCTCCCCACAGATAGTGAGGCAACTTTCTTCCTTTAATCATACATATGGTCATGTCCAGTAGCATTTTATTTCTTCTTTCGGCTAACCCATTATGTTGGGGTGTATATGGAGAAATGACTTCATGCACGATTCCTTTATCATCACAGAATTTGCATATTTCGTTAGAGTTAAACTCACCTCCACCATCGGTCTTGAAAATTCTGATCTGCAAACCAGATTGCCTTTCCACCAAAGAGCATAACCTCACAAAGCATGAGCACACTTCTTCTTTTTCTTTTAACAAGTAGACCCAGATTTTTCTAGTCCATTCATCTACAAATATCAAAAAAAACTTGTTACCTCCAAGTGATGACACATCAAAAGGGCCACACACGTCTGAGTGGACTACATCAAGTGACTGTTTTGCTCTTTTGGGTGCAGACCTCTTGAATTTCTTTCTAGCTTGTTTCCCAACAGCACAACCTTCAAAGATTTTGTTTGGAGTAGTTATTAAAGGAACTCCTTTAACCAATTCTTTGCTCTTTAATTGACTCAAACTCTTGAAATTTAGGTGTATGAATCTGTAGTGCCATAGCCACCCTTCTTCTTCTACATTCATTGTGAGTAAGCATTGAATTGTTGCGGTATTCAAGTTTACCTTGAAAGTTTTGTTTCTGGCAAGAGGATCCTTGAGCACCAGACGTTGTTTCCTGTCAAACACTTCTATGTGATGTTGCTGCATTGACATTGTGTACCCCTTTTCCAAAAGTTGTCCCAAACTTAGTAGATTTCTCTTCATAGTTGGGACATACAATACATCGTCAATGTATACAATCTTGTCATTCTTTCCAGTGATCAAGACTTTGCCAATTCCTTCAGTCGTGATCGTGCTATTATCAGCAAACCTTATGTTGCTTTTTATGCTTGAATCAAGATCCACCAGCCATTCTCTTTTCCCTGTCATGTGGTTTGAACACCCCGTGTCCAGATACCAGTTGCATGAGTCATATCCTCTTCATAATCTGTTGCTCCTGACAACAACATATGGTCTATTTTTTTTATCACACTTGTCCCGTGCCACCTTCCTGAATGAAGAACCTTTTGCATGTTCCACCGTGTTCATCAATAACACATGGTCTGATTCTGAGTCACATATGTCCTGAGCCAAGTTCGCCTCTTCATTCTTGTTTTTCTTCACCGCTTCATTGTGCCAGCATTCAGATGAATAATGCCCAAACTTGTTGCATGTGTAGCATTGAATATTCCTCTTATCAAAATTCTTTCTGCCTCTGCCTCTACCTCTTCCCCTTGACTGCCTTCCACCTCTTCTATTTACTTCTTTCTGATCATTGCCATTTTCTTCAGAGAATTGTTCAGAGAAGCTTGTGTTTCTTCCTCCAGTTCTTCCACCCTTTGAATGTCCTCTGCCTCTTCCAACTCCACGACCTTTGAACTTTTGGTCAGTTTTGGTTTATAAGGCTTGATTCTACCTTTTTCAACATTTTTCCTTTCGATTAACCTCTATTCATGTGCTTCTAGCGAATTCTGCAGTTCTTCAACTCTCATGGTTTCAAGATCTTTACACTCCTCTGTGGCAACCACTATATGATCATACTAAGAGTTAAAGTTCTAAGGATCTTTTCGACTATCTTTCTATCTTTCATAGTCTTATCACAAGACCTCATTGCATTCACCATAACTTGGATTCTCCCAATGTATTCAACAATGGTTTCTTGTTCCCCCATGTACAGGAGCTCATATTGTCTTTGTAAAGACTACAATCTGATCTTCTTCACTTTTCTAGAATTACCATAACCTTCTTGCAAAATATCCCATACTTCCTTTGTCGTGGCAGCCTTCAAAACTTTTTGGAAAATTGCCGCAAATATGCACTGATGCAGCAACATCCTAGCTTTGCAGTCCAACCGTCTGTTATCTTTATATTCTTTCTTCATCTCATCTGTATCGTTCTTCAAAGGTTCTCTAAAATCTTTCTTCACAATATCATCCACTTCTTGGAAGCCAAGAATTGCTTCCATCTTGACACACCAGTCGTCATAACCTTTACCATCAAACACCGGCAGGTTGCTATGAATTACTCCAGCCATTGCTGCCACGAGACTCTTCCTTGATGAGTTTCTTGAACTTCACCGCTGCTCTAGGGCCACGCAACCAAGCTCTTGATACCATTGTTAAACGATATATGTAGAAGAGAAAGAATATTACAGAGACTTGCAGAGAGAAGAGAACTTTGAGAAAGCGAGTGGTTTCTCATTATGAATGAAACAATATAAGTAGTAGAAGAAACAGACAAAAGCTAACTGTCAAAGACAGTTATTACAATTGAGAATTTGATTAATCTCAACATATAGAACATATAAATCTCATATAGATCTCTAAGATAATGATCAAATTATAAAATTTTCATATCATAATATGGTTGATGTAGTGTACTTTTAATACAATGACAACAAAATTATATGATATAATTTGTGGTATATTCATCGACAATAAAAATATTGACAACAATTATCAAGGTACATGTTCAAATTATTGTAGAAAAATTAGTATATGAATTGTTATAAAACTACCTCTATAAGATAAAATCAATAAATATACATAAAAGTTCTAATTTAAAAAAAAATAAACGCAAGGACTTCGTGTAAATTAATTAAATTTATTATCACTAGTTGTGAAAATGAGGTTATTTAATATTGTTTGAGGATAGGATGAGGTCAATATATTGGAAAGTAGATTAAAAGGTTTTTAAATTGTTTTATTCCAATATCAAAATTACTTTTAACATATCAATGATATAATGCAATCTCACATTTTATTTCAAACTTATATTTATAAATTATATTTTACTATTTAATAGGTAGTGATTATACTTTATCTTAAATTATTCAACATTATAACTAATTATCCTAACAATAACAATCGATTCTTGGAATAAATACTAGTTAATATATATATATATATATATATATATATATATTATATATATATATATATCTATATATATATAACAAAAATAAATAAATTAATGTATTATTATGGTTGTGTTCACTTTACATGATGGATTTGGGAAGGGAAAGGGATTTGAGGGGATTTTAGAGTGAATTGATTGTTGTTTTTTAAGGGATTTGGAGGTGAATGAGAATGAACTTGAAAGTAAAGTTTATGAAAATTAATGTAAGATTTGTCTGCCAGATAAAAAATGTTTAATTTGTAGAAATTGAAGATTACCAAAATACCTTTAGTAGTATAAGTAATAAAAAATGATAATTTTTTAATGTTATATATAATTGTAAAATTTATTACGAGTAGAAAGCAAATAATTTTTAACATGAATTTTTTTTTTATTATTATAATTAATTGTTATTATTACTTTTATTATTATTATCATTATTTACTATTATTATTGTTGTTGTTGTTGTTATTAACGCATGTGGGAACCAAATATCAAATTATGGAATCGAATACAAAATGGTAGAACTGAATACCTCATGGTGGAACTGAATACGGGGAGTTGTAATCGAATACAACCCCTATAAATAAAGGTCGTGTAATCGAATACAACTCCAAATGAAATTGGATCCAGCCTCCGCAATTTGAGCAACGTCCTCCTCTTTCACTTCACCTATAATCTTCATCACAAGACAACCCTTCGTCTTCAACCTCTTCAATGTTTACGTCAACGGAGACCACGAAGATCCACTTCAATGGCTAATGAGTATGCATGCATGTATGGTTGCTTGCTCTTCAGGAGCATTTGGTAATTTTACTTGCCATCATCGCAAATCCGACCTATCATACGAGGATTCACTTTTTCTCCAATCCATCAAATCCTCTTAATCACTCGCTTTTAAGTCTTTGACAAACACTGTAAATTTCACAATACATTCCTCGCAAATCACCTTAAATAGTACATTAAAACCAAACAAACATAGTCTATGTTTTATCATATAATTCTACTAATCTATTATTTATCTTAATACGCAATTTACAATTCCTTAAATTTAAGAATATTTTCAATCTATACTTATATATTATCATTATCGTGTACAGGAAATTCTCCTTTCTAATATCCATATTTTGTTTCCTATTTAATTATTTTACTATTTTATCTTTTAATTGAAACTTTTTTAAAATTTAACTACTTTTTTCTTTTTGAAATTTCACCCTTTTATTTAAAATTTAACGATTTTTTAAAATAATTATCTATAATAAAAAAATTCTATAAAATCCATTTGTAATAAAAATATAAAATTTATTTATATTTACTTCTATAATTATAATTAAAAAATAATATTTTTCTTTAATTGTCATAAAAAAATTGAATAGTAAAATTAAGCAACGGTTGTAAAGTTAAATGCAATAATCTCATTCAACCTTTCATTGTCTTAATTTATATATGTTAGTAATGAACTTATAAATATTTTTTTTAACAAACTGATTTACTTATTTTCGTAAAAAAATGTTAATGTATAAACATATACATCATTAAATAAAAATAGTATCATAATTTTTATTGTTTAATGAAGTAGTAATCTATCAAATTCATAAGTGTATTATAGGACCGTTTCGACAACTAAGATAGCGGCATACTAAAGCATAAATCAAGCGACCATTTGGTCAAACATCGAGGATGACCGACCGGTCATGAACACGGTTGAAAATAGAATGACTTAATTTCTCACATTAAGAGGAGGTGAATTGGTGTAATGTAAAAATAAAGTTTTCTTTAAATCTTTTTCGCAAAGTAGATGCCTTTAAAAGCTTTCTTGAAACGCAAGGAAAAAGATTTGCTTATGCAGCGAAAATATAATCGATTTAATGCAGTATGTAGTCACCTGAATAAAAAGTGCAGGGATAGAAAGATCAAACACTGGGTTTTTATACTAATTCGGCCAAGCCTACATCCAGTGTCCTTCCAACCACATGAAGCCAATGCACTATAATGATCAAGGTTTTTACAACAAGGTTTTTATAGCGACCTCACGTCAAAAATATAAAACACCTCTCTAACCCTTTAATCAAAATATAGGCATATACAAAACAGACTAGCAGCAAGAATCTCCTCTCCTGCAGTCCAACCCTTTGAGTCACCCTCAAAGTCAAGAACGCAACGCGCTCTTCTTCTTGTAATCACAACAGGGAAACCTTAAACCAATCGTTACAAGATTGTAGCCTATGATCTTTCAGTAACACCCAAATGTGCAAATATGATCAGCCTTTGTAAAATACAGTTAACTTGCTCTTCAAGAATCCACAAGTAGATGATCACCACGGTCACTTCTTGTTTCTTGGAGCTCTTTCCCTTTCTCTGTAAGAATGCACTCTCTGCAAAATATCACAAAACTGTTAGAATCACAAAAGTTCTTACAAAGATCAAGTTCGCGTCAATTTGTAGATTTTCACAATTCAGAGACACATTTTAATCGACTTAGCTACTAATGCAGTCGAATGTAACAATTCAGTCAAAGTAGTTAGCAGCAATCAATGCAGTTAATTGAATGTGCAATTAATGCAATCGAATCATAATAAATGCTTGGTCAACATATATAAAAATATAGTCGTTGTAACATTTAACACAAGCATTAACAGAATTTCAAAACTGTAACAGACTTAGTCAAATGCAAGTTGCATATAATCGACTATGTAACACAGTTAAACAAAGTTTTGAAAAACTTCTTCTATGAAAATCCTCACAACACACTTTGAACAAGTTTGTGCAAAGCCACGAGTTTTAATCGACTCACCCCATAATGAAGTCGACTTAAAATTGTTGTTTTGCCACACAATAAAAGGTTCAACAAAATTTCTTGTGGTTTTCTTTCTATAAAACATCATACATGCATTCACCAATAAAATCAATTATATAGCACAGTGAAATGCAATGTGTTAGATGTTAAGATGTGTGTTTCTGTTATTTGGGCTTAGTCTATTCTGTATTAAGGGCATTGGCTCATATCTTACAATATAAATAAACTACCCTATGTGTATGCTAAACACAAGGGATATTTTCTCCCAATCTTCTCTATTTCTCATATGGTATCTAGAGCACAGGAATAGTTCCAGTCAACTCCACGGTCTCCGGTACCTATCACTGTCGTCGTCGTCGCAGTCGCCGCCGCCGCCGCTGCTGCCGTCGCCACCGCCGTCGCCGTCGCCGTCACCGGAGTTCCAGAATCGACCGGCGACCACACCATCGGGATCGTCTCGGCCGAGCGACCACCGTCGTACGAAGATCACGGCGATCGGATCACCCACGCGCCTCCACGCGCCGCCGCAAGAGTCGCCGCTGCCGTCGCGCGTGCCGGTGCGTCACCGGAGCTTTCTGCCGCCGATCAGCACCGCCGTGATCGCCTCCTCGCCCTCTTTCTGGATCTGTGGTCGTTGCGTCAATCGGAGCACTTTGAATTTTTAGGGTTTCTCCCTCTCTATGGCATCTTCCTCATCTACAAACACCTCTATTGGTGGCTCATCTTCTGATCCCTCAATATATACCAATTATGTGAATGTACACTTGTCCATTGACAAGTTAGATGGCACAAATTATGCAACACGGGCGTCCGACATCAAACTTTGGTTGAAGAGTCAGGGGTACTTAGATCATCTTACTCAAAATGTGACTACTGCTCCCATAGATGACACTTCCCGCTGGATGAAAATTGATGCTCAGTTATGCATTGTTATAAAGTCCACCATTCACTCCTCACTGAAACAAATGTTTCGATCCTATGAAACATGTTCAGAAGTATGGGCACAAGCGAGGTTGTTATACACCAATGACACTCAGCGTCTTTATGGTGTTTGTCAGGACCTATTAACTGTTATTGGTCTGCGCAATCCTGGTCCCATGGTAGATTATTTGGGTAAAATTCATGCCCTTCTTCATGACTTTAATGATATATTACCTCCTGCTTCTACTTCTGCTGAAGAATTGGAACAACGATCAAAGTTCTTCATGTTGTTGGCATTATACGAACTCTCTGATGATGTTTCTCATGTCCGTGATCAGATTTTGGGTTCTCCTATCATACCCAACTTTACTTCTACTTGTTCTGCTCTTTTGCGTATACCGAGCAAACCCGTTACTGAGACATCCCCTCATACTGATGATTCCTCTGTTATGGCTGCTCAACGTGATGATCGAAGTCGGTCTCGCAAGCCAAGTAAAGGACGTCCAAAATGTGACCATTGTGGCAAGTTAGGCCACAAGATTGATAAATGTTATGCTCTCCATGGACATCCTCCTCGACCTGTAGCAATGGCAAATTCTGATCCACCTCCCCGATCACCGTCTGCAGACCATCCTATTTCATCTAATACCATAGACAAACCTGCACTCTTCAACGAATTTCTCAGATGGTATGAGGATCATCAGTACTCTGGTTCTACTACATCTGCATTTGTTGCACGTACAGGTACACCTTTTGTTGGTCTAACTCACTCCCTCGGACCTTGGGTCCTTGACTCAGGCGCCACCGATCACATCACCGGTAACAAGTCTTTGTTTTCTTCCATGTCATGTCCTGATAATTTACCCTCGGTAACAATGGCTTATGGGTCTAGAGTCTCATCTCATGGTATTGGTACTGTTAATATTTTTCCATCCATATCCATTGATCATGTACTTTATGTCCCTGGGTCTCTCTTCAACTTATTGTCCATTAGTCGTTTAACTCGTACTCTTAATTGTGTTATTTCATTTACTAAAGATTCTGTTTGGTTGCAGGACCGGAGTTCGAAACACATGATTGACACAGGATGTGAGTCTCATGGCCTTTATCATCTCCGTCCTTCTCCACATGTTGGTGTAACACCCTAATATTTTAAAGGGTATTACTGATAGTAGAGACTAAATTAATTTGATATCTCATATAAACAATCAAACTTTATTTCAATTACTCCAAAGTACAGTACCAAACTTACAAACTTTAAACAATATAGTCTTCACCATTGAAATTTCAACTTATAAGTTTTACACAACATAATCTTCCCAATACAAATTTATTCTTTTTACAAAAATCCCTGAAAGTTTTTCCCCGCATCTCTCTCATCTCTAAGCTTTTTCAACCGCATCTGCAACATTATCTAATCACATATAACATGAGTTATATGATCATAGTACAAACAAATAAGGGTAAGCCAACCATATCATAAAATCATTAAACTTGTAATAAAAATATTATAATCATGTATTTCTGCAATTGATAAAATATCATTATTCCGATGTCATTAATTCATCATTATCAAAATCATCTTTTCCATTTCCATAAATCTTACAAGTGTACCATGCTTACTCATGAAGCCTTATGGTCAGACCGCTCTCTGCCTGCTTCCTTAAGCCTCACTTATATACTATGTCTTACTTTCTGAAGCCTTATGGTCAGACCCCTCTCTGCCTGCTTCTATATAACTTACGAATCATATGTTTATGTCAAAGCCTTATGGTCAGACCACTTTCTGCCTGCTTTCATAAACCTCAGGTGTTACATTGCTCATACCAAACTCTCATGGTATAACTCGAACATACTACTCCCGGTAGTAAACATCATTTCATAAGTAATGATTTCTCATATCCACTCCAACATTTCATAAAACCAACAATTCATACCCTCTTATCCACCTAACTCAATCATGTTCATTCTTTAATCATGAATTCATAATAACCCGTTTTGGTATCAATAAATTAAACATATTGCCATATATCATGCTTCATATTATAAACTCATTTTGCCCATAACGAGTATAACTCAACATATTTTCACCAAACAAAGATCATGGATCAACCAAAATATATCAACATATCGTAGGAACTACATATTAAAGTCTGGGCTCAATGTAATGATAAATAAAATATATATGAAATTTTTACCATGATAATATTATGCATCTACAATCAACTTGTTTTATTTTATTTTCATCCTAGTAGAGATTTTTCTTTACCCCAATTGGTCACCGGAGAGGACCCAGATGTCTGAACGCATCAAACTCACCTTCGACGCCAGCACATATGACTAGTCACAACTGACTGGACCAGACCAGGGCTGCTCTATGATCAGGGATGTGCCAACTCAGGTTTTTAAGGTTCCTCTATCATACCAACAAAGGGAGGCCCTCAATAATTAATCAATTTATTTATTTAATTTATCTACCTTGTTGTCTTATGCTCTAAATCTAAAATGCCTAATTTTAATATTTTTACTTCCTCTCACAACAACCTCAAACAGTATCTGTATATCTATTTAATACTCATATATAAGCTATTACAGAACCCTTACTCCAGACCTTCTAACAAGATCAATTTCTATCAACAAACTCATTCAATAAATTCATCACATCAAAACATGTACAATTTAACAGTTTCAGTTATAACACCCAATATAATAAAAGTCATAAAACAGTTTCGCAAGAGAACACCAGTTCAACATTCGTATATTTATAAATTCATACAAAAATAATTAGTTGCCCTTACCATCAAAATAATATTAATATAAAAATTCAGGGGAAACAAGAAGTTGAATCTGGCAGAGCCGGTTAGACAACTTCTCATCCTTCCACAAAGATGAAATAAAAAGAATAGATAAAACAATAAAATTTCTGGGGAAACAAAAAGTTGAATCTGGCAGAGCCGGTTAGACAACTTCACATCCTTCCAAAAATACAATATAAAGATATAAAAAAAACAACAAAAGCTTTGGGGAAACAAGAAGTTGAATCTGGCAGAGCCGGTTAGACAACTTCTCGTCCTTCCAAAAATACAATATAAAGATATAAGAAACAACCAAAGTTTTGGGGAAACAAGAAGTTGAATCTGGCAGAGCCGGTTAGACAACTTCTCGTCCTTCCAAAAATACCATATAAAGATATAAGAAACAACCAAAGCTTTGGGGAAACAAGAAGTTGAATCTGGCAGAGCCGGTTAGACAACTTCTCGTCCTTCCAGAAATACAAAAGAAACAAATAAATGTTCTCATTCAAAATTCAAGACCATACAGCAACAAAATACTACATATTAAAGATTTAGGATTAGAGAAAAGCAAAGTATAAGAGTGGCTTCCCTTACCTCTATTACAGACTTCCAGAATATCCCCTTTGCAATTAGAAATTCTTCCAACTCTCTTCTCTCAACATTTTTCTAAGTTCTTTGGTGTAAATTTTCAGCCTCCCCCTTGGCTATTTATAGTAAAAAAATTTACTATTCATTTTTACTATTCATTTGTACTATTCATTTTTTTATTCATTTTACTATTACAAAAATAATTTTTTATTTGCAAATTGGTGAATTCTGATCTCAAAGCTACGTGTAACACTTATCCTTTCCAAAAATAATTTTATTTTATTTTTTTATTTTTTATTTTTTATTTTTTTTTATTTTTTTATTTTTTTACTATTCACTTTTTACTATTCACAATTTACTATTCACAATTTCTTATTCACTATTTTTTTTTAAAATATTTTTTTTTTATCTAGTATCTAACTTACAAATATTTTCAAGGATCTTACAATCTCCCCAACAACAATTATTTTCGTCCTCGAAAATTATTTATTTAAACAAAGACTATTTAACAAAAGATTACTTACAAAAGAGATATGAATTTTCGAAAACCATTGCTCTGATACCCAATAGTGTAACACCCCGATTTAGGCGTTACAATTTATTTTTCCACAAAAATGCATATATTACTTTTCTTTAACAATTTTCAACACCAACAAAATATTAAGTGTTGTATTACAACACAAGTCTTCTAAAATAAAATTTCACACAGTTCATAAACTTCTTAAATTTAAAATTCCACACAGTTTGAAATTTCAAAATATATTTATTTAGAAATCCCCCATGTCTCTTTTTTGTTTTTCACAGATCTCTCATCTTCTAAGCAAGTCTAGAACCATATGTTAATTCATCTGAAATAGTTTATGCTCCCGTATAATATGACACATTATACAATCATTGCATTCACATACACAAACACAAACAATAGGGTGAGCTAACTGAAACAAGCATACAATCCATTCACAATCCGTTAATAATACATCCACAGTATTCAATACAGTTAAGCACACCCACTCAACATATTATCACAATATCATTGCTCAACAATTTTACTATTCCACTTATCAAAGTGTTACAACTTCACCTCATCCGACCTACTTACCAAAGTAGTACAAACCAAGTTATTCTCTCTACTTATCAAAGTAGCACCGCAAGACAATATTGTCTACTTATCAAAGCAGCACAGCAAGACATTATTGTCTACTTACCAGTACGGTATAATTAATTCGCCTACTTACCAAAGTAGCATAAAACAAGATCTTCTGCCTACTTACCAAAGTAGCGCAGCAAGACAATACTGTCTACTTACAAAGTAGCACATAGTTAATCTGCCTACTTATCAAAGTAGCCCGATTTATATCATTCTCTTTATCTCTTCATTCATCATCCCATCCTGCCTACTTATCAAAGTAGCGCAAATCACCCTGCTTACTTACCAAAGTAACGCAGACCCAACATCTACTCGCCTACTTACCAAGGTAGCGCAAACCAACATCATTTACATTATTTCAACAAATTATTCATAATCAACCACAACCCATCCAAAACTAATCATATTCAACAAACATAAGAGAACCGGTGAACTTTTCTCAATTCCCTTCTGTCTACTTACCAATGTAGCATAAATTAACAAAATTACATTTTCCTAACATATCATTCATAACCAATCACATGTCATCTCAACCACTAATACCAAACCAATCATGCTCAACAAGCACATAATAACCAATCAACATATCTCAGTTTCCATTCTGCCTACTTACCAAAGTAGCACAAATTAACCAAATTACCTTTTTCAACATATTATTTATCGACGATCTGAACCAATCAAACTAATCAACAACATGTTTAGATCATATGGTAAGCATTTCAGTCCAATCCAACAGTTAATGAGGCGGAAATCATCAATTTGTTTTTATAAATGATCCAAAAACATAAATTAAGCAATATTGAGATCCCTGAGAGTTACAAAATTAATATCTCTAAATCGGTACCTCCGATCTAAAATCCGAACGGTCGAAGTATGTTCCTATCTGTTAGAAACCTCATACTAACGTTTCAGGTTAATCTAACGGTTAACTAAGTAGATATGAAGGTTTTACCGAGGTAACTCAGAGACAGAAATTTAAGTGATTCTTGGTTAAACTCAAAATACGGAATGAATTCCTCTAAGCACAGACATCTAATTCCAAATCTGAACGGTCAAGATCACCTAATATGTCTTATGAACTCCATACTAAAGTTTGGGCTCAATCTAACGGTAAATGGAATATATATGAAATTGTTACCATTATAACTTAAGAACAGAATCACATTGTTCATCAAATATTTCAAACTTTCGAAATTTCTTTCTCTAAGCATAGACCTTCAATTTCAAATCCGATCGGTCACAGTGTATTAATATGTCTTAGGGATTCTATATCAAATTGTGAGGTTGATCTAACGGTCATATAGGTCAGAATTCTATATTTTACTGAGACAACTTAGTAACTACAGGGGTAACTAATTTACTCAAAATTATAGGATTTATTTCTCCAAGTACAGACTTCTATTTTCAAATCCGAACAGTCAAAGTTTAGTAATATGTCTTAGGATTCACATATTAAAATTTTAGCTAAATCCAACGGTGAAAACAATTAATAGAAATTTATCACCACAGTAACTCGAAAATAAGAAATTATAATCATGAAAACCAAATTTTACACAAATCAATAGATAACTACCATTACCAAATTTTTAACATATTCATATTCTTATTCATGATCATAACAAGAAAGGATTAGCTCCCCTTCATCAAAGTCAAGCAATTGGAACCATATTTCTAATCTACAAAATTCTAGAAATTAAGTTGAGTTAGCTCCCCTTACCTCATGAAGACTAAAACACCTTAAACTCTTCTTCAAAAAGAGCAACTCCTCTCCTCCTTGCTAGACCAAGTCAGCCTCCACACTTAGGACACTTAGGATTTCGTTCACCTCCCACCAAGGACCTCTCTACTCTCCTCCAAAACTCCAAATCTGATTTGGAATTAAAAGAAGATGCCTTAGACAACTAAGGACCCATGCACTTGGCACTTAACAATAATAAACAACCAATGGACCATCCTAAACCATTTTCCAGCCCTAAAACATGGAAGGAAAGTCTCCAAAGGGTCTCAAAATGTTCTCCCAGTGCAGAACACAACCTACTCACTCCAAAAAGTTGCAACTTGTAAAAATACACCTAAAATTAAGGTTGGACGCTAGCCCCTGGACAGTAAAACTGTCACGTTTTCCCCAGCTCAGTTAGACTCCTTCCCGAAGTCCAAAATATGCGTATGAGTAGTCAAATTGAAGCTCTTTGAGTCTAGTTTCCAATAAAACAAGAATCAACTCAATTGATATTTTACTAAGAATAATAATTTCACTCCCCAGAGTCCCAAAATATTTTCGAAAATCATTGCTCTGATACCAAAATGTAACACCCTAATATTTTAAAGGGTATTACTGATAGTAGAGACTAAATTAATTTGATATCTCATATAAACAATCAAACTTTATTTCAATTACTCCAAAGTACAGTACCAAACTTACAAACTTTAAACAATATAGTCTTCACCATTGAAATTTCAACTTATAAGTTTTACACAACATAATCTTCCCAATACAAATTTATTCTTTTTACAAAAATCCCTGAAAGTTTTTCCCCGCATCTCTCTCATCTCTAAGCTTTTTCAACCGCATCTGCAACATTATCTAATCACATATAACATGAGTTATATGATCATAGTACAAACAAATAAGGGTAAGCCAACCATATCATAAAATCATTAAACTTGTAATAAAAATATTATAATCATGTATTTCTGCAATTGATAAAATATCATTATTCCGATGTCATTAATTCATCATTATCAAAATCATCTTTTCCATTTCCATAAATCTTACAAGTGTACCATGCTTACTCATGAAGCCTTATGGTCAGACCGCTCTCTGCCTGCTTCCTTAAGCCTCACTTATATACTATGTCTTACTTTCTGAAGCCTTATGGTCAGACCCCTCTCTGCCTGCTTCTATATAACTTACGAATCATATGTTTATGTCAAAGCCTTATGGTCAGACCACTTTCTGCCTGCTTTCATAAACCTCAGGTGTTACATTGCTCATACCAAACTCTCATGGTATAACTCGAACATACTACTCCCGGTAGTAAACATCATTTCATAAGTAATGATTTCTCATATCCACTCCAACATTTCATAAAACCAACAATTCATACCCTCTTATCCACCTAACTCAATCATGTTCATTCTTTAATCATGAATTCATAATAACCCGTTTTGGTATCAATAAATTAAACATATTGCCATATATCATGCTTCATATTATAAACTCATTTTGCCCATAACGAGTATAACTCAACATATTTTCACCAAACAAAGATCATGGATCAACCAAAATATATCAACATATCGTAGGAACTACATATTAAAGTCTGGGCTCAATGTAATGATAAATAAAATATATATGAAATTTTTACCATGATAATATTATGCATCTACAATCAACTTGTTTTATTTTATTTTCATCCTAGTAGAGATTTTTCTTTACCCCAATTGGTCACCGGAGAGGACCCAGATGTCTGAACGCATCAAACTCACCTTCGACGCCAGCACATATGACTAGTCACAACTGACTGGACCAGACCAGGGCTGCTCTATGATCAGGGATGTGCCAACTCAGGTTTTTAAGGTTCCTCTATCATACCAACAAAGGGAGGCCCTCAATAATTAATCAATTTATTTATTTAATTTATCTACCTTGTTGTCTTATGCTCTAAATCTAAAATGCCTAATTTTAATATTTTTACTTCCTCTCACAACAACCTCAAACAGTATCTGTATATCTATTTAATACTCATATATAAGCTATTACAGAACCCTTACTCCAGACCTTCATACAAGATCAATTTCTATCAACAAACTCATTCAATAAATTCATCACATCAAAACATGTACAATTTAACAGTTTCAGTTATAACACCCAATATAATAAAAGTCATAAAACAGTTTCGCAAGAGAACACCAGTTCAACATTCGTATATTTATAAATTCATACAAAAATAATTAGTTGCCCTTACCATCAAAATAATATTAATATAAAAATTCAGGGGAAACAAGAAGTTGAATCTGGCAGAGCCGGTTAGACAACTTCTCATCCTTCCACAAAGATGAAATAAAAAGAATAGATAAAACAATAAAATTTCTGGGGAAACAAAAAGTTGAATCTGGCAGAGCCGGTTAGACAACTTCACATCCTTCCAAAAATACAATATAAAGATATAAAAAAAACAACAAAAGCTTTGGGGAAACAAGAAGTTGAATCTGGCAGAGCCGGTTAGACAACTTCTCGTCCTTCCAAAAATACAATATAAAGATATAAGAAACAACCAAAGTTTTGGGGAAACAAGAAGTTGAATCTGGCAGAGCCGGTTAGACAACTTCTCGTCCTTCCAAAAATACCATATAAAGATATAAGAAACAACCAAAGCTTTGGGGAAACAAGAAGTTGAATCTGGCAGAGCCGGTTAGACAACTTCTTGTCCTTCCAGAAATACAAAAGAAACAAATAAATGTTCTCATTCAAAATTCAAGACCATACAGCAACAAAATACTACATATTAAAGATTTAGGATTAGAGAAAAGCAAAGTATAAGAGTGGCTTCCCTTACCTTTATTACAGACTTAATCTCCTCGCTCTCTGAAAACTTCCAGAATATCCCCTTTGCAATTAGAAATTCTTCCAACTCTCTTCTCTCAACATTTTTCTAAGTTCTTTGGTGTAAATTTTCAGCCTCCCCCCTTGGCTATTTATAGTAAAAAATTTTACTATTCATTTTTACTATTCATTTGTACTATTCATTTTTTTATTCATTTTACTATTACAAAAATAATTTTTTATTTGCAAATTGGTGAATTCTGATCTCAAAGCTACGTGTAACACTTATCCTTTCCAAAAATAATTTTAGTTTTTTTTTATTTTTTTTTATTTTTTTTTATTTTTTTTTACTATTCACTTTTTACTATTCACAATTTACTATTCACAATTTACTATTCACTATTTTTTTTTTAAATTTTTTTTTTATCTAGTATCTAACTTACAAATATTTTCAAGGATCTTACAGTTGGCGTAGTCATGGAGTCACCATCCCTTCTTCATGCTCAGTTCGGTCATCCTAGTCTTGCCAAACTATAACAACTTGTCCCGAGGTTGTCCACATTATCAAGTTTGTCGTGTGAGTCTTGTCAGTTAGGGAAGCATACTCGTAGTTCCTTTCCTCGTAGTGTCTCACAACGGGCGTCGTCTCCCTTTTCATTGGTTCATTATGACATTTGGGGACCTAGTCGTGTTAAGTCCATTTTAGGTTTTCAGTATTTTGTTACTTTTATTGATGACTATTCCAGATGTACTTGGTTGTTTTTAATGAAGATTCGTTCTGAGTTGTTTTCTATTTTCCAATCTTTTTTCAATGAAATAAAAACACAGTTTGGGGTTTCTATTCGACATTTACGTAGTGATAATGGCCATGAATACCTTTCTCAACAGTTTAAACAGTTTATGGCTTCTCATGGCATTCTTCACCAAACCTCATGTGCTTATACCCCTTAACAAAATGGGGTGGCTGAGCGCAAGAATAGACACCTTATTGAAACAACTCGTACACTTCTGATACATGGTCAAGTACCCTCACATTTTTTAGGTGATGCAGTTCTCACAGCATGTTATCTTATCAACCGCATGCCATCTTCCGTCCTAGATAACAAAATCCCTCATTCTATCTTATTTCCTCAAGACCCTCTGCATCCATTACCTCTTCGAGTTTTTGGGTCTACATGTTTTGTTCATGATTTTAGTCCTGGTCTTGATAAGTTATCTCCTAGGTCTCACAAATGTGTCTTCTTAGGATTTCCACGGTCACAAAAGGGATATAAGTGTTTTTCCCTTTCTCTCAATCGTCATTTTATCTCTGCTGATGTCACTTTTGATGAGTCTTCTTTTTACTTTTCACATCTATCTTCTAGTTCTGTACCTCTCCCTGTTACTGTTGATATTCCTCTTATCTGTGATCCTCCTGGTGATACTCCACCCCTTTTGTCTTCTCCTTCTTTAGACTCTCATTCACCACAGGCTCATCCTTCACCTCCACCACTTCAGGTTTATAGTCGCCATAATTGTCTCCCTCATGACTCACTTCCGGTGCCGCCTCATGTGTCTCCTCCGGCTCCAGTAACTGAGTCTGACTTGCCTATTGCCCTCCGTAAAGGTATACGATCTACCCGTAACCCTTCCCCTCATTATACTGTTTTTAATTACCACAGATTATCTCCATCTTTTTATACTTGTCTCTCATCCATTTCTTCTGTGTCAATTCCCAAATCTGTGGGTGATGTCTTAACTCATCCTGGTTGGCGTCAAGCTATGATGGATGAATTAAGTGCCTTACAGGAAAGTGGAACTTGGGAGCTTGTCCAATTACCATCTGGAAAGTCTGTTGTTGGTTGCAGGTGGGTGTATGCTATCAAGGTTGGTCCTGATGGTACAATTGATCGTCTGAAAGCTCGACTGGTTGCCAAAGGCTACACATAGATTTTTGGTTTAGATTATGGTGATACTTTTTCTCCAGTGGCAAAGATGACCTCTGTTCGCCTATTCATTGCCATGGCCGCTCTTCGACAATGGCTTCTTTACCAACTTGATGTCAAAAATGCTTTCCTCAATGGTGATTTGCATGAAGAAATTTATATGGAGCAACCGCCTGGCTTTGTTGCTCAAGGGGAGTCATCTGGATTGGTATGTCGTCTTCGCAAATCCTTATATGGCCTAAAACAGTCTCCTCAGGCCTGGTTTGGTAAATTCAGTTGTGTTGTTCAACAATTTGGTATGTCTCGCAGTGAAGCGGATCATTCAGTGTTCTATCGTCACTCGAGTGCTGGATGTATCTACTTAATAGTGTACGTCGATGATATTGTTCTCACAGGAAGCGACTATCTTGGCATCTCTCAGATGAAACAACACCTTTGTCATCATTTTCAAACCAAAGATCTTGGCAAACTTCGGTACTTTTTGGGTATTGAAGTAGCACAATCCAGTGATGGTATTGTCATATCTCAGAGGAAGTATGCGTTAGACATCTTGGAGGAAACAGGGTTAATGAACTGTAAATCTGTTGAGACACCTATGGACCCTAACATCAAACTCCTACCAAATCAGGGGGAGCCTTTCTCAGATCCTGAACGGTACAGAAGACTAGTTGGTAAATTAAACTATCTTACTGTTACGCGTCCTGACATTTCCTTCGCAGTTAGTGTGGTGAGTCAATTTCTAAACTCCCCATGTGAAGACCATTGGGATGCAGTTGTTCGCATACTGAAGTATATTAAAAGATCACCTGGAAAAGGTTTGCTATATGGCCCTAACAACGATACAAAAATCGTTTGTTATTCAGATGCTGATTGGGCTGGTTCCCCTTCTGATAGGAGGTCTACTTCTGGATATTGTGTCTCTATTGGTAGCAACCTGATATCTTGGAAAAGTAAGAAGCAACGTGTTGTGGCAAGGTCCAGTGCAGAAGCAGAATATAGAGCTATGGCATCAGCTACTTGCGAGCTTGTGTGGCTTAAGCAATTGTTGAGTGAATTGAAATTTGGAGATGTCACTCACATGATACTTATATGTGATAATCAAGCCGCTCTCCATATTAGCTCTAACACTGTCTTCCATGAGAGAACCAAACACATTGAAGTTGATTGCCATTTCATTCGAGAAAAAATCATATCCGGAGATATCAAGACTGAGTTTGTTAATTCAAGCAACCAGTTGGCAGACATATTCACTAAGTCCTTACGAGGACCTAGAATTGATTATCTTTGTAACAAGCTTGGAACATATGATTTATATGCTCCAGCTTGAGGGAGAGTGTTAGATGTTAAGATGTGTGTTTCTGTTATTTGGGCTTAGTCTATTCTGTATTAAGGGCATTGGCCCATATCTTACAATATAAATAAACTACCCTATGTGTATGCTAAACACAAGGGATATTTTCTCCCAATCTTCTCTATTTCTCATACAATGTATCAACACAATCATTTTCTCCATGCTTTAAATAGATTTATGCTTTGATTAAGACATGTAGCATGTTAGCAATAGAACATGTAACACATAAACATCACATGTGTTATTAATTATGTTGTCATCATAAAAAACCAGAAGCTCTGAGATTGTAGGTTCAGCTAAACCAGTGCTCTTCATATCAACAATCTCAACAAACACTTAAAAACCTTAAGTATCACCTACAATCAAGTTTATATGTAAAGTATGTTTATTAGGTATTGGGTCATAATTAAGTCTATACTAATGATAAGATCATCTCGAAACTTATAAATATGAGTTTAAGGTAAGGAGATAGGTGATTACATTTATTGATAATTTAAAATTTTATTATGCTACCTAAACGGTCATAATATTCACTTGATTGTTGAAGTACCTTTGGCAAGTACACCCCCGCACGACTTGGAGACACAGACTATTAAGGACTTAGAAGAACTTTGTAGTCGAAACAGAAGAACATGTTTGGAAGCTTGGTGAAAAGTTTGAATGACTGTTTTGATTGTGATCTCTAACCCCACACCCGAAACAATAAAATGATATGTAGGGCATAAATAAATCTAAAGAATCATTTATACAAAATCAAATGCAGGTAGTACATGATGAAAATTCTATTTGAAAATTATAAAACTCCCAAATATAAAAACTTATAGACGAAGATGCAATTGCTCAAACACTAAAAGTTAGCCCCCGTGGTAACCTTCCATCAATTTTTTTTTTATATTTTGTAATATGATAACCTAAGATTGGTTCATAATTTATTAGTCTATAAACTTTTCCATTGGATTAATTCACTATAACTTAATAGAGAAGGAATTGACAATTCCTAAACTACCTATAAGAACCTCCTACACTCTTCACCACCAAATCTCATTCTTTATGAGTTTGAGAGTCTATTAGAGTCTAAGGATAACTTCACATAGCATCCTTAGAAATTGCATCACATTAACCTTATCAAATACTCTTCCTCCTTATAGAGAATATAACCTTACACACCAATCAATTTATACAAATAATTCATACATTTATCACATTTATCACATTTACATCATTTTCGAAAGTTTACCCTTCATTTTCATTCTCTATAACATAGTCATTCAATAATTATATCACATTTATCATATAGCTCAACTAATCACCCATAACATATAGTTACATTATTCTTTGATCCTCAACCATATGATTCTCAATACAAATAATGTACTTTACTAGTTCAAATCACACCTTTAATTACAAGGTACATGAATAATTATACAATTTATAGGTCATTAACTTTTCATAAATAATCATGTTAACTTCATATACACATCCATAAAGTACTCAATGAGACAATTACACATACATTTTAGAAAGTAACCTCAATTCATTATAATATTAAATACTACTAACTCATACAAGCATCAACCCGCAACTTAGATCCCTTAGCAATTTAGAAAATGAAAAGAACCAAAACATCCCAATAAGTCATGCATAAAAATGAAAGCATTCACAAAGACATTACTCAAGATTCATGCTCAAAGCCAAAGCATCAGAGGCTCTGGTCGCACCAACTCTTAGTGATATGTAACACTGCCTAACGCCCAACTCCCAATCTTCCATGGGCTCTTTATTGAGCCCGCGCTCAGCGGTAGGTGGTACTGATCAACAATGGATGGTATCGCTCAGCGGTGTTCGGGATAACAGCCTCTATTTGAGGTTTTGTGCAACTTGAACTTGACAGTGTAGACTAATAACCCAATGATGATGTTCCACCACTAAATAAATTTCACGATTCAGGTATAAATTTGATATGTAGTATCTCAATCTTGTTTATTTACAATCTTAAACACAAAACACAATTTATATAATTTAATAATGTAGTTCTAGACCATAAATTTAAGTAATCCTCTAAAATAAATTAGCTTCCCTTAACTTTATACTGACCATTCCTCATTCTTCAACAGACACCAAGTCTCAACCTCTTACACAATTATAGAATATGAAACAAAAACTCAATTTAGTGATCCAAAACTCTCTTGGGACCAAAATCAAAAGAGAAGCCCTAAGGAAGCTTTGACAACACATATAAGGAGAAAAGAGACAATTGCATATAATTCAAAACTGGTTTAAGGATGAAAACAAAAATTTCCCTTTCCCTATTGCAACTCTTAATGATGTTAGGGTGATGTGTTGTCCAATGTTTCCTCAATGACATCTCTTAATATAGAAGAAGAGAAAAAAAAAATAAGGGCTAAAAAAATAATTGCAAAGAATAACTTGAAAAAAGAAACTTCAAAGTGAAAGTGAGAGTGAGATTCTATTTTAAATTAGAAAAGGGTTTTGCATTTATGAGGTTTCACTCGTTACACAATTTTTCATAAAAATAACTTATTTATTTTTCAAATAAAATAATTTGTATTATAATTTTTCATAAAAAACAATGGTATATGTATCTTTTTTATTTATTGTATAATTTATAAGACATATGTAATGTAAATAATAAAAAATGAAAAATATGCCACTAAAACAATATAAAATATTAAATTTTCAAAACTAATAATAAATATTATTGAGTAACAGCTACTTGAATCCATCGTTCCCATTGAATCCATGGTCACTACTATTATTCTTTATCATTACTGTAAAACAATTTCCAAAAGTTTAAATTAGTCTTTTGTAAAGCTTGAAATTGGAAGAAAATAAAATAAAAACTAAATAACATCCAGCAAAAATTGGTTAAAAACTTGAAATTTATGACTAAAACCCATTTAAGTGGTTTTTTGTTTGGGTTTGAGGTACACGAATAAAAAATTGTGATGACAAAAAATATCAATGGTCGATTAATTTTTTTAATAAAGATCAAGAATCTATACAAAAGTAATATCTTAGACATCAATAACAGATAGATAAGAGAGTGGGTGAGAAAGAAAAGAATATTGCATTATTAACAAATTTCAACCAACATTCAATGATCACAGATATTAATCATATTGTTTAACTAACCAATTGCAATTAAAAATTATTTTTAGTTGCTGGCATAGTTTTCAACACCAAAACGACAAAAAGAAAAAGAAAAAAGGGAATGTTAATCTCAGTTTCTTTTGGTTTGTAAATTGAATTTGGTAAACCATGTCGTGTGACTCTAAATTATGGGTGGCTTATGCACAAATGTCAAATAGACGTGCAGACGAAAACATAAGTACTATGAATTGAGTATTTAATATTTAAGAAAATAAATTACTTTTGTAATCATATTATTGATTTGAAATATAGAATAATTAGCCTACATATTTTATGGGAAAAGTGAGAAGTAGAGATTGAGAAGAAAAAAGTTTAAAAAATGAACAATGATGAAAAAATAAAAGTGATTATGCAAGGAGATCGTCCTATTTTGTTTCGTCTTGTATTTTGTCGTCTTAAATTGGGCTGGAGAGAAGTTTTCCTATATAAGACTTCTGACTTAATAGGTTTAACTCATTTCACATAAATATGAAATTGCAGGTCAATAAATAATCCACATAAATTACAAAACATATAAATCTTTTTTGTAATTTTTTATTTATAAATTTGAGTATCTAATAGGATTTTATTTCTAAGTATAAGAATTAAAAAAAAATAAAAGACTCCAAAGATTTACTATTTATTACAAGTAAATAAAAAAATAATATAAAAAGATATTAAAACATAAGATTTAGATTTATAATTGTAAATAAACATAAGACTTAATTATGTATTTTTTTTCTAAACTATGATACAATTTTGGTTTTAGTTACTCTTTCAAATCTTGTTAAGTCCATATACTTAAGAAACGCATGGGTTCAATCTTCAATGTCCAAGTTAACATTTTTTTGACATGACAAATGGTGTACTAGGTTACCTATTTGTTACTGAACACATGTCTTGTTTTTAATTACATATTTTGTACATGTGGTTGAGACACAAATTTAAGACACACTTCAAAATCTCTCTCTACCTCTCATCACTACTATTATCTATTTATATTCTTCATATCCTTAAATCTCAATCACTCAACAAAGCACACATATTTTCTTTCTCCGTCTATTTTATCTTCACTATTTATCATAAAAACACATTCCATCATTCATCTCTTCTCCATTTATTTTCTTTTTCACAATCACTCTAAATCACCAAAATAAAGACCAAACTCCCTCCATTAGAACTCATACACTAACCACTTATTCTAGACATTACACTCATTACTTATTCTAGACATTACACTCATTACTTATTCTAGAGATTACACTCATTACTTAGAGGCTCCCATTTTTTCCTTCAACTGAAACCAATACTTCATCTCTTGTTTTTCTCGTGTTAGAAAAAGAAAAAGATGAACATCTTGTTTTAAAACAAGAGTTTTGATGATGATGACTCATGGAGAAGTGTTGAAGATTTAAAGAATGTTTGGATTCAAGAAATATATCGAAGACTTAAGAATTTAGTTGTTGAAGTCTTGTAATTTAGTACATCAAGAGTCAATAGGCACAACCCAAGCAGTAGAGCACTCAAGGAAAGTTTTAATTTTCATAAAAACCTTTTTGATAATCAATTATCACTATTGAAAATCGATTATCCCAGTTAATTTCAGATTTTTCTAAAAGCCTTTAGAATAATCGATTATCAGTGTTGGTAATTGATTATCATAGTGAGAAAATAATTTTTGAAATAGTTTATGGAATAATCGATTATCACTTATGATAATCAATTATCAATGGTAGTTGTTGATAAACTCTTCAGTTTTCTAATCTAATTTTCAAAATAAGGGATATATATATATATATATATATATATATATATATATATATATATATATATATCACCTAAACCTAATTTCTAAAGAACTTTTCACTAAGAGGTTTAAGATTTATGTGCTAGAGAAACTCTGAATTTTTGTGAAAAATGGTGCTTTGAAAAACCTGGTGTGGATAAAATGAGAGCTTTCACTGAATGTGTCTAAGTGATTAAGTCTTGTTGTTGTTGCTAGGAAAGTTGTTCATCATTTATGTGTAAAAGGAGGTGTTGTTCATCCTTTGTGTGTCAAAAGAGGTGTTGTTAATCTCTTTGCTTTCTAACCTTAACTCAATTCTCTATTATTGTAAGTTTTGGTTATTTTTTAGTAAATTAGTTAATCCCTCTTTAGAGATATTAACAACTGGATGTAAGATCTTTTGATCTGAACCAGTATAAAGTTGTCGGTGGAAGCTTTTCTTTCCCTACTCTTTTTAACTTTATTGTTCTTGTTTAAAATAAACTAATTTTCTTATAAAATTATTTATAAAAATAGAAAATTTTTAAAAGATAAGTTTTTACTAGGTAAACCAATTCACCCCCTATTGGTTTTTGTCTACACACGAACATTTTGTTGCGTGATTCTAACACATCTTGCCAAAAGACTAGTCCAATTAGAATCAGATTCAACATAACCCCTGTCATTGTTTGAAATCCAAAATGACCATATGAATCTACTTGCCCCTTCCCCTTTAGAAGGAATCACAAATTTGTGTTACAGTTTAGAAAATGATACCTTTGAAGTATCATACATGCATTCCTTTCTCCCTTTAGCATCGAAACAAAAACCATTAAATAGAAAAAAATATAAATGATGTGCAATTTGAGGTAGGAGCAATAAATGGGTTTCCCTCCACCATTGTTCACACAAAAAAAGGAGAAAAGAAGGGGCATACAATGGTGCTACAATAGTGAAATAGTGTTGCAACATGTCTTTAATTCGTGTCCCTGCCACATGTACAAAACGAGTGATTAAAAACAAGACATGTGTCCAATAACAGAGGGGTGACATAACATGCCATTTGCCATGTTTAAAAAAAAGTTAACGTCCTTAGGCATTAAGGATTTAGTTGATGCATGTGTTAAGTATAATGACCTAATAGATCAAATTTAGAAAGAGTAAATAAAACAAATTATATTATAGTTTAGAAAATTAAACATAATTAATCCTAAATATAGTATTGACAAAATAATAAATAAAAAATATTTAATCATATTTAATGTAGAAATCATGTTATATATTTCGATCTCAAGTCCGTTGAGTGACATAGTTAAGATCAATAACTGCATCTAATGTATTTTCTGCTTTAGAGTTATGGAATTTTGTCATAGTTTTGTCTTTAAAAGACGTCTCAAAGGTTGGAAGTAGGAAGGAATATTTAAATTGCGCTTGACCTTAATTCCTAAGTGATGTAAACTTATGGATTGATTTGTTTTTGCATAAATAGTGGGTCCCACTAATTAGTTTCTACTTAAAGTTATAATGCTAAGCTAAATAAAAAGCAAAAACAACATACTCTAGTACACTAAAACTTACATCTTTCAAAACCTCTCCCATTTCAACCACTGACCATGACTCAACAATGTTATCATATAAAAGTCACGTCACACCATGTCCAACTCACTTCTTGTAGAGTTGTAACCAGACTCAACAAACTCGATATCAAGAACGACGATGACATTCTCCTTCTCTCAAATTGTCCCAAGTTCGTCTTCGCATTCCTCAACTTCTCCATTCGTTGCGCCACCATCATCACAATTAATCACTAAGGCAGAGGCGGTCAAGTAAGTCATGACGTCCAACATCAAACTCATTATACAGAGAACAAACGAGGAGGACTTTCCTAACGCTTAAAGGATATGGGTGCATTGTTGTATTCTTTAGGAATGACGAGACTTCAAAAAAAGCAATGTCAAGGCATGAGAGGATGGCTACGAGCGTGGAACAACAAGTCGACCAAGAAAACCCTAATTAATATATACGCAACAAGGTGATGTTTTGATGTGGCGTGAATGTCGTTGGTGGCCTCGATGAGCTTCAAGACAATGAAAGTGAGAAAATACGACAAAGATGTCATTGCAATAAAGAAAATCCAATCTCCTTGATTAGTGACCAAGCAACGTGAGCTAAGTAGAATTTTGGAAAGTGAAGACTCTATATTGAAAAAGAAACTTTCTTATTCGAAGGGCAACTCAATAGTCATGAAATATTTGTTCCACCATGGAAAGCAAACCCAATCCAATAACTCTTAGTATACTTGAGATAAAAGGGAGCATAGGCATTAAAGAATGTCATGTCGATGGATATCAAAATGAAACCTACGCCAATTATGGGAATACTAACAAAACAGTTGAAGACACATGTTTTGGTGATTCCAACCATCGTATTATGGATTCCAACCAACATAGCAGAGTAAAGAAACTTAGTGCCAAAATTATGAAATCAATGATTGAACAACAATAGATAAGAAACTTCATCAAGCCCAAATTTCAGCTCTTGCTTATGACAATAATCTTGAATGAAAAGTTATCTTAGAACTATTTCAAAAGTGTTAAGAGTAACACATAAGACTGAATGAAAATTCATTTGAGAGTCCATGTCATGACTAAGGTTGTTTCATCAAATAAAAAACATGGATTTCTATGAGGAAATTTGTAAAAAGAAGGTTTAAGGAAAATTTTGTTTAGGAAAGATAAGATTATTAAGTTTGTTTATTATGATTTCTCTCTCTTTCCTAGGAGTCTACTTAATAAACCTTCAATAATATTTATCTCTAGAAAGCTTTTATGCACCACATAGCTAACCATTTGGGTGGTACCATTATCAACTTATATCGGGACAAATTGGTTCAACCTTCGACCTACGTCAAAATGGTTTGACCTTCAACCTATACAAAATCAATATGATCTTCGACCTACATTGGATCGTCTTGACTCGCCTTGACTTATGAGTCAAGATGACTCGTCTCAACCTTCGTCCTAAGATGACTCGTCTTGACCTTCATCCTGAGTTATCTAGTCTCAACCTTCGACCCGAGCCAATTTAGCTTGGCCTTTGGTCTCTGTTGAATCAACGTAACCTTTAGCCACGACTGACTCAACTCGTTCTTTGTCTTGAGTCGAATTGCCTTGATCTTTGGTCCAAGTTGAATCTACTTGACCTTTGACTATGTTGAATCAGTTCAACCTTCGACTTGAACCAACTTGTGTTGTTCTTTGTCCTGATTGACCTGTTTTCTTGACCTTTAGCTCAAGTCGACTTGTTTTGACCTTTAACTCGAGTCAATTCCTCTTAAATTTTGCTTTGGGCTGAATCGATTCAACTTTCAACCTCAGCCGACTTGAGAGTTTGAGTTGACTCAAGTAAATCTTCAGTTCGAGCCAATTCAACTTAGCCTTTAGCCCGAGCCGACTCAACTTAACCTTTAAGTAAAGGTGAAAGAGTAAAATTTCAATTTTCTTATATCTTTTAAGATATTTGAAATTCTTTTATTTTATTTATTATACCTTACAAGTTTTCTTAAATTTGTTTAAAATACTTTATTCAAACAAGTGATATTTTACTATACAAAATTAAAAATTCTTCAAATAAATAGATCAACTTTCTAAATTACCTTGTTTAAACACAATGCTATACTTTTAAATTAAAAAAATAAATTCAGTGACATATTTAACAAACGAGTATATTAATACCTTGTTAATTACATACGATGAAAATATAATTCCTCGTTCCCAAATACTCGAAGATAAAAATCGTAACTAACAATTAAATTTATAAGTTTACCCCCTTTTTGAAAATTCAAAAGTTATATTTAGGTTTAAATCCTCAGATAATCCTCGTATTTGTATGAAAATCTTAAGTGAGTCCTCATATTTTCAATTGTCTCAATTGGATTCATATATTTGCAAAATGTCTCAATTGGGTCCAAATATTTGAAAAATTAAGCCATTTAAACTTTATCCGTTAAATTTTCACAGACGACGTTAAAATGTGATAACGTACGCTGATGTAAAAATGTTTTATTACGTGAATTTTTTTTTAAAATTAAGAGTTTTTGACATGGTAAAATTTATTCCTCCAACTAATCATTGTCGCGACTGCAAGACTGGCCTGCTCCCGAACCCGGTCTGCACACTTTTCATCCTGGAGAACTATTTCCAACGAGGAGAATAGCTTGAGTTTGAGAACCAAGTCTTGCAACTCGCGATTAAATCCTTGCGAGATTCGGTCCCGGGCTGCCAACGCCGTCCATCACAACCCCATGCTCCTCTTGCGTAACCACCAACAATCATGAAGAACTAGAACTGCAAGAATTAGAAAATCCTAACGGAAGATTTCTAAAGTAGAAATCTCAAAACGCTGCAATCGCGAAAAGAAGAAACCCAAAACTCAAAACGCTGCAATCGCGGAGTGAATACATAAACCCCAATTGCAAGATAAAGAATTAAGCACAAAAATAAACTCCAAATTTTCAAATTTCAGAACCCTAAAATGCCAAAACGAAAGATTCACTCTGCTACTGCATCGGTTTCACTTACAACGCTTCGTCACCACCTTCACCAGTCATCATAGTTCACACCCAACCCGCGTCCACCTTCGCGGTTGCTTTGAGGGTCGTCACAAGAGCCTCCACGAGACCGCGAAAAGCCGTCATCGCAGCACACACTGCCATGAAGAGAACGACACGCCTTCATCGCGCCTTTACCGCACCATCATTGCGTTCTCGCCGACATTGCAGTGCCATCGATGATCGCTCCAGGTTGGTTGCTCGGAGAAAGGGGAAGAAAGAAGCTGGGGTTTTGAACCCCGTGGAAACGGCACCGCTGTAGGACGCCCTTGCCGCGACCTCGTCGTGCCTCGCCGCCAACGTTGAGTCTATCGCAGTAAAGAAAAAGAGCAGAAGCTTCAAGCTTCTGGATTTCGCAAGATGAAGAGGAAAAATAATGGAGGATACTAAAGCTCGCGAGAAAGGAAACCCAAGGCTGGGAGAAAACTTTTGCTTAAATATTAAAATGTAGGGCTTGATCAAGGTTTTTCATCCTAATGTATCCAATCAGGATTTTGAATAAAAAAAATATTATTTATTAAAAGGAAATTAAGAGGGCATTATAATTCTACTTTTTTTTAATTTATTAAATTCCATGTCATCACTGTAGCATATTTTTTTTAATAAAATATCCACCTCAACACATTTAACGTTGTTTGTGAAAACTTAACGAACGTGACTTAATTTTTCAAATATTTGGACCCAATTGAGACATTTTGCAAATATATGAATCCAATTGAGACAATTGAAAATATGAAGACGCACTTGAGATTCTCATACAAATACGAGGATCATCCGAAGATTTAAACCTTATATTTATTATGTTTAAATTAATAATTTTACCATTGGAAAAAAAATTCTCAAAATTTAAAATTTTGTTTTATAATAATATATTTTAGTATTTCAAAATAGTTAAATGTTAATTTTAGATTGTGATTTGTAAACTTTGAAATAGACGCTGAAAGTATTTTCTGTAAATTTGTAAGGATTTTAAAAGGCTATTTAGGTGACTTCACTTCACAGCAATGGGTTGAAAAATGTTTGATCTGACCCGGCCCATTATCGCTCTTTTGCATAGTTTAAATTACAACTACACAATGCAGAACCCTTCTAAAAACCTGCGGCAAAAACAAACCAAACAACCATGTCGCCCAGCTTCGTCTTCGAACCTCCCAGCGACGAAGAAATCGAACACTCCGAACGAGAAGAGGAAGAAGAAGACGAAGAAGAACCAGAGGAAGCTGAGTCAGGATCAGATTCTGACTCAGAAGAAGAGGGACGGCACAAAGAAGCGCGGGTTTCGAAGAAGAAAACGCAGTCTCCATGGGACTTCGCCAAATACACGGAATCAGTGGCCGAGGAACACGCTCGCAGGAGCACAACCTCCGTGGACGAGAAAATCTCCAAAGCTCTCCGACAACGTTCCACGCCGCTCGTTGCGGAGCTTGACCACAGCTCCGAGTCTGAACTTGATGAACAAGTAATTATTGGGTTTTCTTTGTGTGCGTGTGTGTGCATTGGTGTACCCTTCTGGGTTTTTACTCTTACACGATGAGAAAAAGTGTTTTTTTGTTGTTGGGGAGGATTGACCAGAAGTGCTTCACTGTTTCAGAAGTTGGTTTTGTTTGGGATTGAAAACGAATTATTGGGTTTTCGTTTTTTATGTGTGTGTGCATTCGTATACTCTTCTGGTTTTTACACGATAAGAAAAAATGTTTTTATTTTTGTTGGGGAGGATTGTGAAGAAGTGCTTAACTGTTTCAGAAGTTGGTTTTATTTGGGATTGGGAACTAATTATTGGGTTTTCGTTTCCGTGGCCGTATACCTTCTGCATAAACTATTGAAATTTTTGGTTATTGGGGAGGATTACATAAGTGTTTCTCTGTTTTCAGAAGATGGTTTTATTTAGGATTTGGATGTTTTCTATATGCTTCAAACGCTGTTTTTATTTTTGTTGTTTTTTTTTGGGCAAATTGAGGAAGGGGTCTGTCGGGTTTGTTCCAGTCCCAGGGGTTGAAAAATACTGCTTGTTTGTTTAAAAAACTTGATTATTTAGTTATTGAGTTTCTTTAGGAAGATCGTGTAATGAGTGCTCATTTGTTTCAATAGTAGTGCTAGCAAAATGCATTGCAACACACTCCTGATGTGCTCTGTTATTGGTTAAAATTTATTGGAAGCTATAAGATCATGAGTGGAGGCTTATTGAAGTAGTGAAACTTGTGAAAGTTTTTGTTTTCTAATATATTTCAGCTAATAATACTGTGCTTTGAAACGGGTATTAGAGACAGTGTTGCTAGCATTTCTCTTGTTTCAGAATTTGCTCTCTGACCAACGATAGGCAATAGTGCTCATTTGTATCAAGAATTGATTTTTTTTTTTTTGAATTTGTTGCTTTTGGTTAGGAAGATTATAAACCGGATGAAGAAGACGAAGAGGAGGGTTATGGTGGTGATAGCAAGTCCTTTTTTGCTCCTTCTGATGGAACCTCTTTCCATGCCGATTCCTTCCTGCAGCTTAATTTGTCTCGTCCTTTGCTCCGGGCTTGTGAGGCCCTGGGGTATGCTAAACCAACGCCAATTCAGGTTTTTATTTTTGGCTTTGTTGATTTTTATGTTAATTCTTAGCATTTATGGTTGCTTAATTAAATGCTATTTAGGATAGATTACCTTCAATATCTTGCCTTGCTTTATCTTTTGAGTCTAAGCACTGGAATTAGTTGTGTGACTTCATGACGTGTTCTATCTTCATGCTATTTAGGACACCTGTGCAGACAATTTTACTTTGTTTTTGGGCGTTTTGAATTTTGATGACAGGCAGCATGTATTCCATTGGCATTGTCTGGTCGTGATATATGTGGGAGTGCCATTACTGGGTCAGGGAAGGTATTCTATCTGTTAATTTTCTTCGGGTGTTTGTAAATTTGTGATATCTTGCTTCAGTGTTCCATATATTGTTCATATCATGCTCATGTGTTTCCATGCAGACAGCTGCATTTGCACTACCTACGCTAGAGAGGTTGTTGTTCCGTCCAAAACGCATGCGTGCAATAAGGGTCCTCATTCTTACTCCAACCAGAGAATTGGCCGTCCAGTAAGTGTTACAATTGTACTGATTTTTACTTTAGGATTTTGTTTATTTTGTAAAAGTATTCCAAATATAGTCTAGGAGAGAAAATGGCCTATGGATACTAAAATGTAGTATGAATGTGATTGTCTTTTCTTTGACCATGTATGATGTGGGCTGACTAGTATATAGGCTTTGCATACTCGTTCTTCATTGTCACTTGCACAAAAGCTGGAATTAAAGTGGTTCATTGGGTATATAGATGGTTCAGTTCATGGTTGCATTGGATGGATATAATTTTTGAAACATTTATTGCTTTTTTAATGCATTTAAATTAATGCATCAAATTCAGATCTGGCACCTTTTAAATCAATGATTTGTATATGAATATATAAAATATAATATACATACATATATATATATACATACATATATATATATATACATACATACATATATATATATATATATATATTGTATTCATATATTTAATTCTGAAAATTAAGCACATCAAGCAGAAAAGGCTGTAGATTAAATTTCGAGAGTACTCTTTTTATGGTGATTCATGCTATTTGCTTTCCAAATATACTTATTTCTAATTTTTCTTTGACAGGGTTCACAGTATGATAGAAAAGCTTGCTCAGTTTACTGATATAAGGTGTTGCCTGGTTGTTGGGGGTCTGTCAACAAAGGTTTGATCACTATTTCAACTTCCTGACAGCTTAATTTGCAAGATTTTCTGGTGGTTCAGAATAGATTTATGTGCCTTTTGTGATGCTTTCAGTTTGCAGTCAGCTGTTATCGTATTGTCCACGAGAATTGTTTTCTTTTGCCTTCTGTCTCTTATAAAACCTGATAAATTTTGGGTTTTATACAGTACATTTTCTGTCTGTTTGACAGTTGATACATAAAAATCAATTGAGTTTGAAGACATTCATTTTCTTTCATACTATCAATGAATTTAAATTTGACATGTTTGAACACTGTATATGATATGATATCTATTTGTAGATGATATGAATTGATTTTTAAGAAAGAATTTTGTAAAAGTAACCTTTTCTGATGACTAATTAGATTAGTGAGCCTTTGAAGAAATATTCCAAACTAAAAAACTAAGAGAATATGACGGATTGTATTCAATAAACTAAAACCATTGGTTTCTTCATAATCAGTGGTCTGTCTCATTTTGTTTTTCCAAATTTTAAATAATTGTGGCTTTTATAGCTATAAAATTTTTCTACTTTTGTCTAGTTGATTGGGGACAAAGATTGTCTCCTTTGCTATTTGTGGTTTACAAGCGGTATTTTGCCATCCTAGGTGCAAGAGGTTGCTTTGAGATCAATGCCAGACATTGTTGTGGCTACTCCAGGACGCATGATTGACCATTTACGCAATGCCATGTCTGTTGATTTGGATGATCTTGCTGTTCTCATCCTTGATGAGGCAGATCGTCTTTTGGAGCTTGGATTTAGTGCTGAAATTCAAGAACTTGTGAGTTTTAGTGTCCTTTTAATACAAGAACCATTACACTTAAAAATATGCTGTATAAATTTTCCTGATATCAATTTTTAAAATAAAAAGTGTTAAAAATGTGTGTTTGTTTAATGTTAAACAGGTTCGCTTGTGCCCCAAAAAAAGGCAGACTATGTTGTTTTCAGCAACAATGACTGAGGAGGTTGATGAACTTATTAAGCTTTCCCTGTCAAAGCCCTTGCGTCTTTCTGCTGACCCATCTACAAAACGGCCTGCAACCTTGACTGAGGAGTAATTTCTTTGTCTCATTATTATTTCTAATCTCATAATCACTTATCTCTACTTCTGTTCTGTATGCTTTGATGATAGTCAGCTGTATGTCGTATTGTAGTGATCAATAAAAGGTTATTGTGGAAGAAAAATCAATAAGTAATACTTCTTCAATGTTCTTTTGTTGTAAGCAAGTCTTTTAATGGAATGGACATTGAATGGTTTTATTTTTTGAACTTTAAAAGCATTTGAAGGAGAGCATATTTCATGCTTGTTTAGAGTATATTTTAATCCATAGAAGTTACTTGTACGAAACTATTATTTGAAAACATGGGTTCACAAGGTTTTGGCATCAATTAAAATCTTTCAAGCTTTGTTAATTATTTTTTTTCTATTCCAGAGTTGTTAGAATACGAAGAATGCGTGAAGTAAACCAGGAGGCTGTTCTTCTTGCAATGTGCTCAAAAACTTTTACCTCCAAAGTCATCATATTCAGGTTTCATTTATCATTTCCTATGCTTATTCATGTAGGATTTGATTCTATATCATGAACTGGTTATGGATTCTCATATATGAAACTGATTGGCGACAAGTAGGAGGTTGATTTTACTACAACTCCAGTGTCATACTATTACTCCTCTAATCTATGTTGGTCTTCACTTGCACTACTTTATAAGTATTCTTTCCTTTGTGCAGTGGAACAAAGCAAGCAGCACATAGATTAAAGATTATATTTGGATTAGCTGGCATAAAAGCTGCTGAGCTTCATGGAAATCTTACTCAAGCCCAGCGTCTGGAAGTATGTTGTTAATAATTGATGGGTGTATTATTTGTATTTTTTTCTATTTGGTTTATTTTGTAGTTATGTTGCACATTTTTTGGATACTAAACTTGATTTCATTTGGGTTTCATGTTTTTTTTTTCTTGTTGAAATTATTGTGACAAGATTTACTCCCTTCTGATTGTCTATTCAGGCTTTGGAACAGTTTAGGAAGCAGCAAGTGGATTTTTTGGTTGCAACAGATGTGGCTGCTCGTGTACGACTCTATTCTTGATGTTTCCTTCTTCTTTATCCTCTTTGAATATTATTTTATTAATTGTATTGTTAAATCAAACACCCCTTTTGATCTCGTAAAACTGTGGTCCCTCAAGGTGATCCTACAATTATTAAATATGTGGTTTTTCTAGCATTTTCTTTTGGAATTTGGATATAAATCTTACACTGTTGCCTATGCTTTTATTTGTAGGGCCTTGACATTATTGGTGTTCAAACAGTTATCAACTTTGCATGTCCACGTGATCTTACTAGGTATAGTCTATGATATCCATCTTTTTGTTAACTGGTAACTTTGCTTGACGTGTTGCTGCTGTGCTGTATATATGATAATATATTTATTGATCTCACCTTAAACAATATCTCATTCTCTCCATGGTCATCCTGATAACTTAAATAATTCTTTTATCCCCAAAGCTATGTTCATCGTGTGGGTCGAACTGCAAGAGCTGGAAGAGAAGGATATGCTGTCACTTTTGTGA
Source organism: Vigna nakashimae (assembly GCA_034642375.1). Classification (NCBI taxonomy): domain Eukaryota; kingdom Viridiplantae; phylum Streptophyta; class Magnoliopsida; order Fabales; family Fabaceae; genus Vigna; species Vigna nakashimae. The sequence goes on along the minus strand of CM067762.1, from coordinate 38,713,593 downwards.
CTGACAATGATCGATCACTTTTAAAAGCCATTGTGAGTATCGTTTTAAGAATTGCTCCATTTTTTTCATATTTTTTTTTCATACTTTTCCTTATTTTTAAGGTAAAAAAGGTTGCATGAGTTCATCTGGATTTTGGGTCCTCGTCCTTTTTAGTAATTTATACATATTCTGTCAATGTATGTTAATTATTTTTCCCAATTAGTTATTCAAGTTTGACATTTCATCGAAAAGTTTCTGCACCAAATATTTTAATTACATAGTCTACAGAGAAATATCCCATTCACTGTGTATGTACTAATTTTAGTTTTTATTTGGTCCGGATTATATATACCTTTACTATTAATCATTTCACTAAAATATGCCTGAAGAATACCAGATATTTTTATTGTTTTCCTATTAAGGGAGAGAATACACAAATGGAAAAAAAAATCTAGTTATGCTTTAATTGAGCCATTTATAATCAGTCCTGTAACTATTGATTTTCAATTAATTAGGCCAAGAGAGCCGGTTCAAAGTTGAAAAGCCGCATTGTTGCTGAGCAATCTATACTTAAGTGGTCTCATATTATTGAGCAAATGGAGGATCAAATTGATGAAGTACTTCGAGAAGAGAGGTGTTGATTGTATATTATTTTATTTAGTTTTTAAGGCTTCATTCTTTATCTTTCACTTCCATTTTACTAATATTTTACTGTATTTATATTTCTATTTATTCAGTGAAGAGAGAATTCTAAGGAAAGCTGAAATGGAGGCCACAAAGGTAATCAATCAAGTCTATGTCATTTCAGAGTAACATCGCTTAGAAAATTATATTATCTTAATTTTATTATGTTACAGTCCCTGACTTCGGAACCAGTATGATTATTTTCATTTTCTCATCATTAACATTTCCCCTTTACTAAAAGTATGCACTTATATGACGTTGTTAGGCCGAAAACATGATTGAACATAAGGACGAGATCTTTTCCCGTCCCAAAAGAACATGGTTTGTCACAGAGAAGGAGAAAAAGCTTGCTGCCAAAGCAGCTAAGGTAGAATATCTTCTTATCTTCCTGAAATAATATCTCAAATTAGTGGCATTAATTTACCATATTACGATGGATTGATTGAGCGTTATACTTCAGAAGAAATCACACTCCGTTCTTATAATATATTTATGCATGTCTGGATTAAAGCTTATTCAGAAGAAATCTCACTCCGTCTCCCATTTTCAGCTTCTTAAGGATATCTTTTGGAAAATGGTTGTTGTTTCTTCTAAAATAATAGCTAAATCAAACATGCAATTAGTCTTATATTAACTAGTAATTACAATGATTCAATCCTAATTACACAAATATAGAAACCTTAATTAGTTCCTAAGATTGCCCCTAATTGATTCTATCATATACACATATGCTTCATTTCAGTAAGTATCCAGCGATATATTTTAATGATTATTGTTGAGAAGAGAGAAACTGGAAAGACATATAATGAGTTACATGTGTGTTACACACATGGAACAACAATAAGGAATATAATCAATTGTTAATACAGCGAAATGTTTACCAAGATATTTTCCTATCTATTATGGTCGAATCATATCACATTTTCCTATTTAATGTAATCAAGTCATATTTTAGCAATTATAATGCACATGAACAACGGTGACTCTTTCCTTTATAATGCACGTGAACAAACTAATGACTGAATGGCAAGTTATTTTTGTTTAGATTTCTCTTTCTTGGGTGAAATATTTCCAATTGTTGATAAGAAATACAATAATTATGATCAGGCATCCTCCCAAGAGAAGAACAAGAGTTCTGGGAAAGAGGTAATTAGCGCCGAACAAGCTGAAGACCTCAGAATGAAGGAAAAGAGGAAGCGAGAGCGAGAGGTAACAGAGTTTCCCAATTTTGTTATGCATGCAGTTTGTTTGTTTATATACATATAAAATGTAAGTGGGCTTGCATGTTTATGCATTGCTATGTATTTACTTGATGAATATGTCTTTGGTGTAGAAACATTTGCCTAGAAAGAAGCGCAGAAAGTTAGAAGCAGCTAGAGAGATGTTGGAGGATGAGGAGCAGGATGGTAACCAAGTAGAGGTATATGCACTCCTCCTTCCTATTAACATTCTTCATGCATGAAGGCTGAAATATACTCTTTTTGTTCTTCTTGTTGCACTTAAAATAAATGCATGTGATTGCAGGCCAAGGGAACGAATAAAAAAGAAAAGGGTGGATTGTCACTTGTTGATCTTGCTTATCGACGGGCAAAAGCAGTGAAGGCTGTTAAGAAGGCAGTAGATTCTGGCAAGATTGTGAAGAAGAGTCAGAAGAAATCTAGTAATGGTCCAAGGAAAACTCCTTCAAGGACAGAAGAGATGAGGGATCTATTCCAGACTGACATGAAGGATAAAAAGCCAAAAAGAAGAGGTGTTGGAGGAGGAAAGAAGGCGAAGAGTTCATTCAAAAGCAAGTCAAGGTATTAATATTGTCTCTTTTCTGAAACCAGTAACTCTGAGCTTTTAAGCATCCCTCAAATCATTGATCTCATCTTGATTCATTCTATTTGCTTCTAAAGTTGTTCATTGTTTTCATTTTCATTTTCTTTGGTTCATTATTTTTACAGTGATTAGATATTTGTTTGCCCCTCTAGTTATAATTCTGTAGTTACTACATTGGTAACTTTATGCATGTGGATTTATTTTACACTAGTTTGTTCAATGCCAAAAAATGAACTCTCAATTCAAATTCCCTTTTCAGGTACAAGCGCAAGTAGTCTGTGAAGCTGATAATCCTTGTCATAAACTTGTGCATGGAAGGACCATAGAAACCTGCAATGTGTCCTTGTTACTAACCAGACACGTATTCAAATGCTTATAATACCAGATATCTACTCCCACCATTGGAGGTGTGAATTTCAACTGATGCATTTGGGTGGTCATGGTGAGTGGTGTGTAACCTCTGTTGTGGGGTTATGATAGGTGTAACTAATACTACCAGTACTGCTTTTATGGTAATTGTATCACTAGCTTTTTGTTCTCATCCCAAAAGGACAGCATGATTTATTGCTGTCCAATTTTGTAAAACTAGCATCAGATTGAGTTTTAAATGTTGCCCATAGAATTATTTTTCAGAGAGCTCTTGAATTCTTTCTGCTGTACTTCTGTTAAGACACCATTTATGCAATACAATAGCATGTTGGGGTTGGATGATCATTTCATTGTAAATGCCAAAATTCTCCTGAGCTGCTTGCTATTGACCCTCTGCTGTCAGTGGCTATTTTAAGGAAATTAAATCATAAAAGAAGAGGTTTAACAGTATTTCACTCTGAAAGAATTAAGTTGGATGTTAGACTCATGTGTATCATTTAAACACGATACTAATAAAATAAAAAAATGTAAAATTTTAATTTGGTAGAAAGTATATGTCTAAAACAAACAATCAGGATTTAATTAGTAATTTGACTTTATATTTGTGTTTTTGATTTTTATATTTTTTTTATTCAATTGAGTTTTTTTTAAAAAAAAATTCAATATAATTTCTTCTATTAAATTTACAATTGATATTAACCGTTGTTTGTAACATAGTTTAGTGTCACTTGTCAAAAATAGAAGATTTAGATTTTGATAAGGATTTTGAAAAAAGAAAATAGAGGATTTAGATTTTGATACAAGATAAATTCAGTTTTGACACGTTCTAAATTATGTTAATATTAATTTAAAGAAAAAGATTATTTAAGTTAAAAATCGGGTAAAGAATAACAATTTATATTAAGAAAAATACTGACAGTTGAAATAATCTTTTCACAACTATTATATTAATTCAGTAATATGAATTAATGACTGATGAGTTAAATAAAATTGTTATAAGTCTATTAATTTATATTTTTCTTTATATAAGATTAAGTTTCGGCTCTTAAAGGGCTTTTTAACTGTTTTCAGTAGTGACTTAATTAGTTATTAGTTGTTGCTCCCTCTATCACCATGGTATACTTTCTCAACCTCTTCACATTATTTTAATTCTAATTATATCCTTAAGTTAAAAGTTTTTTTATTTTTATCCTATTTTAAATAATTTAAAACCTTAATCCTTATTTACTTTCTGCCCAGCATCCATGGAACTCTTTTTCCCTTTTTCTATTTATGTTTTACCTCACCTCTTCCTTTTCTTTCTTTTATTTGTTTCTTTCCCATTTTCCTTTTGGTTTGAAAGCTTTCATTGCCGCCGAGGGGTGGAGGAGCGTCAAGGAGCGTCAAGGAGGAGCATGGATCGAGTTCCTTTGCAGCTTGTTTTCGTCTTCTTCAGGTTGGTTTTCTTCACCATTCTCTTCCTTTGTGTTAGATAGTTTAATTTAGGGTTTATTATTGTTTGTGTGCTTTGAATCTGTGTTGTTTTGTCATTGTTGACGGAGTGTTGTTGTCGTTGGTTCGATTGTGTGTCGCCTAAACAGACCACGCGAATGCCAAAACAAATATGGGATATTCGTTTGGCCTTTAACGGATATCTGACTTCCATTGACAGATGTGAGAGATCCGTTGAAGGCCAAACGGATATCCCACATCCGTTTCGGCCTTTTAGGGTTTTTTCTTCTTCAATATTAAATATAGAATGTTAGAAGTACAGAGTCAATCCATGCAACAGAGATGTTGCAATCAGTCTCGCAACTTAATATTAAAAGTTCAAAGCTCAATCCAATATATATTTTACAAAAACATTAAATTTAAAAACTAATTATATATAATGTGCAAAATACAAAAATATAAATATAAACTAATATAAATATACATTATTAAAATACATCAAAAATATATTCAAAAATAATAAATCAAAATATTTAAATTAAATTATTAAAATATCTCTAAAATTAATATAAAAGAATAAACTATTAAAACAAAACCTAAAATAAAAATGTAAACTTTAAACGGATGTGAACATCCGTCAGCGGATGCCAACATCCGTTTAAGGTGAAACGGATGTCGACATCCGTTTTACCTTAAACAGATGTTGACATCCGCTGAAGGATGCTCACCTCCGTTTAAAGTTTACGTTTTTATTTTAGGGTTGATTACGCACCTGGAGGAAGCATCACTGCACCTTTAAGCACCACCACACCACTAAGACCGACACTGCTTGATCAATTCTTTTCACCATCACTAACTTTTGCAACCTCTCACTAAGTATATCACTGGATGAAACTCCACCACATTCTCAGAGCGAAACAAAGAGAGGAAGAAGTGCAACGTTAAAATGAAAGAAGAGCTTGTCGCTCATGCATTCATGTAGGGGACTAGTAATAGGTCATTACTGGAATGGATTGGGAGTGGGTAAAAGTTCAAAATATTAACCCTAAAAATAAAATTTTACTAAAGGACAAAACAGTAAAGGAGAGGTGGAGGGAGCAAAAAATGGTAGTGCAGAGAGCAACACCCTTAGTTCTTAGTATCACATTAATTAAGAATAGTAATTGTATTTTATCAAATACTTTTGATTAGTTAAAAGGATAAATAATTTGGCATGACGTGAAATTTTACTTTATTTTTTCCTGTTTTTTTAATTCATTTTATAAATATTTTCTAAAAAAATAGAGTTACCCCATGATTGAAAAACAAATGTAGCTATTTTTTTTTCGTGTTATTTTTTGAATTAGGCCTTTTGAAAATATTGAAAGAATCTTTAGAGTTGTATGTTAAGAAAAGTAAAATTATGTTTTAGATAATACCATTAAAATGTTGATAACTTTCGATTGCCCTATTTGGAAGAAAGATACTCTTGTTAAAAATTCTTAAATAGTTTATCAAAAACATATTTTATTTATTTATTTATTTTAGACTAGTTAATCTAGAACTTCATTGTAGACCTTTTCTCTTTATTTTTTTTCTTTTGTATTTTTAGCTTGTTTTCAACTATAGTAATGTATGTTTCATCTTTATTATATTAGAAACTAATTGCCTGTTTAGAGAGAAAAAAACTTGCTAGAACAATGGTGATGGAGACAAACCAATTTCTCATTGATGTGAATTCTTGTTTGGCACTAATGACCTAATTTGGAATTAAAAAGAAAACATGTTTCAAATTATTTGTCCTGAAATTTACGACACAACTAGTACAATTCAAAATTTTCAATCTTATATTTATATATTATACTATAAAGTATAATATATATATATATATATATATATATTAAAAAAGATTTAAAATTTATATATCAACTCATTCTACTTAAATATTCAAATTAAATTTATTTTTTAATTTAAATTTTAAAAACATCAATTTTAAACTTATAATATTTTTAAAATATAAAAAATATAAATATAAAATGAAACTTTTAATTTTTAAATTTTAATATTTAAAATAATTTTAAAATTTGTATTTCCCTGTTTAAAAAATAGTATTTGAAATAATTTAAAAACATGTCTTTTTTCTTTATTTAAAAAGTTGTATTTGAAATAATTTAAAAAACCACATTTTCCTTTGTTTAAAAAACTACATTTCAAATACTAAAAATTAAAAATTTAAAGGGTCACTTTACATTTATATTTTTAATATTTTAGAAAATGAATTAGTTTAAAATAAGGTTTTTTATTAAAAATTTAAAATATAAAAAAATTAATTTCAATATTTAGGTAAAATGATTTGATGATAAATAGTAAAAATTTATTTTAATATGTATGTTTAAGTTGTAATTTGTAACCTCTCACTTTAATAGTATAAAACTATTAAAATAAGACATACATAAATGAGAACTTATAAGGAATTTGAAGCTACTAGAACAAGAGATCCTATTCTTGATAGATCAAAGACTATCTATCTTGTTGTTTTTCTCTCTGAACCAAATGTTGAATCCCCAGAAATATGTCCTCCCTAAGCTCACACTGGTTAAGGTGGTCATTGCAAAAGAGAAAATAAGACACAAACAGATAAACACAAACGCAAGGATAAGCTAGTTTATAATTGAAGCATGATATATATATATATATATATATATATATATATATATATATATATATATATATTAAACTCATTTAAACATGTTACACACAACAAACATATCACTACACAGTCATCAAACACTTTATGCAGAACACTTATTATGAATGGACTGTCCGGACTTAGAATAATTGTCGAGTTTTGGCGGGTTGTGCACTTATGGTGGCTTCTACTACTTTGCAAAGCCATTGCCAATGGATAACCCCAAGACTGAGGTCCTGCATTCATTCTAAACATACTTGAACCTCACCAAGAGATCCCACTTTGGAACTTACTTTCACCACTTTGAAACCACATACTTTCACTTTGAATCTGAACACATAACTTTGATATTATTGATATCACTTCACATTCACATAGTAAACCAATACATGAGACTTGTAACGTCCTGGCAACTTACAGGGACCATCGACTGTCCCCATACATCACCACGAGGCTTTCCAATGTGTTTTGTCCTCACTCGCACACTTTCTGGGAAAACTTCCCAGAAGGTCACCCATCCCCAAATTACTCCAGGCTAAGCATGCTTAACCATGGAGTTCTTATGAGTCAGGCTACCGAAAAGCAAATGCATTTGGTGATATGAGTAGTCAAATCAATTCCTTTAAGCTATCCTTCAATTATATAGTCTCATACCTATACAGTCTCTAGATCCCTCTCATTCCGGTGTATGTTTGATTCATCCATGTGTCCCTTCCACTCGAAGCTGCCAGGAGCCGCTCCTTGTCTGTGCCCCTTGCACCTCATGCCTTTTGCACCGGCGATCACTCCCCGCCCTCGTCTCAGTGCCCGGGTGTCACATGTCCACCAGCTTCCGTCTGGTTCGTCCTCGAACCACACTGTACTGGGAGAGGCTAGGCTCTGATACCATTTGTAACGTCCCGACAACTTACAGGGACTATTGACTGTCCCCACACATCACCACGAGGCTTTCCAATGTGCTTTGTCCTCACTCGTACACTAGGTTCTAAAAGTCACCCATTTGGACTTTGGTGACCCTCTATACAAGTTTAAATGATTCCTAAACAGTCTTAGGCGCTGAGAAACATCTAAAAACATACCTCTTACTTCAATCGATCACTCCAAACCCAAATTGACCTATGAAAACCCAAATTCACTATGATAAGCTACCCAAACTCAAATCTACCTCTTATACCACCCATGTTACTGATTTTGCTGCACAACCAATTTTATATTGACTCAATAATGGACTCTAACTCTCACTCCACAAAACTGCCCCTTTTTATATTTTTCGCAACTGGGATCGCGACGGGCAGATGACGAAACTCTTAAAAAATAATAAGGAGGTTGAAAATCAGAGTTTGGAGTTGCCACCATAGTTTATTTTAGAAAACTATAGAAAAACCATAAAAGTAAGGAATGGTCTATGAAATCAGAGTTTTGAGTTCGGGAGTCGGTTACGCGTAGGGAAGGTGTTAGCACCCCTACAACGCTTGCCTGAAAGCAATACCTTTAATTAAACGTACAAAGTTGATGTGGTTTTCAAAATGGTTATTTTCCCCGAAAATAAAAATGCAAGACAATACAAATGAAAGAAAACTATTTTATTTTAATTTTTAGGAAGCCCGACAAGGATTGATTTTGCTCCTACGTATTTTCATGTGAGAAATCAGGGGTACGTAGTTCTTTTGAAAATATTTTTGGAAAGTTTGAGAATTTGTTTGTAAAATTGTTTGAAAATTGATTTAGGATAATTTTGGACTTTTAGGGAAGTGAACCTGACAAGGATTGACCTTGCTCCTACGTATCTCCACTTTTGATGGAGAATCAAGGATCACATAGTTCTGGCTGAGAATGATTGTATGAGAATGTTTATATTTTTTAGCTTTTTGGATATTTTATATTTTTTTGGTATTTTGATATAATATTTATATTCTGCGCAATGAGAACTAGGCTGATGCGTACAAGCACAAGAGTACTCACACGACTTTTTGTTTATTTTTATTGTTTTGCGTAATGAGCACTAGGCTGATGCATACGATCGCACGAGTACTCATACGATTTTTTTTATTTATTTTAATGTTTTGCATAGTGAGCACTAGGCTGATGTATACGATCGCACGAGTACTCATACGACCTTTTTGTTTACTTTATTGTTTTGCATAATGAGTACTAGGCTGATGCGTACGATCGCACGAGTACTCATACAATTTTTTTTTTGTTTTTTTTTATATTTTGGGTAATGAGTACTAGGCTGATGTGTATGATCGCACAAGTACTCATACTGTTATTTATATTAGGGTTAAATATGTTTTTGGTCCCTTAACTTTCAGTGAAAATTGGAATTAATCCATCTTCAAAACTTTGACCTAATTTAGTCTCCAAACTTTAGAAATGTGTGAATTTAGTCCTTTTGACTAAATTTTGTTAGGTTTATTTGATGTTTTAAGTGCGTTCCATGATAGCATTTGAGTTGTTTCCACCGTTTGACACATTTTTGCTTCAATGTTAATTGAGAAATGCGTTTAAAACATCAAATAAATTTAACAAAATTTAGTTAAAAAGACTAAATTCACACATTTCTAAAGTTTGGGGACTAAATTAGTCCAAAGTTTTAAAGAGGGACTAATTATAATTTTCAATGAAAGTTAAGGGACCAAAAACATATTTAATCCTTTATATTATTATATATTTTTTTAAAGTTTTATGTATTTTTGTCATTATTTATTTGTTTTTATTTTAAGAAATAGAGATAGTTGAAAGATCTATGACACACAAATGTAAGAAAAAAAAAACATAAAATCAAATAAATGGGGTAGAAGACAAAATAAATTTATAAGTTAAAAAAAATGATCAAAACATATAAATGGAATGAGAAGAATATGCGTATCTTGTTGAAGATTTGAATGATAGAGGAAAACCTTACTTGGAATAAGTATTGAGAAGAGGTAGATGGAAGGTGAAGAAGATAACCTTGGAGTAGAAATGTGGTGCGGGATTTAATGTGTACATAGGAGTTAGGAAATGGTAAAGTGTGAGAGAAGAATGAAGTAGAGTTCTGGGATGGAATGAAGAGGTTTTGAGAGAGAAGAGATGAATATTATGTAATTGTGTGTGTATGAAGTGAAGAATGTATGGGTATTTATAAAGTTATGGATGAAGAAAGTTGATGAATAAAAACAATATAATAAGTTGGTGGAAAATTTAGATGAAATAAAATATAATAAAAAAAGTAAATAGTAAAAGTTAATGTGGAAAATAAGTGAAAGAAATAATATAAAAAAGTTGGTAAAGAAATTGGATGAAATAAAATATAGTAAATAGTAAAAGTTAACGTGGAAAATAAGTGAAACAAATAATATAAAAACTGGGTGGAAAAATTACGTGAAATAAAATATAATAAAAAAAGATGAATAGAAAAAGTTAGTATGAAAAATAAGTGAAAGAAGTAATATAAAAAGTTGGTGGAGAAATTAGGTGAAATAAAATATAGTAAATAGTAAAAGTTAACACGAAAAATAAGTGAAAGAAATAATATAAAATGTTGAAATTACGTGAAATAAAATATAATAAAAAAAGTCAATAGTAATAGTTAATGTGGAAAATAGGTGAAAGAAATAATATAAAAAGTTGGTGGAGAAATTAGGTGAAATAAAATATAATAAATAGTAAAAGTTAATGTGTAAAATAAGTGAAAGAAATAATATAACAAATTGGTGGAGAAAGTAGGTGAAATAAAATATAGTAAATAGTAAAAATTAATGTGAAAAATAAGTAAAAGAGATAATATAAAAAGTGGGTGGAGAAATTTGGTGAAATAAAATATAATACAAAAATAAGTGGAAAAATTAGAAAACTTAGAAAAAAAAATTAAATAATAAATATATAAAAAATGTAATAGTAAATGAAAAATGTAGGTGATGTGGAGGGTGATGTGGAGGATGATTTGGAAGGTGATGTGGAGAGTGAGGTGTGAGAAAAAAGAAGTGGTGAGGAAGTAAACAAATGTGGGATTGTTTTGAGCCATTGGGCTATGGGTTAAAAATTTAATTTTCGGGGTGCAAAACGTAAAACAAATAGGTTTTTATTATTATTTTTATTTATTTTTTTGTGATGAATTTTATTTACTCGTACAAAATTGGGTGTTGACAATATTCACTACCCAACACCCTTTTAATGGACTCAAATTCACGTCAACCAAATCTCACCAACACTTTTCTACATAATAAACTAGATTTTATTGGTTTAATCACTCTCACAAGTCCAAATGGACTTCAAAACAACACCTAAACATTTAATTTCCCCAATCCAATGCTTACTCGAAAATCCACCTGCCAAAACCCTAAATTTTCTCTCCAAAATAAGTAAGATTTGAACTCATTTTAACTCCCTCCCTTAACCTCCTAAATTTTGACCATCTAATGATGATAACCAACCATAAATCACTCCAAAACCAATTACAAACTGCAGATTCCACAATGTGATCACTATTTCAAAAATTGACATATCCACTTCATCAATTTAAGCTATAAAACTAGACTGTAGTTTTCACACCTTCCTAACCATTATTATTAATACCCTTTTATCTCAACAACACATTAAGTTCATCATATCATAACTCATAATAGCAACCATAACTTCCTAATTCTAAAACACATTCTAATGTACTCGCATTCAACATTTTTCCCAAATTTAACATCATAAATTACCATATAATCAAATACACACAATTCATAGATTTCAAACATCTTACAATACCTATGAAAAAAAAATTAGCTTCCCTTACCTTGGGGAAAACTAAGACAGTTCAACAATTTCTCGCCCGACGTTCCCACCACGAAGAAATTTAGAAAAATGCCTACAATTGACGGAATGACAATTGAGATGAAATCTTAGGACCCATAATTAACTAAGAATCAAAGGAAATACTCAATTGAAACATGCAAACAGATTGGGTATGCATGATCATAAACCTAAGATAGACCGAGAAAATAGGTAGAATCTTACCCACTCTACCGCAGAAATTGATCGGTGCATAATGAAGACAACTCAACGGTATGAAAAGGTAGAGAGAGTTTGGAGAACGAGTTTTAGAGAGATGAACTGTGTTTTAAGTAATGAGACGAGTGTATGAAATTCTATTTATATTATCGACTTATTTTAATATAAAATAATCGGTCTCATTATTTTAAAACACCTATCTACTCTAATACTCTATTTTCTAAGTTCTTATATTTTCCTCGACAACAAAAATTTTCATCGTCGAAAATTCATTCATCAGATAGAAGTAACAACCCACTTTCCTCTCATTCTCTATCACAACCATCCATTTGACAAAGATATTACTCCCCAACAACTTTACTAACATGAAAAACATTGTCTCTGTGCTAAAATACTCTAATGTTCAATAATGTAAATTGATCTAGCCACTACTGTCAACACAAATTCTCAACCTCCAAACTTCAACTCTTACAGATCTTTCTGACACATAGCCAACCATATTGTGTCTACCACACTGATAACCCTTTATCTACCTTCCACTACCTCTGGTAAAACTCTTTTAAAACTTGTGCTAACCTTGACTGTATATCAACCCTTGATCAATATTCTTTCACCTTCTCTTGTTTCCTTGAAGAAACACCATACTACTGACTTGATCAACACAACTTCTAGTTTGCTACCAACCGTTAACATTCTTGATCGTCTTTAAACAAAACCATTATGATGAAAACTTCACCTTCCTCTACTGCTTTTCACCCTTGAATAACATAATTTCCAACTATGTTATTCCATTATCAAGCTAGAACTCTTATCCATTGCAATGACAAAGATTTATAGAAGACCAAGATTTACTAGAACCTAGTTAAGAGGCGATTAAGCCTCTCAAAATGTTAAGCTCCAACTTGCTGAGAAATCATTTCATAACAACTTCAAATTTGATCCCTTTGATCACCTCGACACGTGTTACTCAACTTACAAATCTTCATGTAGCCCCGACTACCACAACCTTACTGTCGCAACCGGAATCGCGACGGGAAGACGATCCAAAAAAGAAACGGGTTTTGAAAAGAGATTTGGAGTCGCCACCATAGTTTATTATGGAAAACTACGGAAAAACCATAAAATGATAAGACACAGTCCGCGAAAACCAGATTCTGGGTTCGGGAGTCGGTTACGTGTAGGGAAGGTATTAGCACCCTACCACGCCTGCCCAAAAGGCAGTACCTTTAACTAAATACGCGAGTTGGATGTGGTTTTCAAAACGTTTAACTATCCCTAAAAATAAAATTCTAAATAAACAAAATATATTTTTTAGTTTTTTGGGCCCGACAAGGATTGACCTTGCTCCTACGTATTCTCATTCAGAATGAGAAATCAGGGTTACGTAGTTCTAGAAACTGTTTGAGAAATTCGCTTGGAAATTGTTTGAAAATTTGTTTGGAAATTGTTTGAAAATTTGTTTTGGAATGATTTTGGATTTTTGGGAAGTGAACCTGACAAGGACTAGCCTTGCTCCTACGTATCTCCACTTTTGATGGAGAATCAAGGATAACGTAGTTCTGGCTAGGAAGATTGTTTGTTGTTTAAAATTGCTGATGTTTTTGGGTTTTTTTGAAGATTTTATACCTTTTTTGTATTTTGTTTAAGAAAGAGAAAAGGTTGTTAGCACAAGGACGATGCGTGCGATCACACATGTGCATAAACCTTTAAAACATATTTTTTTGTTAATTTTACTTAAGGAAGAGAAAAGGTTTTTAGCACAAGGACGATGCGTGCGATCACACATGTGCCTAGACCTTTAAAACATATTTTTTGTAATTTTAATTTAAGAAGGGAAAATGTTTTTAGCACAAGGACGATGCGTGCGATCACACATGTGCCTAAACCTTTAAAACATATTTTTGGTAATTTTAATTTAGAAAAAGAAAAGGTTTTTAGCACAAGGACGATGCGTGCGATCACACATGTGCCTAAACCTTTAAAACATATTTTTTGTAATTTTAATTTAGAAAAAGAAAAGGTTTTTAGCACAAGGACGATGCGTGCGATCACACATGTGCCTAAACCTTTAAAACATATTTTTTGAATTTTATTTTTATTTTATTTTGTGTCCATAAGTAAAATTATTATATATTTTGAAATAAGTGGATATTAAAAGAAATAAATAAAATAAAGGAATAAAATAAAATAAAATAAAATAAAATGAAATAAGATAAATAAGAAGGCAAATAAATAAACAAACCAATAAATAATAATAAAAAATAAAAAAGAAAAAAGGGGGTTGAACGGACGTTGAGAAAGAATTAAGAATCACGAGCGCTCGTTGGGGAGAGTTGACGAACGCTCGTTGAGAAAAGGAGCCTTGATGACGAGCGTTCGTTGCGGGAGATAACGAACGGACGTTGAGAACAGGAGGGCGGATGACGAGCGTTCGTTGGTGACGAACGTTCGTTGGGCGATGACGAACGGATGCTGGGAAAGGGGCTGAATGACGAGCGCTCGATGGGGATGAACGTTCGTTGGGGAATTGACGAACGGACGCTGGGAAAGGGAGGCAGAATGACGAGCGCTCATTTTAACGAACGGACGTTGAGAACATGAGGCTCGATGACGAACGCTCGTTATGGACGAGCGTTCGTTGGGAAGATGTGGCAAGTTGATGACGAACGCTCGCTAGGGATGAGCGTTCGTTGGGAAGATGAGGGAAGTTGATGACGAACGCTCGTTATGGACGAGCGTTCTTTGGGAAGATGATTGTGGATGACGAACGCTCGTTATGGACGAGCGTTCGTTGGGAAGATGTGGGAAATGATGACGAACGCTCATTAAGGACGAGCGTTCGTTGGCAAGATGAGGATATGGATAAGGAACGTTCGAAAGAGGCCAAATAACGTGCGTTCGTTCTGGGCCTGGCCCAACCGGGTGGTTTCTAACCTAGAATTCCCTTAGGGGTTCTGCCTTCCCATTCTCATTCCTCACCCACTCAGATCCAAACACTCTCCCGTAAGCTCACTCCCTCGACTCACACACTCTCCAGAGACCCAAGGTCTCTTACCCTCTTTGCAGGCTTGCCGCCGCCTACGCCAGCGCCGGCCACCGTCTCCCCAACCAGCACAAGCCTTGGCCTTGCCGGTGGCAACTCGCGCCACCAGCCCCACTGCCGACCGCGGCGCCACTGCTTTCTCTCCCTCGCTTCTCTCACACTAGCCTAGGGTTGAGGTTTTTCCACCTTGGGCACCTCCCGCCGCCGCCTCTGCCAGAGCCGGCCACCGTCGCCTCTAACTGGAGCGCGCTTCCTCACCGGCGCTACCAGCGTCGCTTTCCTCCCTCTCCGTTCGAGGATTCTCTCGACTGCTAATTGTCCCTGCAACACCACCTTTCCCTCTATTCTCCCCCTAATTATTATCATTTTTTTTATTGATCCACTGACTGATTTGGCATTGATTGATTCGACGAGATTGGAAATTACGAGTGTGTGTTGTGTACTTCTGAACGTGAGGGGGTGAATGCTGGGTTTGTTCCGCCTGGCGTGTTGATTGGGTTATGTTTGTTGGAGGTGGCATCGAGATGTTGGGGAGATGAGAGTGATGATGCTGGAAGTGGTACTGGAGATGAAAATGGTGAGAGACAAAGACTCTGGTCAGAGGTAAATGATGAATGGTCCATGGGGTGAGGGGGGGGTCGAGGTTGGATTATAGTTGAAGGTAGATGTGTTGAAGATGCAGAGGATAGGTGACGGCTCAGTGTTGGAGATGATGTTGGAGAAACGGTAAGAGTGAAAACGATGGGCTGGAGTTAGATGCTGAAGGCGTTGGGGTCAGGTGATTACGGATGGGGTATGTGCGAGAAGGCGAATGGCTGCCCAGGCCGAGAGTCGAAGGCTATAGCGGTGGCGCCTTGAGCAAAGAGGAAGTCATGCCTCTCTGGATTTGACCATCATGATGTTTTATGGATAAGTGTTGAGAAGGTGAAGAGGGATGTTGAGTGTTATGAGAGACCAGAACCCGGGAGAAAAGGAAATTCAGTGGGGCCCCGTGGTGTAAGGTGCGTTCATGTGCTCATGGGAAGGGAATGGAGGCGCGTTGGTAGCAGAAACATTAGGCAGTGAACGTAGCAAGAAGAAGGAAGAAAAGAAAAGAACAACAATGCAATATTGAGTACGTCAACATTAACATACAATATTGATTACCTTAAGGATCAAACTAGGATGGAGAACGGGGATGGACGACTTACCTGAATGCTGGAGTTTCCTTCTTTTTTTTCTTTGTGATAATCTCCTTCTCTTCTCTCGGTGCAGGTCTGAACCTCCCAGGAAGCTGGCTTCTCTCGGTCGTGGACTCTTGATACAGTGAGGGGAGTTTTTTCTTTTTGAGAGGCCTTTCTTCGTTGTGCTCCCTGTCCCTTTTCTGCGTGTCTATTTCACCTTCTCTTCTCCATTGCTTTTTGCCAATTCCATCCCTCTGCTGTGCCTCCTGCCAAAACCAAATCGCGCCTCTGCTCTCCCCAAAACTTGCCTTGTCCTTGCCTGCACAAAACCAATTTTTGCCTCCTGCAGCAGAGCCGTTTTTCTCCACTGTCCCCTCCTTTTTTGCCAATTTGTCCTTTTCTAACTTTTTTTGATTCATTTTCATTTTTTTTTTAATTTTAAAACCTTTTAACTAATAATAATTTTTAATTATAAACAAAATGAAAAGATAAAAATTTAATTAAAATTAAAATAAATCAACAAAAATAAGAAACAAAAATAAAAATAAAATAAGAATTAATGTTAAAACGAAGAATTAAAAAAAGATAAATAATAAATAAGTAAATAAATACGTAAAAAAAAAAGATAAAATAAACAAAATAAGCAATAAAGGAAATGGGTAATGAAAACAATAAGATAAAATAAATAGAACTAACTAAAAAAAGGAAAATAGGTAAATGAATAATAAAAAGATTAAATATGTGACAACCAAAATGCAATAAAACTATAAAAATAATCCGGACGAAATTGGGTATTGACAGATGCCCCTCTTTACTTAGATTTTACTAGATAATATGACAGTGTGATGTTTTCATATTATTTAGTAAAAGATAAGTAAAGATAGAAATACTAATTTCGTCTGGATTTCTAAGGAAGCAAAATGAAGTAAAATGAATACGAAACATAAGTTAAACAAATCGATGAAGAATGTGAGATTGCAACATAAACGACCAATGCCGAGCAGAGGGCCCAAAATCATAGAGAAACTAGAGGCGCCAGACAAGACTAGGCTTGAAACGCTGAACCAAAACCGTACCCGAGGGGAACGAGGTGTACAAACCCTATGGATGAGTGATATGAGGTGTACTAACCTCGTGGAAGGTGTACCAACCCTATGGATGAAGTGAGTGAGGTGTACAAACCTCGTGGATGGATGATGTGAGGTGTACCAACCTCTTGGAGGGTGTGCCAACCCTATGGATGAAGTGAGTGAGGTGTACAAACCTCGTGGAGGGTGTACAAACCCTGTGGATGAATGATATGAGGTGTACTAACCTCGTGGAGGGTGTACCAACCCTGTGGATGAATGATGTGAGGTGTACTAACCTCGTGGAGGGTGTACAAACCCTGTGGATGGATGATGTGAGGTGTACTAACCTCGTGGAGGGTGTACAAACCCTGTGGATGGATGATGTGAGGTGTACTAACCTCGTGGAGGGTGTACAAACCCTGTGGATGAATGATATGATCACTGGGTTCGACCATTGCCAAGCAGAGGGCCGTTGGAAAAACTAAAATCTGGATTTGACCATTGCCTTGCAGAGGGTCAACATCACAGAAGAAAACTTAAATTCGACCATTGCCAAGCAGAGGGTCGTTGGAAAAACTAAAATCTGGATTTGACCATTGCCTTGCAGAGGGTCAATATCGCAGAAAAAACTTAAATTCGACCATTGCCAAGCAGATGGTCGTTGAAAAAACTAAAATCTGGATTTGACCATTGCCTTGCAGAGGGTCAACACATAGAATAACAAGCTGAATTCGACCGTTGCGGAGCAGAGGGTCCAAACATAAAAGAAAACTTGGATTGGAAACTTTCTGAAACGTTGGTAAACGCTGAGCAAAACATTGAATATACTTGAAAGAAATGTCGCATTATCCTTTTCACAACTTCTCTTGTGCCTTAAGGATTTTGAACAAAATACCTTGCTTATCATGAAATGTATGATGTAATGTCATGAGGGTGCATGAATGCATAAACACATGAAACCCTTGGTGCTTCTTCTTCTTTTTTTTTTTTTTTTTTTTTTACATTCCTCTCTTAATTAGACTGCCCATGTTTGGAACTCGTTGTCAACATCGTTATCAAACTTGATGTACGTTCAAAGCGTAATCATAAAAAAAATGTCAGGAGACAGTGAACCCTCTAATGAGAAAGAGAAGGGTGTAAACCATGAATTCAAATTCTCTTTATCGCTTCCTGCAATCCAATTTGGCTTGAACCCGAGAAGGTGAGGAAAAACAGGGACGAGAAGTAGATAGCTGAATGATTGTATGTGGAGCTAACATTTGTGTTCTCCTCTGGGGAGGTATGGTTAACATAGAAACATGTAGGGCCCACAAGACTGCCCCAATTTTGCCGTGCATAGTAAGTATGATTTGGGAAGGTGAAAAGGTTTGGGTAGGAAGGATTGCCCCAGTTGGTTTGATTTTCTTTTGCATGTTGTTGGCCGGCTGGCAAAGAGATCCCTTCTTCCTGAGCCATTACTTTTTTTCATTTTCATTTTCATTTTTCTTTTTTTTTTTTTTTTTTTGACAAATTACAAGTCATCTCACATTATCGCAAAATTAAGCTTTTATGAAAATTTGAGCAAACATTATTCAATCTGTGTGGACTTTATTAGGCTTGTAATGTGGCTAGGGCTAGAAGGTATCGAAAGAAAAGGGATAGAGGCTCAAATGAATGCTTGTCGGTTATTTTGAAACAAGGGTTATCATCTAGGGATCGCATCAACTATTTGACTTTTTGAGCACTCTGCTTTTTCTTTTCCTTGAACTGCGTTTATTCTTTTTCATTTATCACCACTTTGTTTTGTTTTTTTTTTATTTGAAGGATTCTCCCGTCTGATCATTGAGTGCTCTTCATCTGCTTCTTGGGTTGACTCATACGGATGATAACCCTTGCTTGGGAATAATTTTGAAAAAGGATTTATTTTTGGCTCAAAACAGGGTAACAATGGATATATTTTTGTGTTGTTTTTTTTTTGGATAAAGGAAGGAGGCCACACATCATCTCGAACTCTGATTGCTTTATTTTCAAAAGATTAACTCTATAATTGGATGACCTCAACATGAATCATCATTTTTTTTTAAAGTTCCCTTGTTTGTCTCAAGGAATTTGGGGATCACCCTACTAGCACAAGTGAGGAAAATTTTGGCCAGGCCAACCTGCCCCAGTGTTATATCCATGACAATCCTTTGTTTTGACGGGAAATGAAAAAGGTTATGGGTTCACGCGATATGAAGGCAGATGCTTTAACGAGAAATGAATACAAGTTACCCCCGAAATCCTAAATCAGGAGAAGACTCCACATCTTTGCCATTTCAAGTTATTTTTTTTTTCTTTTTTCAAAACCTCATTTATTTACTACTTTTTTTTGAACGTACTATGCCCTAGACAACTTAATTGACAATGAATTCAACATGTGCATTTTTATTCTCTCCTTTTTTAGTCTTTCACGACATCCCTCAGGAACGAGCTTGTGCCAACTGAATATACCCGCGATGCTTGTACTTAAGTGTGCTTAATTATCATTGTCTTAATTTTCCCTTATTTACCTAAAAGCTCAGCGCGACATGCGATATTTCAAAACGCGTGCGAACAAAAATATGAATGAAACTGTGCCGTATTTATTGAATGAAATAACACAGAGTACAACAAACTGTAAAGATCATGTCAATATCCCTTGACAGCATTCCCCTATCACGGAATCATCATGCGTAAAACTTTTTGACCGTATCCGAATTAACCGGTAATGGTAACTCCTCTCCATCCATCCTTGTGAGAATTAGTGCCCCACCAGAGAATGCTTTCTTCACTACGAATGGCCCTTCATAATTCGGGGTCCACTTGCCTCTATGATCCTTTTGTACAGGCAAGATCTTCTTAACACCAGCTCGCCTTCGTGGAATTCTCTTGGATGCACCCTTTTGTCAAATGCATTTTTCATTCTTCTTTGGTACAATTGTCCATGACACACTGCTGTTAACCTTTTTTCTTCAATGAAATTGAGTTGATCAAATCGGGCTTGAACCCACTCAACTTCCTCTAGTTGGGTTTCCATTAACACTCGTAAGGACGGAATTTCCACCTCAAATGGAAGTACTGCTTCCATCCCATACACAAGCGAGAAAGGTGTTGCTCCGGTTGAGGTTCGTACCGATGTGCGGTATCCATGGAGAGCAAAAGGAAGCATTTCGTGCCAGTCTTTATAGGTGACCACCATCTTTTGCACGATTTTCTTGATATTCTTATTGGCAGCCTCTACCGCCCCATTCATCTTTGGACGGTAAGGAGAAGAATTATGATGATGAATCTTGAATTCCTCACATAACTCTGCCATCATCTGGTTGTTCAGGTTAGTGGCAT
Source organism: Vigna nakashimae (assembly GCA_034642375.1). Lineage (NCBI taxonomy): Eukaryota > Viridiplantae > Streptophyta > Magnoliopsida > Fabales > Fabaceae > Vigna > Vigna nakashimae. The sequence goes on along the minus strand of CM067762.1, from coordinate 38,693,046 downwards.
TATCAGTGATGATTCTGTTAGGGAGCCCGTATCTACAGATCAACTCCCTTTTTATGAATCTGGTCACCACCTTTCTAGTCACGTTGGCGTAAGAAGCAGCCTCCACCCATTTGGTGAAGTAATCGATTGCGACTAGTATGAAACGATGTCCATTTGACGCCTTCGGCTCTATAGCTCCAATGACATCTATCCCCCACATCGAAAATGGCCACGGTGCAGACAACACGCTTAGAGTCGTAGGTGGCATATTGACATTATCCGCATACTTCTGACATTTCTCACACTTTCTCACATGTGTGCAACAATCACTTTCCATGGTCAGCCAAAAATAACCAGCTCTCAATATCTTTCTGGCCATCGAGTGCCCGTTCATGTGCGTGCCAAAGGTACCCTCGTGCACTTCTTTCAATATCAGCTCAGCCTCCTTTGCATCCACACATCTGAGGAGGACCATGTCGTGATTTCTCTTGTATAAAATATCCCCACTCAAGATAAAATTGCCCGCCAATCTCCTTAGCGACCTTTTATCGTTTTCAGATGCTTTCTCAGGGTATTCTCGGGTCTTAAGATAATGCTTGATATCAAAATACCAAGGTTTACCGTCTAATTCCTCCTCGATGAAATGACAATATGCTGGCTCTGCATGGCTCTTCATTTTAATCATTGGTAATTCTGCATCTTGGTCAATTTCGAACATTGATGACAAGGTAGCCAACGCGTCTGCCAATTGATTATCTTCTCGCGGTATGTGGTTAAATGTGATGGAGTCGAAATACTCTATCAATCCCTTGATGTAAGCCTGGTAGGGAATTAATTTTGTATCCCTAGTCTCCCATTCTCCCTTCAACTGGTGGATGACCAAAGCTGAATCTCCGTATACATCTAGAACTCTTGCCTTAGATTCGATTGCCGCCCGAATACCCATAGCACAAGCCTCATACTCTGCGATGTTATTCGTACAATTAAAACACAGCCTTGCTGTCATTGGTATGTACTGCTTCCCTGGAGAAACAAGCACTGCCCCTATTCCATGTCCCATCACGTTCGAGGCTCCGTCGAATAATACCGTCCATGCTTTTTCATCTCGGTCTTCTCCGTTCTCTTCTAGTAGAGCCATGATGTCTTCATCGGGAAATTCAGGTTGCATTGGTTGATAGTCGCTAATGGGTTGATGAGCCAGATATTCTGCTAGAGCACTACCCTTGACGGATTTCTGAGTAACATAAACGATGTCATACTCTGACAATAGCATCTGCCACCAAGCTATCCTTCCAGTGAGAGCAGGCTTTTCAAAAATAAACTTGATAGGATCCATCTTGGATATCAACCAGGTAGAGTGACTCAACATGTATTGCCTTAGGCGATGAGCAGCCCATGCCAATGCACAACAAGTTCGCTCTAACGATGAATATCGTTGTTCGCAGTCTGTGAATTTCTTGCTCAAGTAATATATTGCATGCTCCCTTTTTCCAGCTTCATCATGTTGACCCAATACACAACCCATTGACCTTTCCAATACAGTTAAGTACAAAATGAGTGGTCTTCCTGGCTCGGGTGGACGCAATACAGGTGGGTCTTGCAGGTATTGTTTGATTTTTTCAAAAGCGGCTTGACAATCCTCATTCCAAACCATGACCTGATTCTTTCGTAGCAACTTGAACATTGGTTCACAGGTAGCGGTTAATTGGGAGATGAATCTAGCAATGTAGTTCAGTCTACCCAGAAAACCGCGAACCTCCTTCTCCGTGCTAGGCGTAGGCATTTCTGATATCGCTCGCACCTTGTCAGGATCCACTTCTATCCCCTTTTGGCTAACCACGAAACCCAACAACTTCCCGGATTTCACTCCAAATGTGCATTTGGCGGGGTTTAACCTGAGTTTATATTTTCTCAACCTCTCAAATAATTTCTTCAAGTTGAGGATGTGTTCTTCTTCCGATTCAGACTTTGCAATCATGTCATCCACATAAACTTCGATCTCCTTGTGCATCATATCATGAAAAAGTGTCACCATCGCCCTTTGATATGTTGCCCCGGCATTCTTGAGCCCGAAAGACATCACCTTATAACAAAAGGTCCCCCACAACGTGATGAAGGTCGTCTTTTCCATGTCCTTAGGCGCCATCTTAATCTGATTATACCCCGAGAAACCATCCATGAACGAAAATAGCGAGTACTTGGCTGTATTGTCAACCAAAGTGTCGATGTGTGGTAACGGGAAGTTATCCTTTGGACTTGCACGATTCAAATCACGATAGTCAATGCACATTCGAACTTTCCCATCTTTCTTAGGCACTGGTACAATATTTTCTACCCATTGTGGGTATTTCGCCACAGCTAGAAATCCTGCGTCGAATTGTTTCTGAACCTCTTCCTTAATTTTCAATGACATTTCTGGTTTCATTCTTCTTAGTCTTTGCTTGACTGGAAGGCACTCCGGTTTAAGCGGGAGCTTGTGTTGCACGATATCGGTATCCAACCCTGGCATGTCATTGTAAGACCAAGCGAACACATCCTTAAACTCCTTCAATAGGGCTCGCAACCCTTCCCTCACTTCCTTTTTCATGCCAGTACCGATTTTTACTTCCTTTATCTCTCCTTCCTCTCCCAAGTTGAGTACTTCAACATCCTCCTGATGGGGTTTTATCTCTTTAGACTCCTGTTCCACTAATCTCAAGAGCTCTGGAGAGGGTTCCGGATCATCTTCATAATCATCTTCCGTATTATTGACAGGGTGCTCAAAATTAGGAATATCGACATTGTTATTTTCAAAACTTTCATTGTCATATCTGCATTATTTAAATTTTAAAAAAAGAGAATAAATAAAAAGGAAAAACCGACGACGAATGCAAAATGATGATAAAACACAAACAAACACGATTTGATTATCACGCTGAGCACAAAAACTAAACGTCAACCCGTAAGTCATGAATCCTAAAGCCCCGGGTGAAGCTATAGGATTAATTAAAACTATTACATTTTATTCAAATTAAGCATCACGGGTAAACTCAGAATTTCCCAATTGTTGAGTGACGCAGCTGGGGAGTAGGCCCGCACGAAACTTGAGCATTCAGAGTTATCTTCGTCCTCCACGGCGGCTATATGGCCCGCGTTGATCCATCCAGCACTACGGAAGCTCTCCTTGATGTCACGAATACCAATCTTTTCCACCCTGGGTTCACGCCTTTCTACATGAGCCAGCCCGCGCTCTCTCCTTTCTTCCATCAGCCTTTTCTTGTCCTCCTTGGTGGGCTTGTACCCTAGGCCATATCGGTTTCTATTCTCAATGACCTTTAGGGGGAAAGTTCGCCCCTGCCCATGCTTGCCTAAACCTCTACCATGTATATACCCCTCTTTCAGCAAGACCTTGGCCATCATGATGGAAGCACGTGACAAATGCGGGCTTACTAGGAATGGCTCCACATAGGCATTTCCCACAATCTCCAATGACTGGAAGGCTGTTTCAAGAGCTTCCTCAGCCACCTCAATATATCGCGTGGACGATGGTCCGCTCACAAGGAGGTCCTCCTCTCCTGATACTATCACCAGCTTATCTCCCATAACATATTTCAGCTTCTGGTGTAGTGTGGAAGGCACAACTCCTGCAGAATGGATCCACGGGCGACCCAACAAACAGCTATAAGCTGGGAGGATGTCCATAACCTGGAATGTCACTCGAAAGACACAAGGACCGACTTGGACTGGCAATTCAATTTCTCCCATCACTACCCTCTTACTGCCGTCAAAAGCTCTCACAATCATAGAGCTTGGCTTCATATGCATTCCATCACAGGGTAGCTTCTCCAATGTCGATTTTGGCATGATGTTCAGAGAGGAGCCATTGTCCACCAAGACACGCGCTATAACGTGATCTAAACATTTCACAGAGACATGAAGGGCCTTGTTATGCCCTCTCCCCTCAGTGGGTATCTCCTCATCAGTAAAGGTGAGGTAATTATTAGCGATGATGTTGCCAACAATGCCCTCAAACTTGTTCAACGAAATACCTTGCTCAACATGAGCCTCACTGAGTACCTACATCAGCAACTTTCTGTGAGAGGTAGAATGCATAAGCAATTCTAACAAGGAAATCCGAGCAGGCATGCGGTTCAACTGCTCCACCACCTTATACTCACTCTGTTGAATGAACTTTAAGAATTCGCTGGCCTCTTCTTCGGATATCTCTTTCTTTTCCTCCTTGTTAGGGGTCTCCTCTACCTGCGCGCCCTTTCCTTTTAAAACCTCCCTGGCCTTTGTGGCCATTGTCGTTTCATTATTATTGGTCCCCTCTTTTGTCACCATTGGTGATGCGAAGATTCGACCGCTTCTCGTCATCCCACCTATGCCCGTTATGTTCTCAACGGCCGAATCTGCGCCTTTTCCTTCATCTAACGCATGTGCTCCATACCTCCAAGGGACAGCCTTCTCGCTTTTGTAAGGGAAGGGAGACGGCGCCCGAATGACGACAGACGGCTTTTCTTCAGCCACTGGCACAGGGGTGGTTCTAGTGAAATGGATCACCAACGGCTCAGGCAGAGTTACGTCAGATTCCCCGCCAATTTGTGTGAACACTTCCCCCTCCTTATCCTTGTAGCATACTTGCATTAAACTTCTATCCAGCAAGTCTTGTAGAATATCTTCAAATTCACCACATTCCTCAATAGAGTGCCCATCATCCGGATGAAGTGCACATGTTACGTCCTCGTCATAATCACCTTTTAAAAGGCCCACTTTTATCAGCGCCTTGAAGATAAACTCTCTAGAACTTCGGATTTCACCCGCGTCTCTTATCAACTCATGTTTTTCATCCTCGACGGCATTCGTCGAGGCACTCCCATGTCCAGAAAGCGGATTAGTCTCGATGCTAGGTTTATCCTCTTGAAACTTTAACCACCCCGAGTCAATTAGAGCCTGTACTTTGTGTTTAAAAGCTAGACACCTCTCAGTTGAGTGACCAGCCCCTCCCCCATGGTAACTACATTTGGCCTCTGCATCATAACCCCTGGGGTACGGAGGTTGCATGGGCTTCATCGGGCAAATAGCAACCAAACCCCTTTTGACAAGGTGGGGTAACAATTCTGTGTAAGTTGTAGGCATAGGGGTGAAATTAACAAATTGGTTCCTTCTTGGGTAGGTATTTTGGCCCGCATTCTGATTTGGACCCGCAATTGCCCCAGCCCTCTCAGTTGGGGGCAATGGCGGTTGATAATACCCTTGTTGTTGTTGAGGCCTGGCTTGATGAGCAAACGCCGCATTAGCTGCAAGAGGGGGTTGCCCCAAGTATGGTCGGAAGCTATGAGTGGGAGCTCGTCCTCTCCACACAGGCATTACCGACGCAGCATGTACCTCCCCTTCTTTTTTCTTCCCCTGATTGAAGCTGGGCTTTTTGTAGTTTGTAGCTGCGGGTGGGCCATATGCTATCTTCCCGTTTTTCAGTCCAATTTCTATCCTCTCACCAATGATGATGGTATCAGCAAAATTGACAGATACATTCCCAACCATATGCTCATAAAACGGCGGCTGGAGTGTGTTCACGAACATCGACACCATCTCCTTATCAAACAACGGCGGCTCAACTTGCGCAGCCAACTCTCTCCATCGTTGGGCGTACTCTTTGAAAGTTTCATTGTCTTTTTTTGTCATATTCTGCAGCTGCAGACGGTCCGGAGCAACATGAGTATTGTATACATATTGTTTCACGAAGGCGTCAGCTAGGTCCGCCCAACAACGAATTCGGTGTGGCTCCAGGTGGGTGTACCAGTTCAATGCCACCCCAGCCAAACTTTCCTGGAAAACGTGGATGAGTAGCTGCTCATCATGAGCATACGCAGCCATCTTTCTGCAGTACATGGTCACATGGCTTTTAGGGCAAGTGTTACCCCTATATTTTTCAAACTCCGGCGCCTTGAACTTAGGCGGGATTTTCAAGCCCAGAACCAAACTCAATCTGGCCGCATCTCCAAACCCGTAGCTCTCAACTCCCTCAACAGCTCTCAACCTCGCCTCCAGACTTTCCAACCTACCCGTAGCTCCCACGAGGCTACTAAATCCCCCAACCACCGTGGCGTGTGGTGCAGCTTCGGCTGAAAAATCCTCCCTAGCAACCACAGGCGGTACTGGGGTCACCCGAATTCCATCAGTGGTGTTGGTCTCATTCATTCCCGTGCCCACCATAGGAGCCGACACTAAGACAGGTCCCTGAGTGCCGATTGGTGGTATATTGACAATCGCGGGGAATGAGAATGAAGCGTGCTCGGCTTCTGAGTACTCTCCTACAGGAGGAGTGTAACCCGTAGGTAAACCATACAGTGGGAAAGGAACAGATTGGCTCGCAGCGTTGAACATTGGGGGATAAGGGTGAGCATTCCCCTCAACATGCGCAGATGAAGACTCTCCAGTAGTCTTCATGGATTCAAGCGCCGCCAAGATCTGGCCGATCTGGTCCTTCAGCTGGCCAACATCCGCTTTGAGAGACTCTTGTGACTCCTCCCAGCTTGCCATGGCTTTTGAATTCGCCCGGGTCCGGTAGGGATGTCGTGAAAATTTGGTCGTCGTTTTTTTCTCACGCGTACTGTTTTATTATTTTAATTAATTAGATGGAAATGAAACATGCTGAACAAAAGAAAGGATGATGCATGCTAGTAATAAGGGGAAATCACAAGATTGTAATGACATCACTGATGGAAATTAACACAAGCAGATGCTAAACAACATCCCACACCTTTCATTTAAAGGGAAACAAGTTCATTACATTTCTTAAAGGAAACAAATCATAAAGATCTCTAAATACATCAATCCCTAGCCCGAGTGATGAGGGATTTCATCTCGTCTATCAACCGTTTACAGTGATTAATAAAAAGCTCTATTTCTACTGGTGGGCTATAAAAGTGGGTACTCGCTTCAGCTTCCGACACCATTTTGGGGATGTCTTCAATTGCCCCATTTGCCAAAGCAGCCAGCTGAGAGAAGCTTTCTTTCCAATGCTTTACGGTCGTTTCTTGCTCTGCGATGTGCTCTTTCATTTGCTTTATCAAGGCCTGATGCCTTTCTTCAAATTCCATCGACCTCCATCGCTCCTCCTGCTCCTCGATGTAATCCTCCAACTGCTTTAACATGGCTCGATATTCCCCTTCAGCCTCTGCCAGCTTCCAGCGCTCCTGATTCAAATCCGCTTCAAATGATGTAGCCATTTCCTTCATTTGATGCCCCGATTCTTGTACTTGGACTTGCGCTTCCCTTAGTCTTTTTAGAGCTTCCCTTTTATCCCTCTTGACTTCTTCATAGAGTTGTTTCCACTGTCTGCCCTCTTCTAAAGCCACATTCTTTTCATTCACCCTCATGGATAACTCCTTACTTGCGGCCGCGAGATCCTGTTTTACTCGGAATGTATAATCTCTCTCTGCCTTCTGGCTCTTGACAATGCTTTCATAAGCCCGTGACTTTTCTTCGTTATCATTCCTCATATCCACAAAATCATTGCGAGCCTTCTGTAATTCATTTTCCAACCTAGCATTTCTCACCCTCAATTTCTCCACCTCAGCCTTCAGCTGTTTCACCTCTTTACTTTCTGGGGCTTGGGAGGTTCCTTCACTCGCCGGTTGATCATTGATGGGCTTGAAAGGCAACTTGACTTCTCTTACCCTCTCCCGAATCCAGGTATGATAACTAACCCTGCTATCCATCACTCCATTCCTCAGGTCCTTCTCTGCTCGCACCACATTTTCCCAGGCACTTCTGACTCTCCTCAACATTTCAGTACAATGTCCGTCCTCATAGTAGATGAAGAAGGCTGTGAGATAATCTGGTGAAGGCGCTCCCTTCATAGGATATCCGAACTATCTCTGGACCAAAACCGGGTTGTAATTAATACAATACCTAGCGCCTGTGAGAGGTATGTTAGGGAAGTTGCCACAATATTGGATAGATGGTTTAGTCTCAAGCCAAGGAAGGCGCCACTTTACGTTTCCTTCCCTCAAACCAGCAAAAAAAAGAGCCCACTCATTACCTCCTTGATGCAACAGATTCTCAGGTGAACTCCTAATATCGATTACCCCCTTAAATACTCGTGCCGTCATCCATGCATATAACGCCGGCAAACAACAAAGAATCCTCTTCCCCTTTCTCTCATGGCAAAAACTCATAGTCCCGTACACATCTGCGAGGACTGCTGTTACGGGGTTTTCTGATCTTGTCTTTTTTGCCACGAAGACATCGATAGCAGTGTAATCTACAAAGTCTTCCAGTTTGGGAAACAGGACAATACCAAACACAGTGAGGGCTAGTACATCCATGAAGGTCTCCCATTCTTCCCTATTGCCCAGGTCGTGCAAATACTGTTCAAGGTATCCTTGTGTCAGCCCCCGCATTTGATGTCTCGTTATCAACCGATTCTCCAATTCATTGGGCTATATTTTCATTATAGCAGCAAGGGTAGAAACAGAGGCATGATGCTCCAAGTGCTGATATGGCTTGGTACCCTCTAATGGCAAGCCCAGAATATGCTCAAATTCTTCTACAGTTGGCGCCAGCTGGAAGTCTTGGAAGGTAAAACATCTCAGGGGAGGATCATAATACTGAGCTAGAGCTGTAATAGCGGGCAACTGTACTTTCACCTCCATTAAACTCAACAAATTCCCATATTTCTTCACGAAGGCTTCTCTCTGTATGGTCTTGAGTCTTCGGCCTAAATTTATCAACCCGGTCAAATTTCCAACATGTGTCCTTAGGCTAGACTTCTTTCTTAAAATGGCGGAGTTGGTATGCAGTGTAGCATCAGATCTGGTGCCAGCATCCATCTCGTGTGAAGTCAAGAGTATACCTGTGATTTCCCCTAAAACCAACATGTTACTAAATGATGCATGAATATGATGCATGATAATAAAACAACACTATGAATCAAATGCATGCATGGCATGAAAATGCAATAACATAATTTTCAAAAGAGAATGAACAGCGTGAGGATTACAAGAATACACGTTTCTCCCTTTGTGCCCTAATAAAGGTTCAATGGCTTGGATCCAAGGTCAAGTATATGCAATCTCACAAGGATGGTCTCCTGAACTTAGAGGTCAATGGCCACTAGAGCTATGGCCCCCTTCATAGCATCCCCACAACAGTCGAGTAATCAACTAGATGAGGAGACACAAGTGAAGAGAACAAACTCTAGCTGGAGTTCTCACGATAGCCAGACAGGAAGTACATCCCAGAATGACACCGCTACACAACTCCTCTAATTCTAAGTTACGCTCAGACCCGGGTATAGGGCCCCACTCATGATATGCACAAAGTGTGTGTGTGAAGGGAGAATGCAATGCATACCCAAACCCTCACCTGCAAAACAACCAGAAAATTTCCCAGGCAGGTATAAACATGTTTTCTACCCTAGGTTTCAATATCCAACCAGCAAATTTATTCACATGCAATTATTCAAATATCAAAGACAAATAAAGAAAAAGGGAAGAAAAACATAAAGAAAAACCACATTGAATTCGCGCATATAGTTAAATGGCTTGACTCTCTAAAAAAAAGTCCCCAGTGGAGTCGCCATCTGTCGCAACCGGAATCGCGACGGGACGACGATCCAAAAAAGAAACGGGTTTTGAAAAGAGATTTGGAGTCGCCACCATAGTTTATTATGGAAAACTACGGAAAAACCATAAAATGATAAGACACAGTCCGCGAAAACCAGATTCTGGGTTCGGGAGTCGGTTACGTGTAGGGAAGGTATTAGCACCCTACCACGCCTGCCCAAAAGGCAGTACCTTTAACTAAATACGCGAGTTGGATGTGGTTTTCAAAACGTTTAACTATCCCTAAAAATAAAATTCTAAATAAACAAAATATATTTTTTAGTTTTTTGGGCCCGACAAGGATTGACCTTGCTCCTACGTATTCTCATTCAGAATGAGAAATCAGGGTTACGTAGTTCTAGAAACTGTTTGAGAAATTCTCTTGGAAATTGTTTGAAAATTTGTTTGGAAATTGTTTGAAAATTTGTTTTGGAATGATTTTGGATTTTTGGGAAGTGAACCTGACAAGGACTAGCCTTGCTCCTACGTATCTCCACTTTTGATGGAGAATCAAGGATAACGTAGTTCTGGCTAGGAAGATTGTTTGTTGTTTAAAATTGCTGATGTTTTTGGGTTTTTTTGAAGATTTTATACCTTTTTTGTATTTTGTTTAAGAAAGAGAAAAGGTTGTTAGCACAAGGACGATGCGTGCGATCACACATGTGCATAAACCTTTAAAACATATTTTTTTGTTAATTTTACTTAAGGAAGAGAAAAGGTTTTTAGCACAAGGACGATGCGTGCGATCACACATGTGCCTAGACCTTTAAAACATACTTTTTGTAATTTTAATTTAAGAAGGGAAAAGGTTTTTAGCACAAGGACGATGCGTGCGATCACACATGTGCCTAAACCTTTAAAACATATTTTTGGTAATTTTAATTTAGAAAAAGAAAAGGTTTTTAGCACAAGGACGATGCGTGCGATCACACATGTGCCTAAACCTTTAAAACATATTTTTTGTAATTTTAATTTAGAAAAAGAAAAGGTTTTTAGCACAAGGACGATGCGTGTGATCACACATGTGCCTAAACCTTTAAAACATATTTTTTGAATTTTATTTTTATTTTATTTTGTGTCCATAAGTAAAATTATTATATATTTTGAAATAAGTGGATATTAAAAGAAATAAATAAAATAAAGGAATAAAATAAAATAAAATAAAATAAAATGAAATAAGATAAATAAGAAGGCAAATAAATAAACAAACCAATAAATAATAATAAAAAATAAAAAAGAAAAAAGGGGGTTGAACGGACGTTGAGAAAGAATTAAGAATCACAAGCGCTCGTTGGGGAGAGTTGACGAACGCTCGTTGAGAAAAGGAGCCTTGATGACGAGTGTTCGTTGCGGGAGATAACGAACGGACGTTGAGAACAGGAGGGCGGATGACGAGCGTTCGTTGGTGACGAACGTTCGTTGGGCGATGACGAACGGATGCTGGGAAAGGGGCTGAATGACGAGCGCTCGATGAGGATGAATGTTCGTTGGGGAATTGACGAACGTACGCTGGGAAAGGGAGGCAGAATGACGAGCGCTCATTTTAACGAACGGACGTTGAGAACATGAGGCTGGATGACGAACGCTCGTTATGGACGAGCGTTCGTTGGGAAGATGTGGCAAGTTGATGACGAACGCTCGCTAGGGACGAGCGTTCGTTGGGAAGATGAGGGAAGTTGATGACGAACGCTCGTTAAGGACGAGCGTTCGTTGGGAAGATGAGGGAAGTTGATGACGAACGCTCGTTATGGACGAGCGTTCTTTGGGAAGATGAGGGAAGTTGATGACGAACGCTCGTTATGGACGAGCGTTCTTTGGGAAGATGATTGTGGATGACGAATGCTCGTTATAGACGAGCGTTCGTTGGGAAGATGTGGGAAATGATGACGAACGCTCATTAAGGACGAGCGTTCGTTGTGAAGATGAGGGAAGTTGATGACGAACGCTCGTTATGGATGAGCGTTCTTTGGGAAGATGATTGTGGATGACGAACGCTCGTTATGGACGAGCGTTCGTTGGGAAGATGTGGGAAATGATGACGAACGCTCATTAAGGACGAGCGTTCGTTGGCAAGATGAGGATATGGATAAGGAACGTTCGAAAGAGGCCAAATAACGTGCGTTCGTTCTGGGCCTGGCCCAACCGGGTGGTTTCTAACCTAGAATTCCCTTAGGGGTTCTGCCTTCCCATTCTCATTCCTCACCCACTCAGATCCAAACACTCTCCCGTAAGCTCACTCCCTCGACTCACACACTCTCCAGAGACCCAAGGTCTCTTACCCTCTTTGCAGGCTTGCCGCTGCCTACGCCAGCGCCGGCCACCGTCTCCCCAACCAGCACAAGCCTTGGCCTTGCCGGCGGCAACTCGCGCCACCAGCCCCACTGCCGACCGCGGCGCCACTGCTTTCTCTCCCTCGCTTCTCTCACACTAGCCTAGGGTTGAGGTTTTTCCACCTTGGGCACCTCCCGCCGCCGCCTCTGCCAGAGCCGGCCACCGTCGCCTCTAACTGGAGCGCGCTTCCTCACCGGCGCTACCAGCGTCGCTTTCCTCCCTCTCCGTTCGAGGATTCTCTCGACTGCTAATCATCCCTGCAACACCACCTTTCCCTCTATTCTCCCCCTAATTATTATTGTTTTTTTTTATTGATCCACTGACTGATTTGGCATTGATTGATTCGACGAGATTGGAAATTACGAGTGTGTGTTGTGTACTTCTGAACGTGAGGGGGTGAATGCTGGGTTTGTTCCGCCTGGCGTGTTGATTGGGTTATGTTTGTTGGAGGTGGCATCGAGATGTTGGGGAGATGAGAGTGATGATGCTGGAAGTGGTACTGGAGATGAAAATGGTGAGAGACAAAGACTCTGGTCAGAGGTAAATGATGAATGGTCCATGGGGTGAGTGGGGGGTCGAGGTTGGATTATAGTTGAAGGTAGATGTGTTGAAGATGCAGAGGATAGGTGACGGCTCAGTGTTGGAGATGATGTTGGAGAAACGGTAAGAGTGAAAACGATGGGCTGGAGTTAGATGCTGAAGGCGTTGGGGTCAGGTGATTACGGATGGGGTATGTGCGAGAAGGCGAATGGCTGCCCAGGCCGAGAGTCGAAGGCTATAGCGGTGGCGCCTTGAGCAAAGAGGAAGTCATGCCTCTCTGGATTTGACCATCATGATGTTTTATGGATAAGTGTTGAGAAGGTGAAGAGGGATGTTGAGTGTTATGAGAGACCAGAACCCGGGAGAAAAGGAAATTCAGTGGGGCCCCGTGGTGTAAGGTGCGTTCATGTGCTCATGGGAAGGGAATGGAGGCGCGTTGGTAGCAGAAACATTAGGCAGTGAACGTAGCAAGAAGAAGGAAGAAAAGAAAAGAACAACAATGCAATATTGAGTACGTCAACATTAACATACAATATTGATTACCTTAAGGATCAAACTAGGATGGAGAACGGGGATGGACGACTTACCTGAATGCTGGAGTTTCCTTCTTTTTTTTCTTTGTGATAATCTCCTTCTCTTCTCTCGGTGCAGGTCTGAACCTCCCAGGAAGCTGGCTTCTCTCGGTCGTGGACTCTTGATACAGTGAGGGGAGTTTTTTCTTTTTGAGAGGCCTCTCTTCGTTGTGCTCCCTGTCCCTTTTCTGCGTGTCTATTTCACCTTCTCTTCTCCATTGCTTTTTGCCAATTCCATCCCTCTGCTGTGCCTCCTGCCAAAACCAAATCGCGCCTCTGCTCTCCCCAAAACTTGCCTTGTCCTTGCCTGCACAAAACCAATTTTTGCCTCCTGCAGCAGAGCCGTTTTTCTCCACTGTCCCCTCCTTTTTTGCCAATTTGTCCTTTTCTAACTTTTTTTGATTCATTTTCATTTTTTTTAATTTTAAAACCTTTTAACTAATAATAATTTTTAATTATAAACAAAATGAAAAGATAAAAATTTAATTAAAATTAAAATAAATCAACAAAAATAAGAAACAAAAATAAAAATAAAATAAGAATTAATGTTAAAACGAAGAATTAAAAAAAGATAAATAATAAATAAGTAAATAAATACGTAAAAAAAAAGATAAAATAAACAAAATAAGCAATAAAGGAAATGGGTAATGAAAACAATAAGATAAAATAAATAGAACTAACTAAAAAAAGGAAAATAGGTAAATGAATAATAAAAAGATTAAATATGTGACAACCAAAATGCAATAAAACTATAAAAATAATCCGGACGAAATTGGGTATTGACACTTACTACTTAACATAAGACCTTTTTCAAGAATAAGCCTCTTTAACTCAAAATCCTCAAGAACAAAAACCCTGCCTCTGAACCACAAAACCTCTGAATACCATTATCCTTCAACGCAAACTCTTTGGCCTGGTCTAAACCCACAAACCCACTGTCTTCTGTAACCCAACATCCAACCACTACTTCTCTCTTGATCAACTCAACCAATCATTCAACACTACTCCAAAACCACACTTGATGAAAACTGACTTCAACTCAGTCTGCAACCTCATATCTATAAACATCTCAGCCAACCCAAAATCCTTGATCATTCTCTATACCTTTTTCATCAGCTTAAATTGTAGACATCCTTTTCTCTATTTCCAAGACCTTTCTTCTTCATCCTCATACATAGTGCCCTTAATTCTCTAGCCTTATCTTTTTATTATTAAATTAACTTTCTGATGTGATTCTTCCTTCGGTGCTTGAAGTCTTCCACCTCCGTCCAAGGTCAAACCTTACTTCTATGCGAACCACTGATCTTGAAATATCCTTTTAAACTTGACTCTGAATCATCCACTTGTTAAGAAAAACTTAACCATTTCCTTCTGGTTATCTATTTAACCTAAGTCCCTTGCAATGTTTCATTCTTATCTAAATACTTCATGTTCTCTCAGCTTGGAAATTATGTCTTCTACTAAACTCTGCCCTAATCCGCTTTATGCCTTATACAATTGTTTCTCCAACCCTCCTTCTTCTACTTCCTTTCTAGATATCTATTTCTCTTGGTCCTTTTCAGAATTCTTATTCCTTTCTTTACTTAGGCTTCAAACCTTTCACCACTTATCTTCTTTAGACCTCAAACACTGATATAGCAACCCATGTTGCCTTCTCAACCATTGCTACTCCATTGCTCACTAACACCTTCCTTTTTCTGACCTTTGACGTTATTGACACACAGAACCAACTAATTCCTCAAACCTTGCTACATCAATATTTATCAAACTCCTCTTGGAAAAACTTGTGATTTCTACTCCCCTAATTCGGTTCTTGAGACAAAAGCAATGCTTCTACCTCCTCATATCTTAAACCATCCTTCGAAACTCAGAAACTCTGGTCCTCTAACTCCTTATCCTCGAGGCAAGAATTTGTCTCAAAGGCTTTAACCAATTATACTAAAGGTATACATACCAAGTTACCTTGAATATGCATTCTTCTATCACTATAGAGCATAAAATACTAACACAAAAGGCAAAAACAAGATAGGAAACACTATTGAAAACCAAACTTGACTAATAACTCTTTATTTTCCCAAGACCTTCAGAATTAAGAAATGAAAATCGTCTCTGATATATTCATGAGTGTGCACCCTCATTACTATTATCAAGACATTTCCTATTCTTAAAACTTCTAATTAGATACGCATCTCTTCTATCTAAACTTAAAGAACATGGTAAAACATATCCATTTAGACTCAACTCCTCACAGAAAAACACAACAAACCCACAACTCACAGGTCATTATAAGGACGAATATCTCTGATACCATTAATTGTAAGGTTTAATTGCTTCCTTTGTCCCCAGTTTGGTTGAATTGTGTCAAATTCATCCTCATTTTTAAAAAAGTTTCATTGTCGTCCTCACGTGGTATAAAAGTGTCAATTGAATCCAAACATAGAAAAAATTTGTGTCAAAGTAGTCATTTTTCCTATATCTCTGTGTCTTCCTTTCATATGTCACTTCTCTGGAGCTATGAAAAGCCTTAAATTGGATAAGGTAAAATGAATATCTGTACTTGATTGTATGAAAGGAAGACACAGAGATATAGGAAAAATGACTACTTTGACACAAATTTTTTCTATGTTTGGATTCAATTGACACTTTTACACCACGTGAGGACGACAATGAAACTTTTACACCACGTGAGGACGACAATGAAACGTTTTTAAAAATGAGGATGAATTTGACACAATTCAACCAAACTGGGGACAAAGGAAACAATTAAACCTAATTGTAATTTGACTTAATTCCTAATTTGGTCTTATTTTAAAAAAGATTAAAACTTAATTAAGTCAAAATTTTAAATATAAAAATTGAATTAAATATAAAATATTATTAACACTTGAATCCTTGACATTTATAAAAAAGATGTTATCGTCAATCTAACCATAATCAACTAATTGAATTATTTTAACAAAAAATAAGATTTAATTAAAAAATATAGATAAAAAAACGAATTGAATTATTTAAACAAAAATTAGGACCAAAGTGTAGTCGTCAGGAATTCAAGTGTAAAATTAAGTTCTTCAAAAGAGATAGTGGATAAAAAAAAAGAGAAGAAAAACTCATAAACTTAGCTTCATAGGAGATAATATTGTATTATCTTACATAGATTTACTCATAACTTGTATCAAATATTGCGTTTTTTGTCTGTATTTCTCATTTCTTTGAATAACACGTCTCTCCTTTTCTTGTCTTATTGTAAGAAAGGATGGAGTTTTGCTTTAGAAACACTTTAAAATTATGATAAATGAAATCTTGAATGTGTATTTAATGAAATAATATTATAATAATATTTTAATATGTATTTGAGAGTGGAACTGAATTAAGTAGCGAACTGTTTTGTTATGATTAGTGTGATCAACTAATAATATTAGCAGAGCAACAGGTTCATATCTCCGTAGAAAAATCATATCAAAATAGTTTGAATATGAACATTTGTATTGAAAAATAACCCCGCGGCGCCTACACTGATTATTGTCAAACCAACAACAGTGGATCCGACAAACTCCAATGTAGAGACACTCAAAAGTTTGTCTTAAAATTGGATTTAGATATGATTTTGTCTCTTTCGATGTTTTCCCTTGGGGAAAAAAATAACCATTTTGGCTGTAAACCATTTTGTCCTAATTTTCCCTATAAACCAAAGTTTCATTTCCTCATATTCCAATCTGCAAAAGGATTAGCTTTTACTTTCCCCCTTCTTTTTACGTGAGAAAATCTCAGCTGGGTCAGTTTCCAATTTTCAAATTCTAAACTTGAGTAGCCGTGTTTCAGTCTGCTCTGTAATGCTTCTGAGTAGGGTAGATAACCAACCTTGTTTGCACTTCTTTTTGAGCTTACCTATGTGATTTGCATCTATAATGTGATTAAATTTGAGTTATGCTTTTTTTCTTCTTCAGTTTGTTACATTCTTTTATAATATTGAGCCTTTAGTATTTTCTTCGTGTATACTCTTTAACATTGTGGAATTTAATGGGTTGTTTGTGTTTCTGGAAGTCTTTTGGTGAACTTGCTACCCTTCTCTGGATTCCGCTAATGTAGCCCCCTAAGGGTTGGGTGGTTTTTAGCAGATTTGATTCTGCATCATCGTAGCTATTCTTGATTGGTGGTCCTCTTAGGTTTGTTTCTTTACCTTTTCATCCTTTTTCCTATTCAAAATTATTCATTAATTTTGTTTCCTTTATCCCGTGAAACTTGTTCGGATGAACTTTTCAGTAAACATTTCTAGAAAAAGCAAAATAAGAAGGAAAAGTGAAAACCTTGTCCATAAGTTAATTTATAATGGCTCTTTCATATTAACTTCTCCAAAATCAGAGTTTTAACTTACGCATAAGATAGTTTGAACTACCGCAACTTATTTCTTTTTGTTCTTTTTATTTTCCTCTTCTGTAAGTGGTTACAGAGATCTACTTAAGCAGGCCCATAGTCATAAATGCACGAAGAGTAGTGTAGTTGGCATCCTCAAATTGATATTTTAAATTTATGTGTGGTTGGTGTCTTGTGGTTGAGAGATGCCACATGATGTATCGTGACAGTGTGCATTCTAATTTGTGTTTGTTTCTCCCAATAAAGCATTCTTTATTTGCTTGCCCTACTCAGTTCTGCTGTTTATGGAAAATAGATTTTTGTGTTTTGTGATTTGCATCTCAAGCAGCCATGCAGTGGTTGATTCGATGATGCTTTGCTAGTGTGAACTTGGTGACACATTATACCCTTTGCAACCCTTCTTGCTTGCTGTAAGATATGATGTTTATCACTTGTTTATTCATCATTCCATTCACTTTCAACTGTGAATTTCTAAATGGTAATCTAAGCTACTTGCTAATTTTGATTTTCTTATGCTGTTTGCATGTTTTGTTGACTCTGATGGAAACATTTATATTTGAATTGTGAACTGGTAAATGAAAGACTAGGAGTTGTTGATCTGAATGCACCATTTACATGTATAACAGATTATCTGGCTATATCCATCAGAGCTTTGAACATTTCGGAGTTTGATTGTAGCTAAAAGAAGCATGGAAGGCACTAAGGGTGATGAAGGATCCATTACCGTAGGAACCACTGGAACAATCAGCTTATTGATGACAAAGGAATTGGATCAGATGTCTGGTGTTCCACAGCAGGATCTATCCTCAACAAGTAAACCTCGAATTTCAGTTTCAAGTGGTAGTGCTACGCCGAAACGACCACAACCAAGAAAATCATTTGAAGCCAGTAGTAGTAGTACTAGTAGTAATGTTACAAACCATATAAGCTCAGGGATTGGCCCCAAAACAAAACATAATGGCAAACATACCCATCAACTACCCATGCTTGGTTCCCACACCCTTCCATTGGAGGCAAGTCCAGTTATGAAGAAAAAGGATAAGAAGAAAAAATCTAAATTTGTGGAAGTTGTGGACATCAAGTGTGGTTATGCAGATAAAGCTTGGGCCACACCTATCACAAATTCTCTCAAGAAGTTGGGTTTCTCAAAGCTCTCTGAGAGCATTACCTAAAGCTGGAATTGTATGTCAGACTTCAGGTTCTTGTAGCTGAAAGCAGAAATTACATTTGGCTTACTACTGTCTATTATATCGACCATAGAACACATGCTTGGCAAGAGCTTGCTACTTCCTCGCTTTTTCTTTCTTGTTTCTACTCTGGATACAGTTGAGGGTCTGGAATCAGTGCTAACTGAGGAACCCATGTTGATGGTTTGAGATTTGTTGTTCTGTGACCAGCCATTGGAATTTACTTCAAGGCGGCTAAAGTACTCAATTTCTTGCATTAGAAGGGACCCAACTGTGCCTCTGGTGCCTATTTCTACAGGTGGAAATTCAGCCATTTCTTTTATGTTGCTTGTGGCAAGGATGGTGGGTGTCTGTATGCTTTATATTGTTGGTGTCAAGGAGAAAGAAAAAGTGGGATTGAAGAAGAGTGGTTTTGTTGTATGTTTGATGAACTTTTCCACAAGCTGAGGCATTTTCTTTAGTTTCACAGAAGCTCTCCACTCTACCATGTACTATTTATATGAAGTGCATGACATGTATTATGTTTATGGTTGTAGAGTTAGTTGGTGACATGACATTGTCATTCCATTCATGTGCATGCAGTAAAAAGTATTATCCTTGTAACTTTATGTTTAATCATGTCTAGCTACATCCCAATAATAAGTTCATTATTTGAGACTATGGTCAGTGTAACTTGGAGCAGATGAATTCATGTGAAAGAAGAAATTGGACCATCACTTTGTTTGACTTCTGAGCAAGCCAATGTAACATTTTGGTGTCTTTAAATGGCACCGGAAAATAAAAAAGTCTAGACGGTTGTGTAAATAACTTTCCATTTGAGCGCTTTTGAGGTAGTGATTAAGTGTGGATGATTTTGTTTTGGTTGGTTTCATCCATCATATAATCTGGTTTTCTTTTGAGATGTGAAGGGGAGTGGGAGAGACATTTAACATTGTATGCTCAAAGACAATGCTTACTAGGATTTATAGTTTCCTAATTTCACTGTTTATAATTAAAATATTTGGCAAGATGGAGAGAAGGTAGAAGAATTGTTAGTAAGAAAACCGTGTTGAGGGTTTCATATATTTTTCTTACACTAAAGTTTACTCATTGCAAGTTGAAACTGTATTATATCACCATGCTTCTTCACATATCTGGTTTTGATACATTTTAGTTGTTCTCTACATTGGGAAACCCAATTGTTTGGTTTTTTATATTTTCTATATGATTTTATTGTCACCCCCACTTTACACTGCCCAAAAAAATACTCTGCAAGTTTGAGGAACTAACGCAATGTGTCACTTTTTGTGGACCCTTTGCTGCATTTGTTTGTATTGCAGTCATTCACGGGTGCTCCATTAATTTGTATGTGGACTTCTTGGACATATATTCCTTTCACAAGATAGAAAGCAAAGGTTCTTATCAAAACTGTGTAACACTTTCATTCACTAAAGGGACTGATTTCTTACCATTTATTCTGTGCATTTTAAGAGTACCACTGCTCATAAGCTTCTACTTCGAAGGAGAAATTATGTCATTGTCATGCAACGGAATAGATAGATCAAATTGGTACAAGTTAGTGATCCTAGTTGCCCAAGATAACCAATTTTGTTAGTGATTAGATTAGTTTTTAACCATGGTAAGGTAATGTAAAGCAGCTATAAGGACAATTCCCCTGTTATTTTCAATCATTTGTCACTGTTTTCTTGAAGTGTGATAAACTTTTCTGGTTCTGTTTTGCATGTGAGTGTGACAGATATTTTCATTGGTAGAAGACACTTCACATGTGATTACGTTTTTATGGCATTAGCATCATTTAAAACGCACTGTTCACTGTCCACTTCACATTTCTATCTTTTTAACTCCACTTCAAGTTTTCTTTTGATAAGGCTAGTGATTTTCAGCAAGTGTTTTCAGCTCGTAGGGTTCATTTGAAAAGCCCATGGTTGTTTATTCTTACATTTAATTTATAATACATAACAATCTTAGTTTTCTAAAATTCAAGGATGAGTAATTGAATGAACATTTATCATTTTATTTTAAGAGTTAAGACACATTCATCTGAATTTTTCATACTTCAAAACATGGTATTGTTTTTATGTTTGCTCATGTTAAGTGGGTCTTTTCTAGTTTAGGGGAAAACTTTGACGTAACGAAACCATGCACTGCTAAGGTGAAGCTAAATACGGAAGAAATATTCTTGTCATAGAGTTTGTATACTTTAAAAGTAGAGTGGATAGTGTAATCTTAAAGAAATGAGCAGTTATAATAAGAAGCAGTAATATTGGGACATCTTGGACTGGGACAAGTGTCTGATAAATAATATTTTGTACTGTTTTTTAAGAATTTAAGACACGGTTTCTCAAAATCATTTTTTAATTCTACCAAACATAAATTTTAAGATTTGTGTATGTCATACAACTTAATATTGAGTGGATACCACCAAAGATCCAAATAGAGACATTCATCGACATAAAAGTTAAGGGAAACAGAAAAATAAATCAGGATATGTGAACTGGGTAACGATCTCTCAACATGGTGTGTGGAACGATGCAGATTCAATAACTCAGGAACAATAATGTTGAGAGGGTTGTGTTTTGGTCAAAGTAACATGCAAATCCATAAGTTTTGCATCAAAATTAAATGTAAGAATAAACAACCATGGTTAGATTGTTTTACAAAAAGGTCAAAACCATGTAAGAATAAAGGTCAAAACAATGTAAGAATAAAGGTCAAAACAAATTAAATGTAAGAATAAACAAATCCATATATTTTTTTGTAAAGGTTAAAGCATCCAAGTGTCCTACTATTAATATAACTTTTTGAGACAAAACAGTTAAGTAAATCAATTGATAAAACATCGTACTACTTGTTATCAATTTATACATCTGTGATCAACTAATGTGTTAGATTGTTTCTTTATAGCATTTAGTTAGATAAGAACATTTTCATAAGTTTAGAGTTTTTGTTATTTCTATTGTGTGGATGTGGAAGAAGTATGCAAAAGTAAGTGCATGCTTGATTGAACCTTTCCCCTGTAGAGAATGGTTACAAGGGACAATATTAAAAATGTATGAAACAGTGGGTTGAAGAGCTGCAATAATTTCATACAATATCAATGTAAGCAAATGTATGAGACAATAATATAAAGAACCTCAAAAAAAGACAGCATCACTTACCATTATACACATTGCTTTAAAGAAGGGTAATCTAATAACAGACAAATCAATAACACAAAACCATCAAATAAACTACAAAGAATAAGCATCAATAATGAATTAAATGATCGAGGCACAAAACTATAGAAACTCAATTAAAGGGACCGCGCGTACGCAGGTCCCTACTACCACAAATTATGACGTAGGCTCTGTCACAAGGACAGACCTTAGAGAAACACCCTTTCTCAGTGCAATGAAAGTTGCTTCTCTAGGCCATGAATCTTATTGATCATCCATAGACCCCGTCCAGGTAAGTATGTTGCTTAGTGTAACAAATCTCTATTTTGTAGTCTATTTTCAATGCCATTGTAAGTAATATTTTCAATATGGGATTTGGTAGACTATATGAACATGGAAAGGTTTCAGATCCCTTGAGTGCTTGGTTTAACTTAAGAAAAAGGATTCAGGTAAATTGTGTTCAAAGTAGGAAGGATTTGCCTTCAAGAACCACTGTTTCATTAATATACTGCAAGTAGAATCAACATTGCAGCTTTAATTTCACACCAGTTATGGAAGAATGTCAAAAACAGGTACTATTTGAGTTCTCTTATAATAAGACCTTGAACTAGACCTGCTCCATTCTGAATTGGTGCTGCAAACTGTCATAACAAAAATATTCTAAGATCATTATTCTCTTATTACCTCTTTCTATTTTGTGTCAATTTCATTGTTTCTATAAAAAAATAAATATTTTCGTGGTTATTACACTAGTTTCACTCTTTAAATATCCTCCCAATATGCATTAACTAAAAACACAAAAGGTTATACGGCAGAGTGAAAAAGTACTATATCATTACTTGGTTGGGAGATGTGTAATGGGTCTGTCTTAGTTCACCACAATTCAAGGACAACTTAGTTATATTCTATCTTACAAGAATATTTTTCTTATTTCCAAACACATACAGTTTTTGTCTTAGGTTTTGTTATGTTGGCCTTTTCTAAGAACTAAGGTTGGTTACTTGTGTTTCATTTAGAAGGAAATCTTAACCTAATGAATCCTGGACTGATAAGGGGAAGTTAAATGTGGAAGAAGTATGCTTACGTGATTGCATGCATTGCAATTGCAGTGGACAATGGAAGAAGATACTATAATAAAACACAGCACATAGTGCATGCATGCTCTATTAAGCAGAGGTACCGAGAAATGACCAAAGAAATTTCAATTAAGCAAGATTAAGGAGTGTAGATGTTGATGAAGTTTATGAAAAATAGTTGTGCTCATGTATCAGTTATGAACTTATCACCACTCTTCTTTTAATATCAATTACATAAGCTGAGGATATGAGGTAGGTATAGATATTGTCATATAAGGCATGTTTCTTTGTTCTTTTCAGCTTACCTTTATTCTTGCCAGAAAAACATAGCTAGGCACAATAGAATTTAGAACATGTACATAAAATTCTGTAAATAGTAGTACGACATAGACACATACTTTCACCTTTCTTCACTCAGAATGCTCTCTATTCAAATTCATGATAATTTAGAGCATATTTTATTTCTCTGCACTACACAACAGGTAACAGATCCAGCAAATGAGTTGATTCAGTTAATATTTAAACGTTGTAAGTACTTGAGCCGTATGATCTGCAATGAGCAAGACACATGAGCATATCCTTGAAGATCCACACTTCGGAGTTTTCCTCCTGTAATATATAGCTCACACAAACTTGTGGTTATCTTGTCAGGTTTCAACCATTCTGGAATATGTTGTCCAGGAAAGCCTTCAAGATGCAACTTTTTCAACGTTTGAGGCAGCTTAATCTCAGAGTACCCTGTGTCAAACACACCCCATGATATTTTTAGTTTCTCAAGCTGTGACAAATTTCCCAATGCAGACCCTATACCTCGGACACTAGCCCCACTTCCTACATGTATGCTGAGTTGCTTTAGTTTTGACAAATTTGCAAGATTAGGAATCTTGTCTGAACTACCAATCACAAATCCCTTTAGTACTTCAAGCTTATTCAGCTTGTCAATCCCCTTTGGCATTCTATCCAACAAGTAGCATTGAGACAGATTCAAATGTTTGAGGTTTTTCAACAATGCAATATCACGTGGTAATGTTTCTAGGTTGTGACAGGCCTTGAGGTCGAGAGTCTCTAGGCTCTTAAGTTGAAAAATGGAGTCTGGCAGCTGAGATATTCTAGATATTCCACGAAGGCTAAGATATTTCAATTTCTCTTGATTCCTTAACTCCTTTAAGAATTCTTCGCCGTTCACTTCAATATGATGTTTTGGTGAAGCGTGCAGCCAACGACCAAGTTGAAGCACCTCCAACCCCTTCATTTTGGCCATCCTTTGGGATCCAAATATAAGATAACTTGCACCAGTATTAAAAATACTTCTGAAATGGTTAGATTTAGAACCCAACGTATCACTAAGTTCAACTTTCAGTTTGTTAAGTGCTAAACATTCAGGAGAATCACTCTGATGAGATGAGGTAACCATTTCTGAGTAAGTTTGAAAAAGCTTTTTTCCTTCATTTGCTTTCTTCCTTGATTTATGAACACCATAAACCAAAGGATTAACTTTAAATAATTTATTCACAAAGTCATACTTATCTGGTAAAATTAATTTATGATCCATAAGCTTTCCAAACATATACTCACCATTTTCCTTTGCTGCTTCCATTTCAACTAAACCCACTCCAACCCACCAAAGGATTATATTCCTTCTCTTCATGACAGAATTCTCTGGGAAATGTAAGAGAGACTTCAAGCATTTCATTTCAATATCACCAAGGCTCTCATAATTTTTCTTAATCACTTCCAACTCCTCAGGTTGTTGGGTTGAAGGGGGTGATGCAGTAGCTTCTTTATTTGCTTTTTCAGGTTGTGGGAACTGATCAGCTGGCAGCAACTTTTTAGTTGATTCCTCTATTTCCTTGCAAATCATTTCCTCGTCTTCCATCAACTTATCTATGTTGTTGTTGCGAAGATAGCCATCCACCTTTGTTAACTTGTCAAGTAGATCTTGTTCATTTTTCTTCACCTTGGAAAACAAATCCTTTATATTGGTCAACTCATTTTTCAAATCCTTCAATTTTGCTTGTTTGTCTACAGTCACCAAACGTTTCAACAATGTAGGCACTGCTTTCATGGGATTTGTCCGAATAGACATTTCTTTTTCTGCTATGAGACTGAAGAACAGACTTGTGACTTTATAGAAAAATCTCTGACGAAAGAAACTATATTTTTTCCTATAAGATGGAGGGACAGAGTGGTGTGAGGTTTTGATGTTTTGAGACTATGAAAGATCAGTTAACGAAGCAATAAAGTTTTGCAACAAGATTGAGGTATCAAGTCTATGATCTCATAAAAACCTGATAAAAGAAACAATACTTTTGCTCGAGATTGGAGATAGGTGGAATGGGACTTAAGATTGGAGAGAAATACTTTGTTTACCGAGCTGAACTTTGTCATCAGGATATTCCAATATACAATAAGAAGCAAAGAAAAGAATCCCCAAAAATGTTTCATTTCTCTTTACAAGAACAGCTGCCACAGACATTCCTTGATTCTTAACTTACCATGAACCAAAGTAACAATTTAGAGTAATTTAAAGACAACTTGAAAATATTCTTCTTATTAGAAGAAGTTCATTTTAGTAAATACATACAGAAAAACTTTAGAAGATAGACTAAAAAGGGGCCGCGCGAACGCAGGCCCCCACTACCACAAATTATGACATAGGCTCTGTCACTGGGACAGACCTTAGAAAAGCACCCATTCAAAGTGCAATGAATGTCACTTTTCTAAGCGTTCAAACTGCATAAGAAAATGAAGTGACGTTTAATACTGATGCTGCTCCGTTCTGAAAATTTTGATAGTTGCAAACTAGTATCACAAAAATGTAATAAATCATCATCTCAATTTCGTTATATCTATTCAAAAGATTTTTGTTTGATTATTACAGTAGTTTCACTTTTTATTCTTCTATAACAATAACCCCATAAGTCTTTAAGATCTTAGACAATTCAGGACTGAGAATCCACAATAAAGAAGTGGTAGAGAAACAGGTGGTGAAGATAGGGAGCTAGTCAAGAAATTAAAACTGAGAACAAGAAGTAAAAGCAAAACATAATTTTCTTATCTTAGCAATTTAGTAAGAAAATTATTGTCACAAATGAAAATATAACATATTTTAGCAAACCAAACACTTCCTTCAAGCATAAAAACTGCATGTGCTGCAACTCTCATTCATACCTAAATGCTATCATTAGATTAAAAGTCAGTGTATAATGGCAAGCATATGTGATTATCTCATTACATTGTTACAACTAAGTAAAGATTGACATCTGATCTCTCCTATACTTCAGACAAAGTTTAAGTACTTCTCCATTTTGCATTAACTAAATAGAAATATAAAAGGGTAGAGATTGATGAAGCTTCAATAAGAAGTGAGAAGATATTTTTCAAATCACTTGGCTGGGCTTTTGACTGTAAAACATCTTGGGATTGATAGAAGGCATGTCATTCTGGTTCAAAAGACTAGTAGCTTGATCAGATCAGCCAGTACATGTCAAGTATCAATATAGACTCGATACAGGAGAAAATGCAATACACAAATATAATTACTTTCTGCGTATAATGAGTGCTGTTTAGTTTGACATTTAGAGTTTCAATATGAAATGAAAAATTGAATAACAGGTTATTTTTAAGTGACTGTTTTTCATGAGTAAGTGTGCTGCAATTTGGCTTTATCAACAAGATTGATATCGCTTTTTCATTCCTCTGGAGTTAGAGGGTGAATCTAGCCATTTGCAACTTCTGTACATTATACTAATCATGCACCTTAACTGCTATTAATTAAGTTTATTTTGTAATAAATCAATAAATATAAAAAATCAGAGTGGCGCAGCGGAAGCGTGGTGGGCCCATAACCCACAGGTCCCTGGATCGAAACCAGGCTCTGATAATTAAGGAATTATTTTTTTTTAATTTTCATCCGTTCTTCCTCTGTTTACAATTATTCTTTTAGTCACTAATAAAATAAATAAAGTTATAGGGTGAAGAGAGAAAAGTAGGGGTGTAAGAAGAAAATCTGCATAGTTGGTGGATAGCATCTATGAGACACGTGTGTGGATAGCAACACACAATACAAAAGAAGTGAAACTTTCACTACAGAAGCTTGCTGTTTCAAAACTCAACAGCAATGGCTTCTATCTCATGCATCACCCACCACCCCGTCACTTCCAAGCTAAAAACTTTCTCCCCTTCACCTCACGCTTCTGCCTCAAACTTGGCTTCCAGGTTTCTGGGCACAAAAAAAAGTGTTGGGTGGCTCAGCCTCACCTCTAGTATTGGCCCCTCCAACGGCTCCAGAGCCACGTGCTGGTTCAGGTTCGGGAAGAACGGTGTTGATGCCGAAGGTGCTGGCATTTATGGCAGCCAGAGCCGTGATGACTTCGATAGAGATGATGTGGAGCAGGTTTGTGATTGAAGCTGTTAGAGAGTTGTTAGTTGTTACAATTGTGTCATGCTTACGCATGTGGTAATGCTGTTCAAGTTCATTGTTGTTTGTGTTAGGAAATTACATTAAGTTAGGGGTAAGATTATATGTGCATGTTAGCTGTTCGGAAAATTTGAGCTTGTGGAGATTTGACATGAGAGATTATGCCTATCCATAGCTGGTCTGTGTTTTGGGGGTGGCTTTAAGAAGTGGGGATATTTTTCATTTACATGAAGATTTTCTAATCTCATGTAGCAAGAAGAATATAAAAGTGAGTGCATGTTCTTAAAGGGGTTAGCGAGTTAGACTGAGGGAATCGATTTGGTAAGAGAATTAGAAAGTTTATCAGGAAAGAGAAACTCTTCTTGGGAAGGAGAAACCCTTGGAGGGATTTGTTGTTCTTGGAGTCACTGTAGATTTCTTCTATTAGGCTGGAATGTTGATTTGGGTTGGAATTGCTATGATGAATAGATGTTTAAATCTGCTTGATCTTTTACCCAATTTTGAGCTGTGATTGACTCATCTTCCATATTGTCATTCAAATACCTTACAAACAAGTCTCACTAAGACATGATTGTCATGGAATAATATAAATTGTAACGGATTAGGCCTCTGCTCAAGGTAATCACTTAATACATTGAGAATGGTAATACACTTGTCAACTCATCTTGCCACATCTGCTAGAAAATAGATAGAAGTCCGTTCACATCCCATCCATTCTTTACCGTTATGCATTTTTGTTATGTAATCTTGAATCAATCAGCTTATATGAACAATCTCTTACAATGTCATCAAATTTAAAAGGCTAAACTTAAAAAATATACTAGTACACCACCTGAAGAGACTTTAGGCCAACATCCCTTCTAAGTACAATGCAGGTTATAAGGTGGAGGGACAGAGTGGTGTGAGGAAAGAAGATTGAGGTATCAAGTCTATGGCTTCATAAAGAACTGATAAAAGAAACAGAATTCTTTTGCAGTATTGAAATTGGAGATAGGATGGAATGGGGTTTGAGACTTGGGTAGAAATATTTTTCACCGAGTTTACCTTTGCCATAAAGTTATTCCAATAGAAAATAAGCAAAGAATCTCCAAACATGATTCATTTCTTTTCTCAGGAACAACTTCCAGTAGACTACGAGAAGAGAACTAATTGACAAGTTTGACGTCATTATTTATTCCCATGTGCTAGTGGTCTATTCTTTCTTTCAAATCCATTTCTTGATGGTGAACTAAAAGAATATAGATTTTTCAAGTTCCCAAGGAATGAACATCAAGTTTTTAGACTGACTGCTGTAACAAAGCCCAGTCTATAAACTGGTTAAGGTATCAAAGACTCCATCTAGAAAAGCAAACCATCCCGATATTTTCAAATGTTCCAACTTAATAGGATATTCTTTGATTTAAGCCACATTGGTAGAAGTTTATTCCACTGATAATATACATTCACTTATTCAACCATTCTCTCAAACAAAGTCCTAGTAAACCAAGGCATGAAAGATTTAATATTCATCCGCAACATATGATAATATACTTCAGTGACCCTCTACATCTAGACTAACACAGAAAGCTAACATCAGGGAATATAAATATAACTATTATGAAACATTAAAAATAGGATTAATAGGGGCCGCGCGAACGCAGGCCCCCACTTCAACAAATTATGACATAGGCTCTGTCACTAGGACAGACCTTAGAAAAGCACCCATTCAAAGTGCAATGAAAGTCACTTTTCTAGGCCATGGACCTTCTTGATCGCCCATTGACCCTGTCCAGGTAAGTATTTTGCTCTGAGTGACAAATTTCATATTTGTAGTCTATTATTACTGTGACTATATCTATCATTGTCGATGTGGGGTTGGAACAGAGTTAACAGGTACTTCTGTTCGTTGGACATTTGTTTAGCTTTAATATCACTCCGACTAAGAAATTGAGCGTCCAATAAGAAAATGACGTGACGTTTAACACTGATGCTACTCCACTCTGCAAAATTGTATAGTCAAACTACTATCACAAAGATGTAATAAAATCATTATCTCAATTTCGTTATATCTATTCAAAATATTTTTTGTTTGATTTTTAGAGTAGTCTCACTTTTTATGAAAGAGAAACTCTTGGAGGAAAGTTCTTATTCTCATCCTTATTAGTTTAATAAGATTGTTCATGTCCTGCTATTGCTTACATGCTTCCATTTCTAGGATAAGATTGGAACTTTTTAACAGTTTTTTATAATAATAAAATCGTAAGTAAACAAAAGGAGAAAGTAGGCAAGAACATAATTGAATAAAAGAGACAGTAATGAAGCCCTTATTATTTTTCTCTACTAGGAGTTTACAGCTACTAAGGAATGTGAATGATGTTTGTTGATTCGAAATTTTAAACTTCTGCAACTGTTAACTATTATGTTTATGCATTTACTAGGATTTGTTCTTGGAGTCGCTCTAACTGCAATTTAGTAAATGGAAACTTAATAACCAGAGCATTAGTTACAAAACTTTAGTAAATGGTAACAATGAGATGAATTCATCATAGTGATATCTTGAGAACTCAAACATTTGAGTCACAGATAAGTCAAGCAAACACTTTGTACGACTTTTCTCTGCATTAGTTTATCTAAATTGTTTGTGTATTATTCAGTTCAAACTGTAACTCTATTGGGTATCTATTTTATTCTAACTTTCATTTACTTTTCCTGTTCTTAGATTGACTTTCCATGGTAATTTTGGAAATTCAGTTTTGGAAGAGAAAGTGGTTTTATTTCATATAATTCACATTTGATAAAATTATACAGTACTTCAACTACATGGGGATGCTAGCAGTAGATGGAACCTATGATAAAATGGAAGCCCTTCTAAGCCTAAACATCCACCCTGTGGACATCCTTCTCCTATTAGCTGCATCAGAAGGTGACAAGCCAAAAATTGAAGAACTCCTGAGAGCTGGAGCAAAATATGATGTAAAAGATAGAGAGGGTAGGACCGCATTGGACCGAGCCAACGAAGAAATTAAAGAATTCATTCTTAATTTTTCAGTGCAAAGGGCATGATTTGTTTGTTTCCACCATAAGCATGCCTATTCAGCTACATAGTTGCTAACATTTTGATAACTTTTGAACTCTGTTAGTTTATATGCTTTGGATTAATCATCAGAATGGATTTTAATACCCATAAAACCAAGACTTCTTCGTGTCCATGACAATAAAATTGGTTCAACATATTTAAATTATTACGTCAAACATAATCTTACGCAATTACAGATAAAAAATATAGACATGCTTAACAATCAAAAACATGTTTTTATTCTAACAATATTCTATATTTTGATCTAATGGACTTGTTTTATAACGAGTGAAGATAAACTAAAATATCTTTTATTTCTGGCATTACCAACAAACTGAAGTGAAATATTGCTGAAGGACAAGTATTTTAGCAAGAGTCTTGATTAGGAGTTTAATTTTAATGCATGCTTTACTGAAAATTGTCAACTAGTTACCCTAGATATAATTTTTAAAATAATTATTACAAAAACTAAATTTTTAAATCAATTCATAATTAAATTATAATAGAAAAGAGTCTTAATTCTTCTAAGGCATTATAATTAATAAATTCGGTCATTAGTTCCAAAGAAGTTCATTAACATGCATGCAAGCTTAGTTAAAACTGTTGACCCCTTGAAGAAAGTTAGGTTTTGAGATATAGGTTTGGAAATGAAAACTAAATTCTGCATGAACATGTATTGAAAGATATCCAAACTTAGTTGTAATTCTGAGATTAAAAGCATCCAATTTTGCAACTAAAATGAGGTATGCTTCATATCACATACAACCTTCAAAAATGTAAATTAAGTACAGAAACAAAGTTAGCTTCATTATTTGAGAAAAGATCATAACAATCACACAACCAGATCTGACTTCCAAAATGCTTCAACATTTGAGAAAAGATTCTGGTAAACTAATGGAAAAACATCCTTAAACCCACATATTGATTGAATACAACAGAAAAAATAATGTAATATATAGATACCAACTAAACAAACGGTGCAATAAAATTTTAACTAGAACTAAAGGAGCCGCGCGAACGCAGGCTCCACAACCACAAATTATGACACAGGTTCTGTCACTTGGACAGACCTTAGAATAACACTCCTTCCATGTGCAATGAAGGCTGCCATTCTAGGACATGGACCTTATTGATCATCCATTGACCCTGTCCAGGTAAGTATGTTGGCTGTGCTGGCGCATCTTAAATTTGTAGTATAATCTTCCCGTCAGTGTAACTAGTATTTTTCAATGTGGGATTTGACATATTACCTAATGGTTAGATCAAAGATCCCAAAGTGCTTACAGTCAATGCTTCATCACACCTAAATATAACAGCAAAGGACAGTTATTTACTTTTTAAGTTGATTAAATAAATATAGTTAGCTGAAATACTTTAAAAAATTATCTCATGCCTAAATTAAAGAAACAGACAATACAATTATATATTTTTCTTGTCCAGCATTAGAAAAAATTATTATAAACCTCTTTATTTATCCTTTCACTTGATTGTACATGGGGATATAAATATATATATATATATATATATATATATATATTATGTATTATATATTATATATTATATATTATGTAATCAACATAAAAAAAATGGCAAATTAAAATTACTACAAAATTAGGTTGGGTTTTTTCAAGCATGAGAATAATTTATATAATATAATTCTTATATCATACATCTGAAAAATTGGTTAAACAAACCATAGTAATGTCAAAGTATTTTTTGCATTCACAACACTCATTCTCCTTACGGAGGAAGAGTACCAAGAAGGAGGAAGACGAGTACTTTTGAGAGTAAAGACTGAATTCATGGAGTCGAAATCTTTATAAGGTACATCTTTAGCTTTGTAAAAACAATTGGTGCTCACCGTAGGGTCGAACCTACGACCACAAGGTTAAGATCAGTTACTCCCTAAGGTAGCACCTTCACTAGTGTCGAGCAATATGGCCTTTAACTTCTTCCTATTTTTCTCAACCTCTTTTTACTTAGGGGGCACAGTTATTTTGCTGCCACTAACAATTCGATGAGTGTCCACCTCTTTTCCTTGTGGGTTAGGAATGACATTCTTATTGGTCTTCTTAGCCTCATTGACTAATTGATTCTTAAGGTGACGAAAGATGTCCTCATCCCCTCCTACTTTATCAGCATACTGAGCAATATAACCTACAAGCACCACAAAATGCTTCGATCAATTTAGAAAATGTTTCAGTTACAACCTATTATACACTTACCTTACAACTTAGTAGTTTTAGCATTGTGTCTGGGTGTTTTGTCTTAGTTATTTCTCTGTTTCCTAAAATCCTAAGTGTTTTCCTAAGGTTTTCTGTGTTGGGGAATTTAGTTCTAAGTTTTGTGTTTTCATCCTATGATGTTTTCAAATTATTATTCCATTTAATATTATTTGGTTAAACTTCAAAGCATGAGAGTATTTAGGCACATAGACAATTTTATTTTAACATTGTTCTTGTCTTATAACAACACAATACATAATATGTCCTAAACATCTGCATTTCGTGGAAGTTTCTTATTAAGAATGATCTTCCTCTTTGTTCTTGCATTTCGTGAATTGTTTATGTCAACGTTTGGAAAATTTGAACCAAAGTGTAGAGAAAATATTATATTTCGATAGTACAAATTTTATTTAGTGTAAACTTGAATGACAACACAATTACCTCAACGTGTTAACTTGAAACATGAATCCTTCATTTTGCATCTCTATCACTTCATTTGCATCTACACTCAAAATGAAAAACTTAAAATAATAAACATGATTTGTTTTTGGTTATTTTATACTACACTTTGTCACTTTTCGAGGTTGATTGTTAATATTTTATTTTTACAAGTTCATTTTGAGTAGAATTTTATTAATTGATGTGCTACTTTTGATTGTTGTATTTGGTGAATCATTTTCATTCAAAACCGGGATAGTTGGGCAAAAGTAAGTGTTAGAACAAACATATTAAATTCATTTTAATTGTGTTATTTGAGTTTAACATGTGTTTAACAATTAAAGCATCATAAGTATTCAATGGCAATAATAAGCATAGGATGAATAAAAAAACATAAACCAAAAAGATAAAAAAACTTAACATAAAGCAGAAATACAAATACAAATAAAAATACCATTACATATAAAATTTGTGATAACATTCTTAAACTTGTACAACAAATACATATAACAAATACGAACAATATTAAAAAACATCAAAAAGTCTTCTTAATAAGTACACATACTTAACCTTCAATCAATATTTTCCAAATATCAAATACAGACAACATAAAAACAATAAAAAGTCCTCTTAATAACTACACATACTTAAACTTTAACCCAATGTTTTTCAAATATCAAATACCAACCAAATAAAACCAACAAAAACTCTTGTTAATTAGTACACATACTTAAACTCTAACACAATGTTTTCCATATTATAAAAGTCAATTTTCAATTTTGACATTTCTTCTCAACATCTTCAATGACAACTTCTTTTTTTACAATAAAGAAGTTTCAGAGTCTCTTTTAAAGGGAGGGACAACTGCATTGATGCTCAAATCAAATATTAGATTCTCAAGATAAGTTTATCCTTCAGAGCGTAAAATAAATTTCAACATGAGTTAACAGTATAGGAGTCAAATCATCACTCTCAACATGAGTCCATCCTTTAGTGATGAAATCATCACTTAGACTCTCAATATGGTTCGATTCTCTACCCTCTTTGAGTTGTTCATGTTACTAACTTCCTTGGGGTTCTATGATAATGTAGTGGCCATTAGGATGGTCTCCAGAATAAAAATAACATCTCATGACTTGTTAAGATGAATCTTGTGCAGATGTTCCTCAATGCATTTTGATAATTTGTTTCTTTAACTCTTTTATTTCTTTAACTCTTATTTTGTGCTAAGATGACATTCTAAGTGTCGAACTCAAATACTTCTTTCTTAATAGGTTGACTTTTATCATGATGGACATGATGATCACTAGTTGTTAGTGCCTTAATGATGTTCTTTCTTCCTTATCATCTTTGGTCATCATTGATCCTCTTGTTGAGGCATCTAATAGCAGACTCGTTTGAGGTCTTAGCCCATTATAAAACATGTTTAATTTAGCCACCTAATCGAAACCATGTGTCAATACCGAATTTCGTCCGGATTGATTTTTGGCTTTACTTTAATCTGTTCTCCTATGTTTTATTATTTATTTTTTTTTATCAATTTTATTTTTATTTTTATTTTTATTTTCGTTTTTATCCCTTTTTATTATTTATTTATTTTTTGTTATCTATTATTATTTTGTTTTTATTTTATCTTTATTTATATAAGTTATCTTATTTTATTTCATTCTCCCCTTCATTTATTATTTCTTTTCATTTTTTGTTTTTTGTTTTGTTTTACCTCTTTATATTTTATTTTAATATAATCAATATAACTAAAGAAAAGAAGAAAAAAAATGTGTGCGTGTGTTGGAGCGAGAGGGGACAGAAATCATTTCTGTGTGTTGGAGCGAGAGGGGACAGAAATCGTTTCTGTAGAGAGCCAAGGTGGTGGGAGCGAGAGGGGACAGAAATCGTTTCTGTAGAGAGCCAAGGTGGTGGCAGAAACGTTTTGGAGGAGGGCGGCAGAGTGGCAGACGCGATTTGGGTGCGTACGAAATCACTACAATACCATTTGGCGCGGAGAATTGCAAAAAAAAAAACAAGCACAGAGAGAGCAGAGAAAAAGGGATTATGATTCTGGTTTTGGGAGAGAAAAGAAGAGAAAGATTTCGCACAAGGTCTCGGA
This sequence comes from Vigna nakashimae, assembly GCA_034642375.1. Lineage (NCBI taxonomy): Eukaryota > Viridiplantae > Streptophyta > Magnoliopsida > Fabales > Fabaceae > Vigna > Vigna nakashimae. The sequence continues at coordinate 38,658,000 of CM067762.1, read as the reverse complement.
CCTTCGGATCTTCATTCATTGGATCACCATCCGGTCTCCGTGAGAGTTTCCTCCTCACGGAAAAAAAAAAGACGCCAGCCAAGAGGGGAGAGATCACCGGAGACGAAGCTGACAAAGACCGAACCAAGCTTCAAAAGTGTTGTGGATATTTGTATATGGCCATTGGTTACCGAATATCATCTTCATCCTTATACCACCTCGCGACCAACTTCATATCTTCATCTTACTCCTCATTCATCTGGAAAACCTCAGGGCCAACGACCATCATTTTCATCCCTTCCCTCTTCGTTTTCACCTCACGGCCAACCCCTATCATCATCCCTTTTCTTCTTCATTTTCAAGTCCAACACTGACCTTCTCCCCTACTCCAACTCCCACTCGTCATTTCCTCCCTCACGCATATCACAGAACCTTATTTATCTTTCAAAAAAACCCAGAACCATTTACTCATTTTTCGACCTCTACGGTTTCTTCCATTCCATCACCCAACTCGTAACCAACCAACCACACTTCCCTTTTGGTCCCTCACCAAAAAAAAAAACTCCCAATTCACCTCTGAACATTTTTTTCTCCATTGCCTCCAACACCCATCATCTTCATTCACTCATTTTTTCCTAGCCCCTGCCCACTGTAACCATAAAAACCTCAACCTTTGACCCCTCTCACCCGTAACCACCTCAACTCAACGCCTTCATCATCTATCATACACTTCTCACACTACCCACCTGCATTCACTATTAACCATCAAAAACCACCAAAAACAGAGACCATCATACTCGCACTAGCCATCACAATTCATCCTTCATTTTTGCCAACGTATTCTTCAAACCACAGACGAACCTTGATTCCATCTTCACCTAATTGCAACCTTCATCCAACAGAATCACAAATAATTCAACAGTAAAAAAACAGGAACAGTGAGAAGCACGGTGAGTTTGGTTGTTTCCGGTAACGCTTCAGTCACGTCGGAGGAGAGGAGAAAGCTTGGCGTTCGGTGGCGCGGTGGCCGGTTTGGCGGAGATGGAGCAAATGGGAGTGGTGACGATGATGGAAGTGGAGCTAGAGGAGGTGAAGGTGCCGGTCCTGGATATGGGGTTGCGGGTGGTGGACACGGTGGTGGTGGAGAAACGGTGCGGTGTGCGGTTTTGCTTCCAGCATAGGTGAAGACGCCGGCTACTTTCTCGGCCGGCCACGGGGACGCACGGCGGGCTGGTCTCGTCGAGGGCTGATGGCTGCCACGGATGATGAAGAAGCAACTCCCAGCTTTCCTGTTTCTGAATAGACGAAGAAGAAACCTACTCTGATCTGAAAAAGTTTGGGCCTGGACCAAAACTTGCGTGAGACACCCCTGGTTTACCTCTGCACCCTTTGCTTATTGGATTTTAGTATCTGCAATCTTATTTTTATTTTCTTAATTATAATGTTTTATTTTATTATTATCTTTGCGTGCTTCATAATTTTAGCCCCACGTCTGCGTCCCTATGTCTTGTGTTTTACTTATGTTTACTTGTCTTTATTTTATCTCTTAGATATTGATCATTACATATACATTCTTACTGCACCTGTTTTATTGTTCCTTTAGTGTACTAATTGTTTTATTGTTATTACGCTGTTAATTTTATTTTCTATATAAATCACAAAAAAAATATAATTATAAAAGTTTAAAAAAAAATAAATATAGTTTCTTTTCTATTATTATGTTATATACGGTATTTTTCTTTATGTTATATTGTTTTATTTTAAATACTTAGATAAATATAACTTTTTATTTTACATTAAAACTTATGGTATAGTTACTGTTTTCACAAATTTTGTTCTATTTTAAACGCTTATGAAAATATTATTTTAGTACTATAAAATTACAAAAAAATGAAAGATAAAAAAAAAGTAAAAGTAAAAAATATAAAGTAAAAAAAAAAAATAAAATATAAAAATTAAATAATGATATGAGTACTCGTGCGATCGTCCGCATCAGCCTAGTACTTAATATTCTCAATCCTAGAAAATTTAAATAATGGTATGAGTGCTCGTGCGATCGTCCGCATCAGCCTAGCACTTAATACCCTCAAATTTCCTAAATAAGTAAATAACGGTATTAGCACATGTGTGATCGCTCGCATTGTCGTTGTGCTGGAAACTCTTTCTCTTTCTTAATTAAAATTACAAAAAATATGTTTTAAAGGTTTAGGCACATGTGTGATCGCACGCATCGTCCTTGTGCTAAAAACCTTTCTATTTCTTAATTAAAATCACAAAAATATGTTTTGAAGGTTTAGGCACATGTGTGATCGCACGCATCGTGTAAGACCCATAATTTTGGGACATGGTGGGGACATGGTGGTTACCCACCTTTTTCATTATTGGAAGCAATTATTGGAGGTGTGTTTACGGGGAAGCTTAGCAAGGGAGGACTTTCATTTTTGGCATGTGAGAAAGAAAGAGAGAGAGAGCAGCCAAGGGAGGGTACCCTTTCTCCCATTTCCATCCGTCCAAGAGCACCCATGGGAAGCTGTTCCAACCTTAGAAGGGGCTTAGAGGAGGATCTGAGTTGGGCATCTGGTGAGGATGAAGTTCTTGCGCCAAGAGCTGGAAGAGGAAGTGAAGAGCTGCTGAAGTTCCTGGAAGATCTTGAGCTGCACGTTTGGGAGGAGATAGATCTCAAAATTTGCAAGGAAATCTTCAAGAGGTAAGGGGAGCTTGATTTATTTCATTGATTGCTGAGATATTTTAGCTTGCTGCAAATCTGTGAAAACTCTGGATGAAAAGGGGAGGGTTTTCTGGGTTTCTGGACTCTGGTGCGATTCTGCAGAATTTCTGCACAATGCGCGTTCGTCCAATTTTGGGGAATCAAAATTGGACGTTCGTCCCAACAGGGCTCGACCAAATAGTGGTCGGCCAATTTCTAAACGTTCGTCCAATTTTGGTGAAATTGGACGTTCGTCCAAATTACTGTGCGTTCGGTTTTGAACGAACGTCCGTGTTCGTCCGTCAAGTCTGGATATATGAGACGCTCGTCCACACAGTGAATTATGAGCGTTCGTCCTTAACTTAGTATCTTCGTGGAGTAATCTTGAACGTTCGGCCTTGGTCTCAAGACGAACGTCCGTAGGTTATAAAGAGCGTTCGGTCTTTGAGGATGTTTGATCTTATGCGCTCGTCCAAAGCGTCCAAATGAATTAGCGTTCGGCCTAAGTGATGGATCTCAGCGTTCGGCTCAGTAATTGAGCGTTCGGCCTTGTGATAATTATGAGCGTTCGGCTTTTGGGGTATAACGAGCGTTCGGTTTTTGTGTATAAGTGAGCGTTCAGTTTTTGATTATAAGTGAGCGTTCGGCTTTTGGATATAAGTGAGCGTTCGGTTTTTGGTATAAGTGAGCGTTCGGCTTTTGGATATAAGGGAGCGTTCGGTTAGCTGCTGATTTATGTCGTTCGGTTAGCTGCTGATTTATGTCGTTCAGTCAGGCTTCTTTTAATGTCGTTCGGCAAAGTGACTTAGGGGTTCAACTAAGTATTAAAACGTTCGTCCTTATCATGTCCGGATTAATGGTGTTTGATTTGAGTGTTCAGTATTGAGATATTAGTAGGTATGAGCGTTCGTTCTCGATGATGTTAATGTTCTGGAAGTACTCGTCTGAAATAACGTACGACCAGACTTGATCCCGAGCGTTCGTCCTTGGAGCTCGGTTAATAAGGTTTGGTGTTCATCGGCAGCGTTCGGCCTTTGATGAGGGTTGATTCCAGAACGTTCGTTCAGACAGTATCAGAGTTGGAAATAGCGTTCGGCATTAATGCATGAATTCCGTGGGAGTATTTTGAATCAATTATTGAGAATTGTTGGTTATTATTTTGGTCTATTGTTGGTTTAGTTATACATATTATTGAGAATATGTATGACTTCGTGATTGAGCACGTTTATTCTAGTTATACATATTATTGAGAATATGTATGACTTCGTGATTGAGCACGTTTATTCTAGTTATACATATTATTGAGAATATGTATGACTTCGTGATTGAGCACGTTTATTCTGTTGGAGGTGGTACATACACTATGTTATTTACTTGTAACTTCGTCGGTCTTTTTAGCATTTTTGCTAGTCTCACGCGTGAGACGGAGATTCAAGTGTCACCTTCTTCTGCGCGAGGAGGTGAATGTCTCGCCCAATGACTTCGGCTCGTGTTGAGTATAGTGCATCGTTACGCGTAGTATCGATGTTTTTACTCGTTAGTCCTTGAGGAGTCGGGGAGATAGGTCTGAAGTCGCGATGGAAGACGGCTCGGGTAGCCTGTTATTGAGAGCAGGTTATGACGACGAATTACAAGTAAACGACATCAGTTTATGAAAGACTAGTCTGCAGTGTCATGTGAGTCGATTTATCATGGGAATTGTTATAGTAGGTGTAATGGGTTTGTGATGTGATCCTTCTGGTTATTCATCTTGCATGTTGTGGCTGTGGTTTCCAACCGTGATCATCGTACTGGTACGAGAGAGATGGTAATGCAGATAAGGCTGAATTTGGAATACTTCTTCGAGAGAGACGGGAAGTAAAACTTGTTGGGTCTATAGGTAGTAACGAGCATTCTTACTAGTGACGTTCGGTCTTGGTGTTATTTATTTTCAAGTAGCGAGCGTTATTAGGTAACAGTTGATCTTGATGATTAGTGGATCTGAGGTAGCTAGCGTCCGATCTTAATTTGGTGACCTGAGGTTTAGTTTGATTACGTTCGGTCAGTACTGAGGTGTTCAGCAGAGTACTCTAGGCGTTTAAACCAGACTCAAGTGTTATTTATTATTAGTGTTCTGTCTCGTAGTGATGGTTCTTAGGGAATGATCTTTATTGGTGAGGTTGCTCTGAGGTTGTAATCATTTACGGGGAGTGACTGACGAACGGGTCGCACCGCTCACAAAAGTTTGTGCATAAAAGAATGCAGTATAGACTAGGAGGTGACTCCTAGGTCGTCTCTCAAGGACCAATTTTAGTGGTTCAGTCTCAGATTTTTACACGAAGTGGGGGGGTTTGTAATTTTTGGTTGAATGCGGTAAATTTAAAATTGGAAAACACGACTAAAATTAAAAATGTTGAAATAAATTTTAAAGGTGGTAAAAACTGAACGGTAAAAGATGGTAAAAATGCAACAGTAAATATGCAGAAACGGTAAAATTTAACGATGCATAAAACAATAAACAATAAAATAAAAGAGACAGTAAAAATAAAAGCACTTGACTGAAAATGAAATTTATCAAAGATTCAACATTAAAATAAAATGACAATAAAAATCAAACCGATCAAACTGCTCCAATTGGTGTGACAGATTACACGCTTTCAGGAATAAAACACTACATTATTTTACTGTTAAAATGGAAAACAAAGAGGAAGAGGCGAGAGCCTCCTCCTAGACCGTCTGCTATCCTAAATCTGATACTAAAATCTACTCCTAAATTCTGATACTCCCGTCTGATTCTCTGCTGCCCATTTTATATACCAATTCTGAAGCTACTCCCGTGAGTATCTTTTCTTTTCCTTGCCTTCCCGTGAGAAAATAGGATGAGGGCCCTCCATTTTTCAATTGTCATCTTGTTCACCACTTTGCCATGAGCATTCTTCTCCTTTCCAACCGTGGAAGTGCAACTCTTCACGTGTGCTCCTTCTTCTTCCTTTATCCTGCCCGTGTGGACAGACCAAATAAAAATCTGCACCTCTTATCATTTCAGTGGAGTGAACTTTGGACAAAGTGGTGGTCCCCTCTTTCACACGGTCATCTCCCTCTCTATGTTGTGCACACCTTTCTCCTTTCCATTCAGCCATGGCTTCAAAAGTATTTCCCATGCTTGACGCATGCCTTCCATGTAGTGTGTTTCTTCCTGGAAGTGAGCTGCTGGACCACTTTTCTCCATTCAACCTTCACGGTTTCACACATCCAACACTCTCTCCTTCATTCCAGCCCTTTGCTTCACACTTTGCAGCTGCTGGACGTGAGTTTTCTCTCCTCTTTTCCCCTTGGTCGCTGCTCCAAATGGTCATGTTTCTCCTGCTGGAGTATGTCCAGCTTCATCCCAGCATCTTCTCCTAGCTTGTTGGACGTTGAATGGAGCTTAGGGGAATTGTACAGGCTTATGATTGCTGAACCATGTGCAAGCTGGATAGTGAAGGTGCTGGACCGTCTACCACCACACGCTTCCAGCCGTGACTTTGCTACTGCCATCGTGAAGCTCTCCTCCAAGCCGTGATGCTCCTGGTTGCTGGAACTGCACCACCGTGAAGTTCTCCTGCCATGGTGAAGCTGGACGGTGTAGCTGCTTGCTGCATCTTCTCTGAGCTGTGTGCTTCCATCCATGCATTTTTCTCATCTCTGTAACAGCTATATGTTGGGTTTGAAGGCGTGCGGGACCATGGTGTGGAGTGTGCTTCCTTGGTTCTTCAAGCTTGATTGATGGGAGCTGATTGCTGCACGCTGCAATGGTGAATCTGCTTCATCTCCAACTCTGGATGCTCCCTACTTCAGGCGTGCCTTCCTCCCAAGCCAGCTGGATGCGTGATGGACCAACTGTTTGTTCATTCTGCTGTTTCTCGTGCTGCTGTAGTGCAAACCAAGTGTTTGCTGGCTAGACGTGTGATGTGTTTGCTACAAGACAAAGAATTAAATTGATTGTTCTCTCTTTCACGTGCACAGACTCTTATTGAGCATCACTTTAATTTAATTTAGTCTATGTGGTGTCCATCCAAGACCGTGTCTTTCTCCAAATGTGTCTTCCATTCAGCAAGTGATGGTCCCCAAGTTTTTTTTATTTTTGTAGAGTGTATGTAGAGTAGGTAGTGATCCCCTCATTCACGGATAACACAACTTAGTGCCTTCTCATGTGCAGCCGTATGGGACATGGTGTCTCCCACTACTTCTCTTCCATCATCACTTTAATCCATCTAACATATTCCCATTTGAAAATCTGATATTGAATCTTGTATGCTGCCGTGAATCAATGATTCACTCATTCCATACCTCTCCAAATTAGGACATGTGTTTCCTTTCCATGTTGGTGCCCCTTCACGTGCAAGTCCTGCAATAAGCTCTCAACGTCAATTTATTTTAAGCCACAAATAAGTATTCTGCTAGTGTTAATTTTATGATGACCGTGTGCTTCTGATTCAAAATAAAATGTGCACCTAATTAATTGCTTCTCCATAAAATAAATTTGTCCCTAAATTTTATCCAAAATTTCCCTTGTAATTACTAATGCAAATAATCAACTCAAATAATTCAAATTGAATGAAATTAGAATTTCTGGTCAAATTAAATACAAATAGTAAAAACGGGAAAATACTGGACAATTAAGCACAATTCTCCGATTAATTTTAGCACAATAAACTAAGTGAAATCAATAAAATATTGACTTATCAGTGACCGACCTTGATATTCGTTGAGGTAACAATCGATTAATAAATAGTGATTAGTCGTGATGATGTATGATTCAGGCAGTGATCATTCATAGGTAGTGCCCGGTTTGGATGACGCTTGTCTCAGATAAGGATTATTAACAATTAGTGATTGTACGTAGGGAACATCCGGTCTCGATGAGGTTACCCTCAGATAGTGTTAAATCCAGTAAAGTGATCAATTAAGTGTTCGTCCGAATGGTACTTAATCTGTGGTGTGCGAGATTTGATCTTTGTGCAATCGTTTGAATACTGTTCGAAATAATAGTAATTGTTCTAGTAGAGTACACTGTCTTATCGTGAAGTCTAAGTACTTGATCTTAATTAGAGTTTGATCTTTTGGTATTCGACCTAAGGGTATTCGGTATTGATGAGTCGATATTTTCTACACTTCACTTAGTTTATTGTACTAGAATTAATAAGGGAATTGTGCTTAAATGTCCAGTGTTTTCCCATTTTGCTTGATTGTGCTTAATTCGATCAGAAATTCTTATTTTAATTAATTTGAATTATCTGAGCTAATTATTTTACAAGGAAAATTTGGAAATACAATTTGGGACATTTGAAGGTTAAATAAGAATTGGAAATAGAGCCCAATGTATTTCAGCCATTTCAGTTTTCGCTGGTTACTGCGTGAATTTTGTGTCAACTTGTTTGTCCCCGTTCAGGTTCAATTCTTATCCGTTTTCCATGCAATTTTTTTTCATAGTTTCGTATGGATGTCTATTTTCACGTATAGTTTTTCGTTTGTTCAAATTCGTTCTATGTTGTTCCCAGTATTTATTTTACTCTCCTATGTCAGTCCAGTGATTACTGTTTAAGTGATTTCTAATCTGTTTGCATTGTTTGCTTGTTGTTTGGTACATGTGGTGGCTGGAATTGATCGTTGAACGGTGCTAAGACCTCCAAACAATCTTAAGCAAGTTCTTCATTTATTAAATTTTAAGAATGATTTGGAACTCCTATACACTTCACGGCCTTCTTATGTAACAAAAGATGAATGAAGAAAATTATTCAAGGTGTTAATGGGCTACCACATCACGTTTTATTGAGAAGCATTTGTGTGATGGTTGGCAAATTCCACGTAGAAGAGTAGCACATTGAAGTGGAATCAAAAGAGTGGGAGCCACTTGGAGAATTCTCATTTGGCAAGTCAACAATGGAATGACAAAGGGACCACCACATTTACTCTTGCTTCAACGTGGTTTTTCAATGGAAAGAAAAGAAAAGATGGTGGAAAAAGAGGAAAGTGGTGTCATGGCCCACTTGGTAGCACATTGCATAAGGAAATTGGAGAAGTGTTATGCTAATTCACGTAGCACATGACACGGCCAATTATTTTTAGCAAGCATCAATTTAAATGGAAGGAGGGGACCAAAACAAAGAGCTCACGGTTTTGAAAGGATGTCAGCAAGCTTAAGTCCAAAGGAATATTATTGAAAAAAAAAGAAGCACATAGAGACGTTGGGTAGGGTGCCACGGCTGCAACTCATTGCTTTTAAGTGAAGAAAATTATAAAGCAGACAACACATGGTCCACCACTCACGGTTTTATTGAAATGCATTTAGTTGATGGCTTGGCAAAACTCATGCGGTACAAATTCAAAATGTAGCATGCATATGGACAAAAGAGGGGGGCTGCCACTAAGAGAGGAAATATTATTCTAAAAGCATAAAGGATGACACATGAGGGGCCACGTTGAAGGAAGGAAGTTCACGTATTTAGAGATACTAAGTCTAGAGAAAAGATGTTTGCCACAAAAGAATATTTTATTCTAGCTTGAAGTGGTACACATGAAAGGGCTGCACTTCCACGCTAGCAAAGAAAAGGTGAAGAGCTTGTTACTGCTGGAAAAAGATACAAGGTGCCTCAGCTTGGAGCAGGTCCAGCAAGCAACGTCCAGCACGTTGGCAGCAGCATGGTGATTCATGGGAGTTGATCTAGAGGCATGGCACTTCACGGCAAGCACACCAAACCAGCCAAGAAATCTTCTTTCTTTAAGGAATATGAAGAAGGGCCACCACTCATGAAGTTCACGTCCATATAGTAATTCCAAATGCTGAATTTTATTCAATTATTACTAAGGGAGGTGGAGTCAAGGTGGAGAAAGTTATTTTAGCCAGGATCCAACAAAACATCTTTTTGAATTTAAGTGGGAGCCGCCACACCTTTGCCTTGCAACATGAATTGTAATTGAATTGGCAATTTGGAAAAGCAACCAAAGAAGTGTCACGGCTGCACAATAGAAGAAGTCCAGCCACACATCTAGAAGCAATGGAAGGAAGCAGATCACACTTTGCGTTGGAGAAGAAAAGAGCTGGTGGTGTCACGGAAAACACAAGCAGTGGTGAAGTTCTTTCATGTGCTGTGAGGAACTTGGCTGGAAGAAGAAGCCAGAGGAGCAAGCTGCCATGGCTGCTTAGAAGAGTGAAGAAAGAAGAGTTGGCTTCACAAGGAAAATGGGCAGCAGCAATAAGCACCATGAGATTGATGAAGAAGCTCTTGTTGCAGCATTGCAACCAGCCACACGCACATCTTGGAGTGTCCAGAGGAAGCTCACGGTCAGTAGCAAGAAGAGGTGGGGATCACGGCCAAAATTGCTGAATTGAAAAAGGATGATTCAGCTGATTGAAATGGAAAAGGAGGGGACCACATTGAATCAAAAGAAGGTCACGGTTTTACATTTGTTCACGGGCTGCCAATCCAAATTGCTGAATTGAAGGAGGATGTTAGAGAGTGTTGACACTATAAAATGCAGCAGAGCAGAGTAGTAGAAGGCATTAGATTTTAGTGTAGTTTAGGTGTAGTGTAAGAAACACACGATCTGGGAGGAGGCTTCTGCCTCTTCCTTTCCTTTTCCAGTTCCATTTTCAAACAGTGCATAATGCAATTTCATTTCTGAGCGTGTAGTGTATTCTGAAACAGTTTGTTAGTTTTATTTTGGAATATTATTTTTAAGTGTTAAATCTTTTAATGAATTTCATTTTCAGTTCTGTGCTTTTATTTTATCTGTTGTATTTTATCGTTTAGCAGTTTCTGCATTGTTAAATTTCGTCATTACATTTTAATTTCAAACGTCGTTTTTAATCTGTGATAAATTTTATTTGCGATCAAGTGGTTCTATTTTTACTGTTTTCTATCGTTCAGTTTTTACCGTGGTTAAATTTTATTTCAGTGTTTTAAATTTTGTTTTATTTAATTTCCATTTCCAATTTAATTACCGCACAAAAACAAACATCCAAAAACAACCCCCCCACTTCGTGTTAAATCTAAGACTGAACCACAAATTGGTCCTCGAGAGACGACCTAGGAGTCACTTCCTAGTAACTATACTGCATTCTTTTATGCAACAATCTTTTGTAGGGCCCGCGACAGCTCTTATCAGGTATATTAGCGTTTGATGTTCAGTTTCGAGCTTAAGTGATCAATCTTAATGTTCATGTAAACAGTATCCGATGTAATATAAGTTCGTTGTTTTATCGTTTGATTCAGTAATGATATGATATCTGGGTATGTATTGAGGTTGAGGGTACTGTAGTAGGATGTCTTGATTTGTGGTTGATTGTGGACATATTGAGGAGACTAAGAATGAAATTACAAGTGGGGCACCTTATGTTGATTTGCTCATCAACGTATCATCCAGATGAGAGTTTATTGTGTACTGGGTTGATTATTAGGTACTATGGAATGAGTGTCCAACAAGAATTGGGGTACGTTGGCTTGAGGATGTCTGACTTAATTATTATATGATATTTGTATTGGAATATCTATGCACGTTTTATAAATGATGTGTTTCAGGTTAGCTTACCCTTACTTTGCTTGTTTGTGCATGTGAATGCGATGATCGTATAATGTGTGATGTTATACGGGAGCAGTTGAAGGATTGTCACGTGATCCTGTGCAATTGGAGGAAGAGATGGAAGATCTAATTAGAAGGACTCAAGGTTATCTTTGCAGTTGCGTCAGAGCTTAAAACTGATGTATAGATTTTAGTTTATGTACGGGATGTTATGTATTATTACAACATTTAAGTTTGAAAAATTTATTTTTTTAGGGTGAATTTTTGGGATGTTACACATCGTCCTTGTGCTAAAAATCTTTTCCCTCTCTTAATTAAAATTACGAAATATGTTTTAAAGGTTTAGGCACATGTGTGATCGCACGCATCGTCCTTGTGTTGAAAACCTTTTCTCTTTCTTAGTTAAAATCACAAAAATATGTTTTAAAGGTTTAGGCACATGTGTGATCGCACGCATCGTCCTTGTGTTAAAAACCTTTTCTTTTCCTTAAGTAAAATTAACAAAGAATATGTTTTAAAGGTTTATGCACATGTGTGATCGCACGCATCGTCCTTGTGCTAACAACCTTTTCTATTTCTTAAACAAAATACAAAAAAGGTATAAAATCTTCAAAAAAAACCCAAAAAACATTGACAATTCCAAACAACAAACAATCTTCCTACCCAGAACTACGTGATCCTTGATTCTCCATCAAAAGTGGAGATACGTAGGAGCAAGGCTAGTCCTTGTCAGGTTCACTTCCCTAAAAATCCAAATTATTCAAAATCATTTCCAAACCAATTTTCCCAAACAATTTCCTAAACAAAATTTCCAACACAGTTTCCAAAAGAACTACGTAACCCTAATTTCTCATTCTGAATGAGAATACGTAGGAGCAAGGTCAATCCTTGTCGAGCCCAAAAAACTAAAAAATATATTTTGTTTATTTAGAATTTTATTTTAAGGGATAGTTAAACATTTTTTAAAACCACATCATATTCGTGCATTTAGTTAAAGGTACTGCCTTAGGGCAGGCGTTGCGGGGTGCTAACACCTTCCCCACGCGTAACCGACTCCCGAACCCAATCTTTGGTTTTCGTGGACCGTGCTTTATCGTTTTATGGTTTTTCCATAGTTTTCCATAATAAACTATGGTGGCGACTCCAAAATCTCTTTTCAAACCCCGTTTCTTTTTGGATCGTCGTCCCGTCGCGATTCCGGTTGCGACACCATGATTTAGGAATTTTTTAGCAATGACTTAAATATCTCCTAAGCTTCATAAAGATGCTTATATGCACCTTGAGAGAATGTGGCTATAGCTGATTTAGCATTCACATATTTGGATGAGGAAAAATATCTTGTTAGAAATTTTCTCCCAACCTCTTCTCATTTGTTAAAACTCTAGTTGGGGCATGATTGCAACCGCGTTTTGGCTCTTTCTGTCAATGAAAATGGAAAAATCTTGAGATAAGTTGCGTCCTCATCTTCATCTTTTACTCTTATAGTACCAATAGGTTCATAGAAGGTGGATAAATGGTTATAGGGGTCTTTGTTGTCTAAACTACAAATTGGTTTGACGTTATTAATGACAGTAAACCTGACTTCATTTCTATTGTTTTTTATGGACTATCTATGCTGGAAAATTGTCTCAGTCCAAGACTTTTAGCATAGTCTCTCAGCTTTCTCCTAGATCCAACATCTCCTTACTTGATTTCTTCTTGAGATTTCTTATTTATTTCTAAAGTGGAAGGTTGTCCTTGTTGCCATGCTTGTCTTAATTGCTTCTTGTGTTTTTTCTCATGTTGTTGTTTCTTCTTGTAGTTATTTCAATCTTAGGATTAAACAAAAAATCTCCAACTCGATTTTTACTTTACATATACAAAAGTTCCAAGAATAAGTGAGCGCAAAAAAGTAGATGCTAAGATAAAACTAACTCTATAGATTTGAACAAATTTATTACAAACCTAAAAGTGATCACATATTTTTGATAAAAATTTAGAATCAAATCCACGATAACAACGCCAAAAACTTGATGACCTCTTGGGTTGTGAGTAATCACACCGAAAAGTGCACTGGTTCAATTGTAATACCAAGTGTCGTATCCATAAGTATCTAATCAAATTTTATCAGAACTCGTGATGTTATTTGGTTGTGTATTTAAAATTGTTTGATTGTGAAATAGATTATCCAGAACTTCAAAGTAAAATGGATAACTCAATCAAATACTGCGTGTTGAGATTAAATTTCACAACTTTGTCCTTAAGTGTGGTTAGTGTTTCATTGGATTAACAACCTTCCTTCATTGTTCCTCGAAGTACTTTAATGTAATTGTAGACCTATGTCTGCAACCTAAGACTTAATGACATTCAAACTATGTGTGATTTCTCCACTCCTGATGAATGAACTATTTGAATTAATTTGAATAAGACTTTGTCACCAACTAAAGCATATATATGCATGTCAACCACCAAACACATTAAATGACTCAATTAAATCTATAAGACGAATTAATTTTTGCCTAACTCGAGTTATTTGTGCAATATGATTGACTAATCATATTAATGCAAACACTAGGTAGTTCAACAACTCATGATGATTATAACAACTAATCATATTCCCCACGTCTCCTTTATTCTAAGAGATATTATAAGTGAAGTGAGAGAGAGGGAGACTAAGAGCCTGAAATGAAATTCTGATATCAAAACAAGAAGTTTATCCCTTAATTTATAGAATTTTAGGTCTTGGTTGCAGCTCCAAACATGGTGGTCATTCTTAAGAGTTTCTTCTATGAGTTTCCTTATAGCTTAGACTTTGTTCTTAGTGTCCTCACAAAGCTTTTTGCAATGGTGGGTTTCATCCATGGTTGAGCTTCAGAGCTTTAGTGCTTTAGAGTGCTTCATAGTGAATTTTTCCTCGCATGGTTCAAACATTATATTTCCTACTTGAGTTGTGGAAGCAAAATTTGAATTATTTTGAAACCGCCATAAAGTTCTCAACTTGTGATTCTAGGGCTCAAGATGTTATGCTTTGTTTCTTCTAAAAGTGCTTAAATTCATGAGAAATTGCATTAGTTTGTCACTCATGTTCATATCCAAATGCTTTCAGTGAATTTTAGGAAAAATGGAGTAAAATCTTAGCATATGCAATATAATCAATCAAGATAAGTTTTAAAATGCATGTGAATTATAAGTAAAATGAGCACTTATCACATACCTATTGTCATTCCTAATTGTCACAATCTTGATCTTTCTTATATAGAATATATTAAGGACAAGACAAATTAACAACTTAATTACATTACACTCTTAAGTAATAGTGTTAGGCTAAGAACAAAGACTATCTCACCTAAAACACAAATGCACTTGTCTTGAACTCGCACACTAATAATAACTTGGTACAATTAATACAAAAAACTTGTGATTTCAAGGTATGGGCATTTTAATTATATTGCATGTTTATTACTTATTACTCCTATGTTGATTTAGATATGAGAATGTCATTATAAAAACTTTCTACTCTTAGTTATGGATCCTCGATCACAAAGATGACTAGTAAGAAGTTTGGAACATTAAGAGTAAGTTATGTAACAACATATGAAAATATGGTTCAACATGAAGAGTCTAAGCTTGTATAAGAACACTTAACTTGAAGTATCTTTGGAACATCATTATTCTAATACTCAATTTTGGAAACTTGTGACATTTTTTAGCATAAGTGTTGGAATCTTCTTTTACACAAATCATCATTGATTATTGTGAAACAGGATGTCCATTTTTTGAATTTTTTCTGGTCCGAACATATGATTGTATCAAACGATTTTATAATAAGACTAACCTTATTCTAAACTAAAATTTATTCATATAGAAATTATCCATGACAAGTGAGCCAGTAATATGAATTTGAAAAGGTGAAAAATGTAAAAAATAATAATTAGAAAGAATATGAAGCGAAAAAGAAAAGAGAAATGGGTTTAAGACCTTATCACTGGCCCTCTATTTTTAAAATAAAAGTATTTTATAAACTCTAAATCTATAGTTTAATCTTTCGATGAATATTTATTTCTTTTATTTTGTGAGACTTCATTAAAAACGCACCCAAAATCCCTCTAAACGGACGTCAGGTGTCCAGCAACGAGGATCCGAAGATCAAATAGTGGAATGCAGGTGTCAGCAGACGAGCGGACGTTCATTTTAAGTAAAACTGAGTTTTTGGAAGTCTACGTCTCACTCTCTCTGCATGCACCTTCTTCTCCAAAACTCTGATCTTTCATTTCTCCTTCTTATCTCTAAAAAGTTATCCCTTCTCTCTACCGAAACTCACCATTTATCTACTCCGATCTCCGTTTAGGCACCGTGGAAACACTTTTGGCATCCCAAGCTTCATTTTGAACCGAACAGTTTCAAGTTCTGAAAGGGTAGTTTCTTTGTCTTTAGCCGTTCATTCTCTGGTACATGCAAACCAAGTTCTGGTTGCATGTTGTCATCTTGTCTAAGTCCTTATTGGTTTTTTGTTGTTTGGTTTAGTTTGAAGAATTGTGGAACGTACGGGTAGAAAAGATTTGTAGTCAGACAAAACGTACTTCTGTCTTTAGGACGTTCATTCACGCTCAGAGGTAGGGAAGCTTATTTAATTTAATATGTATGTTTAGTGTTCTGTATGAACGTTTGTTGATTTGTTAAATTAAATGAAGCATGAATTGTTGAGATATTTGACTATATGAAATATGATGGTTGCTATGCTCTGATGTATGAAGTATATGAAATTTACTATGATATGAAGGTATGAAATTTTGAAGTTTTATGTTGAGAAATGAGTTTGGATATAAATGATTTTGGTATGAAAATTTACACTATGAAATTGTACGTTCGGTACTGAACGGTCCTTGACCATTCGGTACTGAACGGTCCTTGACCGTTCGGTGTTTCTAGTAAACTTGGTTGAAATTGGATTCTTTCATTTGGAAAGAATCCTAGTTGAGGACGAGCGTCTTCGTGTGGTAATACTATGCTTGAGCGTTCAGCCAAGCGTAGTTGCATATGAGTATTCTGTGATAAACTTACAATTTTGTAACTATATGTATTTGTATATTTTAGTTATTCGTAAACACTATTCCAATAGTATCTTATTATATTTATTAAGCTTTCTATTATAAGTTTAGTAGTGCTCGGTCTCACACCAAGTGCTCGTAATGAGTAGTGCTTGGTCTTATACCAAGCGCTCATACTCGTTTATGGAATGATCTCTTGATGAAAATGACGTTCGTCCAACTTCAGTAGAATTTCCCCCTACCATGTTCGATCATTGACTGGCATTAGGTTTCTGTATGAGAATTATTCTAAGTATGGTTCTTTAAACATCTTAACGTGTCTACATTCATTGGTTCCGGCCTAGAGCCTTAGTAATTGATATAATCTTTGAAGTGTTGATTTGAGCTCACGAAAGTCAGTTCATTTAACTGATTCATGTTGTAATTAACGTTCGTTCTTGGGATATGTATAAAGAGTACTCGGTTTCTTTCTCTACATGACAGTAACCCTCTCGGTTTTATTCTATTCTGGAACAAGAGACTTCTCTGCCTCGTTCCAAGTATTCATCCTCGTTCTGAGTGAGGATTGAACGTTTGGTAATTAATGTCCTTAAAAATCGGTGAACAAAGATGAAATTAAAATGATGAATAATGAAAGATGAAGATAATATGAGATGGATGAAATGTTATGGATTTTGAACGAGCGTTCCAGGGAGGAACGACTCATGGATGATTATTGAATTTGTAAAGTATGAATGTGGTTATGCTAAGCTGGTGGTTCATCCTGATGTTCCGTGAGTACTCGTCCTCACGTAGAGGAGGATAGGTCATGTGTGGGAACGGCAGGAGGTCCTAGTCCTTAGGGGTACTTTGGACAGATAGGACTAACCTCGGGTGGCAGCTGATGAGAACATTCCAGTTACTACATCACCCGGGTGCACGAACGTTGTAGCTACACAGATTTCATACAGTCCGGACAGTCAGTCTAGTATTAGGCTTTATATGGAATGTATGATTTTTATCTTGTGTGTTTGATGGTATGAATTGTATGATTATATCCGAATTAAATTACATAAGCTTACCCTGTGTTCCTGTCTTGTCTTATTTTGTACGTCCGTCTTTGTCATTGCAATTATCATCTGTATGGATGTGAGCAGAAGGAGACGAGCTGTTGCAAGAGGCGCTAGAGGAAGAAAATCTTGTTGAAGTTGAAGTGAAGACCGAACAGTAGGGCGTTCGGTTCGTTCTTAGATAATAGCAAGGTGGTCGTGTGATCACCTTCCCTTTGGGGTTGGTATGACCGTTCGGTATTTTTTTCCTTTTGTAAACCGTTCGGTCCTAATTATACTCCTGTACAGTTTTATTTTTCTCGTATTGTTTTGTAAGGTCGTTCGGTCATAAAAGTACGTTCGGTTTTTAGTGTAAGACTGATCTGAGTTATTATTAAATGTGATTAATCTATTATATAGTTATACTGTATTTTTGGGATGTTACATTATTTCTATATTTCAATTAATTAATTTTTTTGCAATTTCTTGAATTTTTCAATTTAAAAATTTAGCTTAATCCATAACTATATATATAAAGAAGATTCTCTTTCTTGTGTCTACAATTATTATTCTTATTTTACCTTTTACAATATAAATATAATTATGAAGACATGAAAATGAAATATTTTTTATTATATATAAAGAGTATTTCTTCTTTTGCATTCACGATTGTTATTTTTATTTTACTCCTTACATGAAGAAAATAAAATGAAAAATAAAAAAGAGATGAAACTTTGACCACTGTCATAGTAAAATTCTATTATAATTGTTGGAGGCTGAAATGAAATTCTGATATCAAAACAAGAGGTTTATCCCTTAATTTATAGAATTTTAGGTCTTGGTTGCAGCTCCAAACATGGTGGTCATTCTTAAGAGCTATTTCTTCTATGATGAGTTTCCTTATAGCTTAGACTTTGTTCTTAGTGTCCTCACAAAGCTTTTTGCAATGGTGGGTTTCATCCATGGTTGAGCTTCAGAGCTTTAGTGCTTTAGAGTGCTTCATAGTGAATTTTTTCTCGCATGGTTCAAACATTATATTTTCTACTTGAGTTGTGGAAGCAAAATTTGAATTATTTTGAAACTACCATTGTAAGACCTGTGTAAAATAAAAATATACTTTTATTTTACTATATTTTGTGTTACTAGATAATTAATTATGATATGTTTGTGTAATGAAAATATTAAGAAAGTGAATAAAATAAATTAATTAGAACTAATGTTATCTTAATTTTAGAAAATTGTTTGAAAGAATGGTTGAGTAATGTTTCCTAGTTGTTTTATTTTCATTGGTGGGGAGGTGTGGGTCTTATAGTGATAAAATAAAATAAAGGTGAGAAGGCTTTGTTGGGTAGAGCACGTGAAAGTGTAAGAGGCTTGGAGGGAATTTTCTAAAGTTTTTATGCTTTTGGCTTTTCATATTTTTGATAGGAGAGAGAGCATAGATTTGTACTTGTGTTTCCTCTTTTTGCATGATTTGAGTTCTGAAGATGACAATGTCGGCAGTAGGTGTTGAAATATGTTTCCATAGCTTGGCTTCTTTTGTTTGGTAGGGTTTTGGATAGATTATAAAGTTAAGTAAGAAACATATAGTTAAGTTACATGGTGCATATTAAAAACATGAGCGAGGACTTAACCTACCATCTTATATAAACCATATTATGTGTGAGAGAGTGGAGGAATATACATACTATGCTAAATCATAGGTTCGAAGTGTAGTTTTGAATTGTGGAAAGCACTGTTGCTACGCAAGGAAAGGAAGCCATCTTGGTCTTTGCTTTGAACCTCAAAGGGTTGTGGAAACTCACTGGAACTAGAGGTAAGGGGGGAAACTAGGACTTATATAACTATATGCATGTTGGGGTAGTTAAAAGCTAGACTATATATGTATGTTTGATGGTGCATGTATAGATGTATGTTGGGTTGTTACGTGAAGGAACTTAACCATGCTTGTTTTGGAAACTTATGCATGTTGATAAGATGTGCATGTTTTGGTTCTTTTGGGATGTTGCAGGTATGTGTTTATTCTTATGAGTATGTTTAAACCATGGTTGTATTCTTTCCTTATACTCTTTACTTTACATAAAATGAGAGAGGGGTTGTTGAGGGGCACATTTCTACACCCTTTTACCAAGAGTGTTGTGAGTAGGTGGTTTGAGTTTTCTCTTGCAGGTAGAGGAAGAGAATGAGTGTGTGTGTTTTTGTCTTGTATTTGTGTGCAAAGTAAGAAGAAGTGAAAAATAAGGGAATAGGGGTTGTTTAGTTGTATAGGTTTTACGTAAGGTGGAATAATGAGAGGTGGAGAGTTTGCATGGAGACTTTATGTGAAACCAAAAGAGATTGTTTTATGTGCATGTGAGTGACGAAAGTGAGGAGGAGAACAAAAAGAATGGTTTAGGTTTAGTTGGAGAAAGAGGAGATGATGAAGAGTAAGAGTGGTAGTTGTGGGTTAGAGGTTTCTAAGTGTAGTTTTGGAGAAGTTGAAGTTGTGTGGGAAGAATGAACTAAAAGGAAAAGAAAGGGAGGGGTACATGTTTTACGTAAAGTGGTGAGGTTTTGATATTAAAATGGAAGAAGGGGTTGGTAAGAGATGGGTCTTTGAAATCAAGTGAAAACAAAGTGAATATATGTGCATGTAGAAACTATATTCCAGTAGTATGTGAGAGAGTAGATATGTGAGGGAGAGATCCTTGGTTTTGGAAAGTATAGATTTGGGGTTGTTTGAAAAAGTGAAATAAAATAGTAGAAAGAAAGGTGTGTTTCAGAGTAGAGAGAGTGATGAATAAATGGAGTTAAATGTTGGGGTAGTTAAAAAAATAAAATTATAGGAAGAGGTGTGTGTGTTTTACGTTAAATGAGGAAACTAGTAAATTAGGTTGCAAATGGAAATAGAAAAGGGAGATTGAGGTTATGGGTGGAGGCTTGGTACATGAATTGTTTGAAATAAAAAAGAAAAGAGAGATAAAGGAGTGGTACATAGTTTACGTAAGGATGGTGAGAGAAGAAGGTATAATATTTTGGAATTAATTTAAAAAAAAATAATAAAAAAGGGGGTAGAAAGAGAAGAAAGAGGTTGATTTAAAGGTAGAAAAAAAAAGAAGAACAATGAAAGTAGGGTGGATATGATGTTACGTAACATAACAAGAGTGAGAAAAGAAGGGAAGTTTAGGAATTTAGATGGACCCGCGTAGGCCCCACCATGGAGAAATAATGTTTTATTTTAAATTATAGGAGGTGAACTTAGGAAAATAAGAGGGTGTTGTAGAAATGTTGGAATATGGGTCGGACTGTGAACTTAGTAGTTCCAGGGGTGCATCTGAAATTTTATCTTAGTAGACAGGGTGTGAATCCAGTAATTTTAAGGGGTACTTCAGAAATTCTGTCTTAGTGGATAGAGATGTGAACTTCGTAATTATAGGGGGTGTGTCAGAAAATCTGTCTTAATAGATAGAGGTGTGAACTCCGTCATGTCAGGGTGTGCCCAGAAATTCTGTTTTGAAGACTGGGGTGTGAACTTAGCAATTTCAAGGGGTGCGCTAGTAAAAAAAAAAAAAAACTCTCCTTTAAACAATTATTGAGAATTGTTGGTTAATTTCTTTGGTATTATTTTAAAACAATTATTGAGAATTGTTGGTTATTATCTTGGTCTATTGTTGGTTTATTTATACATGTTATTGAGAATATGTATGAATTCGTGATTGAGCACGTTTATTTGGAGGAGGTACATACACTATGTTATTTACTTGTAACTCCGTTTGTCTTTTGAGCATTTTTGCTAGTCTCGCGTGAGACTGAGATTCGAGTGTCACCTTCTTCTGCGCGAGAAGGTGAATGTCTCGCCCAATGACTTCGGCTCGTGTTGAGTATAGTGCATCGTTACGCGTAGTATCGATGTTTTTACTCGTTAGTCCTTGAGGAGTCGGGGAGATAGGTCTGAAGTCGCGATGGAAGACGGCTCGGGTCGCCTGTTATTGAGAGCAGGTTATGACGACGAATTACAAGTAAACGACATTGTTTATGAAAGACTAGTCTGCAATATCATGTGTGTCGATTTATATTAAATCATGGAAATTATATAGTTTATATGTATTGTGTTTATGATGTGATATTTCTGGTTTCTCACCCTGAAATGTTGTGGTTGTGGTTTCCACCTACGATGATCGTACTTGTACGGGAGTAGATGGTATTGCAGATAAAGCTGGAATGGAATAGCTCTTCGAGAGAGAGACGGGAATAAAACTTATTGGGATTTTTATAATGTTTTCTTATTTATGTTCGTTTGATTTTGTTATTTTAAGAAACAATTAAGATTCGGTTTGATGTAATGTATGAACTTATGATGTGTGTATGGTTTGTTTATGTGTGGTATATTTTAAGAAGAAAAAAAAAATAAACACTTTCATAAGATTCATGCTTCAAGGTTATTATTATTATTATTATTATTAATATAGCCTATAAGGGGTGTTACAACCATAAAGTTCTCAACTTGTGATTCTAGGACTCAAGATGTTATGCTCTATTTATTCTAAAAGTGCTTAAATTCATGAGAAATTGCATTAATTTGTCACTCATGTTCATATCCAAATGGTTTCAGTGAATTTTAGGAAAAATGGAGTAAAATCTTAGCATATGCAATATAATCAATCAAGATAAGTTTTAAAATGCATGTGAATTATAAGTAAAATGAGCACTTATCACATACCAATTGTCATTCCTAATTGTCACAATCTTGATCTTTCTTGTATAGAATATATTAAGGACGAGACAAATTAACAACTTAATTACATTACACTGCTAAGTAATAGTGTTAGGCTAAGAACAAAGACTATTTCACCTAAAACACATATGCACTTGTCTTGAATTCACACACTAATAATAACTTGGTACAATTAGTACAAAAAACTTGTGATTTCAAGGTATGGACATTTTAATTATATTGCATGTTTATTACTTATTACTCCTATGTTGATTTAGATATGAGAATGTCATTGTAAAAACTTTCTACTCTTAGTTATGGATCCTCGGTCACACAAATGACTAGTAAGAAGTTTAAAACATTAAGAATAAGTTATGTAACAACATATGAAAATATCGTTCAACATAAAGAGTCTAAACCAGAAATTTATAGATCTTATATAAGACCACTTAACTTGAAGTATCTTTGGAACATCATTATTCTAATACTCAATTTTGAAAACTTATGACATTTTTTAGCATAAGTGTTGGAATTTTTTTTTACACAAATCATCATTGATGATTGTGAAACGGGATTTCCATTTTTTGAATTTTTTCTAGTCCCCGACGTATGATTGTATCAAACGATTTAAATAATCTAATAAAAACAACTATAACCTAATAATTTAGAATTTTAATTATTTTTCACATGTTTTAATTTTTATTAAATTCAAACAACTTTTTTTTTTTATTTTACTTTTTTCCTCTGGCCCTTTTATATGTGCTTATGATAAAACGTACGTTTGATTCCATGAAAAACATGGGAATAAAAGAAGAAACAACACTTTTTCTACGTTCATTTGGATAAATTCCTTGTTATCATAACCACTCTTTTTAATTTTATCATTTTTACCATCTTTTTGTTATCTTAAAAGCAGAACACGCAAACAAGTCACAAAAACGCTTAGCAGATATGGACAAAAACACGTACATAAGCCTTGCTATCGTTATTTACGAAACTACCCTCTGTTCAATTACTACAATACCCTTACAATTTTTTCTTCCATCATAGCCGGCCACATGGACTCCTTTGGAGTCTCAGAAATATGAGTCAAAGCGCCTCAGATTGACCTCTTTCTTTCTTTGTGATATGCAATAATAGAAAATATACATTTAAATAAAAAAATAGATATTTCTATACATTGTTTTGGTATTGAAAATATATATGATTCGCTCGCTATATCCAATAGTTTCCTCTTAAAAGTCGAAAAAAAAAATTAAATATGTTTTTATTAAACTTTTTAAAATATAGATAAAATTATGACAGCGATTCTAATTTTAAAAACAGAACATATTAAGTACAAAATTACACTTGTAATAATATTCAAGAATGGAAAAATAAATCAACTACTTCAGCGATTATGTTCATATCACATATTTAGTTTATAATTCTATGTAATATTAGCATGTTAATTAATTTAAAAATTAAATATATTTTTAATTTTTTAATTTATAAGTAAAATTGGAATTCTTTCATTTATCGTATAAAACACGTTAATTCTTCAGGGGTATTGATTTTTAATTGAGATATGCAATGGTCATGCTAAGTTAAATAGTTCGACTAAAAAAGTTTAACACTGCCAATTGAAGATATATTTCATATATTTTTCATATATTAATGAAATGTAAAGATCAGTTTTGAATGAACATTTTGACATAATTCCAATATTACTTGTTTTTATGCCTAAACTGCTAAACATTTTCTTTCTTATTTTTTATATTTCAAGATCTATAATCGTTATTGGTTGGTTGAAGAGTAATTAATTGTTCAAGGAATGTCCATCATTAATATTAAATCCATAAACCAAACAACTTTCAACTTTAAGTATTGGGGAATATTATTAAAAAAAAGGCACGGAAAAAAAACTTTATTGTTTATTCTGTCAAACCAAAAAGAGAACAATTAACAATTTAAACATATTGAATGCACAAGAATTTATGCTTCGTTGATGGGACCAAAGTAAAGCGATGAAGTAATGAGCATAGAGAAAAGGTAGCAGAAGAAGAAGAAGAAACAGACACCACTCTTCCATGGCCAAAATCATTGGCAAGAGCAGAAGAAGAACAACTCAAGTATGTCGCAGAATGGTTCATCATGTCAACCTTAACTGCAACCTGTTCCATAGGGTGTCCTTTCTTGGTCGTTTCATCTGGGACAGGATCTTTCTCTGCTGTCTTGGAAGGCCTTCACCTGCCCCTTACCTCAGACTGCCCCTCCGTAGCCTCCCTTCCACGGCCACCGTGCACGGTGGCTCCTCCCTGCATGGACACCCCATCACCACCCCATGTGACTCTGACTCTGATTTGGTCAACCTCAAGATCAGTTTGCTTGGTGATTGCCATATTGGAAAAACCAGTTTTGTGGTACTTGTTTTCATACTTTAATATATAGTTTATTCCTTGCTTCTGTTTCACTTTTCATTCATCTGAAATGTGTATCAGTTGTTTTTCCTTGGTTATTGTCATATTGGAAAAACTAGCTTCAAGTTTTAATTTGATCTGTTCCTAGCTTTTGTTCAGTTTTCATGCATCTAAAATGGGTATCAATGGTTTATGCTTGGTCATTACCATATTGAAAAGAAAAAAAACTAGTTTTAAGTTTTGATTAGTTTCAAACTGACTTTTGTTTCACTTTTTACTTATCTAAAATGGATTTTAGTTCTTTTAGCTGGGTATTTTTCTTCCGGGAAAAAACAGTTTTGGGTTTCACTTTTCACATATGGAGTGTTGGTTGTCTTTATGTTTTTCATTAGGAACAAACATTGACACTTACGTTTATGTTTTAAGTACAAGATTTGTTTGTCCCTGAAATTTGTGTGACCCCAGAAACTTGGGTGGAAAAAAGATTTTCTTTTTCTCATTAATTTATTATTATTTTTTTCCATTTCTTGTTTTGATATGCGAGTGTGACTACTATTTTCAGATCAAGTATGTGGGGGACGAGCAAGAAAAGAGGAGCTTGCAGATGAAGGGACTTAATCTGATGGACAAAACATTATCAGTTCAAGGAGCAAGAATTTCTTTTAGTATTTGGGATGTTGCAGGTGTTTAAATTTTAACTTTTCTTTGAACTTTTAAGGTTTTTCTGGGCTTGTAACTTCAGGTGAAGTTTTAATGGTGAATAATTTCAGCTGGTGTATGTATGTATGTAGGTGACACAGGTTCTCTTCATCAAATTCCAATGGCTTGCAAAGATTCGGTTGCGATTTTGATCATGTTTGATCTCACCAATCGTTGTACACTGAACAGGTAGCTGTTTCCTTCATGATCTGTGGAAACATTTTGACAGCAAAAATGCAAAGATATTTATTTACCTTTTTTGTGTTTATGTATTGCAGTGTTGTGGGGTGGTACAGTAAGGCAAGAAAGTGGAACCAGGTACAAAAATTCAATTTCACATGGTCAATAATTTTGAAATTACATGAATTCATTGTGTGTGGTACAGATAATTAATACCTTTAACTGCTTAAAGTTAGTTTCAAATTCTTTTCACATGGAATAGTACAAAGAAAAGGACAAGGCACATGCATGATTTTTACAAAGGTTTAATGACCCTTATGATTTAGGATAAGTATGTGGTGTAAACTTCTTACTGAGACCAAACAGAGAACATATTAGTGATTGTTTTTGTGTGTTAAAATGGAAAAATCAGTGTCATTCATTAATGAACTCACTGATGTTGTTCATTTTATTTACTACAGACTGCAATTCCCATTCTGATAGGAACCAAATTTGATGACTTTGTTAGACTTCCTCCTGATGTGCAATGGACAATTGTAACACAGGTAAATGATTATTGCTGAGTAGAAGATTTCAAACATGTTTTCAAAATACTGTTTTGTTTTGTTTGAACATTTCAAACATGTGAGATTGAAGAGTGTTTTGATTATTGGTAAGTATGGATTAGTGATGTTGAAGTTTGATTACCCACAGGCAAGGGCATATGCAAAGGCAATGAAAGCTACGCTTTTTTTCTCAAGTGCAACCCACAATATAAATGTGAACAAAATCTTCAAGTTTATCATGGCCAAACTCTTTAACTTGCCATGGAAATTGGAACGAAATCTGACACTAGGAGAGCCCACTATTGACTTTTGATATGTATTTCACATTTATATGTAAATAGCAGGACAAAGAAAACAACATTTTAAAGGAAAAAAAAAAACATTCATATTGACTAAATTTTGTTTGGTAAAGTTTATTATACGAGTAAAAGTTTTTTTTTTTTTTACTGAGTAGAAAAATGGGAAAATTTATTGATTATAAGAAACAAGATTTATCATTCGATGGATGTTACTTTTTTAAATAGAAAAATTAATGATTATAGTTTTTAGTCTAGTGATAAATGTTCATAGTACTACATGTTTCCAGTTGTAACTTAGTATTTAATTTTAAAAGCAAACATTTCTAATAAATCAATTTTTAGTTAAGAAAAAACCAATGTACTAAAACCAACTTTAATTAAATTTTAATTATGTAATATATATTATTATTATCTTTAATCCTTTTCACGATAAAATCATTCTTATTATTTTTAATCTTTTCTTTAACACACAAAGATACCATTCCAATTTTCTCATTAAGTTTTAAATCTCAACTTAAATCTATTTTTTGCTCCAAAATACAAGTGTAAGCGTTAAAACAATTTATAATATTCAATATTTCAAAATAACTGGAAGCAATTATAAATAGCTTAATTTAATCCATCTTTTAAAAAAATTAAGTACTTCTAAAACAATTTTTAAAGTTGGTCAGTTGGTTTCTACCAAATTTCAATTGCCTTTGTCATGATGTTATATTTTTTATCAATATTTTTGTTCAAAAATTAACATAGTATTCAAAACACAAGTATTGGTGAACCATGTATAAATAATTCTAAATTTCATTTAAAAGTTAAATTATAGTTCACAGAATCAGTGAAGGAGCTCAGAGGGTCATATCCCAAATTTTTTTGTTATTCTTTTATATATGCAAATTATAGTATAAATATATTTTTTTAATTTTAGAATATTTTACATAGTTAATACCTCTAAAATTGTTATGCAGATAAAACTGAGAAAAGTATAAAAACGGACACAATAACATGATTTAGAGGTATTTTATAATAAGACTAACCTTATTCTAAACTAAAATTTATTCATATAGAAATTATCCATGACAAGGGAGCCAGTAATATGAATTTGAAAAGGTGAAAAATGTAAAAAATAATAATTAGAAAGAATATGAAGCGAAAAAGAAAAGAGAAATGGGTTTAAGACCTTATCACTGGCCCTCTATTTTTAAAATAAACGTATTTTATAAACTCTAAATCTATAGTTTAATCTTCCGATGAATATTTATTTCTTTTATTTTCTATATTTCAATTAATTAATTTTTTTGTAATTTCTTGAATTTTTCAATTTAAAAATTTAGCTTAATCCATAACTATAACTATATATATAAAGAAGATTCTCTTTCTTGTGTCTACAATTATTATTCTTATTTTACCTTTTACAATATAAATATAATTATGAAGACATGAAAATGAAATATTTATTATTATATATAAAGAGTAATTCTTCTTTTGCATTCACGATTGTTATTTTTATTTTACTCCTTACATGAAGAAAATAAAATGAAAAATAAAAAAGAGATGAAACTTTGACCACTGTCATAGTAAACTTCTAGGTTTAATACTCTATTTTATCCCCAGTTTCGTTCGAAAATGTCAAATTAGTTCATCATTTAAAAAATGCGTCAATTAAGATCTCACTTAATAAAATTTGTATCAATGAAATCCCTCGTTAAATTCTTACAAACCACGTTAATTATTTTTCTTTTTCTTTAATTAACGCCGTTTGTACGGATTTAACGGAAGGGATTTCATTGATGCAAATTTTATTAGGTGAGGACGTAATTGATCCATTTTTTAAAAGATGGACTAATTTAACATTTCCGAGCAAAACTAGAGACAAAATAGGGTAACAAGCCAAAATTCTATTATAATTGTTGGTTCCTTGTATTTAATTCAAGAATACAAAATTTATTAGAATATGTTTTTATTAGTAATAAATTGGTGATTTTCTTTTAATATTTCTCTTACTTTTACCTTCTTCACTTCGTCTAAAAAAAAATAATTAAATTAAAATTGAAAGATGAATACGTTAATCAATAAGAAAATAATTAAAATAGATTATTGGAAATTTTGTATATTTATATATCTATATCTTGATATATATGTAACTTTTTCTAGTATTATTTTTAATTAAATATTTTTATCTATTAATAAATAAAAATTTTATTATATGATCAAAATAACATAATCGATCACAATCCTATCAAAATCAGCTAATTATCTAGTTAATTTAAACATTTCAGTAATTAAATTTATATCGATAAAAAAATATGATTTTTAAACTTTTACCATATTTATTACAACATTAATTATTTAATTAATTAAACTGGAACGTACTTTAACATCATATTACCTTTAGCAAGTATTTTCAGAGAAAAGAAAGTATAACATTAGAACAAGTGACTCCTCTATGTAACATTCGAACCAACACCCGAAATCAAATTAATTAGGTAATATGATAAATTAAGTAATTGAATAAATTTTTATTTCAACATAATTAAATAGTTCTTTTAAATTAACGATTATATATTTTAAAACGTATTACTTTCATGATATTTTATTACTTAATTATAAAAATAATAAAATAATAAAATTGTATTTTTATATATAATAAAAATGTAATTACAATGAATTTTCAATGGAATGGTTTATATATATGTTATTTTTATATAAATATCAAATACAAAGAAAAGTGTATATATTGTTATACATATCCTATACCCAAAACACGTATAAATTTGTTTACTAAAACCATCATTCAACAAACTAATTTTATTACGCTTTTGTCAAAACGATTTAATTTTTTTTTTATCAAATTATTACTATGAATAAATTTTTAAAAGTTTATACAAATAAGTAAAGTGTGTTTTTGAAATATGATATCAAAAAGGAAAAACAAAATCATGTTTTCCAAACACATTTTCAAACTAATAAACGTTATATTTTAAATGAGCAACTTCAATTTACTATTTTTTTAGAGAAATTATGTTTTTTACAAATGACTTCTTCTGATTTTTCAACTTCCGTATTCTTTTATTTTACATTTTTATATATTTTTTTATTTCCGTTTTTAGAAGTCGTGTTGGCTTCTCTTTTAACTTTTACATTTGATTTTCTGTTACTTTTTTATTTTTCAAATATGATAGTTTTTATGTTTTTTCAAATTTTTATGAAAATATTTTTTTTAAGTTTTAAATTTGTTTTTAATAATTTAATTAATTAAATTTTAAAAATTTTATGTTTTTTCAAATTTTATATAGTTGTATTTTTTTAATAATTTAATTGATGAATTAAAAGTAGTGTTTTTAATTTCTTTTACTCTTTAAAATTTTTTATTTTTTTATTTAATCTAAAGATTGGAATTTATGGATAATTTTATTATTAAAAAAATATTTGAATATTATTTTAAGAAAATGTGACAATATTTTTAGTTTTAGATATTTTTAAATATATTTTTGTTGTTGGGGAGAATGTAAGGCCTTATAAAATATAACCAACAAGTGTGTACACGTGGCAACATAGGATAGGTTGGGCAAAATTAGTAAAGTAAAAACCCACATCTAAATTGTGCTTCAGAAGAATGTTCCCTCTTTTCTTTCAAGCACTCTCTCTTTTCTTCCTTGCCTTGCCACTCTCTCTATTCCAACTCCAAAATCTAACCATTTGTTTCCCGAATTGAAGCTACCTAGACCTTCAAGACTCCAAGAGCTAAGTTTCTACCAATTGATTTTCCGTTTTCTCCAAACGGTAAGAAAACCCCCTTTTCTCGTGTGTCCTAGGGTTGTAAGCATGCGACTGAATTGTTGCATGCAACCCATTTCGTTTTCTTCCATAATCTAGCTTCTATTTGGTTCTAAGATTCGTTTTCAATCATCAATTGATGATTTATAGGTGATTCTAACATTTTGGGAGTGCAAGCAAGTGGTATAAAGTTCCTACTTGAGCTTGGTTGTCTATACTAGAGGTAAGGGGAGCTAGTTCTACTCTTGATTTTATTGTGTGGAGTGAATGCATGATAAATTTGTAGTGGTATGTTGTGGAAGCATGAACTTGGTTCTAGTTACACTTGAAATGCATGTATGGAAGTGCGTGTTATGTGAATTTGGTGATTGATGGCTATAAACTGTTTGGAATGACTTAGAATGATGGAATTGTGTATGTTAGAACTGTTTTGGCATGAAAACTTTGTGGTAGTGCTGTTAGAAAGGAAATCAAGTGTCTTTAGGGGTCAATTTTAGGCCATTTTAGAGGAAGTAAGGTAGTGATTTTGAGCAAATAAAGTCTGCAGCGTTATTGGACTGTTGGGACAGTTTTATCCATTGTATTGTAACTTGTTTGAGTCACTAAATTGGTCAAAATTAGTGCAAAGAGGTAAGATCGGGTTTGGGTCTCTAAGTTGGAAAAGAATTGGTGTTTTAGAGTTAGAAAGGAAGTGTGGTGGTCAAATTTAGAGTTAGGCATTCTTGGTGATCCTAGTCAGTTTAGGTAACTTAGGTAGGTCATATGTGACTTAGTAGGCATGTTTAAATGGTTGAAAACCAACTCCAAGTTGTAAAATTGAATTTAGACCTATAGGTTGATAAAATTGAAGTTGTAGAACCTAAATCAATGCATAAACACTTTATAATAATGTTAGAAAGGATTAGAATTGTTTAGGTAAGTTTAATTTAGCATGAAAGTTGATTTATGAGTGGTAGAAGTTCACCAAAATGATTAGAATTGGTAAAAAGGAGTTAGAGTTGCTCAATTATGCAGAAAAATCTGCAGAATTTAGCATCCTTTGCAGACAAAATTCGCTTAGCGCACAGGGGGAGGGGGGTGCGCTGAGCGAATTATGTGTGGCAGATTGAGTGTTTTCGGTGTTTTTGATGTTTTGGGAGTTCCAGACGTCCGTTTCGGACGTTCTTTAGTTCGTTCTGGGGGTTTTTGACCCTTCCGGAGCCATTGGTGAGGGTCTCCAAGCTGTTTGAATTAGTTAAGTAGTGATAATTAAAAGTCCTAAAGAAATTTATGTTAATAAGTGAGGGTTCTGTGAAAGTATGTAATGTATGAGTTGTTTTATGACATGGTTGATGTTATATGATGGTGTATGGGTTTGGTATGAGACAATATAGTAAGAATGCACTTGAATGACTATGAAATTTTATGTTTGATGAATCCAAGTGGTTTATGAGGTACATTATTGATCCAAGAGGAATATCATGTGATTTAAAGTGGTCGGATTAAATATGAAATTAAGATCTCTCGGTGGGATTAGTTAGTGTATTGAATGAATGTGAGAGGCTTCCATATGGGGGTTTATCCCTAACACTCCAACGGACTTTCATTCTGACTTAGAAATGATTGACGCGTGTGGTGGGAGTAGTGGGAGGTCCTAGGGTAGGCGCTATCGCTGAAGGTCTATTCTGCGGTAACTGACTAGCCTTGTGTATGGTCGGGTGGAACCCCTCGGCAATGGCTTTGCAAAGCAGTAGGGGCCATCACAAGTGAACAACCCGCCCCAACTCTATATACATTCTATGTCCGGACGTGTCCAGGAGTCTTAACATGATATGATGCTTGCTTTAATGAGTTTTGTGAAATAAATATTTATGTTTATAATGACTTACATGTTTATGTGTGTATGGACGTTCTTGGAAATGCTAGATTGAATTGAATTATCTGTATGTTTGTTTGAGACCTAGCTCACCCTTGCATTGTATGTGTTGCATGTGTTTGTCTTCTCCCTTGCGATGATCATCGAATCCTTTGGATGTGAGCAGTAGGTGATGATGTACCATTGGAGAAAGCTTTGGAGGTTGAAGAAGACCCAACCCCTAGTACTTAGGCCTTCTACTAGCTCTTAGTTGATTAACTTGTTATTTTGAAAAACTCCTAGCTTTTATTTTATATAGTTTGACACTCTTGGAAAACTTTTTAGGTCTCTTTAAAATTTCAATAGCCTTGTATTTTGGAGAACTTTGGAAACTTGTACTTAAGTTTGATTTCGTTTTAATTCCCTCTATCTTTTGGATGACTGTATACATATTTAAATACTATTATCTCTATCTCTCAACTACTTTTACATATTATAATAACTGAATCCTATTATATTATATTATATTATAATAACAGTTGGTTTTAAGATAAAGTTGTATTCCAAAATGCTACTTACCGATTTTTTACATTTTTTAAAATTTATTCATTTTTTAAAATTTGAACGAAAATTATAGGATTTTAATAATACAAAAGATTGCTATTTAAAAAAAATTTAAAAAACTAAAACTAAAATAAAATAGAAAAGGTTAAACTTTTTTATCAAAAAATAAAATGCAACGAGATTCTGTGTTAGAACCATTAAATCCATGTGGAGTGGAATCCAGGTGTTAGTGTGAGGGTTTATAAAATTCAGAAAGTGGAAGACATGTGTGTGTATCTGGTTGGCCGATCGGTTTTTTACGGTGGTATATAAGCAAAATTTTCAAACGTTGAACCACTTTTGCATGCACCTCTTCTCTCCAGAATTCTGAGTTTCTCCTCCTTCTCTCTATAATCCTCCTTCTTCTCTCTAAAAATCCTCACTTTATCCTTCTTCTGATTATCATCTAGGGTGTGTGTGAGTTCTTCCTTGGTGGCAAGAAGTTCTTTTTTATCAATCTAGTTGTTGTGTGAAGAAGGTAAGTAAACTTATTCGTTCTTTTTAAGTTTCGGTATTTTCTGGAACATGCAAGCACTGTTCAGCTTGCATGTGTTCTTCATTTATCTTTTTCTGAACCTGTTTCTGTTTTAATCCTCTGGTTGGTCCCTTTTCACTGATCGAAATCATAGTGGGTTGCTTTAGAAGTGGTTGATGGTTAGTTAAAGTTGTGGAAGCTTAAGAAGTGTCTTGTTTGTTCAAGGTAAGGGAAGCTAGTGATTTAATTATATTTTTATGTGTTTGAAGTTTATGTGTGAACGTTTGCATGTATGAATGATGGTATGTTTGATTGAATTGTATTCAAATTCTGTGTTTGGTCGAGACTTGTGAACGGGATTGGAGTTCCTATTGTAGAACGTTCGGTCAGTCTGGGTGAGAGAGAAAAGTGTGGGAAAATATGAGTGGTGAGCAGTGTGTAATAGGTTCAGTGGAATAGAAATAACTTAGAAATCACGTTTGGAGGGTTAGAAATTAAGAAAAGTATCTTGTTTTGGTTTAAGAAGTGTTATTCAGAGATTTGTTTTGTTGACCGTTCGGCTGTGTTACGTACTCAGTCATTAACTGGGTTCGGTCTATTAGCAGTATTATCTATTTATGACCGTTCGGTCTAATCGCAGAGTTATAATATTAAACTAGTGTTCGGTCTGGATAGAGTATCAAAAAATCTCTAAGTACTCAGTCTAGTATAATATTTGGTATAAGTTTTTAAGAGTTTTCAGTGTAAGTTATGAGTGTGTGGTTTAAACTCTTTGGGTTGGGCTAAGTGTCTAGTAGTTGGTTTCTATGGTGGTCGGTCAATAATAGCGTTCGGTCAGTTTCTTCTATTTTGTCTATTATGAATCATTTGGTTCTCTCGGTTGGGTAACTGTTAAGGTTTCGGTCTCCAACGTTCACATGTTCTCTTTATTCTCTGAATGGAAATATAAATGATGAATGATAGATTGTGGTCAAAATGAGAAGGTTGAACTTTTGAATACTGTGGAAGAGAATTCCAAGGCGGAATGTCTCGTGTATGGTTATTGATTTGTAAAGTATGAATATGAAAATGCTAAGCTGGCGTTCATCATGAAATTCTATGAGTATCAGTCTCACATAGAGAGAGGTATATCATTTGTGAGAATAGTAGGAGATCCTACCACCTCAGGGTGCCGAGGTAGGTATTATGGGATTAACCTTGGGTAGTAGCTTGATTGGTGTCAACTGTTACACTACTACAAGTGCAAGGACGATTGTACCTACATATTCATACAATCCGGATGGTCAAGTTATAGTGTTCAGTTTATATATATTTATATGAATTATGATGTTTTGGTTGTATGTGATGAATTGTATTGATTGTTGTATGATGTCTCGTTCGGTTTTATATGGATTAAACTTGCATAAAATGCATATATGTGTTTATAATTAAATTACAATAACTTACCCTATTTTCTTGTTCTGTCTTGTCTTGTCTGTTCGGTTTTCTTTTCCCTTGCGATGATCATCCTGTGGATGTGAGCAGAAGGTGACGAGTGTTCGGTAGAGCAAGTGTTGGAAGGTGAAGATCATGTCGCTTAAGTTATGACCGCTCGGTCATCAGTTGTGTATAGTTTTAGATTGGGTCGTTCGGTCGATAGGTTTAGTATTCTTTTTGTAAACCGATCAATTTATACAGGCTGTTGTATCACCGTTCGGTTTATGGTTATATTTTGGTATTAGACTTATGTTACTTTGTAAAGTTTTTAAGTTTTGTGGTTATTTTGGATAATTGTAATGTTTAATACTTTACTAACTCTGGTTGAACTGATATATCTTATTATTATATGTGATTAATCTATGATATAGTATTATGCTATATTTTGGGATGTTACACTATGTAAACCTCAAACTTTAAAATTTTGAAGGCATTTTGTGAGAAATTATATATAATTTTAAAGATAAAACAATATATATATATATATATATATATATATATATATAAATATTATAATAAGAAAAAAACTCTTTTTTTATTATTAATAATTATATTATAAAAAGGTAAAAAAAATTAAGAGTAGAGGTTGTTGCAAAAAGCCCTACATTTTCAATAGGTATTCTCTTATATTTCTGATTTTTTATTTTTGGGTTGTGAAAATAGGAGTGTCATATGTGGTGAAATTGTGAAAAGAGAAGAGTTGTGATAAAAACCTCTTCATGTAAGAGAAACTAAACATTTATTTTAAATTTTAAAAGGAGATGCTCCTAATTGCATAATTTTAATGATTTTCGTAAAGTTCATTTTGATGAAATTGTGAATTGTGTTGAGTTGGAGATGTGTATATATTAATTTTGATAAATGATAGAGTAAAGACATAATTGAAATATTTTATTGTATGGAATGATGCTCAAGTACTAGAACTATATTAACAAACTATGTAATGTCTAATGATGTGAACAGTGATATATGGTGAGATTTTTGACTTGAATCTAGCATTAACATATATGAAGAAAGTGATTCATAGTGTAAATGATAGGTTGTGTTTTGTATTATAGAATGAGAGCAAGTACAATGATAAAAAAACTATTATGTTAAGCCGAGGTTGGTTCTTTTGACACTTCTTATGATAAAAAGGTGATTTAGCATTTGTGAAGAAGAATGAAAATTTAGAGGTGAAATTGTATCATAAAGAATAATGGGGACAATATTTAGTATGATATTCTAGAAGAAAGAAATAACTTCATTTGTTTAGATTTTTTCTATTGTTTGCATCTTGATGGCATGTAGTTTTGAGTGGTAGGTATTATAGATTTTGTGAAATTTTATTTGTATATTTTAGGTGAAGTTTGAGTCACATTAACTATTCTTAAAGAAGAATACTATTGTTTAGCTATTGAAAGGGGATTCTGACATAAACAACTTTTCAAGCTTTCGCTTTATTTTGTTTTTTTGTGTGAAGTAAATGTCATTGTGAAGGAACACCGTAAGATGTATAACCACAAAATATAAGGCAGTTACATCCACATCGCCCATACACTCACACACACTCGCATACTTCTTTTTGAAATTACAAAACACTTGTGTCAAATTTTAATATGTTCTTGTGGAATCAACCGTATCATGTGAAGTCGCTTTGTATTTTCGCAAATTCTTTATTATCTATTATTCCTTTTCTAAGTTTTCTTTGTCCACTATAAAATAATGTCTCTAGAAGATTCTTTAAAGATTAAGTCAGGACGTAGTTAGAGATTTTGATCAAAAATTTAAATTAAATCTAAAAAAGTGAAAGTTAAATTATGATTATAATAAGATTAAGATTTATAGGTTTACCTCGTTGACTATGGTATCCACTAAAATAAGTCATAGTTATGGACTCATTCATCCAAAGATCCAATGAAAAACTTACTTATGAGAAGCTAGAATGATATTTTAGCTAAGTTCTTCAATGAAAGAATGTCTTTAAGAGGCATGACGAGAGTCTGGTACGATAAGTGATATCCTTGTTTATTTAGAAATGTTGTTGTTATAAAAGAAGATGTAGTCTTTCATGTAGAAAGCATAACTCCTAGCATTCCATATTTAGTTTTTGACTAAATGATTCATTCATGAAGCATTCACTACTTTATTGAGTGCAAACTAATAAATGATATTATGTCTTTATCTTAAGTAATCCAAAAGATGTAATTGACAAGACCGAAAAGTCTTCGATCATATATAATACAAAATAATATTTTAAAAAATAATTTCAATAACTGTATAATTAGAAAGTGAAAATTAGAAATTCTTTAAATAATTGAATAATAAGACGGAAACTTGAAAGTTGAAAAGTTAAAAATAATTCTTAACAATATAATAATGTATTATAATACGTAATAATATTTAATAATATAATAACACAATAGTTTTAATATAATGATAACAATAAAATATGATATAAATGATAAATAAATAATTGAATAATAAATACGTAATTTTGTATTATTTAATTTAATTGTATTGTCAACCAAAATCAATTATTAAATTTTTTATATTATTTACAATTTATCATTTCAAAATAAATACGATAAATAAAAGTTAAAAATATGAATTTACGCTAAAACATCACTATAAGAAATTTATGAGATGAGTTCATTACACGTGTAACTTTAATATTTTTATAAAGTCTGATCCATCTTTTTTAATTTTAGATAATTTATTATTGGGTTAAATATGTTTTTCATCCCTTAAGTATCACACGATTTTGATTTTAGTCCCTACTCGAAACTTTGATGGGTTTTAGTTCTCATAGTTTTTATTAGTCCTTAAAGTTGTATGGCATTAACTTTTGTTTGACGTGGCTAACGGCCAGTCCAAGTGTCATGCCACCTGACTACTTTTAATTGACGTGACAGTAAAGGTTTGGTGGTCAGTCGGTGATGGACGAACGCCCGAGGAGATGACGATAGAAGCTGTGCGAACACAATTCGAACTCCTCGAGCCTTCCTCGACGAGAGACGACGCAGCGGAATGGAGAGGAACTCGAAATCGAAGAATGACTCTCAGGAAAACTACTAAACTATGAAGAGAATCAAGAAAACCCTAAGATCTAAGGTTTAAACAGTGGAGATGAAGGAAAATAGATAAGGTCGAGGAAACCCTAACAAAGGCCATAGATCGAAGAACTGTTCGGTGAAGATGAAGTTCTATGGCCGAAAAGGATGAAGACGAGGTAGAATGTGGCTTACAATCGGTGAAAATGGGGAAAACAGCAGATCTGAGGTTGGAGACAATGGACTCTCGAGAGCGAGAGCGAGAGTGAGACGCGAAGAAGTGGTGCGGTTCTGTGCGAGAGTGAAGGAACGAGAAAGAGAATGTGGATGTGCGTGTCTGAGGCGCGAGGGAAAAGAGGACGCGTGTGCTGACGCCAATGACGTGGATTGGAGCAATGGTGATGTGCGTGATGAGAGAAGCACGATGGTAGTGGAAAATGAGAGTGAGAGAGGTGCTTGGAAGGTGGCTAGAGGGAGTCTTTGGACTCTCTAGCCTGACTTTCAAGAGAGAATTGTTTCTATTTCAGAAAACTTAATTCTCATTAATCTCAAAAGTGCTAATACAAGAGAGGAGTTGGGTATTTATAGTAACCCATGCTCCTTAAGAGCTAAGCTAGGAAAGGTAAAAATACAAAAGGAAGACTAAGTCAAGTAGGATTCCATCATGCCCTCCCTCTTAAGAAAATATTTGTCCTCAAATCTGGCAATCGCCTTATGAAGAAGCTCCACACAATCTTTGGGAGCATGGCCATCTTGGAGTGGCCTTATTCTTTTAGATCTAGTTTTCTTCCTCCTGGATCAAACACGAATCTGCAATACACATCAAATATATCTTCGGTTAATATTAATCCAAGAAAGAATTTTTCTTTAAAAACAAGAGAATAAGAACTTCTAATACTTTGATTTGTAATCTTTGAAAATTTTAGAAGTCCAAATTCAATTTTATCTTGAGTTAATTGTTTTCTTAAAGATAACAATAACTCAAGATTTGAATTGTCATATTTTGAAAATGTTTTTATAGAGAATATAATGACAATTGGTTTGAAAGAGAAGTCAAAAATTGAAAAGTAATCAATTATTGAAAAAGAAGTAAAGATTTGGAAACCTTCCCTTTTAGGTTCCATGGTCTTTGAAAGAATAGGATTTGTCATCAGTAACAATTTCTCCTTTTCTTTCTTCTCTCTTTCTTGCCTTTCTCTCTTTTCTTCTTTTCTCTCTTTTTCTTTTCTTTCTTCTTCTTTTCTTTTCTCTTCTTCTCTTCTTCTCTCTTCTTCATTCCTTAATTCCTCTCTTCTTCTCTCTTCTCTTTTCTCGTTTTCTTCTTTCTCTCTCTTCTCTTCTTCTTTCCTTTCTTCCTTTTCTTTTCTCTCAATCTCTTTTTCTCTTTTCTTATCCTTGATCTCTTTAAGTCTTGCCCCAAATTCTAATTTTCTACGGAGAAACCATGATCCTTTAAACTCTCAAGAAATAGTTTTCCATCATCAATGCAATCCCTAATTAGTTCTAGGTTTCTTTTAATGCTTGAAGGCACAAACTTTCTTCTCATGCAAGCTTTTAAATCATGCCAATCACGTATGGAGGACTTTCTACCTTTCCTAACATGATATTGTCTTTCATTCCACCACTCTCTTGCATGCTCTTCTAACTTAGAGAGATATATACTAAGAACATAATATTCACTCTCTTCATAAAACCAAGGATTTATTTTATCAATTTCTTTCTCCCAAGCTAGGTATGTTAATGCACCTATGTCTTTACCAAATGATGGAAGATTCCTAGCTTGTTTAAACATTTCATCAACTTTATCTAACCTAGAAGACCTATATGAACCATAAGAAGACATCTTTGTTTTTAAAAGTTTTCTTAATCTAAAGGGTTCAAAACTTTCACTTAGACAAGTCCCAGGTAAGAGAGGTGAGCTAAAGAGCTGCTTAAGTACCAAGTCTTGCCTTGCCAGAAATGTCTTAGGCTACTAACTAATTACCCCTTAAACTAAAATCACCTTTAGAATCAAAGAGCACAACTCACAAACAAACACAAACAATTAAGAGACTAGACTCTCGGACTCTAATGTGATAAGGCTTAGAGTTTAATCCCTTTTAGCCTAATCCCCTAAACGTGAACACAAAATCAAAGAAACAAAAACACTAAAGAAACCAGCGGACTCTAATGACCCCTACGAGATACACAAATCAAATCAATATTAAAGTCTACTCCTATGATGAAGCTTGTAGCTTTGGCTAACAAGACACATTCACCTGTCTAGCTGTGTTAAAGAAAATCAAAATAGTCAAGAAAAGTTGCCAAGAGTTTGAAAGAGCACCAAGGACTCTTCCAAAGAACTTGGACTTTATAAAAGGCCCTTTTACAAAACAAAAGCTAAAGCTAACAGTGGGCTAAGACAAGCCCATTACAATTCAGATGAATCAAACAAATACAGAGAAAATAAAAAAATCAAAACCATGATGCGGTCCTAGACCACTTCTTCATCTTGCACGAAATCTTCCAGAGGCCAAATATTCCTTTCAATTCTCGGCCTAAATCAAGAAACTAGCTTGTCCAATCCTGCAATCACACATGCACAAAACTGCTATGAGTATTCACTTGGTTAAAACAGATTGCAAAAGAGGATATAGGGCAGTAAGAACTTCCCTTTTATTCTCTGGCCTTCACGTGTGCACTTGTTGATCCTGGCAGCTAATAAAATTGCTTTTGTTCTCAAATGACAAACTGCAATCAAATATTCACACTCAATTCAGCAGAGTAACCATCAATGCTATCAATTTCCAGCTAAGACAGAAACAATTAAGTAATCCAGAGGCAACAAAATTAAACAATTCCCCTAATTAAATGATTGATCTATCTTGATGTAAACTCTATTGAGATTCTGCTGCTGCTTAAAATTCTTGACTCCAAATGTTTATCAACTCTGCACACAACACTCCTAGTCTGCACTTTATCCCTGCACTGATTTAGTTCAAATTTGCACACTGAAATTACACCAATTCTAGCAAAATACACATAAACATGGATATTAAACCAGTTGCAAATGGGTGTAATTCAAGGCTGAAACTAAACTGATTAAACAACCATCCAGACTAATCAAAACCTGACCAATCCAATGCAATGCAGAAACAATTCCAATTCAGAATGGCTAATCCTAGTCTACAAAAACTATCATACCAGGTCAACCTTCAAATAATGCTAAGCAATAACAAGTTATAACAGGAATAGTTCAGCCACAACAGAAGTAATTTAAGATGAAAGAAACTCCCTTCAGTTTAACACTCCCACGTGAATTGCTTCTGCTTCTGGTTGCTTAAGCTAAACTCTGTTGAAGTTCTACAACTGTATCAGTGAAGGTTCTGGTCTGCACTCCCAAATCCCACTCAATGCTGCAGTTTATCTATACACCAAGATCCCAGAGAAAAACAATAAAAATTCAGAATTGATAACAGCACAATTCAAATTGGATTATTATCAACACAGAAAACAAATCCCAGCCCTAATCTAGACTCTCTCCCTGCATTGGTGTTGCTGAACCCTTAAAAGATCATGTCAGCTTTCAATCAACAAGTACAACATCCAATTTATTAGTCTGAATTAACATAAAGAAACAGTTTGCGCATGTTAAGGAAAAAAAATGAAACCATATGATATCCAAACAGAATATTCAAGCAAATATGGTTTACTATTTTTAGTCATGCATAAATCTAACACGAAGCTGCACAATAGAATAAAGAGACTCCCTATTCAGCTTGGTGTAGTTTATGCAGGTAGCAAAGCTCCTTTTGCTCCACTTGAGGTACTCTTGTGTTAGACTTCCCACACTTACAAACTGCTTTTGAACAACTTTACTCCCTGTAAATGTTAATCAGAACA
Source organism: Vigna nakashimae (assembly GCA_034642375.1). Lineage (NCBI taxonomy): Eukaryota > Viridiplantae > Streptophyta > Magnoliopsida > Fabales > Fabaceae > Vigna > Vigna nakashimae. The sequence continues at coordinate 38,616,830 of CM067762.1, read as the reverse complement.
AAAACTGCACAACTAAATGGTCAGCACATTTCAAGTTCAAAACTTATTTCAGCACTTAAACAAGAACACACTCTCAACAAGAAATTTGGCTCTTAGATGCAGCCACACAAAGCTCACACAAATTAGGTCTCTTTGGAAGCTTAAAACACTCAACAAAAATGGAAAGATTTGGAAGGGAGATTCTCCCTTGGCAGTACAAAGCTGGAGAGTCTTTCAGACCACCACCACCTAAGATGCTACCAAGCACACAAACCTCTTTCAAACTCCAGAAACCAAGGTGTAAAAGCTTCTCAATAAAGAATGGTTAGGCTAAGGTCAACAATCAGAAATCAGAGCAGTACAGCCACAAATAAGGACAACACAGCAGATCTATTGCTTAAGACAACTCTAGATCAGATTATGAAAGCAACAAAATCTCAATTATGAACAGCAGATCAGAGTTTACACTTGCATTGAGACAAAACCAGGAAAGTCAATCAAGACAAACAAGAAACAAGGTAATGAATAATGTGAGCACTCAAACAGGATCCTAAGATCAGTTCTAGAGTAGATTTCAAAAGCAATAAAAAGATCAAGAACAAATTGCAGAACTTTTGTAAACAAATGTTCAAACTGATTCACTTTATTTCAGAATTGTAGTGCAGCATCTAACATTGTTAATTTCAGCCTTATGCACTGTTTTACAATGAAATCAGTAGAATCAACTCCAATTACAAGTGTTACTGCTAGGTTCAAATTCAAATCACAGATTTAGTGGTTGTTTTGTACAAGATTACAAATACTGCTGATGTGATGCAGATTTTTGTGGACTTAATCATCAACCACTTACAAATTTTAAGCCAGAACAACTTTGACACAAAGGTGCAGTAACACAAGTCAAATCAAATTTAATTCTGCAGAAAAGAAATTAAAACACTCAGACACAATGACTCTAGGATGTACTGATGTTAGAACTTAGTAATGATCTAATACTAAGTAGAACAAACACACACTCAAAACATTAACACAAACTTCAAAGAAAAACCAGTTCGGTGTAGCTGGCCAAATAACAAATCTGCTAATTAATCAATGTGCAACTGAGCTAGGCTGAGCCTTTCATTGCTCACTTGGTATGCACTTGTTACTGATTAGGCAGAAACCAAGCAAAGCTATCATTAAACAGATTCAAGAACATGAGATTCATTATCTTCACCACTGAAATCTGTCACCAAGCTCATTTATCCAAATATCATAGCTTATTTAAGGTGAACAGAACTTACTCAGTGCAAACAACACAAATGAATCACAAAACACAAGCATCAGCTAGTTAAACTCGAATTAAATTGACAATTAAAACAAAACAACATGACATAGACAAAACAGAAATGGATTTAGAAATTAAAACTCAAACAAAGACTTGCACCGAAATAAAATGAAATAATACTCAATATAATGACTCAAAGGCGCAGAACAAGAAAGCTTAAACAAATAAGTAACACTGAACTTGAAAACTTAAACGCAAAAATTGAGATCCAAGAACGAACAAACATATTTGAATCTCATACAGAAAAAAAACAACACATACTGAAACTGAATCAAGGCAAAACACTTTGAGAATTCCATGACGAACAAAAGTTAAACACAAGACAGTAAAGAAATTAACTAAGAACGCGAAAATGAAAGAATAAACTCAGAATCAAGACAGAATCAAAACACAAAACTAGAACAAAGACAGAGACGCGAATCAAACTGAAACAAGAATCGAAACAGAGATACTTACCTTCGAAGCGTGTTCGACCTTGCTCTGAATACCACTTGATGGACGAACGCCCGAGGAGATGACGATAGAAGTTGTGCGAACACAATTCGAACTCCTCGAGCCTTCCTCGACGAGAGACGACGCAGCGGAATGGAGAGGAACTCGAAATCGAAGAATGACTCTCAGGAAAACTACTAAACTATGAAGAGAATCAAGAAAACCCTAAGATCTAAGGTTTAAACGGTGGAGATGAAGGAAAATAGATAAGGTCGAGGAAACCCTAACGAAGGCCATAGATCGAAGAACTGTTCGGTGAAGATGAAGTTCTATGGCCGAAAAGGATGAAGACGAGGTAGAATGTGGCTTACAATCGGTGAAAATGGGGAAAACGGCAGATCTGAGGTTGGAGACAATGGACTCTCAAGAGCGAGAGCGAGAGCGAGACGCGAAGAAGTGGTGCGGTTCTGTGCGAGAGTGAAGGAACGAGAAAGAGAATGTGGATGTGCGTGTCTGAGGCGCGAGGGAAAAGAGGACGCGTGTGCTGACGCCAATGACGCGAATTGGAGCAATGGTGATGTGCGTGATGAGAGAAGCACGGTGGCAGTGGAAAATGAGAGTGAGAGAGGTGCTTGGAAGGTGGCTAGAGGGAGTCTTTGGACTCTCTAGCCTGACTTTCAAGAGAGAATTGTTTCTATTTCAGAAAACTTAATTCTCATTAATCTCAAAAGTGCTAATACAAGAGAGGAGTTGGGTATTTATAGTAACCCATGCTCCTTAAGAGCTAAGCTAGGAAAGGTAAAAATACAAAAGGAAGACTAAGTCAAGTAGGATTCCATCAGTCGGCCTGATGGGTGGTCGGCCACTTGGTCTGGTGGTTGGCATGGTGGTCTTTGCCCATAACCGTTCGGTCTTTTTCCAACACCGTTCGGTCTTTCATATATTGCACTCCACCCGTCACCATAATCGTTCGGTCTTTGTCCAACACCGTTCGGTCTTTGTCTAACACCGTTCGGTCTTTCATATATTGAACTCCATCTGTCACCATAATCATTCGGTCTTTGCCCAACACTGTTCGGACTTTTATATAGTCCGCTTCTATTGCATTGTTCTGTTGATTGTAATAGAACCCACCAGGCCGACCGACCACCCACCAGGCCGACCAACCACCACACCTTTACTGCCACGTCAATTAAAAGTAGTTAGGGAAGGTGGCATCACACGTGGGTTGGCCTTAGCCACATCTACTAAAAGTTAACATCGTCCAATTTTAAGGACTAATAGTAATAGTTTCAAAACTACGAGGACTAAAAACAATCAAAGTTTCGAGTAGGGACTAAAACAAAAATCGTGTGATACTTAAGGGACAAAAAACATATTTAACACTTTATTATTTAACTTCTACATTGTTCATCATTTTTTATTATTTGAGAGTCATGTACTTACACTTTTCTAACCATGTTTTACTTAAAATTAAATTTGAATTCTTAATTTTAAGTCAATATTTTAATATATATTTGAAATAACTTTATACAACACATTTTATTAAAATTATATAAATAAGTTAAATAAATTTTCATCATAAAACCAATCAAAATATTATTATTCAATTTTATAAATAAAATACTTAAATTAAATTTTAGTTACACTTTTATAAACTTAAAAATAATACATATTGGACTTTATATGGTCGAGCGGTCGTACCATGTATGCGGGAATATCATACTCGAACAAGATATGACGAAGACCATTTGGTCAGCATGATTAGAGATTGAATGGACGGTTCCATCAGTAAAGAACTCCTTAAGAGACATTGCAAATCAGGATTAAGGGTAAGTATTGATTTGTGTATAAATGGGCCGAGATTGGGTCGTGATTAGGGTTTCACTAATCTTAGGCTCATCTTAAAAACTATAAATAGAGGTCAAAGGTAAGAGGCAGATGATCTCTAAATTTAAGACTTTGCTTTAACTCCCGTTCGGATTAATAATTGACTTAAGCATCAGAGTACCTTTGGTAGGTACCCCCGATCGGTTTGGAGAGCGGACGATGGAAGACTTGGACTTAGAATGAACCTAGGGACGTAAACGATTAAAGAGAAAGTGTGAAGGTGTGTTTTTTGGAGTTGCTTGACCCTACAACCGAAACACATATAGTTTAATTTTTAAAATCCTATTGCACAGTAGAATAATAGTTTAAATACTGGTCTAAAACAATTGAGGCAAGAATAACATATATGCTTTCCCAACTTCAATCTGAGTGTGGCATTTTACCTAGAATAATGTACAAGAATAAGAACCAACATCCACACTCTTCGAATTTCCAGCGTCTTTTAGAGGTTCACTACATGTTATGTTTTACACTTTCTCCATATTCAATAAGCAATTGCATAATGTTTCACAACTATCATGAAATTTATTTATTTTTTTAAAGCGAGGATTGCATTTGTGAGGAAAATTGTATGTACATCTTTTTTGGGAATTCTTTGCTCTATATTGAAATTTGTTGATGAGAAGGGACTTTAAGACTTATGTAATCAACAAACTCGTAGGAAGTTGTATTTTAATATCATGCCTCCTTGCGATAAAACAAATAGAGGGTTATTCTTTTAGAGAAGTAACTCTATATTATGTCTAACAATTATTTTGCATGGTGTTTCCCACACACATACATAGTAAATTGGCTTATTCTTAGTGGATGTAAAACGTTCAACACATGATATTATATTAAGAAAAAGACTTTAAATTTAACTTAATTATACAAAATCAACATGTAAGGTGAAGTTTAAACCCATTTATATACTTTAAATTGATTTTATCTCTAGTCGATACAAGACTTCCAACAATAATGACAAAAAGCATTCAACACATGATATTATATTAAGAAGTAGACTTTAAATTTAACTTAATTATACAAAATCAGCACGTAAGGTGAAGTTTGCACTCATTTATATACTCTAAATTGATTTTATTTCTAGTCGATACAAGACTTCCAACAATAATGACAAAAAAATATGAGTGGATGTTTAAAATATGTTGTTTTCATGTTTATGTTGTGATGATGTTTCAGGCAATTCTTCTCTAGTGCTTAGCTCTTTGCCATGACATGAGGATTTTTTTTTCCAATATATTGAGTTTTATTTGCCTTTTCCTTACATGTGGTGTGTGCAAGACAAAGAAAAAGGAAAGTAAAGATATATTAGATACTGTAAAACATAAATTATTGTTTACTATGATCATGCATTTATCTTATAGCATTATTGATCGAATTTATTTGAACCATTTTTATACTCCTTGCACATGTATTACTTGATGTTGTTTCATTGTTCCACATGGTTTCTTCTCTCTCTATAACCAAATAGTCAAACATAATAATTCTCGATGGAATTGAGGTTAGTTTGTTCCTCTCGTTCCTCTAAGTTTCTCATATATGAATGTAAAACGATAGGTTGATATATTTTCTTCTCCCTTATTAGTATATCTTATTGATGCAAGCTTTTAGAAATTTCTATCCTGTTAGTGATGATTTTGTAACATTAGATTTAAGGTTTAACATTTAGATAAGATCGTCTAAGCAAACCTTGTTTTGAAGTTTAATAGAATATTTAAATGAAATAACATTTAATTGCCTAGGATAAAAGATAAGAAGCGTTAGATGATACACCTTAAGTGTCTAACTAGAATAGCGTCTAATGAATGTTTGACCATCTAGGATAAACACTAAATGCTATAAGGAATTCTAACAGAGTGTCTAATATGAACAACGTCTAACGAAAGTTTAGATCAACGCTAAATGCTATAACTTTAATATCCTAAACAACATAATGTTACTAAAACAGACTGTGTTAAACGATAGTATATGTATTATGCCTAAAATCTTATGATTGTTTAACGCTTCAAAGCATGTACGTTCTAGCACTTCTTTATCTGTAGTGTTGTGCTCTCTTTTTCTGTGCAAATCTCAACCTTTATTCAAAAGCCTACTCAGCATCAAAATAATGTTAACAGATAGGAAAATATTAAAGAAATGTTTCCTTCATGTTTTTTTCCTGTACTTTTCGTACACATAACATAGTTGCTTTGTTAAGACACAACATAGCTTCTAACTCAGTACCATAAAGGCTACACACTTAAAAGAAAGTCAAAGCTCTGAGTTAAAAATCTTTTTTCGAAAAAGTTTATATAAAGAGGACTGCATGAAGAGATGACAACAACAAGAAATATATTATTGCAATACAGTCACACTACTTCTCTCTTTAAGCTTTGTCTCTTAGACTTGGCTTTGAAAAGAAAAGTTCTTTTACAAGTTTTTAGAATATATTGTATTGATTTCAAATCCTCTTTAATAGATTTATACATTTTGTTCTTGTAATCTTTCAAAATACCTTGTGTTTGTATTCAAATGTGAAGTAAAAGACTTGTAAGGTCAACTAAGTGAAGTTAGACTATCTAGTCAGATAGACTAATGATACTAGGTGTGGTTATACTCGTCTAACCAGTGAGTTAGTTGTACACTAAGAGTGGTTAAACTCGTTTTTAATCATTCATGATTAGTGGAACCCTTTAAAGGAATTTAAGGGAGAATTGAACGTAGCTCGGTTTGGAGCGAACCAGTATAAAGACAATTGTGTCTTATTGCTTTTGTTTTCCAAAGGTTTTTCATTAAACAATGCTTTATAAAATTAAGTGTTTAACAACTATTGCAGATTGTCTAACCCCTACAAATAAAATTAAACACTGATTTGCAAAAAAGTTTAAAACTTTATTCAAACCCCATTTCTAGAGTTTTTCCTGTGTTACAAAAATAATACAAGTTTACATTACACGAGAAGAAGCATAAAAGGAAGAATGGAAGTCAAGTTGAGGACTCTAATGACAATGTCTTTGTCCCGTCAATAATATTATGCTAACTTGACACACATCTTAGTGTCTGTTTGGTTGCGGTTGCATGTTACCAACACTTAAACCATGTTTCAGCTTAAGCAATAATTCATAAGTTTTGTATAATATTTCTTGCTTGATGAAGTGAAAATTTGGCCAAAATTGAGTCATGAGCTATTCATGTTAAGATATTCTTCAACTTCATGGGAGATTAAAAGTGGCTAAAAATTGATACATGAGAGATTGAGTCATGACTATTGATGGTTATTCACTCATGCAAATGTAAAGACTAATTTTGAACATAGAAAGGTAGTTTTATTCTTTCTTATATCTTGAACACTCCTTGTTATGTATGAATCATGATTTTATTTTGTTGAGAACCTTGCATCATATTTAAACTTGCATTTGACTTGTACCTTTTAAAACAAATTGCAATTTTAGGAAGTAAGGATAATTGTTTCGTTTTCTATTTAACTTAATTACTTTACTAAAACTTACTCATTAGCAAATGATTTTCATGAATTATTTTTATATTTAAAAGTACCTATATGATGTAAAACTAGAGGGAATGTTTTGACAATAAGTTTGTAGACGAACATTAATACTCAAGAAAAATGAGAAGAGGTTACCTAATAAGATCTAAATTAGATTTTTATAATTTAAAACTCCATAAAACTCTTACAAATAGAAAAGCTCTTACAAATAGAAATCTCATATTCTTTTAGAATATATATGTCTTATTCTTATAAGATGAATTAAGCAATATCCTATGAATTTTACATTAATTCTCACTCAATATCCTTTAATACCCTTTAATTTGCATTTGATATATATTATATAAATAATTATTTCTTATATTTAATTAAAAGATAGAACATTATATCATTATATGTTTCTTCCATGATAACATTATTTTATTGCCTTTTATTGGTGTTAAGTTTTGTGAATAAAATAAACTTCTCCATAGCTTTTATCTCGTTTAATCCTCAATTTCATCTTGTTTTTGCATTATTTGTATTTTATTTGTTTTATGATTATTTTTCTCTAATATCTACTTTGAGTGTATGAAATAAGTTAGTAAGAAGCAATTCTGGTGAAGGAAAACAAGTTAAAACTCAAGCAGACATGATTGAAAAACAAAGAGTGATTTTTAGACAAATACTCATGCCGAGGGGCACTAGAATCGCACCCAAAACATGAAGAAATGACTCACCTATAATGTTATATAGCTATAAACCGCCCCTAAATGACCAAAAAACCACTATTAGGTGCTAGGCTGAGTTGTTGGGCTCATTAACTGCTCGCTGAATGAAAATGATAACCTAAACTACAATATTCGAGTCGCTAGATGAAAATATGGCTTGCCCAATGAGTTAAAAGTTATAGAGCATCGATTTATACGTCTCATTGGGCGAGAATGAAGTCGTTAGATGAGTTTGTCAGCCCTAATACTCAAAAGTGGATATTTAATCATGTTTTTGCGAGGGTTTTGAGGATTCCTCGTTTTTACACAAATAAAATCACCTAGGGTGTTTGAGAGAGACTTTTGGAGATCATTTGAAGTGTTGAGAAGCTCTTCCTCTCCTCCTTTATCCATGGTGGTTTCCTTCTTTTGGGGTTCAAGATGAAGATACACTGTAGAATGGAGGTGGAAATGTGAAGGAGAGACGTGATTGAAGCTTGGAGTAGTTGCTAGGTGCCTTGGAAAAGGAACTTCATCTTCTTTATGGTTTCAATTTCTTCTTTATTTCTTCAATTTGTAAACCCTAGGTTCTCTACCATGGAGAGTTATTTCTATTTGTTGATATTAGATGTAAAATACTGAATTCTTGTGTAAAATTGTGTTGTTAATATATATATGTGTGTGTGTGTGTGTGTGTGTGTGTGTGTGTGTGTGTGTGTGTGTGTGTGCGTGTTTTTTCCAATTCAAAGTTAGTATTTGATTTTCATGCTTAATGCTTTATGTGGATTGCTCTCATGCTTTATTTATGATTATTAAAGTGTTGGGAACTATCTTTAGAATTTAGGCTTGAAATTAAATGTCTAATGAATGTTTGTATATAGGAATAAAACTTGTTTTGTTAGTAATCATAAACTCTTGAAATTAATGCATGATTTCACTTGTTGAAGATTTAAGGGATTGAAACTTGATGAGTAATCATAAGCTCAAATATTTTAGGAATAAGATTTCAGTATGTTGGTGAGCTAATTTTGACTTGAATATGGAATTGAAATGTTTGTGGATGCATGAGAATAAAGTGGATGAAATATAATCTTGACAATTTTAAATATACTAAATTTATTGTTGCAACCAATTATTTAATAAAAAAAATTCCATTGTGTTTTTGTGAACTTTGTGGTCTAATTGAGTTATTGAGTACGAAAGTTACCGAGCGTTGTACAAGTCTATTAGGGAATAAAGATATTTATCACCTTTTACGTGCGATCGATACATTTGTCGTGTAGTTGGTTTTCCACTAAAAGTGTATTCATTCTCAAATGTTATGAAGACATTTCTTACAACGAAAATACAAGATCAAAGATCATCCTTTTATTTTAATTCATAACTAAAATTTGTGCACACATTTTCATTGATTGAGACAAATAATAAGTTTCTGTAACATATCATTAAAATTCTTCCTTGAATTGTTGAATAGACAAAAACACAATCTTTATTATTACATTTTCTTTCCTCTTTTTTGGCCACTCTTTTTTTTTTTGTTATTTCTACTTTTCTCCTATCTTTTATATTTTTTTAGATTTCATTTTTCTCTACAATGTCTTATTTTCTCTATTCCTCTTCAATTTATTTCTATATCAACTCCTTCTCTTTAATTTCTTTCTCTTCACTAATTTTCCTTTGTTTACCTTTTTCTCCATCTCTATCATCACAATTTCAACATGCTTTTTCTAATATTCATCACATATTTTTTCTTTATCTTTGTACCTTTGTTTTTTTTCTTTTTCTCTCCTCAAAATTCTCTTTCAATTCCCTTTTCATTTGTGTAAACAACTCATAAACAAACCATTTCTGATCGACATTGAGTTGAGAAACACTTTTAGCATAAATATCTACCATAAGTAAAAAAATACAAATAAATTAAAAGTATATACTCAATGAATATTAAAAGTTGAAGTTTTGATACCAATTATTGAGAAATTGGAAAAACGTTCTAACATTTCATTTAGAAAAGGATATTGAAAGATGAGGAGATGAGTGACAATTCACGAGAATGATAACTACAAATTACCCATTAATTCACATTTAATTTTTATCATATGAATAATTATTTATTTGTTATACTTTATTAAAAGATAAAATTTACAAACAAAACTCAAAAATTTGTTTGAGATAGTCTCATTGATGAGAATTCAGGAGGACCATTTTGATTTTTGATATTTAGTTTGAAGAAACATATTGACACTATCTCAATAAAGATGATGAGAAAGTGAGTTATAAATTATAAAGTTGGATTTGTCTATGTGAATATATTAATAAGATCAAAATTGATTCTTATATCTTATAATTCCTACAATTTTTCTATCAAAATTTATATAACTTATATTACAAAGTAATTTGTTCATAAAATAAATGAGAAATTTTACATTAATTTCTTAATAAATAGGTTTAACACCCACTAATTTACATTTAATATCTCTTATATGAATATTTAATTTTTATATTTAATTAAAAGATAAAATTTACAATGAGAATTCAAAAAACTCCTCGAAATCCTATCACTACACCTCATATTTTAGAAAAACCAACTAAGAATTAACTCTATTATTATCATATTCTTAAAACTGAGGGAAATTAAATGAAATTTAAAAAAGGTGCATGTTAATTAAGTTCCTTGTATGCGCTATAAAAGTATGTTTATATTTCTTTTAAATGTGAATATCATACTAAGGATTATTTAAGATATAGAGTACGAATAGAAATATAGAGAAAGAAGACTTGATAGTTTCGCTTAAACTCTCAACCGCGGAGAATAGAGAAAACAATTTAGAAGAAGATTAAATTCTATTGACTGAAAATGGTTGTCAGAGAAAAATATGAGATATTTTTGTTTTTACCTTTTTAACATCTGTGAGGAAAATCTATTTACCTGTAGTTTTATTTATTATTTAAATTTTAAAAATGGTATTTTTTTTACTATTTTCAGATATCTTAATTTGAAAAATCAAAACCAACATAAAAATAACATTTTAAATAAACATTGGGGCCCACCTATTGGTCACATATATACATCTTATTAGCATTAATGTCTCGTGTCACCAAACGAGGACTATGATAGAACTAAAACAATAACTGTCGGTGTAGGGTTTTAGATATTACCGTACCTTTATTAGTCTTTTAACAAAAACATTATTATATTTTTATTTAATTTTACATTCAAATAAATAATTCATACAATAATTTCTTTAAGTATCTTCTGTATCAAATTTTCAATAATCAGTTAATTGAATCATATGGTTGCACTTACTAAATTATTTATTAATTTTCTCAATTTTGAAAAATATTTTAAAAGTTACTTATTTTAAATAGAGAAAATAAAAAATAGCATTTTCAAGTTATCAAATAATGTATTAAATTATGGATAAATTATTCTGCATATCTCTCTCTTTCATTTTTAATTATTAGAGTTTTATGTAAATTATGTTGTTCTTCTTATGTTATATTTTAAACTCTTTTTAATCAAATTTAATGTAAAATAAAAATAACCTTATTTTGAATGTGTCAATTGATATAACTTTAAATCATAAAATAACATAAATAGTTCAATGGTTCAAAATAAGGAGCGTAATAAAAATATTAAAATAAATTTATCATCTATTAATATCCTTTTTAAAATTATTTAAAAATAATAAATACACATAGTAAATAATATAATGATTAAAATGAACAAGATACTTTAAAAAACCTAAATGGTAATAAAGTAAAATAAAAATTTTATATATCACCATAGTTGTCTTATTTAAAAGAATAATAAAATTAAGAAATCTCTCGTATGTATAAAAAGATAAAAGTAATAAACTCTATTTAGAAGAAGATAGAATATAACGTAAAAGGGACAAATAATAAACTTAATATATATTTTCCTAATAAAGGAAGAATAAATGTAAAAAAAAAGTTAAGAACAGTCTTTAAAAACAATCTTCAAGTTACAAAAGAATAAGATAGGCATATATTATGCTTATGTAACAAGTAAATACTACTATCAAATAAATTTTTAATTAAAAAACTAAAAACCACTTAAAGTGACATACCAAAATATTACTTGTTTGAATAAAAAATGGAAGTGTTTTTAAAAAATTTATCCACCAAAAATGTAAATTTTTTCCTTGTAAAATAAATCTAAAATATATTTTTACCTTATGCAATCTATAATAACTAATACTGGTTAATAAATGTAATAATATGTGTTTGTTAACATAGTAGTTTATGAATCTTATTAACACTATTTTAATAAATCATGATTAATTTTAATAAAAAATTATTGTCCAAATATATTTTTTAACTCAAATATCCTAAAATTTGTGTAAAACTTAATTTCATTATTTGCCTCCAAACATAAACCTGAAAATCGTGTCACCAGTTATGTTTCTTCCACCAACCTTACCAGCCCAAACCATTTTTCCAAAATTGAAATCAAAGTTTTTGATATTTCAAACAAAAAGAAAAAAAAAAAAATCTATATACCAACATTGATTATGTGGTAAATGCATAAAAAAAAATTAGTTAAAGGGCAATAAATCGATAATCATCAGCATTAACAACAGGTTGGTGACTCTGCAAGACAATAACCTTCAAACAAATTCCGCGAAACGCCCAAGGCACCTTTCATTCAAACCAAGTTTCAGATCCGACTCCTTCAAATTCAGATCTGTTTCGTTCCTTTTGGATCATCCCCAGGTTAGTTGCTGCTCCTAAACATTATAATCAATTTCTAGAATCAAAGTTTCATCATGGTTATGATCAAAACCTGTATATCCTCAAGGTTGCATTTTTATGGAATTTTTCCTGTTTGACTTGGACGGGGTAATTTTAGCTCAAATGGGTGTTTGTGTCTCTCAGCTTCTGTCAAAGTAATGATCTTTTTATTCAGCTTCACGCTTGGTGACTATGAGCTGATTTGGGCCGATTAAAAATGGCAGTGCAGAACAAACCTTGAATGTGTATTTACCTATTCTTGTATTGCAAAGGAAATTTTTCATTGATTTCTCTTATTATCTTTAAGTGCTACAGCAGCTTTGGGGCTTACCGTGATAATAGTCAGTTGAGGGGTTTGTTGCTTTTTCAATCAATTTCAATCTAAATTTTAAAGAGTTGTTTTATTTTTCTCTATGCGTTCTCACCAGTTTGTATTGTAATATGATTTTGTTTAGATTTAGTCACCTACCAAGAAATTCTGATTTCTTGAACTGTACAGGTAAAGTTCTTGTCTTTAGTTTAATCCAAGCCATACTATAGAGTGGGAGAGCTCTGGAGCTGGTTCTTTTTTTGAACCGAAATAAATAGAGCCTACTTTTATTTTCTCTGTATCAGTGGGTTCGCACGCGAAGGTTTGATCATAGAGGCAGGTTCTGTGCCTGAACAGCAGTCCATGCACTAGCTGTGTTATGCACTGAAGTGTACTTATGTTGTTGGATTTGGTAAAACGTGATGATATTAAACATAAGTTGGATGGAAGAATACTTACATGGATAATAGGAGATGGTACTGAGTGAATTGGGTTCAGAGAATGCTGTCACAGGGGTTGATGATGTTGGCCTTGAAAGCCTAGGTCTGGGCATTCGTAGAGAACTTTCCTTTTCACGCTGGTGTGATGATGATGATGGTGATGGAAGCATCCATTTGGATCGGGAATTAGGTAATGTAGATGTTAGTTTAGATGAGGGCTATGATTTTGAGCTACCCATTCCTCAAAAGAATGAGCTGCAGAGCAAAGCTTTAGACAGAGAGAGATTCTTTCACCAAAAGTTTCAGCAGAGGAGTATGCAAACAAACGGTATTGGTACCATGGATGATGATTTTGTTCACCGGAGAGGTAATGGACCCGAGAAATATGTATCTTTTGACATTGAGGACAAGTCTGAAGGAGGAACAAATGGAGTTGATTCCTACATTTCTGGGGATGTTGATGAATCATTGGATAAAAGCTCCCAGAATCCTATTAATTTAGCAAATATATTGAAGACATTGTTTTTGATACTTATGTGGTACACTTTCAGTCTCTTTTTGACAGTGTAAGTTCCTTGTTTACCCTTTTGTCATTGCTGGTGTATTTATCCTGTTTAGTGTTTCTGATGCAAGTCCTTTTTTCCTCCGTTTCTTATTCTAAAACATTTTGAACAGGTATAATAAAAGTCTATTGGGAGATCATATGGGAAAGTTCCCAGCTCCTTTTCTAATGAATACTATCCACTTCACAATGCAAGCTGCTTTCTCAAGATTTATCACTTGGTTTTGGTCTCATAGGTTTGAGACTAAAGTTGTCGTTTCTTGGAGGGATTACTTTTTGAGAGGTAAATATGCGGTTCCTGTATCCAATTCTTGTTATAATAGGTTTTAACTCTCCCCACCTCTTTATTATGTAGAAAAGGTATGTATTGCTGTATCTTCTAAATACATTTTCGGTAGTGATTTTTCATTACTTAATGACTGTTTTAAGTTATAAATCGGGATTAACTTCAGTTATATTTACACCGCTGGTTTTGATTGAAAATCATTTGTTATTTTTTGTGTGGTGATAACTGTTCTCAAAATAGGAGGAATTATTTTTCTCATTTTTTTTTTCTACTTGAACCTCCAGGTTCTAGTATCAGTTTGGTTCAAACTAATAACTTTTTTGTAGCTTGGAATAATGACGGACTCAAACATAGACACTTTCATGTTTGTAGGTTGAGTGTCTGTTTATGGTGTGAGACAAATTAGCTCAACTTATCACATTTTTCTACTCAAATTAAAATATCTGGCGCTTAATTTTGTGGAGCTACTTCCATATTTCTGTTTGTCAATATGGGAGCTTAGCTATATTCCAGCAAACAGCAATTATTGTTATTTGCTGCCCTGAGTATGCACAAATTTGCTATGAATTGATAACTCCTAGGATGGTTGACTGTGCCATTTTTTCTGTTATTCTTTCTTATTTGTTTCTTTTGCTAACCTTATACCTTGAATCACACATTTTCAGCAAATTTCTCATCACTTATTACATTAACTTTTATATCAACTAATGCCACAGATGGACTTTGCCTTTAACAGTTGTACCAACTGCTTTTGGAACTGCAATGGATATTAACTTGAGCAATGCATCTCTAGTTTTCATCTCTGTCACGTTTGCTACAATGGTTTGTGACATTTCTCTTTTCATGAAGAATGAGATAGATATATGTTAATTTAATTCTATTTTGCTTTGTAGTGTTCATTAGATTTGATTCTACTTTTTACGTCGTTTTAATGGAAGCAAAGTAACTATTCTTCTTATTGAAAATTCCTTTTCTCTTGCAGTGTAAATCTGCTGCTCCAATTTTTCTCCTTCTGTTTGCTTTTGCTTTCAGGTGTGTTTCAGTCATTTTGCCTTCATAATCATTATAATTATATGATTCTTCTGGTTGCGTTAGGTTAAATATTAAACATTCTAAAATTTAAGCAGGTGCATCAACAAGATAGTTTATAGGCTTTCTTTATTCATGAAAACACACTTTTTATCATGAAATCTTGCATAATCTCGAAGGCATTAGGTATGTGCTTTCATTTATCATTACTTTCAGCAATAGGTATTTATTCTGTGAAAAGGTGGAATTCTTTTAGAATTGACATGCTTACAATTATATCAATTAAGAATTTATTTTCTACTTTTTGTTATACTTTGTCATGCTGCTTTCTTTCTTTCCCAAATGATTGCATGTTTGGTTATGCATCCTGTAGGTGATATATATATATATATATATATATATATATATATATATATATATATATATATATATTCATTTCTACCTGTTTTCTGACATCTTGTTTGTAAATTTGGGTTGGAAGGTTGGAGACACCAAGCTTTAGACTCTCAGGCATCATCTTAATCATCTCTTTTGGAATCTTATTAACAGGTATTATATCTTCCTTCACTTTTGTGGTAGTAAATATGTTAGGACTTTAAGAGTGTATGAAAGGAGGCAGAGAAATAAAATAAAATAAGCTGTTATAGGCTGATAGGCTGTTAGGAGGTTTAGGAGGTCTGTTGGGACCGTTGGGTGGTTAGTAGTTGGTTGTCAGGAAGGGTTAGCTTTATAAGGGGGCAAGGGTGTCATGGGACAGACATGTTTTTGCTTTGTAGTATCTTAGACAGGACCATTGCATCCTGTGAGAAGGGAAAGTGTTCCCTTGGAAGTGTTTGGCAGTATACCTTGAATTCTTTGTCTTCAAGAATAATAATACGAGGCTGTTTCAGTGTTTCCTGTGTGTTTGGTGTTGCCTAGTGTGTGTTCAGGATTTCTTGTTCCAAGAAATCTAACAAAATATGATAACTATTTTTAAGAGATGAAGGGAAGACTATTGGGTTAACGCTGATGAGAGCTTGGACAGATTGGTAAGGGATTTTAGGCAGGATGGGTGACTCCAAAGTGACGGCCTGTGCATGTGGTGTGGTACAGGGAGGTGGCATTTCAAGTACATTCTGCATGGGAGGATACATAAATGTAATGATGAGGGGATTGAGGGGTTAAGCAGGAATCGAGTGGTAAGATTTGGGAGGAAGGAGATATATTGAATAACCTTTGGTATCTATCATAATGTGCTATTTTTATAGCGTTTATTTTCACAAGCACCTGAGCCAGTTTTGCTGCCTACATGCTCAGTGATAAACTATAGAGCATGGTAATCTTCTGAGAATAAGCAGCATAGCTATCAAGGATTCTGAAGACTAAATTATACTTCTGATTCTTTTTTGGTGTGGAAGACTTTTCTTCAATTCCAAAATGAAATAGCATCTAGTAGAAGTTAGGATAGACATTTTATTCTTTTAATTTAGTTTGAAGTTTAATCAACAGAAATGTTTTCAGAATCTAAAACAACCAATAAACTCTTCATAATTTTGTTGGAAATTTCCACCAGTTAAAAGTATTGGGTTTTTCTGTTAATGTTTTAGAATTAAACCAAAACTTGTTCAATTGCATTATATAAGATTTTGGAATTTATAGCACATTAAGAATTCAAACCTTCCATCTTTAATTTATTTTGGTGTGGTGCAGTTTCAAAAGAGACTGAGTTTGACTTCTGGGGGTTTGTTCTTGTTATGCTTGCTGCTGTTATGTCTGGGTTTCGTTGGTGTATGACTCAGATCCTTTTGCAGGTATTGTATTTGCATTTTCATTTCCATGTATATTTGATATCTAGATGTCTGTGGGCACAAAACAGACCCACAAACACATTGATGCTCTTACTCTTCCTGCTTTAGTCAACCATATATTCTGATACATTGCTTCATTTTATTGTATTGGAACCTGATTTGCATTCTTGCCATTCGTGTTGAACTGAAAACCAAATTGAAAGAAAGAAGCCTACGGTATGTTCCCTGCATAACTTCATGTCAATAATTTGTTGAGAATATTAATTTTATTAAATTGATATGATATATTGGATGAAATGTTTCGCTTAATTAAATAATTGGTTATTTAAATTTATTTATTGTGGTGGTTTTGGTTCATCAATTCATTAATCTGACATTAATTTCTGCCAGTTGACTATGCATTCTTTTTGCCTTTCTGTAAATGTTAATTTATCTGACCAAATAGTGTAAATTGCTGGTTCAGAAAATGGTGCATTATGCCTACGTATTTTAGACATTGAAGCTTTGAAAATACTAGTTACCATATAATTTAATAGCTATTTTTTTCTATGTAAAATAAACAATTTGTATTGTGATTAAGAGAAATAATTTCAAAGAGCAAAGAGGACAAACAGTCCTCTTAAACAAAAGAAAAGAAAATATTGAAAAAGAGAAGAATGGTGCAGCTCTAAGATATTAATTGTACACCTATTGTTGGAATCTCCTTGCGATGAGGCATCAACAATGGTGACTTCAACTGTCAGAGAGATATTGCTTCTTTTGAAAGCTTGTACTGCCCTCTTAGTTAGTTTGTCCTTCAGCTCAGCAGCTAAATACATCTGTTACTTCACAGTAGATTTTATAATCCAAAATTAGATTAATAAAGCAGTTGGCTTCTAGCTGAAAAATTACGAGAGTCTTGTGTTTTCTTTGTATATGTACCTTCCATAAATTTTAAACCTGTTAGAATTTTAAATTGTGTCTTAAGTTACTTTACATAATTATTTGTATTTGGCCTTAGCCAATATTTTTTTATTATAAATACATTACCCTGTGTATTTTCTACACAAGGAAGATTAACCCTATTCCTAGTTTTCACTATATTCAACAAAATCAACTATCATGTAGACCACATAGATTTCCTACCTTGTTTAACTTGAAATCTGAATTTAATTGCAATCAATATATTTTTCAGTCCTGGAATCTTCCATTTTTAACACAAGGTTATTATTGATTATTAAGCTCCTTAAGAAATTAATAAGTGGGGTGTAGTTAATAAATAGAAAAAGATATGCAACTGATAACTTAATTACGCATCAGGAAATTGACTTTTTTCTTTTAATAAAAGAACATAATAGAATGAATATAAAATACTGGAAGAGGATCAGGAATCCTCCTTAAAGCCAAAAGGATAAATTGAAAAACCAAATCGACTCGAGATTTAGAGCACTCCAAGCATTGATGTGGGCCTTGAAGTTCTAAAATTATAGAGCCTAGTAATTATTTGAAGACTTAGCGAGGCTAATTTTTTATATTGACATATTCTAGTATTTTCATCTTTTTAAATTCTGACTCCATCTAGCATTGAATCATTTTTCTTTGCTCAAGTTTACTTTTGAGTTAAGATTTTGTAAGTGCCGTTCTATTTTAACAAAAATATTTCATGCTTTTTTCAAATAATTTCAGGTCTGAAAAATCCAATTACCCTGATGAGCTATGTAACTCCAGTAATGGCAGTGGCAACTGCCCTTCTTTCCCTTGCTTTAGATCCATGGGATGAATTCCGAGAAAATCAGTACTTTGATAATTCAGTGCATATTACTCGAAGTTGCTTACTGATGCTTCTTGGTGGTTCAATTGCCTTTCTTATGGTAAGGCTGTGTATTTCCTTCATGATACGTGTATATTATTTTGTTTCTCTTTCCTCCTAAGACTGAAGTAGATGTCTAACAATTTTATGCTCGTTAGTTATTGTTTAATTTTACTTGTTACACCTGTCCTGAACAGGCTTTTGTTTACTGTCACATTGTTTAGCTTTAATCTTTCTTCTCACCTAAATTTGGATCCTGATCTTCTTGCAGGTACTAACAGAATATGTTCTGATCTCAGTAACTAGTGCTGTTACAGTGACAATAGCTGGGGTTGTTAAGGAGGCAGTCACCATATTGGTATCAATTATATTTTTGATGATATTACCATTTGTTGATATAGTGTTTGTTGATATTGTTATCCAGTGTCCGTCCTCCCTCTTATTATTCAATCAAGCATTTCTATACTACCAAGTTCCACTTCTGTGATGTAAATGTATCAGGATTACTTTTTTTGCAGCGTATGCTTTCATATAACAATATTTATTACAATAGTTGCTGAGCTAAACACTGGGATTCATTTTAATATAAAAGGGAAAAAAATAGCATTCATGGAACTGTTAGTTATTTGCAAAACGAATTGCACAGGTTTTTCTCTCTTTTATTTACTCTTGTTAGTACATATAAGACAGAAATTGGCTAACGATCAGACGGACAGAAACCTTTAAACAAAGAAGTTTCATATCTTGGTTTGACTCTGATGTTGGAATCCATCTGTAATATTTTAAATTTATAGATTAGAGCTATCCTTTTTGTTTCTACTTTAGTTGTATTTAGATTGAATTAGGGTAATTTGTCAATTCCGTATTGCAGTATAGTTTTTGACATGTTAGTTTAGCTAGAGAACTAACTGATTCATGAGTTTCAACATCTGCTCATAATACATAGATTTGCATTTATGCGTAGAATGCAATACATATGTATTGTTCTAGATTTCTACTCATATAGGGCTCTGTATCGAATGAATAGATGAATGGATATGTTTGTTTCCCCCTCACATCTGGGCTTTCTGCTTGTACATTTGAACTACTCTTCTGGTTTTATGGTGTTTTTTGTTTTTTGTAGGTTGCAGTGTTATACTTCCACGATCGATTCACTTGGTTGAAAGCATATGGTCTATTAATTATTTTGGTTGGTGTCAGTTTGTTTAATTGGTACAAGTAAGTCATCAATCATAAAGCAGTCAAATCTGCATTCTTGTCTCAACTTTTAATTATTCTCCGATAACAATAAAATGCGTTATTTTCTAAGCTTTCTGCCACATTGAGGGGGACAATTGAATTGAGTAATTATTATAGTCTATATTCCCACTTCCAAAACTTGTAGGGTAGGTAGATATGGCTTAGAGCATAAAGAAGGAATGATTTTATTACATGATCTTTGTTGTTTATTTGCTTGTACTAATAGCTCGCACAGTTGGGAAGTTCAATGCCTTCTTATCATATGTTTAGTGCTGAATTTTTCATGTGTAACCAATTTTATACTCAATTTATTATATGTAAAACAATGGATGCAAGTATTTTTTTTTTATCTAATAATACAACGCAGAGCTTGAACAACAACCTTCTACTATGTATTTCTTCTTGTACACACACATACTATATTGTTTAAGGAAGCCATATTGGTGTTTCTCTAAGATGTTGTGATATGTCCTCTCAATTTAATGGCAGCCGTTGAGTGGTTCTGTTTTTTTTTTTTTCTGAAAAATCAGATACCTTAAGCTTCGGAAGGGACATGCTGGTGGCAGTGACATGGCAGAACCTTCAATAGATTCTGCAGCCAAATATGTAATTCTTGAGGAGATGGACGAACAAGAAGATATTATCTGAAACCATTAACCAGCAAACATTTCAAAGCCAAAGTAAGCCTTTTCTCAGATGCCAGTTTAATGGCACAAATCATAGCATTATCTTTTATTAGTTCACAAATGAATATATTGTCTTTTCATCCAGAAACATACATGTTTCATGGTATCATAGATGAAAATGGAATCATGCAAGTTGAAGTTTAGATCATAGGATATTTCCCATTTCTACAATTTCTATGAAATATTTAGTGCATGTTAATTATGAAGTGTAGATTCTATTTTGTCACTCAAATGTTAATACCTTTGAGAATTTTGCAGAAGTTACATTTTTGTCTTTATTGATTAAATTATTGGCTAACTATTCACTGAAGCCTGCTTTCATGACTTATATAGTATATGGAAGCAATGTTCTCTAGAGACCAAAGGGCACATAATCTTCCAGCGACTTGCCAGTTGTTTTGCCACATTTCATCAAGAGACGCATGTTTATGTTCCCTTTTGGAATTGTCGTGTCCGAGTTTCTTTTGAAGTTTCATTGAGTGAACAATTCTTGGGATATAATGCTTGGTGTAAAAATATGTACTCAATCAGTGAAGAGATTTTGACACTGCTTGGTGTCAAAGTTCTTTTGAAGTTTGTAAGCCAACAACTTTTTGGGATATAATGCCTTTCTACGATCAACATCACTTATTCTGTAAAAATACGTACGCAATCTGTTGAGAGATTTAGACATATGTTGGAAGAACACGACAGATTGTGATTGATCAAATTTTATCATTTTTTCTTTCTAGTATGAAATTGTATTTTGATCATATTACCATAATTTTTGTTGTATATACTAAATCCAGTTCATTATTTCTTATCAACACAAATTGGTCTTGAATTTGAATTTCATTGTTATGATGGAAAAATAACTTAACATCAACTAGACCTTTATGCATTTATTGTAACATCTATGATTAGGATCTCTAGACTTCGTAGTTGGAAGTAAACAAATGACTTAATTGTTTATTTAGTCTCCAGTTTTGCTTTAGTATGTCAATTAGATCTAATTTTTGAAAAGAATGTCAAATGCGTTCTCATTTTGTAAATTTTACGTCAACGAAGTCCTTTTCGTTAAATAGAAACAAATGGAGTTAGTTATGTGTTGATATAGAAAAAAGTCAACAACTTTTTTCTTTCCTTTGTTCCTCTGTGTTTATATGTTTCTCTCTCTTTTTTGTGTCATCTTCAGTTAATGAAATTTTAAATCATTTGATTTTTTATCTTCTTCTGAAATAAGTTCTTAATAAAAAGTTTATTTGATTAGTGTTTAAGTAATTTTTGATTTCAACTTTACCTCAAGAACTCCAAGAATTGATTGTAAAGTACAGAAACGAGCAACTGTAAACAAGGCTTGCAATTAGGGTTTGGAAACGAAATAGATTGAAACTGGTGTCTGCAACTAAAGAAATTGCTTATAGGTTTCCCTTGATTTGTCAAAAGCTCGTAGCCAGATAAGCCTTTAACGACATTCTCCTCTCACGTTGCCTTCTTCGTAATGAGGCTTCTTCTTCCTCATGTGTTCCCATTTTCTCCTTCTCCCAATATGCAAGCCATACCCTTCACCTGAAGCACTACCAATTGAATCGCCTATGACAACCACACTAGCTTCCATCGGTTGCGTTCATCGTTGCGTCGAGCCCGTTGCCAGTGACACAATTCCATTTTTCTTCTACTAAGCCCCAAATCGGGATCCTTGCGTAGCCTCCACCGAAGACAACATCACGTCGTTCGAGGCTTTAGTTGCGACCACACCAGTCCTCCTCCATGTCACTGACAATTTTCCCCTCTGTAGCACCACCGCCATTTTGGTGGCGATTGGAGGTGGCCACTGGCCATTGGCACTCTTATGTTTGCCTTCTGTGTGATTTGACTCTCTAATCATATTAACATGTCTTTTGGTGTTCTTTCTCTCATAGTAGGTTGATTTTTGTCGAGAAAAATTTGAACTTTTTCAAATAGGCACAGATGAAAGCGACAACAAGGCACCGAGTTTATCTTTTCTACAAGAAAGTGGGAGCGTGGTTCGAGGTTTAGAGCAAGCGAAGGAGGTTGGGGAAAATGTTGGGGGTTTGAGAAGTAAGGAGGAGTGCAGTGGGGTTACTGTGAATTGGGATGGGTTTTCTATCATTAAAAACCAATGTTTGGGTGATGAAGGGGCTGCTAACGTTGTCAATAATAGTAATATATTAGAGGCCAAGGTTTCGATTGTGAGTGGAAACAATTGTCAAGTTTGGCTGATTCTGAGGTGAATGGGATGTCCTCTTGGTTGAGAATGCAAGAAAGTGATATGAGCACTATGTTTTCTAGTGATGAAACTGAGAAGCTAGACTATGATTATGCATCTAAGATGGAAAATACTATTGTTTTAAGTTGTAGGAGATATATGGGGATAGTGAAGAGGAATTTTTGGGAAGAATAATGGAGATGGAAATCTAATAGAATCTTTTCAGTTTTGCCATATTTTTTTGTAATTCTTTTTAGAGATGAAATAATTACTTTCTTTTTTCAATATCTAGTGAATGAGAGAGAAGAGAGAGAAACATATGGGACAGAGGATTTCGATT
The DNA here is from genome assembly GCA_034642375.1 of Vigna nakashimae. Taxonomy (NCBI): domain Eukaryota; kingdom Viridiplantae; phylum Streptophyta; class Magnoliopsida; order Fabales; family Fabaceae; genus Vigna; species Vigna nakashimae. The sequence goes on along the minus strand of CM067762.1, from coordinate 38,593,603 downwards.
TCTGGTGAATGAGAGAGAGGAGAGAGAAACATATAAGGGCAAAGGAGAGAGAAAAAAAGTTGTTGACTTTTTTGTCATGTCAACACATAATTAACTCCGCTTGTTTCTATTTAACGGAATAGACTTCATTGACGCAAAATTTACGAAGTGGGGACACATTTGACACTTCTTTCAAAGGTATGACCAAATTGACACACTTGAGCGAAACTAGGGACAAAATAAGTAATTAAGCCTAAAAGAATATGCATATGGACATGCAGAGCCAAATGTATCTTGTGAAGATGACCTTCAAGGATTTTCTCAATCTTCTATGTGTTTAGTAGGTTTCTTTCAATCTTCATCTCGCTGCACATTCTCCACAAATGGATAGTGGTATGTTTGTAGAAGACACTTTGATAACAAGGTTAGTAGGGTTTGTCAAATAACAATTGATATTGTAAAAAATGAACTTCCATTATTTACCTCAATTAGTGTACTATTTATAGGATAATTATGGATTTGAGTCTTCACCTATATGAGTTTGGATGGGTCACAACTCATTTATCTCATGAGTCAGTTTCAGAATGTGCCAAGTTAAAAAGAAATATGTCATTAGAGTATGTAAGGCTAGGTTAGGACTAGGTCAACTTACGTTAGGGTAAATCAGGTGGACTTGTGGCTGGATAGTATAGGTCGTGTACAATACATTAGCCCCAAGTCTTCTTATGATTGGAAGGTATGTGAAGAACTTCAATTAGTTCGATAAAATAGTTATAGCTTGTTGGCTGTTGACTTACGAAATGTGATACTGATAGTTGGTGCTTGGTAATATCTTGTACTACAAAGCGAATGCAAAGAAAAGCAAAAGAAAATTTGTATTTTGCAAAAAGAATTGTATCTTTATAGAAACCTTACAGATATAATACCTCCCAACCTTGATAAGCATATTAACGAAGATGTTTGAATGATTGAATGTAGGGTCTGACTAGATGTGAGTTTCCAAAAAGCTGCCTTTCATTTAATACTCGCCTCTGAGTTGTTAATCTAGGTCACGAAGATCCAAAGCCAAGGTAGCTGACACACAAATCTGTTATTGATAGTAAAGGTAGGTGACACCCAAGAGTTGTTAAACTTAAGCATGGTAAAGTAGATGACACATAGGAGTCATTCGAAAGGTTCAACCAAGACCATCAGGGTAGGTGGCAAGAAACTGTATGAAAGGTTCAACCAAGACCACTTGGGTAAGTGGCAAGGAATTGTATGGAAGGTTCAAACATGACCTCTTGGATAGGCGACAAGAAATTGCATGGAAGGTTCAACCAGAATTGTTGGGTAAGCGGTAAGAAACTACATAGAAAGTTCAACCAGAACCGTCTAGGTAGGTGGTAGGGAGTTGTATTGAAGGTTGCACAAGGATTTGCTTAACGGTGGCAGGGGAACTTTTTCTCTTGCAAAATAGTCAAAAATGAGGTTTGAAAGTGAGAACATTTGTTTTATAGATGAAGCCGGGATGTTCCAAGCCATCTTAAGCAATGGTCCTTATAGATAGAAATGTGTCAATCCACCATAGGGTGAGATGTTCCAAGTCAACATAGGCATGTAGAAGCCAAGCAATTGATAAGGCTTGAAGAACTGAGTATCAAGGTACTAAAAATGAAAAGTGAGCAGTTAATATGTTCATTATAAGAAAATCAATTGAGATTCACCTATTTTGGTATTGCAGGGATGTGATGTATTAGTTTTGTTAGACAACATGGATACTTTCATTGGGGAGGAGACTTCCAATTGCAAAAATTGACGCATTTAAGAAAAATGCACTTTCTGATTGACTTAATTGTGAAAATTGGTACATGGGGTGTTATGCGACAATTATCAGTTGTGTCAGAAACACATATATCTTTCTCCATCAAATGGTGAGGATGTCAACTTCATTTCAAAACAAAACTCTCGAAGGACCATTGTTTATTATGGCTTGAAACATCTTGACTTCATCTATAAAACACAAAGGTTCTTACTTTCAAACCTCAGTTATGATTATTTTGCAGGAAAAAAAGTTCCCTTCAATATAGTTTCATGTCGCCTACTCCAATGGTCCTGGTTGAACCATCCATGAATTTTCTTCTCCTTACATGGTGATCCTAGTTAAACATTCCATGCAGTTCCCTGATGCCTACCTAAAAGTCTTAGTTAAACCTTCCATGAAGTTTTCTATCGCCTACCTAACAACAGGCTTTGTTGAACCTTCCATGCAGTTCCCTACTGTCTACCCAAGCTATCCTGGTTGAACCTTCCATACAATTCGCTGCCACCTACCCAAGTGATCCTGGTTAAACCTTTCAAATGACTCTTGTGTGCCATCCACTTTACTATGCCTTAGTTTAAGAACTCCTAGGTGCCACCTACCTTTACTTTTAATAACATATTCGTTGTCAGGTACCTTGGCTTTGGATCTCTGTGACACAGATTAACAACTCTAAGACGAGTATTGAATGAGAAGAAACTTCCTTGTAACTCACATCTAATCAAATCCTACATCTGATAATGGTTGAAAAACCGTTATTTTTATACGTAATTTTGACATTAAAAACACCCTTTATGACATAGAAACTAGTTTGAAATCATGTTTTTGCTTAAGTTGTGGAAATAAGAGAGTTGAATGGGTTTTATGCTTGTTTTTCATTGTTTTGACTGTAATTAAGATGAATTGGATGAAGAAGTTGAAGTAAAAAGGAGTTGGATTCAGGAAAGGAGGGAAAATTGCACAAAAGAAGAATCGCAGCTACCGCTGAGCGCCATTTTCACCGCTGAGCGCCAAGCTTGATGTTGAGTTCTCTATCTGACGCTTAAGCGCCATCGTTGAGGGCTAATCCAAGTATCGTAGTCACCGCTAAGCGGCATTTCTACCGCCAAGCGCTAGAGTCTACTGTATTCTGAGTGTCGCACTTATCGCTGAGCGCAATTCCTACCGTTGAACGCTGTAGACTTGGGCCTGGGCCAATTTTCTGTTATTTTTATAAACTATATAAGGGTTTAGTCGACTTAGGGTTCACATCTTTGGACAGAAAGAGGCGAAATTACACTTCTTTCGCCCCTCAGAGGCAGATTTTGGATGCGAAAGCTCCAATCTTCAACTTTTAGGGTTCTATCTTTCATTCTTTTCATTATTTTCTTCTAGTTTCATCATGTCTATGGTGAACTAAACCTCCATTTTTGTTGGGGAAACGATGTAATCCTTTGAAACTATCATGTATTAAATTGATTTTTATTATAAAATGCTTTACTTTATTAATTGTTAGGGTTTTTCTTCTTTACTCTATGCATGCTTTGTTTAATTCATTCAATTGCATGATTATTGATTTTGTCACTATGGATACATATGAGAAAATTCTCCCAAAAGCAATATTACCTAGACATAGGGGTAGGAGGGTTGGTTGCCTTTAAGCTTCTGTGCGAATTTAATGCATGATTAATTGTTAGGGAGACAAGACATTGTGAACTAGTAATTAGGAGTAGGCTTTCTTCACCGAGACATTGGGTTTAAGGTAAATTAGAAAGTGACATTAACATTAATGAAGAAGATGAATTCATAAATACATGAGAGTGGATAGGATAACTTGGAAACCCCAACAACATAATCCTTCATTATTTTATATTAATCACCTTTGCATCTTTCAATCCAATTGATCAACACTTGCATTCATATTTCTTTTTCGTAATATAAACACAATGATTTCGTTTACAAGTCCTAATTAATCAAGAAATCATATGAATGTTTAGGCCGTGAGTCTCTAAGGAAACGATACTTGGTCTTACCAATTATTATTACTTGATACGATTCGGTACACTTGTCGAAGTGTTAACAACATCCCATCATTCAAACCTCTTCTTCGCTACATTTCTCGACACTGGGGTTACTACACCTGTAATGTTATCAATAAAGATACAAATTTTCTTTGCAAAATATAAATTTTCTTTGCTTTTCTTTGCATTTGCTCTACAATTTAGGACGATTGTCGAGTACCAACTATTAGTATAATATTTTGTATGTCAAGTAACGTCCAACTACAATAATGAACCTAGTGAAGTTCTTCACATGCCTTCAAGTCATAAAAAGATACGGGGACTAATGTACTATACACTGCCTGATGCTACCTGACCACAAGCCGACCTGATTTACTTGGACATAAGCTAATTTGGCCTCACATACTCTAATGATGTATGATTAATTTGAAAAAGAGAATGATATTATTATTTTCATTCATGGTAATTACGTTCTCCTTACCTCTATTTGTAGAAATCTAATTCTAAAAAGGAAAATAAGAAAACAAAATAATCTAGAAGATCATACACATATTTTCTTTAATTAAGAAGATTATACAAATATTTTCTCTAATTGAAAAGATTCTATAGATATTTCTTCTAATTACAACACTAGCCTACGAGTTGGTAAATGAATATCAATCCTTTCCAACTTGCCTACAAGATCTATAAATCTACCTAGAGGGAGCCTTTTTGTGAAAATGTCTACTATCTGAAGTTCTATAGGAACATGAGTTGTACTCACAAAGCCTTCATCTATATCATCTTTGATGAAATGCTTGTCAATTTCAATGTGTTTGGTCCTATCATGTTGTACTGGATTATGGGCCATGCTCATGACAAACTTATTGTCACCATGTGATTGCTCAGGGTTATCCACCTTGACTTTAAGATCATCCAAAATGATTTTCATCCAGAGTCCTTCACACATTCCTTGAGTAAGAGCTAAGAATTTAGCTTCTGCACTAGAATGAGAAACTCTATCTTGCTTTTTGTTCCTCTATATTACCATAATATCTCCAAGAAATAGAGAATACCTAAAAGTAGATTTTCTGTCAGTAATAGAACTTGCATAGTCTGTATCAGTATATATTTTCATAGTCAATGTGTCTTCCTTTTTGAATAATAACCCCTTTCTTAGACTTAACATCAAGTATTGGAGAATTTTGTCAACTGCTTGCATATGTCTCTCTCTTGGGTCATGCATAAATTGGTTCACTACACTAACTGCATAAGCAATGTATATTCTTGTTTGTAATAGATAAATCAATTTTCCTACCAATCTCTAATATTGGGTCTTTTCTACAAGAGCACTTTCCTCAATCCCAATTATGTGATTATGTTCCATAGGAACTGTTAAGGTTCTACATCCCAGTATTCATGTTTCTTTGAGGAGATCAAGTACATATTTCCTTTGGGAAATGAAAATTCCGTTCTTGGACTAAACAATCTCTATTATTCCAAGAAAATATTTGAGTTTTCCTAGATCTTTCATTTCAAATTGGGCTGCCGATTTTTCTTTTAACGCTAATTTTTTTGTTTCATCATCTCTTGCAATAATCATATAATTCACATAGACAAGCAATAGAGTGAATTTACCTATAGAAGAGTGCTTTATGAATAGAGTGTGATCTCCTTGGCTTTGTTTGTATCCCAAGGAAACCATGACTTTTGTAAATCTTCCAAATCATGCTTTGGGAGTTTGCTTAAGACCATACAATGCTTTCTTTAGGAGGCACACCACTTTCTTTCGTTTTTCACTTCAAAACCTAGGGAAATTTCTATTTACACTTCCTCTTCTAGATTTCCATAAAGGAAGACATTCTTTACATCCAACTGGTGTAAGTCCCATCCAAATGAGCAGCCAAGCGAGAACAACTCGAAGTGTGTTCATCTTTTCCACTAAGGTAAATGTCTCCTCATAGTCAATCTCATAAGTTTGGGTATATCCTTTTGCCACCAATCTAGCTTTATATCTTTCTATTGTCCCATCTGCCTTATGTTTCACTATGAATATCAATCTATACCCTATTTCCTTCTTATTTCTTGGCTTATAAAAAATCTTTCAAGTTGAATTTGTTTCTAATGCATTCATCTTTTCTTTCATAGCTTGATTCCAATGTTCAAGTTTCATGGCCTCCTAGATTAAGGTAGGAATTTATGTGGCATCAATGGTAGAAATAAAGCTTTTGTGCTTATCAAAGAGATTATTAGTGCAAACATAATGAGAAATAGGATATTTAGCACATAATCTTCTTTATTTCTCAATGCAATGTACAAATTCTCAGTAATACTTACCTCCTCCTCACTTATATCTTCAGGGCTCCTCTCCTCTAGACTAGACAATTTTTCTTGATCCAGAGTTGATGTGGGTTGTTTTCTTCTTTCATATTTTTTTGCCAAATATCCTGCTTTTAATGTCATAGCATGCAACAAAATCCTTTTTTAATAGGAAAGTACGCTTTAAATAATCCCATATTTCTTTGGCAGAAGAATGAAACATATATTTTTTACTTATCTTAAGAATCATGGACTGCCGCATCCAAGTCATAATTAGTGAATCTTCATTGTCCCAAATTGGAAAATAAGTTCCGTCTAGTCTTGGTCCACCTCTATCTATGTGATATAATCTTGAACATCCCTTTAAAATCCTTTGAATATATTGGCTCCATTGTAAGAAATTCTGACCATCCAATCGATAGGAACCCACCATATTGGGTAGATCATTAGGACCCAAAAGAATAATTTTTACTTCAAACATCACGTAGAACGCAATCAGGTGTCTCTAGTGCCTTATTCGAGGCGACAACGATGTGTGGATTAACTTGGATGTCAAAGTGTTTTTTGTAGACACACCACCATCCATCCATGGAGGACAAGTACGAAGGAAAGGATGGAAGAAACCCACTCGACACATAGAAGATTGAGGAAGTTCATACAAATCCATCATTTTTAGGGTACATTCAACTCCATAAGTCCAACATCACTTAAGCATTCTTGAAATTTGGCCAACAAAAGTGTTTAATTATTCTGGGATCTTTGTGTACCACTTGAAATTTTTACTTATTCCAATAATGTTGAAGAAATCAAAGAATCATCCGTCACTATCAAGCAATCTTTCTCTCAATTTCAAGAATGCAACTGAATTGAGGCATAATTTGTATGCAATGAGTCGAGAAAAGTATAATGCCCCAACTCCATGATCCCACTGGGATAAATAAAAAAAAGAACTCCTTGATACCAAACATACATGGGGTTCTAACAAAATCTCTTTTACATAGAAATTGGTTTTACCTTGAATCCAGAGGAAAGTACTAATTTATAAGATGAGCAATAAACATTTTAAATATTAATTAGTTCGATCGACAATGTCACAATAATTTCTTGAAGATGGATCCTTCAACCAAAGTCCTTCAAATTTTATGCAACACACGCTTTTAAATTGGCCAAATTTCAGAGACACAATAATTAAACAAACGCTTAAATTAAGCAATTAAATAAAACAGAGCTAAGCTGCATGTGGAGGAAACTAAGAACCACCCTACGAAGGAACTGAGACACCAAGAGGCTCTGTGTGAGCAAGAGTTCTAGCAGCCATGGGGACTACACCACCAGCTAGCTTCCCTGCTTAGCCACTGACAAAGAAAAACATGTGTTTTTGATTTATTAAATATCAAGGGAAAAAAAGTCCAGTACTTACTATACAATCATACTTTAATTCACAAACCATAACTATAATTTACATCTTTGGTTTGATAAAAAAATCACAACTTGGAATTAAGTCCAACGAGTTAATCTCATGCTTCATTTGTAATGCTTAGATCTCCTAAACTATAACTACCGACTGGATAAGAGAACATTTACCAACAAAACTAATCAAAGAAACTGACATTCATTAATGAAATTGATGAATGGCATTTTAAACCAACACCGGAGAAAAATGTAGCAGAATAGTATCACACTAAGTGAACCACAAATACTTGGGGCACTCTTGTATGATCAAGTTACAATTTTGGGGTTCATACCAAGGGAAAATCCCATTAATAGTTGGCAACTTCTTGAGTTCTAGCCAACTAAGATTTGGAAACAATAAATGCTTGGCATGATTATCATCAACCGCCACCCCAGAACCTTCTTCTTCATTTGTAGCTTTATCTTCAAATTTAACAATCTGCTCTAGTTGAGGGCAAGATTCTACATCTAGTAAATTCAGCGAAGAGCATTGACAAGCCACAGAATATGGGAATATAAACTTCAATTTGTTGCATGTTTTGATTTTAATGCTACGAACTTTTGGAAGACAAACATGTTGGAAGGGAGCAGATATATTTTCAACTTGTCCTTCCTCCTCTGAACCGAAAAAGAATATTTCTTCCAATTCATTGCAATCCTCTACACTCACACTTTCCAACTCTGGCAGGCTTCTAACAATGGTGAAGGAAAAGATTGTCTTCAATTTGTTGCATCTTTCGATTTGGATATTATGTAGTGTGGGGAAGTAGATTTGTTGGGAAGAAGTTGACAGGTTTCTCAGTGGTTTTGCTTCTGAATAAATTATATCCTCCATTTCATTGCAGTCCAGTACAAACAGTTTTTTTAACTTTGGAAATCTTGATAAAGTGACTGTAGAGAAAATGTTTTTCATTTTGCTGCATCGCCTGATCACAATACTTCCAAGTTTTGGGAATCTAACTTCTTTTGGAGGACCTGATAGGTTTCTAGATTGCGTTGCTTCCATTGAATATGGAGAAATTATAGCCTCCAAATTGTTGCAGTTGTCAACAAAAAGGGATTCCAAGTTTGGTAATCTGGATACAATGCATAGAAAGAAGATTGTTTTCAATTTGTTGCATTCCTCAACCCAAATACTTTGTAGCTTAGGGAAACATTTGTTGTGGCAAGGATTAAGGAAGTTTTTATTCTGTCCTACTTTCCTTGAACCTAAAGAAATTATTTCCTCCCATTCATTGCATCCTGTTACATTTAGATGTCGTAACTTGGGTAGGCTAGTAACTGTTGCACAAAATATTGTTTTCAGTTTGTTGCATTTTTCAATATAAACTGATTCCAGCTTAGGGAAAAAAACTTTTTGGCAAGCTCCTAATAGGTTTCTTTGTTTACTTGATTCCTCTGAATCTGAAGAAATTATTTCCTCCCATTCATTGCAATAGCTTATACATACTTGCATCAACTCTGGAAGGGTAGTGACAATCTTTGCTGAAAAGATTTTTTTCAATTTGTTGCATCTGTTGACCACTATATTCTGCAGCACAGGGAAACAACTTCGTTGGGAAGGATCATATAGGTTTCTTAGTTGTCCTATTTCCACAGAATCTAGAGAAACTATTTCCTCCAGTTCATTGCAGTTGTCGATACTCAGATGCTCCAACCTTGGCAGTCTAGAAATTAAGGTTGTGGAAAAAATTGCTTTCAATTTGTTGCAACATTTTATAACAATCTCGAACAGTTTGGGGAAATAAACTTGTAGGAAAGGGGTGAGTTGGTTGGTGCATTGCCTTGCTTCCTTTGAATCCAAGGAAATTATATCCTCCAATTCACTGCAGTCCTTTACAAATAGTTTCTCCAACATTGGCAGTCTTCTAACAGTTGTTGAAGAGAAAATTGCTTTCAATCTGTTGCAGCCTTCAATCTCAATCTTTCTCAGACTAGGAAAACAAATAACAGAAACATCTCTAAGTTCACTTTCTTCCACTGAATCTAAGGAAATGATTTCCTCCCATTCATTGCAATCCTTTACAATTAATTGTTCCAACATTGGTACGATATTAACAATTACCATGTAAAACATTCTTTTAAATTTGGAACATCTTTCGATACTAATACTTTCCAGTTTTGGAAAGAAAACTTGTTGGGAAGGAGCATATGAGTTTCTAAGTCCTCTAGCTTCATCTGAATCCAAAGAAATTATTTCCTCAAAGTCATTGCAGTCCTTTACAATCAGTTGCTCCAACTCCGGTAGGCTTGAGACAATGGTTGTAGAAAAGATTGCTTTCAATTTGTTGCATTTCTCGACTTCAATCTTCCTCAATTTGGGAAAACAAACTTCTTGGGAAGAAGCAGAAAGGAATCTATACTGTCTTTCTTCCTCTGAATCTGAAGAAACTATGCCCTCCCACTCATCGCAGTTCTTTACAACTATTTGTTCCAACTCCGGAAGGCTTGTAACAATGTTTGTAAAGAAAATTGTTTTAAGCCTTTTGCAATTTTCAATTTCAATTTTCTGCAGTTTGGTGAAACAAATTTGTTTGGAAGGAGCATATTGTTTTGCTTGCTCTAAACCTAAGGACATTATTTTCACCCATTCTTCGCAATCCCTTACAGTCAACTCAAGCAACTCTGAAAGGGTTGAAACAATTTCCACGATGAAGATTGTTTTCAACGAGTTGCATCTTTCAATCTGGACGCTTCCAAGTTTGGGGAAACAGTCTTCTTGATTGTAAAGAGGATGCAGATTTCTAAATTGTCCTGCTTGATCTGAATCTAGAGAAATTATTTCCTCCCATGTGTTGCAGTCCTTTACAATTAGCTGTTGCAACGTTGGTAGACTTGTAACGGTGGTAGCAGAGAAGAATGTTTTCAGTTTGCTGCAATTCTCAATGCTAATCCTCCATAGTTTGGGGAAAAATTGTGGGAAAGGAGCATTTACATTTCTATGCTTCTGTGTTTCCTCGGAATCTGAAGAAATTATTACCTCTAAGTTGTTGCAGTTGCATATAGACAACTGTGTCAACTCTGATAGGCTTGAAACAATGGTTGAAAAGAAAATTGATTTCAATTTGTTGCATCTTTCTATCTCAACCATCCACAATTTGGGGAAAGAAACTTTTTGAGATTGAAAAGGTAGATTTGCCAATTGTCTAGCTTCCTCTGAAGAAACAATTTCTACCAATTCATTGCAATCTTGTACAGACAACTCTCTCAACTCTGGGAGGCTTGAAACCATGCTAGGGAAGAAGATTTTTCTCAATTTGATGCATCCTTTGATTGAGATTTTCCTCAGTTTGGGAAAAACTGGCTGGGAAGGGGCATACAAGTATCTAAGCTGACCTGCGTCCTTCCAATCCAAGCAAATTATTTCCTCCAATTCATTGCATTCATAGGTACTTGTCAAGCCCTCTTGAACATCAATTGATTCAGAAGTTTCTAGTCTAAATAATGCCAATTCCCAGTTGGTAAAAGTCTTTCCCTTCAAAGTTCTTGTCACTGCCACAATGGTAACTAGCAGCCCTTTGCATTTGTCAAAGACTCTCTTAGCCACCTCTCTCAATTCTTCTGGAGAATCATCATGTATTTGTGCACGCTGCTTGAACAATTCCCAACCTTCATCTTCATCTAACAAAGAGAGTTCAATCACTGTTTGGCAGTTCATTGAGGTGCAAACTTCTTGGTTACGGGTGGTAAGGAGGACGCAACATCTCTTCTCATTCTCATTCAATGGAATCCCAATAGCTTCCAAGTCCAGCTTCTCCCATACACCATCCAAGATGATGAGAATCTTCTCAGTTTTTAACCTGTGAGATAACCGTAGTGCCCTGCCAAGTTCTGTCTCTTCCATCAATGAAAAGCTCAAGTGATCAGCAATTTGACCTTGAATATCTCTCAATTTGACATCTTGAGACACAATTGTCATAACCACATTGTCAAAAAGCTTTGACTCCTCTAATTGCTTCCCCACCACTCTTGCTAAAGTGCTTTTACCTGAACCTTCCACACCAACCATTCCAATCACATTGCTCCTCTCATCTTGGATTGCCTGCAGTAGCTCTTCATAAACTGGCTTCCTAGAATCCAATGCCACAAAGTCTTTGGGAAAGAAGTAATTCATGCTTGAGAGTTTAATGGGGTGTGAAAATGGCTCAAATTTGTTATTGTTGTTCACCACATTCATTTGCAGCGTCATGCATATTACCTCTTTTGCTAGAGAATACTTAAATGTCATGTTCAAACAGCATTCACTTTCCTCCACCCTTTCTTCCAGCCCCTGCACATCTTCCAGAACCCTTTCCACATCTTTCAGCCACTCTTCAACTGGTTGCACAATCTTCTCTGCATTTGTCGTGGCTTCTTTAACACGTTCTCTCATGTGCTGCAATGACTTCTCCAACTCTCTCTTTGATTTTTGAAGTTCAACAACAGACTTCTTGAAATAGAATAAACATCGAGCACGACCTATAATTGCATCCACCACACGCTCTATTAATGTTGACGCCACAGCTGTACCTATTTCAGCCATTTTCCTGCAATAAAAGGCTCCCAGATTTATATTTTTCAGCATTACGTAAGCCTTCATAGGTTTTTATGATAAAAAGTCTCAGTAAAAGTCATGAACATCCTCTCTCTCTTTATATTATTTTACTATTATAGCAATGAAATAATGGCAAAGTAATGTTTAAAATGAACTTAGTGAAAAACTACAAACTATTCAATGTGTGGATTTTCTCATACAATATCTTTCTAGTGATTATACATACTCTTGAACAGCTGTTCTTGACATGCTAAAATATGGTCTTGCTATGATGATAATGAAGAAAACAATGACAAAATTAGCAAATCTCTTCAGTTTCGGCCAAATAGCTATCCTTCTTTTCTTAAGCTTAGTTAAAGTCATGTTGCAAATTTTTTTTCTTGATGATCACTTCCAAAAGCAAAGAGCCTAAATGCTATTAATCGGTGGCTGATATTAATTGTACCAATGATTTACAATGGGATTTTTTAACTTCATTTTTGGTTGAGGCAAGTTAGACAACCCCATAAAGGAAAAGTACCAGTTGATTACCAAAAGACTCCCAGTTAATACAGGGTTTTATTATTCACGTAATGGTATGAACTATATTTATGCATACTGCAACTGATTTTTGTATTTGCACATTAAAACAACAACTATGACATACTGAAGATTGTGCCAGAAAGGGAATATTCGAAGCAATGATTTCAATCAACAGCATCAAACATTAGGAAAGTAGCAACTGCCTGAATGTTAAGAGGTCACCAAATTATAAATTCAAGAAAAAAATATTTGAGCTCAAACAAATTTCTGATTTCAATATTTTAGGAAAAACATTTCAAGAATGAAAGCAACAGTGCCAACAGCCAAGTGATTTCGGAAAGATAATGCATGTTCCTTTGATTTTCCACTACTAAATATACATTATTTACCAAAAGACAGAATCCAAGAGAGTAAAACAGATTCCTAAATGCTGTTTTCGGTTCTATCTTTTGACATTAAATCCTACCAAAAAGAAGTCAACTGCGTATTGCAGATAGGAGGCAGTGCAACATGCAATGAATGAGGATGAAACAAACCTTGGATTAAGATTACAGATGGACCCAAATTCCCTGAACAACTGTTGCAAGTTTCTTCCTTTATCAGGCTTAGGTTTCAGAATGAACAAAAGGCTTTGAGGGAGGCTACTATTGAGAAAGGTTTACCCATCAATGGGCAAAAACTTGGTATCAGTTGACGAAGACTTGACCTTTAGGGGCACTCATCTGATGATTGTGGGCACTAAAGTGTCCTTAACTTCTCTAATAAAAAAAATTAACAATAACTTAGTAATAAAAAGAGTTTAATGACTATTTAATATTAGTGTAAGACTACATTATCATCCAATCATAAGTTACCCTTATCATGAGTCAACAAGCTTAACATCCATAATTGTTCAAGATGAACTGCATAGTAAAATTGTTTTACATTGCTACAGTATTGTCTATTTTCTCATAAAAGTGTTTATTTTCATTATTTTGTTCTGTAAGAGAATTAATAAAATTACAACTAGTAGGTTTGAAAAGTTCATTAACTTTTACTGTATCTTGTTACTCAGTGGTAATAACTTTTGATTGGTTTGTAGTGAATTTTTCTTACACTTTACCATATTTAAATCGTTCGAATCTTAAAAGAGTTAATTATCTCTTAAAACTAAGTTGCAATTAGACACAGAAGGCATGAACTATCATCATCAACAACATGACAGTCATGAGGTTTCAATTAACATGGATATGAAGCTCGGACACCTCTTCTATACGAGGTGTCATGTGCCTGATATTATTGGATACCAACACATGTATGACACAGGTGCCACATGCTTAGGTGAAATGTCTAATTCAAAACAATTTTTTTATCTCTCCTATCATTTTCTCACAACTTTAATATAATATTAATAACAATAAACACAATAGTTTTAAAAAAATCATAAATTTATTGTATAAGTTCGTATTATGATTATAAAAATAAATTACGAATATATATTGTGAACACCCAATTTCGTCCGGATTAACTAGTAGATTTATTTTATCTTATTTTATTTTCTTTCATTTTTGTCAACACTCAATTTCGTCCGGGTTGGTTAATAAATTTATTTTCATCATAAAAATAAAAAAGTAAAAAAAATAATAATAAATAAAAAAATAATAAAATAAAATAAAATAAAATAAAATAAATAAAAATAATAATAATAAAAATGAAAAAAATGGAAAAAGAATAAAAGAAAATTAAAGCAGCGTTCGTCCTCTGCCTTGACCGCCCGTTTGTCCTCCACTGAGCGCGTTCGGTTCCATCCTCTGCATGAAACCGATCGTCCTCTACCATGCGTCTCAATGACGCTCGCCCGCTTGTGCTCAACCGTTCGGTCTTTTAGTTTGATAGGACGTTCGTCATTTGTCAGCTTCAACCGTTCGGTCATAGTGTTTTAGTGAACGTTCGGTCTTCATTTGAACGCTCGGTCTTATGTGATGTTATGATATTGAACGTTCGGTTTGATTAATGTTGAACGATCGTCATGTCTTGAAACGATCGTTCTTGATGAGTTGATCGTTCGGTCTTCAGGTGGTGGTTGAACGTTCGTTCTACTATTTGTGAACGGTCGGTCATGTTTAATTGTTAATTGAACGTTCGGTTTGATCCGTGTTCAACGTTCGTCCTTGTTAAAGTTGAACGTTCGTCCTTGTTGAAGTTGAACGTTCGGTTGGATATGTTTATTGTTGGACGTTCGGTCCTAATGCTGTTGAACGTTTGGACGTTCGGTCCTAATGCTCCTGAACGTCTTGTTTTTATTGTTGAACGTTCGGTCATTTTCATCCACGTTCGATCTTGATGTTTGTTTTTTAGTGTACGTTCGTTCTCTATTGAGCGCTCGTTCTCTATTGAGCGCTCGTTCTCTACTGAGCGTTCGTTCTCTAATGAGCATTCGTTAATCATTCAATTGATCTCATCACCACTGCCGCTCATCCAGATTTTCCCATTTCCACAATCTTCCAAAATTTTCGAAGGGTCCACTTTTACCTTCCCCAGTTCTACCTTTCCCCACTTCACCAACCTAATAATTTCTGCAACCTTCCAACCACAGCTACCGACACTCACATTCCACCAATCAGAGCTGCCGACACTCACATTCCTTCTACCAATTTAATGGTTGCAGGCCAACCTCGAGGAGCGGAGGAATCTTCACCCCTTTCTTCTCCATCTCCAATACCCGTGCCCCATCAACACTACCAACACCTCACGGTCATCCTTATCATCCTCATCCTGACACCTTATCCCACAGCCATTCCTGGGCACTGATACCCTCTCTGCTATCATCTTACTCTTCCTTCATCCTTACTCCCTCACCAAATCTGACCATTCTTCACTCCCTCCAACACCTAATCACCTCCCACATTTCATCTCCAACACCTGATAGCACACGGCATAATTCCCCTCACCCAATCATCAACCAATATCCAGTTCAACCACACTTCCATTTCACTCCCAATTCCTCCTCCATTTTCATCATCCAACTTCAAATTCAAATTCAAATTCATATCTTCAACCTGCACACAAAAATCACGACACAACCAAACACCAGTTCCACCATCTCGATCTTTCTCCATTCATTGCCCTGGTAACAAAGAACACTAAAACAGATTCAAACCACAAAACAAGTTCATCAGCAGAAAGGCAGAAGACACTCAAAGGGGAGCGGCAGCCCGCGCACACGTGCGGCGGAGGAGAAACCCTCCTTTGGTTGTCGTTGACGGTAAAACTGGCAGAGGTGGTGGCACGGGTAGCTGGGACGCGGTGGTGAGCGGCGGCCAGCGCAACGCAGAGGCAAGAGATAATGGTCCGGTGGCCGTTTCGTCGCGGTGGTTGGATCGGAGGGGCAGCGGCTGGTGAGCGAGAGCTGACGAAGGCAATCCCCTCCCCGCGGTGGCCGTTTGAACACCTTTGGCTTCTCTTGGTGTGATGGGAAGAATGGGAGGAACCCCTAAGGGTCTCCTGAACTGAAGAATGGAAAGGCCCTGGGTGTCTTTTTTTTTTTGACACAACTCTCTCTAATAAACCAAAAAAGACAAAAAAAAAAGAGATAAAACAAAAACATTTTTTCTCCTCGCGCACCCCCGGATTTTTATCCGTACACCCCCTTTGACTTAAGTTTTTACCAGTAAAATAAAAAAGAACTGGACCTAATACATCATTTCAGGATGCACTTCTGTTTTCATTTTTACACCCCTGACAGACAAAGGAGCTTCAAATCTACTCTCTGCACTCTGGGTTTTTATCTCTGCACCCCCTATTCTTGTTGGTTTGTTTCTCTCGCTTTGTTCTTAAATTTTTATTTCTTTATTATTTGTTTTTTTCCTGTATGTAGGCCTTTGTATGATAACTCCACTCTTGTATATTGCATCTTATATTTTGTTGGATTTGTTCATAAAAAATATAAATAAAAATATAAAATAAAACAAACAAAGCCGTGTGAGTGCTCGTGCGATCGTACGCATCAGCCTAGTGCTCATTACGCAAATAATAAAAAAAAGCCGTGTGAGTACTCGTGCGATCATACGCATCAGCCTAGTGCTCATTACGCAAAATTAAAAGATAAATTAAAAATCAAAAAAATATGCTTTAAAGGTCAAGCACATGTGTGATCGTTCGCATCGTCCTTGTGCTAGACATCTTTCCATTTTATAAAAATATTAAGCACATGTGTGATCGCACGCATCGTCCTTGTGCTGAAAGCATTTTCTGTCTTTTATAAAAATACCAAAAAAATATAAAATCTTCAAAAACTAAAAACATTCACATTTTCAATCAACAAACAATCTTTCTGCCAGAACTACGTGATCCTTGATTCTCCATCAAAAGTGGAGATACGTAGGAGCAAGGCCAGTCCTTGTCAGGTTCACTTTCCGAAAAATCCAAAATCATTTTACAAACAAAATTCTCAAACAATTTCCAAACAAATTTTCAAGCAGTTTTCTAAAAGAACTACGGAACCCTGATTTCTCATTCTGAATGAGAATACGTAGGAGCAAGGTCAATCTTTGTCGGGCCCAAAAAACTAAAAAATATATTTTGTTTCTTTATATTTTTATTTTAGGGGATAATTGAACATTTTGAAAACCACATCATATTCGCGTGTTTAATTAAAGGTACTGCTTTAGGGCAGGCGTTGTAGGGTGCTAATACCTTCCCTACACGTAACCGACTCCCGAACTTAGAATCTCATTTTCGGAGATCATTGCCTTATCATTTTATGGTTTTTCCGTAGTTTTCCAGAATAAACTATGGTGGCGACTCCAAATCTCTTTTTCAAAAACTTGTTTTATTTTTCACGGATCGTCGTCCCGTTGCGATCCCGGTTGCGACAGATGGCGACTCCGCTGGGGACGTCAGAGAGTCAGGCCATTTAATTAGATGTGCGAATTCGATGTGGTGTTTCTTTGTGTTTTTCTTCCTTTTTTTTTCTTTATCTATGTTTAGTATTTGACATAATTGCATGTGTGTTTGTTTTGATTGTTCTATATTGAACCCTAGGGTAGAAAACATGTTTATATCTGTTTGGGATTTTTCTGATTGTATTGCAGGTGAGTGTTGTTTTGCAGTATAATCTCCCTTCACACACATTATGCATATCATGAGTGGGGCCCTATACCCAGGTCTGAGCGCAACTTAGAATTATGGGGGTTGTGTAGCGGTGTCACTCTGGGATGTACTTCCTGTTTGGCTATCGTGAGAACCCGAGCTAGAGTCAGTTCTCTTCATTTGTATCTCCACATCTAGTTGATTACTCTGACTGTTGTGGAGAGACAGTGAACAGAGCCATAGCTCTAGTGGCCTTGATTTAAGAATTAGGAAACCATCCTGGTAAGTGCATGTATGTGGCCTTAGAACTTTAAGTACCATCCTTTGATTAAGACACGAAAGGGAGATCATTTTGTCATTTCTTTTTCATCTTTTCTTTGTATACAGCAAATAAATGTACCATAATAAAAAAAATGTAAAAAAAAAAAATTAGAGCACTAAAAATGTACATGTTCTAATTCATATGTATTTATCTTGTAATAGAGTTCATGGAATAATTCAAAAAAAAAATAATAATAAAAATTTTCAAATAAAAATGCTTTTGAAGCAAAATAAAGATTTTTGGTCCAATCGTTCAATTCAATTTTATCATTGATTTGAAATGTTCATCCAGCTTTTCATGATATGAAAATGTTCAAGATCATCGTTTGACCACTGATCCATCGCCTATTTTCGTTCGTAAAAGAAGAATCATCGTATAAAGGGCTTTATTCGTAAATGTTCGCATGCAATAAAAAATATAAATAGGGGCAATGTTTTGTAAATTTTTCTTGTAATTTAAGATGTTTAGAAATAAAACAACTACGATTTATGTTTATGTGTGAACTTGATTCGTAAAAATGTATCATCTTTTGGTACTGAAAAAAAAATGTAAAAAAAAATGTTCCAGTTTTGTTAAAATAATTTGTGAAAATTAGTCGCGTCTGAATTTTGTTTCTTTAAACCATCTGGAAAATAAATGATGATAATTCGAAATGATTGAAAATATATTCCTTTGCTACTGGAAATTATATCATCTTTTGTAATCCAGTTTAGGGTCAAAAATAAAAAAAGCATATTTAAAAAATAAAAAAATAGAAAATATTTCAAATTACTTTGAACAAGGAGATCATTATGATGTTTGCATCTAATTTATGTAATAAAAAGAAAATTTGCAAGAAAAAGGAGAATAAAGAAAGAAAATGTTTTCGAAAAATATTTAGAAAATGAAGTATATTTTAGATGAAATTTTGTCAACAATTTTTTTTTAAGTAATTCAATCCATTTTTAGTAAAGTTCGAGCACATTATAGATTGGTTGTTTGTTCTCTAAAGTTTTAACTCAGAGGAAAATGTTTAAATGTGTAATAAATTGCCCTGATGAAAAATAAAAAAATGCGTTTTCAATAAATTGGTGTTAATAGATTCGCTTACGGGCCATTTTTGGATTGTTTTCTCAATGATCGTCACTTTTCGAGAGTCCATCAAATTTATAGTTTGTTCACTGTGTGGGGCATTTTTTAGTTTGTACCCCATATTCCTTTGTCATCCCATATATTTGTCATACTGGTTCCCTTTCTTCATGTTTTAAGTTCAGAAACGTTTTTTTTCTTTTGTCTATTTTTTTGTCTTAAACCTTGTTTATCCTGTTGAAGCCCAAATCGTAATCCACTGTCAGTCTTAATTTCCTTGTCATGTTCGGCCCATCATCTGTGCCTAAGCCTAAACATTGTCCAAATCGTTTTTGTTATCGTGTCCATGTTCTAATCCAGCCATGTCTAGCCTGATTTTTGTTTTTAAACCTCTGTCAGTCTAAGCCTATTTTGGCTTAACATGTGTTATTCATTTTCATGGTCATTAAGTGTCAATCTGATTTTCCATTTCCACCTCCATTCAAGTCATGTTAAACATGTGTAGGGGCATATTTCCGGGTCTGTCTTAATGTGAGTTCATATTGGTCAATTTTTAGTCTCTGGGCACATAAGCTTTTCCATATTAGGGGCAAATTCGTGTTTATGTCTGTTTACCTCAAAAAAAAATGTTGAAGCATTTTTAAAATCTTGAACAATTTTATACATGATTATTCGGATGTTGTTTCAAATTCAATGATAAATTAATTGTTTTTCTTTCGGACCAAGTAACAGCAGAGAAAAATTTTGAGAAGAGTTCCATGAACCCAGATTGCATAATATGTGTAAATTAATTTGTGAACATGTACATGAAAAAAAATAATATAATAGAAATACATTCAATTTTGCAGTGTCCTAATTATTACAAGTAAAGGCCTTCAGGTGGCCAAAACAGAAAAACAAGAATTACAAAAAATTAAAAAAAATTACAAAGCGTTTGGAGATCTCTTAGGTTATTGTCTTTTGCCAACACTCTCGAGTTCGGTAGAATGACAATCTGCACAAAAAGGGATTAGATCTCAAACAACAAAAATATAACAAAAAACACATAATAATAAAGGAAACATTAAAAATACATATTACGGAATTCGTTCAAGTTCGACCTCCATTAAAACAAAAAAGAAAAGAAAATAGATAAGCAAAAACAAAAAAAAAATATTAAGTGTCCATATTACAGTCCTTATTCAAATTCTGGCCACACTCGGCCAACAAAAACAAACAAACAAAAAAAATTCAATGAAAAAAAAATTCTCGAGCTGGTTGTGGTGGTCTAAGGGAGAGCTCCGTTGAGGGAGCTCTGGCACGGAAAGTCACGGGTGGAGGCGGAGGAATCTCTGTTTCTCCATCGATTATGATGGGAATGGGGAAGAGGTCCAGAAGCTTCGGAGCCTTCATGATTACCCAACCGGTTTCTCCAAAAAAAAAATAATAAAAAATAAAAAATAAAAAATAAAAAAAATAAAAAAAAAAGAGTAAAAAAATAATAATAAAATAATAAAAAGAAATAATTGTGTCAAAAGAAGGAAAAGAGGGAGAAAATTAAAAAGACAAGGATGAAGTTAGAGTTTTACCATACATGTACTGGGGTAGTAGAGAAAAGATGGTGCCGGTGGGGTCCAATTCCGCTTGCCAACGTCTTACTCTATTCCCATGGTTGTTAAACCAGCACTGGACATTGTACTCCCCTACTTCTCCGAATGCCCTGAGTCGAGTAGTGATCTCAAAAATCTGAGCTCGACTTGGGTGAGAGACTCCGTAATTGTAAATGGTGGTCATTATCCTGATTTGGTCGTCTGTCGGACGCCACTTTGAGCAGGTCTGTCTCTCCATCTCCATTCCCTTCTCATTCATTTCTCTTATATAATTTGTCTAAATAAATAGTAAAAAAAAACAAAAAAAAAACAAACCATAAATAACAAAAATACTATGTTCAAAGTCTAATGTCTTCTTCCATTGTGTTTCTTTTAAGCTAATTTTGTTCTTTGTATTGGGTCTTTCGAGTCTCGTTGTCCAGTTTGTGATCTGTTTCATGGTCCTCGCAAAGGTTCCTAAACGAATCTATGTCCATATTGTCCATGTTCAGTTCACACAAATAAAATCTTCTGTCCATATTGTCCATGTCCGGTTCATACAAATGAAATTCTCTTTTTAAGTTTTTTGTTTTTACGGGGTACGTGGCGTTGTTCTACCCGATTGTCTCTGCCATACCTTCAAACGAAGGGAGATTAACGTCTGGTTTCCAGCCGATATACCCCTTAAGTTTTAAGACAGTTGTGGTTTAAGTGTTTTAAGTTTAGAAAAGTAAAAAATTTTAAAAAGAGAAGAATACAGAAAGGAAAAGAAAGCAGGAAAAGGGGAAGAGGTAAAGAAGAACAGAAAGCTTAAAAGAAAAAGCTGAACAGCATAACGGAAAGAAAGAAGCAAAAACTGGAAAGCATAAGAGAACGAAGGAAACAACATGAAGGCAGAAAGAACGACAAACGGAAAGTTTAAAGGGAATAAGGAAAGGGAAGCACGGAAAAGTTTAAAGGAAAGAGGGGAAGAAAAAGAAAAAAAAACATAAAGAAGAGCGGAAAAGCTTAAAGAGAAGAAAGGAAAAAGAAAGCATGAAAGAAGGAAGAGAAGGAAAGACGGTAAAGACTTACCCGGAGAAGAAGGGCTTGCAAAGGCTCCTCGCTGATCTTAGACGCTCCGAAGGCACACTGGGGCAGAGGCTCCTCGCAGAAATCCAGAAGCTCAAGGAAGAGAGAGAAGAGAGAGAAAGAGAGAAGTAGAGAGAGAGTGATCAGACTGAAATGTCGGCTGACGCGGAGGAGCGCTCGATTTGTAGCCGAAGTTTCCCACTGTGGCCATAGTTTCGGTCGTTGCCACCGTCTGATGTCAAAGTCCCGGTCTTTCTGAATTCAAAAATAAAAATAAAAAAATTGAAAAAAATTGAAAATCTGAAAACGGGTAGGGTTTTGTTGGGTCAATCCGGCCCAATACAAGACTTCTTAGATGATCCGATTTCACCAAAAAAAATAATAAAACAAAATATAAAAAATATGATAAATAGAAAATTTTCAAAAATAATAAATGGAGTGATGTAAAATTTGAAGTGTTCAAAATTGTTTTTCATTTGCATGATAAAGGACATTTTTCAGGTTCATTGGGCCTCATTGTCATGTTAGCCCTCTTTGAACCCAATTCTTCTGAAATATAAATTTGAGTGAAGGATTATTTTGGCATGTTTGTAATTTCACATCACACCATTTTGTTTGATTTTACTCCTTCTTCTTCTACATTTTGAATAAATCTAAAAATAAAATATTGAAAAAAGGGAACAGTGCTCGAGCCCATTAGGCCCAATGGCCTTCGTGGTTTTCTCTCGAGTCTACTTCTTTTGAAACTATGTCAAAAATATTTTGTTTTCACATTTTTGCTGTTGAATGATGCATCATTCTGAGATTTGTCAAAGAAAAAAAATCCGAGAATGAAAGATGAACAGTTTTTGAGCCCATTAGGCCCCGTTGTCATATGTGGTTTCTCTTGAACCAGTGCATCTGAATTTCTGAAAAATAAAAAAAAATACATGTTTATTTTGTGTTTTCAATTCATAATTTCCCTTTCCATTTGTGTGAACAAGTATTTGTGCAAAAAAATAAAAATAGAGGAATTCAGACCCTTGTCTGAAGATTTTGTCATGGTTGTAAAAAGAATAGTGTTGGGCCCATTGAGTCTAATAGTGTTGCAAAATTTTCTCTAGTTCAATCTTGTGAAATCCTCTCATAACAAAAATGAAAAAAATGAATTTCTTTTAGCTTGTTCCATAAACTATGAAAAATGAAAAAAAATGTTTTCTTTGTCATCTTCTTGTGTCAAGTTCACACAGCTCAGGTCATCTGATCCATTGGGTCAATGTGCCTGGTAAGTCCAAACTTCCTTCTATGTTACTTCTCCTCAGGTCCGATCCGATCTGGATTTTCCCGTGTTGGAAAGTAAAAAACAAAGTGAAAAAAAATCGGAGCCCATTGAGTCCAATTGTCCTTCTCTGTCAAAAAAATACAAAAAGATTTCTTTCAGTAAATTGCATAATTTTCCTTCAGTAATATATTTGTCAAATAAAAAGCAGCATAATTTTGGAAGATACAAATTGTTAACAATGTGTTTTCAGTATAGTCTTCCAAATTATCATGCATGATTTTCTTGGAATTTGTTGTCAAAAAAAAAAATTTTAGGATTAAAGATGAACAGTTTGCGAGCGCATTAGGCCCAGTTAGCATATGTGGTCAGTGCATCTGAAATCCTAAAAAATAGAAGGACACGCTTGTCTCTGTTTGTTTTGTGTTGTCAAATTCATAATTGCTAAAAATAAAAATAGAGGAGTTCAAACCTTGTTCAAGATTTTTGTTATGAACATAAGAAGAATAGTTTTTGGTCCCATTGGGTCGAGAGAGTGTTGTGAAATCTTCTCTAATTCAATTTTCTGAAATCCTCTAAAAAAAATATGAATTTCTTTTAGCTTGTACCATAAAATATGAAAAATGAAAAAATATTTTCTTTGTCATTTTCTTGTGTCAAGCTTTCACGGCTCAGGTCATCTGATCCATTGGGTCAATGTGCCTGGTAAGTCCAACTTCCTTCTATGTCAATTCTCTTCAGATCCAATCCGATTTGGATTTTTCCCGTGTCAAAAAGAAAAGTCCAATTCTAAGCTCATTAAGTCCATTTCTCGTTCTCTATTAAAAAAATATACAAAAATATTTCCTTCAATAAACTGCATAATTTTTCCTCATTAACACATTCATAAAATAAAATGCAGCATAAGTTTGAAAATACAAAAAGATTTATTTCAGTGAATTGCATAATTTTCCCTCATTAGCATATCTTCCATTCATTAAATAAAGAGGAATATAAGTGTGAAAAATATAAAAATATTTCTTTCAATAAGTGCATCAGTTTTCGTTTCATGATGCATATTTCCATTAAAAAAAAAAGGATAGCCCAAGTGAAAAAATACAAAAAAAATATGTTTGAATGATTCGCATGATGCACAATTTTGAAAATTCAAAAAGATTTATTTCAGTTAGTTTCATCATTACATTTCTTAAAAAAAAAAAAAAGAGAACACAAATTTGAAAAATTCAAAAAGATAATTGAGTCAATTGTTTTCGAGGTAAGTCATCAAGTTTATGTTATTCTAAGTATAAAAAGAAAATGGATGTCATTCTTTGTTGGGTCAGATAATTGGGTCACATTTGCCATTTGAACCTCAGTGTGTGCATTACTTGAGAATACTCATTCCTTAGTAATATCCCTCATACTCAGTCTCAATTGAACCTTTGTTTGTAAACATCTACCTGTCAGCCTTAGTTGGGCCTTTGTTTGAAAACATCCATCCTCCGGCCTTCATTGTGCAAAAGGATTGACCCCGATCATTGCCCAAGATGAACAAAATTATATTTTGGGGCAAATGTGCCTGTCCATAATTTTGTCAGTTAGGTGATCCCTGAATCCTTCAAAAAAAAAAGAGAGTTTCAAAAAGAAAATAAAAAAAAAAAACAACTCGTGCTGAAGTCAATTGATTTGTCATAGAGTTAATCTTTCGAAAATAAAGTGACCAGAGTTCAAGATGATGTGTGGCCATTTTCCTTCATCCAAAAAAAAAGAGAAACAAAAAAATATATCCTTTGATACCTATTTGAGCCAAGAAATAATTCTCTTTCAAATTTACCCGAGTAAGAGTTACCATTACAATAGAAGTCGACTCAGGATGCAAACAAAAGGCACTTAGTAATCAAAGAAAGAAAATTCATCAAGAAGAGAAAATAGAAAGAAGAAACACTGAGTGGTGATCTTAAGAAGAGAAAAGCATTGAGGAGGTTGACAAATAGCAAATTCAGGACCAAAATGGTAACTCTTGTTTCAAAAAAATAATAACCTGAAAACATTTGTTAGCATCATTACAAGCCGAATAAAAGCCCACACTGATTGAATGATGATTTCTTTAATTTTCATAAAGATTAATTGTGTGATAAGTTGAAATGACTTGCAATGCAGTTGTAAAAAAAAAAGATAAAATAAAAATGAAGAAACAAAATGTCTTAGGAAGAGGGGATTTTCTTGCTAACTGGCTAAAAAGAAAGGTCATTTAAGGGCATCCTTTTGTTCAATCCTTTCCAAACCCATCCTCAGACGAGGGACAGCCCTGTTGAGCCTCATTCATCCTGACGTTCATCAATCCATTCACCCAACTGGATCATCCCTTGTTGGGCCTCACATGATTTTGGTTCGCCCGAACTCCAAAAATCCTTCACCACCAAAATTGGGGCAATCCTTTCAAGCCAATCATTTCCATATCCATCACAAATTTTTGAACAAATTCATTCAAACTCTTCCCCCGATTCCCAAACTAGGGGGCAACTTTGTATGTTTTACATAACATTTTCGCCCGTTCTCTAAAATTAGGGCAACTTTGTGAAGTTCATATGTTTTGGCCCATTCAGAACCTGGGGCAACTTTGTTAATCTCACATTTGTTTCATCTGTATATTCAAGGTTCGTACCAAGATCAGGGCATCCCTTGTTGGGCCTCTCAGATTTGTCCGCACTAAAATTCATAAATCCACCCTCAAAACAGGGGCAGACACTTTTGGGCTCTGAGTCCATCATTCGTAAACCCAAAATGGGGGGCAACTTCTTTTTGAACCTCACTTAAGTGACTCATACCCAAAACCAGGGGCAATTTTGCAAAAGTTATATGGATTTGACACCCTGATAATTCATAGATACATTTGTCCATACAAATGTTTCTCCCAGACCTCAAACTGGGGCAGCTTGAAGAGTATCTCTGATCTCACATTGGCATTTACAACTAGTTTGAGGAGTGACAGGCCCACATTGTGATCCCTATACCTGCCAAAACCTCTCCAAATCCTTCCACATATTTGTCCCAACCCTTGATATCAAGCATGTACGCACTAATATTTCACCAAGAAATGTCCAACACATAAGTTTCATTTTGAACATTTGACTTCAAAATTTGACATCCTTTGCATAAAAGGAAAATGAAAGTCTAAATCTTCATAAATTTGATGATTTCAAAGAAAACAAATTGACACAATCTTCCAGTAAAACAAAAACAAAAAAAAAATCACAAGTCAACATCACGTACATATTTTCATAAACTTTGAATTTATTTTCATGAATGTTCATCAAATCTTCTTCCTTCAAAAAGACCAAAAAAGAAAAAAATCATCAACATACAACAAAGTTTTCTCCTCAAATTTCAAAATTTACATCCACCATATCTCTCTTCCATATCGAGATTTCAAATCCTTGTGCAAAAATGCAACACTTTGTTTACTGATTTCAAAACTTTTAAAAAAAAAAAATCATCAGAATCAACATCATGTACATATTTTCAAAAACTTTGAATTTGTTTTCGTAAATATTTATCAAATCTTCTTCCTTCAAAAAGACAAAAAAATCAACATGCATCAAAGCTTTCTCCTGCAATTTCCAAATTTACATCAACCATGCTTCTCATTTCAAAAAAAAAAAAAAAAAAAAAAAAAAGACACTCATTTCTACCTCAAGAAAAAAAAATAAAAAAATCAACATCTCAAAATTTCAAAACAAATGCAAAAATTTCAAATTCAAAACAATCAAACAATTTTACTTTCTGTCGTTGGTATCTCGGCCCTCTGCAAGGCAATGGTCGAGCCCAATTTTACATTTCTGTTATTGGTATCTTGGCCCTCTGCAAGGCAATGGTCGAGCCCAATTTTATTTTCTGCTATTGGTATCTCGGCCCTCGGTAAGACAATGGTCGAGCCCAATTTTACATTTCTGCTATTGGTATCTTGGCCCTCTACAAGGCAATGGTCAAGTCCAGATTGTCAAACGACCCTCTGCATGGCAATGGTCGAATTTAAATTTTCCTCTGCGATCTTGGCCCTCTGCAAGGCAATGGTCAAGTCCAGATTGTCAAACGACCCTCTGCATGGCAATGGTCGAATTTAAATTTTCCTCTGTGATCTTGACCCTCTGCAAGGCAATGGTCAAGTCCAGATTGTCAAACGACCCTCTGCATGGCAATGGTCGAATTTAAATTTTCCTCTGCGATCTTGGTCCTCTACAAGGCAATGATCAAGTCCAGATTGTCAAACGACCCTCTGCATGGCAATGGTCGAATTTAAATTTTCCTCTGCGATCTTGACCCTCTGCAAGGCAATGGTCAAGTCCAGATTGTCAAACGACCCTCTGCATGGCAATGGTCGAATTTAAATTTTCCTCTGTGATCTTGACCCTCTGCAAGGCAATGGTCAAGTCCAGATTGTCAAACGACCCTCTGCATGGCAATGGTCGAATTTAAATTTTCCTCTACGATCTTGGCCCTCTGCAAGGCAATGGTCAAGTCCAGATTGTCAAACGACCCTCTGCATGGCAATGGTCGAATTTAAATTTTCCTCTGCTATTGGTATCTCGTCCCTCTACAAGGCAATGGTCGAGCCCAATTTTTACTTTCTACCATTGGTATCTCGGCCCTCTGCAAGGCAATGGTCGAGCCCAATTTTACTTTCTGCCATTGGTATCTCGGCCCTCTGCAAGGCAATGGTCGAGCCCAATTTTACATTTCTGCTATTGGTATCTCGGCCCTCTGCAAGGCAATGGTCGAGCCCAATTTTACTTTCTGTCGTTGGTATCTCGACCCTCTGCAAGGCAATGGTCGAGCCCAATTTTACTTTTTCAAACGACCCTCTGCAAGGCAATGGTCGAACCCAATCAAATTCAAATTTCTCATTCACTTAATCTTTTGTTCATTTTATTTATGCACTCAAAAAACAAATTAGTTTAAAATAATAATAATAATAATAATAATAATAATAATAATTATTATACCTGGTTCCTTATTTAAAAATTCTCTGTTTTCTTTTTCCTTGTGTATCTTGAAATCCGAACGAAATTAGTGTTTCTATCTTTACTTATCTTTTGCTCTGATAATATGAAAACATTGTTTATCATATGATCTAGTAAAATCTAAGTAAAGAGGGGCAGCTGTCAACACCCAATTTCGTCCGGATTAACTAGTAGATTTATTTTATCTTATTTTATTTTCTTTCATTTTTGTCAACACTCAATTTCGTCCGGGTTGGTTAATAAATTTATTTTCATCATAAAAATAAAAAAGTAAAAAAAAAAATAATAATAATAATAAATAAAAAAATAATAAAATAAAATAAAATAAAATAAAATAAATAAATAAAAATAATAATAATAAAAATGAAAAAAATGGAAAAAGAATAAAAGAAAATTAAAGCAGCGTTCGTCCTCTGCCTTGACCGCCCGTTCGTCCTCCACTGAGCGCGTTCGGTTCCATCCTCTGCATGAAACCGATCGTCCTCTACCATGCGTCTCAATGACGCTCGCCCGCTTGTGCTCAACCGTTCGGTCTTTTAGTTTGATAGGACGTTCGTCATTTGTCAGCTTCAACCGTTCGGTCATAGTGTTTTAGTGAACGTTTGGTCTTCATTTGAACGCTCGGTCTTATGTGATGTTATGATATTGAACGTTCGGTTTGATTAATGTTGAACGATCGTCATGTCTTGAAACGATCGTTCTTGATGAGTTGATCGTTCGGTCTTCAGGTGGTGGTTGAACGTTCGTTCTACTATTTGTGAACGGTCGGTCATGTTTAATTGTTAATTGAACGTTCGGTTTGATCCGTGTTCAACGTTCGTCCTTGTTAAAGTTGAACGTTCGTCCTTGTTGAAGTTGAACGTTCGGTTGGATATGTTTATTGTTGGACGTTCGGTCCTAATGCTGTTGAACGTTTGGACGTTCGGTCCTAATGCTCTTGAACGTCTTGTTTTTATTGTTGAACGTTCGGTCATTTTCATCCACGTTCGGTCTTGATGTTTGTTTTTTAGTGTACGTTCGTTCTCTATTGAGCGCTCGTTCTCTATTGAGCGCTCGTTCTCTACTGAGCGTTCGTTCTCTAATGAGCGTTCGTTAATCATTCAATTGATCTCATCACCACTGCCGCTCGTCCAGATTTTCCCATTTCCACAATCTTCCAAAATTTTCGAAGGGTCCACTTTTACCTTCCCCAGTTCTACCTTTCCCCACTTCACCAACCCAATAATTTCTGCAACCTTCCAACCACAGCTACCAACACTCACATTCCACCAATCAGAGCTGCCGACACTCACATTCCTTCTACCAATTTAATGGTTGCAGGCCAACCTCGAGGAGCGGAGGAATCTTCACCCCTTTCTTCTCCATCTCCAATACCCGTGCCCCATCAACACTACCAACACCTCACGGTCATCCTTATCATCCTCATCCTGACACCTTATCCCACAGCCATTCCTGGGCACTGATACCCTCTCTGCTATCATCTTACTCTTCCTTCATCCTTACTCCCTCACCAAATCTGACCATTCTTCACTCCCTCCAACACCTAATCACCTCCCACATTTCATCTCCAACACCTGATAGCACACGGCCTAATTCCCCTCACCCAATCATCAACCAATATCCAGTTCAACCACACTTCCATTTCACTCCCAATTCCTCCTCCATTTTCATCATCCAACTTCAAATTCAAATTCAAATTCATATCTTCAACCTGCACACAAAAATCACGACACAACCAAACACCAGTTCCACCATCTCGATCTTTCTCCATTCATTGCCCTGGTAACAAAGAACACTAAAACAGATTCAAACCACAAAACAAGTTCATCAGCAGAAAGGCAGAAGACACTCAAAGGGGAGCGGCAGCCCGCGCACACGTGCGGCGGAGGAGAAACCCTCCTTTGGTTGCCGTTGACGGTAAAACTGGCAGAGGTGGTGGCACGGGTAGCTGGGACGCGGTGGTGAGCGGCGGCCAGCGCGACGCAGAGGCAGGAGATAATGGTCCGGTGGTCGTTTCGTCGCGGTGGTTGGATCGGAGGGGCAGCGGCTGGTGAGCGAGAGCTGACGAAGGCAATCCCCTCCCTGCGGTGGCCGTTTGAACACCTTTGGCTTCTCTTGGTTTGATGGGAAGAATGGGAGGAACCCCTAAGGGTCTCCTGAACTGAAGAATGGAAAGGCCCTGGGTGTCTTTTTTTTTTGACACAACTCTCTCTAATAAACCAAAAAAGACAAAAAAAAAAGAGATAAAACAAAAACATTTTTTCTCCTCGCGCACCCCCGGATTTTTATCCGTACACCCCCTTTGACTTAAGTTTTTACCAGTAAAATAAAAAAGAACTGGACCTAATACATCATTTCAGGATGCACTTCTGTTTTCATTTTTACACCCCTGACAGACAAAGGAGCTTCAAATCTACTCTCTGCACTCCGGGTTTTTATCTCTGCACCCCCTATTCTTGTTGGTTTGTTTCTGATGAACTGTCGCGGTCATACAAATTTGATGTGCAAAAATTTATGCAGTATAACTAGGAAGTGACTCCTAGGTCGTCTCTCAAGGACCAATATTGTTGGTTCAGTCTCAGAGCTAACACGAAAGGGGGGGGGTTTGTGAATGTTTTGTGCGGTAAATAAAATTTAAAACTGGAATTTAAACACAAAAAAAACACTAAAATAAATTTTAAAGACTGTAAAAGCAAACAGTAAAAACGAAACAGTAAAATTCAGAAACGGTAAAAACGAAAACGGTAAATAAAAAAAACAATAAACTTTTGACAAAGTTTAAAATGTGCAATTGGAAATAAAACATGAAACTGAGATGAAAGTGAATTAAGCAGAAAGTTGCATTAATTTAGAAAATGACAGTGAATTGATCAAAGATTTAAACGTGCAAACGGAATTTTAGACCAAAGGTAATTTGCAAATAAAATTTAACAACAATCAATGAAGAACACACTGGAATTTAAGATTCAATTGAAACTGGAAAACAAATCCAAAAAACCTCCCCAAAGGGGAGGAGAAAAATGAAAGCACATTCCTACTCCTAAAATCTGATGATTTTTTCCTTCTCTGCCTGGTGCTCTTTTATAGCAAATCTTCTGGACAAACTCCTTCAATTATGCATTTTGAGTTTTGTCTCCAATTGCAGTCCGTGAACTTCCACTTTCACGGTTTGTCTTTTCTTTCCCATTTGCTTTGAAGAATTTCTTCACCTCCTGCCAAAGAAATAGGGTGGCCCTCCATTGTTTGTGCCCGTTTCTACACCTTGGATCCGTGAGCTCTCTTCTACACGGCCTGCTGCCACCGTTCCAGCCCTTCACGGCTCCTTCTCCACTGCATGACAATGAATCAACGCTTCTCACTTCACACTTCCATTCTCCACCTAATCTTGTCTTCTTGATCTTCTTTCTTTACTTCAAACAACCACCGTGAAGGTAGTTGAAAGCATCCAGCTGCTGTATTCCCCGGATGTGCAGGCCGTGAGACCCCTCTTGGCTGGATGTTATTTCTTGCTGGACCGTGAATGGAAGTTGGCTGGACGGTGCAGCTGCTGGTGGAGGTCGTGAATCTCTCTTCATTTTGCAGCCCCCAAGCTTCTCATGTGGCTTCTTCATACACCCTCCAACGCTGCTTTCTTTTGGTGGTGGCTGCACCTTCATTCTCCTTGCCACCATCTCCCGTGCACTCCCTTTCCGTAACAGCTGCTTCAACACGTCTTCTTCTTAGCTGCTGGACCATTTTCACCAAAGCTTCACTCCTCACTAGGTGGTGGCTGGAATACAGCACCGTTTTCCATCTCAGTTTTCACACGTCCAGCCCCTCCTCTTCTCTTCTTCGTGTTGAACACCATCCCAGCCCGTTGCTCACGTGAAATCAGCTCTTGGTGCAGCTGGAATGAAAGAAGAATCAATGCCAAAACATTGCTGATCGAGAACATCACTGCTGGATGCCAAATCTCCGTGCATTCCTCCCTTCTTCAATCATGTTGCAGCTGTTGTTTTCCTTTCCAAAGCCAAGCACACCTCCTTCTCTTTGTTGGATTCAAGCTTGACGTTTATGTGCAGCTTCCTCTTCAACGTGCTGCTGCTGCCCAAGCTGTCATGGCCATGAACCAGCTCTCCACTCTGCTGAACTTGCATCAGTTGTTGGTGCTGGACGGAGTTCCATCTCAGCTACTGCTTCTGCTTCATACCGTGACCATAGTTGCTCCAGCTCCAAGTTTCTGTGAGCTTTTCCATCCTTCCAGCCAGCTGCACTCCTTACGTGCCAATCTCCAATTGTCTTCAATTTTTACAAGCCATAAACGTTAAAAAGCGTGAGTGGTGGACCATGTGCTAGCCAAATTTAAAATGGAGAAAACCATTCATATTTTTCCATGTGGGCCGTGAGATGTGAGCTGCCACTTAATTTAATTGAAGCTTTCCAAATTGATGGCTTCATATTCACGTTCCAGACAAGAGAGTTTGGTGGTTCCCATGTTGCAAAATGTGTGCTCTTGATGTATGTTTGCCAAAATGAATGAAGAAAACTTCTTGGTTCCGTGAATTTTGCTAGAGTGCTTTCTTAGTGGTGAATGGACCCCATATTTTAGCATTTGTTATCTCCTTTAACACCTTGCACGTTTTCTTTCTTCAATCAATCTTTTACAAGAGTAATAATAACAAAAGAAGGTGTGTACGTGCTTCTCTCCAAAGGTTGAAGGCTTCTTTTTTTTTTTCAAAGCTAGGTGGGCCGTGTGTTATATTTCAACAAATTCACTTTCATTTTTGAATTCCTCCCAGATGTGATGTGTTCCAAAGTATCAACTAAATGCCAAAATAAAACCTTGAATGGGAGAATAAAACCGTGGAGTGGTGGCTGGTATGCTTAAGGTTGTGTGGTGTGTAGGAGTTCTAAATCAAATTTTTTATTTCAACACACAAAATAAATCAATGTAGTGCAGCTCGTTACAAGTAAATAATACAGTGTGTAAATTAATCTTCTTCTAAATGTCCTAGAATATTTACAGAATTTTCCCTGCACTCAATAATGTAAATAATTAGTCTCAGATAATTCAAATTAATTAAAATAAGAATTTCTGATCAAATTAAGCACTATTCAGTAAAATGGAAAAATAGTGGACAATTAAGCACAATTTCCTGATTAATTTTAGTACAATAAACTAAGTGAAGTGAAGAAAATATTGACTCATCAAAATAGACCACACTTAGTCTTTTGCACTCCTGGGCAAAATCAAGACGCAAATCAGGGAATGGTTCAAAGGACTTTAAAGGACTGACACACACTCAGCAGACAGAAAAATAAAAACCTCATAAGAAAAATAAACCGAATTTACACAGTTCTCAAGAATTCTGGACAGATAAAAGAAGTAGAAAATATCCAACATAAAATCAAGAAAAGCACATACTTACAGAAATCATCCAAGCAATTCAATACACAGAAAAAAATGATTAATCAGCTCAAAAGGTGATTCAAAAATAACAACACATCACAGATGTACTCACAGTGTTTCTCTCAAGTGTCTAGGGTAAATCAATGTCACTCAATGCACTCAAGAAAACAAACACAAATAGACTTGGCAAGCTTCTAATATCAACACTTAAAACATATGCATGTTCAGATCTAAAGGTCTTTCAAGGTTGTAATGGGGCCAAGGACAGGGGAGGATAAATATGGATAAGTAGCTACAGCTCAGAAGAAATAGAGGAGCACTGGGAACAAGTGTAAACATAGTGAAATCTCACCCAAACCTCTAATTCGATTCTCTTCTCGACTCCATTATTCACAAAATTATATATATATTTTTTTATCATTTTTTTTTTCTTTCTCATCATTTTTTTTTCATCCTGTCTATTTTTTTTCTTTTCTCTCTTTATCGCACAACAGGATATAAATCATCATTTTCAAAACAAATCAAGATGAGGAACCACTAGCCAATTCACTAGAATCCCCAGGAGACCACACTTATTCACAAAATACTTCTATAGCTCCAGACTTTCCTAAGGTTAAGGTAATCATGGTTTTTCACTTAGGGTCAGTGTATGAGCTTAAGAACAAAGAAATGGATACAGTATAGGCTCAAAGGGGTTAGCAAAGGATAATAACCAGGTAGGCTTATTTGGCTAAAGAGGCTCAAGAAATAAAATGCCTTTATCATTTCTGAACATGCATATCAATCAAGTATTATCAAAAAGAATCAAACCAAGGCATATGTGCAAGCAATCAAGATGCATATCACACACAAGAAAGAAAATTAAGTGGCTCAAATCTCACACAGGGTATTCGTCATAATCAAATCATCCTCTCAAACGCATAATCATCTTTCCAAGCAGAGAAAAGCAAGAATTTCAAACTATAAGTATTAATCAAGTGAAGGAAAAATCTACAACTTAAACAAACTCCAGAAATCAAGAGAAAAATGTAAAATTTATTGCACACAAAACACACTAAAACAACTTAAAACAGAAAAATTTAACACTCAAAACAGAAAAAAATTTCAAAAACAAAAAAATTAACACACAAAATACAAACTTAACAGAAACTAACAGAAAATCAAAATTTCTCCCCAGTAGACCACACTTAAATCACACAATGTCCTCAGTGTGTTACAATCATCAGATTATCAATTTCAGAGCAGTCAAATAATATAGACAAGTGCAATAAAAAGTAAGGAAATGGGAAGAAATTTTAAGTAACATCCATCAGTAGATGTTATCAGTGACATCCATCAGCAGATGTCGAAATCACCTAGCACCCATCAGTAGATGCTAATTAATTTTTATTACTAATTTTTTTTTTTTTTTTATTTTATTATTTTTTTTTTTTCTGAAAAAGGATACCGGTACTGTGACAACAGTCTCCGTGGCAACGACCGGAACTGTTGCTACAGTGGAAACAATTTGCCTATAATTAGGCCAATCTCAGCGCCTGAGTGGCATTTCCTGACTTCCACTCTCTCTCTGCTCCTGTCTTCTCTACTCCTCTCTCCTCCTCTCTCTTCTGAGCATCTGGAGTCTGCGCGGAGCCTCTGCCACCGCGCCTTCTGAAGAGTCTGAGAACCTCGAGGAGCCTCTGCAAGCCCTACTACTCCAGGTAAGTCCTCTACACCTGGATCCCTTTTTCTTTCTGCTTGCTTAACTTTTCCTGCCGTCTCTTTGCTTCATTTTTCTTCTTTCCTTTCATTCTGCTTATTCTGCTGTTATGCCTTCCTGCTTTCCTTCTTCTCCTTTTCCTTTTTTCCAGATCTTTCATTTTTTTTTTTCTGCTTTCTTTTCCTGCTTTCATTTAAGCCTTCAGTTCCTTCTTTATTTTCAGCTCTTATTCGCTTTCTTCTTCACCTGCTAAACACTTAAAACACATAAAACACAATTGTCTTAAAACTTAAGGGGTATATCGGCTGGAAACCAGACGTTAATCTCCCTTCGTTTGAAGGTATGGCAGAGACAATCGGGTAGAACAACGCCACGTACCCCACTTAAAACTAAAACACAGAAACTGAATATACAAGAACAATATGGACAAGGACACTGGACGTAGATCCGTTTAGGACCCTTTTGCAAGGACCGTGAAACAGATCTGAGACCAAAAACTGAAACATCAAATACAGACTGGACAAAATAAATCTAAAAGGAAACAAGAACAAATAAAGAAAACAGAGAACTAATCTAATTTTTTTTATGCTTCTCTTTTTTTTTTTTAGTTCTTTTTATTTTTTTTTTATGTTTATTTTTTTTTTTTATGTTTTTGTTCTTTTTTTTATTTTTTATTTAAGTATTTGTATATTACGAGAGGAAGGATGAGTGATACGGAATCAGAGAGATATACCAGTCAACGGTGGCGTCCTACCGACGATCAAATCAAGATGATGACCAAAATATTCAACTATGGGGTCACACACCCAAGCCGAGCGCAAGTCGTCGAGATCGCGTCTCGACTAAGGGCTTTCGGCGAAGCCACTGAATACAACGTACACTGCTGGTTCAACAACCACGGCAATCGGGTCAAGCGCTGGCAAGCGGAGATAGACCCCACTGGCACTCTCTTTTCACAACTGCCGCTATACATGTACGGTAAGACCTCTGATCACACCTCCATTGAATTTTCCATTCCTCTTCTATTATTAACACAAGTTTTTTTTTTTTTTTTTATTTATTATTTTTTTTTGTTTGAAAGAAAACAACTGGGTGATTATGAGGGCACCGAGGCTGCTGAATCTGTTTCCCGTTCCGATCATCATTGACGATGATAGAGATGAGAGACAAATCCCTCCACCCAAGCTTCTCACATTCCGAACCAGAGCTCCCTCAACGGAGCTCTCCCTTAGACCACCACAACTAGCTCGAGAATTCTTCCAGTTTTAATGTTTTATGTTATTTTTTATTTTTATGTTTTTGTTGGCCGAGTGTG
This sequence comes from Vigna nakashimae, assembly GCA_034642375.1. NCBI lineage: Eukaryota > Viridiplantae > Streptophyta > Magnoliopsida > Fabales > Fabaceae > Vigna > Vigna nakashimae. The sequence goes on along the minus strand of CM067762.1, from coordinate 38,557,257 downwards.
GCCAGAATATGGACAAGGCATGTAATCTGAACAATTATATTTTTTTATGTTTTTAATTTTTTTTTTTTTTTTTATGTTGTTTTTGTTTTTTATTTGGTTTGTAATATTAACGATCACTAAAGATCGACCCCCGAACATCTTTTAATTTCATATATATCTACTGCAATTTCATTTTCAGATCTGTTCAATCCTAAAAAAAAAATGTTCAATCCCTTTTCTCCATTACTGTAATTTTTGCATTGATGAATGAAATATTTTCTTAGTCTAAAAATTTTCAATCAAAAACCTGTATGAGACAACTAAGAAAATATATTTACAACGAAGAAAATAAGGAAAAAGATAAGATCTGAAGTGAAAATTTTCAATGAATTATTGATATGAAATAATAAGAAATTGAGAGCCGAGAAATTATGGACTACACGCAAAACAATTTTTTGAAAATGTTTTTTTTTTTTTTAAGGGATAACAACTCAAAAACTAAGAAATAAATATACATATCGGAATAAAGATTTGGCACGCTTAAAACAAAATATTTTATCACAACAGAAAATTTTTTTTATGTTTTTTTTTTTTTTTTTTTTTTTTAATTCATGCTCACAATTTTAAAAATTAAATAAACACAACCATGAAAACACACCAGAAAAGCTAAATAATATGTACATAATGAGGAAAAAGAGTGCTCCCTGGTCATGGTGGCAGTTGCCAATTCTGGACAATCAGTGAGATATCTTCCACCTCAGGATCCGGCGAAGATGTCTTCAGGAGCAGCTCGCCCAGTACTGCCCTCTCACTTGAATCAGGACAAATCCCAGTAGCCACGCCACTTCTCCGAGCAAGTTGTTGAATCAATAAAATTAGGAGCCTTCTGTCCACTAGCAGTTGTTGAGTCTGTGACACCGGAGTAATAAGAGAAAAAGCAGTATACTTTCCTTCATCTATCATTATTTCCTCTATGTCAGTACCTGTATTCTCATTTACTTTTGTAACCTGGTCATCAAACTCATAATCAATAGCATTTGTTATGAATTTAGAATCTGTTTGTAACACATAATCAATTTCAATACAAATCGGGCAAGAACCAGATTCACAATCACATTCATAATTCTCAGAAAACTGAGTCAGATCAATGTTTTGTTCTAACTCTATCATGTTATGCGACTGCAAAATTCCTGTCTCAAAATCAATATTGACATATGCATCATCAACAAAATCCACATTCAGTGCAAAGCTATTATCAATGAGAAATTTATCACTGTAATCATGTTCATTCAACACAACATTTATACCAATGGTTTCAGAGACTAATACTGAATCAAAAACTTCAGAATTGTCAATCAAGTCTGTATCAGTTTCAATCCTAAAACCTGTAGAATCATTGTGCAACAAATCACAAGCAATTGAATGTATAGGTAGATCTGGTAAAGAGCTTGTAATCTCAGTTTCAGAATAAACATGTTTTTGCTCAGAATAAATTTTCTCATGAATTTCCAATTCATCAACTGCACATTCAAGTTGAGGTACGTTTACCTCCACGGTGGAAGATAAAAATGGTCTACCTGTCTCAACAATGTTACTCGTACCTGCCTGGTCCTTAAAATAATCATCAACAGTCTCAGGTGCAAGAGTGGGATCATAGAAAGGTAGGAAAGTGGGTGTAGTAGTAAACTCATAGCTTTGCTCCCCATCTTCTATGTTGATGCCACTATCATCTTGAAAGTGTTGAGTGGCCATCTGCCCGATCTGATCAGTCAGCTTCTGAATGGCAGCTTGAGTTTCCATGCTCTCTTGCTTGAACTGCATGTTCCCTTTCTGAAACTGAATGTTCTGCATGGTCATCTGCTCCAATAACTCCTTCAATGTAGGTTCAGAAGTTGAAGGCTGAGAAGCTACTTGGGCAGGAGCATCATACTGCTGACTCTGATATTGCTGAACTGGTGGAACCGGCTCCCAAAGGGAGCTCTCAGGAATTTGAGGATGATCCATATTTTTCTCAGTATTAAAATCAGCACAAGAATCAGAGTAATATGCAGAAAGAGAATCATAATTACAGGCACTTGTAGAATAAGCACTATTCACAAAATTAAAATAGGTAGACATGGAAAATAAAAATAAAAACTAAAAACTAAAAATTACGAAACAGATAAACTAAACACATTTATACATGCTACAAGCACACACAAGACAGAACATCAATAGTAAAAAAAAAAATTTTCTTTTTTTAAATATAGCAACTAAATACAGAACACTGCACAATAAAATATGAAAGACAAAACATATATTAACACAACATAATCGAAAAACACAGCAAAAATCTAAAACGAAAAACCTGGAACTGAAGTGACAACACCGCCAAAATTTGCTGAAGGTGTCGTTGTCGCCTACAAAAATATACAAGACAAAACACACAAAACAAACATATTAACAGAACAAAACTTTATACAACAAAAATCTAAAACTAAACCGTCTTTGGTCCCCGGCAACGGCGCCATTTTTTGATGAACTGTCGCGGTCATACAAATTTGATGTGCAAAAATTTATGCAGTATAACTAGGAAGTGACTCCTAGGTCGTCTCTCAAGGACCAATATTGTTGGTTCAGTCTCAGAGCTAACACGAAAGGGGGGGGTTTGTGAATGTTTTGTGCGGTAAATAAAATTTAAAACTGGAATTTAAACACAAAAAAAACACTAAAATAAATTTTAAAGACTGTAAAAGCAAACGGTAAAAACGAAACAGTAAAATTCAGAAACGGTAAAAACGAAAACGGTAAATAAATAAAACAATAAACTTTTGACAAAGTTTAAAATGTGCAATTGGAAATAAAACATGAAACTGAGATGAAAGTGAATTAAGCAGAAAGTTGCATTAATTTAGAAAATGACAGTGAATTGATCAAAGATTTAAACGTGCAAACGGAATTTTAGACCAAAGGTAATTTGCAAATAAAATTTAACAACAATCAATGAAGAACACACTGGAATTTAAGATTCAATTGAAACTGGAAAACAAATCCAAAAAACCTCCCCAAAGGGGAGGAGAAAAATGAAAGCACATTCCTACTCCTAAAATCTGATGATTTTTTCCTTCTCTGCCTGGTGCTCTTTTATAGCAAATCTTCTGGACAAACTCCTTCAATTATGCATTTTGAGTTTTGTCTCCAATTGCAGTCCGTGAACTTCCACTTTCACGGTTTGTCTTTTCTTTCCCATTTGCTTGAAGAATTTCTTCACCTCCTGCCAAAGAAATAGGGTGGCCCTCCATTGTTTGTGCCCGTTTCTACACCTTGGATCCGTGAGCTCTCTTCTACACGGCCTGCTGCCACCGTTCCAGCCCTTCACGGCTCCTTCTCCACTGCATGACAATGAATCAACGCTTCTCACTTCACACTTCCATTCTCCACCTAATCTTGTCTTCTTGATCTTCTTTCTTTACTTCAAACAACCACCGTGAAGGTAGTTGAAAGCATCCAGCTGCTGTATTCCCCGGATGTGCAGGCCGTGAGACCCCTCTTGGCTGGATGTTATTTCTTGCTGGACCGTGAATGGAAGTTGGCTGGACGGTGCAGCTGCTGGTGGAGGTCGTGAATCTCTCTTCATTTTGCAGCCCCCAAGCTTCTCATGTGGCTTCTCATGTGGCTTCTTCATACACCCTCCAACGCTGCTTTCTTTTGGTGGTGGCTGCACCTTCATTCTCCTTGCCACCATCTCCCGTGCACTCCCTTTCCGTAACAGCTGCTTCAACACGTCTTCTTCTTAGCTGCTGGACCATTTTCACCAAAGCTTCACTCCTCACTAGGTGGTGGCTGGAATACAGCACCGTTTTCCATCTCAGTTTTCACACGTCCAGCCCCTCCTCTTCTCTTCTTCGTGTTGAACACCATCCCAGCCCGTTGCTCACGTGAAATCAGCTCTTGGTGCAGCTGGAATGAAAGAAGAATCAATGCCAAAACATTGCTGATCGAGAACATCACTGCTGGATGCCAAATCTCCGTGCATTCCTCCCTTCTTCAATCATGTTGCAGCTGTTGTTTTCCTTTCCAAAGCCAAGCACACCTCCTTCTCTTTGTTGGATTCAAGCTTGACGTTTATGTGCAGCTTCCTCTTCAACGTGCTGCTGCTGCCCAAGCTGTCATGGCCATGAACCAGCTCTCCACTCTGCTGAACTTGCATCAGTTGTTGGTGCTGGACGGAGTTCCATCTCAGCTACTGCTTCTGCTTCATACCGTGACCATAGTTGCTCCAGCTCCAAGTTTCTGTGAGCTTTTCCATCCTTCCAGCCAGCTGCACTCCTTACGTGCCAATCTCCAATTGTCTTCAATTTTTACAAGCCATAAACGTTAAAAAGCGTGAGTGGTGGACCATGTGCTAGCCAAATTTAAAATGGAGAAAACCATTCATATTTTTCCATGTGGGCCGTGAGATGTGAGCTGCCACTTAATTTAATTGAAGCTTTCCAAATTGATGGCTTCATATTCACGTTCCAGACAAGAGAGTTTGGTGGTTCCCATGTTGCAAAATGTGTGCTCTTGATGTATGTTTGCCAAAATGAATGAAGAAAACTTCTTGGTTCCGTGAATTTTGCTAGAGTGCTTTCTTAGTGGTGAATGGACCCCATATTTTAGCATTTGTTATCTCCTTTAACACCTTGCACGTTTTCTTTCTTCAATCAATCTTTTACAAGAGTAATAATAACAAAAGAAGGTGTGTACGTGCTTCTCTCCAAAGGTTGAAGGCTTCTTTTTTTTTTTCAAAGCTAGGTGGGCCGTGTGTTATATTTCAACAAATTCACTTTCATTTTTGAATTCCTCCCAGATGTGATGTGTTCCAAAGTATCAACTAAATGCCAAAATAAAACCTTGAATGGGAGAATAAAACCGTGGAGTGGTGGCTGGTATGCTTAAGGTTGTGTGGTGTGTAGGAGTTCTAAATCAAATTTTTTATTTCAACACACAAAATAAATCAATGTAGTGCAGCTCGTTACAAGTAAATAATACAGTGTGTAAATTAATCTTCTTCTAAATGTCCTAGAATATTTACAGAATTTTCCCTGCACTCAATAATGTAAATAATTAGTCTCAGATAATTCAAATTAATTAAAATAAGAATTTCTGATCAAATTAAGCACTATTCAGTAAAATGGAAAAATAGTGGACAATTAAGCACAATTTCCTGATTAATTTTAGTACAATAAACTAAGTGAAGTGAAGAAAATATTGACTCATCAGTTTATCTCGCTTTGTTCTTAAATTTTTATTTCTTTATTATTTGTTTTTTTCCTGTATGTAGCCCTTTGTGTGATAACTCCACTCTTGTATATTGCATCTTATATTTTGTTGGATTTGTTCATAAAAAATATAAATAAAAATATAAAATAAAACAAACAAAGCCGTGTGAGTGCTCGTGCGATCGTACGCATCAGCCTAGTGCTCATTACGCAAATAATAAAAAAAAGCCGTGTGAGTACTCGTGCGATCATACGCATCAGCCTAGTGCTCATTACGCAAAATTAAAAGATAAATTAAAAATCAAAAAAATATGCTTTAAAGGTCAAGCACATGTGTGATCGTTCGCATCGTCCTTGTGCTAGACATCTTTCCATTTTATAAAAATATTAAGCACATGTGTGATCGCACGCATCGTCTTTGTGCTGAAAACATTTTTTGTCTTTTATAAAAATACCAAAAAAATATAAAATCTTCAAAAACTAAAAACATTCACATTTTCAATCAACAAACAATCTTTCTGCCAGAACTACGTGATCCTTGATTCTCCATCAAAAATGGAGATACGTAGGAGCAAGGCCAGTCCTTGTCAGGTTCACTTTCCCAAAAATCCAAAATCATTTTACAAACAAAATTCTCAACACAATTTCCAAACAAATTTTCAAGCAGTTTTCTAAAAGAACTACGGAACCCTGATTTCTCATTCTGAATGAGAATACGTAGGAGCAAGGTCAATCCTATCGGGCCCAAAAAACTAAAAAATATATTTTGTTTCTTTATATTTTTATTTTAGGGGATAATTGAACATTTTGAAAACCACATCATATTCGCGTGTTTAATTAAAGGTACTGCTTTAGGGCAGGCGTTGTAGGGTGTTAATACCTTCCCTACACGTAACCGACTCCCGAACTTAGAATCTCATTTTCGGAGATCATTGCCTTATCATTTTATGGTTTTTCCGTAGTTTTCCAGAATAAACTATGGTGGCGACTCCAAATCTCTTTTTCAAAAACTTGTTTTATTTTTCACGGATCGTCGTCCCGTCGCGATCCCGGTTGCGACATATATATATATATATATATATATTTTAAGAATCTAAAAAATAAAAAATAAAGTATTAGTGACGGTCGTTGGGAGACCCTCTTTTATTGGTCGTCCGATAATTAAGTATAGTAATATTTTTATTTATAAATATTAAATTCTATTGGTATAAAAGTTAAGTTTAGAATATTATGTATACGAATAACTACTAAACTTGAATGTGAAATGTCAATTTTGGAAACTTGTTGAAAACCTAAGTTTGAGTATTATGAAAATTATGTAAAACTTTAAAAACGAAGAACTTTATTTGTCATAAAAATTCATAAGTTTTTGTATAAGATGATGTTTACTTATATTTAAGTATAACTCGATGTTATGATTGAATGCATAACATAATTGGATGCTTAAACTTGGTAATTAGAATGTACAACATAGTTGGATGCTTATGTTTCATAAGGTGTGAGACGTGTATAACTGTATAAAGAGGATGAATTGCATTTAGAAAATTGCATTTCATGTTTATGCAAATAGGCATTGAGACAAAAATTCAATTTAATAACATGTTAACTTTAGAATACGGAATACATAGAGTTTGCCAATTTTTCTCAAAAAGGACAATAAAAAATCATTTGGTAGAATATCTAATGGATGGATATTATACTTTAAAAGGACTTTTAATAAAAATAATTTTCATATACTTTAGACAAAAATACTCGTTTTTATATTAGTTCATTTAACTTGAGTCTTTTAATGAACTCTTGAAGAGTTATATTATCACCAAGCTTGTTTTTATATTAGTTCATTTAATTTGAGTCTTTTAACGAACTCTTGAAGAGTTATATTATGACCAAGCTTAATTAAAATACGTAGTTGTCATCTTTATATTTTTTTTATTTCTCATTTTAAACTAATGTTGCATAATTTTTTTTCACTTTTCAATTTTTATAATTTTTTTTATTATGTAGGAAAATATTACTTACTTCAAATTATCATCTGATTTTATTATAATTTAAACTACTTCAAACATTAAAAATAACTAACTAAATATTAAAAATATAAAAATAATTAAACACATGTATTATCTATTCTATTATAGGAAGAGGATTTCCTTGTTGGGACAAAATCGTCTAGGAATCATTTATTTTGAAGTTTAATAAAATTGTATATTGAAATAAATGTTAATAAAAAAGCTTGTCCAGGATAATTCGCTAAATTCTATAATAAATGGACTATCCTATAAGTTATAATAAACTAATTATCATAAAAGTTATAGTAAAACAGACTATCGTAAAACATATAGTAAACAAACTATCCTAAATGCTATAGTAAATAAACTATCCTAAACGGTGTAAATAAATCGTCTAAGTGTTTAAATCCTATGTACGAACAATCATTTTTGTTTTATATATGCATATCTTATTAAGGACAAAGTGTTTTATTCAAAGTTATGTACTGATTCATAAAGACATTAAGAGATACAAACATCGTTGTTTTCTGTCTCACCATTTGTACAACAATACAGTTTTTTTGCCTACAAAGCACAATAGCATCTTGTAGTGCACAAAAGGATATAACAACTCTATCAAAGTCAATGTTCCCGTGTAATGAATTTTTTTTAAGTTCTTTATAAATTGAAGACTACAAGAAAAACTTCCTTTGATTTTGCGTCGTTTAGCTTTAAGAATACTTCTTTATAACAAATTTTTCATATTTATATTCTTTTGATCATATTGTCTCTAAGCGAGTTATTCATTTATACTTATTTTAAAAGTTTATTTGTTTTTGAATAATTAAGAGCGATTCAAAACACTCAGTTTGTTTAAGTCAAGGGAGTTAAACATTATTTAGTCAATTGAATTATTGTAAACCAAAAGTGCTAAAACTCGTTTGTAACTTCTTAAAGTTAGTAGAACCTTTTAAGAATGCTTAAAGGAGAACTGAACATAATTCAGGTTAAATGAATCAATATAAAACGAGTGTTTATCTCTTCTTTCTTTTCATTGTGCTTGTAAACGCTCTTAAAAATCCTTAAGTGTTCAATATTGTCTACATGAGAGTTTAATCCCTGCAAACAACGTCTAATGCAATTTATTTTACTCATTTTAGTATTTTTTTTTTAAATTTAATAATTTTTTATTTACTATTTTTTTCTCTGAAATCTAACTATTTATAATAAAAAGGTTAACTAAAAAACTAAGAATTTATTTTTATTATCATAAAAAATAGAACCTAGAAATTAAATAAATTATAAATTATATGGTAGAAACTAGCTGAAAATTTATAGTTTGAAACTTAAATTAGAAGTTCCCAATATAAGTTTTCTTGATAAATTTATCCAACACATTTAATAATTAACTTAGTAATCTTACCAAATATATTTTTAAAATTATTCAATAGAACTAATGGATAAATTAGTTGATAATATAACATGACATAAAGGAATATAATTATATAATATTTACTATATAAACAAAATTTGTGTTTCTAGATAAAATATATCATGTGTAATTTTAATTTATCAACATTGAAGAGATGACAAGAGTACTAATATATGAGTGAGAAAAAAGGTATTAATCTCAATAAATTTGAAAATAGATCAAAACAAATAAAAAATAATGAAAAACATATTAAAATATAATGAATTACTTTAATATAATTTATCAAATACTTTTATATTGATCAAGTTAACTTCTAAACTAAGTGCATTTTAATATACTTATTAATTGAATAATGTCCTTAAAATAATTTGATTATTTTAATTAATATTTCATAATTTTTGTACTAAGTTACTTTTATTTAATAATAAGAATTAATAAAGTACTAAAAAAGATTTAGCAATGACACATTATTTATAGAAACTAAAATTAAAAAATTACTTGAACTTAAAGTATATTTGAACTAATTATTTTATACTAACTTTAAATTTTATAAGGAAAGGAGAAGAAAATAATAATAGTAATAATATATTTTTATATTAGACGTAATTTTTATATATTGAAATTATTAGTTGGAAAATATAATTATCATATATTGTAATTATCTATTAAAAAAATAACAGAACATGGATTTTTTATTGCTTTTATCTTTAGATGAAATTTCTGTTTATCTATACCTACAAAGGATTTTCTTTTCGGTATCTACATTTATTTTTTAATTAATTTTATTCTTTAAATAAAAGTTTTTTAAAATTAAAATAATTATTATTCTTTTAAATTTAACAATTGTTTTATTTGACTATTTTTTTAATTATAAAACTACCTATAAATAAAAACTTTTACAACAAAATTATAGAAATTATTTAACTTAATTTTATAATTATAATAATAACAATAATATTTTATTATCTTTTACTATCATAAAAGTGGTGGACACATGTCATCAACTAGTAATTATTAAAAAAAAGTTTATCTTTTTTATTATTATATCCAAATAAACATAGAGAAAATAACTTATAAGTTATCAGTAAAATATAATTAGTTTTATATATAATACAATATTAAAAGTGAATTGAAAACGTAAAAATAGCCTATAAAGTTATTCTGTTTATATTAAATAATAAATCTTTTACTAAATTAAAATGTGTGTTGAAAAATTCTTGATTTGAAAAGTTTGTTAAGTTAATTATATTAATTCATATCTTTATTTTAACTTACTATATCAATGATAAAGATTAAGAAAATATTAAGAGATTTAAAATTTGAAATAGTTTGATATAAATTAAAGATATAAGATATTTATATCAGTAAAACATGTTTAAATAATCATGTAATGTATGTCATTTTAGAGAACTTTTCCTTGGACTGAAATTTCAAAGCTGTTAACTTTGTATATTTCGTGTTTTGATTCAAAGCCATCGTCAAGCCCGAGAGAGAAGGAAGGAAGTAAGAACACTGACCCTCGGTCACGTTTCCGCCACCAAACCCCACAAATACAGTATTCTTCTCATCTATTTTTTTTATTATTTATACGCAACAACACCAGAAGCCAACATCATTTGACCAAAAACACATTGCTTTTTTGCATTTTCCAATTCGTTGGAAGGTAAGATTCCAAGGAATCATTCCCTTTTCTTTTGTTTTTCTTCTATGCTTTTGAGTTTTGTCTTGAATTTTCTGTTAAAAATCTTTTTTTTTTTATATTGCAATCATTATTATTCTTGTTATTATTGTTTTGCAGTGTTTTGGTTTGACATAAGTTAGCCTTTCAAGATCTCAGAGGGGCAGAAGATCAAAGCCTGGACACACTCTCATAGACAAAGAGTGTCTCTGATTTGATCTTTGTTTCTTTTCTCCTTGAAAATTTTCAGCACCCCACAGGGTTCTGTCAGAAAAGTTTGAATTTTGAGCCTGCCCTTTACAATGATTTCTTCCTTGAGACAGCCTGTTGTGGGGATCAGTGGTTCTGATCTTCTTTTGAGGCAAAGACATGCAACCCCAGTTAAGGCACGGTCGTTTTTGCCTTGTTTGGCAAGGGAAAAGGGACAGGGATCTCTGGTTTCGGTGCATAAGCCACTGCACATTGCTTCTTCTCTTGGTGGTCAAAATTTTTCTTCAGTGAAGAGTGGTGGAAAGGGTGATTTGGTGAAGTGTGAGGCCTATGAGGCAGACAGATCAGAGGTGGAGGCTACAAACACACCATCAGAGGCTTCAAAGAAGGTGAAGATTGGCATATATTTTGCAACCTGGTGGGCTCTGAATGTGGTGTTTAATATTTATAACAAGAAGGTGTTGAATGCCTACCCCTTCCCGTGGCTGACTTCAACTCTCTCACTTGCATGTGGGTCTCTCATGATGTTGATCTCTTGGGCCACTGGGATTGCAGAAGCCCCCAAGACTGATCCTGAGTTTTGGAAGTCTTTGTTCCCTGTAAGTATCGAATTGGTTGTTTGTTTGTTTCTTGAGGAAAAAAATTGATGTAAGGAAGTGAAAGCTTTGTTTTGTTTGCTCATGTGTTTTTTGTTCTGGAAGAAAAATGTTGTTCTTTTTGACAATTTTGGACACATATCTGGATGTCTATGTTGGTTAAATCCAGAAACGTAGAAAGTAGAGAAAATTGAGTATGTTCTTATCAAACCTTGCGGCTGAATTGGACTGAATTAATTTTAAGATCTTTGGTTTATCAATTATAACAATTTTCTAGTTTTAAAAAATGATTTTACTTTAGCTGGACAATCAGCAAAGTTTCTTCATCCACCCTATAAAATCCTTTATATTTTTGCTATGCCTGAATAATTGTTTCAAAAAAGTTATGGATCAATTTAGCCACCCTCCTTTATTTATTTATTTATTAATCATTTTGGAGGGATGGAGACCTTAGTTCTTGTTTTGTTTGTCCTTCAGGTTGCCGTTGCACATACAATAGGACATGTGGCAGCAACTGTTAGTATGTCAAAAGTTGCGGTATCATTTACACATATAATCAAGAGTGGTGAGCCTGCTTTTAGTGTTCTGGTTTCAAGATTTCTCTTGGGTGAGACTTTCCCCGTGCCAGTCTATCTGTCTTTACTTCCGATCATTGGTGGATGTGCACTTGCAGCCGTGACTGAACTCAATTTCAACATGATTGGTAATGAATTTTTCCTTTGAAGGATTTTGTTTATCCTTAAAATTGTTGTTAAGCACGGTAATAAGATGGAGATAAGATGATAAACTGATTTGGAATTTGACTAGAAAAAAGATAACCTGTCTGTGTTTAATTAAATTTGGTTATGTTTTAGCTATTACTTTTTTCTTTTAGTGTTAGTGAAACTGGCCTTTACTATTCTTTGTTGTCTATTCTTGCTTGCTTGAGTTATCTCTCAAGCGCAAGGGTAATTTGTTTATAATTAACTTGAGTAATGGTGTAATTAGAGGTCTTCTATTTGAGCTGAAATGACCTTGTTGTAAAGTTTGCTGCAAGTAGCTCTTCACTCTTCTAACTTTATTTTCATCATTCTTTTTCAGGTTTCATGGGTGCTATGATATCGAATTTGGCATTTGTATTCCGTAATATCTTTTCAAAAAAGGGAATGAAGGGAAAGTCTGTCAGTGGAATGAATTACTATGCTTGTTTATCTATTTTGTCCCTTGCAATTCTCACACCCTTTGCAATTGCCGTGGAAGGACCACAGATGTGGATTGCGGGATGGAAAACATCGATCTCTCAGATTGGAAACCAACTCATATGGTAATTTCAAGACTGCATACCGTAATGTTATCCCTTTTGTGTTGTTATCATGTTCACACTCATATCTATTTCTATTCATCTCTATTTTCCATGCTCTAAGGTAATATATGTTGAATTTTTCATAATATATGGTTAGTGTTCAAAGTTCAAACATCTTTTATCTGAATATTTTTTATCCTTATGTGGGAATGCAACATATTTTATATTTTTCATAATATATGGTTAGTGTTCAAAGTTCATTTGTTTTTGAGTGAAATATTTAACAACAGTATGGGGGAAGGTGGTGTTCCTGGTCCCAATTCCTGACCATCAATCTGAAGATGACTTGAGTAGTTGGTAGTTATTTTCATCATCTTTATGGTTAATAAAATTGAATGTTTTGTAGCTGTTCGGGGTCAACTTGATAGTTTGTAATTTTGAAGTGACTGGGATATTTGGATCTCTCCCAGTGTTGGATTCTGCATTAAATGCTTTATTCAGTTGGCTTGCATATTTATACCTTGGTTGAAAATATAAACTAACTTCAGAGATTCAATGTATATATAGAATGCATGAGAACATGTACTCTTGGATAGAAGACACCAATGTCAACTTCCTTAGTCTTTTCTGCCACTAATTGATGATCATGTCCCTATGCTAATTTAAGGCTTGTCGGTTGATAGATCCTCTGTGCTGGGCAATGTACTGATTATCAAATACCTGATTCTTTATTTTTGTGTGTTGTAATCTGAAGAACAGCTTACACCTTTTGTAAAGTTTAGTTTTAACATTTTAACGAAACATCTGACTTCAATTTCTTCATTCTGATTGAGCTGTCTCTTGTTTGTGCTCTTTGTCTTGTGATCATAAGCTTCTGCTCTCAATATTATGACTAAATTTTTGGCTGGTAATTGTACACGACAGGTGGGTAGCAGCTCAAAGTGTATTCTATCACTTATACAATCAAGTGTCATACATGTCTCTAGATGAGATCTCTCCCTTGACATTTAGCATTGGAAACACCATGAAACGTATATCTGTCATAGTGTCTTCAATTATTATCTTCCACACTCCAGTTCAACCTGTTAATGCTCTTGGTGCCGCTATTGCTATCCTTGGAACCTTCTTATATTCACAGGTATTTTCTGTTCTTCACCTTTTAATGTTATGTTTATCATTGTTTATTAGGCAGGCGATATTTTTACCACCAAAAGAAAAATGTTATTTATATTTGAAACATCAAACACACACTGTGTTACCTATTATACTGGACCGAGGGTCCATTAGAGAGATAACGTGTTTAGGTTGATTGTTGACAGTCATTTATGTGAACTGGAACCCTTTGCATTGTTATTTTCTCTGATCTGCAAACTGTCAAATTTTAAAAGGGTTTTTGTGTCTGATTTGGTGAGAGTTTACCATGGAGAAAAAAACATGGTTCATAGGGTGGAGTTGGTTATGAATGTTTTTACCTTCCAATCTAATGAATGATATTCTGCTGAAGTTAGGTGATCCAAATTTTATTGGTGAGTAGCCTCTTAAATTGCCACCTAACTCCTTTGGTTCTTACATTGAACCTACCTATACAACTTCTTTTCAAAGTCAATTTTCAACATAAGTTAGCTTACCTTGTAGACTTACCAAAGTTGTCCACGCCATATACTTTTGCACATGCTTTTTGGTTCATACCTTCACAATGAGGCTTCTAATGAAAGCATCTTTGTCATGTTCCTTGAAAATATGTCAGGTGGGTGGGAATCTTAGAAAATTGAGAAAAAAAAAAGGTTAAAAACAAAAGAGAATAACAATCAGATTACCAGTTTCTTTAAGATAAACAAACATGTGGTTTTCTTTCTGAAATAATGATTTTGTTTGGTAGGTATACTTATTTCATATTCGTGTGTGTCCTGCAGGCAAAACAATAGATTTGGTGGACTAAGATTCCTCTATGGATTTGTTTGTTAACGTTCTTCATGCTCAACCAGGGGCAAGAAAGTTAAATTTGGAATGTGTCACTGCTGGATTTTTGCAAGACTAGGATGCTCTGGCTGTCAGTCCATCTGTAGATAGATATAATAATAAGAATGATGCTGCTGAGGAAACATTATTATAATACAGATTATTGTTATTATTAGGTAGAGTTTTTTTTTTTTCAATTTCTGACATGCCTACGATTTGAAATAAATGTTTTTGAGAATAATCTCTCAAAACATTGTTTTCTGTAAGGAGCATGCAATAATGTGATGAATCCCATGATGAATTTGAGTGTCAGAATATATATAAATGTTTGTTGTTGTGAGTGAATATGGTCCTTCCATTTCTATGCCCTTTGACTCTTTCCATGTGATGGTTGTTTGCTTTCTGTAGTGAGAAAGTGACTCTTCACTTTTCTAAAGGACATGTTCTCATTCTTCATGTCTATGTTCATCCGTTGATATTTGAAACCTAATTCATAGAATAATTAATCAGAGAATATTCGAGCATTGATTCCTTATGTGGGGTATATTTGGGGTTGTTAGGGATATACAGTGCTTCATTATTTCATCATCAATTATATTTCACAACTATATAATTTTTTTGTTTGTCTTTTTTACTTGTTTTTGATAAAAAGTGAAAGTCGTTAGAATGTTCAATGAACTTAATTGTTTAACTAATGATAAAGGAAAAATGACAATATGTTTATATATTAGTTTATTCTTTAATTTTGTATAGTTTCTTTTACAAAATTCGTGTTTAAATGTCAAGTTTTATAAAAAAGTTAAAAAGAAAGTGTAAGGTAAAATAAATAAGGTGAGGTTAGTTAAGGTTTAAATGTTATTATTAAAACAGAATGGTAAGTTTCTTAAGTAGTTAATTAGAAACTGAAATCAGAGCCTAAATGATAAGATTAATGTGTTTTTTCAATTTGATATAACAATTCCACAGAAAGTAAAAAAATTTAGTTTAATAAAAAAATAAAACGTATTTATAATTTAAGTCTACTACAGTATAGATACTTTTACACCGTAATTCAATAAGAATCAAAATTACTAGAAAATAATTCATTGAAAATCGTAACGTTTTGTGCATAAATATTAAAATCACGAGACAATATAATTAACACTGTTTTCAGATAATATTTGGATAAAATATGTTTCTGTTGACTCTAAAATTTCTCAAATTCGGTTTTATTTTTCCAAAAGAAGCCTTATCTTATTTTCACTTTATCAAAATTATATAAAATTTAGTTCTTAGAGTGTATTTTTTATAGTTTATAACCATCATTAGAAACATTTTATAATAATAAAAAAAAAGAAATTCCATATTAGAGAAGCAAAAGTAAGAGAAAAAAACTAAGGAGAGAAAGAGAGAGAGAGAGAGAGAGAGAGAGAGAGAGAGAGAGAGAGAGAGAGAGAGAGAGAGAGAGAGAGAGAGAGAGAGAGAGAGAGAGAGAGAGAGGTGAACCAGTTTAATGAGAGAATCTGTGAGCATACTTCACTGATGAAGTTGAGCTTCGATGTTGTTAATAATAATCTTATTGGAAAGCATTGAAGATAAGAAGAACAAGAAATGATGAACTAAAATACTATTTTGTTTGTTGCTGATAATGCTATTGTCATTGAAGCCTCTGATATAAGGATTTTCTGG
This sequence comes from Vigna nakashimae, assembly GCA_034642375.1. NCBI lineage: Eukaryota > Viridiplantae > Streptophyta > Magnoliopsida > Fabales > Fabaceae > Vigna > Vigna nakashimae. The sequence goes on along the minus strand of CM067762.1, from coordinate 38,541,225 downwards.
ATAAGATTTCATTCAATACAAACCAGAATTAAACTTGGACAACAATGTCTTTCACCCTCTCAAATTCAACAACGGCTATTCATTCATTCCTGTACCTCCACAATTAATAACTGCACCTCCACAATAATAGGAAAAATACTCAGAAGAGCTCATTTTTAAAACGCATTTTCAAAAGCTCTTTTCAAAACGCATTTCATGTACGAAATTTTCGAAAATATTGTTTCAAAATCTTTTTCGTTATTTTATTTCAAAAGATTTCACAATGTATAATTCGAAAATCATTTTTAAGATAATAAAATAACCATTTTGAAAATTGATGGCATGTGCGAAGAAATTGTGAGAGTGCAGGAAGTAAAAGCCTTCATCAACTTACTCACTGGGCCTTCCTTTTTTAAGGTTGGTAATTGAGAAATGTTATTCTTAACCCCGCTCTCACATCTCGACTTGCTAAATTGTTTTTACAAATTTCGAGAGACTATTGTTTTATAAGTAATGTTATCGTTACATTGTATTAAGTAATAAAATAACGTGATAAATAGTAAAATTTTACTGCGGTGTAAAAAATGGAAAATTTTGAAGCTTAAATTTACATAAAAAGCCATATATATCGAAATGGTTTTGTTTTAATATCAAATACAAAAATATTAATATCACGAAAATTTCATTAGGGACTTATTTTTCAAAGTAAACTGGAAGAATTTACAATGAAGGAACTTAGATACTTACCATTATAATGGTTTTTCATATGGACACTACTCTAAGTTAAGAATAATGATGCATAGTGTTGTATATCATCATTTGTATCAATTAATGCATGATTTTGCATACTCAATTAGAACTGATTGGACGACAAATTGGAGTGGCTTGAATCATAAAAGAAGCATCTTCTATGAATTGAAACTGAAGAAAAATGAAGAACCTGAAACTGAATTGAAGAATAAACAAAATTTTCTTGCATTGGGAGTGAACTGAACCCAGAAGAATAACAAAAATACAACCTCATTTTCACCAATCTTCTACGTACATACATAAAATATAGGAATGCAACTCTCAGCTAATCTAAGAAATGAGCAGAGAATGGTGATATCAGTAGTGTGAGCCTAAATTCTTGTTACATTTTGTTTGGATAGTAGATCAGAAAAACCTTACTCAACTTCTTTGATAATTCTTCGTCGCCGTAAGGGTTGTGTTGTAATGCTCCCTGGAGCACTGTGAGCTTTCCTCTTATCTTCCTTCCTCTTCTTGGCATCAGTCATAACACGCAATAAAGCAGAAGCTTTGAATATTGGTCTTGGCAAGTGCCTATGCCTGTTGAGCAAATCAGAAAAAGCAAAAAGTGACAATTATGCACAGGGAAAACTTCATTGCGGAAATATATAATATATGACAACTTTTATCAGGTATAGCAAATATGCTTGATCAAATCTTACCTTGCAATCCTGTTAACCTCAGGGAGGTGCTTATAGCGTTTCTTTACAGCCTCGTGATAGTCGTGCTTTTTACGTTCTCTTGGAAGAATCTGTGGCATGATCACAAAGTAATCATCTGTCAATTAAGGGTTTCTAAAAATAGAAATAATCAGGTATAACCAATAGGTAACAAATTGGAAAACAAACAAGCATCCAAATTATGATGATTTAAGGATCTTAATCATTGTTCATCTTTTAATGTGCGACAGACAAGAATGACAGGGAACAATGAAACTCAATTAAACTATAAAATGTATTTGGATCCTCCCAACTCTAGTTCAAGCATGGACCTTAGCATTTTTATAGACCAGCAGGAATTTGGAACAATGAAGAGGCAAAGTGGCCTTCCCTCCCTTCTCTCGTACAAGATGGTGTCTATCTCACTAATAAGATGACAATGACAGCCATGTCGGGATATGAAAGAAGTAGGTTTAAATCCAAATAAATGTAAAGAAAATGTATGTATATAAACGAACAAAACTGAGATTCATCTTTATATGAAATAAACATTGCCACATGATGCTAAGGATATGCTCCGACACATTAATTATTTCACTCAAATCTAAGTAATGTAAGAAGCAAGGAAGATATCTTACTACTCCAAGTTGCTCAGATGCTTTTGCCTTCCAAATCCTAAGGTTAGTATCATCACTTCCTGAAATCACATAACTTCCATCGCCACTGAACTTGACACAAAATACCCTGCATAACAAAGAAATAGATCAGCCTACCATACGGATAGAAATCTTTCAGAAGAAAAAATTGGCAAAAGCAGCAATAGCATTTTGTTAGGATATAGAATAAATGGAAGTACAGCAGCTACTAATTAGAGGGATATCATGTCTATAAATACGAGGATACTATACCAAAGGGGGATTTTCATTTCGTAGTCTGAGCGTCAACCCTTTGTGAAAGGAAAAAGCCTTCGTGAAGGGAAACCCTTGGAGGAGAAAGTGTTCTCCCATTTATTGATATTTTCATATTACTCGATAAAAATCTTTTCAATTCTTGGTTCGTAACATCTTTTGTTGGCTATTTAAAAATCTTTTCAATTTTTGGTTCATTTATAAGTATCTTGTTACACATCCAAGGTTTACATTAGTTGAAAAGTGACATGAGTAATAAAGCAATAAAACGTTCATTTTCAAATATAAATTAAGTAAACCTTTGCATTCTCTTAGTGTGATAAATCTCTTTGCTGTGACCACCGTTATACTGAAAAAGTCTCACCTACAAATGAGAAATCATCAATAGATAGGAAACCATTCTTAGTAAGAACAAATGTCAGATGATTGAAAACAAAAGTCAAGGAACTAACTGTTCTATCGTAAGATCCAGTGACAAATTCTCGCCCAGTTGGTGAATAGTCAATATCCATCCTGTGGAATAGAATATGATCATGCATGCATGATAAAATTCTAGGATTACCAAGAACACAACACTTAAAGAAAAATCATCTTACACTGCAGAAACATGATCTTTATGAACACATTTAGCTTCATCCAACTTCCTAGTATCATAGCTATAGCAGTTTCCATCTTCATTTGCCTGAATAAAATTTGTTGAGAAGAATGTAAAATATCTCTATTGAAGATGTCTCGACCCAATAATATCTCATGTTAGCCTTAACGAAAACCTAAACAATAGCTTGAGAACCATTGAATACATCAAATGATCAACTTACAGCTGTAAAATTTATGGGTTCCATTGGATTCCAACATAAAGAATTGGTTTTGGTCTGTCACAATGAAGTAATAGTTAGTGTAATCATGAATATATTTGGAATAAAGCCAAATGATTTGGGGAGTCGGACAACTCAACAGAAATGATGTTGAGAAATGTTGCAATGATATAATACGGTGTGCAATTTAAGAACCAGATAAAATAATAGAGACCTCCGTCAACAAAATATGTTGATTAGAAATAACATAATAAAAAACAGCAATTATATGTTATAATTTAAAACAATGAAAAAGGTAATTACCATCATTATCATTTTCCTCACAGGGGAAGCCATACGTAGATCATACAGAATTATGCTTCTGTCACTGAAAAAAGAATAGAGGTTAAAAAGGCAGGTAATTTACATACAAGAGTAAAGTACGCTAAGCCACCGATATTAGGACTTATAAAGTAGAATAAAGTAAAATCATTCAAAATCGTTAAAACTTGAAAAAAAAGCATACCAAAAGAAACAAAACCAAGTCCCCTTCTTGATATTCCTTTCCATTCAATGAATGAAATGCCTTTATCACCAGATAAATGACACTGTTGGAATATATTGCAGATGTCTAAACATTATGGAAATATTATACATAACCCCTGAGGAAAATTTTCATATATCTTTATATTTCTCAATTTGTTTCCTTATATAATTAAGATTATTAGCCTACTATTAGTATATATAGAGCTTAGCATTGTCTATCGAATGACATCCTCATTTCCTCCTTCAAAACTTAAATCCCTGTAACGCCAACATGGCATCCGGGTTCCTGTAATGCACCTTGAGAATGTTTTACCCTTCCATTGAGTTGTGTTCAAGGAAATTGATGACCCCACTCTAGTGCTTTGTTCATTGTTTGCTCCTAGTCTCTCGCTTTCCAGTTGTTATAATTATAGAAATAAGGAGTAAATCCTAAGTCATCCTTATGACGAGATAATATCAAATTTCCTTTTTTTATTGTATTAATTCTGTTTTCTCAATATAAATAAAACATTCATTCAGTCTCAAAAAAAAAACAGTCTCAGCCCAATGTCTCCCTCTTTCCTATGGTTTAACAAGATATCTAGACTAGCACATGCAAGAGCACCTAATGGCCGACCAACCTACACCCAACTCAACTCTACACTCCTACACCCATGGTGGCGATCTACATTTTCCTCTCCTTAGATAATTTTATTATTATGTTCAGATTTAACGAGAAAAATGTCTTCCAACACCCCCTTCAACATCCTGAACAGATTCTCCCATCTTTTCTAGCCATATTGCTAGAATAGAGAAGATGGATAGGTCTAGCTTTTCTTTTCATCTTGAGATTCCGAAATCAGGTTAGGGTTAAGTGGGCAGGGCTATAAATCCAATCTCACTACAGCTGCCAGATACATTCCTAAGGAGCATGAACAATTGATAGAGATTGATGTTCAAATATGTAGTGTAATTAAACCTACCATTCATACTTCACTCAAACCTATGTTTCACTCCCATGAGACGTGTGCTTCAGTTAGGAGTAAGGCCAGTTCCCTTTATACCAACAACACACAGCATTAATATGACATGTCTCTTGACACTTCTCGCACCATGACAATTTGAGGACCCTATGTTTGCTTATCTTGGACAGCTTCATGCTGACTTACATGAATATAATGAGTTTATTTCACCATCTCCAGATGTAGAGAAGGATCTTGAGAACTGCAGTACATTTTTTATGACCTTGGGCTTGTATGGGTTGCCAAAAAATGTATGCTACTACCTGTGATCAGATTTTGGATTGCCAGTCAACCCTACTATGACTTCTCATTGCCTATTCTCCTCTGTATTTCTTAAAAAATGGTTATGGAGATATGTACTTCGTGTACGAGGGAAAAAACTCAAATTGGATACAATCCATATGGATCCTAAAGAGTATATTATAAATGCTCATGGCCAAGACCTCATTTATGAAGATAAAGAAAATACTCAAATTGTTAGATATTTTGACAATGACTGAGCAGAGTCACTAAGTAATAACCGTTCCACTACATTGTATTTTGTTCTTATCGGACGTAATTCAATATGGCTGAAAAGTAAGAAAAGGAGATATTGCATTGATGACATTAGTCACTAGTGTGCTCATGTGGCTAAAACAACTTCTTAAAAGAGCATAAATTTGAAGAAAATTCCCAAAAAGCACCTTATATGTGACAACTACCAACATAGCACACTGCCTCTAATCATCCTTTTCATGAGGACCAAATACATTGAAGTAGATTGCCATTTCATAAAAGAAAAGCTAAAGTCTAAAGACATCACCACTAGATTTGTCAACTCTACTGAACAATTCGTTGAAATATTCGCCAAGTCTCTGAATGGACCAAGGATCAATAATATATTGAACAAGTTGAGCAAATGTGACTTATAAGCTCCAGCTTGATGGAGAGATATATATATTTAAATATAATTGTAGAAATAAGAAGAAAATCTACAACCAGAAATAATTACACTAGATGTGTTAATAGGAAAACCTTTATTTATTCCTGTATTATATCTTCATTATTAGAGGATATTAAATCTCCTCTATGTATTATATTGATTCCGTTTTCTCTATAAATAAAGCATCTCTGTTGTCTCAAAAACAGTTTCAGCTCAATGTCTCTCTTTCATATAGTTGTAATAAGTTTTGTCCACCATATTCTGGTGTGCGTTATTTAGATCATCCCAGCTTATTTATGTAGAATGACTTTACACCAGTCTATTTTCTGTACATCTAACTTTAACATGCTAAGCCTTACTTCGGTTGGAGGAGTGAAAATTCTAGAGGATACAATACTTTTATGCCCCCCTACTGCGTTTTCTGTCCTTGGCAACTGTATTCAGTAGACTAGCCCGCTAGCTGGAAAGCTTCTTAGAGAAGTTTGCCTTGTATCATATAAATAACAGTACCTAACCTTCACAACTCATCTATAAACACAAATCAGAATAAAGAATTTTCTCCATCTCTCTCTGTACAATTTCTTTGTCTCTTGAAATATCAAAGGATACCTTATAACATTATGATTATATTTTAAAATAGTTTAGAGCACCTACGATCTCAAGGAACTAGCTTCCATATTCTTTCTATTTCATCATTGATGATTTGTTTCTGGATTTAATTAAGGGCACAAGACATGTAACTAAACTAAGTACTTTGTCTTTTGGATTCTACGTACAACATCATTATACACATAATATTATTTTGAATATTTATTTTTCTCATTTCTTTCTTCCCAATAATTTCAACAAAAAACAACGAACTATTAGATTAGTACCAGTTTTCCATCCACAACAAAACATAAAACGGAATTTTCTCATACTCAGGAACCTATTTCAATTACAACTTCAATCAAGTTGACAGTACCAAGGCTTTAATCACGGAAATGGAACATTAAAATGTGATACCAAACAAGAAGGAAAATATACGCATTAAAACAGTATAAGTACTCATTAATGGAGAAAAAACAAAAATTCAATGAGACCAGCAAAGACCTAACAGGCAACAAATAAAAAAAGGATCAATATATCTATTGGGTGAAAAAACCTGAATTGTATTGTGAGCAATATTGTAGTCCTAAACCTATAGGCAATGTCACGTACCTAGCTGAGGTGGCCAAAATATTTGGTTCGCCAGGATTAAACCGGACAGATATTACTGTATCTGTCCCCCATTCAAAACTATTAATCGGCTGAGACCTGCAGAAAGAAAGAAACAATTACATGAAATAAACATAAAATTTAGAATGGTCAACTACTATGATTCTAGTAAAACAAGTAGACCAAACAGAAACTGAGCACCTGTTGTGATTCCATATATCTACTTGAGCACCAACTGTTGCAAAAAGCTCACCATCCCACTGGTGATCAACGCCCCTAAATATTGAGAAAGTAAAACAAGGTTCAGTAAGCATAAAAATAACAAACTTCAATATCTTCCTCAGGGACAATTCACTCCAAAACTTACCAAAAAGCATTCTTCCAAACAAAAACACTTGCTGGCTGCACAAGAGAAAAAAAAGGTTCTTAAAATTGAGTCAGTAATATACCCACTTAAATTTTTTAAAAAAAAAGGTAAAAGTAAAATATGCTAGCATAAAATTTCACCTCAACAGTTCTCTTGGTTGAGTCATCTGACTCCACAGGAGAAGTATTAGGAACATTCCAGAGTCTGATACTGAATTAAAATTACACGTTACATCATAAAAATAACTACTGAAGGCTAAATATGATAGATAGATATAATAGGGAAAAAGGTTGGTTATTACCAGGCATCAGTTCCACAGGACACAAGAACTTTTCCATCAGTAGATGCTGTCAAACCTCGTACAGCCCCTTGGTGACCAGGAAACTGGTAAACTGTCTGTCTTTTATATCAAATACAAGGGGCACCAAATTAGATACATACAGTAGTTTAAAAAATTGTAGCATTAATTTTCTTCTTCTTCTTATTCATAATTTTCATGCATATTGCTAAATAATTTTATCATGTAAGAACTACCAGTCTTCAGGAAGCCATCATACACCCTCAACAGAGAAATAATAAGAAAATCTCAAGTCATATTTGATACAGTAAACTACGGCTCATTCATAACTAATAAGAAAAAAATTATGACTTTCCTCTGAGATATACTTATTATCCATTGATAGTCCATACAATGTATTGTTAATTACTACAACATCCATTTCTTTTCATATAAGCCCTCTAGGGCTCTAACTAAATCTTAAATACACAAAAACTTATCATAGATGACAGAAATAATAGTAAAGATCACTAGGGAGTTAACAACAATTTTAATATAGACAAGAATATTAATTACATTTCTTAATATTTGTGTTATCCTCTAAGCAGACAAATGGAAAGAAATGTACAGAATACAAAGAAATGTTTTTCAATTCAAAAATATTACTAAATATCATGAACTTGATTCAAATTCCAAATATAAATATTTTCGTTCTGAAGAAACCAAATTATTAAAAAAACTATTACCTTGATGCTAAATTCCAGAGTCGAATATCTGTAAAAACAACAAAGACAAATGTTACAGGCTTCTTTTTTATGTATGCAACTCAACTCATCCACCATTTTACAAAGATAACAATGTACACTAGATTGAGTCTAATCTGCAAAAAGATGGTGTTGTAGTAATCCATAAAACCTATTACCATGTAGAAGAAAAACCATTGGAAAATAACCAATAAAGCAAGGATAAAATTACAAGATTGGGATGAATAGTAAAAGTGAATGGATATGTAAGACATGCCCACACAATTATTCCTTATTTATGATTGATTATTTATACAATATAGTAGGCAAAAAGAACCACACTACTTTAAAGAGCTATGTTTCATAATAGTCCTATACACACACACACACACACACACACACACATATTTATGCTCTCCCCATCTCTAGAGCATTCCCAGTCCTCCTAACAAAATTTAATCACTTCCTGAATTCAAAATTTTTTATCCATCATATAGCAAAAGCAAATTTCTTCCTCTTCTCTATCTCCAAATCAAGATACTTCCTACAGCTACAACTACACATATAGCTGCAGGTACATAACTAAATAAGGTAAAATGAATTACCTCCATCCATTGAACCAGAGAATATCCCTTTCAACTGGCTAGGGTTCTTCGTCATGCACGAAATAGCATCTATATGTCCATCCAATGCTCCAATAAATGGTCTTGCAAAAATCTAAACCCTCAAAGATTAAAAACACACAATAAGAAACAGAAAAACTTCACATGTAATAAAAACACACTGATCACGAAACTGAAAAAAAAAAGTTATAAGGAAAAGCGGACCTTGTCCAACTTCACTGCATTTAGAGCCCGCACATACTCCACCGCCTTCTCTTGAGGACGAAGGCTGGGGTCGTAATTCCGGAACACCCTCTGTCCAAAATCAAAGGGACAGTTTCAGAAAAAGCAAAAGATTGAAAATTGGATTGAACTGAGTAATTAGAATAAAGCTATTGGTAAAGGGTCGTGTGCATTGAATCACCTGAAGGTCTTGACTTCGTTCTCGGGTGAACTCATCAACGGAGCGTGATATAACTTTGACCTTCATTGGGCGTTATACTGTGTTCTGGTTCTTCAACCTCCGAATTAGATAGTGGAAAAACCCTAGTATGATTGATGGAGGGAATCAAGGTAAGAGGAAGAAAGGGTTTTAGTGATGTTTTGTTCGCGGGCATATGGATACGGGTCGGGCCCGAAAAATAAATTTATGTGCTAACAAATTTTAAAATAATAACTATAAATTTCATTAAAATATATACAGATATTAAATTTTATATATCGAATTAGTATATATAGAAATTAAAATCAATTTGATAGTGTTTAATTTTCTTGTGTTAATTTAAAATATATAATATTTAGATTTTAGAAATTGTGTTTTGTAATTTTTCTTTAGTGTATACATTCTTTCATCATTTTTTTAAATACTATTTTATACACATATTGATTTTTTATTTTTTTCTTTGTAAATATAATTAATTTTATTACTTTGGTGATTTTTAAAAAATTACTCATCATAAATACTAGTTATCACAATAAAAAATAATATATGTCAGACCTCATTAAAACGCACCCAAAAACCTCACCTATCAGATTTCATTAAAACGCACTCAAAAACCCCTCTGAGCGGACGCCAGGTGGCAAGCCTCGAGGATTCTAAAATTAGATAGTGGAAGGCAGGTGTCAGCAAGTGAGCGGACGTTCGTTTTAACGAGATAAGCAAAATCTGATTTTCTGAAATTTTTGTTTCACTCATTCTGCATGCACCCTTCCTCCCCAAAACTCTGAACTTTTCATCTTCTCCTACTTCTCTCCAGAAATTTCCCCTTCTCTCTACCAAAACTCACCCTTTTTCTACTCTGATCTCTATTTAGACACCGAGGAAGCACTCCCAGCGTCCCAAGCTTCATCTTGAACCGAACAAGTTTCGAGTTTGAACGGGTAAGTGTATCTGTCTTTGGTCGTTCGTCTTTTGTTACATGCAAACCAAGTTCTGGTTACATGCGGAGGTGTAGTCTCAGTTATTTTTGGTTTCTTGTTGTTTGGTTTAGTTTGAAGAATTAGTGATCGTTGAGGGTAGAAAGACTGTAGTCGGACGAACCAAAAGCCTACTCTTAGATCGTTAATCACGTATCCAGGTAAGGGAAGCTTACTTGATTTAATTTTGAATATTTTTGAAATGAATGAACGCTCGTAGTTTGATTGAATGATTTTTATACATGATGGTTGATATGATTGGATTTTGTGAACGTTCATTTATTTAATGAGTGGAAATAAAATATGGTTGAGTTATGTTATGATGTATGAATTATATGAAATTTATGTGATATGAATTGTATGAAGTACGAAAGTTGAATTTGATAGGAATGTATAAAGTTATGAAACTATATATTAAGAAATGATTTTGGAAAGAAATAATTCTGGTATGAAAGTTTCATATGAAAAGGTACGTTCGTTACTGAATGGTCATTGACCGTTTGGTTTTCCTGGTAAACATAGTAAAATGGGATTCTTTCAATTGGAGAGAACCCTAGTTGAGGACGAGCGTCCTCGTGTGGTAATACTATGCTTGAGTGTTCGACCAAGCATAGTTGTATCCGGATATCCCTTGATAAAGTAAAATATATATATATATATATATATATATATATATATATATATATATATATATATATATATATGTAATGGTTTGATTTCGTCGTTCGTAAACCCTACTTCGATAGTATCTTATTTCTTTTATCAAACCTTGTACTTTAAGATTTAAAGTGCTCGGTCTTATACCAAGCGCTTGTACTGAGTAGTGCTCGGTCTTACACCAAGCGCTCGTATTTGTCTCTTATATAATCTACGATGATGAAAAATAGCGTTCGTCCAATTTTGGTAGAACCTCTATTATAGCGTTCGGTCATTGACTAGCATTAAGTTTTTGTAATAAGGTTATTTAAATATGGTTCTTTAACGTCTCAATGTGACCACAACCATTTGATCCGGCTTAAGGCCTCCATACTTAAATTTTCCTCTGAGTATTGGTCTGAACTTACGAGAGTCAGTTCATTCAACTGATTCATGTGGTAAATAACGTTCGTCATATATGTATAGTTATGCTCGTTTTATCCTATATTCTAAAAGTAACTCTCCCGATATTTTCTTATATGGCGCGGAAGACTTCTCGATCTCATTCCTAGCGTTCGTCCTCGTTCTGAATAGGGCTGAACGTTTGGTATTTCATGTGTCTGAAACTGATGATAAAAATGACTCAAAAACGAAGAATCTTAATCGACGAAAAGTATATGAGATAAATAAGAGATTGTGGATTTTGGACGAACGTTCCAGGGAGGAACGACTCTTGGATGTATATTGAAATTTGTATAGTATGAATGTGGTAATGCTTAGCTGACGGTTCATCCTGATGTTCCGTGAGTACTCGTCCTCACGTAGAGGAGGGTAAATCATGTGTGGGAACGGCAGGAGGTCCTAGTCCTTAGGGGTACTTTGGACGGAACGGGCTAACCTCGGGTGGCAGCTGATGAGAATTCCAGTTACTACATCACTCGGGTGCACGAACGTCGTAGCTACACAGAATTCATACAGTCCGGACGGTCGGTCTAGTAGTAGGTCTTGTTTGAATCGTATGTTGAGATGTACTTGATGTGTGTGAATATGAGAAATGTATGTTATCACTTGAATTAAATTACGTAAGCTTACCCTGTGTTTTATTGTGTTGTCTTGTCCTTGTACGTCCGTCTTGTCGTTGCAATGATCATCCGTGTGGATGTGAGCAGATGGTGATGCACTGTTGGAGGACGCGCTGGAAGAGGAAAACTTAATAGAAGTGGAAGTGAAGACCGAGCAATAGGAGCGTTCGGCTTGTTATTTTGTTTTGTATCGTCCGGTCACTTCTTTTCTTTTGTTTCTAATTGAACGTTCGATATTTGGTTTTGTTGTAAACCGTTCGTTCATGTTGTCTCTTATCTGTACTGTTTAAGTTGTATATCCTCACGTAAGGCCGTTCGGCCATAGACGTGCGTTACTTTTAGTATAAGACTGAACTGAATTATTATTAAATGTAATCAATTCGATTATATGGTTTTATTACTGTATTTTTGGGATGTTACAATATACATTATAAAATTATTAAAATCTAATTATCTTATTTATAACTTTCCTATTATTTCAAAATAAAAAAAATTAATAACATTTTCTATTTTAATAATCAATTTTGTATTATTATAAGAAAAAATATGAACATATATATATATATATATATATATATATATATATATATAATATATGAATAACCTATATATGTTGTTTCTACTTATTTGTTGATAAAATATTACAGATGAAATCAGATATTGTAGTGGTATAATTGTTTCTGTTTGGTATATAATATTGAATTCTCTCAGCTGATCATTTTTGGGGTGAAATTAGGTTTTTGTTTCCTAAATGTGTCAAATGTATTTAGTATAGTGACTCAGGGTGGATTGTGATTACTGTAACAGATGTATTTAGTATTGTAATAAAAAGTAAAATAGAAACATGATATATTAAATGCCATAATCTATTTAGTTATGTCTTGATATAAATATTTTTCTTCTTTTTAATTTGAAAACATAATTAAGAGTAAAGTAAAATAAAAATATGAAATATTTATATATAAAATAAATTTTGTCTTCCTTTATTTTGTTTCCTCCAAAAGTAAATAATTTTGTGAAATATTTTTGTAAAACTTCAGAAAATGGTAATTTTAGAAGTGATAGTAATATAAAAATAATAAGATTCGGTTATTTTAATATTAAATTATTTATTTATTAATAGTTTTATTATAAAAGAGTTTCATTATTTTAAAACATAGCATCTCTCTATAAAACACCTTTTTAGACTTTTCTACTTTATATTTAAGAGTTTTAACTATTGAGTTATCTCTTTGATGATCAGAAGGTGCCTAATCGACCACGATGACAATGTCTACATTCCTATATGATTAGTTTCTGCAATAGAGCAAGTAAGTTTCAGCTCAATTTTGCTTTGCACTCTTTAATTGAGTCCATGCATAAAAGTTTCCATTGCATGTGTACTTTGACTTTTTTTGAGTTTCCTTATCAATCTAAGGTCTTAAGGACTCTTTCTTTTTTCAATTTGATGTTTCGTAGGTGTTTCTAGAATTTCCTTGTATTTCAAGCAATTAGGGAGACTTTCGTAGAGTTTGATAGTTCCTTGTGAGGTAAGGGAAGCTAGATGTTTGACTTTAGATTATGTTTATGATGTAAGGTTGGTGTTTGTATGTATGTTATAGTGATTTTTAGTATAATCTCAATAAATATGTTAGTGTTAGTTCATTTCAATGTGCGTGGTTAGTTAATATATGACTTAATTCTGATATGATGTGATTTGGATGTTTTTATGAGCATGAATTGTATGTTATAATGTGGTTTTGATGTCTGAAATTGGTAGCAAGGTTTAAAGAATGAGGAGTTATTAAATACATAGGTTTTACGGTTGAAACAGGGAGGTTTTAATAAGCAAGTTTGCAAGATAGGGTGGATTGAGAAGTCTAATGTTTCATGTTTAATTACATGTTAATTATGACTTGCTAGCACCTTGAGTTGGTAAAAATCTGATAGGAAAATCGGTATGGGTCAATGTAGTGGTTTTGGTAGGTTTTAGGTTCAATTTATAGGTTTTAATAGATGAAAGTTTAAAGGAAGTAAGTCTGATGTAAAACAGAACTTTTAGGTTCATCCTTAGGTGAGTTAAAACTAGTTTAAACTTTAAGAATGGTAGGAACTAATGTAAGACTCTTTAGTAGTTGATATGTTGAATTTGGCTTGAATTAAAACTAGTTTTATGGGTTCTATGAGTGAGATTTTGAATTAGAAGGTCTAAGGTAAAAAGGATGATTGAAATTGGTGTTAAAAAGAGTAGAGATGAATTTGGGTAGATTTGAGAAGTTGATTCGGTTTGACGTGGTCATTTTTAATTAGAGTGGTGTTTGCAGAGGTATTTCAATGTTTAAAAGTTCCTAGGAACCATTCAAAGTTGTGGGGTAAGTGTGTGAAAGGACCCATAAAGTGTAGAGTTTTTGTAATAGCGCTTGAGCGTCCCTTTCCAGTGGCCAGGGTGTTGAGTGCTAGCCCTTGGGCGCCCGAGCGCCATTGCACCAATTTGGAGGGGGGAAAGGGTTTCAGGGTTCTCGATATTAGTTTTGGATGTTCTTTAGGTTGTTTTGGACCCTTCCAAAGTTGTTGGTGAGAGTTTCAAAGTTGTTTTCTTTGCCTAATGTGAGGATCAAGTTACTATGAAGAAAATTGTGTTATTGTGTGATTTCTGATGACTTGTAAGGGTGTTTCTATTTCTTTAATGTATGATGAGTAGTCTCATGTATTGACATACTATGTGAATACGAAGTGATCTCAATGATTTCAAAGGTATGGAAGAAAGTTCCAAGAAGGAACTTCTCAATGGTGGTTTCAAGTATTGTAAATATGAATATGGAAACTTCAGTGTTGGAGTTCATCTTGACATTCTAATGATCATCAATTCTAAAGCAGAGAGGGGTGAGACATGTTGTGAGAATAACATGAGGTCCTAGTCGAAGGACTTTACCTTGGCCTAAGGCGAGTGATAATGGACTAACCTTATATGGTAGCTTGGGGTGGGTCAGATGTTTCACCAAGAGTGCATGAACTGTCATAACTCGATATTCATACTAATTCGAATAATTAAGTCAAAGTATTGTCATACATCAAGTGTTTGGTTGTTTAATGTAATATATTTGTTTTATGTATAATATTTACACTTTCATATATATATATATATATATATATATATATATATATATATATATATCATTAATTGTTTTTTATTCTAACTTATCCTTGTTTTTGTCTTTGTTTGTGTGTTGTCTCTTATGTGATGATCACCTTAAAAGATATGAGCTTAATAAAGATGTCCAATGAAGCATAAGATAGATAAAGTGTTGTTATAATCTATATTCTCTAGTAGTTTTATTCTACTAAAATAATGTTACAGTTTTCATAAAATTTATTTTCAAATCGTAACACCAAATTTTAAAAAGTCGCATTATCCGCATGGAATTTTTCCATCGTGACAATTTAAATGTCAGATCAAAGTTCACGATAGTTTATATATTAGAAAATAAAATTTACAATATCACAACGTTTTTAGGTAAAAACAAGTGTAATAAGCTTTTTACTATTTCAAGAATAAGGTTTAACAATAATGAAAATCCGAAAAGTAATGTTACACATATAAACACCACTTCACATACTTCACATTCATTTATGTTTTTATTCTAACAATCTGTTTTTGTCTCAATCAACATTATCTTATTTATATTCCAGCTATTTTCACTTAAATTGATAGAACATGAATCCAAAAACATCTATACAAAGCATATTCCATGTTAAAATCACCATTTATTTTTTAACCTCAATTTGAAAAATGTACTAAAATTATATAATCTATGAGCTTCTTGCATATAGAATTTTATTGTACCGAGTCACAGCATTTATTATTATAATATAAACCAAGAATATAACTGAGGATTGAACATCAACAGTTTTCTGATGCAAATATACATTGTTATTTAACTTGGTCTAATAATAAATTGTATTAATTATGTCTCTATGAGTAAGCTCAGTTCAGCACTCATTCCACATGACATGATGAACATTTCAAATCTTCAAGTACTTGATGGCAGTTTGAACATCCTTATCACCCCTGCCACTGAAGTTAACCACAACCTTGGTTCCATTGGGAAGGTTTGGACACACTTTCTCTAGATATGCCAATGCATGAGATGTTTCCAAAGCTGGAATTATGCCTTCAAGTCTTGAAACTCTCTTGAAAGCTACAAATAACAAAACATCAAAAGTGATACAAGGGAAACATTGTTTTACATTAAACCAAAGAAGTATAAACTTATATGCATCTTGTTAAATGCTGGTATGATGGAAAATGGCAAGATGCTGTGTGGTACAATAGGTTTATCAGCACTTTGCTACTACACACTTACACTAATCAGTAACCATAGATGCATGCAGGAGATGTAAGAGATCAACAATGAGATTACATAAAGGACAGTAATTGTAAGTTTGTGACATTTCCCAAGATTAGTAGAGGTCAAAAGGTTGATATGATAATGAAGTTTCTAAATCTCTTAAATGCTAGGGGACTTAAGGGTTAGAGAACAAAGAGGAAGACACTTGAATGGTTTAGCTGATCGGATTCCTATACCTTTTGGCTAGAACAATTGGTATCAACTAGTACAGACATACAGCAACTAGCTCTAGAAATTTGAAACTCCAAGAAATTACAGTTCTAGCCAACACAATGTTTATTCATTTAGTTCCTACAATTAGCAAATTCATGGTTTTGATCCCTATAAAAAATATTTTGTTAAATGTACGTACTAATTTTTTTTATAGCAAATTAGGAATTAAAACAAACAATCATGATATTTTCAAAGACCACAGACATTTAGATTTGAAGCTGTAGAACAATTGTAAGAAACAAAGAAATTAATAATATATGATATTTAACAGAACGGGAAAACAATTTTAGATCGTAGAACACACCATTCTATGTAAAACTTATGCATAATAAGTGCCAAAGGAAACTTAAGATCCTCAGATCAAGATTAGCAGAATGATACAGTAACATGAGTTTTGAACAAGTGGTTGAGATGAAGGAGGGAGAGAAACAAATAATAAATGAAATTCAAAATCTATGCAATTTCTACTTTATACTAAATTTGTATTCGTGTGCTTTACAAAAAGCAGCAAGCTCAAGGTAACCTAACCTTCCAATGCTTCTTCGTCAGTGATGCTATAATATTCAGCACGTCCTAAATCTTTCAAAAAGCTATGTTCGGGACCCACACCAGGATAGTCCAAGCTGCACACAATTTTTGTTGTTGAAAACATAATTACACAATCAGAACAAGGAGAATTGCAAGAAACACAAAACACTGATATAACAAATTAACAGTAAGATGAATTACCCTGCGCTAATAGAGTGAGGCTCAACTATTTGTCCATCAGCATCCTGCAAAAGATAGCTCATAGCTCCATGTAAAACCCCAACTTCTCCTTTTGTTAAAGTTGCAGCATGCTTGCCACTGTCTAGGCCAAATCCAGCAGCCTCCACACCAATTAGCCTAACATCTTTGTCATCGACAAATTCATGGAAAAGTCCCATGGCATTTGAACCCCCACCAATACATGCAATCAGAACATCTGGCTTCCCTCCCCATTTTTCCAAAGCTTGTTTTCTGGTCTCCTTGCCAATCACAGCATGAAACTCTCTGACCATCATTGGATATGGATGTGGCCCAGCAACAGAACCCAAAATATAATGAGTCGTCTCTACATTAGTCACCCAGTCCCTTATAGCCTCTGATGTAGCATCCTTGAGGGTAGCAGTCCCAGAATGAACTGCTCTAACCTATATCAAGAGAATATATCCCATCAGATAGATCAATAAACAAAGACAGATCTTTTGAATTCAATATATTGCAACTAGATTTGGACACACATGAGGTCACGTCACAGCACTTTTTACCATGCAGAAAAAGAGCATATAATTTCCCTCAAAATTGTAATAAATCAATCCTAGTGTTTTTCTTTTCATGTAAAACAATCAACAATTGATCTTTTTGGATCTACAATTAGCCACGTACAACTAATTATAATAATACCATACTGATTTTATTTTATTTTTTTCCATTTTTTTTGACATTCTCTTGTAAGTGTCACTGTCTTGTCCCAAATCTTACAGTCCTGCACTTTTATCATGTGTTTTGGCATGATGCATTCATGCATGTAAAGTACAAAAAAGCTCTCCAGATAATGGCATATACCAACTATGAAGTGTAAGCCATCGGATCAGAAAAAAATGTTAACGAAAATATTTGTAAACATTGGTGTGTAGAAACAAAACCTTAACAAACCATATACTTACAGAATATTCATAAATTAACCTGAGAATAACATAATACAGGTAATGATTGCAAAATAGAACAAAGCAGAATATTCAATTTATTTTATGCAGAAGTCAACATCCAAAAATAATGAGCATAAAAGACTATGGCGTAGGTCTAACAATAGAGAAACAATGAAAAGCTTGTTCATGGAAGCTTCATGTCCCCTATATGTTAAAAGGATAAGGAAACAAACAACAGACTAAAAGATATTTATGTTCAAAACAACACTGCAAATCCACAGTAAGATAATATTTATATATATCACAACAATAAAAATGACATACCTCAGCACCAAGGAGACGCATTCTAAAAACATTGAGAGATTGTCTTTCCATATCCTGTGCACCCATATAAATGATGCATTCCAAACCAAATCGAGCACATACAGTAGCAGTGGCAACTCCATGCTGACCAGCTCCAGTTTCAGCAATTATGCGTTTTTTTCCCAAGCTCTTTGCAAGCAAAGCTTGAGCAACAGCATTGTTAATTTTGTGAGCACCAGTATGATTGAGATCTTCCCTCTTCAGATAAATGTGAGGCCCTTCACCATTAGGCCTCTTATAATGCTCTGTCAACCTTTCTGCAAAATAAAGAGGACTCTCTCGACCCACATAATCTTTCAGGATCCCAGCCAATTCTGTCTGCAATTTGAAACATCTATCTCAGAAAATTTACATTATTTTCCCCCAAGAAACTACATTGCAAGGCCTCTGAATGTCGTAAGCATACAAGAGAATAAGTGACGGGGCAGTGTGTAAAAGAGCTACAGAAACTTATTCTTTGTATTATTAAGTGAAGATCAATATGGAGTTCCAAATTGTTTAATTCTGTCACTTTCGTATGAAATTGAAATGGTAAAGACCAAAAAGTGTGCTGAAGGATAAAATGATACACATTCAAAACTTCACAAAAGTGTATATCTCACAAGCTATGTAGCCTGGATACTGACCCGGACCTGGACACTCTGACATGTGTAGTCTCCAAAATGTAAGACACCAGGACACATATCTATATATTAGATCATTATGAATTATCTAATTTAACAACCACTATTTAAATAGCCAAAATCATCTATAAACAAGACTAATCAAATATAATAATCTAAACATATAGTCACTTAATACAAAAATGAATCAAATCTATCTATCTAATATCCAAAAAGTGAAAAGTAGTGATCATATAAGATTTGTTCCTTATTATAATCATTGTATTTGTACTTATTAACATTATGTTAGAACCATGTCAAAGAGAAAAAAACGTCTTTTGACTTGTACTGTACTATTCACCGATACGTGTCGGACTTGGAGTGTCCAACACACGTGTCAGACACTGGACACACCATTTGGGAGGCTTGTCCGAGCTTCATAGTTCACACGCATCAAAATAAAAGAAACAGCACAAAGGAAAGGAAATAAAACATCAAGGTTTCAAAATAACAATATTGACTGTATGTAACTCCAGGGCGTTCAACAGAAAAAAAAAGCTAAGGGTTTTAAATTGCTGTCATAGTTTAGTGGCTAACCCTGATCTTGGAGAAATTTGCTAGATAAATACGGCTGATATAGCCACAACTGCGGTTGCAAATACCCCAAAAACCTCCTCGTTGCAATCGCAGTTGCAGTAGCATATCATTTTTAAAAACATTGCAAAAACTAAGTCTGGGTTCAGTTTCTGGCTATGCCCCCACTTCCGTCATGCCATGGATAGAGGATTCAATTCAACAAACAAAGCAACAATCCCAAACACCCTAAGCTTTCAAATAATCAAAAACAGTTACAATAATCATCAGTGCCACATTTCAACAACCAATTTGTGAGCAATACCAACAAGCATTATGAACAAGGACTAAAAGACCAACCCACATAGCCATAAAAAACCTTCAGCCTAACCGTACATTGCCTGGGATACCCATTTCCGCCAGAACCCACTAAACCACTTCACACACACTCAAATCCAAAAAAAAAAAAACAAAAAAAATCCCCATTAACGCAAAAGCTGAAAAAGCTGAGCCTGAGTCACAAAACCTGAAACTGCTCATCTGCAGTGAGGGAATGAAAAGCAGCTTCAAGCTCAGTGAGTGCATGCATCAGAGTCTCAGGGACATACTTCCCCCCAAACTTGCCAAACCTCCCAAACGAATCGGGTCTACTGGGCAAAACTGACCCATTATCCAAATTGCGGTGTTCCTCCAGTGGCACAACATAGGAAGGGTCCCTGGTGGCAGAGCAGGACACACAAGAAGAATAAGCAGAAGGTGTTCTGAAAGGTGCAAACTTGAGAATGTTTGAGGGGAAATGGGAAGATGGGTGCGGCTGGCTGGTAATGGGAAGCACCCTTGAGGAGTTGAGGCCTGTGAATGTCATGGAAGCAGCCATTGACATGGAAAGTTTTGTTTTCTTTTGTTGTGAAAGAAATTGATCTGGAGTAGTTCTTGGTGGTGGGGTTTAATTTATAGGCCAAAAGATTGCAGAGATTTTGTTTGGAACTTTGCTTTGGTGTTTTTGTATGTATCCAGAAACAGGATTCATAGCTATGATTGGACGATAAGAGAAAGAAGATCACATTTCATGCCCTAAATGGTTTTTGACTAATATTAGATTATTTATTTATTTACTATTTACTTTTCTTTTACCAAATTTGACATCGGTACGGTGGAATCATGCTCTGTTTGTTATAAGATAGACACCAAAAATGGAAAAGATGTTTTTTATTCGGTGAGAAGTGTAGCTAAATTGAAAAAGAAAAAAACATATTATTATTATTCTTATTATTATTATTATTAATCAAGTCAATTTTTACCCTTATGAAAAATTTATAGTATGTCATGTGGTGTATTCTTATACTTTAAGGATAATGAGATATAATTAACATTTACACTTTAAGGATAATAAGATATAATCAACATTAATTATAGTATACTACATAGTGAATGATGTGATTCTTTTAGACTTGGATTGGATAGTTGAGTTTTAATTGTACGAAATTACGTAACTGTAGTAGCTCTAATGATTTCATGATAAAAAGTATTAAATTGTCAATTGTGTATATACATTAAAAGGAAATAAGTATGAATATGTTTTAATACAATCTCTTATTATTTTTAAATATTTAATTAATTTTTATCTCATATCCATTTTTAGATTCTTATTATTTTAAACATTAATTGAATAATATATTATACATTAAAAAAAAGTATCATTAGGAATATAATATAACTGGTCTTATCTATTGTTTTGAAACTTGTCCGAAAATAAGGTTATTTTCTTTTTTTATCCTTTTATGCTTTTTCTCGTGTGATATTTGTTTAAAAAATACACACGATTATTTTAAAATTTACAAATATCAGTAAAAAATAAATAAAAATTTATATTTTTTTAAAATAATTTAAATAAAATTAAAAAAAATATAATATAATATAACTTAAATTAAATATAAATTAAAATTTAATTTTAATTAAATTTAATCTAATAAAATATAATTTTATAAAATTTAATTTAATTAAAAAATATATAAATTAATTTAATTTTTATTTTTTGTAAATATTGGATACCTAAAATATAATATCCATATTTTAATCTGTTTAGAAACAAATATTAAAATATCTATAGGATAATAATTATCTTCTGTAATGCATGCCGTTATATGGATTTATGTGTAAGGTTAAGTATTTTTTTCTTCTTTCGTGGTATATATTATATTAAATGAATGATACGATCATATATTTATATTTATTTGACATATATAATAAAGATATATTAATTCGATTGTTTTGAATTTATATTATGGTTTTATTTTTCTTAATCTCAGTTTATAATTGTTAGGTATCTTTCCTTTTCTTAATTTTAACTAACTTTCTTTACTCATTGATCATTCCTTACGAGATCATTTCTGTATTATGTGGTTCAGTTGTTGATAAAACTTTTATGTTTTTGTTCTACAGTTAGGAGTATCTACTATGCTATATGTTCTTTTATTTTATCTTATTTAACTTATTCCACCTTTTATTATTTCCCTATAAACTCATTTTCTTTTACTGATTTAATCATCGTCTATTATGAGACCAATTTCTATTATATGATTGAGTTGTTGATAAAATGTTTATATTTTTATTTTACATTTAGGGGTTTTTATATTATCAATAATTCAATATTAAAAATATGTTTTCTTTTTTTTAATGTTAGTTATCAATAAAGAAATTATAATTATATATCTAACAATAATTAAATAAAATTCAAATAATTATAGAAAATAATAAAAATAATTAATCAATACAAAATTAATGATCAAATAAAAGTTAAAATAAATTTTGTATATTAATTAATAAAGATGTTTTAATAATTTGATCATAAAAGATAAATCAACCTCCACTCCTTAATCCCATTGTTGGTAGTGAAAATGATATTTGTTTTCTATATCATTAACAATTAACAATGAATTATAATGGTTTTACATAAACATCAAACATTAAATTATGTTTAGTTTAAAAATATTATTTTAGTCTTTAAAATTATTTATTAATATTTGTTAGGTTCAATTTAAAATATCAAGTATTACACACTCATATTCATACACGTCCTCGTATATTTTTAGATAATAATATTTCAACAAACTTTTGACTTTTGACTCCGTTTACGTGTTAGCCTGTAATTAGTCTAGGTGGAAAAGATTTTAAAAAACTGAAAATGACATGAAAATTAAAGTGAGAAGGGATTGCAGGGGTTTTCATTTGGCAAACTTCATTTCGGGTTTAAAAAATTGGAAGTTCATTTGCGTGAGAGAAGCCTCGAGATAACGTCCTCCCACCCACGGACCTCACATTCGTAAAAGCCGTCGTTTATCCACTTTGTACCATTCACCAGACCGTCATCGTTCACAGGAGCCTTATCCACCGTTTCGAAGCCGTTCATTGGAGCCTTGTTTGCCACCTTTCCACGTTCTGCTATTTCGAAGTCGTTCACTAGAGCCTTGTCCGCAGCGTTCCACCGTTTCGAAGCCATTCATTGGAGCCTTGTCTGCCGCAGTTCATTGGAGCATTGTCCGTCGTCGTTCCGTTGTTTTGAAGCATCAACTTGTGTCGAAAACCACCATTAAAGAGCCATAAACACCGTTTGCAAGTTTGTGTGGTTCATTATCGTTATCTTCTGTTGTTTTTATTTAGTGATTTTGAGTTGTTTGAAATATTTGAACTTTTGATTGATCATTTTGAGATTTTTGTGATTCTTGGGTGCAAAGTTACAATTTTTTGGACTTGTGCTTGTTGGGTTATTTTAACATATCTTTCTGTTGATGTTTGTTGTAAAGATAATTTGATTTTGTTTTCTAACTTTGTTTGTTTCATTACATGTTATACTTATTGCGACCGAAGGGAATCAAGGTTATTTGGCTATTAGTAACAGTACCTGTAAAAAGAAACATTTCTTGAACATTATTTCCTGTATTAGCCAAGACATGATACTTATATTGGTTTCTTGCATTCTCTTAAATTAAGTTTGGTAGACAAATGATGTATAGATTATAATCCACTTGTATGGTAGACATCACTAATATCAAAATTTCAATTTCTTAGATTTCTTAGAAGATAGATTACAACTATTATAATAATGTCCATGTGATAAATTAACTTTGCTTAACTAACGTACTAGTCATAGATGTTTTTATTGGACTAAATGTTTGGCAAAGTTGTTGATTCCATTACGGTTGGATTCATATCTTATTGCTATTGCATCTCTTTTTTGAATCTCTTTCGAAATATCCATTTGTTATTAACTAAACTCTTGTATTCATTCATGGATATGTTGTTTGACCGGGCTTATAAAGAACATCTTTTGGAGTAATTTATTGTACAGAAATACCTGTAGCTGAATAAATATTGAGGTCACCATTATAGAATTTTTTAGAAGCATTAATTATGACTAGTGCATCAGTATATTGATTTGTCAAATATGTTACTTTAAACAAAAGGTATAATATATTTAAATTACTTTTAAAAGGGTAATGTTATCACTTGAAAATGGTTGAGAGGAAAGAGTATAAAAATCTTGTTTTGCCTTTAATATTTAAAAATTATAGGGTTAAATATGTTTTTCGTCCCTTAAGTATCACACGAATTTGGTTTTAGTCCCTACTCGAAACTTTGATGGTTTTTAGTCCTCATTGTTTTGAAACTCTTATTATTAGTCCTTAAAATACGACGACGTTAACTTTAAGTAGATGTGGCAAACGACGAGGCCATGTTTTATGCCAGGTGCCCTGTTCACTCTCTGCCACGTTGGTTGTTTAATTTTTGAAATGAGATTAAGTATGTTAACTGTGCAGTTGGTTGAAGTGCACTTCGTCATCTCTTATAAATGAGATTTTAAGAAGTTGGGTTCTTCTTCGTCACTGTAGTTGGAGGCAAAGAAAGCTGAGGAGGTATATATGAAGGTTGAAGTTCGTCTTCTTGAGGAGGTAAGTTGAAACATTTTGTTTTGCTCTTCTTTGTGTGAATATAAGGATTGAGGATATAGGGTTTGGGTGGGCACGAAAGTTGATGAAGGGATTTCTTTGTTGTAGTGAAATGAAAGGTGATGGTGGAGGAAATGGTTGGACACGAAGGTCAATTGGTTCGGGAAAGTCGCAAAGCTGTGGATCATCTTCACGATTACCATCTAAATTGTGTAGTTGTGGTGAAACATTGTTGCTTTTGAAGGCAACTACCGTGAAGAACAAAGGAAGATTGTTTTATAGATGTAGAAATTGGACAGTAAATGATTAAATCTTTCAGTTCATGTGCTGAATTTTGTATTAATCGTGTGTTATTTTGATTGCAGAGTAATTCAAGTTGTATTTACTTTGAATGACATGATGAAGGAGTTTCTGAAATTGAAGGAAGCTTTGAAAGAAAACGTGAAGAACTCGAAATGTGTTTAGAAAATGAAAAACTTGTACTGGATCTAAGGAAGAACGACAAGCTGAAAAGGAAATTAGAACAAGAGAAGAAAGTTGGGAAAATGATGTTGTTTTTGTTTGTTTTGTCATGGGCGTTAACAATTTTCTTTTGTATTATGTTTTTGTTGAAGATGAATTGTAATTAAGAATTATGGTTGAATAAAATGAGGTATTTGAGTTTGTCTCCAAATTCTGCTTGACTAAATTCTCCAAATAATTTACTTGTGTTGCCACTTGATGATTAACTTTTTTCCCTTTAACATTCCACTACTGTTACTGGACTTTTGTTGTATGTTAATAAAGAAAACATTGGGCAGCATAAGAAACTAGAAGGAGGCATTAATCCTTGGAGAATCAAAGATAGTTCTCTAAGTAAATGAAAAAAACTAGAAGTAGGCATTAAGAAACTACAGAGCCTTCACGCCTAGCTGAAAACCTTCAGTAAATTTTCCATGCTTACATAAGACATTAAGTCATCACTAAACATTTTTAAACAATCAATAGTCTATAGTTAACGCTTAATTTTTTCAGCTGTCTTCCACTTTTTACTTTTAAGAATTAACCAAAGGTAGCATTTTTAGCACTCAACTCATTAAAATTAATCATAAACAGCTGCTCATGGTTCACCCACTTCCATTTCCCGGATCTGTAAATATGAACTAAGCAGAGTTTGCTTGCTAAAATTGACTAAGTAGAGTATCTGTAAATCTGAACTTGGAATAAATAAAGTTAACTTGACATAATAAAAAGATGGAATACAACAAGAAGCAGGATATAATATGAAGTGGTCCATACTATTAAATAAGATAAGTAAGTTAAGGGGTCCCTTACCACTGACAAAAAATATTGTAATAGCAGTACTAAAGTAAGTTAAGTGGTCCCTTACAATAATATATGATGGTAGATGTTAAAAGCAACCACTGTACCCACTACTATTGTTCCCTAAGTGGGTGACTGTGACTTACAAAATACATTAAAATAAAGGTTTGACTACAATAAATATTCAATCGGTACTAGCTTGTGACCCTAGATGTTGTGCAGCCAATAGTCATGAGGATGTTCTTCTTCCACCTTGGTGACTTGATGCAGGTCCTGCTCCACTGCCACTTTGAGGTCATCCTAGTTGAGAAGTCCCCTTCTTGATGTTCCTCCACCTTGTGACGCTGATGGAGCTGGTTGTGCTTGAGAACCTCCTGCAGTGGAAGTTGCCCTCGTTCTGCCAGATCCTCCTGCACTTGAAGTTCCCCTTGTGTTCTGTAAATGGAAGTAAGCAACAATGCAATTATCATAGTGTAAATAATTATGAATGTGTAAATAAGTGAAGTTGTAAAATAGTGATTTTGTACCTTTTTCTTTCCCCTTTTACATGTTCTTCTTACATTATGACCAAATTTGTTGCAGCTGCTACACTTCATTACAAGATTCTTCTTTTGAAAATTTTGTATGACTCACATATTCATCGGTCTCCCTTCTTCTTAGTTTTTTAGGTCTCCTAGGGGGTGTTTTATAAATTGGAGGCAGTAGTGCATCATAATGTAAGTTCTAATCCATTCCATCATAGTTATGATAGGTTTGTCTCTAGCTAGTAAAATTGTACTATTAAATGACTCAGAAAAATTATTTATCAAGACATCACATCTAGGATAACTACTGAATGCATGTTTACACCAACACTTAATCGGAATAGCTAGCAACCAATTGTAAGCATCAATGTTAACATTCGACAACTCACCCATTTTCTTTTCCTAGTCCTGTTGAAATGTGGCCTTGGCAGCCCCCATCATAAGATCTCTAATAAGCACTCCTCCACCAAATTTCTTCTTGTAATTATTATACAAGTGCCTTAAGCACAATTTATGTTCCACTCCATCCAAGATGTCATAAAAAATTGTCATTAGTCCATGCAAAACACAAAAGGTCTTGGTCAATAGTAAATAATGTCGCTGTTACGAAATAAAAATAGGAAAACATTATAATGAAAATACCTTTTGTTGATTAGAAATGAAAACCCAACGTTGACAATCAATGCCACCAATATCATCCAAAAGTAGTGTCAAAAACCATCTCTTGCTTTCTTTGCATTCATTTTCAACCACAGCAAAAGCTAGTGGGAAGTATTGGTCATTGGGGTCTTTACCCACTGCCACCAACAATCGACCACCATATGTTGTCTTCAGATGACAACCATCTACCCCTATGAAGGGCCTGCAACTTCCTAAGAAGCCTTGCTTACAGCCCTCTAAACACATATAAAATGACCCAAATCTTGGTGGCAAACTTGGCTGGGGTTGATTCACTTTAATTTTAAAGGTTTCAGACTTCACTCTTAGCAATTCACCCACATAATCATATAGACGACCATATTATCGTTCTCCATCACCAACCAAAGGATCCAAAGCAATTTGCTTGGCCTTTCCAGCTTTCCAAGCAGTTATTCCATCAATGAATGACTTTTTAATGTCATCAATGATTTGGTTGACTATCATGTTAGCCACATTTACAAACCTGTCTACTAATACTTGTGCAATCCAGTTTACATTTGCACTTTTGTTTCCAAAAATCCTTCCACAATTGTGTCGTCCAACCAAGGTTTTGACCCTAAATGTTTGCTTGCCTCCTACCTTTCTAGCCATTATAAGAAAATCACATTTGTTTTTACAAACTGCCCTTACTCTATTCAGGTCATTCTTCACAAACTTAACCTCTTTTCCATTTAATACACTATGCTCCATTAGTGCATTTTTAAATTCCTTTAATGAATAGAACTTCATCCCCAATTCGAATATGAAGTTCTTATTCATATAATCTTTTCTATACTTTTTAAAGTTTCCCTTTTTCAACCACACATCCTCATTACTATCTACATTTGAATCAAATTCATCACTATTGTATTCTTCATTGATGTCATGATCTTCAACTTCTTCATTCATTATAAATGAACCTTCCCCAACATTTCCTCTTCTAGTCACACGTTTCTTCTTTTTTTTCCATTGTATTCCACCTATCCAAAACTGGATTAATGTTTCTACGAACTTGGTCCACCCTATCATGCTTAACACCAAACCCATCATCATCATTAGCCATTTTGTCTTCTTCACTGTCATCTAGACATTCTTCAACTGAAGCTTCTACTTTCCCCTCAACCACATTCCCCCCTTCCTCTTCTTCATGAAGATAATCATGTTCATCACCACCATCACACTCTTCTTCTTCATCACCCATTTCAACCTCTTCCTGTTCATGACCACCATCACACTCTTCTTCTTCCTCACCCATTTCAACCACTTCCTGTTCATGACCACCATCACATTCTTCCCTTTCCTCACCCATTTCAACCTCTTCATGTTCCTTACCACCATCACACTCTTCCTAACCCATTTCAACCTCTACAACCACATTAACATGTGAACCCTGTTGCTCAACACATTCACCCTCTTCTACAACACTATCACCCTCTTCCAAACCCATTCTACCCTCTTCTACAATCTCAGCCACTTCTTCCTCATGTAAATTAACCTCTTCGTCACCCACTTTGGAAACCACTTTCTCCTCTTCCACTTTTCCTTCATCTGCCACTTCACCACAATTAAGAAAGTGAACTTCCACTGCCTCACTAGGAACATGTTGAACATAGATTTCTACCTCTTCCTTATTCTCCTCTACATAGTGAGCCAAGTACAGTGCTTCCCTGTTATCACTCAATAATCTCACATTATTCATCAGCCTTTGTTTCGACCCCTTCCACCATAGTTTGAAGTCTGCATCATACTTAAATTCTTTAACTATTCCAACTGCTTCAAAATACGACCAACGATTCAGATCAAGTCCTTTGATCACGTGTATCTCTCCTCCAACATATTGTAGCCCCTTATTACTAACAAACTTCCCCATGTGATGCAAACAAATGTCGAAAACCATTTCTAGACCTACATTCAGACATCAACGCTTTACGCCCAAATTACAACAACCATAACCGAAAAATAAAAATAATAGCTTAGCTTACCTTTACGCTTGTCTTTCACACCCACTATTTCTTTCACGAGCATCGCAAGGACCACCTTGATAGAATGCTTTGAGTGGAAGGTTTCAAGTACAATGCTTGGAGTAAAACTACTTTTCCCCAATTGAAAAAATAAACTTTGCCCAATTAAGAACCCTAATTGTTAATTTGATTTCAATCAACAACGTGCCAATCACTTAATCTCATTAAAAAAGTTAAACAACCAACGTGGCAAAGAGTGAACAGGGCAGTTGACATAAAACGTGGCCTCGTCGTTTGCCAAATCTACTAAAAGTTAACGCCATCCAATTTTAAGGACTAATAGTAAGTGTTTCAAAACTATGAGGACTAAAAATCATCAAAGTTTCGAGTAAGGACTAAAACCAAATTCGTGTGATACTTAAGGGACGAAAAAGATATTTAACCCAAAATTATAATACAAGATATATAATAAAAAAAGCTGATGAAAAAATAATAAAAAATTAAGAGATAGGGGAACAATAAAAATAAACTAATAGATAGGAGAAGTGATTATGATAGATTTAAAAAATTAATTATCTACGTATTAATGACGTATAATCATGGATTTTGTATTACTTTCAAAGTTACCTGATGTCTACTGTATATATATTAAAACTAATATAACGTATAAGTTTTTAAATGTATATTAAAATGTTAATAATTTTATCATTTTATTATTATAATTTAATTTTAGCTAAATTTAATACAAACTTATAATTAGTAATTGAATGGACAAATTATAAAGTGAATTTACATATTAAGTAAATACCGAGAAAAGTAATTGGTACTTATGATTTTCTTTGTATAAGAAATTAAAATCATTTTAATGACATAAAATATCTACGTTAATCTATTATCACGCTGAAGTAATACGTAATATTTTTATCTAATGAAGTTCTATATTTTCTTCAAATATTACCAATTGTAACTTATAAGTGGTAAAGAATAATATACGACTTTTCTTTAAGAAAAAAAGTAATATAAGAGTTTAAAACCAATAATTCTGTCTATTCATCTTATTTCCATGACATGGGTTGAAAACGCTGTACAAAATATTAACCTTAAGTTCCGAGTTATTTGGTCTTTGGTGTCTACCCATTGTTTTATAAATGGTTATAAAAAAGTTGGTTCCATGGTGATAGATTTGGATGTAAATATGGTCATCAAATGAACATGACTTGTATGTCCATTAATTGTTAAAAAAATAAATTAATGTCATGACTTATGTTAACCTCATTGTGCAAATCCTTTGCCTTAGATCCCTAGTTATTTAGCCTTTGGTACCCATGCAGTTTTACATAAAGAGTTATAGAAAAAATAGTTCATTAGGGATGAATTTCGATATAAATGTCATAATCATTGTTTGAACATCATTTGTATGTCCAACTAGTGTTAAAAAAACAATTTTGCAGTTAAAAGTTAATGAAATTTTCGTTGTTGACTTTACTATGCAAAACCTTTCTCTTAGGTCCCCAATTATTTAGCCTTTGGTCCTGATGTAGTTTTACATGAAGAGTTATGTACAAATTGGTTTTTGGGGATGGAGTTGGATATAAATGTCGTTATCATTGGCTTAAGATGACTTGTATGTACATTGAGTGTAAAAATTTTTTTTTTCCACTTAAAAATGAATGACATTTTGTTTGTTGACCTGACTCTGCAAAATCTTTGTCTTAGGTCCCCAGTTATTTAGTCTTTGGTATCGATGTAGTTTTGCATAACGAGTTATAGAAAAAAATGGTTCCTTATGGATGAACTTCGACATAATTGTCATAATCATTGTCTGAACATCAGTAATATGTCCAATAAGTGTTAAGAAAACAATTTTGCACTTAAAAATTAATGACATTTTCTTTGTTGACCTTGTTGTGAAAAACTTGTGCCTTAGGTCCCTAGTTATTTAGCCTTTGCTCCTAATACAGTTTTGCATGAAGAGTTATTTAGAAATTGGTTCCTTCACGGTGGAGTTGGATATAAATGTCGTTATTATTGGCTTAAGATGACCTGTATGTACATTAAATGTTGAAAACAAAATTTACACTTAAAAATGAATGACTTTTAGTTTGTTGACCTGGTTATGCAAAACATTTGTCTTAGGTCCCTAGTTATTTAGCCTTTGGTACCAATGCAGTTTTGCATGAAGAGTTATAGAAAAAATGGTTCATTGGGGATGAATTTCATGCAAAACTACATCGAGAGCAAAGACCAAATAATTAGGAACCTAAGGCAAATGTTTTACACAGTGAGATCAACACAGGTCATGACATTAATTTACTTTTTAACAATTAATGGACATACAAGTCAAGTTTATCCAATGATGACCACATTTATATCTAAATCTATCATCATTGAACCAACTTTTCTATAACCATTCATCAAAAAATGGGTGGACACCAAAGGCCAAATAACTAGGAACTAAGTTGGACATTTTTATAAAATAATAAAGTTTAATGTTGGACGATATAAACCATTTGTAAAAGAAATATTTCAATATACTACAAAGTTTCTTAGGACTGTGTTGAACCTTTTTTGTAAAGAAATATTTATATTTGTATTGATTCATTAAAAACTATGTCTACATCTTTTCATCAATTTATAAAAAGTTCTCTAACTTATATCATTACACACTGTATATTTATATTACTCCATAAATATTTTCCAAAATCTTTAGAATACTCACCTGTTACTTATCATTAAATAAGAGAGCTCATATAACATTTCAAAAATTATAGTTTTAATATTAATAGAAAATTATCACATCTTCAATAAACAAGAAAAGTTAACTAAAGGAAACATATTTTATATGATTATAATTATTCAAAAATATAATCATAATTCAAAACTTTATATACAAGTTATCTTATACAAATAATATCTACAAAAGAACTAAAGGTTCTTCAAAACAATGAAATTAAACCAAACCATTCTTTTCATTCAAACCTTCATTTAACACCTTCAATGCACCAAACTTCCATTGCACTTTCATCAGTCCACTGCTTCTATGGTCCATCGAGATTTCTTCATGCATGATACCTGGAGTTGCTTCCATCAAGTGGTTGTCAGAGCCTTGATCGAGCACACTTTAAGAGCTAAGTGAATTTCCATCCACATCTGTGTTTTTTTGCTCATTTTAGTGCATTCTATTTTGTTGTGTAATCTGTTTTACATGAGCTCACTATTTTACTTTAATCCTATCTCTTTTCATGTTATGATTCATTGTTTGTTCAATTCCTATTAGCATTTTAATTGGCGAAACAATGTTGTTTGGAGTCATTTTCAGTTTTAAGAAAATTTTGTTTTGTCATGGTCATATGCAATTGTTGTTGCAGTTTTCTTACTGTTTTAGTCTAGTTTAATATGATTTTGTTTTTAAATTTTGGTTTTAATGGATTTTAGAAGAAAGTGTAGACATATATCAACGAAATGAGGTAATGAGATCTTATTCTAAACCTTGGTGATATGTGCAAAAGCATTGAAATCCTGTTTCGAATTCCAGTTCTGTTAGAATTTTGGTTTTAGTTTAAGCCTTTTTGAATTCATTTTTAGTATTTTAATTCGGTTATGGTGCATGGTTCACAACTTTTTGATGTTGTATATGGTTGCAACAGGTATGGAAAATTGTAACAAGCAATGAAATGCATCTAGCACAACTTGGTTGCCTTAAAAACCAGAAGGAATTGTTGCTTTACTTTTGATTCTAGCTTATCATTGTGCTATACATCCTTGCTTTATTCAATTTGATTAATCATGCTAAGCTTCATTGTTCCAGCTTAGTTTAATGCTTTGATACTTTCTTGAGTCATTTTTATTGTTGTCTCATCATTTGCTTCATTTGAACTTGTTTTTGGTGGTGTGAAGAGTGAATTTCTACATTTTTGGCCATAACCAAAGTCAAAATTTGAATGCTAGCATTATGTTGTGTGACAGTTTCAATAAGTCTAAAATGATGATTTAAGACTACTAGCAAGGTTCAATTCGTGATTGATTGGCTTAAGTGCATAATAGTATACCAAACCCTCAAATTTTGAGTCAACTTGGGAAGTGGCAAGGTGAATTTGAGTTGCAATATGTTTTTAACTCATTTTAGAGTTTGAACACATGTAAAATCACTAAACAAAGTTGCTAAAGTGATCAGTTTTGAGTTTGAGTCACTTCTATGCAAAATTGAGTTTCAAACCACCATTTCAAATCAATTTTCTGTTGCAGAGGTGGAAATCAAGTGTTGTTTTGATATTTTATCAATCAAATTCGATTTTGGATTGTAGAAAAAGTTAGTTCAGTGTTTAGATTGAAAATAGATGATCAAAAGAAGTAACATGAAGTGCTAAAAAGCTCTTTCTTGTTTTTCTTTAAGTCTTAGAAGGACTCTAACCATTAAATACTTGTATATTTTTGCTTTATTAAGACTCAATAAAGCTAGGAGATCATAGACTAACCAACCAAGAGTTTCTTTAGTCAAAGGAAGCAAAAGAGCAAAGATAGGGAAATATTATGGATGACTTCCGGATT
Organism: Vigna nakashimae; assembly: GCA_034642375.1. NCBI lineage: Eukaryota > Viridiplantae > Streptophyta > Magnoliopsida > Fabales > Fabaceae > Vigna > Vigna nakashimae. The sequence goes on along the minus strand of CM067762.1, from coordinate 38,507,539 downwards.
GGAGTCCGGCCTTGCAGATTGAAGTTTACAAAGGGAAGTGCCTTATGGATTAGAATCGTGATAACAGTTGATTTCACCATTATTTGTGATTCAATTTTGATACTAAATAAGTCCTTTTTGACTTAGAAACTTACTTGAACTCTTATTTTTAGTTAAGTTGTGAATAAACAGAGTTAAGGTAAAAACTTATGATTTTTATCACTAAATTCCTTTGATAATGTAGGAAATTGGAATGATTTGGAAGAGGAGTTAAAGTACTAAGGATTTGGAATCCAGAAAGGACAAAAAAGCACCAGAAAAGAAAGCTACAGAAGGTCGCATGGGCGCTTGGCTACCCCTTTCTGGGGCCCTCACGGAGGATATCTCGCATGGGCGTCTGGCTGCGCTTTTCTAGAGCCCTCAGCGCAGGAGGCCTCACATCCACGCCTGAGCGCCTTTTTAGGGTCACTGAGCGCCAGACTTTGAGTACCGCTTCACACCTGGGCGCTGAGCGCCACTTCTCTCGCAAGCTCGCCTAGGCGCCCTAAGTAGGGGCACTGAGCGTTGGCGACGTTGGCCCATGATCCAATTCAGTTGTATATAAAGACTTGCACGTTCTAGAGGGAGAATCTTTTGACAGAAGGAACACAAATTCAGATTTGTTCGACTCTCTAGAGAAAGAATTGGATGCGGAAGCTCTCCTCTTCGGTTTTTAAGGTTTATCTTTCATTCTCATTCCATTGTACATCTAGTTTCTCCATGACAAGGGGAAACTAAATTCATTTGTTGTTGGGGAAGATGTAACCTCTAAACTCTCATGTATTTGAATTGATTCCGATTTATATATGCTTCTTTCATTATTTGTTAGGGTTATTTTCCTATGCTCTATGCTTGTTATGTTTAACTCGTTCATGGCATGATTTTTTATTTTCTTTGTTATTGACAAATACCTAGAAACCTAGAACTGCGAAATTTCTCCCAAGGGAACTATTGCCTAGACATAGGGATAAAACACTTGATTGTCTTAAGCTTCCGTTCGTAATACAAAATTAATTATTATGGATGCAAGACATTATGATCTAGCAATTAAGGATAGGCTTCTTTCGCCGAGACATCGAGTTCTAAGTAATTTAGAAAGTGACCTTGACATTTAATAAAGAAGAAGAATTCTTATATGCATGAGAGTGATTAGGTGAAATCTAAACCCCAACAACATCTTCATCTCATAGTATAAACATCATCACCTCTTTTGTGTTTCTATTCAATTGATCAAAATTGCATTCATATTTACTTTCTTATTTTTGCATTAAAAAAACCCAAAATTGTTCTTAAAAGTCTTAATTAGTTGAGTAATTACATGATTGTTTAGTGTCGTGAGTCTCTTGGGAAATGATACTTGGTCTTACCATTTATTATTACTTGATAGGATTCGGTACACTTGTCGAGGTCTTAACAAATCGCGAGGAGATTTTCACATGCGTCGTGTTTTCCATGTGCCAATTGTGTGGGATGTGTGACCTAGCCAACTAGACCATCCAATTGGACTTTTTTTTGGAATTTTCACAGGGAAATTTGTTAGAATTTGAGGCCTCCTCAAAGCTATAAATAGAAGTGTTTGGTTTATGTAATTTTCCACTTTTAAGTGTAATGAAATGATGCATAAATTTGTTTTAGCTTCTTATATTCTTGGGTCAGACCTTGTGTCCTTATTCTCTCACTCTTTCACTCTCCTCTAGCTTCCTTCCTTGGTAGGAAGCTCGTCTAAGCTTAGAGGCTCCAAACATCAACCATTTCTTTCATTCAAACCTTCATTAAACACCTTCAATGCACCAAACTTCCATTGCACTTTCATCAATCTATTGCTTCTCTAGTCCATAGAGATTTCTTCACGCATGATGACTGAAATTACTTCCATCAAAATATACACACATACACACACACACACACACACACACACACACACACACACACACACACACACACACACATATATATATGTTATATTTTCCTTTTTTATCACAAAATAAAAATTTAAAATAAAATAAGTTATTGTCTGAAACTATTCTAGTACTTAATAATATATATAATATTGAAAATGAGTTTTATCATTTTTCTTATAAATTTAAAAGTTGGATATGTGTCTTCTGAAAAATGGTTGTCTAAATGAAGATCACTTCCTAAACGCGCTCTCATGTTAAACGAAGATCACCAAAAAAAGCGTCAGTAAGTAAAAATTTGGTAAAGAAGGCTAAACGATATATTGATACAAATGTTATTATTGTTTAAACGATGAAATACTTACAAATCCATACTTGCTATCTTGTCAAAAGTACTTAAAGGATTTATAAATTTGTTTTGAACATGCAAAGTAATGCATTAAATGCAAAACATTTAAAATAACAAAAGTTATAGAAAAAGCACATATCTGCCAGCATGCATTTCTACTCTACTTTTTGCAAATGTATGTTACAAGTATCCACCCACTCCATCATGAACAAGTGAGAAGTGGACGTTAGAAAAAAGAAGATATTCATGGAATGTTTTCTCTATCAAAAGTCGTGTTGAAGAAATTGTATAACTTACTTTGAATAAAATACTGCAAAAAGCATGTCTACTCTGACACGTTGCCTTTAACCTATGGCTGCTAGTTACGAAAAAGCTACGAAGGTCTGAAGTTGAAAAAATAATCATTGTCCAACGGATCTTTTCTCATGAAGCTTATAAATATAAGAATCCTTGGAAAGAAGAACAAGAAGGGTAAGCACACAAACCACGTGAAAGATAAAAGAAAAACTCATACTCGTGCAAGATCATAAATGCTGAGAATATACTTACAAGCCTGTCATAAGCTTACATTTGTAAGAAGTGAGAAAATCCTACAAGGTCTATTAGATTGAGTTGTATCATAAACACCTCTCTTTGTGAGAGTCGTTGTCTAAGACTTGTAAACAATCTTTTTGATTGTGCATTCTGAAGAGAATTCAAACACTTGGTGATTAACTTAGTTAAGTTGAATGCCTACTAGGCAGCGTAATAGTAGTTATCATGATTGTCTAATGGAAACTAGGAGTGGGTGAAACTGAAACTAGGCAATGTATCAGGTAGATACCAGGATTGTCTAGTTGAAAACAAGAGTGGGTGAAACTTAGACTAGTTAGCGTATCAGGTGTTGCCAAGATTGACCAGGGTTACCAAGAATGATTTATAATACTCAATTAGTCAGCATAACAAGTGTTACCAAAATTGATTAGTCGTAACCAGAAGTGGTATTAATATTTAGTTGTAATCTTGTTAAGATTCTAGTGGAACCCTCTATTGAGATTGTTGATAGGGGGATCACAAGATTAGCTAAACCCACAATCTCAGTGATATCTGTGTTTCTGATTATGATAACACATAGTTAATAAAAACACATGTGTATGTACTATGTTACATGTTACATGCTTATATGCTTACTGTGTTATATTTGTATAAGCATAACTGTGAACATATTGTGTTGATTATTGCATACTATTGTGTTAGAAATATGTTTTTATTTGTGTATGCATAATATGAGTTTTCAAAAAGCTCATTAAGGCCCCATTTTTCGTTAAAAAGGGTTCAAAATGATCCTTTTGGCTTACGACGTTAAAAACATAATGGTGTGATGATGTGACAATTGTGACTTGTTCAATTTTTTATTATGTGGCACTGTGAACCAATTGATGTGGCAATGTTAATGTAAAAGGAAAGGAGGAAACCGTGAAACCTTAATTTCCCTAAGGACAGAAACCCTTGTGCCGCCACTGTGAAACCCTAGTCGCCGCCGCTGCCACCAAACCCTCATGCCACCATGCCGCCATTACCATCATCAACACAGACCTACAATTCGAAGTAGAGAAAAGCAACAAAAAACCCAAACATCAAACACAAATCGCCTAATTCCAACGAAACCCTAGCCACCATGAAACCTTAAACCGCGCCGCCACTAACCAGGGCAAAATCTCCACCATGTGTCGCATCTCACCATCATCAAGCAAGAACCAAATCGAAATCCCTAACCTACAAACCAGAAACTCCAACCCAAACATGAACAAGAAAATCATAGTCGCGACACCTAAAAACTCAATTCACACCTGCAGTAAACCATAAACACACATACTCGCTACCAAAATCGTAGAAACCCTAGTTTGCAAGCAACATCCATGGGCATTAACCTGCAAATTGCACAAGCCAGAAATTCAAAAACAATGTGCCTCCATGCATTGTGTAAGAAGCCTCTTCGTGCATCCTCCATCTTCGTCTTCTTTGGAAAGAAAAAAAGTTCAAAACAAGAGCTTCTTCTTCGTTCATCATTGATCAAACGCGTTGCGCCACCATGGGCTGCCGCGAGTTAGAGTGCAGAATCACAATTGCCACGTAATAAAAAATTGGACAGGTCATAGTTGCCATGTAATAAAAAATTGGACAGGTCACAATTGCCACATAATAAAAAATTGGACACGTCACAATTGCCACATCATTACACCATTATGTTTTTAACGCTGTAAACCAAAAGGATCAACTTGAACCCTTTTAAACGAAATATGGGGTCTTATTGAACTTTTTTAAAAGATAGGATGACTTTGAACAAAAAGGTCAAAACTAGTGACCAAATGATGTATTAAACATTTTCGGAAATGAAACATCACAAGCACCTAGCTTCAGTTATTTGAACTTTAAAGTATGGCAAAACAACAAGTTCTAAGTTGATTACATTATTGGTTAAATTGATTAAAACTCGTATGTTTGCGCAAATATTTTTCAAGTGTACTGTGATGAATGTTGAGAAGAAAAGTTTTCAAATATATGCTAAGTGTTTCTACTTAATCGATTGCAAGCATATTGTATTTGACTAAGTCTGTTAAAGTTTTGAAAATTGTTTAAATGCTTGACATAACTGTCACAACAGTAATATTTTTAAATATGTTGACCAAACATTTATTGCAAATTGATTACATTAATTGCGATTTTAATTAATGCATTTGACTGTTGTTAATCTATTATAACTGTAAATTGTATTAGACCAAATTAATAGCGTAATTGATTAAAACGCGTCTGATTTGTCTTATACTATATATATGCATGATTTGATTTCTGTAAGAAGAATTGATCTTGACACTTTCATATCTTTTTCAATGTGTACTTTGAAATCTTACAAAAGAGAGAAAAGCTCCAAGAATCAAGAATTACCGTGGTGATAAAGTCTTGAGGATTTCTTGTGAAGCAAGTGGCTGATAAGAAAAGACAGATCAATCTGCACAGGAAGGTGCTTTCTACGTGATCAGGAAAAGCTTTGGCAAACACTGAGTGTTGCTGGTGTTCCCTGTGGTGTATACAAGAAGAAGAACGTGGTTCTTGACTTCGAGGGGTATTTCAAAGGGGTTGACAGCAGAAGATGATTGTTCTTGCTACTTGTCTGTTTTGTGTACTGCCTATACTTAGATTAGTGAGTTAGAGAGATGATTTACATTTTGACGTGATGTCGCTGTAAAGCCTTTGGTGTAAAAACTTAGATCTTTATAGTGCATTGGCTTCTATCTCGGATTGAGTGGAAGGACACTGGATGTAGGCATGGCCAAACCAGTATAAACTGTAGTGTTTGAATTTTCTTATCCCTTCTCTCTGCATTAAGTTAATTATACTGTCATTGCCTTCAAATACGCTTATTGTTTCATTGCATACAAGTTTACTTACGATTCAAGAAAAGTTTAAAGACTTCCTACTTTGTGAAAAAGTTTTTAAAAACAATCATTTTTACACATCACCAATTCATCCTCCTCTTGGTGTGAGAAACGAAACACTTCTCTTTTAACACCCTCTAATAGGTCATAGAGGAGAACTGGACGTAGCTTAATTAAGTGAACCAATATAAAACAATTACGTGTTTATTGTAGTTTCTTGCAAAATTAATTATTGATAAGCACGATTGTTATTAAATGTCACTTTCTTCAAAGATTGTTTTTGTTCAAACACTGCAGTACATTTGCTAAAATGCTTGAAAAACACTTCATCTTTAAACGTGTAGTTTAAACAATGATTTACAAATCAAGCATCTAACAACCTGTGTACATCGTCTAACCATTACTAAAGTTGTTAAGCATATTTTGGCAAAAAGTTTTCCACAACATTATTCAAACCACCCCCTTCTAGTGTTTTCCAGTTATTTATTACCTCCTTTAACTCTATTCTAAGGCCATTTTCAAACTTTTTGCTTCTTCATACATCATTCTACCTCATACATAGATTCTCTTGCCAATTGGAGAAACTACACTTCTTTGGCATGCCTTATGTTGTCATGAAAGTACTCTCCTAAGAACTTTTCTTTCAAATTGCTCTGTGAAACACCTTCATTCCTTTCATCCACTATCATCTTAGTGCTCACCCATCAATGTTCAACCTCACTAGATAACACGTAGATAGCAAAGGAAAGTCTACTTTCATTTGGGCAATTCTTGGCATCAAATACTCCTTCCAAATCCTTCAACCATTTGTCTACGTCATGATTCCCATTCCCATTGAACGTCAAAGGACTATATTTAAGGAAGTATTCCAAACTCTATATATTTGTAGGCTTCCTAGGTTGAGAGGATTTTGTTGATGCTCTTGAAAACTCTTGTTGTTGGATGATTGTTATCTCTTTAGCAATCGTAAGATCAAATATCATTTCCCAAAAGAATTGGATTGGTTGGTTAATTTGTGCTTAATAACTAATTGCGATGAGTAAAAATATGGATTGGTTTGAATTTGATTATCAATGAAATAAACTTGTAAGGATAAAAAATTGTATTGCATAAAAATTACCAATACAATAGTAACATATATGAAAGAAGTTCAATGAAAAAGACTAGGATATAATGTCATCTATCTCCCTTAAATTTATTATGGGTTAATGATAACAGTTGAAAAACTGTTATTTTCATGCTTAAAATTGATACTAAAAGCAACCTTTATACTTAGAAACTAGCTTGAAATCATGCTTTTATTCATATTTTCAGAAATAAGAGAGCTGGACAGGTTTATGCTTGATTTCAGTGTTTTTGTGCAGGTTTTAAGATGAATTTGGTGAAAGAAGTGAAGAAGGAGAGAGATGGAATCAGAAAAGACATCAAAAAGTGCAAAAGGAGAAGTCGCAACTGCCGCTCAGCGGTTCACAGGAGATCCGCTGAGGGGCAAAATGGCCGCTGAGGGGAAGAAACCAACTCACGCACTTACCGCTGAGCGGCACTTTACCGCTGAGCGGCACACTTATGGGCTTGGGCCTGAATTTTCTGTAATTTTAGAATAGTATATAAGCTTTAGGACGTCCTAGGGTTTGTATCTTTGGCAGAAACGAAGCAAACACTCTCTTTTCCACCCCTTTGAAGGAGGATCTTGGATGCTCAGGCTACCTCTTCACCTTTCTAGGGTTTTATCCTTCATTCTTTCATTATTGTTCATCTAGTTTCACCATGAATATGGTGAACTAAACCTTGTATGTTTGTTGGGGAATCAATGTAGTCTTGTGAAACTCTCATATATGGAATTTGTGTTTACATCTTATATTTTAGACCTATGCTTTCTTTCATCATTAGTTAGGGTTTTTCCTCTTTGCTCAATGCTTGCTTTGTTTAACGCATTCAATGCATGATTATTGATTTTTTCGATACGGGAACGTACGGGGAAGTCTAGATCCGGGGAATTTCTCCCAATAGTATATTGGTTGTCGTTAAGCTCCTGCGCTAAAAGAACTAATTATTAGGAATGCTAGGAATTGTATGAACTCGTAATTAGGGATAGGCCTTCTTGTCAAGGTAATTTAGAGAGTGGCATTAACAATGATGAATTGAATGTTGAATTCCTAAAATATATGAGAGTGGATAAGATGAAATTGATAAACCCCAACAACATACTCATCCATATTTTCCATTGAAAGTGTTTGTATTTTGCTTTAGCCATTGATCAAAACTCATGCATACATGTTTATTTTCTGTTTTGCATATTAAAATTCCACTTATTTCGTTCTTAAGTCTTAGCTAATCAACGAATCACATAACTAAACTAGGTCGTGAGTCCTTTGGGAGAACGATACTTGATCTTACCGAGTTTATTACTTGAAACGATTCGGTCATACTTGCCGATTGTTCAACAAGTTTGTGGCGCCGTATTTCGGTGTTCATAAATTTGTCATCAGTTAACACAAGCATATACTCTCGAATTCAATTATATTGATCCACATACAAAAGTCATTCATACAATTCCTCTAGCATAAAATTCATAAGATAATTCTATCAAATATTGATTCCTCGTACATCTAACAGGTTGTTCAACATTAAGATAAAATGTTTACATGAAATTGATAAGATGTAATATATTCCTAATATCACAACATATAAGTATTCTCATCTAATTGAGAATCTTTGAAATACTTTCTAGTTGAATCTCCATATCAAAATCAATAAATAACATAAATTATAGAATGAAAATACCAATATCAATTGAAATAAAATTCAGTATGTGCAGACATCACTAGAATACATCCGAGTTTGAGTTAATTACATTCAATCCCAAAGGAAGGAGATTAGCTACTCATGGTAGCCATTACAATGCAAAGAAGTGACAAAGAAAGGCAAAGAAGAAGGTTTCCATTTCTATGAAATCCCTCTACTCCACATCTTCCTTCTGATGTAGTACCTAACACACCTTTATTGACAATGGACTCTAACACATATAATCTTTAAGTAATCTCATCCATTAGTTAAGTCTCTCCCAAGCCACTAAATTCACACCCAAGCAACATCAATTCTTGCACAAATGACAAAATTCTCACTTGAGCGACATCAAAATGGCCCAATTTTTTTAACATTTGCCTAAGTAACATGTTTTTGGCTTGGGTGACACATTCTTACTTGGACGAGAATGCTTCAAAGGTCCCTCTTCAATTCTACACAATTTCACTTGGGCAATAGAAGTCTCGTTTGAGCGATAATTATCTTTGTTTGGGTGAGAAAAGGTTGATTCATTATCTCCATCATTGCATATCTCATGTAGGTGAGATATCCCTTGCTTGAGCGATACTTGGGAACTTTTTCATGTTATTTTCTCCTTCAAACCACCCACCATCACAAGACTCAAAATCAATTATTCAAATTCAATACATCTTAGATAAGGTATATTATTGTCATCATTCACACAATTAAGCCATTAAGAGTATTTTCATATGGAAATTTATTAAATTTTGACACTCATCAATGACAATGAAGTGTTGTTGTTGAGAAGCCTCAGGATAACCTAATAGGCTTCGTTTGTTGTGATGCAGTTTGGTGATGTTGAGTCATTGACTCACTTTGTTGTAAGGCTACAACCATCACTTCTATAGCTTTTGCCAAACTAGGCATATCATGCACAAGAGAAGGTGGAGAGGTTGGAGGCCTACCCGTCATACATTTGTGGTCACAAATAAAATAAGTTAGCTACACTACTCCTCAAACAACGAAGTTATTTCTCATCACACAACATAAACCTAGCATTCCCCTACCCATAGATTTATAAACCATGCTTTGATATGAAAATGTAACATCCAAAAATAAAAGTTCAAAGTTGACTATCTAGTAGAATTTACAATATTTTATGAAAGTATAATTCATAAAATATAATTCATAATATTAAATATAGTCCTCTTTTAATATAAAGACTTGACATTCAAAGAGTATTCAAAATAAGACTTAGTAGGAGTGACTTGTAAAAAATATTACAATTATAGATATGAAAAGTTTAAATTGGTTCTCAACTTCAGCACCCCTAAAATCTTAGTGTTGCTCGTCTTTTGATCCTACATTATCTTCTACTCTTGTGAAATTCATGGTCAAAGCAAATAAATAACACCGAAAGAAAAGAAATAACTAGGGTAAGTTACAAATGATTTAAAACTTATAAGTTTTGAATGAAAAAGAGAATATTTAAACAATTTGATTATAATAGCATATCATAAAGACATATCATCCAACATCTCACCAAAGATCATCATGTACAAACATACATTCATAACTATAAACCTGATCTCTGGAGGACACATTCATAACTATAAACTCGATCATCGGAGGACTGGTATATTGACTAGTGCTATGAGATCTTGCATCGTTTATGCTTTCTTACTATTGCATCTCAAGAGCCATAGTTATATTGTGTATGAGCAATTTCCCCAATTCACTAATCATGATAGGGTAAATTCAGTATCTCTTTTAAGTGTGAGTAATGTCATCCATTTGACTCAAATTATTAGTAGAGTCAAGATAATCTAACATTTGCACCTATCATCAATACACCCTCACAATGAACAGACACATGGTAGAATTCCTTTCTTAGGAATAACTACTTTTATCATTCCAATCACATACAACATCAATTTAAATCATCATATACCAGAATAATTAGTTAAATTACATGAAAACAACAAAACACAAAAGAAAACACATAGTAGGAGGTGACGCCCAATAGTACAGGAAGGGTGACCCACGCTCACAACTTAGGGGCTCATTGTCAAGTGTGCGTCCAACGATGACCAGGTGGTGCCCAACGTTATGGAATCTTAGAGCTCATTGTTTAATGAATGCCCAAGGGTGAACCTGTACCAACTGTCCAACACTATCTTAGGAAAAATCAAGGACTACGAGTGTCTCAACTTGCTTAATTGGCTCTAATTGCACTCCTACACTTTTACATATTTAATTCTTGATGTCAAATAATTTTTTTATTGTACCAACAAAACTCAATTGTTCAAACCCCATTTCTCATGTGAAATTCCCTAAATTCAAACTAACAATCCATTATTCATACCCACGTCTAACTAAAACTTATTCAAATATATTTTCATCCACAAAATTTCACACATATGATCAATTCAACAACTCAATCAAGCATCATCTAATAAAAAATAATTCAAAGTTACAATTCCTAACAACTATCACAATTAAGAAATCAAAACCAGTTTCCTTACCTTTTTTCTAGTGCTTTACTTAAATTGTTCTTAGTTTGTACCTCTCAAAAGATGTGATAAAATACAAAGAGAGCTTAGATTAATGATCTGATTTCATTTCTAGAATCACAACCAAACAAGAAAAATAATGAATCACAACCACATGCAAGGAGAAGATTCCTACATGCATCAAGATCAAATTTGATTCAAGAATAGGAAAGAAAATGAACTTACTATGATAAACTGGTCGATTAGGAACATTGCTATGGAGAAATAAAAAGGTATGCTTGAATCTTGAAAAAGATGAAAGGTTGACTTTAATTTTTAGAGTGTAAGAAAATTTTAGAGAAAAGTTCTCGAGATAGATTATCTTTTTTATTTCTAATAGAATTCTATTTATGTCTAACTTCTTTTAATAATAAAGTATTTAATAGTTCATATTATAAAATCTCTTCTACTTGATCAATTTTCACATATTCCATTTAATGCATTTAAGTGAAAATAATTATTTCATAAATAGTTTTCAATAATTTTATTAAAAGAGTGATTTAAATTTTTATAATTGATTATACTTACAAATCTATTTTTGAGAAGCACACCATCACACCTATTGTTATAGTTCAAGAAAATGTAACAACTCCTTAAATAACTTTTCAAATGTTTTGTTCAAAAATTTAATTTAAATTGAATGTATACTCTAAAATCTATATTGTTTAATTTGAATGACTACAATTTAGATTTATGAGAATTTAAATTAATTAACTTGTTTAAGAGGAATCTTAATTGTCTCAAGACTACTCGAAGTGAATTTTAGTAAAATGTATAAAATTACTATTTTTTTTAATGAAAACTTTCTTATTTTTTTTATTTCTAAATATAAAAACATCTTTATACATTTTTATATTCTATGGAAAATGTAACAATTATTTACCTAAATTTTGAACTCTAGTTTTTGAAAACTCGTTTTTTGAAAGCATATAGGATGGATGGGTAGTTTTTTCGTAAGAGGTTGTAATAAAAACATATTTTTGTTAAAATTTCAAATATGGGTTGAAAGTCTTTGAAGAAAAATAAAAAAATTGAGTGAAATATAAGAAAACAAGACCTATAAACTTTAAGTCTTAAAATTTTATGTTGAAATTGATGACACCTCTTTTAAATGAACAATTTATACATTAAAGATAATCAATCACTTCAATTTATCTCAGAAAAAAAATCAACATTTTATTTAATCCATGGTTCAAAATATTATCTAAATTTGAAACAGTTGTTAATGGATGAAGGCTTTTTCTGATATGATATAATGTTGTATGTTGGTATGATGTAGATGGTTTAATTTTTCACCATTTATTTTATTTTATTAGTAAAAAAATTATGTTGTCTTCCAAACCAACTATGTGGTGTTGAATTAGACGTGTAAGAGAGAAAAAGGTTAATAATTAGTGAAGCATGGCAATGGCATTGTATTCACATTTCATATAAATTGAAACTTATCATGTTACCTCCATAGTCAATGCGGTGCAATAAATGCCGCTATGGTTACGTTTTCAAATACATTCGTCAGACTAATATTAAATTTAATTTGTTTAATCTTGGTTTTTATTTAAGGAATATTAGATTTAATTTTTAAGTTTAATGTTTTCCTACCTTTCTATTTTTGTCTAGGATTTTAAATAAGTTTTCTTCTTTTTTAGATGTTTCAATTGGGTCTTTAATTTTGTAAAATTAAAACAATTAGAGATTTGCTGTAAATTAAACAAACGGCGTTTATAATGGTCTTACGTGGCATGGTCATGATATTGTTTAATCTAACGTGGCATTAAAAACTTGTGAACTGTATTTTGTATTAAAAAATAGAGTGCAAAAGGAAGAAATCAGATTTACTTAAGGGCAAAGTAGGCAAAATAAATTAAATTAAGTGCAGCCCTTTTTCTGCAATTGAGAAATCGAAGTCAGATTGGGGGAAAGAAAATTGGGGCTTCGCGTTAGGGTTCATTGGAGACAAAAAGAAATCACTTTTTGTTTGATTGGAAGAGATGGTATTTGTCCACGTGACTACAAACCCTGGGAACAAGCATCTGATTCTGTTAGGAGCTGGAAGGTTTAAGAAAGAAGGAAGAAAAAAGTTGTTTAAGGGAATGGGGTGAAGGAGTGAACGATTAAGGGAATGGGGTGAAGGACTAAACAGTGAAGGGAATGGGGTGAATGAGCGAATCGGTTTAGCATAGTCAATATTTGCCGAACGTCTTGAATATCATCTACAAACGACGTCTCTGAAGCGAAATTCAGAACCAGCTTACCCAATGACTTCGACATTTTAGGAAAGAAGTCGAGCAAAAGATCCGACAAATAGCTCCCAATTGTTATGGTGGTATTGACAAAACTTAATAAACCAATCGTCAATTCCTCGCAAACCTTATCAAAGGAAACATCTGAAACGATAGAAAACCCTGAAAAGAGACAATCGCAGAGTTTCCTTTCATTGGGAAACAATATCTTAGCTACCTTGCACGTGTCTAACCAATTCATAATCTTCTATTTGTTGGACTCTTCAAACAATCGAACAAAAACCAATTTTTTTGTTCTCTCACGAACCCTAATACGAAGTCCCAATCTTCTTCCCCTAATTTGATTTCAAATTAGCAATTGCACAGAAAGCGGCTGCTGCACTTAATTTAGATTTTTTTTTCACTACTTTGGCCTTATTTAAATTTTATTTGCCCTACACTCCATTTTTTAATTCACAAATTAAAAAATTACACTTCACACACGTTTTTAATGTCATCTCATTTAAAAAGACATTGTCAGCATGCCACATAACACCCTCACGTTTTTTCAATTTGAGGGTAAGTCTCTATTTGATTCAATTTTACAAAAATAAAGATTCAATTAATTTTACAAAAATAAAGACTCAATTGAGACCTCGAAAAAGAAGATGACCTATTTGAGATTATTAACGAAAATAAAGATCTATCGAAACATTAAATCTTATTTAACTAACCTTGGATTGATTAATTGATAAAATCAAAATTTTCATAACTGTATCTTACTGCCATTACGAAATCAGTTTGTAACTTGCGTGTATTCTTTTTCCTTTAATAGAGAGTTGGAATCTTTCTATTCAAGGTTCCTTCGTTTATCTATCATCTTTGTGTTATTAAGGCATATAAGACTGTGTTTCTTGTTAGAATCACGATTCAAAGTGCGATATAAACAATATAACAGTGATTCAAGAACACAAACAAGTTTTATTATCATTCTATCGTGGATATTATGAATTATATACAGTATCATATATTATGAATTGTATATCGTGCTGTGTAATTAACAAGTTCGTTGCAACGGAGAAATAATTGAATTCCGTTTTTCAAATATTCATGTTTGAAAGAAATTAAATTTCAACTATTATTTGGACATACCTTTTATGAGAAAAAAAAAATACTTTGCAAGTTTGCAAGAGAATTTTTATCTTATATTTTGAGTTCTAATGATTTAATGCTTTAACTATTATCCTTATTAGTAATTAAAATTAAATAATTTTAAAAGAATTTAATACGATGCACAAAAAAGTTGTGAAGTGTTTATTTTTCTCTTCTAATTATACCATTTAATTATTGAATTTTATGGCCCACTCTGCAACTCACCGACGTGCACATAACTCACTATTTTTGTTTTTTTTTTAATATTTATTAATTTAACTTGCACAAAACAGTATAATATTATTAATTACTATTCAACTTATTTAGTCTTGAAAGAAGTCCAAATTCCAAGTATGCGATATATTCAACCTTTAAAAATTTATGTAAAACTCAGAAGCAGCAAACATGCATGACAGAATTGTACTAGAACCTAAAACTACAGTTAACCGCTGTTTCTTGATAGGTTAAGCTTCATTATTATATAAGAAGTTAAAATTAGATGAGATGGTAAATTTATCACATAATATACTCTCGTTTTTTTACAATGATAAGCATAGAAATTAAAATCAATTTTATTGAGACATTAGAATAAAAATTAGATTTTCTTATGACCTATGAAGGAATGAGGGAGGAAGAGAAATGTTTGAACTCTATCCTAAACTAACAAGTAAATGTTTCAATCAAGCAAAGTTCACAGGGCAAATTTATCAGCTTATAAAGATCAATTTTGCTTAAGTAGGGAACTGGAGATTGAATTTAGCCAATGTGTTTTGCAGTAATAACAAGAAACTTGTACATAACCTGAACTACAAACTTCTGAAAGGAGAGAGATACACATAAGTTGAACTCTGATTACAAGAACTTCTGATGAAACGCTTTGATCAGTTCTGATGGGCAGACCGGAGCCAAGCTAGAAAATTTGAAGTTCATTACCCCATGGAATTTTCATGTAATAGTACATATTCTCGACTGCAGTAGAAGAAAACTTGTTAATAATAATCGTTATATAGAAAATGTACAAAATCCATTACTAGGAAATTAAAGAGGTGAAGAGGCATAAGAACTATATAGACATACTTTGAGTAGTGGTCAGAGACTTGCATTTATACCAACAAAAAAGAAAACACAAGAATATTCATTGCATAACATGCCTCCGACAAACTAGTCCTCAACCAGTACAATTTTCGGTCAAATACTTTAAATCATCCTGGAAAATGTCTCACAATATCCTAAAAAAAATTACCCCTTCGTGAAAAGTAAACAAATTGTTTTCAGCCTCTTGTAAACTGGCGTCACACTTGTGTCAGAACAGAAATGCCTGAACTTGGCACTACTAAAAACAATTTAACAGTAACTCGTAGCTCAACTGGAGGTCACAAAACACAAGACTTAACTCCATATATTCAGTGTTACTAACAAAATTTGTCCCTCCCTTTCCAATCAAAGATCTCAATTTCCCTCTAATACATGTATGAAATCTTTTTCCATCACAGATTCTTTCTTCAATTAAAAACCTTGTTACAAAAAACAATTTAGGTTCAAAGTAATGAATGATAAATAGTACATATTAATAAGCTACAAAATATAATATGTCATCGGAAGTTGGCAAAGTTACTAAGTGTGTGTTGGATTCCCGCTTTAGTCTGCACATTCAAATGCAAAAAATGGAGAAGCAATAGCTCTAATGGATTGGGAAAAACATCAGTAACCTTTAATTGCAGTCACCCAAAACACTATAAATATATTCACAGATGAAAGCAGAGATACAACTTTTGCCTAAAATTTTCCACTCGGACAAAAGAAACATGTATTTTGATCATGAAAAACAATGAATATCTACATCTCACTTACCTACTATTACCAAATTTAATGGTGTCCTTTTCTCTAAGTTCGTAATATCGTTGAGGTTCAATGGGACTATCCTGCAAAAGCAGAAAGTATCACACGTACTCTTTATACATCTAACTTCAGCCCATTCATTCTACCGGAACAAATAAACATAAAGAAACTAACCAAACTATCAAAGGCATTCAACGAACACTCACATTTATTAAAGTTTTGTTTGTGCTTCCCAGGTCCATAATGTAAGGCCTAGTGTGCAGAAAATATGCATATTAGGTTAACATTCGGAGAAACTTTTGGCGGTACATGAGTGCATACAAATAAGAATCAGACATTACCTTATTTGTTTCAATAATGTACCATCAGGTTGCTCTTTTTCAACTTGCCTAATAAGATAAGGAATTTTAGAAAGTTCATAAAATCCAATCACCATAATAAAAATACTGATAACCAAAGGAACCCTGCGGGGTTGCTTAAATTGATGAAATACCGGAATTGAATAACAGCATGTTGCTTGCTGCAAGATGGATGATCTGTAGGGATGTCAGCAACCCTTCGTTCCCTTCCAAAAAGATAACAACTTTGACGATGTATATAAAGGGGCTCTGTCAATCAATCACATACAACTTTTCAAGCACAGATAGGTAGAAAGCAAAAAGAAAGTGTTCTCTGGAAGTCCAGAAAATTACATCACAGAAGATTTTTAATTAAGCTAAACTGCAAAATTGATCTTTTTTTTTTTTAAATTAACTGATGAAAATTTATGAGAAAAGAAAGGAAATTAAAGACACGAGCATAACATTAAACAAGAATATCACCAAATGTGGCAATAGAAAAGGAATTCAGACATAGAGCTCATCTAACTATGGGAGGCTCACCCAAATGCATAAGGTGTTGGAAACTGAGTAAAACAAAATGATGAGCACCCAGCAACCAGAGCTTACATTTATCAGTAGGAACACTTCTTACGTACCCAACAGGCAGAAGTGTCCAGGGCTCAGGGGCATGATTATAACAAAAGTAAGAAAAAAGAAAAGTGAACAATAAAACCAGAACAATTCACAGGCATAATGCAAGGCAAAGGACAAAACAATAAAAAAAAATAACAAATTGTAATTGAAAACACCAGAAAGTACAGAAAAAAACCTAAGGTCTATCACGTGTGAGAAAAGCTTTCATAAAATATTGACATGGGGCATACAAGTTTACCAGTTTGTTACTATAACATATTTTATATGCAGAAGCCATGAAGACTAACCATTTAGCACTTCACCACCCTTGAAAACATAAAGCCGCCATTTAATATCTGGTTTTCGAGCCTCTGGTGGTTCATTGAATAACAAAGTAACGCCTGAAAAGAAACACTGTTTAGCATATAATTAAAAGTGAACAATATGCTTAACAATAGTTAGTTCCACCTCTGACTCGATTTGTTTCAGCTGCGAGATTTCCAGATAGCTCAAATGAAGGTTTTTGCTGCAAAAAGTGCAAATGACAGGATTTCAGAAAGCCACGAGGAGTAAATCACTCAGAAATATCCTTATTTATACACAAAAATAGCAATATCAGCTTTTAATTTTTAAACCATATTATTTTCACTAATTTTCCATGGATTGCAACTAAATTTGAGTTAATAGATACAAATGAAGCACTGGATACACAACCAACTTCGAATTCAATTTACATAAACATAAACGCTGTCATAGGTATTCAAAATAAACAATACTTAAATATTTACTCTCTATGTCATAGAGCAGCAGTAACCTGGGTTAGATATGATTCTTTCACAAACATCGACTGAACACAAGTGGGCAATTAAACATTGTTGTTGCATGTACACTATCCAACCCAACTAATTACCAATAGAAGCCTCCAAAATATTAAAGCAAGACAGAACAGAATGAAGCTTAGCAATAAAGTATAAGGAGTAAACAAGTTAATTACTTGAAAGGGGTATCAACTCCTACCCTACCAGTATAAAAAGAACACGGAGAACTACATAATATTCTGACACAAGATTCTCATGAAAAAACCCATTATTGTACCTTCTGTTTTTCTTCCAAAGCGTCCTCAGCAGCCTTCATTTTCCTAATGGAATCATTCTCCTCATCCCTGCCAAAGCAGCAATCAGACTGTTATCACCAAAAGCAATACCAACTAATTCTAAATTATTCATAAACAAAGAATCCAAAAGTTCAACATTTTTAAGGATAAAGGAGAAGGAAATACAAGAAGCGAGCTAATTATGCAGTTACATTACCACTATTTTTACAATGCAACTTTATTAAAATGAGGATGCTGGGACCCTTATATTCCATAAATGAGGTTAGAACATTAATTTCCTCTTAAAATAGAGACATCGTCTCTTTTCATGTATAGATGTAAAATTGTAACCTACTACATTCAATTCATAGAGAATAATATGTAGCTCTCTACAATAGTCCAAATGTTCATATTCAACCTGATGTTCAGCACAAAAATTCTACAGTATGTTCAAGCTCAAGGCTGCCTAAAAACATTATTTACAAAAAAATAATTTATCATTTTGATGATCACAAATCTAACCACAATTGAGACCACACCAAGGCCTAGTAAGATTACATGAGATCATGCCATTATTCATTCAATCAAGATGAGCAAAGATGGGTGGGGGGGGGGGGGGGGGGGGGGGAAGAGAGTCAAAGAATGTTGTAAATTGAAAAGTTTAAGAAGAAAAAGATGCAGCATCATTCCTATTAATAGATATGGCTTAAATCAAACAAAAACCAACAAACGACCAATATGGTAAATAAAATTCAGAGTTCAAAAAGAAACTTACATTTCTTCAGCTCCGCTGGAGTTGATCATCTTCAAAACAGCAATCCATATAAGCATTAATTCTAGAAAATAGTTAAACCTTAAAATAGAAAGAAGTTCAAAACAGGAATAAAGAGAACACAGAGATGGGAGAAAACAAGCGAAAATAAAAATTAAATGCCAAAAATAAAGAATACTAAACAAATCAAAATTTTGGAATCAAGAGATTATCATCCCCACACTCATGACTTGTCAAAAGAAACTGCTCAATAGTACTAAAACTAAAAGCGTCCCATGACAAAGGCACCATTTTAGTCTATAAAAACCTCCATAAGTTCCAAGGTGATATCACCTTTTTCCTTACTTATTCTCCAAAGCCACAATATCTAAAAGAGCATATGAGACAACACCAGTAAGCGACATGAAATAAGCAGGTACTCAAAAAGAAAAGCAATACAGGATGAGCCAATTTTCTTTAATTAAAGAAAAATATCAATGTCAAATACAAAGTACCAGTATAACTTCTGTCAACGTTTCCTTTTTCTTGATGTAAATTGTAAATAGAAAAAATACCCTTCAACTGGAAACTAACTTATAATAGGTTGTCAACACACAAGTCAACAGAATCAGAGCTCTCAAAACTTCTACAGTTGGAGCCACTGCCTTAATCACATAACTAGAGTATAAACCATAATTCCAATAACAATCGCATGTTTGTCTCTTTTTTTTCCACATATTTCCATAGTACAAATATTCTACTTAAATCCACCTTAAGAAAATCATCAGAGAGATCCTCTAGCCAACCTAACCTAAACTTTTTTACCCTCGTACCTAAATCTCCTAATCACACAAACATTTCTTTTGCCAAACTCTCTGATCCACTCGTACATATAAAGAACCTTCGCATTTTCTCAAATTACCTCCAGAAATATACATTACACAAATTCAATGGACATCCAGAAATGCTTAAATTCTCACACCCTACTCATGCAAGAACACCCCTGTCCAGCAAAAAGTCACAACAAATGTTCAACAGGGTTCCAACCATAAAACCATCTCCCAAACCACATCCTCAACCTTTGATTCCAACATCAGCATTAAAAATAAACTTCAGATTCTTCAAGTCAGCAAAACAACACACATACCATAAGAAAAAACAACTTAAATTACAAAAATAAAGAACTCGAAGAATTGATATGAACAAGGGTTGGATATCACCGGACACCTCATCACGAGGCTTTGCATTCCCGGAGGAGGCGTGACGATGCGGCGGAGACTGAGACCTATGTCGGCTCCTTCCATTGTGCTCGCGCTCCGGCGACCTCTCGTGCCTCGACCGCGACGATTTGTTACTTCTCCCGCCACTATCTTCGTTCTCCGTTCTCTTCTCCGATCCACTACCACCGCCACCTCCGTCGTTTTCCGTCCTCCTCTTCTCCCTCCGCTCAGCCCCTTCCCTCTCCGAACCTCTCCCTCTGCTACTACCACGGCTCCTCTCACTCTCACGAGGCTCACGGTCCGTCTGAGCTCTCTTCAACCGCTTCGTTCGCGGAGACGGAGAGCGCGAGCGAGAGGGAGAATCCGGAGAACCGGAATCCGTCCGAATCGACCTAGCCGCGGTGCGGGCGGAACGCTCATGCTTTTCTCGCAGCTGCGGAGAGATGCTGCGGTGGCTCCGGTGACGGCGGGATGAGGGAGAGTGGTTGCCAGAAGAGTGACGACCCATGGTTACTATGGTTATCCTGAGTGAAACAAAATCCAAAATTCTACAACAATGTTAAGACTTGTTGCATTGTTTGCTAGTTATTTCTGCTATGGGATTCAGATTCTCTGTTGTGTGGTGAGTTCAGGGTTCCCCAGTTTAGGGTTTATCAAATTTCATTTCAGTGAGAGAACAATTTCTTCTTTTCTCAGTAAATTTTCTTTTATCAATCCTTATATTTAAATTATTTACTATTTTTAATTTAAAATGTTTAATCAATAATTATTTTTTAACATTCACATTATATTTTATTATATTTTACTGGTGCGCGGGTGTTTTATTTTTTAATAGTAAAAATAATAAAATTGTAATTCTAAATTAAATATAAATTTTAATTTTATTATAATAATTTTTATTTATTTTGTAATTAATATTTTATTACAAATTGTCTAATTTAAACAAGCACACGTCACACACATCAATATATGTTTATGCAGGCATGGGAATTATGCACAGTACCAAGGCTTGTTTGAGCACTTGAAATGTGACACATGTTTTAGCTTTGTGCTTTTGCTTAAGAAAATTCATTTTCAAATCATCTCAAAGAGTTAAATGGTTTGGAACCTATAATGTTAGTTGGCTGTGCTTAATTTGGGATTGTTAGTTGGCTATGGTGATTCCTTAAGAATCTACTTAAATTTTTCCTTAGGTACTCCAATATTTTTATTACAGCAAAATTTTGATGTATGACGAATATGATTGCAATCAAAATAAGTTGTAGATAAAGGGTTGTTAGTGTTAGTCAATTTCCTTTCACTGCTTTTTCTTGTATAGTTTATTCCTTGCTTATTAAGTATACTGCTTTGTGATCCTACCAAGGTTTCAAAACTAGAATTATCTAAAGTGAATTTTGATAATATGCTCATTAGGTATTTCATTTTCTCTAAATGTGTTAGACAATTTTTACATTGTTGAACACTTACTTTGCTTATTTTTTTCTCTGCCTAGTTGTATTTTTCAAGCTTTCTAATTCAGATTTTAAGTTTTCATTTTCTTTGTGTAGATTTGCTATTATATCTTCTAGGCATCTCTTTTCACTCTTAAACCTATTTATTTGGTATTGTATTTTCATAGCTTCACCATGTAATTCCTGAAAAACATCAAGTAATTGATAATACTTTTCTTCAATGGATTCATCTTCAAAGCTGCTAGCACTGCTTTCAGAACAAATTGATCCTGCCATCAAGCACAAATTGGTTTCCTCTTCAATGTTATCATCTAAGTCACTTGAGGAGGAACTCGAAGCATTATCTTCCTAGACTATATAGGTCTTTTTCTTCCTATGATTTTTGTTGTCTTGACTGATTTTTCTTCTTCTAGCTTATGTTCCATTTTAACCACTAGACACTAAGGTTTAATATGTCAAATCTTGCCACATTCATAGCAAGTTGGTGCAGTAGTTCTTTTCCCTTTTCTCCTTTTTGTCCTTTCATTACCTGCAAAATCAGAATCAGTTTTGTTTTTTAACTTTGTGAATTTAGAGAACCTTTTTACCATAAAGTTCATTGCTTCCAGATCTCAATTGTTAGCTTCAAGATCATCTTTTGCATCATTTCTTCCTGAGCTTGCCTTGCTTGTTGTTTTTGCAACTGTCTTGAGAGTAATTGTGTGTAACACCCTAATTTGGGATGCCATAATTACAATTGAAAATTAAAATTTTTAAAATCATAATGCCATTGCGGAAATCCAAATTAAATAAGTCTTTACAATTCAAGAAAAATGAACCAGAATTCCAAATTAATTATAAAATAAAACTCCATATAAAATAGTTTATTCAAACAACCATAAATTTTCCAACTCTCTCAATCCACTCATCGCGCTATACAATATTTGAACTAACTGCATGATCATTTACTCTCGTATAAAAACAATCCTGTTAGGTGGAAACCACAACCACAACATGCAAGGGTAAGCTTAGAGAAACAATTCATATAAACATACATATTAATTATATCAACCATAATCAAACATATAACAAGATACTTACCTAGTGATTATATCAACCATAATCAAACACACCATACACATAAGTATTTACAACATGATTCCTGATCCTCTAAATGCAACAAATAAACATATCTTAATACTCAGTTCCTGAACCTCAATACTCTATCCTTGATTATTACTAACATCACACACCTAGCCTGACAGTCTATTCTCAGAGTAGCACCTATGCCAACTATTCCACCTGATATCATTACTACCAACCTAGTATTCCGCTAATGCTCCATCATCACAATACTCATCAACATGTGTACTACCATCATAGTTAACCTCATTATGATTATCACCATGAGCCTCCTCCAATACCATAACACCATAGTGGAAAGAATTATTCATACTTTTGTACCCTACCTCCGACTATAACCGACAGCCCAATCTATAGCCTCCCCTATAGATATGTTCGAGTAGTCTCGCAATCAAGCTAAGGAACATGCCTTCCTACCACATAAGGACAAGGAAACCACCATCACCCTCACACAAGGAAGGTTCAATACTCAAACAACCAATACCTATCCGTAGATAAAAACAAAATTTACTAGGCACAATTAGTAGACCAATCCCCCACTCATATGCTCATGAACCACTCATTCTGGTACAACCCAACACTCACCCATGCTCCAACCTCCATCCCAAGTCAAACCTAACCCTAAACATAACCATTAATCCCATGCAAAAACACCCATCATACATATATTTACGCTTACCCAAAAATAACAACAAATAATCATAATTTGTAATCACGTACACATGCATTAAAAGAAGGATTACCGATCAACATAATCAAGAACATATAATGTACAACAAACAAACAAACAAACAATGTAAACTTTCTCGTACCCCTAAAGAAAATCAAGAATGTAAACAATTATGAATCTAAGAAGTCAAGAATGTAAACAATCATGAATTTAAGAAATCAAAAATGCAATCAAGAATGTAACAAATCAAGAATGTAACAAATCAAGAGTGTAAGCTTCTCTTACCTTGGCAATACTGAGGATTTATCTAAACGGATCACAACAAATCTCCCTTTGCACTAACATTTTCTACAGTTAATACTTGTCTTCTCTCTAAGAACGTTACTTTCTCTTTTTATATACCTAATGGCCAGAGTTTCTATATAGATAGGAGATGTCTAATATAGTGACAATTATGTGTGTGATTAATTTTTTTTGTGTGAAATATACACAAGGAGTAAGAACAACCAACTAAGATAAAAGATATAGATAAGATAAAATAAAGTTATCTTTAACTTAATTAATTCTGATAAGTTTCTATATCTTCTATCTTAATATTTTTATTCTAATTAATTATGATAAGTCTATCAATAATAATTATTTTTTATTATCAAGCCATAATATCTAATTATATATAATAATATTTCAATATATCTTCTAATTAACTATATAATAATATCCAAAAATATCCTTTAAAATATCTAATAATATCATTTTCTAATAATAATATATCCTTTAATCTCAAGATTATATCTCCTATTTTCTTTCAACTACTTTTTAAGATAACAACAACTAAATCTTCAAAAGGATTTATATAATATCTTTTTATTAAATTCCCACATTATTTAATTTGTATTCTTTTCCTTTCTACACCCCTTTATTTCAATTTCTTGCACCTAATTAATAAAAGATAAAAGACCATTTGTACCCCTAAGCCAAAATATTTATAAAATAACATAACAATTATGTTCTAAAAAAATGTACACTTAAAAATACTAATTTCCAAAAAACAAAACCAAAGTCTTAAAACTACTTTATTTCTAAGACCCTTATTTTTCTCGGATCTTACATTGTGTGCTCTTGCTCTCCTTCTTCTTTCAGTCTTCCCAATTCAAGCTCATGTTCTCTCAATTTTCCAAATAAGGTGGCCATATTCATGGTAGTTAAATCTCTGGATTCAGATATTGTAGTGACCTTTGGTTGCCAACTCCTATTCAAACTCTTTAGAATCTTGATGTTTAGCGCTTCCTTATCAAAGGTTTTCCCAAGAGCAAGAAGATGGTTTACAATGTGAGTGAATCTCTTTTGCACATCATATATTGTCTCACCACTCTTCATTCTAAACATTTCATATTCTTGGATTAAAGAATTCTTTCTAGCTCTCTTCACCTCATTTGTACCTTCATGTGTTACCTCTAACACATCCCACATCTCTTTTGTAGTTGAACACATAGATATTCTATAAAACTCATCAATAGTAAGTGCAGAAGAAATAATTTTTGTAGCTCTAACATCATAGTGATCTCTTCTATTTTCATCAACAGTCCATTCAGAAAAATCCTTAATCTTTGTTTTTCCATTCTCAACTTTGGTTGGTTCAAATTGACCATTTATTACAGCATCCCATACTCCTTTGTCTGCCGATTCCAAGAAGATTTTCATTCTGATTTTCGAAAAGGGATAATTCTCACTTGCAAATAGTGGTGGTCTATTTGTAGTTGCACCTTCTCCAAAGGTTTGAGATATAAAGGTAATTAGGATCGATTTAATTTATTAAATTACAAATGAAATCGATTAAATTTTGAATTCTCAACTCTGATACCAATTGTTAGAAATGAGAATCCTTATATCACAAGCCTACATACAGTTCTCCTTCAACAACCTTAGTTGAAGGGAACCCACTATAATGATCGAGTTTACAAGAATACAATGACAACCCTTAATTGCACTTGTCTCACCACTTAAAATAAAAATAGCAATACAAGAGATGAACACACTCAATCTCTTACAAACACAAGAGCAATCTCAGCTCTCAAACTTGGCTATCCTTACACAGGTATACAATGCACAAATTGTTGATGAACCTGATCTTTAACACACTCTCCAAAGTGCAGATTGAATCAGAACCAATGAAGTTGAAAGTCTTGAATGAGTTCCTAATGTGTAATCACCAAATGAAGCTTATACTCTCCAAGAACGTTTCTTGAGATCACCTATAATCAAAGCTCAACAAAATTATTAATATTTAAAAATTGTAATACTTCAAGTCACATATAAATAGGATTTTCAAATCTTGTTGCAGAATAATCGATTATGTTTGTCTTTCTGTTTTAACAGATCATCTCATGTGTGTAATCGATTATTTAAACTCTTAAGCTGTTGTTAGCAGTCTTAATAGATTAGGCTATTTATGTAATGGATTAGACTATTCTTTCTATTTTAATCGATTATCAAACTTATGTAATTGATTATATTGACACCTAGCCATATTAATCAACAATTTGTCATCCTTAACAGATTTTGTTACTTAATTGATTTCTTATGAAACTTCATCATATATTAAACCTTTACAGATAAACACTTATCCACTAATTTCTTATGAAACTTCATCATATATTAAACATTTACATTACCAAACCACAAAAATTTCTAACATCATTTTGCACAGAAAACTTTACGTTTGTTTATGCCTAAACAAATTGCAACAAAATTTCTAAGCCATAAACCCCATAACATTTGCCCATAGCCACTTGACAACATAAATATTAACATAATTGGTCAACGTGAAATAAAATTATATACCTCAAAAATTGTTTCATGTAATCAAACCACAACTTTAAGAACTAAAAAGAAGTATATAACATTATAACCATGTCATCTTGATCCAACAAAAAAATTTATCAAGACCTAAGAATTAATAGGTTTACTTTCAAAAGCATAAAAGATCCCTTGCATACTTTCCTTCATAGACCAACCACACATCAATCCCAAAACCAATCACAATCCTTAAAAAGCCATAGTACACAACAACCAACACCTAACACAATGGTCATCAAAAAATCATAAATGACTTTCACAACAATAAAAACAATAGTCTAATCATAACATGACATAACAAAAACCAAGAAAAAGGCAAATGAGTAAAAAGAATAGCTTCCAATACTTTGGTTTACACTACTTTCTTTTCTTGATTAGAAAACACCCTTCTATTGGATCCTTAATCTCTCATAGAATCTTTAACACGAACGTCATTTTTCTCTCATGACATACTCATGTTTCTACCTCTTTTTCTCGTTGTGCAGGGTTTTTATCTTAACCTAATTTATTAAGGAGGCACGTCTAACCTTATATCCAGAGTGTCTAGGTTCATCCGTAATTAAATTATGATTATCAACCTTAACATACACTTAACACACGTAAAACCCTAAAAAATATACTTTTACTCTAGCTAAGTTCAAACTCACCACCTTCAAGTTCCAAACAAACACACCAAACCAAACAGACTATCAAATTTATCTTGTCATACACATGCACAACAAATAAAACAAACAATATCACACACAACATGTTCAAATAATATAAAAAGAAATAAAATATGTTTGATGCACACAACTTATAATAAGGAGTTCTAACCAACTATGCTATGACTTTACTTTTATATAACTTATCTTTTTTTATTTAAATTAATGACATCACTAGTAAAAACATGGGTTTTTGACGTGCCTATTATGCTTCGGTTGAATAGAAACCGAAGCATAAGCTGACGTAGTGACATTTTTGAAATTCGCTAATGTATATGTTGCGGTTCTATTTTAATCGCGACCATAAGTGGTATACGGCCTCGGTTGCCCTTATAACCGAGGCCATAAAGTCTACAAGAATTGACAATCAAAGACTTTTCACCTGCCAACTATCTGTGCAGAGGATTTGACTGCGGTTGTCCATAGAATCGATGCCAAAAACCCCCTTGCCCTACTAACATTCCTGCCTGCACATTGATGTTTTAAATGATTGATTTTTCTGAAAGGGTATATGGTCTCGGTTGCTTGCAGAACTGAGGCCATAGACCCAGTTTGTAATGTTTTTTCTAATTTCATGACTTGGTAAAATAATTCAAATATATATTTTTTTATTGGTTTTATACTATAATTGGGCGTGTAATTGAGGTAAAATGCCTAATCAAAATTTCAAAAATGCCATTTAAAATTAATTTTGAATATTTTTCTAGGGACTATAGACCGCGGTTGTTGGGAGAACTCTGGTAGTCTGCCACCTACTGCTTCGGTTCATTTAGAACCGAGGTAGTAGCCCCTGTCCAGGGTAAAAATTCGCGAAAGTGCGAACAATTCTTCTCCAACGATTTCTCTCTGTAACTTCTTCTTCTTCTACGCCGCTGCGACCTTTCTCCCTTCTTCCTTACGCCATTGTTGCGCCGCCGTCATCACTGTAGAAGGACTTCCTTCCTCATTTTTCATCACCTACATTTGTATCCGATCAAATTTGGCTTTGGCCGCCAGAGTTTTTTAGTTTTTTTTTAGTTTTTGGGTTGGTTTGATACGTTTTTATATTGATTCGGATTATCAAACTTACGTTTTGTTGTCTTTTTTTGTAGGTATTGTGTTTTTTCTTTTAAATTTGTTCCGTGTCAGACCGCGGGTTGTACCATCTTCTCCATTATTGTGTGGTTTTTCATGCTCCCAGGTTCATATTATTCTGTTTATTAATTTTCATTTTGTTAATTTTTTAATTTTTTGTAGGTTGAATATGAATAATTATGTATGATTGAATGTTTGAATTGATAATGTGAATGCTTATTAATTGTTTGATTGTATGATTGTATTATTTTGTTTATTAATTTTCATATTGTTAATTTTTAATTTTGTGTGTTGAATATGAATAATTATGTATGATTGAATGTTTCAATTGATAATTTGAATGTTTATTAATTGTTTGATTATATGATTGGATTGATTGTATGTTGAATATATTGTATAATTGTATCATTGTAATTTTGTAGAATATTTACGTATGGATCAAAGTTGAATTACTTTACCATGCATTAGTACTGAGTACGAGAGAGGGGTAGATGAATTTATACAATTTATTCAACGTAATGAGGGTAAAAGGGATGATGAAGTGAAGTATAAATGTCCTTGTGTGAACTATTTGAATGCGAGAAAGTTGAACGCAACCCAAATTAGAGAACATCTTATATGTGATGGTTTCCTAAGATGCTATACAACATGGATATGGCACGACGAAGAAATGCACTTTTCGAATGACTCCCAAACTGAAAATGTTATTGATTTCACCATGGAAGAAGATTGACCGGATGAAGACAACTTAGAGGACATGATCCGCGATGTTGGCGCAGAAAATTTTGCCAAAGCTCATGTGTATGCGACGATGTCGACTGATGCGGAAACACCTTTGTATGTCGGTTCAACTAAGTTCACACGTTTGTCAGTGGTGTTAAGGCTCATGAATTTGAAGGTGACCAATGGATAGACTGATATGAGTTTCACAGAATTGTTGACGTTGTTGAATGAAATGCTGCCAGAGGGAAATACACTACCCACTCGTAATTATGATGTGAAGAAAATTCTTTGTTCGATGGGTATGGAGTATAAACGGATACATGCTTGTCCCAATGACTGCATTTTATATAGGAAAGAGTTTGAATTTTTGACAAAGTGTCTAAAATGTGGGTTATCACGATACAAGTCAAAAAATAATAGTGAAGATAATGGTCAAATAGAAAAAAATGGATCTGCTTTGAAAGTAGTTTGGTACCTTCCAACTATGCCCAGACTTAAGCGTTTGTTTGCAAATCCAAAAGATGTTAAAAACCTTAGATGACATGCATATGAGAAAAATTGACGGGCTGCTTCGTCATCCAGCTGATTCAAAGCAATGGAAAAATATTGATCAACAATTCCTCCAATTTGGTCAAGAATGTAGAAATCTTAGGCTTGGTTTAGCTACTGATGAAATGAATCCATTTGGTAATCTATGTACTAATCACAGTTGTTGGCATGTTATATTGATAAGTACATGAAGAGGAAATACATGATGTTGTTTATGATGATATTTGGTCCAAAGCAGCCTAGAAATGACATAGATATTTATCTAAGCCCACTAGTTGAAGACTTGAAGTTGTTGTGGGTTGGTGGGGTTGAAATATTTGATGCATTCGCTTCTGAAACTTTTGTGATGCGTGCAATGTTATTTTGCACCAGTAATTACTTTCCAGCTTATGGTAATTTGTCAGGATACAGTGTCAAGGGTCATAAATCATGTCCTATATGTGAAGAAAACACTACAACTCATCAATTGAACACGAAAGAAAGACGGTGTATCTGCATCATTGGAGATTTCTAAAATGTAATCATCCATATCGAAGGTTAAAAAAAGAATTCAATGGATATCAAGAGAGCGGCGAAGCACCAAATCCACTTACTGGCCTTCAAATTGTTGAAAAAGTTAATAAGATACATCTTATATTTGGGAAAACATCCAAGAAGTCATCTGTAACGACCCCTTGGAAGAAGAAATCAATAATCTTTTATCTTCCATACTAGTCAAAGTTAGATGTTAGACATTGCATATATGTGATGCATGTAGAGAAGAATGTGTGTGATAGCTTGATTGGTACACTATTCAACATTCAGGGAAAGACAAAAGATGGAGTGAATGCTCGTTTGGATTTGGTTGACATGAATATCTGAGAAGAGTTGGCGCCCAGGGAGATTGGTAAACGTACTTATTTGCCCCCCTGCATGTTACACAATGTCTAGACAAGAGAAGATAAGTTTTTGCCTTTGTTTAAAGAGTATCAAAGTACCACAAGGATGCACTTCAAATATAAAGAGTTTAGTTTCGATGTAGGACTTAAAGCTTGCTGGCATGAAGTCTCACGATTGCCACATCTTAATGCACCAATTGTTACCGGTGGCTATTCGTAGAATTTTGCCCAAAAATGTTTGGCAGACCATAAATAGGTTGTTAATATACATATGATTAATCCATATCTTTATGTATGAATTTCAAATTTGTGTATAAGTTTTTTATTAATATTACATAAGTCTTTTATTAATATTTCCTATGACTACTATTACATGTTTTGTTAAATTATATGATATTACATAAGTCTTTTATTGATATTACATGTTATTTATTTTGATAGATACATGGCTGACCATCCACATTCATCAGGGGATGAGGCTCCCCCATCCAGACCTACTAGAGGACCCCCCAAAATGAAACAACTTTTGGTCAGAAAAAATAGTTGTGAAAGAACACCCATGAATGTTAATGTGATCACGGGTGTGGCATCTGGCCCAAATGCAGATGACTTTCGATCATACCTTGGAGTAGTGGCGCGTGATAGGATTAATATTCTTACTCCATCTTTTGACCATGTGTCCGAGGTTGATCGGAACATGATATGGAACAATATATTGGTAAGTTAATTAATATCATTTGAATTACAGTTTGTTTATATTGATAATTTTGTACTAATACAACTTTATTATGTTTATTTCAGATGACATTGCGAAGCACAAGAACAAAGGCTGACACAAGAGATCACAAAAAAGCTTCGAGCGAACCTTAGGGCGGAGCTTAGAATGGAGCTTAGGACAAAGCTTAGGGAGGAATTGTATAATGAGTGATGAGTCAATATTTTATTCACTTCACTTAGCTTATTGTACTATAATTAATTAGGGAATTGTGCTTAATTATCCAATATTCTTCCGTTTTTGCTGATTGTGCTTAATTTGACCAGAAATTCTTATTTTAATTAATTTGAATTATCTGAGACTAATTATTTGCATTATTAATTGTAGGGAAATTGTTGGATAATATTTTGGGAAAAGAAATGTCACATCAATTATATTTTAAGCTAAAATAAGAGAAGAGGTGTGAGATTTAATTTTGGGAGTGAGTAGCTGATTTTCTTTTGAGCTTGGAGAAGTGGATTTCAAGTGGTGTGTTTAGAGAACAGGGCGGTGCAACAAGAATTAAATTGGAAGAAAACCAATAGGAGGTGCTGCCACGTCTTTGAATGGAGGTGTCAAGGCCCACGCTTGTAGGAAATTGGTATGCACGTTGAGGGGGTGCACTCGGTCCATCAGCTGGAGCACATCCAGCTTGAGCAAGGGGCTCGGTTGGGGAAGAAAAAGGGGGGCTGGACGGGTGAAGGGCAGCCGCCACTTACACGCTCTTTTGGTTGGAGTTTTTCTGGAAAGATTGGTTTGGCAAGGAGCGAAACGATGCAACAAGGTGATTTCTTTTGGAGGCGTTGACACACTTTGGAGAGGTGCACGGTGATTAATTGATGGGTCGCACGATGTTACGCGAGAAATGGAGAACTCCTTAGTTTCATTTTGCTGCTGCGGTCTAGAAGGAAATTTTCTTGAAGCATATTCATTTCAAATTGAAGGAGGACTTTCATTGTTCATTTTAGAAGAGATGGACGTTCACTTTGCTGGAGCACGTGACTTTATATTGGAGAAAAGAGTAGTTGTCTCGTCAACAGGGAATGACACTAAAAGAACACTGTTCAGTGTCTTTCTTTGCACAATTGCCATGATGAATTACATTTAGTGTTTAGCTCTAGTATGCATTCTCTTTCTTTCTTTAAGGAAAAGTGGTGATTAATTGGTGAATGGAAAAGCACACGGCTTGCTCCACAAAGTTTCCTTCTTTTCTTTCTTTCTCAAGCATGAATCGTGAAACATTACTCACTGTTAAGCATTTCTTTCTTTTTAATTATTAATCCCGTGATGAATAACATTCATAGGTTTTATTTTCTTTTTTATTAGCTCAAGTCTGCACTGAAACTCATTGAATATTATATATATTGGAATGCATTTAGCTTGGAAGCAGCTTACTAATTCATTTTATTTTCATTGTTCACACGTTTTCAATTCTTTGTTTGAGTGCTGGATGTGCAATTCATGTTTTATTTGACCTGCTGTGTGCATTTGATTGTTTAGCTCAACGTTCCATTTTAATAACTTTAATTGCGTTTGGATATTTATCTATTGTATTATTTAGTTTACTGTTTTCATTCACTATGTAGTCTATTTTGTTCGTCTTTAAGTTGTACTGTTTAGTTTTACTTTTATCGTTCAGTTTTCAGCCTTTCTTTCCTACATTTCAATTTCCATTTTTGGTTTAGAGACCGTTCGATCTCAATGTAGAACCGATCGGTCATCTGTAGGACCGTTCGGTCTTCATGCTTTGTTTATTTAATTCAATGTTTTCAATTATGTTTGATTGTATTTAATTTTCAGTTTTCATTTAGTTCATTTCGAATCACAAAAACACTTTCAATCCCCCTTCCCCACTACGTGTTAGACCTAAGACTCGAACCACATTCGGTCCTTGAGAGACAACCTTGGAGTCACTTCCTAGTATTATACTGCATTCTTATTTGCACATCAAATTTGTATGGGCCACGACAGCTGCATCAATGAGGTCACTACAGAAGTGACTGATAAAGTTATGCCCTAGTTCCAGCAACAATTTAAGAGTTATGGCATGCGCTGCTATTTCCTGTACAAGAATAAGAACATGTTGTGCCTCCCATAGGTAAAATTAATAAACATTTATGTTCAATAATTTCTATGTTTTGTATAATCCAACATTTACTCTAACAGGGATAAGCAGGAAAGGAAATTGTTCAACACCAACCGTCCCAAGGGATGACATGAACGATGCTAGTTCATGTCTGCTATACATTTTAGATGGTATCGGGACGATGCTGGTAGCTCGTGGAACAATGTTTCAGGCAGCGACTGTTGTTCATGGTATGGAGCTATCAGAGGATGAGGTGAAGGTCTTAGTAGACGACATTATCATACCACCAGATGCCTCAGTTCCGCTACCCACAGATGAAAGTTTCACTGTGGCACAAACATTCTAGTCTTTTATCACTTGACCTAAACACTTGGTTGGTTCGGTTTCTGACCCCCGGTATGGAATTCTACTTTACACTTCTCAATTTTTAAGTTTACATGTTATTGATGTCAAAACTTATCTTATTTTTCCATGTAACAACAAATGCATGCATAGGAGAAGATTCGTTTATTTGAGGACGATCCTCTTGGGGCATTGCAGCAACTTGCTAACATCATTGCAAATAAGCTTTTGGAGGTTGAATATAATGCTAATGTATTTGGGAGAGACTCTGAGGTCCCAATATACCTGCATAGCCAAGATGTCAGAGAGCTTGCGTCAGGAACAAAAGAGTTGAATATTACATTAGTTCAGTTATGGATGATGTAAGTCTATGAGCAATTATTTATATAAAATTGATTTATATATCAAGTATACTTATATCAAAGGTAATTTTTGATTTTAGGTATATGTTTGGTGTTAGTAACAACTTGGGGTACAATGAGAAGGATGGGAAACTCCCTGTTATTATATCTGCATTGCTTACTGATGAGCAGGAAAAACAGCTATTACAGGTTATCAGAGACCACAAGAGACCAATAGACTGGAGTTTAGCAGATATTCTTGGTATTAGCCCTTCTTTTTGCATGCATAGAATACTTTTGGACGAGGATGCTAAACCAGTGAGACAACCTCAAGGAAGACTGAATCCTCAACTGATGGGGGTTGTAAAGAAAAAGGACACCAAGTTGCTACAAACAAGTCTTATACATTCAAATTCTGACAGCACTTGGGTAGGCCCTATACATGTGGTTCCCGAGAAATATGGAATCACAATGGTCAAGAACGAGAAGGACAAGTTGACTCTTATTCAAGACAGAAGTGGGTAGTAGTTGACCATCTTAGTAGGATTGAAAAGGGAAAAGATAACATTCCTATCCAGGATGACTTTTCCAATGAAGTCCTACTAGCATTCCTTCCACCATGAAGGAGGTAAGTTCCCTCATACTTTTTCTTTGCATTTTATATATAAGGCATACATTGAGGACAATGCATAGTTTAAGTGTGGGGGTGTGGGGAAACAATTAATTTTGTTCCCTATTTTGTTTGTCTATTTTGTTTGTTTTTAATAAATATTTGCATTGGATTTGAGAGTTTGAATCGGTAACTGGAATGATCATGAATTCAAGAGAGAAATAGATACATGTTGACTTGAGTGTTGTCTTTCATATTTGATTTTCTTGGGAATTCAAAAAGGTTAACTCATGTGTGAAGAATAAAGTGATTCCATTTGCATGTCCATGACAAAGTAATGCCTAAATGATTGATCTATGTCTAGTGCTACTCATTCTTTTGATCCAAATGCAAATATGAAATAAAATGACTCAGAACAAAGTTTTGGAATTAATCAATTTTGCCCAGGAGTGCAAAAGGATAAGTGTGGGGGTGTGATGAGTGCATTTATGCCCATATTTATGCTTTAAAATTCAAAATTTTTGATGGGATAATTGTGCTTCAATGGTTTATTTAAGTGAATTTGTGATGATTGGAATTGTTGGGTTTGGGAAATAAAGAAACGTAAAAAGTGAATTTTAGCACATAAATTATTATTGGATGTTCTAATGTTTATTTGTGCAGCTGAGAATATAAGTTTTATTGGTCCAAATGGCAATTCAAGGCCCAAAATCAGATTTTATGTGGAAAATTCAGAAGGGGCTAAAGTGCAAATAGAGGAAATTTCAGCGTATTTGTGCAATTTTGGAAAGTCAGAAAATCTAAAAGATAAAATTCAGTTGTTGAATTTAATTTGGGAATATCAACAGAAAATATCTTCCAAATAATTTTATCATTATCTAAATCTTTTAGTTATTTGGAAGATATAAGATATAAGATAATTGAGTTAATATCTATCAAATATTCTTTAAAACTGATTTAATCTAATGAATATTTGAAAGATATAATATATCAACAGAAAATATCTTATCAACAAACTATTCAAAGTCCAAGCCCAATCAAGCCTATATAAAGAGACCCAAGGGAGGCAGAAAGAGGGGGA
The DNA here is from genome assembly GCA_034642375.1 of Vigna nakashimae. Classification (NCBI taxonomy): domain Eukaryota; kingdom Viridiplantae; phylum Streptophyta; class Magnoliopsida; order Fabales; family Fabaceae; genus Vigna; species Vigna nakashimae. The sequence goes on along the minus strand of CM067762.1, from coordinate 38,472,072 downwards.
CTTCACTTCATTCATTCTCTTATACTCCTCTCATTTTTCTTTCGTCTTGTATTCAACTCCATTCATGGAGAGCTAAGCATCTAGGGCTATTCTGCTGTAATTCCAAGACGGATTCTGAGGTTATGTTCAGTTAATGCAATTGTTTACTTTGATTATTGAATTAAGTTGTTCTCTTTATGTCTTTCATCTCTCTATCTTGTTAAAAGCAAAGATTTTTGCATCGTAATATGTTTGAATCTATATGCATATTGATTATATGAGTTTTAGGGTTTCTAGGTTTAAATTGAGAATCTACTTTGATTTAATTTAGGAACTTTCATATGATTAAATGGTTTTTACTATCAATTGAGAATGTACTTTGGTTGGTAGTAATAATTTCAACTATAATCAATTGAGAATTTACTTTGATTGATTAACTTTTAATTTGGTTAAGAGATTTAAGAATAGACATTATTAAACACAATAAAATTTGATTGAGAATGTACTTTGGTTGAATTTATTGTGAATAATCTAGAAAGGTTTTGCATTTGATTGAGAATTTACTTTGGTTAAATGCATGATCGCCCTCAAATTAATTAAGAATGTACTTTAATTAATTTGAAACTTAAATAATAATCAATTGAACAATTATCTATGAATAATCGATGACGAATCTATCTTGGAAAAGCAGTGGAATTAACCTATTTAATCATAACTATTTTTAAGTTTATTATTTGTTATTTAAACATTCTTCAAACATCATTTTTATTCATAAGCATTGCATAGCATAAGAGTCAGATATTCAGAAGCAATTCCGTGTTCGTTGGGGGACGACTCAGGGTTACTTTAGCCCTATCTACCTTCTTGAATACTACTTGGCAATACTGATGTTGCCTTGAAAAGTAGTATTAATTTGATAGCTTCGACGACAGCTTATCAAAAGCGATTGCAAAACATTTAGTTAGATTATATAATAGTTCATAGTTATTAGATTTAAAATACATTAGAACATGTTAATTAATAGTTATTAGACTTTGTACATTATGTGATGTAAATATTGACTATTGTGTTGAATCTGTGTTGTTATGATATTGTTTGATAAGTAGGTCTGTTTTTGTGATAGTGGATATCACAAAAACAGACCTGCAATTAAAAAAAATTGTAGGAGAATAGGCTCGGTTGTGGCAAAATCGAGGCCAAAGGTTACACGAATTTTTTTAAAAAAAACAAGGTTATGGCGTAGTTCAACCAAGAACCGTTGTCATATCCCCAGGTTATTACCTCGATTAAACCGAGGTAATAACCCTCCTGTAAGACCCATGAAAAATATTTACAATTTTATTACTAGTAAAAATATATTTCTTTAGGATTGGAGAATATAATAAGTTTATAAAATGTGGAAAGTTAAATAAGATATTTTGGTAGCTTAATTGGTAGAAAATTTTGGTGATGGGTTCAAACTCTTTTCTACCTTTTAGTAAAAAAAAAATTTAAAATATTGATAATGGAGAAAGCATTCAGATTTGAAGGCATTATTAAAGAATCCATTATGAATCTATTATGTAAGTGGTGATTAAGAAATAAATATAATAAAATAATATTAAAATAATAAATAATATTAAAAAAATTGATGAATAGTAAAATTTTTGGACTATAAATAGCCATGAGGGGGAGGCTATTTTTTCACAAAGAGAGGAAGAATCAAGTGAGAAACCTTGAGAAATAGAGAATAAAGAGTTCGGAATAAATTTTTAGTTGCAAGAAGAGTAAAGGCTCTAGAGGGTTTTCGGGAAAACGAATTCGGAGCAAGAGAAGTCTGGAATAGAGGTAGGGGAGCTAACCTTTCTATGCTTTTATATTATGATTTAGTATTTACTATTCATGTCTTAAAATTCTGTGTGAATACTGTTAATGCTTACTGTATATCTGTAAATAAGAAATTTGTAAATAAGAAATTCTGTGTGAATACTGTTAATGCTTACTATTCATGTCTTAAAATTCCGTGTTAATATTATATGTTGTTGTTTTGAATCTGTAAATAAGAAATTTGTTAAAAACTAGTTGAGGAACACTTTGGCTAAGGAAAGACTTGGTACTTAAGTTGTCCATTGTGACGCACCTCTCTTTCCTGGAAGTCTACTCGATATGTTTTTAACTTAAATCTTGTTGTACAGATTGAGTACTGTTAAATTATTATGCAATATATCTTGTTGGAATGAAAATTTCTGATGGATTCATGTTATTGTAGTAGATATGGAATTATGAATTATAATTGTAATGGTAGGATAGAGGAATCTTAAAAACTGGAGTTGGTACGTCCCTGATCATAGAGCAGCCCTGGTCCAATCCAGTAAGTTGTAACTAGTCATATGTACTGGCGTTTGTGGTGAGTTTGATTCGTCAAACATTTGATTATTCTCTGGTGACCATTTATGATGATATTTTAGAATTGTTAATTTATTTTGTGATATTCATTTTGTACGATTTATGTGATGATTGTATTTTATTATATTGGATTTGAATTTATGCGTCTGAACATGATGTGATTTATGTGGGAAGTATGTGAATGTATGAGATATGTTGGATTCACTGTGATAATATGATGGTATTTGGTTATTCATGTCTTGGGTTAAGTTTCAAAGTGACAGTATGGTTCATGGACGTAATTCCATGATCCTCAATGAGAGGATACACGGTGGTGCCCTGGTAGTGTTTAGAATGAAAGTAGGAGCTCAGTCTTGGGGGTCATCCTGAAACTCCAATGGTCTTTCTTCTCATGTAGAGAGGATTGAACCATGTGGTGAGGAGTAGCAGGAGGTCCTAGTCTTGGGTGCTTCCAGTATGACCCAAGGTGAGTGATAACGGACTAACTTCGTGAGTGTGGTAGGGTAGGGGAGCCCAAGTTTCATAAGCCACCACGAGTGCAAGACCCGCCATAGCTCGACTATCATTTTAGTCCGGACAAGTCGGTTTATAAAGTAACAAGTCCTGTGATATCATTTTACCAAGTTTGAGTGATTTTTGCATGTCGTGTGAGGTTGAATAACATGCTTTTTATGTCTAGCTCACCCCTACTTGTTTGTGTTTGTGTTTGGGTATGTGCGATGATCACCCACTTGGGTGGGAGCAGATGGCAAGGAGGATACTTTGGAAACAGTACTTGATGGGGACGACAATGTTGCAGCTTAAATTTGCTAACTTTTATTTGCTAGCTTTTAAGAACTTTTGTGCATTTAAAGTTTTAAATTCTCTGTAATTTCCAGGGAGAAACTCTAATACTCTAGTTTTCAATTTCACGTTATTCTAAGGATGACTGTAATCCTTAAAATTACTCTTGACTGCTTTCCTATATTATGAAATGATGACGTCTTTATTATATATGCTTTCTATATATAATTGGGATGTCACACCCCCCCCTTTTCTCTTCTTTACTACTTTGGTTTCTAAAGAACCGAGGCAGTAGCATTAAGGTACTGCGGTTGGAACCGCGACCTAAAGTGTTAGACCTTTTTACCTCGTATGTATATGCTGTTGTTCTAAAACCGAAGCGTATATTCAAAAATAACCGCAGTCGTTTCCCTTTGCTGCATTAGTGCATTCACGCTCGTACCACATTTCTAGATATTTTTTTTCCTAGGTCTTACACACATCCTTTGTCAGAACTAACAACACATAACATAAGGCACCATAATTCTTCAATCCAACGATAACTTTTTCAAATACATTTGATCATAGGTAATCGAGCTATACTACCAAATTACTTTCGAAGCTTTCATCCCATCATAACCAATCCTCTACTACTCGAGCTTGGATGACAATGTGTATATCACGAGCCTGACCGGTTCAATATCAACTAATCGGGTTAACCCCAACAAAGGGTTATCAAACCGAAATCCATCAAAATAATTGATGAGACAAATAAAGTTGCACCATCTTATAAAAGATGTCGATCGGTCATTTGAGTTATTGATCAAATGTACACCTAACATGATTAAAAACATCTACAAGAATCAGTACAAATCAGTAATTGCGAGTAAGAAGTGACTAAGCCATAATTAAGTTGGTGGTAAGTAAAAGTCCATTACAATTTGTATATAAAAGGATCTATGGGTTGTAGTTATGATAATTGATTATTGTATTTAACACTAGTGTGACCAAATTCTTTATAACTTAAGCATTAGGGTACCTTTCACAGGTATTATTAAAGCGATTGTGGATCGAATGAAGACTGCATCAAACCGAACAGGATTTAAAAGGTGAAGAAAGAAGAAAATTGGAAACCAAATCACTATACTCCAGTGAAAACATAGGTTTTGTTTTCACATTTTAAGTGTCTTCATTCATTCGTAATCATGTCCCTAAAATTCTTGTTGAATATATCTCATTAAAAAGTGTTTTCAAGTGTCATTTCTTGTAGCTTAGAAAAAAATATATGGTGAAAATAGCAATGAAAAAGATATGATTAATATTTTGCAATGTCCTCCAAAATATGTTTAAGAGGTGATAAACGTGACAAACAGGTGAAGAAATATATATTATGACAACATATTCGTAACTTCACCCCGTGTTCTATTTAGGAGAATAAGGAAATGATTTCTAAGTTTGAAGAAAGACCCATTAGACCAATAATAATACGAAATGAATCCAATATTTCACTTAAAGTATATTTTAATTTGGAAACATTTAATTTCTTACAACTTTACTTGATATGCATTTAAATTTATAAATTTAGTAAAATTTAGTTTTGAATTTAATTTATTATAATAGTATAAAATTAATTAACCTAATTTTCATTGAGAAATAATTATGTTTTTTTTCAACAAGATATGTATATATATTTACATGAGGAGAAACTATAAATATTCCAACCCTTATACAAAATCTGAATTGATTGTCCTATTTTTGTGCTTAGGCTTAAATAACTTACCATACACAAAAGTCGTCTCTTCTTATCATGATAATTATGTACTTATGCAATTTTTAAAATTTATTAGAAACTCATCTTAATTATATATCTTTTTGAGAAAAAAGTATAAGTAAAAAAGGGAGTTTTAAAATAATACAATTTAGAACTAATGTTTCTAAATTATAAGTTTCTCTGACATGATAAATATAACTTAAGTAAGAGACTATATTTTGATTCATCAGATAGTAGTTTTGATGTAATTTTTATTCTTTAATGTCTCGTTTTTTTATTGGAATTGAAATTATTTATAAATGAGTTAAGATACTTGATGAGAAAGAAAATTACATATAGATAATGAATTAATTCAAATTATAGAAAAACGTAATAGGAATAGGTTAAAGAAAGTTAATATTAAATTCTTTAAATTTCTAAAATATGAGTTATAAAGGTTTTTTTTTTTTTCATGTGAGAAGGTTGAGTAATGTTTAATTTCGTAATATAACGAAGAATTTGCTTTTTCTAAATATATGAAATTCAAAATATATAATGACTTTTTTGTAAAGAAAATCATGAGATATTTTTAGTTTATTTGTAATAGGGTTTTTTTTTTCTTATGTGTACTATATATATATATATATATATATATATATATATATATATATATATATATATATATATTTGTCATGTATAATTATTGTTTTCTTTTTTATTTTCTAATAAAATTTCCATGTAATGATAACAGTGTCTAATATAAACATGAGACTATGTTTTTGATAATAATGATTAAAATGTGTGTCTAAAATATCACACTAAAAAAACTAATATAGAAATAAATGAAGTATATTCATGAGAAGAAAACAATAACAATAAAGAAAACTCAACATAATTAAAATAAAAAGAACATATAGATATATACATGCATTTAACTTTCAAGAATGTTCTGTAGTAATAACAAAAGCTCTTCAACATAATAAATATATACTTTGCCAAAAAAAATTAATGCTAAATCTAGGGCTTCAGAGTATTATAGTTAGAAAAATGATGGTTGAAATCCAAGTGCTAGATCCAATCTATGCATCTATTTATATATATCTTTCTCTTTCTCTGTCAGTATATAGATACTTTTTGGCTTATAAAAGACATTTTAAGGTGTTAGATACATAACGTTTTCCATTAGGACCATGATTTCTTTTTCAGATGATTCTGTTCCTTCTTATATATGCAAAACTTTTGTTTAGAATAAAAAACAGATACTAAAAATATTTTAAAGTAGTTATTATCAAATTAGAAATATATAGAGAGAGAGAGAGAGGAAAAAGGGTACTCTATGACAAACAAAAAACATTGGAAAACATTGATAATATAACAAGGAATAGAGGATGTGAACAAAAATTGTTCAGATGTTATATCAGATAGAAGAAAATTAAGAGCTAAGTTGAAAGTTATCAACATAGAAAGTCAAGATTAAATGCATCAGAATCATGATTTGGTTTCTGAAAAGTCCTTTTTTTCCCAGATAGATCAAGGGTTGAACATGTGAAGCTGATTGTAATGAGCTTCTGCAAGAAACTCTTCAACAATCCCTCTCATACTTTCTGCTTCTTCTCTTCTTTTAGCAACAATCGCTTCCTGGAAAATTCAAACCAAACCATGAAATATGTTTAGTGGTGCACACTCTACTCATGAATTAAAGTATATCCTAAAAGTATAAACTTAACCAAAAAAGAATTCAAATTCTGATTCTATGTTCACCAGCAAATATTTCTTATTTCTTATTGTTTCTGCAATGTTTAAGAAGGAAAAACATTTAAGGAAATGATCACACTCACCTCAGTTTCTGCTTCTTTGTTCTTGTCGTTATACAGGACCATTTCCTACATATTTTAGCAACATTTCAATACTACTGTTATCAATTTCCAAAATGCCCTAGCAGTAAAACTAATGGAATATGTTAAACCTGAATGGGAAATATTATTATTTCTAATTAGGAATTGACAAAAATAATCTGTCTCTGTATTATGAGTAAAATTATTTAACTTATAATTTAAAGTACTAATATTATTATGATTATTATAATTATTTATTTTAATAATATTTAATATAGCATTTTAATTTAAATTCACACTGTAACAATTATATAAATATCTACTTTTAGTAAATTTTGTATATTTTTTAATATAGAGTTATCATATTGTATTTTATTATTTTGAAATTAAAGGTATTGTTGCATGATAGATACATATATTGGATACATGATAGATTTGTGAATGTAGTATTTTGAGAAGAAGCATATATATACTCACTTTGGTTTGAGTTTTAGATTTTTTGATACGTTCTTCTTTTTCTTGTTTTTTCACTCTGCGATGCTTAGGACGAATACCATGCTTCTCATATCTCTCACACTCTAGCAAAGATCGACACAAAAACCCTTTTTCCTTATGACGATAAGTCTGCAAAATTCACCAAAATCAGTCATCCAAACATCAAATAACCACTCTACATATAAACAACAAATAAATCTCTATAACTAAATATATAGTATTAATCTATCATCTCAAATATATATATATATATATATATATATATATATATATATATTAAAACAACTATGTTATAATTTTTCCATATGGATTAAGAAAATATACTAATAATTAGCCTTCCTATTTTGAGTCTGACAATGAAGAAAGTAAGTAATATATTTCATATTAAATTGGATTATTTGAGATAGACATAACTAGAAGGGTTTCTTCAATAATATTTTGCCATGTACATAAACAGAGTTAATTTTCTTTAATGTTTATATGTTATAACATAGAAAAAACCATTCGAAGAAGATCACATATACCTTATCAAACCTGTCACTATGTGGTCGTTTTTTGCTATCAACATCCCAATTTCCAATCCATTCAGGTGTTGGCTTAGGGCGTCTTCCTCTCTTTGAACTTGAATTTTGAGTTGCAGATTGAGTTTCAGGCTAATAATACACACCATATATATATAAGGTTACTGATGAAACAAAAACAAAGAAATCATAAAAAATTATGCAAGTAATAAATTAACGTACCATTGTTTCATCAGTGGAGACTTTTGGATTTTCTTTTCCCTGATACAAAAAGTGTGTATATTTATCGATAGATGATAACAAGTCTTAGGTATATATGCTTGCAAAGAAATATTTCTTTTTATCAGAAAAAATTATAAATGTCAAAGTATTTAGAATACTCCAATTCGTTTACAGACAATATAAATCTTTAAATTATAAAAGATAAGAGCTAATAGAAATACAATGAAATAGATCATACAACAATTTACATTACTGTTGTTCTATAATAATCTGTATCTACTTCAGTCCAAATAAAACACTAATATATACTTCCTAATAAATGAGCAGAAACATTCATGAAAATCAACACAATTTAAAGTGTGAAAATATATATATATATATATATATATATATATATATATATATATATATATATATATATATATATATATATATAATGGAGTATCCTTTCTGCCACTTATAGTACAGTACTTATAGAACACTCATATGTTTGAGACTAATAACTAAGTTTTTTTTTTTAAATGAACTATATATGATGTGCTAAAGCTATATATGAAAGGAAAAAGAACAAAAGTGCAGCACTACACTAATGCTCACAATTTTGACCTAAACATGTCCATAACTAGTAAAAATAAATTAAAGGTTAGATAATTTGACATCTGAAATACACCTTTTCTTCTGGATAAAGTGTGGGAAAATATCAGTAAATGAGATATACACGAATTCTGTGATTGAAAATTTTGATTATTTTTGACAGAAAAAAAACATTTAATTCAAAGATTAAATATTCATATATATACCTTATTTGTTGGCATGTCAACCATATCATGGCAGTCCACAGGATGGTGATCAGGAATGTAAATTGATATTGGGTTTGCAGCAATAGGTTCATCACTTGTTCTTGAATGAGTAGTCTTTGTTGGAGGTGTTTGGCATTCCTCCTATATTAAGCTCAAAGAGATGTTGAAGTGTACTTAGTCAAGATTTAATATGTATCCAATACAACATTAAACAACAAAACAAAAGTAGAACTTGTAAAGCAAAATTTGGGTTGTAAATTTTAAAATTCCAACATAAGATTATTGTCCATTTTAAAATTTAAAGTTTGTCACGATTTTATTATAAAAAAGTGTCTTGAAGAGTTCAGAAAAAAATGTATTTGAATTTCTAACTTTCAAGTAATATAAGACTGTAAGATATCCATAGAATATTCCGCTCCCATAATCTTCAATATGGAAAAGTAGTTTCAAAGTCAAACTCTCATTTTCTTCATATATAGACTTAAGAGTTTGTTCTAATACATTCCATTTCTCCTATATATAGGTTGGAAATTATTTGAGAACAAGTAGTTACAAATAAGTAAAGTTATCCTTAATATTTTCTAATGATAAATTTGAAATAAGGTTTGGTTTAGTGTTGAGGCTTTTGTGTAATAGCTATTATGTTGCGTACTTAAGATTTGGATTTTGTAATTTAAAATTCTAAAGTGTTTCATGTTGAATTCTCACCTTCGAGTTAGCTTGGAAGTAAAAGTAAAATAGATTTATTGATTGTATTTTGTAAGAAGTAATATCATGCCTTAGAGTAAGAATGTTGTTTTGAGTTAAAAATTGTAAAATTGAGTTTTGAAGTTATAGACAGTTGAATTTGAGTAGTTTGAAGTTATTAATATTATTGGAATGTTGATATGATGAAAAATTATGCATGTTAATATATTGAGTTGAGGCATGCGTTAAATTGAGTTTTGAACATAGATTACATAAGAAAAGCTAGTTTCTCCAAAGTAAGATAAGAATTGATATAAGAATTCAATGTTAATGAATGTTGTATTGAGCTTTAATGATCCAAAATTGAGTTGGAATAAGTGAAGTATAATAATACAACAATTTATGCTTGTATTTCACTATCTTAAGTTTCTTTAAAATTGTGCATATGTTATAATGGAAGAGGAAAACTTCTTTTATTTGCTCCATGAGTGTTTTAAAATTGATATTTTTCTCAAGTGAGATTTTGATTGCTCAAGAAAAATTTAGCTACAAAAATAAAATGAAAAAAAAAACTTTCTTAATTTGATTTTTGCTTACTTAAATAAATTCTTGCTCTAGTTAAAATTCTTAAATCATATTGTATAGGAAATGTATTTGAGAATGACATGTGTTCCAAATTTCGAAGACCTTAAACTTATCTAAATTAAAGTATACTTAATGATAAGTTATTGATTAATTGTGTCTATTTTTTAGTGTGATCTCTCTCTTTTTTAGTATGGTCAATATATTCATACCCATGTATTTGATGAAAAGATAATTAATTGTGTTTAAAAAATAAGTTTAAGTGTACTTCATTCTTATAAACAATTCACAAGGTGAAGTTTATGATTTATGATTTATGTTTATATTCACTTATTAAAGATAATAGTATTTTTAGGGTAAACAACTCAAAAAGACACTATAATATATTTAATACTATATTATTTAAAGGGAAATTACTAAACAAACCAGAACAAAATCTTTTGGAGCCCTATGATGTTCATACATGAACTACAATTCACATAATTATTGTTATGTGTGGTAAAAATAAAACAAAAACATTCGTTCTATATCTAGCAATGAAAAACTAGGAAAATTGGAACAAATGAAATTTCACTTCACAATTATATAATCCCTGTAATAATTTTATCCCAAAATGTGAGTGCCACCAAAATTTAACTAAACAATGTTTCATGGAAACTATCAAAGCTTTTTTTTTTTTTGTTGTTAATTTCAAAGTATACTAGCATTCTGATCAGTAATCAACGATTGTAAAAACATTTACGGTATATTTAGATGTGAAATTTTAAAATATATATTCCTGAAATTTGAAATTCTTTATATTTGATTTTTTTTATTATTAAAGTTCCATTTTTTTTAAATATTTCATATGTATAAATCAATTCAAATTCCTTGTTTAAACTGAACCATTTAAGTTAGTCCATATTCAAAATTCACTTTTAGATATTTATTTTAAAATTTGAAATTTAACATTTAACCTTCTCAAAATAACTATTAATCCTCTTGGTAAGAAAGGGGGGGTGAAAGAGAGTTTAAAAACACTGAGAAAAGAGAGATAAGTATCCATTCTAAAAGAACTTTTATCTAAATAATATATTTTATTGTAAAATATTTAATTTCCACCAAAAAAAATCACCCTTTCATTCATCATCCAAACATGATTCTAGGGTTTTTAATACAAATATATTTGAATCATACATAAATCACATCCAACCAAACAATGTTAACAAAAATTCACATCCTACACAAGAAATTAGAGCACCTTCAAGAAAAAATAAATGAATAACGAAACATTTGAAGTGTTCCAACCAACATATATACAAGAATCTAAAACATACATACAAAGGAAAATTATATAAATATAAAAAAAAGACATTTCATAATCTTTTTCCTACCAAACCATATAATTTAAGAAAAAAAATGAATATTTGAAATTGTTACCTCCTTTGGGGAAATGAGAACATTTGAATTGTTGTCAATGGCAGCCATGAAATTGTGGTGAGAAGATGATGAATGAGAGGTTTTGAGTAAAAGCAAGACACTTCACAGAGTGGGTTGTGCCTTTTAACAAGGGTTAAGTAACTCTCTTAAATTAAACATATTAATTACATAAACATAGTTTATTGTTTATACATTTAATATGGATGATTATCTTATTAAATGGTTTGAAAAATAAAATATTAATTGTAATAAATGTGTTGACTTTTGAATACAAAAAATATTGAATGTGAAAAAGTTAAAAAAGTCCATGTGCAGGATTAAATATTTAAATAACCATTTTAAGTGACTGTATTGTAATATTCAAAATATGTTACCTTTAAGATCTTAAAATAAAATTTTATTTATTTATCTCGAAATTAATATTGCCAACTAAAAAATCCATTCAAATTTTGAAGAAAGGAAAATAAAATAAAATATTTATAATTCATATAATTTTACAATAATAAAAAGAGTAGTTTAGATTTTGAAAAAATGAAAAATAAATAAATTATTTTATGTTGCATATATAGACTAAAAATATATTTAAGAAAAAAATGCATTGTAAAACCTTTTGTATTTTTAATAAAGTAATTAATGTCTGTATAATAATAATAACAATTAAACATTTAGACATTAACATTGAAGAAAATTTCCTTAACTGATATTACTGACAGAAATATATTGTCTGTTGTGATTACCTTCTCTGTTTCTTCTTTAAAGCATTAAATATTTTCTTTAATATGCATTTAATTGCTATCCCGTTACTTTTAAGTGTTATTTAATCTTTTTTGGTAATTCAATGTAATTGGTTTTTTAACTTCAATAAAATATTTATCTACTGTATAGACTTATCGATCGTATCTCGGTCGGTCAACCACTTAGAGCGTTTGTAATTTTCAAAACAATGTTAACGATGTTAGTATTCTATATATTAAAAATATCACAATTTGATTAATAAAGTAAAAATATGTTTATGAGATATTGGCGGGTATTGGACCAACCTTAATCAAAAGTTCATTTAGAAACCTATAAATAAGAGATAAAAAGGAAGTAGTGATGAGATTTTTTAAACATTTGAAAATTAATTGTAACAACCAATCACTATAATTGAAAACTAACTTCGGCATTAGAGTACCTTTAACGGGAGAAGATAAATAAAAGAGGTGATGTAAAGTGTGAAATATAATTCTCTTTGCACTAGTACAAAAATTGCGTACAACGTTGAATATTTTGGGCTTTTAACGACGAATTTGTGAATGACGTCGTATTAGGAGACGTTAAATTGACGTCGAATTAAAAAAATTCGACATCAAATTTTGTCAATATACGAGGTCGAATTTTGTTAATATATGACGTTAATCACCTTTTTTTGGTTTTTTTTAATTAATTGTGATACTTTTTTACAACTCTCCGAGACCTAAAAAACAACAAACTTTAATTTTTGGTATTTTATAAAGCAAGAACTATGAACGTAGTATTAAGAACAAACAACAATAACCAATAACAAACAAGTTCAATCAAACAACAACAACAACAAACAAGTTCAACCAAACAATAACAAACAAGTTCAACAAATAAATTTTGCAAAACGAAAATGAAAACTAATCTTCAAAAGGTGGGTTCGTTGGAAAGTGTCGTCACCGGTGACAGAGAAAGCAGAATGCACCTATAAAGAACAAAAGCACGAAAATAATCGGTCAAAACAAACGAAAATCATACATAAAATGCATTTGTATCAAATCAAAGAAAGATTACATGTGACGGTCATCAAACTTCGTTCGAGAAAAGTTTGAGAAGAGAAGAGGGTCTCGCGCGCTAAGATAAAAGGAATGAATTTTCAATTTCCCGCTCAAATTTTTATTAAATTCACTAACTTTTTGACGTCTAACGCTGGAACATTTGACGTTTTATATCATTTTACGTTGAATTACAATTTTAAACGACATTTAATAATTGCATTTATTTACAAAAATGTCACCGATCATTTTTAACGTTAGCTATTCAGTGGTTGGATGTTAAACGCGTGACATTATACGCTGTTTTTGTACTAGTGACAGTGAAACAATTTTGTATATCATAACAATTTACTCTTTTCATTTCTATATCATAATATATAAATTAATTTAAGATTATGTTAAAAATAAGTATATAAATAAAAATAATAATTTATATTATATTAACCTTTAACAAAAAAAAATCAATAAATTTTAATTTTCAAAAAAATGACAATTATAACAATTACGATAAATGCATAACAATTTATAAATATAGAAAATTATTTATAAATGGTTAAATATTTAAAATGTAAAATTCTAGAAAATGATTTTTTAGAAGTGGTAATAGTTTAAAAATAGTGAAACTTGTGATATTAAATGGTTTATTTATAAATAATTTTGTTATAAATGAGTTTCATTATTTTAAAACCTATCATCTCTCTAGAAAACACTTTTCTAGAGTTTTGTACCTTCTCTCTAAGAGTTATAACTCTTGAGTCATCTCTTTGACGATCAGGAGGTATCTAATCGACCATGGCGACAAGGTCTATATTCCTATCTAATCAGTTTCAGCTACTTTTTGCTCTTCACTCTTTAAGATAAAGGTTACCTTGAAAATATAGTGTTTTAGGATTGGTCTAAGGGGTATTAAGACTTGTTTGAGTCATATGTTAACAAATTTCTGATGTGGAACTAGTTGTTAGCCTTTTGAGTGTGTTTTGTATGTTTTTGGGTTCATTTTCAAGGATTTTCACTAGTGAGATTCTAAATTAGATGGTCTGGAATAAATGTGATGGTTTGGGGAATGTTGTTAAGTCTATTAAGACTTGTTCAAGCTGGTAGTTGCAGAAAATTTGTGTTGAAAGATATATAGAAATGAGTTTGAGTGGTTTAAAGTAGTTAAGTTGGCTTGAGATAGTAAATTTGAGTTAGGAAAGTGTTTTTCAATGTTGCTCAATACATAAGAGGTCTTAAGGAACATTAGAATGTGTGGGGAAAGTGTCTAAGTTGAGATTTGAAGTGTATCTACAAGAGGTTAGTAACTACTCTGAAAAATTCCACTACTCATGGAAAAATCCACAATCTGCTTGTGTTCTTCTCTGTTTTCAATTTCACACTTCCAAAAGTAAATTCACAAGTTGTAGTAAAAGTCACAACTTAGTTGTTGAACTTGCTAGTTTTCAATTTGTTTCTCTTGAGACAAATCCACAAGTTGTGGAAGCATTCACAACTAAGTTGTGGAACTCTCTGGTTTCAACTTTGAGTCTTGGACATCAATTGTTTTATGTGTTCTATGATGACTTGTTGGGTTGTTTCTAGTTATTTGAAGTATGTTCAATGTTTTCATATGTTGGTATGCATTGTAAAAGTAAAGTGATACATATATGGTTTCATATGGTTTCAAAGTTATGAAAGTTATTTCCAAGGTGGAACATCGTGGGGTGGTTTCAAGTATCATTAGTTTGAATGTACGGAGCTTAGTCTTGAGGTTATCTTGATACTCTAATGGTCATTCATTCTCAAATAAAGAGGATTGACACATGTGATGAGAGTAGCAAGAGGTCTTAGTCTTGGGTGCTTCCAATATGATCCAAGGCGTGAAACACACTAACCTTGGGAGTGTGGTAGGGTGAAACCCATTAGCAATGTTTTTGCAAAGCAATAAAAGCCACCACAAGTGCATAACCCGCCATAACTCAACATTCATTCTAAGTCTGGACAGTCCAATCAAAGGGTGGTCATGTATAAAGTGTTTGGTTGGTTTTGTGTGATATTTGTATCATGTGTAGAATGTTTAAAATGTTTAGATATATTATGAATTGTTTTTGTATTCTAGTTTACCCTTATTTTTGTGTTTGTGTGCCTGTGTGTTTTGCAATGATCACTTTAACCGGTGCGAGTTAGAAAGGAGACATCTTTTTAGTTGAACCAGCTAATAGTTGAGAGTGAAGCAACAAGATAGAGAATTTTTCTCTTCAAAATTTTATGTTCTAATAGTCTTAGATTTCTTTTAAGTTATCATATATAAACATTTTTCTCTTCAAAATGGGATGTTACATAAAATATAATATTTTTTAACAAATTATTTAAATGTATTTATTATAACTATATATATCCATCTGAATTTTTGTAATAAATCTTGCAAAGTCTTTTAATAAATTTTGTGAAAAGTAAAGTATGAATATTAGTAATTTTTTTTAACAATTTCTTTTATATATAAGTTCATAATGATCAATGAATATAAATAATATTATGAAATGTATAGAGGTTGGAATTAGCCAACTTGGCCCAGAATGTGATTGCATATAGAAAACATAACCTATAATTAATTAAATTAAATATGTATACATATGAACTTTATTAACTATGCATTTGATACATTCGCTTTTTTCTATAACTATTAAAACATAAATGAATATTTTTGTGTTTATCCGAAACAACGCAATGGTTCAAAACAAGTTGTAAATTATTATTTGTTAGCCTTCTTTGGAGAAAATGCTATAATTGTTTATGAATTCTTTGTATTTGGATACTTTAATTATTTAAATGTAAATTAATAAATATATGTTTTGTTTTACGAGATAGTGGTACAATGTTTTTCAAAATTATCAGAACAAATAAATTTTAAAGAACAGGATTAATGACAAAAAGAGGGATTATTTTGATATTCATTTTGGGCATAGAGGCATTTTCAATAAATATTTTAAGAGTGATAAAACTCTTTTATAGAAATATGAATTTTTTTAGAATGTTAAATATATAAAATATACTAAAAATTTAAAAATATTTAAATAATATATTAATTTATATATAAAAAGAAATTGAGGAGAAAAGGCCCCTTTTTTTCTAACTAAGCATCGTCACTGACTTTGGATAAGGACATTAAGGTCCAATCAATAAAGATAGGAACGTGAGTTATGAATGACTTGATTTTATAACTCTTAGGAGTTCATAAAGAGGATATTATTATTATTATTTTTCAAAATTCATATATATTTCAAGTATAATATTTGGTACTTGTAATTAAAAATATAATAAAAATTATAAAAGAAACTCAATTTTTCACTCTAAATTATATTATTTCCAATTAAAGGACATTCCTTCTAATATTTATTTGATGAAGTAGGAACCCCTCCATCATATTGTTTGTAATATACCATGTTTAATGTCTCGGTAAGTTTTTATTTTCGGCGTGAATCTTAAATAGGTCCATTTTTTTTCAGTGTCTCGATTGGATTCTTTTTTTTATAAAATTGAAACAATTAGAGGTCTGCCGTCAAATTGATCAAACGTCTGTTAAGAGAGTCTAATATGACATGCTGATAGTGTAATTTAAATTACGTGACATTGAAAACGTGTCTTAATTGTATTTATTTTATTTTTAATTAAAAATGAAGTGTACATAGTGAAAATATAATATAAGTAAGGGCAAAATTGGAAAATCAATTAAAGAAAGTGTTGAAAGCTCCGTTCTCTTCTGCGAATCAATCGAAATCAAAATTGAATTGGGAGAAGTTGAGGTCTAGGGTTCCTTGATACTACAACATGATATTCAAAGGGAACATTGTAACGCTTACAATAGTTAGCAAGACGGTGACCCGTCTCCTCAATCCTTTCATAGGGACAAAATCCTGGTTGGGAAAACTTTATCCCTGTGATCCTCAGCTTGGGAGGACCACCCTCTCTGTTTGATAAAAACTTTATAAGAATTGGCCACAGGAAACCATATAGGATGCCAAAATCAATGATATGGGTGGTTTCTGATTTTGTAGTAGCTTCCATAATCATTGTGTTTGCAAAGAAATATGTAAAGTTTTTGAAAGGGGTGGAAGATAGAAACACTTCATATGCCTTCAGGTACTCTGCAGCAGTAATCCTCTGAGAGTTCAGGAAAGAAAATTATTCATGACCGCCAAAACCAGCCCCAACCAAGTGTGCATCAAGACCATTAGTGAAGTAGTGAGCTACCTTCTGCGATGCATCTCCAAAGGGAGAAGAGTGTTGTTGAATTTGCGTTAGTAATTCGGTGGCAGCTCTAATGTCATTGGCATACATCAGTAGAAGATTCCTCAAATCCACAGTTTCCTTCTTCCTCCCTTTTTTCTTTGATCGGTCCTTCCATCCATCTCGCTCCTCACCTTTCACTGCCTCCACTTTGCAAGGAATTGTGTTCACTACCCAGGTTTTCCACACTCAGAAACACCCAATCTATAGCATTTGTTCACTACCCACGATTTCCAAAATTATTTTTTTGTTCTTCACTGTTTGAATGGAGACCAGTTATAAGCTTAGGGCAAAAGGAAGAAGCTTGGTAGTTTCCTCTAATCCTCTCCTGAACAGGGAAACAGAATCAACATCATTGAACATATTTTGTGCCAATAGTTTGGCGATAGAAAAATCCAAATATGCGATCCATGACTAACAGTAAATGAAGGTGGCTGAGAAAAGACAACGATATTTCCAATTGCACATACACAGTTATTTCAAGTCGATGTTCTTCACCCATCAACACTCGCGCTTCCAATCGAACAACAAGGATTTTGTGGATGAATGACAAGCCCTAACATTCAAATTTCCCTAATTTCATTTCAATTTCGCAATTACAGAGAGAGTGGGGCTTTCATAAGAAAGTAGAATATGAATTCCCAACTTTGTTCTTTCTTTAAATAAATTTCCACTCTGTTTACTTAATTTTTTAATTCAAAATTTAAAATAAAAAAATTGACACACTTTAATGACACGTAGGTTAAAACTACAATGTCAGCATGTCATGTGACAGAATCCTTAATGTCGTTTGATTAATTTGACAAAAAATCTTTATTTACATCAATTTTATAAAAATAAGGAATGAATTGAAACGCCAAAAAAAAATGAGATCTATTTCAAATTCAGGACAAAAATAGATACTTAATGATACATTAAACCTAATATACCACTTCCAATTACAAGTACTATTGTTCTTATGCAATCATGCTTCCAATGTCTTTGATGACTCAATGTTCTTAAGCAATGGATAGGACAGACAGTTCTTTTTTCATTCTGAAATTTATATTTTAAAAAATATAATCTTGTCGTTATAAGGCAGACAAGGAGCTTAATTAACATCCACTATTTTGAAATTTTATTTCATTACCACTAGTTTTTAATAATATTACAATAATAGAGTTAATTCTTAGTTTTCTTTTCTAAAATGTAAGGTATAGGTAAAGATACTTCAAGAAAATCATGTTAAATAATAAATAAGTAAAGTAATTTAGTTAAATATAAAATATACTTAAGTTAAAAGTGAAACAAACCCAAGCTCTCTCCTTAATCCATCAAATGACAATTCGTTTTAAAAGAAACAAGTCAAATGCATGTTTAAATATGATTCATGTTTCTCGACCTAAAAAAGTATATGATTGGTACATACCAAGGAGTGTTCAAAACAAAAGCTAAGAAATCAAAAGAATAAAACTACCTTGTTATGTTTAAAATTAGTCTTTGCATTTACATCAGTAAATAAATACCAATAGCCATGACTCAATCTCCCATGCCATCCATTGTTTGGCCACTTCAATCTCTCATGAAGTTAAGAATATCTTAACATCAATAGCTCATGACTCAATTTGGCCAAATTTCCACGTCATCGAGCAACAAATATATACAGAAGCTATGAATTCTTGCTTCAGCCCAAACATGATCCAAGTGTTGGTAACGTGCAACAGCTAGCAAACAGACACTAAGATGTGGGTCGAGTTAATGTAAGATCCTTGACGGAGACAAATGCCACCTTCTTTGGCATAGAATGGAGTTTATCATTGGTAGAAGACCTTGATGATGTATGCAAAACAGCTTGCTGTGAAGATTCGTTGATGGAGGTTTTTGTGGTGTCTTCATTTTCTCCTTCCTCACGGTACACAGTCATCTTAGTGTCAAATTGTGATGAGTCAGTCGACAAATCAGTATTCATATTATCTACATGACAGAGATCTTCTTTGGCAGCAACAGCTTCCACTCCCTCAAGCTGATCATCTATACAACACAATTTACTAAAATTTGGTTAAAACAAAGGTATCGACCATAAACAATCTCTTTGCGTATATGCCAAGATAAATTTACGTACAATGACTTTCCCTCATACCTTAACATAGATAAGAGCTTTCTGAAGCAAGGGAACATTACCACAAACAAAGGGGAGAGAAAAGTAATTATTTTATTTGTGATTTGTATACAATTTCATGCATGTAATCACTAGCAGAAACTATTAACAATTGAGATGCCATTTTGTAAGCCCAATAGAAAGAAATCTATAGAGTATACGAAAACAAGCAAAGATGACAAGAACAATGCAATAGCAATAGTCTTATTCTAGTAGGTAAGTTTGGTCACCTTGACTAGGCAATGTAATTGGGTTTGGCTAAAAACTAAGTTCTCAATTATATTATTCATCATGAGATCCCTTTTAAAAATTTCTGCTAATATTATTCTCTGGTGACATGATCAATTCAATCGAATTATGTTAGGGGCTGCCAAGTATGAGAGAAGGAGGTATAGGAGAGAAAGAGAAGGGGACCAAACGGTAGAAAGGAGGAGCAAGAGGGCCGAACGGTTGGAAGCATCAAGGAAGCATCCTAACTGCTGTGGGCGGGAAATTAATTAGCATAACAAGAGAGATATTCAGAGAAGATATTCAGCAAAGGATAATTAGAGTAATAAAGCCATATCTTAGTATATTATTCCGTATAAGTTAAATATAGTAAATAAGGCTAAAGATATTCATATAAGATAATTACAATAAATAGGGTTATTTTCTATTATTCATTACCTTTTTGGGAGGGAATTAATTAGTATAAATAAAGGGGAAACCTGGGGTTAAAGGTATGTTCTGATTTATGAGTTTTGTAAGAGAGGTTATGCTCTCAAGTAACTGACGGAGATTCTCCAGTTATTGTTTGCTTTCTTTGATTCAATTGTTTCCATTCAATAAAGGTTTATTAAGCTATTTTCCATTGTTCCTTATCTGTGAGAGTGTGTGAGTGAGTGTTCTAGTTACGTCCCATACTCGGGTACGTAACAATTGGTCTGACCGGCCGGATCGAAGGAGGAGAGTGTGAGGCCAGCCGGAGCGACAAAGAAGAGTGAGAAACGTCATGGAGGGGAGGATGAGTGTAGTCGAAGTCAAACTGGAGCACGAGGGATTAAATTAGGAAAGCATGCAGGTGTCCATAGGCGTAATAGAGACGAAGATGGAAGCAATCTGCAAGAATTTACAAGAGTTGATGAGAATGATGACAGTACGAACCCATCACCTAGATGGGAAGTCAGACGGAAGTCAGGGGTCCGTTAATGGGAAAGTCAACAAGGAGGAGGGCGAGAAGGATGAAGGATCGAATGGTGGGGGACCAAATGGTGGGGAAGAAGGTGGATCGAACGGTGAGAGGGGCAATGGACCAAATGGCGTCGAACGTCAGGAGGAACCTTTGAATTGGAGAAGGGTAGAGTTACCCGTTTTCGAAGGGAGTGATCCATTGAACTGGATCAATAGGACGAATAAATTCTTCGAGTTACAAGGGGTGTCTGAGGAGGAAAAGTTGCGTCTGGCATACATCAGCATGGAGGGTAGTGCAGTATTCTCGTTTAGATTCTGGAGGGAACAAACCGACGACTGAACGTGGACGGGACTGAAGGAGGCAATAGTGGTACGGTTCGTAGGCAGCAGTTAGGGACCCGTCTTTGAGAGACTAGCAGCCATTAAGTAGACAGGCTCGGTGGAGGAATACATCCAGGAATTTGAAATTCTGGTAGGATAGACAAAAGGAGTGACCAAAGCACAGTTGATGGGATACTTCATGGCAGGTTTACAGGATGGAATTCGAAAGCAAGTGCGATTGCTTGATCCGAGAGAGTTGATGATAGCTATGAGAATGGCTAGGGACGTGGAGGACGTCCAAGGGGGCGTGAAGGCTGGGAGTGGAAGTATGAGCATAAATCAATCCTGGGGAAGACCGACCGGTTCTGGCACGCGTTTGGAGCTCAGTCGACCCAACCAAAACCGATCGAGAGTGACTGTAGGAAACCGAGCGGGAACCACGAAGAACAGGGGCACAAGAGGAAGAGATGGATCACACAAGAGTGCGATAGGCCGATAGGTCGCCAACAACAGAGAAAGAACCATAAGGAATGGGATGGTATTTCACGAGCCCAGAGGACTACCTCCAGACAGGGGCATGGTTCATCAAATTCCATTAAAAGAAGGTATGGATCCAGTGAACGTAAGGCCATACCGTTATCCCCATGTGATGAAGGGGGAGATTGAGAAGCAGGTGGCCGAGATGCTAAAGACTGGGGTCATAAGGCTGAGCACTAGTCCATATTCGAGTCCGGTAATACTAGTAAGAAGAAGGATGGCAGCTGGAGATTTTGTTTGGATTATAAAGCCCTTAACCGAGCAACACCAGATAAATTTCCTATCCCACTGATAGAGCAACACCAGAAGGACCAAGTATTTTTTGAAGGTGGATTTGAAGTCTGGTTACCACCAAATTCGGATGGAAGAAGGGGCCATAGAGAAAACGGCCTTTCGGACTCACCAGGGTCATTACGAATTCATGGTGATGTCGTTCGGTCTCACCAACGCGCCAGCTACCTTCAAGAGTGCGATGAACAGCCTGATGCAGCCTTACATGAGGAAATTCGTACTCGTGTTCTTTGATGATATATTGGTATATAGCCGATCCTGGGAGAAGCACTTAGATCATGTCGGTTTAGTGCTAGGGAGTCTCGAGGAGAACAGATGGGTGGCCAATAGAAAAAAATGTGAGTTTGGCAAAACTCAGATAAGCTATTTTGGTCATCAAATATCAGAGAGGGGTGTAGAGATGGACCAGGACAAAGTAAGGGCTGTGGTAGATTGGGAGAAGCCTAAGACGGTGAAAGCTTTAAGGGGGTTTTTGGGCCTGACAAGGTACTATAGGCAGTTTGTGAAGGATTATGGGAAAACTACTAAACCTTTGACTGATCTTCTTAAAAAATGGCAATTTACATGGACAGAGCAAGCGGAGGAAGCCATGTCAAGATTAAAGAAGGTCGTTACCACTGCAACCATGCTGGTTTTGCCTGACTTTGACTAGCCGTTCCATATTAAGTGTGATGCATCGGGAAGAGGGATAGGAGCGGTTCTCACACAAGGGAAGAGGCCTATTGCTTTCTTCAGCAAGGCGTTATCGGAGGGATCGTTGAGTAAGTCGATCTATGAGAAGGAATTGATGGCGTTGGTCCTAGCCATACAACACTGAAGGCCCTATCTATTGGGTCAAAATTTTGTGGTTCACACTGATCAAAGAAGCCTGAAGTACCTTGTGGAGCAACACATCACCAATCAGAATCAGTAAAATTGGATAGCGAAACTCCTGGGGTATGACTTTGAGATTTTGTACAAGTTGAGGGTCACCAACAGAGTAGCAGACACCCTATCTCGAAAGAAGGAGGAGTACACAGAGGAGGAAAAGGAGTTGAGCATTGTGGCCAGACCTTATAAGCAAGATTTCGGGGAGATTTTGGAGGAGGTTGAAGCAGATGAAGCGTTAAAGAAGGTGATAGAAGACTTAAGAAAGGACCCCAACTCGCATCCCTCGTTTACTCTAGAACATGATCGATTACACTATAAGGGAGGCTTGTGATTTCAGCTCACTCGGCCTGGGTGCCTAAGTTGATAGCAGAGTTTCATACGACTTCAAACAGGAGGGCATTTAGGGGTCTATCGGACTTATCGCAAGGTAGCACAATCACTTTCCTGGATAGGAATGAAGAAAGCAGTGACTGACTTTGTTGCAAGCTGCTTGGTATGCCAACAGCATAAATATTTGTCATCCTCTCTGCAGGGGTTGCTGCAGCCATTACCCATACCCAACGCCATTTGGGAGGAGATAAGTATGGATTTTATCATGAAGTTGCCTAAGTCCCACAGGTATGATGCTGTGCTGGTGGTAGTAGATCGCCTCGGCAAATATGGACATTTCATACCACTGAAACACCCCTATTCCGCCTGTACCATAGCTAAAGTGTTTGTAAAGGAGATTGTTCGGTTGCATGGGGTACCCATATCTATCGTGAGTGATAGGGATCCACTGTTTCTGAGTATTTTTTGGAAGGAGTTGTTTAAACTGTAGAGAACTCAACTGAAGATGAGCATAGCCTATCATCCTGAATCCGATGGGCAGACCGAGGTAGTGAACAGGGTGTTGGAGGGTTATCTCAGATGCTTTTGCTCAGAACAACCAAAGGGATGGAGCATAGTACTACCCTGGGCGGAATATTGATACATTACTAGCTATCAAGAGGCGGCGGGATGTACTCCATTTGAAATAGTTATGGGAGATCTCCCCCTTCTTTGCACAAGTTCATACCAGGGGAGACCTTAGTGGAAGCAGTCGGCCAGGAGTTACAAACAAGGGACGAAGCACTAAAACAACTAAAGTTCCATCTAGCAAGGGCCCAAGAACTGATGGTGAAGCAGGCTGACAAAGCAAGGAGACCAGTAGATGTGGAGGTGGGAGATTGGGTGTACTTGAAGATCAGACCACACCGGCAAACCTCGATGTCGTCCAGACTGCATCCTAAACTAGCCGCTCGGTATTTTGGACCTTTCCAGGTCATACAGAGATAGGAGAAGTGGCTTTTAAGCTTCAACTTCCAGATACCGCACGGATACATCCAGTTTCCCATGTATCGCAATTGAAGAAGGCCGTGGGGGAGAGGATTGTGGAGAAGGAGTTTCCAATAGATTTGCAGGTGGAGGGACTGTCTTTTTGGCCGATCAGAGTTTTGGATAGAAGACAGGTACAACAAGGAGAGGATGAGGGGCAACAAGTGTTAATAGAATGGCACGAGGGAGGACCGGATGAGGCAACGTGGGAAGATGCCATGACCATCACAGATCAATATCCAGACTTCAACCTGAGGACAAGGTTGATCTTCAGGTGGTGGGTAATATTAGGGGCTGGCAAGTATACGAGAGAAGGAGGTATAGGAGAGAAAGAGAAGGGAACCGAACGGTAGAGGACAAGGGTCAAACACTTCAAAGCAGCGAGAAAGCATCCTAACTGTTGTGGTAGTTAGGATGAGAGGGAAATTAATTAGAGTAACAAGAGAGATATTCAGAGAAGATATTAGCAAAGGATAATTAGAGTAATAAAGCCACATCTCAGTATATTATTACGTATAAGTTAAATATAGTAAATATGACTAAAATTATTCGCATCATATAATTATAATAAATAGGGTTATTTTCTATTATTCATTACCTTTTTGGGAGGGAATTAATTAGTATAAATAAAGGGGAAACCTAGGGTTAAAGGTATGTTTTGATTTGTGAGTTTTGTAAGAGATGTTATGCTCTCAATTAACTGACGGAGATCTTGCTCCCAGTTATTGTTTGCTTTCTTTGATTCAGTTGTTTCCATTTAGTAAAAGAGGTTTATTCAGCTATTTTCCATTGTTCCTTATCTGTGAAAATGTGTTAGTGAGCGTTCTAGTTATGTCCTATACTCGGGTACGTAACAAATTACTTAGTATTGTGTCATTTAAACAGAACATTGGCTCACAATTATTCTGAACAGAAAAAGAGAAGCTACAGAATATAAGTCATATCAACAAGATACAAATTCTGTGCTTTCTTATATAAAATGCTTGACTGCCTATAGTAATATGAAAAGGAAAAAATTGTTTCAAACAACAGAAAGACGTTCAATATAAAACAGTTAAACTGCCATGAACTGAACTAACACAATTAAATAGTAAAATAGACTTCGAGAATACGCAACAGCAGAAACAAGCACATCATGGTTCTTACCCCCGAGAAAAGAGTCAATACTATTATAATTCACATTTGAAGTTTGGACAGAGGCATGTTCATTAGAGTCCTCGGCTTGACTTTCATTTTTCCTTTTATGCATCCTCTCGTGTAATATAAACTTGTCTGATTTCCAAACACAATCTAATGTAATATAATCATCACTAAGAGGATAGAAATCTCTAAAAACCTGCATCAATAGGATATATCAATAAGGGAGAAGAAAATACATCAGCCTATCATTTTACATTCATATGTGGAAAACTTAGAGGAACAAACTAACCTCAATTCCATTAAGAGTTATTTTTGTTGACTGTTTGGTTATAGAGAGAGAAGAAACCATGTTGAACAATGAAGCAACATCAAGTAATATCTGTGAAAGGAGTACAAAAGAGGTTCAAGTCAATTCGATCAATAATGCTATATGATAAAAGCATGATCATAGTGAGTAAAATCTACGTTTTACGGTATCTAATATCAATCTAATAATGTCTTTTACTTACCAGCTAATTAGAAAAAAAGTACCTCTGCATTAGCTTAGATTAGATAAATTGCAACTTAATAAATGATATAGCCAAGATTAAATACATAAACTTGGAAAACTTACTTGTTGAACCAAGACTCGAAGACGTGCAAGCAAAGCCATTATTGTAAGAGAAAATCCCATAAAAAAGGATTGTGCAAACAATACCGATACCTCACTATTAAATAGTCAAGGAAACAACTTTTATTTTGCAATTTTAACAGATTCTCATAAAATGATAAAAAGGAATACTAAAGGGCCTCTAGTTCTCTGACATTAATTGTGATAAAAACTTTCAAGGGTTTGTGTATTCTACTTCTCCAAAGTATAGAGCAGAATGATGATTCATGGATAAAATAAAAGACCAAAATCTCACATTAGATAACCATAACCAATCCAAATCAGAAATATAACACTTCAAAATCAACATAATATGGGACTGTTGAAGGGAAGAGGAGATGAAATCAACACTGGCAAGTACGAATTAAGAAGTCCATGTTTCAATGAAAATCTAGATCAACCAACAAACACGGTGGGAAAAAAATCAGCATAAACAAAGAAACAAAAAGATAGAACACCAAAAAGAGTCCAGCATTAAGTTAGTGCATATAATCAAAGTATATGTAAGTAAGCTCCTTATGTTTTACAAATAGCATTGTAGTTAAACGGGGGAAAGATAATGAAAAAATAACACCACAATCCTATTGGGAGCATGTTATAAGAAATAAGAAAAAATATTAGCATCATGCCATGATCGTAGTATGGCCAATTTATTAAATTATGAGCATGAAAATACAAATCACAATATGACAGTAGCAGATGGATACGAAGCAGCCTTGAGTATTGGTTCAACCATCTGCATAAGAAAACAAAACATAAATTGAAATAAGGGAGCAGGTTCCATAAATATAAACAATCCCATTATGATGCATAGGGAAAATTATTTCAATTAGAATCATACAATTTGTACCAAATCCTCATTATAATTATAGTGCATTGTATACATGGAAAGAGGACAGCTACTGACCTACGACAGTATATATATATATATGTTGATCTTACGGTACTAAGTAAGGAAAACATTTAGAATTTAGAGCAACAATATTATTGATCAGCAATTTCACCTCAGCTAATAAGCGTGCAGCTCCTAACAATCGCTCCATAAAATTGTGCTTTTCACCATCACATTTTCTCCTTTTTAAGCTGTTAAAGAACAGTATGTCAAACACTATCATCATCAACATGACAGGAGTTATAAATTATAATATCATCATATGTAAGAATACCGCTGCATGATCCATATTCACACATTTAATATGTGTACAGCACACAGATCTATATAATGGTTTAAAAATAGTCATTTCCTATTTTTATGAGATCATGTAAATGAGAATTTCAAAGTTTTCCATTTCTTATTTTTTTTCTCTTTACCTTCTTGTGTTAGGAATAAAAAAAAGGAGAGTAGAGACCGAACGGTAAGGCAATGAGGGTACGACATCAAGAAGGGAGGAGGGAAGTTGAAGACCGAAAGGCAAGGCAATGGGGGGAGCACAGACCGAACGGCATCAAGAAGGGAGAATGGGAAGTAGAGACCGAACGGTAAGGCAAAGGGGAGCATAGATCGAACGGCATCAAGAAGGGAGGATGGGAAGTAGAGACCGAACAGTAAGGCAAAGGGGGAGCATAGACCGAACGACATCAAGAAGGGAGGATGGGAAGTAGAGGCCGAACGGTAAGGCAAAGGGGGAGCATAGACCGAACAGCATCACAAAGGGAGGATGTGGTCAAAGACCGAACGATAGATATACGCTAGTACCAAACGATATTCAGTAGAAGTAGTTTAGGGTTAGCAGAAGGGTAGGGCGCGGGAAGACGACACTATAACTAGTCTTCCTGTAACCTAATTCCAGGAGGTTATTATCCTTTGGGTAAAGACTGCGCATATTTGCCAGTGGAGGAAGATAGGCTTCCTTGGGGGAGATTACACTTGTAATTTTCTTTACATTACAGAATCAATAATACATACTTACATACTTTTATTTCTATTGTTCTAGTGTTTGCGTGAGAAGCGAGCGTAGATTTAGGTTACTCGTATAAAGTAACCTAACACCTTGCACAAACTACACATAAGGAAAAGGCAAAAAAAAATTCAACATCTTAGAAACAAATAATCCTCATGACAAAGTGCTAAGCACCAGAGACTAATTGCCTGATATATCGTCACAATATAAATATAAATACAACATATTTTAAACATCCAATCATACTTCCTTGCCATTAGCACAATTGTATAGCTAAATTAATTCTTTGAACACGATTTGGTAAACACCAAGAAAAATAATTGTTAGCAATAATATAGAGCTACCTCTCTAAAAGAATAACTTTCTGCCTTGGTTTATCTCCTTTGATAACATGGAGGCATGATGTTACAAGCTCCTCCAAGTTTGCTGATTGCAGGAGTTTTAAATCCCTTCTCACCTACAAATTTCAATACAGAACAAACAAAGCCCCAAGAGATGTAAATACAATTTTCCTCAAAAATGAACTCGATTTTAAAAATTGTATGTTACAAAGAAAAAGAAACTTTCATGATATTTGCGAAACATTATGCAATTACATATTGAATGTTGACTGTGCAGAAACTGTAAAGCATAACATGCAGAGAACCTTCAAAAGACGCTGGAAATAGGAAGAGCGTCGGTGCTGGTTCTTATTTTTGTACACTATTCTCTGTAGAATGCCACACTCAGATTGGAGTTGGGGAAGCATAGATGTTATTCTAGCCTCAATTGTTTCAAATTTGGTATCCATTGTGTCCCTGCCAAGCAGCAATCAGACTGTCATCTTCAAAAGCAATACCAACTAATTCTAAATTATTTAAAAACAAAGTTCCACTCTTCTAAGGATAGTGGAGAAGGAAGTAAATGAAACGAGTTAATAATCCATTTTCATAACCACTATTTTGACAATTCAACTTTATTAAAATGAGGATGCAGAGATCTTTGTATTCCTATGTTGAATTGGTTTGATTATGTGATACATGGAAAGAATCTTGTTGTTTATGACTTTTGCCCACCATGATCAATCATTTTAATTCATATAAGGATTATGACTTGATAATTCTAATGAATGATGCATACTTAAAGTTTAGTACTTAGATTTTCTAGTCATCACATGAACCAAGTGGCATAATGTTAAATTATCTTAATTTAATATTTGATTCATATAATTTAAAGAATAACTTTAATACAAAGATTCTAATATGATGATTATTAGAATATAAATGTATTAGAGTTATAGGATTATTTTAGAGTTATTAAAATTAATCCCTATTCTCACTTCAAAAAAAGCATTTTCGGTATTTTATTAATGTTTTTAAAATACTAGAAGTTAATGATAGTTACTTCTATAAAAAGTTAAAAAGGGTTATGTTCTTCCGTGAACGAAAGATATCAGTGTTTTTGACCGAAGAAGACTTCTTATTTAGGTAATTCTATATCATCAAGTAGCCATTAAAGAAAAGTGAGAGAAAGGAAAACATCAATTAAGAGAACTTTGCAATAGAACGAGATAAGTTCTTTTTCTTCATAATTATGCATGAGAATTTGTGAGAATCATAAAATTCAAGATCCTGTATGATTTAAAAAATTTGAAATATAAAATTGCTTCCATGTGGTACCGAAACCCGGTTTCTGGATTCATGTAAGCAATTTTATATTTTAAATTTCTGAAAATCCTACAAGATCTTGAATTCTATGGTTCTCATAAATTCTTATATACATAATTATGAAGGTAAAGAACTTACCTAAATCCATTGCAAAGTTCTCTTAATGTTTCCCTTCTCTTTTGTGGCTTCTCGATGATATAGAATTACCCAGATAAGAAGTCTTCTTCGGTCAAAAACACATTATCTTTCGTTAACGGAAGAACATAACCTTTTTCTACTTAACTATCATTAACTTTTAGTATTTTAAAAACAGTAATACCGAAAATGACCTCCTTGAAGTGAGAAGTGGGATTACTTTTAATGACTAAAATAATTCATAACTTTAATAAATTTATATTCTAATAATCATCACTTTACAATCTCTATATTAAAGTTATTCTTTAAATTACATGAACCAAATATTAAATTAATATAATTTAACATTCTCCCACTTAATTCATGTGATGAGTTTTAATACTAAACTTTAAGTGCACACAATACATTACAATTATCAAGTCATCATTCTTATATAAATTGAAATGATCGGATCATGGTGGACAAAAGTCATAAATTACAAAATTCCTTCCATGTATCACATAATCAAACTAATTCAACATAACTTTAATCAATTTTATAACTTTCATGTCTCTAAAATAAACATAACATGTTACCACAATCAATAATAAATGTATACAACTTAATATGAATAACAATAAAATAAAGAGAAACATAACTTTAATTGAATTCACAAATGTCATGACAGTACAAGCATATAACTATACATATGAATATAGATAGATAGCATGTTCATGTTAATATTGACTTATCAATAATGTCCATACTTTCAACATGGCCAATAAAAGTTTTGGGCAGTAGTCCTTTAGGTAATAGGTTATAATCAAATCAGTACCAATATGTTGAATCTGTGTTTTTGCACTTCTTTGATTGGCAAATACTTCAAATCCATGTGTTTTGCACCCTTTGAGTACTCACCAATTTTAGAGAAGAAGACAACTGCAAAATTATCACAATAAATCCTTATCGACCTAGCAATATTATCAATAATATCAAGCCTCAATACAAAGTTCCGCAACCATAATGCATGAATAGTGGCCTCAAAACATGCCACAAATTTATCCTCCATGGTGGAAGTAACAATGACTGATTGTTTTGCACTTTTCCAAGAAATTGCTCCTCCAGCCAATAAATAGACATATCCAAATGTGGATTTTCTTGAATCCGAGTAGCCAATCATTTCAAGATGATCTGATCTTCTGTAGGTGAGCATGTAGTCTTTGTTACCTTGTTAAGAACTTTCTTTGTAACTTTCCAGTTATCCATTTCAAGATTACTTTGATATCGGCCTAACATTCAAACAGCAAAATTGATATCTAGCCAAGTACAAGTTTGAGTATTCATCAAAGTCCCAACCACGAACGCATAAGGAATGGACTCCATGGCCTTTCGTTTCAAATCATTCTTGGGACATTGCATTTGACTAAACTTATCCCCTTTCTGAATTGGAACTATTACAAGAGAGCATTTTTCCATTCTAAATCTCTCTAACACTTTGTTAATATATCCTTTTTGAGACAAACTTAACAATCCTTGTGATCTATCACGAAATATTTCTATTCCTATCACATAAGATGCCTCATTTATATGTTTCATTACAAAGTTGCGAGAGAGAAACTTCTTTACATCATGTAACATACCTATAATATTAGCAGCAAGAAGAATGTTGTCAACATATAAAACCAAAATAACAAACTTGCTCCCACTGATCTTTATGTATACACACTAATCAACGATGTTCTCTACAAAACCATATGATGTTATGGTATCATTAAATTTTAGATACCATTGTTGGGAAGCTTGTTTCAACCCATATATTGATTTCTCAATTTACACACCAAATTTTCTTTTCCTATTATTGGGAAACCTTTTGATTGATCCATATACACTTCCTCTTCTGAGTCATCATTCAGAAATGCGGTCTTTACATCTATTTGGTGAAGCTCTAAATCATAATGAGTCACCATAGCCAAAACAATTCTCAGAGTCCTTAGAAACAAGAGAGAAAGTCTCTTTGTAGTCGATGCCATCCTTTTGAATGAAACCTTTGGCGACTAATTTAGCTTTATACCTTTCAATATTGCCTTTTGAGTCATGTTTGGTCTTAAGTCACATTCATGTTCAACCGAGTAAACCACATAGTCATTCGAAATAGCCAGTCTTTTCTGCCTTACAAACCTTCTTAATATTGCTTCTTGTGGTTCCTCTATCAATTGTTCATTTGTGACTTGCGCATTGCTAGCTGGCTCAACATTTATATGTTCATTTTGTGGGATTGGAGCATTAACAGAGATAACAACTTGAGAAGATACATTAGGTGTAGAAACACGACTAGTATTCTCTTGAATGTCCACTTTCGTGATTCCTCACTCCCACTAAATTGTTTATTTTCAATGAACCAAGCACTACCAGACTCAACTATTCTTGTACTATGGTTAGGACAATAAAACCTATATCAACTATTCTTGTACTATGGTTAGGACAATAAAACCTATATCCACAACCGAGGTTTGAACATTAATTTCCTATTAAAAAAGAGACATCATCTATTTTCATGTATAGACATAAAATTATTTGGAACCTACTACAGTCAATTAATAGAAAATAATATGTAGCTCTGCACGATATTCCAATTTTTAATATTCAACCTAATGTTCTGCACAAAAACTCTATAATATGTTCAAGCTCAAGGCGTCCTAAAAGCATTATTTTACAAAAATGCAATTTATCATTTTGATTATAACAATTTGGTAAGTTACATACATCAGATCATACCATTATTCATCCAATCAAGATGAGTAAAGATGGGGAGAGAATCAAGGAATGATAAAATTGACCAGTTTAAGGACAAAATGATGCAGCATTCCTATTAACAGATATGGCTTAAATCAAACAAAAACCAACAATCAAACACTATGGTAAATAAAATTCAGAGTTCAAACAGAAACTTACACTTCTTCAGCTTCGCTTGAGTTTATCATCTTCAAAAGTTAAACAGCAACCCAGATAAGCATTAATTCTAGAAAATAGTTAAACCTTAAAATAGAAAGAAGTTCGAAACAGAATAAAGAGACTACAAAGATGGGAGAAAACAAGGGAAAATGAAAATTATTATTATTATTATTCAACCAAATGATCAACTGATCACCACCATTTGACGTCAACAATAGAGGAAAGGAGTATCAAAACAACGTATGAACAAATATCAATGCACAAAAGAACAGAACAACAAAATTACTCAACGTAAGGACATCAAAATTAACCTAAGTTAGCTTCCCATACCTTGTTCGAAGCCTTCCTACAATTAAACCCTCGACCCAAAACCCATAATCGCCTTTCGTTTTTCCATTGGATCACGCCCCCACGCCTATCGCTAATTGACTCCTAGGGTTTGCGTTTTTGGAAGAAGAGGATTTAAAACAGAGAGAAGAGAGAGGACTCTCAAATGGTAACGGGAACGAGGTAGGGTTCTAAGAAAACATAAGACACGAATTTTGGTTCCCGCCGCGTTCAAGAGCACGTCTACACACCATACACAACGGCACATACCACTAATCCTAGCCTAATTATATAACCATTTTATATCTTTATAACTTATTCTTATTTCCCATATGTTATATTTATATATTTTTAATACAAACTATTTATATATACTTATAGTATTTATATACATGATTTTTATCTCATCTTCGTAAATTCTAACTAATTAACCATATAATACCAAATATAAATTTTATCTAAAAAATATTTTAATAACTGACTTATACGTAAAATAGTATTAATTTATGAGATCTTACACTTTTAATATATTTTAAAATTAAATTTCCTATTATTGATTTTTTTTAAAGTATTATAATAGAAAATATTTACGATCAATAATAATAAAAGTAATGACAATAATGCTGTAAATTTTTAAACTTATCTTCTATTCCTCGTCCATAACTTTTTTTACAAACTGTTTCGGTGGATAATTTTGGGACCGAAAGACTAACATGTTGATGTGTCTGGGCCGCTCGCTCACTTCCAAACTCCTGCTATTGGCCGATCGGTGTTGGCACAAACCGATCGGTCTTCCTCTTGACGTGGGAGGATATACCTGTAAAAGATACTATGACGCTCAAGTTAGGCGTGTGATTTGAAGAGTCTGGGCTCTAGGTTGAATATTTAGTGAATGATTATCACTATTGAGTATTTGAGAGTAGCGTAGAGTGAATAATGCGTAAGAGGAACGTACCTGGCTTTTGGCCCTGGCTTTGTATTTATAATTTACCTCATGGATCTTAAGCTGATATAAGCCCAATAAAATATAAACAGAATAAGATATAAACAGATTACCTGAAAATCCGGTTGGTTGTTTATAACCTTAACCGCTTAAAATATCTAAGATAGTTTATCTAATAAATATCTTATTGTACACAAACCATTATAAAATAATAACAAATTATATTCCAAATTATATTATAAATTTAAGGGTAGAAAAAGAATCTACATATTTTAATAATACATAGGTAACTACTAGAGATTCACATACAACTTTTTTACCATAAGGTAATTCAGTAGTTACAAATATCATTTATTAGTTACACCTTTTAGAACTTTGGTAGGTGAGTGAAGATTGCAACAATATGGGATTAATGTTTAGCTCTATGCAGCCTTTACAACAACACATGAAACCAGCTCTTTATAACAACACAAGAAATTACTTGACAGGTTAAAAGTCACTTTTGTAACATCCCAAAAATTCACCCTTTAAAATTCAAAATTTAAATATTGTAATAATACATTTACGGTAACACCCCGTAACCTCATACTCAAATCTATACATAAGTTTTAAGCTTAGAGTTAACTGCAAAGATAACATTGAATCCTTCTAATTTGTTCTTCCATCTCTTCCTTCATTTGCACAGGATCACGCGACAATCCTTCATCTGCTCCCGTATAACAATTACGTTATACGATCATCGCAAAAATATGATTTTTTCGATACATGCACAAATAAGTAAGGGTGAGCTAACATGCAACACATCATTTATAAAACACGCATAATTGTTTTGATATAAACATCATATAATATTTATGTCAGACATCCTCATATACCATCATACCACAATTCCTACTAGACACTCATCCGGATGATACGTTGATGAGCGGTCACGGGAGGTTATGCACTTGTGATGACTTTTACTTTTTCTTACAAATACACTTCCAAAATACTTCATACCATTCACAAGGTTAGTCCCTTCACTATGTCCAAAACCGGCACATAGATTAGGACCTCCTGCTCCTCTCCCCATAATACACATATCATGATCAGATGCATAATTTCATGTCAACATCATAAAATACATTCATCACAGTAATTTTATCATATCTCATGCATTCACCTATTTTTCACATAATTTACCTCAGAGTATATATTCAAAACACATTGCACACTTAAAACAAGAGCAAAATAACCTTAGGACCAAACCCTTTTTGCCGAGCGCTATTTGGCCGAAGGCAATCTGGACGAACGCTATCTGCCGAACGCTATCTACTGAACACTATTTGGTTGGATCCTATTTGAACGAACGCCAGGGAATCATGTACTATTGAGCCGAACGCTAAAACTTAGAATACTATATTGACCGAACACTCTTAGAATGAACACTGAGACCAAACACTAGGCCGAACGCTCAAAACCGAACGCCAGATCGAACCTTATTGGAACGAACGTTCAAAGATCAAATCTCACCGAACACTGCCTCTGACGAACATTATCTGAGGGCAACATCATCGAGACCGGACGTTCCCTACGAACGACCCCTAATTATTAACGATCCTTACCCAAGACAAGCATCATCCAAACCGAGCGCTACCTATGAACGATCACTACCTGAATCATGCATCATCACGACTGATCACTACTTATTAAACGATCACTACCTCAGAACAAATGTCAAGGCCGATCACTCCCCATAAACGATCGCTACCTCAAAAAAAATCATCAATAAAGATCATTCCCTATAAACGATCGCTATGAGACAGAACACTATAAGAACAAACGCTAAGGTCGAAGCCCTTTTAACCGAATACTATAAGGACGAACGTTAAGCTTGAAACCCATTTAACCTAACACTATAAGGACGAACGTTTTGAGTCTTACTTGAACGCCTAGAGCACTCTGCCGAACACCTAAAGTACTGGCCGAACGTATTCAACTAAACCTCAGGGTACCAAATTAAGACCGAACACTAGCTACCTAAGAGCAACTATCTTTAAGATCAAAAGCTACCTAATAACGCTCGCTACCTGAGAACAAATAACATCAAGACCGAACGCTCGCTACTACCTATGGACATTCGCTATCTGAGAACAAGGAACATCAAGACCGAACGCTCGCTACAACCTATGGACGTTCGCTATCTGAGAACAAGGAACACCAAGACCGAACGCTCGCTACAACCTATGGACGTTCGCTATCTGGGAACAAGGAACATCAAGCCGAACGCTCGCTACAACCTATGGACGTTCGCTATCTGAGAACAAGGAACATCGAGACCGAACGCTCAAGATTGTTACCCGAGAATACTAAGTTAAGAACGAGCATTTATACTCACTAATACACCAAGGCCGAATGTTTAAGATTCAAACTTAGAATATCAAATTAAAGCCGAACGCTCACAATCACTAATACCCAAGACCGAACGCTTACGATCCAAACTTAAGAATCCCAAATTAAGGACGAACGACTAATTCACTGTATACAGTTTGAAAATGAGTGCAAACTTCTTTTTACAAACCGATTTTTTGGGATTGAGTTAGATTTTAAATGAACTTTTCTAGAGTAGCCTTTATCATCACTATATGGATTATTTGGAAAATGTACAACAATGTTATATAATTCAATAATTCAATATGCTTATTGTGGATAAAAATTGTACTGTGGCAGGTAATTTTTCTAAGGGATACATGGCAAATGACAAAATAATTTTGTACTTTAAAGCATTTTAACCTCAAAATTCATCCGACAAAACATATAACTATTAATGAAGGCTATCAATAGTGGGAATGATCAAATGCAATATAAATGGTGTAGCAATAGGAACACTCGACCAACTACTGATTTTCGACCTTTATTCGCAATGCTCTGGCAATTAGAACCATTTTAGTAGAACCTTTGGCCACTAACTCATTTTAGTAATTAAGGTTTTTTTTTAATTTGAACGTCGTACCTTTGAAATGAAAATATCTACTTAATATATTTTTTGTTTAAAACAGTTTTAGAAAATCTTTCAGTTCTAGAAATAATTTTTTATTTTAAAAATTAGTTATTATTTAAATTTAAGAAATTAACATTAAGATATGGTAAATATTTGATAATTAATATTATATTACATTTTGCTTTATATATATATATATATATATATATATATATATATATATATATATATATATATATATAAGAGTATACACATAAAATAAAGTTTTTTCATATATAATATCTCTTATATCTCTCGTATCTTCAAAAACACAAAAAAGTTTTCATAAATGGTATCAAGAGTCCTTGTTCTTACAAAATATATAAAATGAGATAATAATGATGATAAGTTGCCAAAAAAATCTCATCATAACTCAAATCAAAATGCAAACAGAGAAAAAAGACAAATAAGGCAAAATACATGTCTGTTAGCGTTCGACAAATGAACATTACTAGGAACATGACTCTAAAGACATCCAGAAAAATTTGAGAATATTTGAAATGAGAATACGAAAGGAAAAAAGAATATTCAAGAAAATTTTAAACTTGTTAAGGAAGTTTGAGATGTGTGAGATAATTAAAGAATACTCAAATAAATTGTTGGGAAGAGTTTCCAGATTCATTGAGAAAATTTTGGCAACAGTGTTGAAAAGATATAAAAGATCTATTGTTTTCTTAGAAAAAACAAAAGGTTTGTCTTGAAATTTGACAAAGGTGATACATGCATTAATTGTTAAGACAAGATAATTTAAGAAAACCTTATTTTGAAGTTTAACAAAAGCATTTAACGAAATAGTGTTTGATTATATTGTCTATATAAGTCTCATAAACGTTGCATGCATAAAACATATCCTAAACGTTGAATGTTTAATAAGCTGTCGTTGAAGCTATCAAATTAATACTACTTTTCAAGGCAATTTCAGTATTGTCAAGTAGTATCTAAGAAAGTAGACAGAACTAAAGTAACCCTGAGTCGTGTCCCAATGAATTCAGAATTGTCTTTCAATATCTTAATCTTATGAATGCAATGCAATGCTCAAGAATAAAAGTAATGTTTGGAAAATGTTTAAAGAACAAATAAGAAACTTAAAAACAGTTATGATGAAATATACTAATTCCACTGTTTTTCCAAGATAGATTCATCATCGGTTATTCATAGATAATTGTTCAATTGATTATTATTTAAGTTTCAAATTAATTAAAGTACATTCTTAATTAATTTGAGGGCGATCATGCAATTAACCAAAGTAAATTCTCAATCAAATGCAAAACCTTTATAGATTACTCACAATAAATTCAACCAAAGTACATTCTCAATCAAATTCTATTGTGTTTAATCATGTCTATTCTTAAATCTCCTAACCAAGTTAAAAGTTAATCAATCAAAGTAAATTCTCAATTGATTATAGTTGAAATTATTACTACCAATCAAAGTACATTCTCAATTGATAGTAAAAATCATTTAATCATATGAAAGTTCCTAAATTAAATCAAAGTAGATTCTCAATTAAACATAGAAACCTTAGAACTCATATAATCAATATGAATGTAGATTCAAACACATTATGATGCAAAAATCTTTGCTTTTAATTTGATAGAGAGATGAAAGACATAGAGAGAGAACAACTTAAATCAATAATCAAAATAAACAATTGCATTAACTCAACCTAACTTCAGAATACATAATGGAACTACAACAGAATAGCCCTAGATGCTTAGCTTTCCATGAATGGAGTTGAATACAAGATGAAAGAAAAGTGAGAGAAGTGGCGAATGAATGAATGAAGCGAAGTCCCCTTTTCTGTCTCCCCTGGGTCTCTTTATATAGGGCTTGATTAGACTTGGACTCTGAATATTCAGTTGACAGAATCTTTTATCTTATATCTTCCAAATAACTAAAAGATTTAGATAATTATAACATTATTTGGAAGATATTTTCTGTTGATATTCCTAAATTAAATTAATTCAACAACTAAATTTTATCTTTTAGCTTTTCTGACTTTCCAAAATTGCACAAATGCACTGAAATTTCCTTTATTTGTACTTTAGCCCCTTTAAATTTCTTCAAAATTGCACCAGAACCCCTGTTTGACTAACTTTGACCAGACTTAAGCAGTGTTGACCAACTTTGACTGAGGAAGAGCGCGCTTAATGAGGGACTGACACGTGGAATTCCTCATTTCTCCCAAATTAGGGTTCAGATTGGGAAAAGGGCTTGCCCCTACGCCTCTACGAAAGAGAGAACGTGTTGTTCTCTGTTCGAGACCATGGCTTCGACCTATGGTGGTTTTGCTGGCGGCGCATGGTAGTGGTACGAAGAAGATCATGGAGGCACTGCTCTTCGGTGGTTTGTTTCTGGATTTGTTTGTTACAGGTGTGAGATACGAAGGTGATGGAGGCGCGACATTGGCGATGCAGCAATGGTGCCAGGAAGATGGTGGTGTTGCAGCGTGGATAGGATGAAAAGCGATATCGTTGTGTGCTTTTGGGTTTACTGTGGTGGTCTGGTTGTGGAGCGAAAAGGTTCATGGCGGTGGCACGTCTTGCAGTGGTGCGATGGCAAGGTGATGAGAATCGTTGTTGTGCGTCAATGGATGTTGGTCGTGGCGACGATTTCAGAGGAGGAGACGAACGGTGCTCCAGCGATGGTGGTCTTGGTGGAGAGGATGAAATCGCCGCTATTTGATGGTGCTGTAGTGGCGGTGCATTCTGCGTCGCGACAAAGGTTGAAGGAATCGCGACTCTGGGTTTTGTGATTTTTCTGAGTGCAGGTGGTGAAGATGAACGGAGGCGCTGCTAGTCACACTCTGGTTCTCTCTCGCGATTACGGATGACACTGGTGCGATGAAAGTGACTTGCGGCTGGAGGTGCGGTGGTGTGAAGAACTAGCGATGGTGGCGACAGCGCATGGCCTAGCGGAAGCGGAACGACGACTAGGGTTTCGATTGGGAATTAGGGTTTCAGATTGTTTGGAGAAGATGATGTGGCAGAGTAGGGTGATGTGGCAGCATGTGGTTGGATAACACTTAGGCTTTTAGATTGCCACATGGCATGATCTAGGGGAGTCTAGTTTATGAGGGGTATGTATAGGAAACTTAGGGAGGTGTAGGAGAAAAGGCTTAGTGTTTGGGCTTGGTTGTTGGCCTGTTTCAGAAATAGGAGTGTATGTAGGAATTTTAGGAGGTGCAAATGTAAAGACTGCCTGTTCGGCCTATTTGAATATTATTTTCAAAACAAAATTTGAATTTGGGCCTTAAATTTGCTATTTGGACCAATAAACTTGTAATTTCAGTTGAACAAATAAACATTAGAACATCCAAGAATAATTTATGCACTAAAACTCATTTTTTACGTCTCTTTAATTCTCAAACCCAACTATTCCAATCATCACAAATTCACTTAAAATCAACCATTTAAGCACAATTATCTCATAAAAAATTTGAATTTTAAAACATAAATGTGGGCATAAATATGCACTCATCAATGTTACTCAAACAAACTATGCCTAAATGCTTATATACATACTATGCCTAAACATTGTTACACGTACATTGTTTAAACACTTAAGGTACATCTAACTGGTACTAATGAGTAGCATTGATGTTTTGAAGAGATTTTGATGATGATGAACTTGAAGAAACAAATACATTCATTCTTTGTAGAAATCATTTGTATTAGGTTATCTCTCAATTGTAAGCAATTAAAAGTATTATAACTTATTCTTTTTTATTGATTTCATGCGACAATACTCGATTATCACAAGGGATAATCGATTATCATAAGCAAAAGTAGAAAATGTTTCGTCTCGACAATAACGATTACTACTAAGGATAATTGATTATCTCCGCAAGTTTTAATTTGTCCAAGGTTCGCCAATAATCGATTATCATTAAGGATAATCGATTATCACGTGTTTCAAACCCATAACTGCCTAAGATAATCGATTATCACTTTTCATAATCGGTTATCTCTGGCAGTTTGGAGAAGACTTTTCTTTTTCTGACCACTGGATTATAAATAAAAGCCTCATAAACCTTTTATAGGTTACCTAAACTCTTGAGAGCACATAATGGGTTCTGAGGAAGTTCTTAAGTTTAAGTCCAAGTTTGATAAAGTCTTGTGAAAGGAGAAGCTTGGTTTCAGTGTGTCTAAAGGTGCAAGTGATTTTCTACAAGTTGATTGAGCTAGTGTTCATTCCTTCGTGTGTTGAAGGAAGGTGTTTTTTGATCTTATTATTTCATTATTCAAATTGTAATCATTAAACTGATTTTTAGTGAAAAGTTTATCCCTTTTATTAAAGCGATTAACGACTGGACGTAGAATCTTTTGATTCAAACCAATATAAAAATCTTGTATGTCATTCACCCTATCTCTGCATCTATTGTTTATAAATTGTTCACCGAAAGTCCTAAAATAATGCTAAAATTTTTAAAAGAACCAATTCACCCCTCCTCTCTTGGTTTGTGTAAGTTATCATGCTCATTAAACGTTTTGTTGCGCGATACCAATTTCAACAATTGGTATTAAAGCCTGCTTTGATAGTTTTTCAAATTTTACGAAAATGGTCGGACATAATGTAACGCCCCACATTTTAGGGTGTCATGTGTTATTATAAAAACTGGTAAATTTCAAAACTTTCTTATAGCGCGAAAACGTATTTTAAAAAAACCTTAGCATTTAAATTTGCATCGCATAATAGTTCCAAAATACTTGTCTCATTGTATTATTTAAATAAAATTAAAATAACGAAGGAAATAAAATAACTCCAATTACATTGTCTTAAAAACTCAATTGCAATAGCTTTAAATAAAATCCCAAGTCTGTCCTCCGTCATGTCATGGATCTATCATGTTTTATCTTCATCTGTAGCATCATCTGCTCCCGTATAACATCACACTTTATACGATCATCGCATTCACATGCACAAACACAAACATGTATGGTGTAAGCTACCGATAAAACAATCATAATAATAAGACACATACATACTAATTATATCAACAATAATCAAACACCTCATACATAGAAGTAATAACAATAAGATTCCTAAACCTCTAACCCAACAATCAATCACGATAAATTACTAAATCCTCGATCCTCGATCATCACCTATCTAGACCGCATTCTATCTGTTCACCAGCACCTATGCTATCTACACCACATAATCTCATTACTATCAATATAGCATTCCATGGAGCATCATCGTCATAGATACACCACACTCATGACTATCCCAATTAAGAACAACACCATGAGCATCACCGTACCACAATACCATAGTGGAAAGAGTTCATCTCACTCTTGTACCGTACCTCACCGACTGTAGTCGCTCCTAAAACCCAGATGTAGCCTCTCCTACAGGACATATGTAGACTCCCCTACAAATCATCTCCTTCCTATGCACATAAGGCAAAAGGAAACTCCTATCTGCAGATAGAACCAATATTTATGAGGTACAACAAGTAAACTTATCCTTCACTCTCATGCTCATCGATCACATACTCAAGTACATCCCAACACTCACTGATGCTCCACTCTCAACCACAAGTCAAATTGACCCAAAACAGAACCACTAACCTCAATCTCTAATTACCATCATGTTTCACAACTCCTTAGGCTTGGTTCACGTCCATTCTTCATCCAATTCGTCATTTTTCACCAAAATGCACTATGATGATCGATTATAACTTAAGATAATCGATTCCTTACTACCCAAATCACCCATGAGTAAAATTAAAGCAACACATCCCAAGAATCACACCTATAGCGGTAGAGAACTCTACCCCTCATGCATAAGTTACACCACCAAAACCCCACCGTTTGAACCAAATAACGTGATCTAGGAAATACACAACATCTACACTCACAACCATAGAGATTTAACTCCCCTTACAACATCATCATAAATTGATCAATGTATTAAGAAAAATACCAAAATAAACAATAAATCACTAATATAACATTTATATCACAGTAGTTAAGTCCTCATTACAATTCCATCACATCAAACAACATTAATTCATAATAAATGTGATAACCACACATACATTCCCTTAAACGAAAATCATGTTCAACTTCTTAGCTCTGCACCATCTGTCAGTTTAAGGCAACTCGTACCTATCCAACCACCATTATAAATGTATGTCAACTTCCATATTTCACGTATCATTCCTATTTATCAAAACAAGACGATTCTAATGGTCCCCACTACATCTTTGAATTTGTCTCCCATATTCCCAACTCTTCACCCCAACATTAAACTCAACACGAGTCGGAATCCTTCGGACGAGACCTTCAACCCTTTCTACCCCCTCGCAAGAGGAAAAAGCAATACTCAAATCTATATTCCTTCCATCGTCCCTCCAGGATGAAGAGACTCATCTCTTCCATTGTCACTTAAAGACGAAGAGATTCACCTTTCTACCCTCCCGCAAGAGGAAAGGTGACTACCTTTCTAGCCCCTCGAAATAGGAAAGAGCATCACTTGAATCTCTATCTCTTCCACTGTCCCTCAATGACGAAGAGACTCATCTCTTCCACTATCACTTAAAGACAAAGAGATATACCTTTCTACCTTCCCGCAAGAGGAAAGGTGATTACCTTTCTACCGTTTCGAAAGAGGAAATGCAACACTCGAATCCCAGTACTTTCCACCGCCCATCATGGACGAAGAGACCTATCTCTTCCATTACCTTTTAAAGATGAAGAGATCAACCTTTCTACCCCCCTCGCAAGAGGAAAGGTGACTACCTTTCTACCTCCTAAAAAGAGGAAAGGTACAACACTCAAATCCTAGTCCCTTCCACCACCTATCATGGATGAAGAGACATATCTCTTCCACCGCCTTTTAAAGAGATCAAGAGAGAAAATCAAACACAATTTTTATCCTAGTTCGACCTCAATGCCTATATTCAGTCACCCTCCCAATCAACCTTAGATTGAAGAGTATTTCACTGTAATGATCAAAGTATTACACCCAAGGCTTTATAGAGCACACTCAAATGTAAACTCCTTACAAACTCTCAATCAAATATAAAGTAGAATACACCTGCAAACACATAACCCCTTGTCCCTGTTGTAGAAACCCTTTGAGAATCCCCTCTCAAAGTCAAGAACTCCTCACTCTTCTTCCAAACGTGCACGTTCAGGGAAACAACAAATTAAAGATTGCCAAATCTTCTCCTAATCAAAACAGATGCACCTTCAGTCGTGATAATTTGATCAGCCAATACAGTTCAATCAATTACCTCTCAAGAATTTCTCAAAATTCTTCAAATTCTTCGCGTTCTTGATTCTTGGAGCGTTTGTTCAACTTGAAACACTTTCGTCACAGAGAATATCAGATATAACAATTTTCAATTGATCAACTATTGTTGTAGAAATCAAGCAATGTGTCAATATATATAGTTTTTATCAGTTATGACGCAAAACAATCAATTACTATACTTATGTAATTGGTTACATTAAACAAATGTAACAAGATTACAACAAGTTTTAATCGATTCAACAACTAATGTAATCGATTCAAATTAGTTGTTTTGCCACAGTTCAAAACATAAGTTATTTCATGACCTTAATTGATTACTACAACACTATAATATGTTAGCAAAATGATGAAGATGAAGTTTTGATGATGTCCAAATCAAGTCAAGAGAAATCAAGATTCAAGATGTTATGA
The DNA here is from genome assembly GCA_034642375.1 of Vigna nakashimae. Taxonomy (NCBI): domain Eukaryota; kingdom Viridiplantae; phylum Streptophyta; class Magnoliopsida; order Fabales; family Fabaceae; genus Vigna; species Vigna nakashimae. Next base: position 38,427,547 of record CM067762.1, on the reverse strand, counting down.
AGACTTGTATTGCTATGGAAAGCTTTTGTAATAATTGTAGTTTAGTGTCTAGGACTTAGATTTTTAGTGGTTTTGATTCCATGTAATTTTATATTATATAATTAATGTCCAGAGTCAAAATCGCACTGTTTTAATCGATTAAAACAAGTATTAATCGATTAAAACCGAGGCTGATCCTGAAAACCCAAGTGCCACTGGAATAATCGATTAAAGTGTATAATAATCGATTAGCTAATCGATTAATCCTGAGAATAATCGATTAACACTGACCGTTGGGGGTTTCAGATTTGAAAAACTAGCCGTTGTACTCAGTTTAATCGATTAATACTTATGTTAATCGATTAAATGCGTTAGATGGCCCGTTTTCGAAGAATGGAAGAGTATTAGGCAGAGTCTATAAATTGGCTCACTATTTCTCTCAAAAAGAACTCTTCCCTTGTGCTAGAAACTCTCTTAACTCTTAGAGAACTCTTTGAAGCTAAGGAAACTCTTGTCTGCAAGTCCTGAAGTGCTACTGCGGTGACAGAGGAATAGCTTGTTCATCCTTGGTGTGTCCGAGGAGGTGTCTGGAAGAGAATCATCCTTCGTGAAGCATTCGAAGGAGGTGGTCATCCTTTGTGAAGATTCAAAGGAAGTGTAAGTTCAGAATCATCCTTCGTGAAGTATTCGAAGGAGGTGGTCATCCTTTGTGAAGATTCAAAGGAAGTGTAAGTTCATCTCTTGTGGTTTCAAGAGAGGTGGTAATTCTAAACTCTTACAAATTGTTTTTCTTTGTGATTAATATTTGTAATTGTTTTGTGTTAGTGAAAAAGGTTTATCTTGTTTGAGATAAACGACTGGACGTAGGATCTGAGTGATCTGAACCAGGATAAAATCATCTGTGCAATTTTTCTCTTTCCCTTACTTTGTCATTTATATTTAATTATCTGCTCGGTAAGAAAAATCAAGAGAAAAATAATAAAAGGCACAATAAAAGTATATATCCAATTCACCCCCCTCTTGGTTTGTTACCACGCTAATAATTCCGCTGCAACGATTCTAACATAATCAATTATGTCATGTAGATATGCTTTTGTGCATGAGGTTTTCTTTATACAAAAACATATATTGTGCATACACATATATAATCACATCATAATCACCATAGTATGGATAACCAACGCAGTATGTCCAACATATGTATGTCACAGTATATGCATTTATCACAGTAAGCATATACAAATTCATATATGTATAACACAAAAACATTTTTTTGTTGTGACATTGCAAGATTAATTTGTTGTTGCTATTAATGTGTTGTCATCATCAAAATCAACTTAATAGGGATTAGGTTCAACTTTCACATTGTTCCCCCTATCAACAGGTACAACACTCGAATCCTAGTCCCTTCTACCGCCCATGATGGACTAAGAGACTCATCTCTTCCACTGCCTTTTAAAGACAAAGAGATCCACCTTTCTACCTTGTCGCAAGAGGAAATGTGACTATCTTTCTATTCCCTTGAAAGAGGAAAGGTACAACACTTGAATTAACTAAGTATAGCCAGAGAACCATACTTAAAACATACCCAACATCACTCCACATGGTTGGTTCAACATTGTGACTCTCTCACTAAGCTAATCAATGATTACGGAAACCATTATCGCTCTTCTGGTAACCCATCTTCTTCCCCTGCCTCAGATGAAAGAGAGATCATAACTTTAAGGGTATCACCGTCACCACACTAGATAACTTCCTACTCTTGAACAACATCACACAAGAAGGGATAATCGATTATCATATAATCGATTATCCCTAAAACCACACTCAAAACCAACACGTAGATAATCGATTATAACTAATGATAATTGATTATTGTCGAATTGAAACACATCCTGGACATGATTCAAGCATTCAAAAATACATACATCAACCTTAGATCACGTGAAAACATAGTTAACACATCATACATGCATTCAAGCATCACATACCCATGTAAACATACAGAAACACATATAATACATCCCTTGAATCATCCAGATCCAATCATTGACATGGTATACCCCCAATAATAGGGTGAAAAAGAGTCTGCAATAAAAACACCAAATGGGGTTTTCAATCAGCCAAACTAACTAAGCATAATGCTTACAAATGAGAACCAAGAAGAAGAAAATTCTCCAAAAGCTGTTGATGTGAGGCTATTGTCTCCCAAAATAGAAATCCGATTGACGATCTTATTGGTCATGATGAAGAATCATACGTCTGGAACCCACTGTCCAAAAATTAGCCCGATCCAATCGTGAACGACTTCACAACGACAAAAACAGGTTTTGTTATTCGGGAATAATTTCCTTTTTTCGTTTAGGATGTTTTGTCCCAAATTATACCTTCTATTGACGATCCGAACGGTTAGAATGAAAAACCATATGTTTGAAACCCACCGTCTAAAAATCAGCCCGATGCAACGGTGAACGACTTCATAATGATGAAAACACTAGTGTAGGTTTTGTGTTATGCGGGAATAATTTCCTCTCTTCCTTTCTCTCTTGCTTGGCTTTTGCCTCTCTTCAAATGACTCTAATGTGCCTTACTAATCTAATCCATCTCCACTGAAACAAAGTGAGACATAATGGTCCACTTTATTTAGCCTATTCTTCACACAGGAAGGAATCCCAATAACCCAACACTTACAACATATATTTGCATGGAAACCCCTAAATATCATAACTTTGTTCTCCCTTAGCATCAAACCGTCTATTGGGATAACCCAACAAACCATATATAAATTCATAAGGAAAACTCAACACAAATATTATATAAAACCTATGCCTATGCATACAGAAACCTTTGCCCAACAATAGCAGCATATAATCATAATTATAATTATATAAACATGTATCAACAAGGATTATCAATCCAAAATAACCAAGAGCACATATAACATACAACAATAAACAAACAAAGGTAAGTAGTTCCCCATACCATGGCCAATCATAAAGCTTTATCTACAATCCTAAAACACCACAAATCTTCCTTTACACTAAGAGTTTCCTATCGCTCTCTTTCTTCTTCTCCCAAAACGCGAATATCCTTTCTTCCTCTGTTTTTTTCTATCTGATTTAGAGTTTCTAAGGTTTCTAAACACAAAACCACCCCTTTATCTATATCTTAATATTTTCTCACTTATAATAATACTTTTTATTCTAATTTATTATAATGAGTCTATCAATAATAAATATTATTATTATCTAGGCATAATATCTAAATTTATACAATAATATCTTTATATAATTTAAAATGTCTACAATATTTAATAATGATATCTCTTTTAAATATCTAAACCCACAAAAATTATATCTCTTATTTTCCCGGATCTTACACATAATTAAGTTTATGCTGAAGGTGCTTCCATGAACAGACCACCACATTTATTGGTGATAATTATGCTCTCTAGAAAGTGAGAATGTAAATTTTTATGGGGTATGTTAACAAAGACATATGGGAAAATGTGCAAAATGGTCCTTTTATTTCAACCCAAATTGTTGATGGTATTGAAAAAGAAAAATCATACTTGTCTTTGATTACTGAGGAAAATAGAAGAGCCCAATTTGACAAGGCTAGAAATACTATTTCTTCTATTGTTGTGCTTGATGAATTCTACCCGATACTCGTTACACACTCCATTATCCATCGGATATCCATTTAAAAAATACTTGCGGGTATTTTAAAATCCATAAATACCATGGATACTTGCAAATATTAAAAAAAATATTTTATAAATTCTTAAAATAAAATATAAATAAAATTACAAATAAAAAATAAAAATATAATATAAGTTAAATTAAATATAAATTAAAATTTAATTTTAATTAAATTTAACCTAATAAATATAATTAATTTTAATTTTAATTAAATTTAACTTGATAAAATATTAATTAGTTTTAATTTAAATTTTTACAAGATACTACAAATATGGAAAGCATGATATTCGCACCCGATCCATTTATAAGCAAATATTAAAATTCTCATTACCCAAGAGAATACCTACTATCCATAGTAGATTTTATGTGCGAATATATGTCGTACATGTTTGTTTTCCATCCCTATCCGTATTCATACCTATAGTATTTTTTTATGATTTCAATATCAATTAATTATTTTTCTAAAAAAATGTAAAAAAACATAATAATATCAAATATTCAATATTAAAAGGACATATTCGTCAAACTTTTAGAAATAAATTATTATGGTATAAATTTTAACGTAATACTAAATAAAAATTCAATAAAAATGAAATAATTATATAAAATAATTTCATAATTAACATAAATAAAATTTCACAACCAAAACATCTATAAATTTTTTAAACATTAATGAAAAAAAATTAATAAAGTTAAAAAGTTTTTCTAAAAAAACTATAAAAAAATATTCATGTTTAAAAGTATTTCAAATCTCTCGTTACTCGTCTCTTTTCTTAAATATATTGAATGAAATTGCACAGAAAAAAAATAAGTATATGAAAAATTTTCGTGCAATTGTAGTGATCAAATTATATTTATGAAAAAAATTTAAAATTTAAAAAAGTTAAAAACAATATTTTACATAATAAAAATAGACCGTAAAAAATATATTTAAAAAAGTAAACAAATAAAACGATTTGATACATCGAATAAAATCACACAAAATAAAAAAATTATACTTAAGAATATAATAAAATAAAAAATATCTTGAAGAAGATTTGAGAAATTTTCAATTATTGAAATAGTCAAAATCTTAGAAAGATAATCAAATTTGTTTTAACAAAACAAAAAGTTTTTATTTAAAAAAGGAATAAAAAAATAAAAACAAAATAAATTTCTATGTTACCTAATAAATGAAGGACTTATTATACTATTGAACACTTGAAATTAAGAATCAATTTTTTTTATGTGCAAAATATAAACAATAAATAAAAATATTAAGAATAAGTAAAAATAATGGAATGTAAGACTTAAAAAATTTATTTTGTTCATAAATATATATAATACCATTTGAACATAATGATAAAAGAAATATAATTGAGATTATGATAAGAAAAAAATATCTTAAAGATATATATACATTTTGTAATATGAAATCGACTAAACAATTAAAAGAAAAGAGGAATATATATATATATATATATATATATATATATATATATATATATATATATATATATATATATATATATATATATATATATATATATATATATATATTAGCAAAGGTATAAAAAGTGAGATGAGTTGTGTATATATCCACCTATCCTATCCTCACACCGAAAAAAAAAAATATTATCTAATCCCTTCATATGAACTTAATGAATATGAAAATTCAATGTCAAAACGCAAATGAATTCGAACAATACCCATTTAAACGGATTTATTTGTCATACATAATTTTGCGATCTTCATTTATAAAGAAGGAAATAGATACGCTAAAATAAAATATTATAATATAAAATATTTATGATCAATATTAATACAATTATAATAATGTTTTAAAATTTTGAATATATCTTTTATTTATCATTTATATTTTTTTATAACAAATTTTATCACAAAATTAATATTACTAAACTAAAAGTTATTCACTCTTAAATTATTTTTTAGTTTTTCTTCTCTCAAAATAATTAAAATTTAGTCTCAACATTTTAAATTTATTTTCTATCATTTGAATATTAATTTGTAACGTTTATTTTTTTAATTTTATCTTTCTAATTTTAAAAAAACAAAAAAAAAATCCTCTAAAAATTCGATTTAAGGAGAACTGAAATTCCAAAAAGAATTTCTGACCAAACATAGAAAATTAGTTAAATTTGGCTCCCCTTAAAGAAATATTAAAGAAATAAAAAATACAGATTAAATATTGTGAGAAATGTTAAAAAAAGTTATTAACTTAGTTGTCCAAAGAAATAACATTCTATATTAAATCCATTCGAAGAACGTGTTTCAAAATATATTATTTAAGAAAGAATTTGACGACATTAATTATTCAAAATAATTTGAACTAAATATTACTATTAATATAATGGTTTGTAAAAAAGATGACTGAAAATTAAAAGACAAATTTAAAATTTTACAACACTATTATCATTGATCATAAATAACTTTTTTATTATACTTTTATTTTTCATGAAATCAATAAGAACAAATTTAATTTGGAAATTAAATTAAAAAAAATCATAAATTATTCTTTATGTCAACCCTTTTCACAAAGTAATTAAAATTCAAATCAAGTTTTTTAATTAATTATTTTTCCATAATTTTAATTTAATTAATTTTCCTCTCTCATTTAAAAAAAAAGGTAAATAGGTTGATTTGGAGAAATAATACTCGAGTAAATCTATTTAAGAAAATTGTCTTTAAAAGAAAATATTATCATGGGAAAAAAGTTATTGATTGTAAGTCTTAATTAAAATGCATTAATGCTATTTTTTCTTCTCTCATATAAGCCCAAGCGGCATAGTTGATTCTTTGAGAGAAAACAGCAGAAACAAAGTTTTGAAACTGCTTTCTTCCATCGTACCAATTCAATCAATAATCTTGCGTCATATTTACAAAACTCAAATATTCCAAACATCACCACCCTCCATCGATATTCATTATAAATACTCCTTCTGAGCACACCTTCAACCACACTTCTTCTTCCATGGGGTCGTCTTTCTCCATATCTGTTGTGCTGTTTCTTACCCTTCTCATTCAGATACATGGAAGTGGTATAAGATCTGCAGAGAATGGTTGCAACTTGTTCGAAGGAAGTTGGGTTTATGATGATTCATACCCTCTCTATCATAGCTCAATGTGTCCCTTTATAGAGCCGGCATTTGATTGTGAAAAAAATGGCAGACCAGATAAGTTCTATCTCAACTATAGATGGCAACCAACTGGGTGTAACATAACCAGGTACATGTCTTTCTGTCTCTGGTTTTTCTCACTACTCATTCTGGTGGACATAGATTCACATGGTTTTCTTTCATGTTTTTTCTGCTTCAAGAATTATGTCTTTTCAGTTAAATGATATGTTGACTTTTACACTTCATCCACCATCATAGAGAGGAGTGCCACTTTCAAGTTTATATGTTCTTTTGCTGATATAAAAACTACCCATCGATTTAAGACAAATTCTTTCTCACATATTGAATTAAAAGAATGTATATATTGAAACCAAAAGATAAGAGAAATTGTTAAACCTAGTATATTGATGAATACTGTAACAACAACATTAAATATTACTTAAATTAAAATTTCTCAAATTATTTATATTTTATATATATATATATATATATATATATATTTCAAACCGTTTTTCTTTTATTATTTATTAAACGCATTTGGGTATAATAAATGTTATAACTTTATGAAAATTTTATAGTTGGATATTTTAAAAGGTTTAATTAATAATTTTGTCTTATATTTCTTTTTTATTCAATTAATATTTGTCAAATACATTTAAGTCAAATTGACGTTAATAATTTCCTTTTAAAAATATTATATGTTAAAATTTGGACCTTCTTTTATATTGAAATTCTCTGTTTCCATTTTTCATCATTTTTTTGGAATCAATTATATTAACAAGTACGGCAAATCAATTAAGTATAGTGTGTGTGTGTGTGAGTGAGAATAAATTATATATATATGCATATACACAAGTGTATTTTATTATAATTAATTGTTAATATTTATTAAGAAATAAAAAATATATTAAAAATAGATGTATTAAAATTTTTTAGTAAAGGTACAGAGGAATGAGAGAAGAATAGAGGCATACTACTTAATATTAATCATAAGAATTATAATAAATAACATTACTTTTAGTAATTATAAGAAAGTTAGAAAGTAATAGGAACTCTCTATTAGAGAAAGAGAAAAATTAAATTATTTAATAAATAAATAAATTACACTGATCAGAGAGAAAATAGGGGTTATTTCCAATATTTTGTTTCACAGTTTTTAATAATAATTTTACTTTCCATCTCTTTGTATCATAAAGTTAGATTAGAATTTTCTGTTTTAGTTTTAAATGGAAGAAGACAATAGAGAAAGACAAGAGTCCTCAGTAGCCAGTAAGTTTTTTTTTTCTCTGGTGAGGTTCAAGCGTAGATAAAATAACAAGTATTAATTAAAATATCAAGTTAATTTTTTTTATTAAATATCTTTACATTTCACAAGTAATAGTGATATTGGATCAAAACTAAAAGGTGTCAATTTTTTTATATTCCACCCTCTAAAGTGCACTTAGAATGTCTGGAAAATGTTTAGCACATAATTCCCCCAGATTTCTCTTCTTTTAATAAAACTTGACTGTTTATTGTGAAACTGTGTGATTTTTCCTTAATGATTTCTGAATGAATGATCTCTATTAGGATCACTTCTACTTGCTTTCTTCATTACAATTCATATTTTGTTGGTAATTTTGACCTATAACAAAGCTTTCTTGTTACTAAACTTTTTGCTATGTTAGAACCAGAAAACAATTACAGTCACAAGAGAAAAATTATAGAAATTTTCATTTTTTGGCATGTATATATAGATAGAAAACCTCTGGATATTGAATTACAAGGGAAATTAGAAAATTAGGGTAGTATCTTTAACCAGTACTCTTTCTTTAAGTAATGAAATTCCCTTTGTTTATGGAAATATATGAAGAGTACAGATTAACAACTAATTCATATAAGTGAACCTTATATTGGTAAAAGACCTTTGTCAAATACTGACTTTATGATGCAAAAATAAAAATCAAATGAAATTAAAATCAGATGGTTGTTATCTCAAAAAACACTGTGTGAGAACTTAAAAGGAAAATATTTGAACCATGAAGGGACCTTTTACTTGTTTTTTATGACAAATGTAGAGCTAGTGATACGTGGTAGCAAATCACATTTACAAGTAAGCTGTATGACTCAGTTTTGTTTGTGATTTTAGAAATCTTGAACAAGATTTTAGCCGTCTAAATATAAGTTCAATTTGGACAAATTTCCATTTCATAAATACTTTTATTGATTTAAAATGTTTTTTATTAAAAAATGAGAAGGGAAGAAAAAAAACAATATACTAAACCAATGGTGAGTGTTATTCATGTCAGAAGCAGCCATCTCCAGTCATTAAACTGTTCAGATTTTTCTTCTAAACCATTATTCATATCTGATCCATTAAGGAATAATAGTAATATTATGTTTATGGTTTTGACAAATTATCTTTGACTATGAAGGTTTTAAAGATTTATGTTACTAGAACTGCAACTGTAGCAGCAATTTGTCACAATGATGAGAATGCAATGAAACTGTGATCTTATTGTAAAACTTTCATTATGTTTCTGATTTCTGATACTTTAACCAACAGAACAGTTGCTTCTATCTTTAATTTATATCATCTAATCTTTCATTATGTAAAACATGACTGTCACAATTTCTTTTTATTTTGTATCCTTTAACTTGTTTTTTTTTCTTTTTATGTTTGAAATTTTAGAAGACTCCAATTGTATTTGGTTTTATATATCCTTTCTTATCGATAAAAGAAAAATTAGGTAATAAGGTTGTTAGGGTTTTACGTTTGAACTACTTCATAAATTTAGTGCTTGAATCTCCTCCATTAAGAGAATGCTGCTGTGAGGTTGCTTTCAAACATTATAGGTCGAAACAAAAATCATTTGAAACCCACTTATCATCACTCTGAATGAAACTTGTTGTGCAGATTCAACGGTGAAGATTTCTTAACAAGACTGAGAGGGAAGAGTGTGATGTTTGTGGGTGACTCTTTGAGTTTGAATCAATGGCAGTCACTCACTTGCATGCTTCACGTAGCTCTGCCATCTGCTCCATACTCACTAGTCAGGAATGGTGGTGTCTCCATTTTCACCTTCACGGTTAGATCACTTTTTATATTTAACTTTTATCTCATCATTTTTTTTTCTCAACTCGTATTAAAAATATATACTCATATTTTTATATATTAAAATTCTTTTCAATGTATTTTAAAACATTTAAATAAATATTTGTCAGTCTATTTTAAAAGCATAACTGAAAAAAACATAAGGATTGATTTAATTTTTTGGTGTGGTTTCTCCATCATTCAACAATGATGACATAGGTTGTTAATTATTCAGATACATAACAGAAGAAAAAAAAATAACAGTTGAAAACACACAGACATATAAAGAAGGAGAAAGAAACAATTTGTGTTTGAGTTATACTCATAATTTCTTTATAGCATAATTATATTAAATAGTTAAATATACTCTTACTTTTTATATTTGAATAAAACATTAAAAATTATTTTTATTCCAAATTTTATTACATTTTAGTTACTAATTTTAAAAATAAATAGATATAATCATTTTAATATAATAATATTATTAGTTTTTTAGATTTGTTAAATTAAAAAGCTGATATTTATTTTCTTTTAAAATTTATAGATTTCAATATGTCAAAATTTAAAACAAAAATAATTTTAATTTAATATCGAAATTTAAAGTTTAAAAACATATTTAATTCTTACATTTTATTCCTCAATTAAAAACAGAAGTAATACCTATTTATTGATTTAATAGGTAGTGTGAAATAATATCTTCATGTGTGATTTGATACGGTTGAAGCAATCAGAATATATATTATTTTAGGTTTTCAATTTTTAAAATAAAAATTATATACATATGTATATAGTCTCTCAAATTAAGTAAAAAGGCACGTTAATCATTAAATATTAAAGTTCAGACTACAATGATATTCAAAGTCATGTTTAGTTTCTAAATAATTAATTTGACGAACTAAAATTTCATTTTAACTTTAAAAATATGAATGGGTAAGTTTATTAAAAAGATTAATGGGTAAGTTTATTAACTTTTAAAATTTTAGGTTTTTGGTTCTGTTATTTAAAAAGATTTAAAAACACACAAGAGAACAACATAAAAATCACATACATGTGTGTTATATTGGTAAGTATTATTATACAAAAACATGTCTACGACAGTGTCTGACACAGTGTTGATCAATGTAATTTTGAAACTTGAAACTGTTTATGTGGCAATCTAACTTCAAGTTGAATTCTTGAGTAATACCTCTCATAACTTCAATAATGTATGAGATAATTTGCAGACCTATAATGTGAAGTTGATGTTCTCACGCAATGCATTTCTGGTGGACATTGTTGGAGAAAAAATTGGTCGAGTTCTAAAACTAGATTCAATTGGAGCTGGTCAAACGTGGAAAGGAGTAGATGTACTGATATTTGACTCTTGGCATTGGTGGCTTCACACAGGAAGAAAACAACCGTATGAAAAACCACTCGAGCTTCTTTCACTATCTTCATCATCTTTATAACTTTCTCTCATAATTTTGCAGATGGGATTTCATTCAAGATGGGAACCAAACAGTTAGAGACATGGATCGATTGGTCGCTTATGAGAAAGCAATGAAAACATGGGCCAAATGGGTTGACGACAATGTTAACCCTGCACAAACAAGGGTTTTCTTCCAAGGGGTCTCTCCAGATCATGATAAGTAAGTTCTTCTGCCATTAAATTCATCTTTCAGAACATTACAAACCTTGTTTAACTTGTAATCTTTATAAAATTGTTGCAGTGCAGAAAAGTGGGGTGAACAAGCAGGACAGACATGTTTGAGGGAAAGTAGGCCAGTTTTGGGATCCAAGTATCCAGGAGGAGCAGTTCCAGCAGAGTTGAACTTACAGAAAGTAATAAGATCCATGAAAAAGACAGTGGAATTGTTGGACCTTACTACACTTTCACAGCTGAGGAAAGATGGCCACCCTTCTATTTATGGTAATGGAGGACATAGGGGTTTGGATTGCAGCCATTGGTGTCTTCCTGGCGTTCCTGATACTTGGAATATTCTTCTCTATGCTGCTCTCATGCAAAAATGACTTCCTATTCTTCGTTAAAACTAAAATGTGTTCCAGAATATATATATTTACACAAATAAAATTACTTCAGCTTCCTTTGATTTTAAAATGGTATTATTAATTCGGATTTTAAGTTGATTCCTGTCACTATACAAACTTGGGCTATTAGCTCTAATAAGGGAAACTATAAATATAAGTTAAATTAGTTAACTAATTAATTATGAAGCATTTAAAAATTTAAAATACTTATAATTACGTGATAATTAAAAAATAGAAATGTGACATGAAAGAGTTAATAATTTACTTATATCTGAATAAAATTGTAAATGGAAGTAAATTTTAATTCATTTTAATAGATAAATTTCTTTTAGTCCTAGCATTCACAACTTTAAGTACAAATTTATTTAATTTTTGAAAAAAAAAACATTTAATTCAGTTTAATTTGAATTCTTTTAATTTCTAATCAAATTAAGTTAATGAAAACATAAATTAATTTAATTTGAGTAATTAAGTTTTAAAATAGGAATGTTATTCGATAGACTAAGATAGGAAAATTTAATTTAAAAAATTAGTAATTTGCACAATAATTATTTCAAAAGTATGAAAAAGCCACCCGATGGTCATAAAAGGAATAACTCTACGCCACACCTGAATTTCACAAATAATCAAATTAAACACAAAATGTGCCTTAATTATTTGAATTATTACAATGTATGTTAAAAGTATATTTTTTAATTAAGACAGGTTTATAAATAGATAAAAACTTCTACTTTTAACACTAAATTTCCAGTATATATTAGTTATTCTTTCCTTCTTTTAAACAATAGTTTTTTACATTACTTTTTATTACATTTATTTAGAAAAGTATTTCTAAACACAGGATTTTGATATAAAAAATTAATTATTATTATAATATCTTAAACTACATTTGGACTACGAATATATGTATCATGCAATTTTTGCAGGATTTCAGATTCTACCGATTAAATGAGAAAATATATTAAGAAGAGAAATGTTTCTGCAAAGAAACACAATATATGCTCAGAGTGCAGATCATGTATTAGAAAAGGAACAAACATAGAATTTTATTATTGATTCATGAATGACTAATGACATTGTTATTCAGTTATACTTTCAAACCCCTTCAAGGATCTACTGATAATGGTGGTGGTGGTGGTGAATGAACAACCTCGTCACAATATCCCTCCAACACATCAGTTTCTTCAGAGGTAAACCCTAGAGAACCAACAATGTTAGGCCAGCAATCATGTCCAATAACCCTAATAGCTTCACAGCAACTTCGCCCTAGGTAGGTCTCACCATTCAGAAAAAACGTTATGATTTCTCCACTACATGCTTGCATACGCCACAGTGATTCCCAACAGTTCGAGGGTTCACCCTCCACCTTCAACCTAAGAGCAAGGCTTAGAGGGGTAGCTGGGTCGGAGAGTGCTCTAGAATCACCAACAGATGCATTTAAGACCATTGCAGTAATCACAAGAACAGTCAGAACAAAGGGTATGCCAGACAAAGCCATTAGCTTTAGCAGAAAACAAGGTGAGTTTTTTGCTTGGTGTGGATGGTTTTTGGAGAAAACTTGTGTGCGATTTATATAGTGGGGAGAGTGTTAGTAACGGCTGATTTGTGGGGAGATGAAGAGGGTGGAAATAACTATGCAGTGATTACATAAGGAGAAAGAATAAGGATTTTTCATCTGGTGGATATTAATGTGGGATATGAAGATTCTGTTGAATTTAAATGGAAACTGATTCTGTATTATGCAAGTGTGTCTATTTGTGTTCTTCATATTGGATGGTCACTTGTCAGAGACTATTCAACTCAAATATTCTTTGATGTTAAGAAGACGAAAAGCTAAAAGTAAATGAGTCTGCATAATGAAGGTGAAGAATTCAAAAGTTAATCATTATACGTTACGAGGTGATCAAATTTTAGGACTTATATAAAGGTAATTTATGACATTTAGATAACTTCACTTTTTTCAGTAAAATTTGCATAGATACGTAACACTATCAAAACTTGAGATAAAACTAAAAGTTTAGGTTGATTAGAAATATAGTTAAATTATAATATATAAATATACATTGAGGTTACATAATGCGTTGTAAAAATGCTAATGAGAATAGAAACACAATGAATTTTCTTGAGATGTGGAAATTTATGGAATGTTTATGAGAAACTCAAAACTAGCCAAAGATGACTGAAAGCCACTCCAATGACAAAGATGAATGAAGAACACATAAAGAAGCAATAATGGTCAGCATTTCTTTGCTTGTATGCTTTTGAAGTTGCATATACTTGCTTAAATATGGGTTACATTTGGAGAGAGAGAGAGAGGAACAGAGTTTATGAGAAGGATATGCCTATGAATAATTGAATGGCTCACAGTACCACACTTTTGAAGTCTCTTTATCCTTTCTTATTTCGGTAAGGTTTTCTTAATTAAAGGTAAAGTTTCCTACTCCGTTGATGGTTTGAAGAGAATAGTTAAAGTTACCTTAAATTAAATTAAACTATAAGTGATTAATAAATTAATTATTAAAATAATTAACAAGACACAATACTATAAACTTTTCTTTTCTATAAATATATTTTTAACATTTTTAGTTTAGATATACCACACATTTATATTAACATTAGATAAATCTATAAATATATATTAGACATACATTCATTAGATAAGTTTAACAATATATACTAGATAAATATAACAAAAAACATTAGATTAGTCTAGCAATATAAACAATAGATGAGTTTGTTTATAATGAGTATAACAAAAAACATTACACAAGTCATTCTATACATTGATAAGGTGAGTCTAAAAATACACTAATTAAACGAATATAATAAAAAATATTAAACGAGATTGTCTATGCACTCATTATACAAGTTTAATAATATACATTACATGAGTCTCTTCATATAATCACTAGACAAGTATAACAAAAAATGATAAACAAATTGTAAGACGCTAGGAAATTGTGGTAATTAAGAAATAATGTGGCTATGAGACTTGGACATTATTGTTTGAGAATTTGTGTTTGATGATTAATTGTTTTCTAAAATTATAATTATTATGTTTATTATTTAATGTTATTGACTAAATGGAACATATGATAGGTATAATGCTATTGGAAT
Organism: Vigna nakashimae; assembly: GCA_034642375.1. Lineage (NCBI taxonomy): Eukaryota > Viridiplantae > Streptophyta > Magnoliopsida > Fabales > Fabaceae > Vigna > Vigna nakashimae. Next base: position 38,412,533 of record CM067762.1, on the reverse strand, counting down.
GATTTGGGTGGTGTGTTGTTACCAATATGATGTGTTGGATTGATGATAGGAGGGTGATTTAGGATTGAATAGGTGTGAGCCAATTTTTAGAAAGAAAGAGAGTTAAAGTAAAATTTTGGGTTTTAATTTGTACTTTGAACCCAAGGGTAAAAAGATCATTTTACCCTCATTAATTAGTGCATAAATTAAGTTATGGGGGTGTAGAAAGTAAAAGAAAGAAAAATAAATCTTAAATTAAAAGATTATGTGGTTGTTGATGTTATTTTAAATAAAAAGATAAAAATAGAATAAGAAAAGATAAAAAGGAGAAAGGAAACTAGGGTTTCATAATTAACCTACATCTAAAATGAAAAAGAGAGAGATAGGGAGAGAGAGAAAGAGAGGTGGTTATGAGAGAGAAGAGGAAAACCTAGAGAAACCTTAGAGATTGATGGTGTTTTAAAGTGTATACAAAGCCCTATGATTGGTCAAGGTATGAGAAAGTTTACCTTTGTTTGTTAAGTATTGTATGTTATATGTGTTCTTGGTTATTTTGATTAATAATCCTTGTTGATATATGTTTATATGATTATGAGTATGGTTATCTTGCTCTTGTTGGGCAAAGGTTTATGTATGCATGGGCATAGGGTTTATGTAATATTTGTGTTAGGTTTTCTGTATAAATGTATGTATGGTTGTTGGGTTATCCTAACGAAGGGTTTGATGCTAAGGAAAAATAAAGTTATGAGGCTTGGGGGTTTTTCATGCAAATGTATGTGTCAACACCCAATTTCGTCCGGATGACCAAATGATATAGGTCTTTCTTTTTATTGTATCTTATTTTATTTTATGTTTTTTTTATGATTTTAATTATGTTTTTATTATTATTTTATTTCGTTTTTTTTTATTATTATTTGATTGGATTTTTTATGAGTATTTTAAAAAGAAAACAAAAAAATGAAAAAAAAAAGGAGAGAAAAAGAAGGAAAAAGTGTGTTTTTGTTTAGAGGGAACAATGTACGGTGTGTGCCGGAAGGAGGGGGGCAGAAAACCGTTTCTGCAGGATGGTGATGGCAGAGGCGGGTTGCAGGGTACTGGCACAATCCGTTTTGGAGGATACGGAATTGGGTACGGAGCGATTTGGGGGCACAGAGGATTGCACAAAAACACACAGAGAGAGAGCAGAGGGAAAGGGGGATGATTCTGGTTTTGGAGAGAAAAGAAAAGGAGGATTTCACACAATGTCTCTCGAACCTTCACCATTGGCACCTGCAAAGAAGAACCAGAAACATTATTCACAGCAAAGAGAAGGGAGAAGTCGGCCACTCAAGGGAGAAGGGGACCCATTGGAGACGCAAGGTTGGCAATAGCAAACAGATCTCCGAGAGGTAAGTAATACCTGACACCCCATGTTCTACTGAGTTGGTTACTTGCCCATGAACATATCTCTGTTACGATTGTTGTTAAATTTGCATATGAATGTTGTTGAATGCATTGGATATTTGTATATGCTCATTATTACCAAACATCATCAATCTTTAACTCCAACACTTGATTTCCAATACCCGTGATCATCTTCATTCCCTGCTGCAACTCCCACCCATCATCACGGGCACGCAAACTTTGTATTCCTCCATTTACACAACCAAACCTCATTCCCTCATCCAATCATCAACCATCATTTATATTCACCCACTGCCACAACCATCTTGACACCCACGGCCACTACCAACACCTCACGGCCACCACCTATCTTCACCCGTCATCCATCATTGACTACACCATTAACTGCAAAAAAAAATCAAAATATGTCTTCATTGGTTTGGCAATAAACAACACTAAAACAGATTCAAATCACCAAAAGAGGAAAACCTAAACACAAAGATAAAAGAAATATATAGAACAATCATCTGCCCACGCCGGCGACGGTCGCTGGGAGATGCGCCGGCGTGAGTTAGGGTCGAACAAGGGGGGGTGCCGGTGCCGGCGTTTCTATCCCAGGCGTGAGCTTACGGGAGAGTGTTGGATCTGAGTGGGTGAGGAATGGAAGGGGAATGCTGAACCCCTAGGGGATTCTAGGTTAGAAACCACCCGGGTGGGCCGAGCCTAGAAATAAACACACGACCGGGAACCTTAAGCTTTTTTCGAACGCTCGTCGTTCAACCTCCTTTCCCAACGTCCGTTCGGCCACTGCTTGGACGAACCGTTTGGTGACCATCTCCCCAACGAACGCTCGTTACTCAGGTCCTTTCCCAACGTCCGTTCGGCCACTTGGACGGATCGTTTGGTGACCATCTCCCCAACGAACGCTCGTTATTCGGCCTCGTTTCCCAACGTCCGTTCGGCCAGTTCTTGGACGGACCGTTTGCTGACCATCTCCCCAACGAACGCTCGTTATTCAACCTCCTTTCCTAACGTCCGTTCGTCAACTCCCCAACGGGCGCTCGTTATTCAGCCTCCTTTCCCAACGTACGTTCGGCCACTTCTTGGACGGACCGTTTGGTGACCATCTCCCCAACGAACCCTCGTTATTCAGCCCCTTTTCCCAATGTTCGTTCGGCCACTTCTCGGACGGATCGTTTGGTGACCATCTCCCCAACGAACGCTCGTATTCTAAATCCTTTCCCAACATCCGTTCGGCCACTTCCACAGACTGCACGGTAGCCTGCGATGGACCGTTCAGCACCCCCTTTCTCATTTAGGCCCCTCATTATTTGCTTTATTTTTATTTACTTATTTGTTTTTTTATTTATTTCATTTATTTTGTTTATCTTATTTCATTTGTTTTTTTTTATTTTTATTTATTTATTTTATTTTTATTTTTTATTTATTTTACTTTTATTTTATTTTTATTGTCTTATTTTATTTTGTTTTATCTATTTATTCTAGATATATACTTATCCTAAAATATATATTTAATAATACAATATTTATAGCTTAAATAAAAGAATTTAAAAAAATACGCTTTAAAGGTTAAGCATACGTGAGACCGCTCGCGTCGTCCTTGTGCTAGAAACCTTCCCTTCTTCCTTAAACAAAATTTACAAAAAAAAAATATTTTAAAGGTTTAAGCGCACGTGTGACCGCTCGCGTCGTCCTTGTGCTAAAAACCTCTTCTTCGTTCTTATAAAAAATTACAAAAATACGTTTTAAAGGTTGAACACTCATGTGATCGTCCGCATCGTCCTAGTGTTCAATACATTACTCTCTTATTTACGTAATATTAAATAAGGATATGGGTGCTCGTGCGATCGTCCGCATCAGCCTAGCACTCAATACTCTCAAGTCTTCCTAAATAAGTAGATAACGGTATGAGTGCTCGTGTGATCGTTCGCATCGTCCTAGTGCTTAATATCGTTATTTCTCTTTTAAAAAAATAATTAAAAATATTTAAATATCATTCTAAAGGTATGAGTACTCGTGTGACCGTCCGCATCGCCCTAGTACTCATTACCTTCTTTTTCTCGAAAATATCAAAAATATATAAAATCTTCAAAAATTAAAAAACATCTGCTTTTTCAAACAGCAAACAATCTCTCGTCCAGAACTACGTGATCCTTGATTCTCCATCAAAAGTGGAGATATGTAGGAGCAAGGCTAGTCCTTGTCAGGTTCACTTCCCAAAAATCCAAAATCATTTCAAAACGAATTTTCAAACAATTTCCAAACGAAATTTCCAGGACAGTTTCCAAAAGAACTACGTAACGCTGATTTCTCATTCTGAATGAGAATACGTAGGAGCAAGGTCAATCCTTGTCGGGCCCAAAAAACTAAAAAATATATTTTGTTTCTTTAGAGTTTTATTTTTTGGGATAGTTAAACATTTTGAAAACCACCTCATATTCGCGTATTTAGTTAAAGGTACTACCCTAGGGCAGGCGTTGTAGGGTGCTAATACCTTCCCTACACGTAACCGACCCCCGAACCCAGAATCTGGTTCTTGTAGACCATGCCTTATCCTTTTATGGTTTTTCCGTAGTTTTCCATAATAAACTATGGTGGCGACTCCAAATCTCTTTTTTAAAACCCGTTTCTTTTTGGATCATCGTCCCGTCGCGATTCCGGTTGCGACAGTATGTGTAAGGGTATGGTAATAATCATATGCGTTACATTGGTGTTGTTTGGGGTTATAATATGTATAATGATTGAATTTAGATGATTCAAGTGTTATGATGCATGTATTTGAGTATGTTCAAGAGGATATGTAATGCTTGAACATGAATGATGTTTTGGGGGAGTTTCCTCGTGATTTAGGGTTGTTGGATGTGTGTTTGCAGACTTGATTTATATCTAGGATGTGTTTCGTTTTGCTGATAATCGATCGATTATTGCGCATCAATATTGAGTTTGGTTGCGGGAATAATCGATTATCACTTATGATAACCAATTATCCCTTCTTATGTGATGATTATGGGTGATTTTCACTGAAATAATCTATTATCAAAAGGTATAATGGATTATCACAATGTATTTTTGGGAAAAATGACGAATTTGATGAAAATGGATGTGGTTCATGCCTAAGAAGCAGTGGAATGCGTTGGTACTCAAGGAATGAGAGTAAGGGGCATGTTTAGGATCAATTTTGATTTCTGATTGTGAATTGGAGTATGAATGAGTGTTGGGATGTACTGGATTATGTGATTGATGAGCATGAGAGTGGAGAATAAGTCTACTTGTTGTACCTAATAAATCCTGGTGCTATTTGCGGATAGGTGGTTCCTTTGCCTTATGTGCATTGAAAGCGTTATTCGGGTATTGAGCCTTCCTTGTGTGGGGGTGAAGGTGTATTCCTTGTCCTTGTATGGTAGGATTACATGTTTCTTAGCTGGATTGCGGGACTCCTTAGATGTATCTGTGTGGGGAATCTTTAGATGGAGCTGTAGAAGCGACTATAGTCGGTGAGGTAGGGTACAAGAGTGTAACTGATTCTTTCCATGGTGGTGTTTATGGTATGATGATACTCATGATGTTGTTCATAATTGGGATAATCATGATGGTGATGTATCTATGATGGTGATCATAGTGGTTTAGATGCTTCAGGTGATGCCATGTGATAACGATGTTACTATAATAGTTATAGTAAGTAGTTAACATAGGGGCTAATGAGTGGATAGACCAAGGGTGTATGTGTGAGGTGCTAGTGAGTACATCAAGTATTGGAGATCAAGGATCAAGGATTGAGAATCGAGGATCGAGGATCGAATAATTCATTTTGATTGAATTGTTATGTTAGAGGATTAAGAATCCTATTGTTATTACTGATATGTATGAGGTGTTTGATTATTGTTGATTTAATCAGTATGTTTATATTATGTTATTATGATTGTTTTATCAATAGCTTATCCCATACATGTTTGTGTTGTGTGTTTGTGAATGAAATTATCGGCGATGATCGTATAATGCGTTATACGTTAGCAAATGATGTTACAGATGATGCTAAGACATGATAGATTCAAGAGATGACAAAACTTAGAGTTTTTATTCAAAGTTATTGCATTTGAATTTTAGACAAAGTAATTAAAGTTGTTTTATTTCCTTCGTTATTTCTATTGGACAAATGTTTTTAGAACTATTATGTTTTGAAATAAATTATGATGTTAAATGTTGATATTTTTGAAAATATGTTTCCACACAAAGTTAAAGTTTAAATTTTTACTCGTTTTTGAATAACTCGTGACACTGTGAAAATTTGGGACATTACACCAATTATTTCACACATTTATCATATGAGTCTAGGAATACTCATTAGATGAGTTTGTCTATACACTAATTAGATGACTCTAGTAACAAACACTAGACAAGTCTCTCCGTACACTCATAAGACAAGTTTGGCAATATACATTGCATATATTTGTCCACACACAAATTATATGAGTCTATTAATACATATTAAACGAGTTTGTTCATTCTTTGATTAAACGAGTCTTGCAATACACATTAAACGAGTATGCAGATATATTAATTAGATGACTCTATTCATACACTAACTAAATGAATTTAACAATAAATGAGTATGTATATATACTATCTAGACAAGACTAGAAATATACTTCAAGTTTTAATACCACCAAAATAAGCTTCATGAGAATACATATTAATTCTTTTACCATCCCTTCTTATAATTACACGAGGAAGAGAACATAGTATCGATTTTTTTTACCAAATTGATGTAATATTACTTGATTTTGTGCAAACAAATAAATTAAAAAAAAAACTTACAGATAAATCATGAAAAAGATTAAGAAATGGTACTCTTAACCATAGTTCTGAGATGAATTGAAAATTTCATATTAAAATCATGCTTCGAAGCTGTTTTCATATTCTTTTTTAATTTTTTTTTAATAGAAATGAATTATATTTAGAAATATCATTTCTCGGTTTAAGGGGTTGGTCTTAAGTCTATTTTTTTACTGTGGTCTTCAAATTCCAAGTTCGAATCAAGACTCTTCCTTCACTTCACGCTAATTGTTTCATTCGGTCAAATCAGGTTAACATACGTAGAAGGCACTCTGACAGTAAATATGTGACGGTGTTACTAATAAATGTGCAATGTAACCAACTATCTCAACAATAACCTGTATTTATAAATTTCAAAATGAATTTATAGATTTCAAAAATGAATTTCTGATTAATACTGACGATCCAAATAATAATCTTGTAACTTAGGATTAATATAACTATACTTATTGTTAACTTCACTTTTAATTTGACTATTTGGTTTCCCAACTGGCTGTTGTGGGACTTTAAATTGATCAATCGTTGAATCCTGATTGACCAAACAATCATATTATATAATTTCTATTTTTTAATATATACTTTTTTTATAAAAACTTGCATATAAGCACGATTTCAGGTTTTGTATATTATTTTAAATTGATTTTCTTTTCTAATAGTAGAAAATATTTTACAATGAAATCAATAACATGAACAAGTGTCGCCCGTTCCATTTTTTTACAGGTCAATCAAGAATGTACTTAATTCCTTTTGTCACTCTTATAATATAAAAATCACATCACTAATTAATATTGGTCCTTTTCTTGTTTGGCATCTCAATTAGATTTTTATTTTATGAAAATTGCAACAATTACACTCATCCGTTAAATTGGGCCCAATGGCGTTAATGTAAGGTTGACATGGCATGTTGATCTTCGTTTTTTTGATGACGTGGAGTTTCTTATTTGATGTATGTGATTCTGGCGTGTCTTTTTTTTTTTAATAAAAGAAAGGTTTAATCATTTTCGAGGTCCTTGTTTATGCAGAATCGTCTCAAATAGGTTCTTGTATTATTTTTTATCTCAATTAGGTCCATATTCCTGTAAAATTAAATCAATTGAAACCTTGCCGTTAATTGGACTAGACGACATTAAAATTTGTGTCTCGTGGCATGGTGATTGCGCAAATGTTAACCACGTGGCAGAGAAAGCTCACATTACGTGTAATGAAAAAGAATTGAGATTTCATTAAATTCCTAAATTCAAATAGGATGTCTTCTTCGAACAGGATGTCGAAGGACCATTCTTACTCAGCTTCTCCACTTTTAATCACTGCCTTACCTTTACCCACCTCGCCGATGAGGTAAATCGCCGCCAGACTATCACCGTGCTCGGCATCGACAATGGCACCATGAACGCCCTCCTCGACTAGAACCTCACCCTCCCCACCCTAAAAAACGTCTTCTCCCTCCACGTCCTCGTCGACTACTTTTTCACCTAATAATTATGGTTTTCTTCATCGTTGATATAACTATTCACCATTACTTTTAATCCTCCAATTAGGCATGCCGACACCATTTTCATGATTATTTTATTCCTTTTAAGAAGGGCACGAGAGAACTGAAGGAAGGGGAAGCAAATTCTGATTCCAATCAAACTACTTCCTCAATGTTTCATCTGCAATCTATCAACACCCAATTTTTCAAAGGAAAAGCTTGAGAAACACGGGACAAAGGATTCTCATATTTATTATCCCCAGTTTTTTCCTTGAACCCATCATCATTCACTTCATTTCCTTCCACCCACATCACAAGAAAAAAAATAAAGAATCCATTTTCCATGACTATCAGACAAACCTATCCCGGACCAATACTCAAACAAATTCATCATTATCCATTTTCTGAAAGTCGTTATTATCTGCACTCAACTCATTAACTAACAAACTCTAATTCATAATTCATCATCTTTCACCTGCAAGTTTAATTAAATAAAAAGAAGAAGAAAGAAGATCTCTAAGACCCATGAAATTTACCATTACCAAGGTTTGCACACAAAGAACTTTTCTTTTATAACAGGCAATCGGGTATACAAAGAAGAAGTTGAAGAAGAATCAAGAGCATAGGAAGGTGACGTCAATTACTACCAAAAAAGAGGGCATTACCGACGACCAGAGTCTGTGGGAAACAACAAAAAACTGTCGGTAACCATTACTAAAGGTGTCATTTGAGCCCGTGGTCCATGGGTTGACCCTGACCCCTTCTAAAATCAAGCCCTAATTTTCTAACCCACTTAATAGGGGGCTTTTTAAAAGCCCCAACCCCTAAAGCCTCACATAATTAAAGTGGGTGAGCTGGGGTAGGGTTAGGATGAGGTTAACCCCCAAACTAAATTAATTCACTTTTAATGTTTTTTTAGTTATTTCTTTTATTTACTTTACAAGTTCAATAATTTCCAAATTTTACATGATATTTAATATCTTTTTAATTAAATATAAATGTATAAATATTGATTTTATAAAAAAATTATTTAAAATAATTTTTTAATTATAAGTATATTTTAAATATATAATTTTATTATTTTGGAAAGTTAAAAAAGAAAATTTTTATTATTATTTTTATTTAAAAGAAAATGAAAAAAAATTTTAAAAAGAAATTATAAAAAAAAATTCGATTTTTCAATAATCGAATTCTAATCTCTATATAAATATTTGAAATATTAATTATCGATAGATTTTAAATTCAAATCTACTTATTGGATGAATTTTTAATACCGGTATAAAATTTTTATTTTTTATAGTTTGTCATATAAAATTCTTTTGTTGAATGTTTTGTATAAATATATATACATTAAAAAATTAAACCACAAACTTTATAAAGTTTAAAATTAATTTCACATAATAAAAGAACTAACTTTTTAGTGAAAATCCTTGTTAGGCAAAATTGTTATAAATATCATATATGTTAGTATACAAGATCTAGATGTAATCCTAGTGGTTATAAAATCCGATTTTTTTTTCTAACCTTTTAGATTAAATTAATATTTTAAAATCCGACTTATCTTTATCCATTTTTATTGAATTATTTATCATAATTGAGCCGATTGTTATAAAATAAATATAATGTTATAAATTAATAAATATAATGTTATAATTTATAACACTAAAATTAAAATTATTATTGTATTTAATAATTAACATATAAAATAAATAAAAATTATAATAATTATAATAATAAATAAATTACATCAATGTAATAAACTAATAAAATATAATTATAATATAATAATAAATTACATCAATGTAATAAACTAATAAAATTATAATAATTATAATAATAAGAAACTAATAAAAAAGACAAATGAATATAATATAAAATATATGAAAAGACATAAAAATATATAAATTGATGTAAATGACTAAATTATACGTTTCATAAATATTTTTTTAAAATAATTATATAACTTTATAAATGATAAATATTAATTTTATTAAATTTGAAAAATTAAAAAAGTTAAAAAGTTATTAAGTCAAAATTTTAACATGTTCACACTAATTAAAAATAATGTAATTTTGATCATAAATCTCAATCGAATGATATTGATTTAAACTAGTGATAAAATAGATTACCATCTATAAATAAATTTGTTAGTTCATCAAAATTTTACAAATTAAATTAAATTTTTTAACTTTTAAACCTATTTTATGTTGATATCTCTGAACCGTCAAATTAAGAAACCAAAATTAAGATGAGAAAATTATCAAAACAATATTTGGAAATTAAGGAATAATTGTATAAAAGCATTATTATTAAACTAATTAATATATAAATAGTTATGAAGTAGAAAATTAATTTTATTGGCAAAAAAATATAATTACACATGAATCAATTATGGTTATAAGTTATTACTAACAAAGATAAAATGAAAGCTGGATAAAAAATACAATTGATTTATGATTACTTGTATGATGATATTATGTTTCTAGACCTTAAATTTTGTAAAAAGGAAAGCCCATGGACTGGCCCTGGCCTATAGGGCTTTATGGGTTTTTAGCCCTGTAAGCTTTTTTAATAAAGAGTTTTTTGGCTCTAAGGGCTTTTTTGGCCCCAACCCACATGAGCTAGAGCCAAACCTTATTAAAGGGGCTCATTTGACAACTCTAACCATTACCAACGGCTTTTGCCCTTCGGTAAGTACCGAATGTCGAAGACATATGCTCTAGTTTCATTCCACTAGTTTAGATTATGAAATTTTTCATGACATCAAGTCAAACTAACCACTAATATTTCTACTGGAGAATGACAGTTGAAAAGGAGATATCAAATCAAATGATATTGCATAATATGTTTGTAGTCTTTTACATAAGATACTTGCTTCCAAAACAAAGCTAAAACTACAATAGGCTAATACAAGCCTATTACAAATCAAAATTACACAAAAACAAAAAAAAATAACCCAATCAATCCTATGCTACGGTCTGGTACTAGTTCAATTACGGCCACAGTCCAGATCGGCTTCAAGCTTCAAGCTTATTATTTTTGTAAGTTTTATGGAGAAGTTTTTCTAAACATGATAAAGTTTACTACTTTCAGCAATTACCTATAAGTAGAACATCACTTGAAAATGTACTTGACAATTCCAGGAATATGGGTCTTCATAAAGTAATCATCCCAATTAATATCTTTTGTTTCAAAGTAAAACAGATTTGTCTCTGTCCCACTTTGTTTTGCTGTCATTCTCAACTTCTCTGTGTTCATATCATCAAATCTGCATAATTAACATTCTCTGCCTCAGTTAATACCTCATAAACTCAATAACTAAACATGTTAATGTGGTGTGTTTATGTTGGCATATGTGACTAACACACTTGCTAGACTTAAAATATGTGCATTAAATCTGAAGCATGTAAAGTTTTTATTGTAGTTTACAAACACTTACACGCCCGTAAAGAACATGTAGGGTATGTAAACTTCAACCATCCGTATCACAACTTGGATCTTCCTATGCAGCTCAAGATATGTTCCCCGAAAATACAGACAAAGTGCAGCATTGGCCAGCTCCAGTCCCTATTTAATGGAAAATTTGTCGAAGTCTTGTCAAGAATTTGAATGTCATGCACCGATCATGTCAAAAGCTTAAGCTTTTAGTGGAAAACAACATGAAGTTTATAATACCATGTAATGAACTAATCACCCCAAAAGCAACTTAAGTTTCATACTGTCTCTGTTACATTAATTTTCACACTAATCATAGGTCATTTCATTGTCAAACAACCTTGTTAAGTAATTGCTATGTACTAATTGCTTGAGATAGCCACAAAAAGGAAGATTTTAAAAAAGTTCTCATTTTTTTAGTTTGTTTTACATCTCTCAAACCGATGAATCGTTCCTATGTTCTATGAAGTAAAAAGCTCAAGCTTTTAGCTGAAAACAACATAAAGCTTAAAAAGGCATGCCATGAACTAATTATTATGAAAAGTTTGATATTTAAGTATGTTGATGATGACTAAGGAAGGGAGATAAACCAGAGAAGAACCTTTAATGGAAGGAGGTAACAAATGAACATATATCTTTGATAGCTATTCATGTTGGTAAGCACAGTTACTTTGCCAACTTTGACTAGTGAGCCATCCTTTCTTATCCATGGTTTTGCAGTGAAATATTTTAATCCAAAGTCTTGGAGATTTTTTGTACGTGAGTGGATTTCTAATAGAGAAACCACGTGGTATATGATATCACTTGGCTGCTTTGCAGGAGCCACCATGGCCATTAGCATAGCATTCACCACCATGTCTGCTGGGACCTACAAATTTGTGCATATGCACTGGCTCACATCACCAAGGCTAGATTTATCATCTCACTACCTTTCTTTGGTTGATATAAGGCAAATGCAAATCATTGAATCAGACCAACACAGTTTCAAAGCAGATTGACAATGATTTTAGCACAATTGGAGAAAACTGCATCAGCTAATTACTCAACACATGACCATTAGACAAAACTGAACTTGGATTTCAAAAGAACATTTGAGTCAAAAATAGAATGCACCGATTTAAAATGATGAAACATTGACTCAAAGCACACAAAAGGCACATACACAAAATTATAGAATCCTAAGCACGAAACTCATAACAGTGAAGACAAACACTCAAGACAAATGACTCGAAACAGATTTACAACGCAGAAAATGGAGAACGACCAACGTACATATTGAATCAATACAAGGCCAAAACAGATCAAGACAATTAATCGAAGACAACATGGAAAGGCAAAGAAAATACTTAGCTCTGTGCAGATGCACCTAACCTAGGCTCTGAATACCACTTGATAGCCCAGGTCGAGGCAGATCGATAGGAACCATGGAAACTGTCACAGATCGAGCACATCGAAGAAGAAGAACATTAGATGATGAACAACGGAGGCAAACCCTAGACTAAGTGGTTTGATCGGCGTATATTCTAGGGTTGTGGATTTGGGACATTTTGATCGGTGGAGAGAAAGGATTGCACGATTGAATCGATGGAATGGAATGAAAAGAGGTTTTAATCGGGCAAAAGTGAAGATAGATTAGTGAGGATAGGTTTAATCGGTGAAATGTGGATTATATGGTGGATTAGGCTAAGGCAAGGGAGAAATGTACGAGAGAATGAAGATCTAGAGACTAATCGTGGCTGGTGGATGAAGATTTGAGGCAGAGGAACTCGAAATATGGATCGGAGATGAGCGGAGGTTCGAGAGAAAAAGAGATGTGTGCGGGTGGATCTCTCGAGAGAATGGCTGAATGAAGATGTGGTTCGCATATGATGAGGCATCAGGCATTACCGAAGGGCAAAAGCTCTCAATATTTAATTTCATCAATACGTTATCGAAGGCCTAAAGGTCGTCGGTAATAAGCCTTCGCTAATACGCGCTTTTATTGTAGTGAACGACACATGATTGAGATCACTAGTGCAGCGAGGGGCTTTTACCGCGGTTCATTTTCACTATACGTCGCGGTTCTTGAACCGCGGCATATTCAGCCGCGGTAGTAAGTCAGACACTTTAGGCCGTGGTTCTAACCGCGGTATATAGGTTGCGGAATATGCCGCAGTTGTCGAGGGAACCGCGGCCTAAAGCCATTTTAAAAAAAAAAAAAAAGACACTATATGCCGCGGTTGAACCGCGGCAAAAGAGTGAAGAATATGCCGCGGTTGGTGTCAAAACCGCGACCATATGTCTCGTTTTTTAAAAAAACGAATCACTATATGCCGCGGTTGTGGTTAGAACCGCGGCATATTCCCCTGCAGTTTTTTAAAATTGCAGGTCTGTTTTTGTGATATCCACTACCACAAAAACAGACCTGCATATAAAAACATGTACAGAAATTCAATTTCAACATAACAAACACATGTTCAAATGTATTTCAACATCAAATAAAGTACAAAGTCTAAGAAAATTCTATCTAATCAAATGCATTGTTTAAATATAAATCTAAGAGCTATTGTATAATCTAACTATATACTTCGCAGCAGCGTTCCTAATGAATAATAGTGACTTCTCAGGAACTGGTGTAGTAGTCTTGAATCTCTGCAAAAGACAATTCATTTTAATTAGTGTATATGAATTCAACATTTGTTAAAAAATCAAAATTCCTCTACACAATACGTTGCGCAAATTGTATAAATTCCTCTACACCTCTCTCGTACTCAGCACTAATACGTGGTAAATTAATCCAATTTCGATCCATATTCCTAAATATTACATAAAAAGATAAGCTACTAAAAATCAAACTTGCAATTTCATACATATCATTGAAACTTAGTGAATAATATTTTAAGGTTTATAAATAATACAAGAACTACAACACACATTACCAAAACTATAGCAAAAACCATACCATACATTACCAAAACTATAACAATTTCATGCATTATCAAAATTAAACCAAAAATTATACCATACACTACCAAAACTATAGAAACTTCATACATTACCAAAACTATAGCATTATCCAAAAACTAATGAAGAAATCACGTTAAGAATGCAAAAGGGCATAAATACCTGGAAGAGGAACGGCGGAAACGCTTGGTGCAAAGTCGCAGCGGAGAGGGAATGACGAGTTTCAAACCCTTTTGATCGGCTAAAACTGTTTCAAACGCGACACAAATGAGAAAGGACCGAATAATTTCAAGTTTAAACGGTGCAGAAACGCGTACCTGAGATGATGGCTGTCGGAGGAGAAGAAAAACGCGAAAACAAAGCTGCGCGCGATGAAGAAGACGACACTGTTCCAACGTTTTGTTTTTTAACTCTGACTGGGGAATCTACCGCGGTTCACTACTTAACCGCGGTATATAAGGGGTATATGCCGCGGTTTAACTCCCAACCGCGGCATATACTAATTTAAAAAATTATCCTAAATGGCACTTTTGAAATTATTTTCAAACTATATGCCGCGGTTGCCCGCTGAACCGCGGCATATACATCGAAATATTTCAAATATATATTAAACTAATTACAAATAAGAGAATATGCCGCGGTTGCTCGAGCAACCGCGGCATATACCCCTGTAACGTGCTGCACACAACTGTCTCCCCAACTGCCTTCTGGGGAATTTCAGAAGTTACAGGGGGTATATGCCGCGGTTGTTCAGAGACCCGCGGCATATACCCCCTGTAACTTCTGAAATTCTCTAACTGGCAGAGAAGTTGAGAAGTTACAGGGGGTATATGCCGCGGTTGTCCATAGAACCGCGGCATATACCCTTGTAACTTTTCAAATTCTCTGACCCAGTCAGCACCTGCAATAAATTGTCAGGGGTATATGCCGCGGTTGTCCAGAGAACCGCGGCATATACTCTGTTATTTAATTTTTTATTTATACGTGGCGTCAAAGGCAATGGTTGACTGGACTATATGCCGCAGTTGTCCAGAGAACCGCGGCATATATGTTCGTTTTATTTACAAAACTGCCACCGCGCACCATTATGCTGCGGTTTCTGTTGAACCGTGGCATAATGTGCGCTGTAAAGCCCAATTTTTTACTAGTGGATCCATGATGTCATGGTGGCTCTTGTGTGTAGCGGATAATGGAGAAATTGAGTTACCACGAAGAACGATGGCGCTTCCGATGTGGGTAAGGTCATCGACAATCTTCATGTCTCTGATTAGTGGCAAGGGTGGCGGCTGGCCAGAAACTTGTTGGCCGCTGTGGCGTATCTACTTAGGAAGGGTTTGAGAAGCTGCCTTTCTCTTTTGATTGAGTATCAAGAACCCTAAAAGATTTGGGCTTGGATTGTTTTGCTTGTTCTGTTTCTATTTTATTTTGTTTTATTTATTTATTTTTAGGTTTAATCTTTTACTTTTTCTTTTGTAAATTACACGTAATGCAAGCTTTCTCTGCCACGTGGTTAACATTTGCGTAGTCACCATACCACGAGACAAAAATTTTAACAACATCTAGTCTAATTAACTACAAGGTTTCAATTGATTCAATTTTATAGAAACATGGACCTAATTGAGATCCAAAATAATACAATGACCTATTTGAGACGATTATGCATAAATAGGGACCTCGAAAATGATTAAACCTAAAAGAAATTGGTAAAAATTAGGTTTAATCATTCACGAAGTCCTTTTTTTCGCGTGGAATCTCAATTTAGTCCCTTTGTTTTTGGAAATCTCAATTGGGTCCCAAATTTATGAAAATTGCAACAATTGGATCCTTTCCGTTAAATTGTCTCCAACGACGTTAGTGTGTGTCTGACGTGGCACACTGTAGTCTGACGTGGATGACGTGCCACGTCAGACACACACTAACGCCGTTGGAGACAATTTAACGGAAAGGATCCAATTGTTGCAATTTTCATAAATTTGGGACCCAATTGAGATTTTCAAAAACAAAGGGACTAAATTGAGATTCCACGCGAAAAAAAGGACTTCGTGAATGATTAAACCTAAAAATTAATTAAACATTAAATTGCATACTTTGTTCGAATTAGGGATTGGGAAAAAGGAAGTTTGATTTTAGGGTTCATACAAATTGGGAATTACTTTCAGAAATTGTTCTCAATGATGCTTCAGCCTTCCACTCAGCTTTTGATGTTGGTTTAGACAAGATCATTTTTTCGTTTTCTTCTTTAGAGGAAGATGATGCAGGAGTTATATCTGAAATCATAATACAAGGTTGAAAGAATTAACACATACAATGAAATTGTAACAGCTGTAATTGCCTATGAAATTATTTTCTTAAAGAAGATATAAGGAAAGACACTTTTTGGTTGATTTTACATGGAACGTATGACTAAAACAAAAGGTCCATAACCTGCATAAAGGGTAAAATATATATGCCAGAATTTCTTCTGTTATAGGTAAGATAATTGTTTTTCTCTACAATGACAAAAGTTTCATGAAGAACCATGAATTGCACTCAAGTCGCGAGACTACAAGAAGCCAACATCAATTCTCATATTCTACTCGCGATGCACAAAACCAAAACACATACTAGCAAAAACCCTAAAATCTAAAATCGTGCTACCATCACGATCTAACCTGTGAAACCCTCGCGTAATCAAAACCCTAAAATCAAATCTCCAATTTTTTTTGATTGATTCACGAATTTCTGTTGTGATTGAACCCTAAAACAAAATTTCCAATTTCTTTGATTAATTCTGATTGAACCCTAAAACCACATTTTCAATTTCTCTTGATTTCCAAGTCTGTGTAATTAACTTTTTTTAATTTTTTAATTTAAAAAAAAATTCCACATCACTTTTCTATTAGTATTACGTGAGCACGTCGTTTAAAAATGAAGATTAGCATGTCACATCAACCTTACATTAATGTTGTTGGGTCTAATTTAATGGTAGGAGTGTAATTGTTGCAATTTTCACACAAATAAGGATCTAATTGAGATACCGAAAAAGAAAAAGACCAATATGAGATTCTTACCCGAAATAGAAACTTAGCGAATAATTAAACCTTAATATAAATATTACAAAATATAAATTTAATTAAAAAATAAAAATTTAAACATCTAATAAAATAAAAAATTGAACAGAAACTTTATATCATTCAAATTTAGAGTAACTTTTAACAAAATTAATCCAAATTATATATGGCAAATAACTTGAAGAGATAAGCGTAAAGCGTTAGTAAATTTTCGAACAATGATCTTTTCACATCGATAATTATTTTCCACACTAATTTGACACTACTCTTCGTTATTCTTAAATTTTTTGTTTTTAAATATAAAAGTTTACTTATTTTACAATCATCTTTTTTTCTAAAAAGATTTGTATATAATATATTTGAATGGTCGATTGTTAGGCCGAACAGTGAATCACTATATCAGATTGTCTAAACATTATGAAAATTGATTGATCGAATTGAAAGAAATTATCAATCAAAACATCATCCTTTGTGAAGAAGAAAGAAGAATCGAAAGTAAACTGAAGGCACAGAAAACATTATCATAATTACGTATAAAAGTTGGCAGTGCCAAAGCTGAATATAGTTTTGGTGATGCGAGTCAATTTCACAAACTCTGGTAGAACAATTTCTTGAAAAGCTCCAAATGTGATTCTTGGAAGTGCATGGAGACAATAATGGATCCATCACCATCTGGACTCAGAAGAATCACAGCCCTATCTTGCGGAGCAACATATGCCAATCCGAAAAACACAGGCTTTCCTAATCCAAAATCTGCTCCATACACTGGCATGCTCATCCAGCTTGTGATTTGAAGATTCGGATTCCCTGCAAAAGGAACATTTCTACGCTCTCCTTCTCCCAAGAACAAACCCCTTATGCAATCCAATTGCTCCTCTCCTAACACAATCCTCAGTTGTGACCTTATGTACTCATTACTAAGCTTTTCAATCGCTTCTCTTACCTTTTCTGCAGCATACCTCAAAGGCTTTGACACTATTTCTCCAACATAGCATTTCGGTGACACTGTTGCTGCCAAAGCATTCCCAAAGTAATTCCTAGGAAGAGGAGGAATCAGTCTGCTACGGATATCAGCATTGAACCGAACCACCGTTTCTTGCTTCTCTTCAAGTTCACGAGCCTTGCTTGCACATCTCCATATATGACCGGAAATAGCTTCAAATCTGCTATAAGCTCTCACCCCTTCTTGCAAGGGTTCTTCATTCGCCTCATTCTTCAGCTTCTGCACCTGTTCTTGCGTCAGTTTCAGTAGCACAGCCCTTGTCTTCTTGCTTTCCTCAGCGTTGATGTCAGAGCTTCCTAGTTTTAGTGGTAGAGGCTTCAACTCGGGGTGATCAAAGCACGGTGATGTTGATGAGTGTTGGAGTTTGAGTATTGTTCTATCAAGGTAGGGCAATTCATGTGGCTCAAGTGTCTCTCCGCGAGCCAGTTTTGCCCAGGAATTGATGAACTGAATGCCACCAAACCCATCAGCCAAAGGGTGACAGAAAGCCACTCCAATGACAAAACCTTCTCCACCATGGAATCTTGTGGATTGCACAAGCAACAAAGGAATTTCCTTTACGGGTCGAGTGTAATCAATCTTTGGAACAAGCTCCCTGACAGAATCAGAAGGTGAAAAGTCTCCATAATCAGCCAATGATTTTGTGGTTTCGGCTTCAATAAAAGTGACTCCTTTGGCATTGCAATCCACTTGAATTCGACCAGTTTCTGCTAAGCTCAACCTGCCAGCAAGTGGGTAGTAGGGCACTAAAATCTGAGCAAGAGAGTTTATCAACCTCTGGGTGGTGCCATCATTGTGTGTTGCTTGGTATACATAGATAGTGGGTGTGTGACCTGAACGCACGACTTGGTCATTATCTGATAACCATAATTGAACTTTGGGAGTTTCTTTACTCGGAAAGACACTGTAAGAAGCAACAATGGCTACCATCTTTATGCTGGTGCGTGCTATTAGAATTGCATGTACATGCTTATATATGAGTGTGTGAGAGAGAGAGAGAGAGAAAGAGAGTGTGACACGATTCTACAGCAGTTACCAACAAATAAATGCTTGGCTCACATAACCACACGTTTCAAGTCTATTAATACGGAAACTTACCGATAAAAAGAAAATAAATGCGAGAAATGGAGCAAATTTGAGGAAAGTACGTAACAGACTGTCAAAATAAATGTAGGGACAGGTTGTGATATGACGAAATTAATAAGCTATTTATTAGATTACTTTATTGTTGTTCACAGGAAAGATGCATCGATTGTTTGTTTATCCCTGCACTTCTAGTTGATAGATACTGTTCATATATATGTTTTTTCTTATTCCTGTTTTAGAATATTAGATGGAAAGTATAGATCAATATTTAATAAATATTTTAACAAAATTGTATGAAGTTTTTTTTTTCAGCTTTTTTGTCAATATTAATTATGCTAAGTTTATATTGAAAAAACTTGAATTTTATTTGATTAGTGAGTAATTCTCATGATAATGTGTTCCGTAATTAATTTATTAGCTCAAATAATAATTAATTATCTTAATAAAAATATTTTGGTTAGTTTCTCAAAAAAAATTATTATTAAAAACAAATTACTTGTACATGTATAACCACACACGATCAGACTTACGTGAGAAACATGGTCATCTATCAATGATGTACCGAATGATTTGATTATTATAAAATTACCATTAAAATTAATTAGCTTAAAACAAATTAGGGTTACAAATAATTGGATTGTGATTAACTTCATTACAAGAAAAAACGTTATAACGGTCGAAATCCGTATAAAATTAAAAAATCCATGTATAATATGTTACATACCATATATAATATGTTACATACAGATTATATACTAATATGATCATAGATGGAGCAGGCATGAAGAGTTTAAGAGTGACAACAAGCATAAAAAGAAATAACATAAGATTTTTTAGGCTTGTATTTTGTCGATTCTAGTTTCTATAGTTTATTTCTTTTTGTTTGGTTGTAAAGAAGCTTATATATTCCTTTTTTCTTTAAGGTGCAAGCAATGTGGGACTTCTCATAGCTTGAACTTAAAAGAAAGAAGAATAAATAAGTCTCTTCTTCACTTAGTTGCTTGTAATGCAAGTTAGCTCATGTATAGTTGTAGTTTTGATTTCTAGACTAATTAGGAAGCTTATAAACCCTTAAGAAGTGGAAGAATTGGGAGATGTGGGACTTAGAAACACTCTTAGGTGTTGTTGTCCCGACTTGAAGGCATTTCAAGTCCCACATCCTTTAGTTCTCTCCACCTACTTCCTCTCTTAAGGTTATATAAGCAACCTAAAGGTCTTCTTTTGAACACACCTTTGATTGAATGAAACAAGAGTGGTTCGCATTCATTTGCTTATCTTCTTTGAGATAGAGTTTTGTATCTTAGTTGTCTTCTAGGTCTTATCTTGTGAGAGAAACTGACAATCCAACCTTGGCACTTATCTTAGATCATTTCGAGTGGCGTGTCTTCAATTTTCTAAGTTTTTCTATCCTTTCTCTCTTCCATTTTAATATTTTTAATTCCATTGCTTAATTGTCATGATTAGTCTTAGCCTTATCTCTTTCTAAGCATGGTATTCCATATCATGTGGTATCTAGAACCATTGGTTTGATCAAGTTTAGAAATTCATGTTAGATTTAGAAAAGCCTTTTTCATTTTCGCCAGCGCTCAGCGTTTTCTCCCAGCGCACGCGTTAATTGCTGGTCCACCTTGTGTGTCTCATAAAGTAAGCATTTCAACTTCTAATTGAGTGAAATTTTTTCTACACTTTCGTTTACATGTCAACAAAAATATCCAATTCTTATTTTGTTTTAATTCATTCGTTTACTATGTCAAATTGGTGCTACTTCATTCATTGTTACGTCTAGTGCTTGCTGTTTCAGTGATTCTAATATGTTTTGCTATATGTGCTTGCTGCTTTGGTGTTTTGGTGGCTGGAATTTCTCTACTGGATGTTGTACTTCATCAAGAAACTTTTAAGGATGCTCAAAAGCCTTCAATTAAGTGCCTAGAAGTGGTTAAACGTTGTTGTCCAAAGGCTACAACCAACACCTTCCAACACAAGCAACAAGCATCTTTGAAGGTCTTTAACAAGTAGGCTTCTAATTCCTTTTGTGTGTGCCTTGTCCAGCTTTTAATTCTTGTCTTGACTGGTCTGTTTAGAATCTTTGTTGCCTGTTGTAGCCTTTGCTTTGAGCATATGTGTTCCTCTTTAAGAGTTTTCTAGAAAAATTTTCTTGAAATTGCACTTGCTAAGAGTTCTTTGCATCATTGCTTTTGCATGCTAAATTTTGTCTCTTATAGTTTCTAGTGTGTTGCCATTTTTTGTGCCAATTTTCTTGGTTTCATAGGTTCCTTTTACATCACTTGTCTAGTAGTTTTCACTTGATTTTTGACCTCTTGAAGTGCATGTCTCTTGGTTTGTGTTCTTGTATTTGTTGAGGTTGGATTGTACATCCTTTCACTTGTCTTTGTCACTGATTTTGTGCTCTAAAAATGTGACTTTGAGACACCATTCTATCTTGAGTGAAGAGTGCAAGTGAGTGAAGTGATCCTTCCTTTTTTTTTTTCTCTAAAATTGTGAGCTTTGAGCCAAGCAAGTGTTGCATGTTGTGATTGTGATTATGATACTAAGCATGATGTGTATATGCGGAATGTGAATGAGCTTATATGTGAGGCTTTGAGCTCCAGAGTTATTGTGATTGAATGTTATTACTTTGAAAGTATGAATAACTTTGCCCAGGTTTTCTATGATTGAATCAATTGCTTGTTTGCATCATATGATCAAGGCCATTTGTTGGTAACCCTTTATTAGCCAAATGCATGACTTTAGCCACAAAAGAGAGCACTATGTGTTCTATCCGTTGAACCCTTAACCTTTAACATAATTTGAAAACCCTTTGTGAAAAGCTTTACCTTGAGTTAAGTAGAAAATATTTTGTGGTATTGATAAATGTTCAAGTTTGGGGTTATTGGGAAGTTATGAAAGGGAAATGGAAATCATTGAGCTAAAAGCTAAGATCTAAGAATGTGAAAAGAAAAAGAAAAAGAGAAAGAAAAGAGAAAGAAAAGAGAAGAAAAAACAAAGCTCAATGCAAAGGAAAGTTGGGAATAAGTAAGAATGATTGTGTTTATATGATTCTCTTAACTCAAGGGTTTTGTGATCTAGAAAAACCAATTTTCTTGTTAGCCCAGCTATATTATAAGCCATTGAAAAGTCCTTGTGATGATGTATGCTTGTGAATGTATTTGATTGTGGTTAAATGAAAGGCAAAGTCAATTCATGTGACATTGTGATAGTAGAGTGAATACCTCTTATACAATTGTGTGTTTACCGCTGAGCGACACTAATGAACTTTCGTTGGCTCCGCTGAGGGGTGAAAATGCCGCTGAGGGGAAGAATCAACACACGCACTTACCGCTAAGCCGCACTATTTTGGGCTTAGGCCCACTTTTCTGTAATGTTTCGAATAATATATAAGCTTTAGGACTTCCTAGGGTTTGTATCTTTGGCAGAGTACGAAGCAAACACTCACCTTTCCACCCCTTGGAGGAAAATCTTGGATGCTAAGGCTACCTACTCAACTTTCTAGGATTTTATCTTTCACTCTTTCATTGTATTTCATCTAGTTTCACCATGAATATGGTGAACTAAACTCTTCTTGTTGTTAGGGAATCAATGTAATCTTTTGAAGCTCTCTTATATGAGATTTGTGTTTAAACATCTTATTTGAGATACATGCTTTCTTTCATTAATAGTTAGGGTTTTTCCTCTTTGCTCAAAGCATGCATTGTTTAACTCATTCGATGTCATGGTTATTGATTTTGTCGATATGGACACATACAGGAAAATCTAGATCCGAAGAAATTCTCCCAATAGGGATATGAGGGTTGGTTTCCTTTAAGCTTCTTTGCTTCAGAATTAATTATTAGGGATGCTAGGAATTGTATGAACTCGTAATTAAGGATAACCTTTCTTTGCAAGGTGATTTAGAGAGTGACATTAACATTGATGAAAAGAATGATGAATTCCTAAAGTATATGAGAGTGGATAAGATGAAATTGATTACCCCAACAACATACTCATCCATATAATTCATCTCAAGTGTTTGTGTTCCTCTTTTCCATTGATCAAAACTCATGCATACATGTTTACTTATTGTCTTTTGCATTTAAAACCTCAAGAATTTGTTCACAAGTCTTAAATAATCAAGAAATCATATAACTAACTAGGTCGTGAGTCCTTTGGGAGAACGATACTTGGTCTTACCGAGTTTATTACTTGATACGATTCGATCACACTTGTTGAGGTTTAAACAAGTTTTTGGCGCCGTTTTTCGGTGTTCATAAATTTTTCATCACTAGGCTCAGGGTCAAGACGAGTTGATTTGGGTCAAAGGTCAAGACGAATCGATTTAGACCAAAGCTTAAGACAAGTAGGCCTATGCCAAAGGTCGAGATGAGTCAACCTATGTTGAAGGTCAAGACGAGTCGGCTTAAACTAAAGGTCAAGATGAGTTGGCCTAGGTCGAAGGTCGAGACGAGTTAATTGGGACAAAGGTCGAGACGAGTTGGTTGGGCCAAAGGTTGAGAGGAGTCAATCTAATAGCCCATAACCTTTACCAATGATGGAGGCATATGCTTAGGGAAAATAAACTTGTTGGAATAAATTCATGGCTTAGAAGAAAATGCCACACTTCTTTGTTTTATTTTATTTACTTTTTCTTGCCTTAGAATAAATTCTAGACTCATTATTACTCTCTTGTTTTTGTAAGATTGCTCTTGGAGACACTAATATTGATAAGGGGTGCACCTTTTTGGAAGAATGAAACTTAGAATGAAGGTCAAACACCTTGGGGATGACCTAGGAGTCAAGAGAGGTCATGTTTGACCTTTTAGAAGCGGAAAAACGTGCTCCTTAGTCTTTAAGGCAAGGGAGTGTCCCATAGGTTGTCTTAATTTCTTGAAACATTATCTTTGTAATATCTAAGAGATCTTCCTTGTTCCCCAAGGAAAAGGAAATGTCTATAGGTTGTCTTAGTTTATAGAAATATTTTTATTATATTTGCTTAGAGGTCCCTACCCATGCTTATTTAAGAACCTTTGGAGCATATGTAAAGGGTTAATTAATATTGAACTTGAGACACCTTAGTGTGCTTTTGTAAGCTCTACTCTTGTGAGAGTGTTATATACTTGGTTTTGTCTTGAACTTTGGTTTAAGTGGCGACAACTAACACTTATCTTGGGTGGCCTAGTGTCCCAAGTTGTGTGCCTTCCTCTTTTCCCATTCCCTTTATATTCTCTTTATCTTTTATTTTATTTTTCAACTTATGCGTCTTATGTTTATTTACATGCTCACACCATTTATGTTGTGTTTCTTGTGTTGTCTTCATTTCTTCCACTTAATTAAATCATTATTTTCTCTCTTTTGAGCTCTTTTGAAGTGCACCTTCACATCTAAATAGCCTTTTGATTATCTTAACGTCGAATGACAATCTTCTTAAAGTTTTTTTAAGAAACATTAACACAAACACCTTGTACTCATTAAAATTGTAAGATGAACTTACATCACGGTCAGAGTAAAAGTTAAGACGAGTTGGTTTGGATCAAAGATCGAGACAAATTATCCCAAATCGAAAGTCGAGCTAAATCAACTTAGTTTGAAGAGTAGAGTCAAATTATCTAAATAATTTTAAAATAAAATTTCTCCTTAAAAGAGAAAGTAAATTACTTTATTCAAACGGAAAAGAATGAAACTTTAAGATATTTCAATTACTCCTACTATTTAAAAAGTGAAAATAATTCAATTATAAATAATTTAAATATATTTTATTTTAATTTCTTGAAATTGTTAAATTTTTTTATCCAAACATAAAGTAAACAAATTCTATTTTCAAAGGTGTGATATTACAAGCTTAGTTTCTATTTAATCTTGATTATAATCATTCAAGTCTAATTTATAAATGCGAGATTTGAATTTCCACCCATAAAATGTTAGAGCACCTCATTATTCTCTTTCTACTCTAGACTAAGGTATGCTAGAAATTTCTAACTTATACCTCTTTCAAAACTATTTTTAACGAATGAAAACCTTATATATTTTTCCATATTTATTTTGTTCGATTTGTCTTCTAACTAATTCTTCTCTAAGTTATCTTTCACTTAAGGACCTAATTTTCATAATGAAGTCAACTTCTGGTTGTGTGTATGACTCTTTGAATAACATTTAATCTTTGTTTTTCAATAAAATAATTCTATAGAAACAGCAATTAAGGGTAAATAATAGGTTAGGCCTTTTTTTTTTAGTTAATTTAGTATACATTCAAGTTTGCTATTTTGCATAATCGTTGCAAATTTAAAATTGACAAATTGCATAAACTTTTAATTTAGTAAGCATCGTTTATTAAGGATAGTTAATCAATTTTACACACTAAAGTTAAGTAACAAACCATGTTAAGGAATCTATTTATATGAATTTAAAATATTTTTTATTGTCTCAATTATTTTAATTACTACATTTAATCTTGTTAGTTGTGTCGTTACTTAACTAACTACAACGATAAAACTAAAACAAAAAAAAACTGCCAATCTAAATGTAACAAGATTTTAGATAGACTAAGATGAAAGTCATCAATACTAACTTGGAAAAGAAAGAAAAAGAGACCAAAACGAAAAATTGTTATATTCCAAAAGAAGAAAAGCGTAAATTGAAAATTATACATAACGAACAAACTCCCATTTTACATAAGGATTATGAGAAATAAAAGTTTTACGATGATTAAATTTTAACTCGGACCAAATGAAAACATCTATAATGTAATGAATGTATTTAAAAACAAAAGCCAATATATTGAAAAACATATTATGGGTATAATGATTAGAGATCAGTTCGATTCCTCAAACCCAAATTAATATACAAGGTATAACGATGCATCCAACAATCAACTTCAGGTGCTTTGCCATGAAGATGTGACAACTTACTCATGAGCTTATCATTCAAACAGGTCTTGTTCATTTTCCAAATCCCATACAGCAATTCTTCCATCCAATCCTGTATATTCGATGTGTAGGCATTAGCAAAAGCAGCCTAAGCAAAAAAATTAACAAAAATTCCGATGACCATGATTCTCTTAACCTGATGTGCTGAAACGCCTTATCATTTTGTCATGTTCCCCAAGTGGCATAATACAACTACAAAACCCAAAAATCAACCCAGGCGTTAGCATTTTATATGAAGCTGCCTGCATCCAACTGTCATTATGTTGCAAGTATTGGGGCATAAAAAGTGAACAGAACAATGGAAAATATGTAACATAACCAGTCACATTTGGAGAAAGTGCGGGGTCATAGAGGATATACATACTTTATGCAGTTCTCATGAACAGTTCCACGAGTTCTTGAAGTTTCAACTGCATCATTGTTCAATCCTTGCTTTGATTGGCTATAAAACTTCACAAATGCCTCAGAGAACTGATTACAAGACATAATTTGACAAATGAAGAAAAGAGTAAACCTCCAGTTAATAACATAAATAGAAATAAACGAAATATCTACAAGCCTAGAACTTATGACCTTGTGCCAACCTATATTAAACTTGATTCAGCTGTCAAAGATCACATTACAGTGAGGTTTAGATAATACCGAGCAAATACTTAATTACATTTTGTCTCTCCATTGACCAATGTGCAAATTATTTCCCTCACTAAATTTTTGTTCAAGAAAAGCATTAATGAGTTAAAGTAGATTAATTAATACGAGTAGATGACAGGAAACCAGTTAAGGTAGTTGGACATATGAAAAAAGGCCAGTGGTGGCACCAATGCAGAAAGTAGATTACATTGTGGTAGCAAGGCAGGGCTAGGGGTAGGGGTTCTTTAGTCAATGATGGATCAGTTCGTTTTCTATTGGATAATTTCTTAATAACTAGTGCGCTTTTGCTTTTAAAAGACTGACCTTTCACAGCTATCTTGTGTAACAATTTACAGTAACTACACTCTAATATTATGATTTTCAGCAGTAGGTTAACCCTTCCTACAGGATATAAATCCCCCGCTAATTGTACTTCCCATTTTCTCTAATATAAATTTCATTTTCATTAAAATATGCAACTAGTAATGCATGTACCTTGAGAGGTAAAAACAACTTTCTTTTATTAATTTGTGGGGTTCAGCTAAAAGCTGGTCCGATGTGTCTTCATTAGACGTAAAATGGAAGTTATGAAACCCCCTCAAGCTGGCAGCATCATTTTTCGCTGACATTTTGTCTTTGATCTTTCTAATTGGACAAATCTAAATGTGTTAGGAAGACCACGAATTCTATCTATAAGCCGTCACAACTCGACCAGTATTTTCACGATAGACATTATAATTAATGAAATTGACTTCCACCATGAGATTCATGTTTCACGTAGTGGAATTATTGAATAATCTTTTGTAAGAAATTCAGTACCTGTGAACCATATCTTGATCCAGAAGATACTGCTTTCCGTTCTCCCAGATATCTGACAAAACTCCTATTGATAAAAGAACACATCAAAAGATTAGTGAAAATAAACTAGAAACCAAAACAAACACTTTTCTTCCACCTAGAAAGATATTTAAATGCGTCATTACGTAGAGATGAAAAAACATTAACTCTAGGTCTAAACGAAAGTAGAAATATTGCATAAAAATAGGCCAAAGTCACGTTTACAAGGAAAATCTCAAACACAAATATCTGAATTTATACGTACCAAATTCCCCTTTCATCTGCCGCAAAAACCATTGGATTGCAATCAAATCCTACACCGATCACTTTTCTCTCAGAAACAAAGAGTACCTGAAAACATGTCATATGATGATCCACCAGTTCCAAAAAAATCAGTAAATATGAAAAAAGGCCTTGGGAAACTAAAAATAGATAGATAGGGTGGATGCTGACCCACATCACGGAGGGGCAAATCACGGAACACAACATTTTGGGCCAAAGGAGAAGGACCAACATCATCAACAAAATATATCATAGAATTGTGACCTGTATAATTTTAACAAATATAGTTAGTATGTTAGAATCTTGTAAATAAATAAATGCTGCATATTAAGATTAATTAAATAGATTATATAGTTATGTTATGAGCTTCAAATAGTTTTACTGAATATGTTGAAATTATATCCTCGATATTTTGTAATTATGTTTTCTCCTACAAATTCAATAGCTCCTTCGTGGTCCAAACAAGGAATTTATCCCTATGCTCTCCTGTTTCTGTCTCGACATGGTCAAAAAACAAAAGACACAAACAGACTTAATAAAATACAATAAATTGAAGATTTCGTGATTTTATATAAAAGGTTGTTGGAAGTCTCACATCGATAGTTGATAAGACTAATTTATAATATATAAGTGGGTGCAAACCTCACCTTACAACCTGGTTTTCTGGGATTGAGTTAAACTTAAAATTCACTTCTTAACATAGTGTCAAAGCCAGGTTAGAGCCTATGGGACCGTTATTGAACCACCCATTAATGTCTAGTCTCATGCTCAAGATGTATATACCTCGGCTCACATCGGTTAGAGATAAGCCCAATTTATAATATATAAGTGGGTGCAAACCTCATCTTACAAGCCGGTTTTGTGGAGTTAAGTTAGGTTTAAAGTTCACTTCTTAACAAAGATAAATATTTTACTTTAATATAACAGGTGAAAAAATACAAGTGCATACCATGCAAACCTAAAATACCTAATAGTACCGAAAAGTTTATCTCTAATATTCCTCTTTTATTAAAATAAAAAGATGATAACTAATCCTCAGCAGAAGCATCTAACTTTCAGCCATTATCATAAGCTTGCCGAGGATAACCATCCAGAGGAAACACTTTTCTCACCTACATATGCTAGAGTATTGCCACTTGGCGACCACTTGACTCCAAATGTCCAAGATGAAGAGAGATCAAGCTGAACAATCAGCTGTTAAACAACAAAAACAGCATAAGCAGAAGATATACTTAGCCAGCAGTCTTTTCATTTCATTTCTCCAATTTCTTCAGTTTTTTTAGGAGCTAGAAGAAAAAAATGTTAAGAAAACTAATTAGATATTCGATTCATTCTTATAATCTTAAACAAATAAATCCTTTCGGCTGCATTTAGCCACTGATCAGTATGCTAAAATATATAAATCCAGACATCAAACCTTTATAAAGTCTGTTTTTAAAAACAATGCCAGTTTAAACTTTACAATCAACAACAGTTGAATAATTTATTAATAGGATATTTAACAGGCTTTACAAGCCATGTATTTATTGCAACATGTACGCAAATTTATTTTACATTAAGCTGATCATATATATATATATATATAAATTTCACATGTGGAATAAGAGTTAAAATTGAACCTCTCCAAATTTTGTATCTGGTGAAGTACCTTTTTTTGAATCCCTGTGCCAATTCAACAAACACTTAAATTGGAATGATATAAAAAACATAAACAGAAAAAGTCAGCCACATCAAAGATCCTTTTATCATACTTTGCATCAACGCCTTTAATAAATGTAGAGAATACTCGGCATTTTCCATCTGTGGATGTTGTCGCAAGAAGAATCTGCAGGTAAAACAAACAGATGTTGAGCATAGGGTTCTTTTACATCACATACAAAATATATTTCAAAACACAACTATCTACAGTTGTGAAAAACCACAATTATCCAAAATTTGATAAGGAAACTAATAATGTAACGGGCCAAGACGTTATCTGGGTAAAACAATAGAGGAAAGAGGAATTTAGAAAACAGCAGATAAATATCATATATCTAAAGTATAGGATTTCATATAAATCATAATAGCAATCAACAAATCTAGCCATATACAGCCATTTTGAGAATTTTCCGCAAGCCAAGCAAATGGAACCTAACTTAGAGCTGACTTGGTATATAAATAAAGCTTTTAATAACTACTATAAATAGAAGCAAACACTTGGAATCGACTTAGCTATATATTTATTTGAATATCTCTCTCTCTCTCTCTCTGTTGGAATCTACTTAGCTATATATTTATTTGAATCTGTGTGTCTGTGTGTGTGTGTTAGAAAGACAAACTAACATTATCTGGATGCCAAGAAACACTTGTCACTGAAGAATTGTGTTTTTTCCTGATGAGTTTGCTGACCCACCTACAAAAAAGATAAAGATATAAAATAAAGTAATAAACTGAAAACAAAAGAAAAATCTAAGAACTATTTTGGAAGTTTGATGTTCCAACTGTCTCCACATCTATGATACATGGATACAATACAAGCATTAGATATGACACACATCTGACACGACAATTCATTTCATCTTAAGGAATATAAGATACGGTCATTTGATACATTTAAAGTATATATCTATGCATGTATATAATTCACAACAAAATAAACATTATATCTATGCATGTATATAATTCACAAAATAAAATAAATGTTATTATAACTTTTTCAATAAACCATATTAAAACTAAAAATCATTATTAAATTTATAAAAATGTATATATAATAGTGAGAGAGTTGTTTCTATCAACATTTGCTGTCACAGCACTGAGATTATCCAATTATTTTCAGGTTGATGTAAGCATTATTATTTAATAATCGCCATGTTTGGCATCTGATAGGTTTCCAATCAAGAAACCTAATCAGTTCTCACTCTGACACACTAAGAAATGATCCAAGAACTCTGCATAACCTCTCTCGTACTATTAGACAATAGAAGAATACAAGAATAGACGCAATGATGGAAGCCTAACCTCCCCCAACAGGAATAACAGTCCTGTTCAAAATACACCAAACGTCCCAAAAGATCCCTTCTACAACTAACGCTCTCCTATTTATACACATATTCCCACCTTTGTCTAACTGTTTTGACAGTTAGAGAACTAACGTTTCCTTCTCCTCTCATATACTAATAATCTTCTATCAGCATCACTTATTGTTTCTCTAGTTAGTTCGTTAGTTTTCAGGATAATCAATATATTTCTCTCTCTCTAGGCATGCAGGCAGGTATGAAGAGATCCTTTTGCTGATGGAGTTAATTAACAATAGCCTAATCAATGTACATTTTCCACAACTAAGTCGTTCAAAGTAGTGACATTTACATCTTTGAAACCCCAAGATTCAAAATCAAAAAAATTTGACTGGACTTTACCAGATTTAATAGGGATTTTAATTAAACCATGGGTAAGTTTTCAATTTTCAGTATGCTCTAAAAGTCGGGTAATCCATTGGTCATGGTGGTGTTACTGAGGAAAAGTCAAATCACAGACAACGCATGGAACAGGGTTATATCCACTGAAAATGACAATAACCACACTAAATATGTTTCTTTTTTATTGTAGCTAGATGCCAAAGAACTAGTGAAGTACAGTGCAAGGAAGCATCAACAAACCAGTTGTTATCCTGTTCATAGTAGCATATACAAGTAGTTTTGGCTCCACTTCCCACTGCAAATTTGTTTTCTGTCAACATAATTTGGAAACGCATCATAACCATAACATATAACTTCTAACAACAGTTTACAAAATAGGTAACATAAAAAGGGTTTAGAAAACTATTCTAGAAAAACTACAAAAAAAAGAAGATATTACAAAGAAGGTGCAAGCACCTGAGCAAGGAAGGGCAAAAATGGAATCTTGGAGGATCAAACCTCCCATATTTACACCCATGACTTGAATGGGGTAAAATTTGATCGAATACAAAATTACACCAGACGTTCATGGAAAAGGCATAACTAATCTTGGCTTATGATAGCCTCTTAGTAATTAAATCTTCCAACACAGACATAAAGTGCAATCTAACCGCACAGAGGGTGGAGAAGGAAGCGACTTTTCAACCCAACACAATTATTTTATATTATGGGATGACTTGGACACAAAACTTGCTTACCTAACTTAGAAGACATACAATTTATACCTTATTATTTTCCCTGCATAAAGTTTCATGAATATATAAACATATCTCTACTTAAGAAAAAGGTAGAGAAATTGAACCATGGCAACATGTTTAATACCTTTCGGACTCCACTGAACACAAAGAGCAGCACGGTTTAGTCTAAGGATAACAAGAGTTGGCACCCATTCTGATGCTTCAAGGTTCCAAACATATCTACAAAGAACGCATGGTTTGCATCTAAACTTGTTATTATGTATTGTGTTTATATAAAAAATGCAATGTTCAAAAGTCACCAAGACCTAGGGTGACAAGTCTAATGTTATAAATCACACAGACACTCACGAATTCCGATCATGGGATGCAGTAACTATTCTATTTGATCTTGCACTCCAGTCCATAGAAGAAATTACCTGGTCATGCTGAGGAAGAAAAAAGCCAAGAAATGAAACTATTCATAAAATCTCCAACCAAATTAGTTAACCATTATAAACAGAACTAGATTTGGAAAAGAAAATCAATCATTATGTTAATGGCATCAGAGTTGACTTATGGACAAAGAATGAAATGCTACTACAGTCACAGATAGTAGTTCATAGAACAATATGATATATACTAAAAATATAATACAACTTATTGCTTGCATATTGCATTCATTCTGTTAGGACACAACCTCCTATTATGAAGGTCAATACAAGAACAAACAAGGGAAAAGGAAAATGCAGCTATTTGTTTTAATTCAAACAGCTGCGAAATCTGTTAGTTAAGTTGTTGAGATGGGAAATTTGTATAAATATAGGTGGGTTTTTGTTACGATATAAGGTAGGGGTAATAATAAGGGTTGAAAAGTATATGAGCAGAGAGAATATTTAGTTTAAGTTAATTAGAGTAAATAAATATAGTATAAGTTAATTAGAGTAAATAAATATATATTTAGGGAAATATTCAAAATAAGATATTTATAATTAAGGATATATGCTAGGATAATATACGGAGAGATATTTATATTAAATATAGGGATCTTTATATTAAATATTAAATATAGGGATCTTTATATTAAATATTAAATATAAGGATATTTATATTAAATGCAGATATATTCTAGAGAAATATTTAATAAGAGATGGGCGGGAAATAATTAATATAAATAAAGTTAAAGTCTAGGGTTAAAGACATGCTTTTGATTATTGAGTTTTGTGACAGACATTATTGTCTTGTGAGAGAGGTTATGCTCTTAAAGTAATTGAAGGAAGTTATGCTCTCAAAGTAATTGAAGGAGGTTATGCTCCCAATTATTGTTTACCCTTGTTTATTTAGATATTACCATCAATAAAAGAGATTCATTCATCCAATATCATTCGTTTATTGTTTTGTTACGTGTGAGAAAGTGTGAAAGGTTGTATTTGGCTAGTTTACGTACTCAGGCACGTAACAATTGGTCCGACCTGCCGGATCGTTAAGGGAGGAAACTGCTGGATCCTAATAGAGACGAGTGAAAGACATCATGGAGGGAAGAATGAATGCAGTTGAAGGGAAACTGGAGAGCATGGGCCAGAGACTAAAGAACATGGAGTTATCCCTAAGGAGGTTGAAGGCAGAGTTGAGTGGAATACGCCATGAAGTCCAAGCTCCAAATGGGAAGGGACTTCTGGAACCGAACGATAGTGGACTAACGGATCCGAACGTGAGCGAACTGCCAGAACCGAACTATAGCATACTGTTGGATCCGAACATGAAAGAACAGACAGAACCTACAGAGAGAGGACTTACCGAGCCAAACGGGAGGAGACAGCCAGAACCGAACGTGAGAAAACTACCTGAACCAAACGGTATAGTATTGGAAGGAAGAATGAAGGCTTTGGAAGGAAGGGCAGATGGAAGAATCAATACCTGGAGAGAACAATGGAGTCTGTGAAGAGATGGGCCAACAAAAAGAACAGGGGGCTTGCAGTGTTTGGTATACTGGCAGAAGGAAGAGAGCGACGTGAAGTACAGAAAGACATTGAAAACCATTCCCTCAGGGCTTATGATTCAGGAGAAGTGGTAACCAGAATCTTGGACGAAGAATGGAAGACATTAGAGAAGGTTTTACCACCACCCGAACCTCCAGACATGAATTGACGAGGAGCCATGAGATCAAGCTCCCCGTTTCCAACCTTGAGGACAAGGTTGTTTTGCAGCGGGGTGTAATGTTACGATATTAGGTAGGGGTAATAATAAGGGTTGGAAAGTATATAAGCAGAGAGAATATTTAGTATAAGTTAATTAGAGTAAATAAATATAGTATAAGTTAATTAGAGTAAATAAATATATATTTAGGGAAATATTCAATATAAGATATTTATAATTAAGGATATATGCTAGGATAATATACGGAGAGATATTTATATTAAATATAGGGATATTTATATTAAATATTAAATATAAGGATATTTATATTAAATGCAGATATATTCTAGAGAAATATTTAATAAGAGATGGGCGGGAAATAATTAATATAAATAAAGTTAGAGTCTAGGGTTAAAGACATGCTTTTGATTATTGAGTTTTGTGACAGACATTATTGTCTTGTGAGAGAGGTTATGCTCTCAAAGTAATTGAAGGAGGTTATGCTCTCAAAGTAACTGAAGGAGGTTATGCTCTCAAAGTAATTGAAGGAGTTTATGCTCCCAATTATTGTTTACCCTTGTTTATTCAGATATTACCATCAATAAAAGAGATTCATTCATCCAATATCATTCGTTTATTGTTTTGTTACGTGTGAGAGAGTGTGAAAGGTTGTATTTGGCTAGTTTACGTACTCAGGTACGTAACAGTTTTCAGGTTTGGGAGGGAGGGACAAGATTAGTTGATTAGTGGGACGTTCCTGGACACTCAAAGTGCCAAGGGTGTGTCTGTACAGGAATTTCCTTATCTTGGTTTCAGTGGTGGGAAATGTGCAATCCAAACCAATCTTGAGTTGTTTTCAAAAACACACTTATCCAAAGGTTTCAACCAGTTTTGATGGGAGACCATTCCGAATCGTTGTCGGCTTTGAAGCAGGAGAACTCCATGAGTGAATTCATCACTCAATTTGAATGTTATTAAGGGATTGGATGAACAGTATTTGATGAAGGTTTTTTCAAATGGGCTGGGGGAAGAGATTAGAGCAGAATTGAAATTGTATAAAACAACAAATCTTTCAGAAATAATGAATAAAGCCCATGCTATTGAAGGGAAAAAGTATAGTGGTAGCAAGGGATTAGAGACACAGGAGCGGGTAGGAGTTTCCCTATTCAAAGAGGAACAAAGGAATTGATAACAGCACCTCAAGATCAATGATAGCAACTAATTCAGCACCACTCAAATCATCCGCAGAAGCAAATTCTTTTTCTCAATCTGTTACCAGCAAGGGCAATAAGGAGGAAAAGGCTAACAGTGATGGCCACAACAGAGACAACTTTGAAAGGTTGACACAGTCAAAGCTCCAAGAACAGACAACTCAATGACATGTTGTTAACTGAAGGGCAAGACAAAGGATTGCACGAAAATGGGGGAAGTTTCTATAATGGCTAAACTTTTCTCAATTCCACCTTGAGAACAAGGTGAATCTTTCTGGGCTGGGTACTGTTAGGACACAACCTCCTATTATGAAGGTCCATAAAAGAAGAAACAAGGGAAAAGAAAAATGCAGCTATTTGTTTTAATTCAAATAGCTCTGAAATTTGTTATTTAAGTTGTTGTGTTGGGAAACTTGTATAAATATAGGTGTGTTTTCAAGATTGGGAGGGAGGGAGAAAATTAGTTGATTAGTGGAACGTTCCTGGACCCTCAAAGTGTGTGTCTGTAAAGGAATTTCTGAAACTTCTACACGCAGTTCTCAATTCCTTTGTTTGAGTTTCCTTTCTTTCTTTCTTTTTTTGAGTTTCTGATCCAGTTTCTATAACATTCTTACAGCACTTCCAATCATTTCTGACAATCGAACTTAACCATTTTAATCATTAAGTATCAAAAATCAAAAAGACCAGTTTTACATATCTTCTACTGTGATCAAATCCTGAAGCAAGGGTACAAAATTAATGACATTATTTTAATTGAAAAAAAAAAGGCAGAAATATTAGCACAATACCTTTTGAAGAACATGCACCTTTTCCCATTTTTCTTCAACCAACCTATAGATGTGCACTTCATTATTGTTTGGACATAAAGCAACCACTACAGAAGGAGATAACTATATTATAATATTTGAAGAATTAACAAAAGCAGTAATAATATGCCTTAAAGACGATAAAAAGATTTGTTATTTTAAGCCCCATAAACAGTACTCTTTATCTTCAAATATAATATGATACATTAAATGCTAAAATGTTTTGCATATCACATTCATGAAACAGTAAAACTGCTGGAGATGATATTTGCACGATAAAAAGAAAATCTTGAAGCATCTTAAATTATTTCCATTGTTTGATGAGTTTTATAACAATTATGTCTTGGACAAAATCATCAACTTGCTCCAAAGCAACAACTTAAAATTATTTTCCTAGCATTGATGCATTAGCAACAAGCAAATAAATATCAGAAAATATTCACACTATAATTTTCCTAATTGAGATCAAACTTCCAAGTTCAAACGTATTTTGACAACACATTTCAAGAGAATAGTGGTGATAGGTTTCTTGTTAAAGAATTCCTATCTCTCACTCAACAATTCTCGGAAACAGTACAGAAAGTTTGTATAACCTCTGATGTTATTGACTTTCAAGAAAGAATGCAAGAATAGGAAGAACAAAGGAAGCTTAACCTTCCCCAACAAGGATAACCAAATCCTGTTTTCGAAACTACTAACAGTCCAAAATCCCCCTCCCCTTATTCCCCTTAACTATTTATACAACAATAAGTGTTCCCCTTTTCTAACTGTCAGACAGTTAGGCCAGCTAATGCAACTAACTACTCACATACTCTTCTTTCTCCTAACATACACCCTCATCATCCTATCATTACCCCCCCCCCCCCTCCATCCATAACCTTGTCCTCAAGGTTAAATTCTGGAAACTGTTCCTGGATTGTGGTTTGATCTTCCCAAGTTGCTCCTTCTTTTCCCCCTGTCTGCCATTCTACCAGAACTTGGTGACATACTTCATCTTCTTTTTGAATTTGCCTACGCTCCAAAATTCTTGCTGGCCAAAAAGCAGGACCGTCAGCTTGCAACTCCTCTGGCAACATCTTTTCAATCCCATGGTCCCCCACCGCTTTCTTTAACTGCGCCACATGAAACACTGAATGAATCCTGGCAGATTCAGGTCACTCCAATCGAAAAGCTACACTCCCCACCTGCTGTAACACCTTGTAGGGCCCAAAATAACGTGCCGAGAGTTTTGGGTGTAGTCTAGTTGGCATTGAAGATTGACGGTGTGGTCTAATCTTCAAGTACACCCAATCTCCTACTTTTATATCTATCTCCCTCCTCTTCTTATCTGCTTGCTGCTTCATTAATTCCTGAGCCCGATTCAAGTGATACTTTAACTGTTTGAGGGCTTCATCTCTTGTCATCAAATCCTGTGCCACTGCCTCCAATGGTGTTTCCCCCGGAATGAACCGGCTAAATGAGGGAGGTGCTCTCCCATATACAACTTCAAACGGCGTGCATCTTGCAGCTCCTTGATAGCTCGTGTTATACCAAAACTCAGCCCAAGGAAGCATAGCATACCAGCTCTTTGGTTGTTCAGAACAGAAGCACCGCAAATATCCTTCAACAATGCGGTTAACCACCTCAGTTTTCCCATCTGTCTCTGGATGATACGCCGTGCTCATTTTGAGTTGTGTTCCCTGCATCTTAAATAATTCCTTCCAGAAAATACTCAAAAATAAGGGATCTCTATCACTCACCATAGAAACTGGAATCCCATGTAGCCTGATGATCTCTTTGGTGAACACATCAGCTACGGTTTTAGCAGAATATGGGTGTTTCAATGCCATAAAATGCGCGTATTTACTCAACCTGTCCACCACTACCATAATGGCATCATACCCCTGGGATTTAGGTAACCTTACTATGAAATCCAAGCTGATTTCCTCCCAAACAGCTTGCGGAATGGGTAGGGGTTGCAACAGCCCTTGAGGATTTGCTGCCAAGTACTTATGCTGCTGGCATACTGCACAACTCGCCACAAATTCAGTGATTGTCTTCTTCATCCCCACCCAATACAAAGATTGGGCTATCCTCCTATATGTACGGTAGACTCCCGAGTGCCCCCCAGTTTTGGTTACATGGAATTCATCAAGTAACTTTGGTATCCAAACTGAACTGGACGATATCACCATCCGACCTTTGTAATGCAATCTTTCATTTTCTAAAGTGTAAGCTCCATGAGAGTTTGAATCCTCTTTCAGATCAGCAATCACTTTCTGCAATGCCACGTCCTCCTCTACCTCTCGCAGGATGTCGTTAAAATCCTGCCAAAAGGGTCTGGAAATGAGTTGTAATTCTCTTTCTTCCCTCTCTCCTTCATCTCTCCTCGAGAGGGCATCAGCAGCCCTATTGGTACTTCCCTTTTTATAAACGATCTCAAAGTCATATCCCATTAATTTTGCTAACCAGTTTTGCTGACTTTGAGTGGTAATTCTCTGTTCCATCAAGTATTTCAAACTGCGCTGGTCAGTGTGCACGGTAAATTTCCTCCCCACCAAGTAAGGTCTCCAGTGCTGAATGGCTAAAACGAGAGCCATTAATTCTTTCTCATAAATTGACTTACTTAGAGAAGCCGTAGACAAAGCCTTGCTAAAAAAAGCTATCAGTCTCTTATTCTGGGTCAACACAGCTCACACCCCACCTCCAGAGGCATCACACTCAATGTGAAACTCTTGTTCGAAGTTTGGCAAAGCTAACACGGGAGCTGAGGTTATCGCAGCCTTCAACGTATCCATCGCTTGTTTTGCTTGCTCGGACCAGTCAAACTTACCCTTCTTCAATAGCTCCGTCAACGGTCTGGCCAATTTTCCATATCCAGCCACGAATCTTCTATAGTAACCCGTTAACCCCAAGAAACCCCTTAATGCCTTCAAGCTCCTCGGCTCTCCCCATTCCACCACGGCTTTCGTCTTATCACCATCCATCTCCACCCCCTGTTCTGAGATTTGATGGCCTAAATATTGGATCCTCCTTCTTCCAAACTCACATTTCTTTTGGTTGGCCACCCATCCATTCTCCTCTAGCACCTGTAGCACTTCGTCTAAATGCACCAAGTGGTCTTCCCAGGTGGGACTATAAACAAGGATATCATCAAAAAAAACTAACACCCATCTCCTAAGATACTTCCGCAATAGCTCATTCATCGTACTCTGGAATGTAGCAAGGGCATTGGTGAGCCCAAATGGCATAACAAGGAACTCGAAATGGCCGAGGTGAGTGCGGAAAGCAGTCTTGGGCACATCTCCTTCCTCCATTCTAATCTGGTGATATCCAGATTTTAAATCAATTTTCGAAAAGTAACGTGCACCGGTCAGCTCATCTAGCAATTCTTCTATCACAGGGATAGGAAACTTATCGGGGACAGTTGCTTTATTTAGGGCCCGGTAATCTACACAGAACCTCCAACTCACATCCTTCTTCTTCACCAAGATTACCGGACTAGAGAATGGGCTCGTGCTCGGACGAATGATGCCTGCCTTCAACATATCTTCCACCTGCTTCTCAATCTCCCCCTTCATGAGGTGAGGGTAGCGATATGGCCTCACGTTTATGGGGTCTACTCCCTCTTTTAGTTGGATGCGGTGTTCTCTGTTTCGGTTTGGAGGCAGCCCCTGAAATTCACGAAAAACGGAATAGTGCGCCTGTAGCACCGCCTGTAATTGTTTTTTCTGCTCTTCTGTCACATCACTGTCCCACTCACTGCAGTTTTCCTCCTCCACTTTGCACAGATTCCAAACCACAGCCCCTGAGTCAGCTTCCACTAGTTTAAGCAAGCTCCTGGCATTCACCACTTGTCTCGATAATGATGGGTCACCCCTTATACGTATCTTCTTGTCCCCCACTTTATAAACCATAGTCATTTTTCCCCAATTGGTGCTTACTTCTCCTAGTTTGGCCAGCCATGCAACTCCCAAAATTACATCCACACCCCCCAGCTCAAAGACGTAAAAATCTTCCTCCACATCGACTTCCTCCAGCTTCACCGTCACCTTCTCACACCGGCCCCGCGTCATTCTCCGATGGCCATCACCCAAACTCACGCAGTACGCCGGGGTGTCCGTCACCTTCAATGCTAATTCCTCCGTCAACTTCCGGCCTATGTAGTTGTGACTGGCGCCGCTGTCTATCAGCACCACCACCCTCCTTTCTCCGATCATCCCCGTCAATTTTAGCGTTCTGGCCGACGTTAGCCCTTCCGCAGAACAGGCCGATAACTCCAAGAGCTTCTCTCCTTGGGTTTCGGGTTCTTCTCCCGCTTCCTCCTCTTCGTCTTCCGCTAACAATAATACCCTCAAACTCTTCTCATCACAACGATGGCCGGGCGCGAATGGGCCACCGCACCGGAAGCAACGACCCTCCTTGCTTCTCTTGAGAAACTCCGGATATGGTAGGTTTCTCACCATTCTTCCACGGTTATCGTTCCCACCCGCAATATTCGGTCTCGTATTCGCGTTCGCGATACCCCCATCTCTTCTCGCATTTCCCGCCGTCTCCACTCGGCCTCCTTGGTTTGCCGGATTACGAATCGGGTCTGTTCGTATCACTCCTCCCGATGATCGCGCCCCTACAGGGTTCATTCTGAACCCACTCGCAAAACCCCCTTGCGCTCTCACCATCGCATCCTCCACGTCCCGAGCGACCCTCATTGCCTCCATTAAATCCCGCGGGTTCTGGATTCGAACCTGCCCCTTTATGTCCTCTCGCAGTCCGGCGAGGAAATATCCGAGTACTTGCTCTTCCGGAATGCCCCTCGTCTGTCCAGTCAATACCTCAAAGGTGCGCACAAATTCCTCCACCGTGCCCTCCTGTCTCAACGACGCCAACCTCTCGAACACCGTTCCTCTAAATCCCCCACCGAACCGGTTGATCATCGCGGCCTTCAAACCGTCCCAGGAGCGATTTCTTGCTTTTTGTTTCCAGAACGTAAACCAGTACGCTGCGCTTCCCTCCATACTCACATACGCGATTTCCACTTTGTCTTCATCGCTCATCACCTTCTGAATGTCGAAAAACCTTTCCGCTCTGTTGAGCCAACTCAAAGGCTCGTCTCCCTCGAATGTCGGCAATTCAATCCTTTTCCGCCACGGCTTTTGTTCCTCGCCTCTGTTTCCATTCCCTCCATTCTCATTTTCCCCCACGACTCGGTGTCTGTTGTCGTTCACCGAACTGTCATCAGAAATCCCCTCCGGTGGATTAACGCTCGTACCCAAGACCCTCATAATTTGCTGCAAGTCTCGTCGTACAGCCGCTGACTCAGCCTTCATTCCCTCCATCGTGATCTCAATTGCCTCCAGTCTCGCAGCGGTATCGTTCTCCATCTTCGTTCACTTCTCGCAAAATTGGGATCCGGCAGGTCGGACCAAATTGATAGGTTTCTTGTTAAAGAATTCCTATCTCTCACTCAACAATTCTCGGAAACAGTACAGAAAGTCTGTATAACCTCTGATGTTATTGACTTTCAAGAAAGAATGCAAGAATAGGAAGAACAAAGGAAACTTAACCTTCCCCAACAAGGATAACCAAATCCTGTTTTCGAAACTACTAACAGTCCAAAATCCCCCTCCCCTTATTCCCCTTAACTATTTATACAACAATAAGTGTTCCCCTTTTCTAACTGTCAGACAGTTAGGCCAGCTAATGCAACTAACTACTCACATACTCTTCTTTCTCCTAACATACACCCTCATCATCCTATCAAGTGGTCAATCTTGGATTGTAGCACAGAGAGGCCAACTGCAAAAGACACTATAGAAGGATAGTACAAAACGAGATGACAATATACCACTTACCAAATAATCAAAAAAGAAATTAAAAAATTAAATAAAATATTCGGCATCAAAGTCATATTCATTATTAATAAGTCACGGACAAAAAGAATAGAACAGTCGAGCGTTGAGAGACAAAACATGATTGGGTCAACAGAGAATGAGCAGATGGGTATGGGAAATGCATGATTGAGAAAACACAAGACTCGGTGACCAGAAATACTAGTAAATGCTGGGAATGGTCATAGGTACTGCCAAGAATCAATGAACTTGAGCTCATGAGGGTAGACAAGACAAGCATAGGCTTAGTCGATCAATAATGACTGCATAGGAACAAAGGAGGGTCTTCAATATTATAAAGCCAGCTAGAAAATGATAAATTTTAGAGATTCCACATTGACTAGTGGTGTGATTAAAATCAAATATATAAGGGACATGTAAGCTTCAACTTACAAGTTCATTTTGTGAGGCTGAGTTTAACCTAAACTCCTTCTAAGATGGTCTCAAATCTTATTTTAGCACCCATTGTTGGGTTTAACATGTTATATGCTATAAGGCAACTATTGGACTACCCATTAACATATAGTCTCACTTACAATGTCCAATTCTTGGTGTAAAAAAAGTATGTTGAAGATTTTATATTGACTAGTTTTATGGCTAGAATAGAGATATAAGTGGGATGTAATCCTTTCTTCCAGGGTTTAGTGATGTTAATTTAACCTAAAACTCCTTCTAAGAATGAAAATATTACAATAACAGGGTTGGAATAGTCCAAAAATGGGCCAAAATGGGGCTTTACCCTCCATGTGAGAAAGAGAAGTAAGAATAGCACCAATTTTAGCTACAGATTGCAATGCAACACACATGATGTTGAAGAGCTCCAGAACTCTCCGTGTTTAAACATCAATTTCGACGATTTCAAGCATCCAAAAAAAGGGAACTAAACTTATTACTCAACCTCCTAACTTTCTCCCCTCCCCTTGTACAA
This sequence comes from Vigna nakashimae, assembly GCA_034642375.1. Lineage (NCBI taxonomy): Eukaryota > Viridiplantae > Streptophyta > Magnoliopsida > Fabales > Fabaceae > Vigna > Vigna nakashimae. The sequence goes on along the minus strand of CM067762.1, from coordinate 38,369,604 downwards.
AAAATTTCACATTGCACACTTCAACTTCTAATGCCTCTCACTCAAGTTCTTCACCACATCCTGTGCTCTGCTTTGGGTCCACAACTTAGTACCCCTCGTTCAAGTTTACATACATCCATGATCGAGGTTACATAATATAACCAAGTCCATTTTCCATCTTAAACAATAACATTCTCCCACCATCACAAAGCAGAATAGCATGTGCAAAACTCAAATAAATTCAAATCAGAAACCAATGGCATCCTAGTTAAAGTAAAAGAAAACATCAACACTCAACACCTAGGGATTATCAGCTTCGTCATCGAACAATGTTTATGCAGAAGGTTTCCAGTTTCCACAAACTGCGCTCGATTTCAAGGCAAAAGCGCAAAAGAAAACACAAAATCGGATCCAATCGAAATGGCATCTACAAAATAAAAAAACTCCACATTCCATCGACGAACAGAACACATCCATAATTCAAACCACCGCCAAATAGGATTTCCGAAAAATTGGTAAAAGAAAAACGAATGGTATACTCTGTTCTCTCTCGAAACAGTGAATTTTGTCCGAATCAAAACAGAAAAAAAAATCAAATTAGAGAGAGAGAGAGAGAGAGAGGATAATTACTAGATTGATCAGCGCTCCAGGCGTGGCAAGTGATGCATTGCGCGAATTGGTGAACGGCCGTAACCGCCATTATTTCTCTTCCAATCTTGTGCAGTGAATGAAACAAAACGAGATCTGGCGGTGAAGAGAAGCGAAGAAGGTTATCTTAGAGGTTGTTTGGGTGCGCAAGAGAGACCGAGCTAACCATCAATCAGTGCTGGCTTGCCGTGTTAAGGAGACGAAAATGAGTATATGCCTCTGTTTACGTGCTTAACTAAAACTTACTTTCAGTCAACGTGCTTTCCATTTGTGTAAAGAGTAATTCTACCTCCAGCTCACCTCTTTCTTTCGTCCTGCACCCCAAATTTATATTTTTGTTCTTCATTATTTAATAAAGTCAAAACATAATTAATATTTACTTAATGATTCCTAACCACCAAACATTCAAATATTTTTTTGACGGTATAAACCTAACATACACTCCCTGTTCTTCGTTGCCATTGTTTTTTTTCACTGTAGCATAGCATTTTTTCAACATTTTGATCACTGGATGAGTGAGTTTTTTGAGTTGGTGATTGTGAAACGTGGTAGAAGTGATTTGTGCGGAATGATACTTGGTAGCGGTGCTGTGCATTGGACGAAAGAAAGAAGATATCACAGGTTTTAGGTTAGCATTTTATTTCAACATATATAACCGCAGTTGAAATTGCGGTTATAGACTGACGTCGTTCGAACGGCGGTGCACTTTAATTTGTGGTTGCGTGTAATCGCACTTTTATACGCGGTTTTGAAGGGTCGCATTTTTCAAGTGCGTTTGCACTGTGCAGCGTTTGTTTTTTGTGTTTTCTGTATTATAGTACATTTTTTTGGTTTAATATTTGTTATTTATGGATTATGCTAGATGTATTAGTAATAGTTTTAGTTTTAGTTATAGTTATGAATGACCTCATTTGACGAAGTTGGGAAAAACCTCCTAGGTAGTTCATTTTCATATTGAAAAGGTGAATATGGAAGTAGAGATGAAGCTTGGTTTCCCAGACTCAGCCACTGCGATAAATTGTGTGACTACTTTTTAGAATATCCTTCCCGTTTGGTAGATGTTTGGCAACATGCATGAGTGTGCATAGCCACTGTCGTTGGTTTTTGTCAGCTACGTGAAATCAAATGCTTATTTGTGTAAGTCTGAGTTGGATGGGTTATGAAGTTTCCAATAATGAAAATATTAGTGTTCATTATAATCTTGTTAGCTTGTGTCGTAGATTGGTGGATTCTTCTCCAGTTATCTCTTACCATTGCCTTCTCCAGCAACCCAATGTCCTTCTCTAATTATCTTTTCCTTGCCCTTAGTAAAAGCTAACAGTATATCTTTTGATTTATGTATTATTAGTGTGGCTTTAAGATGAGAAATGTGGTATTTTTTGGTTTTAAGATGAGAAATGTAGTCTATTTTGATTCTCCAAATTAAACTTAAGGTCCACTTCGGAAAGAGAGATATTGTATCTAGTTTTGGGAGCATAATCACTATTTCTAGTTCTAAAAAATATAAGTTTTGACTAAGATTAGCTTAAACAACTTCTTTATAGTTTGATTTTAATTTTTAAAGTTTTAATTAATTTTTTATATGTTATTTTTTATTTGTTATTTTTTATTTAATAAATTTTAATATTGTAATATTTATTGTAGGTCATATTTAATTGTATAAGATGGATAACTATCCATTTTTCGATTCTCAAATAAATTCTGATTTTATGTCGGAGTTTTCTTCTCTTCTAAATGAAGTGGGTGAGGGTGATTACACAGATCAATTTTCTAGTGATCAAATATTCCCATCACGCGTTGATTTAATTGAATGGGTTCGAAAGATTGCTTTTGATCTTGAATTTGTTGTCGTCACTATAAGATCTGACACAACAATTGGTGTAGCTGGTAGAAAGACATTTATTTTGTTAGGCTGTGCGGAAAGTATAGGAAGTATAAGCCAGATGTTCAACCTAGTGTATCTGACACAAGAAAATGTGAGTGTCTGTTTAGGTTGAGGGGTAAACCTAAAGGAGAGGATTGGGTGTTAAAGGTTATGTCCGGCTATCCTTTGGTCGGTCATCCTTTCGCGGGGAGGTTAAATGCTACTGAACAGTCAATTCTTGTGGACATGACTAATAGTCAAGTAAAGCCGTCAAATATTCTTTTGACTCTGAAAGAACATAATGAAGATAACATGACCATGATAAAGCAAATATATAATGCAAGGTACACGTACAAATGATCTTTGAGAGGGTCGAGAACTGAAATGCAATAGTTGATGATGTTGTTAGATAGAGACAAATACATCCAGAGAAGTAGATATTTGGACGATTCAGACGTGGTAAGTGACCTGTTTTGGACACATCCCGATTCAGCGCACTTAGTCAATTCATTTAATATTGTTTTCTTAATGGATACAACGTATAATACGAACAAATATCGACTTCCATTGCTGGAGATTGTGGGAGTCACCTCAACTGGTTTGACATTCACAGCCGCTTTGCATTGCTTTCAAGAAAACGCCAAAATAATTCCACTTGGGCATTGGAGAGGTTCAAAGGATTATTATTGAGATCAGAGGGCGGTCTACGCGTTATTGTCACTGACAAGGACCTTGATTTGATAAATGCAATTAGTAATGTCTTTCCCGAGACGTATCAGATGCTATGTACATTCCACATTACGAAAAATGTTAGACCCAAATGCAAGATGTTAGTGGATAAAAATTGAGGCATTGGATGTGTTGATGGAAGTGTGGCAGAATGTCATGGATTGTGACAACCAGTCGATGTTTAGTGCTTATGTTCATCGTCTTAAGTATGTCTCTTCTGCATGGCCTCTATTTTTAGATTATGTCAATCGCACTTGGATCATTCCGTACAAGACATACTTCGTCAAGGCGTGGACGAACAAAGTTATGCATCTAGGAAACACTACAACAAACAGGTAATTTTTATTTTCATCAGCTTGTGTACTTATGTATTTCATATTTACGTGCAATGTATTAATGTGATATGTGACAGGGTTGAGTCTGCGCACTGGAACCTGAAGAGATTATTGGGATATAGTATGGGAGACCTATGCTCATGTTAGGATGCTATGCATAATGTCATTGGCCTACAACATAATAAGATCAAGGCGTCCTTTGAAAAAAGTCTTAACATAATGAGTGATTCTTACAAAGGATTGATATATAGAAGACTTGTTGGACGTGTTTCACGATACGCTCTAGGACTTATTGCTGATGAAATTGAGTGAGTGAATAAAATAGGTATGGACAGTGCTCGTTGTGGATGCATTTTGAGCTCAACATACGGCCTACCATGTGCTTGTGTATAAGCACGATATCAGCCTCGATTAATTCCTCTTGGTAAAATCCATGTTATGTGGACCGTTTAAGCATTTCAAGTATTATTTCTAATGAATCGCTTCTAGAGTTTAGCATTGACCGTGAAGTTGAATTGGTACAAGAAAGATTCAACAAGGTTGACATTGGTGAAAAAGTCAACATAAAGCAGAAGATGATCGTAATTGCTTACCCAAAGATGACATCTATGGTTGCTCATTCACATAAAGTGAAAACAAAAGGTGCACAGAAGACTAAAGTTGCATGGCATGAGAGGTTTACGAAACGTGACCCATCATATTTTAAGCACGTTGACACTTTACATTCGATGACAGAGTCTTCATCACGAAAATCAAAAGTGAAATCGAAGGCCAAAGAAGAAACGCGAAGGACAGTACCGATGTTAAATCAATTTCATCTGATCTGTCATCCATACATTGTAGATGTTGTTGATGTTGTTGTCGATGATCATTGCGGTTATCGATGTATTGCTGCTATGTTGGGCATAGGTGAAGAGGCATGGCCCGTTATCCGACATGACCCCTACCAAGAATTAACTCAATGGCGTGATGAATACGCAGAATTAGTAGGAAGATACGATCGATTGGAAGAACTACGACAATCATTGATTGTCCATGATCGATCACAAGTATTTCTTATTTACCTCATAAACATAACATATTTCTAATTTTGTATTTCTTTTCATAAGTACTTACCTACATGCATTACAGGTTAATGCTAAGAAGTGGATGACCATACCAGACATTGGCTATGCAATTGCAAATCGATACAATGTCATCTTAGTATGTTTGTCATATGTTTAGAGTTTTACTATATTTCCACTACATAGTTCACCGCCTACAGATATCACAGAACATCAGATGTTATGCATTGGATTTGTTAATGGATGTCATTTCGTACAGGTAAACCTCCGTATCACAAGTGAACCATTACCCATTATGATTCATTTACTAATATTAATTTTTCATGTTTAGCTACAATAAGGTTGCCCCTTACCCATGGTGGACATAATTTCGTCAAACCATTCTTACCCATAGGCATGCGCATGGTCTGCATTTTATACACATAGGATACAATCATTTATGGAGTTAATGAGAGTTAATTCGACTTATATAGATCTTAGAGAAGACTAAAATTAAGTTTGTTATGTAACTTTTTTTTTCAATTGTAAATACTTTTCGTTATATAATTTAATTCAACAAAGGCGACTCATACAATTTGTTAAATATATTATAATTAGTCAAAGTATTAAAACCATACATAATTATGCAATATATTAAACACTTAAAGTATAAATAACCGTTACATAAATAACCATTAAAAACGTAAACATATATAACAATGTCCTTTCAAGAAAATGATGCACGTCCACACACATGACGACTACCTCTTCTAGTACTAGACTCATACTCCTCAACAGACCTACGAGCTACCTGCAGTGTCTCAGTAGTACGTTGATAAGCTACAGTGTCCTTTGTGACGTCTCGACAAGTTAACATGCCCTGCAACATCCTGATCACACGCCTCATACCCCCTGAAATTAAGATAACCAAAAAAATGTATTAAGTAAACAAGAACAAAAATTGATGAAAAAAATCATAGCAGTTAGTTTCAATACATACCAACAATCTTAGCTCAGCCGACCGTCTACGACGAACTGGAGGCACCAGCCTGTCATCTGGAAGGTCTCGCCTCATGCGCGGTGCAAGACTGGGTTGTTCATCGTCGTCGCTTGGAGTGATGTACGAGTGCGACACCCGCCTAAACCACGCTATGTATCATTCAACACACGCATATGGCTCGTGAGCTTCAACGACACTAATAATGGCATGCTTTACATACCGCAACCAATTTAGATCAATCGTAGGAATGTCTGGCATCGGAAGACTCTCAGGTGATCATGGTATGATCTGCTGAAAACCAAACTGAATCAACACGCATTCAGGTAGATATCGATGAATCATGTCGCCTAGTCGGATCCATCCCGAAAACATAGATATGGGCATGAATGTTTTTGCAAAACGTATGGATGCCAGATAACCGCATCATAAGTAAGGGCATCCAGATATGTTCGGCCCTCCGTCAAACTCCAACCCACCCTCGGAGGTATGTATCATGAAACACGTGGATCGAGGTCTGTGTACTTCTCAGACACTTGCCTCCTTCCCATGGCAGGAAAGTGTTCATATATCCAACTCTAAGAAAACATTACTTCAATTATTTTATTCATGGCCAAAATATATTAAAATAAACTTACAAGATGGTAATGTACCTCTAGAAGAATGGAATATCCAGCTATTTGTCTAACCTCACTGAAGCTAGCATCTCCTAGCTGCAAATATGTATGTGCAAGTGCTACTACTCCCCAAGCATATCTCGAACAAGCATTCAAGTCTCACAAGAGAAGGAGATCCGAGACTCGAATTAGAGTTACGCTCTTATTCGTAAAAATTGTGCATCCAAGCAGATGCAACAAGTATGCCCAAGCAACGCACTCCCAACGCTCCTGCTCGATGCACTCCTAGTAGACCTCGCGTAGCCATCTGAGCGCAACTTTTGGACCACATGATTGTTTCATCTCAATTGAAGCTTTGGCGTGATCCACGCCAAGCAGCTCCATGATATGAGATCGAACCTCATCATACTCTAACTCCTCAACCTCACAAAATTGACCCATGATGGGTAGGTGGAGCAAATTCAGAACGTCATCTAATGAAACACTCATCTCACCTATCGATAGGTGGAAAGTATTAGTCTCTAGGTGCCACCTATCCGAAAGGGCAACGATCAATCCATGATCGGCATACTCGTATGAGAGGTTCACTAAAGAACCTAACCCCGACAGGGAGATATAAGGCTCAATGGCCTCATGATATATTCCAAAATGCTTCAATTTTTTGCCATGGCTAACCACCTTTATCCCCCTTCGATCCTAAAAAAAATCACATAATTATATAAAAAAATCTAACAATTATTAAACAATTAACATTTAGGTTGATGACTAATCCGGCCTTGCCATATGGCAAATGCAACATGCTGGGTATAGTGGGTAAGTAAGGAGGTGTCATGTGGACCTCCTAGGAATCCACCATCTTCATTTTCATCTTTATCTTCATCTTCACCTTCAGCTTCATGTTCTTCCTCACTAGAGTCATGATGTTGCTGAAGATCCTCCTCCTTAACGTAATCATCCTGACCATGTCCATGTTGTATTAACTCCTCTTGCTCCTCATAATCATGCTCATCAATGACGTTCACGCGATATACTTCTACCCGTCTTCTACGAGTAGATGTCGTAGGTCGTCTTCTTTCATCATGTGATGAAGATGATGACTCACCACGAGAGGATGAAGCATCACCACGATAAGATGATGCATCTCTACTTATAACCATTCCTATTAACCAATTATATTATTAACATATTATATACAAAAAATTAAATAATTATATAATAAAAAATATTCAAACAAATAATAAATAATCGAAAAATATAAAATTCCAAAAGAATTACATATATAATACTTAAATAATTAGAAATAAATAAAAAATAATATTTAACAAAATTTACGGATGATAATTATTATTTAATTAAATAAACAATTTAATAAATATTGCAATTTCATAAAAACAATTTAAAAAATTAAATAAAATTATATAGAAGGAAGAGGAAGTGGATATAGCCATGGAAACAAGAAACGGAAGGGTCAGATGGACCCGGACCCAGAGAGAAGAAGTTGAGAAGAATTTGAAGGTGCAGAGGTTAGGTTTAGAGGGATGCGGGTTTGGTGGAAGAACTACATGCGAAAGGCAAGTAAGTTCTGAGAATGGAAGTAGGGGACGGCGTTGGATTATCATGTACATCTTCCTTTGAGAAACGCATGAGATGTCGATGACGGTCGGGAGGTTTGGAAAAGGGGAAATATTGAAGATTGGGTGACTCAAGAGTTGGAGAGGACATGACAGTGAGATAGGAATTAGGGTTGAAGAGAATATGTTGAGAAGATGAGAAGAAAAACACGTTTAAATAGAAGAAAAGCTTAGACATGGGCGATTGATCAGCCTCTTGGAAGTCGTTTTGGCTATTAGGAAGCTCTCCCTTCTCCCCTTTGGGTTTCCATATTCATTCATGGATGTTTTGCCCCTTTTGGGTTGAGGAGGAATATGTCTGACGAAATTGGAAGTGGAGATGTGAATGGAAGGTGTCATTGGAGTGTGAAACAACTACCATGAACCTTGGGAGGGGCCTTGATTTTGATATATGGTTTCAAATTCTTCCTTATTTTTCAATTTTGTAAACCTTAGGTTCTCCACCATGGAGAGCTAAATCTATTTGTTGAGATTAGGTGTAATAAACTGATTTTTTATGTATTTTGAAAGGTTAATACACGTGCTTTTTAATTTCAATGTTAGTATTTGTGTATTTTTATGCTTAATGTTTGCTTTGGTTTAGTCATCCATAGATGATACTTAGTTCATTAGGTGTTGGAAAATGTATTTTGGACTTAGAATTGAAATTAAATACTTAATGAAGCTTGTATCTAAGGATAAAACATGATTTATTAATAATCTTAAGACTCTTGAACTTAATGCATGGTTGGTTGTTGAGGATTTAAGGAATTGGAACTTGATGAGTTGACAATATCTTAAAGTCATTAGGAATAAATTTGATTATTCTTGTAAGTTGATTTTAACATAAAAGTAAAATTGAAATGTTTATAGATGCATGAGAATAAAGTAAATGAAATCGAGTATTACAGTTGTAAATTGTTAGACCCTTGAAATTCAGAGGATAAGATGAAGTATTGGGTCATTAGAAGACGTAGGAACTCAAAAATTTAACAAGTGGTACAAAAGTTCAAGTTATAATGTAAAATAAAATGTTGTCAAGTGTTGACATGATTTACTATTTTAATTATAACTTTTTCTACAGTTAATTATAAATCAGTGCTCCCCTATCAACAATCTCAACAGATGATATTATGAGTATGTTGTGAGTCTGGTATTGTTGATTCCGTGATTATGAACGGGAATATTGAATGGATGTTCGGTGAATATGTGAAATTGAGTATGTATGTACTTTTTAACTGGAGAATTTCATATGTATGAGGTTAGTGACTCTAATTTTGGATGTTTTGGGATTTTGATAAGCCTGAACTATTGGTATGCCATGGATATAATCTGTGTATGATATTAAGAGTATATCTGAAGATGGATCTAATGAAAATGACAGCTATTGGTGAATTTTATTTTGTGAAATCCGAATCTATTTATGGTTTTAGAATGGGATTATGCCCTTGTTGATTGTCCTTGAATCTGTGAATGGTTTCGGAATGGGAATATTGAATATGTTTTGGACATTTGGTAGTTTATATGGATTATGGGTATATGTTTATATAGGAGGAATTAATCTTGAATCTATAAATTATGTATGAGTTGTGTGATAGAAGATTTAAGAAATATAATGAATATAAGGTTATTTGATGCTAGAATTTTTGTGGAAGTATATTGATATATATGGATATGAGATTTTGGATGGATTATCTTTTGGGAATGGAATGGTATTAACAGTTAGGCAGTGCAGAACCGAGCGGTATAACAGAAAGACCGAGTGGTATAAGTGAAACACTGAATGGTGAGTGAAAGACCAAACGATATAATTGAAAGACTGGGAAGTGTAAACGAACGATCGAGTGGTATGAGTGAAAGACCAAGCGGTATAATAGAAAGACAAGAGGAAGTGAGTCTGAACGGAATAAGAGGATGTAAGCCGAACGGTAAGACAAAGGTGGTAGTGAGGTCAAACAGTGTAAAGGAGTAAAAGTCGAACGGTAAGGCAGAGGGAATTGAGTCCAATAGGTGTAAGAAAGGAGAGGCCGGAAGGTAAGGCAGTGCTAAGTGAGGCTAAACGGTGTAGTAGGGGAGAAGCTGAACGGTAAGATAAAGGTGGTAGTGAGGCCGAACGATGTAAGAGAGGAAAAGTCGAACTATAAGCTAGTGAGAAGTGAGGCCGAACAGTGTAAGTGAGAAGAAGCCGAAATGGTGTAATAGTAGAGAAGCCGAACGGTAAGACAAAGGTGTAGTGTGGCCAAACAGCCTAAGAGAAGAGAACGTTTTTGAGTTTGTGATTAAGCACGGTTGTCTTGTTTGGCATATATTTAGTTGAATTATACATGTTATTGAGAACGTGTATTAGTTTGGGATTTAGCAAAATTATTCCGTTAGGTCTACTTTTGTTCGGTATTATACATGTTATTGAGAACATGTATGAGTTCGTGATTGAGCACAATTGTCTTGTCTAAAATTGTTGGTTATTTGGTTGGTGTTATATTAAACAATTATTGAGAATTGTTGGTTATTTTGCCTGGTTTATTATTGGTTGATTTATACATGTTATTGAGAATATGTATGAATCCGTGATTGAGCATGGTTATTTTGTATGATTTCTTATACGTAGACTATGTTATTTACTTGTAATTTCGTCGGTCTTATGAGCATTTAATAAATGTGAGTCTCGCAGTATAGTGCATTATTGTGCGTAGTATCAATGTTTTTACTTGTTAGTCCTTGAGGAGTTGGGGAGATAGGTCTGAAGTCGCGATGGAAGATGGCTCGAGTCGCCTGTTATTGAGAACAAGTTATGACGACGAATTACAAGGAAACGACATTAGTTTATGAAAGGCTTGTCTGCGATGTCATGTATTGTGTTGATATATATAAATGTTTATGATGTGTATGTTGTACGTTTGTTTTCGTTAGCTCACCCTTGCTTGTTTGTGCTTGTGAATGCGATAATCATATAATGTGTGATGTTATACGGGAGCATGTTTTATTACAGATGATTTGGCGCTGTTTTTTATCATGCATAAAGGATGAGAGATATGGGATATACAACTGGGATATGTAATGTTGATATTTTCTTTTTGAAAAATAATTAGTTTGTAATGAATGATGTAATATTTTCCATAGAGACTAAAGTTTTATCCACATGTATGTTATGAAAAATAAAAGAGTGTCACTCATAGAATTGGGATGTTACATAAATACTCTACGTTAAATCACCAACTATTTAATAAAAATGCAAAAAAAGTTTATATGTGTTTTTGTAAACTTTATTGTCTAAGTGTGAATTACAAGAATTGTTGAGTGTACTATGATGTTAAAGTCATTGAATGTTACTAATTAATACGTATTAAATGTACTCATTTACCTCTTTTGTTTCAAATATGTATTTATAGTTTTCGAAATGAATTTTATATTAACAACCGTGTAAAATCTAATTATTAATAGTTAATATTAATTGTAATCTTTTAACACTCGAACTCTCGATCCATCAATAATAGTTCAGTCTCTTACTTAAACCTAACATGATTGATCATACCATATAAATTTGATAAGAGAAAGAAAACATGCATGGAAAAATAATATATCCTAGTACTTTCCATAACAGTAGAGAATAAACAAACTTTTGTTTGTCTCTTAACAAGATTTCTGAAAGAAATAAAAAGTGACTCAAAGCATACTCACATTTACTTCCCCCAATATCATATTAAACTATACTCACATTTCCCTCTAATTATTAAATAATTTAACTTATAAAATAAAATTATAAATATTAAAACTTAAAAATTTTAAATGTAAATATTAAAAGAAACTATATTAGCGGAAAAATTTAATTATGGTATATAATCAATATAAATAATTATAGTTTTCGACCAAATTATAGATGATCATATAAAATATAAACTATTTTTATGACAACTTTTTTAAATGTAAAATATATGGATAAATTTATTACCTTATTATATTTATATATTTTAATACAAATATGAATTTAAATAAAATAAAAGATGTGAATACTATTTTATTAAAATACAAAAAATTAAGTATTTATTTAAAAATTAAAGACAACGTCATGCGATATAATTTATTTGTTTTATTAATGGCAGGCAACAATTTTTAAAATTAAAATAATTTCCCCTAATTTTATATAATTACGAGAATATTTTTTATATTAACTCAGAGATAGTTGTCAAAATTAAACATGAGATAATAAGATGAAATAGTGTTTTTTTTTTTGCTTTCTTCGTCTTCTTCCTTTGTTATACACAGGTGAGTATAAGTGATAACGTTATATTTAGTTCATTCATTGATTTTCATTTCCTCACTGAAAAATGCTACTATCCACACTTCAAACCCCTCGCACCCTATCTCGCCTCTCGCTCACTCGCCAGTCCCACTCCTACACCTCACGCGCCTCCCTCACTGACCAAACCCCAACCCTCATCACCTCGCCTCCGCCGCACTCCGAAATCCTCTCTACCCGCCAAACACTCCTCTCGCGCCGTGCCTCCGCCGTCGACCTCGCCCTCTCCCGCCTCGCGCGGCTCCGCCTCGCCGAGCCCCGTCTCCGCGCCTTCCTCCACCTCCCGGACGATGATGCCCTCCTTGCCCAGGCCCGCCGACTCGATGCTCGCATCGCCGCCGGCGACGACCCTGGTCCCCTCGCCGGCGTGCTCGTCGGCGTGAAGGACAACATTTGTACCAAGGACATGCCGTCCACGGGTGGGTCGCACGTCCTGGCCGGGTACCGGCCGCCGTTCGACGCGACGGCAGTGAAGAGAGTGAGGGAATTGGGGGGAATTGTGGTTGGGAAAACCAATATGGATGAGTTTGGAATGGGAAGCACCACTGAAGCTTCTGCATTTCAGGTTATCTCTCTCCTAATACTTGATTTATACATTTTTTTTACTATGGTTTATATTGCAATTTGATTTTTTTTTGTTTAAAAGTTAATTGTTTGATTAACTTTGAAACTTAGTACACTGTATGCATTTTAGGTTTGAATGAGGATTCAAGCTCAACTAAGCTCTGCTACCACTACTTATGTTATTATCTAGTTATACTAGTAATATTGGTGTTTTAGTCTCTGAAAATTTTCTAAATTTTGATTGTAATATTTAAGTTTAGAAACATTGGTTATGGGTACTTCATTTTTTTTAATTACACATATTTTCCTACCCATATGCAGGAAAATGTTTGGATATTTGAAAGAAAAAAGAGTTTAATGGGCGTCTCAGTCGTCCAGTCACAAATTATCACCACCCATATAAGTTATAAAGTCAACAAATTTACCATGTAAATGGCAATGTAACACTATTTTAAAATGTTAGTACATATTCTTTTTCTCTCTTTAAAAATACATGGGCAAAATTGATTAGTTTTAAAAATTGATAATAAAATCAAATTTTGGATATGCTTCATGGACTAAATATTCCTTTAATCCTTTTTTTTATTATTATATAGAAAGTATTTTATGTCAGAAATGAGGCAAGAGAGGAGGATATCTGTATAGGTAGGTAGGACTCTCACTGATTTTTTCCCACACACACTATTGTTGATGTTTAGAAATTTAGAGTTTGTAACATTACTTTTAGAAAATAAACTTTAAACCCAATTCAACTTTACAAAATTAGTTTAATAAGGTGAGGTTTGTACACATCTATCTATTATTATTTGGTCAAATCCCAAGATGATATGAGATCTTCAACATATCTCCTCACTTTGATAACATCAAGTATGGGAATAAAGGAGGACCCGATAATGGGTTGCACAATAGACCCAGCAAACAATGCTAAGGCCGACTATGATATGCTTTCATACCAATTAGATGAGTTACATTTTCATCATTCCTATTTGTAATAGTTAAAACCTTTAAAAGAGAAAATAAAATATGTTGAAATGAATAGAGAGATTATGAAGATACTTTTTCCTAATTACTATGGGGATATTGAGAATATTTTTATTCTAATAATCTGCTATTTACAGAAGTTACATTAGAAACGTGATTGAAGGTTCAGAAGGTTGATGTTAAATGGTGTGATTTTAAGAGCATTTGTGGGATGCTAGGTGTGTCGAAGAATGTCTCTTCTAAAATGTCAAATCCCACTTTGCATTATTATTTGTAATGAATTTGAGGATGGGTGACTTTATGACTCTGTTTTTCATTTGTCTCTAGGAGTTGAAATATTGATTAGCTGTTCTATATTGAAATCAGGATTTCAGTGTATGTTTGGTATAGGAAATGGGAAATGAAAATTGTCAATGAATGACTTGATGGACCTTACATGCATTCATGTGTTGCTAATTTTCATTCCTGCTGTTATTTCCCCTCTGTTATTGCAAAGCTTAATGGAATAAAAGAGGGGTTGTGTGTGGGTCCTATTATTTGTATTTCCCATTTATAACTGGGATTGGTTTACTCAGGTGCTGCATATGTTCATTCAATAGGTGACTGCCAACCCTTGGGATGAGTCTAGGGTGCCAGGAGGATCATCAGGAGGATCAGCAGCTGCAGTTTCTGCCAGACAGTGTGTTGTATCGCTGGGAAGTGACACCGGTGGAAGTGTGAGGCAGCCGGCATCTTTTTGTGGTGTTGTAGGTTTGAAGCCAACATATGGGCGTGTTTCAAGATTTGGACTTATGGCATATGCATCATCACTTGATACCATTGGCTGCTTTGGTTCATCAGTTGCCGATACTGGGATTCTCCTTCATGCTATTGCAGGTCATGATAGATTTGATGCCACGTCAAGTAAGCAGGTAGGAGGAGTATGAGTTTTCACAAAGTTTGGTCTAACTATTATAATCCTTCCAATTTCTCATTGGTTGCAAGGGATATTAATAATGTTAGTAAATTCTGTTCCTCAATTAGATTGGTGATGAAATCAGTGGATATAAGCGTTATTTATTTCTTCTTATTAAGCCAATGTCTTTCCAACAATATGGTTTCATTTTTCAGGATGTGCCTGACTTCCAGTCTCACTTTGTCTCTGTGAGCTCCTTGGAAAGTAAACCCTTGAAGGGACTGAGAGTTGGTCTGATCCGTGAAACAATTGACAAGGGTGTTGATGCTGGAGTAATTTCAGCAATTCGTGCTGCTGCTATGCATTTTGAGGAATTAGGATGCTCTGTGAATGAGGTCCTATATCATTTTTCTCTATGAATGACAACTTCTATTGGTTCTTTTGAAGTTTGTATTATTGCTGTTTATATTTCAGGATGTCCTTTTCTTTTGCTACGAACTTATTACAGGTCTCACTGCCATCCTTTTCCCTGGGCTTGCCTGCATATTATATCCTTGCTGTGTCTGAATCATCTTCCAACTTGTCTCGCTATGATGGTATCAGGTCAGTGACTCAAATCACCTTTCTTATTTCTCTCCCCTCTGAATACATTTTCATTGATAAACCTTTAGCCTGGCTTTAATTGACCATTTGTATATATTTAGATATGGAAACCAAGTTTATGCTGACGAACTAGATTCTCTTTATGGAGGTTCCCGAGCTGAAGGGTTTGGTTCTGAGGTACTCACCTGTCCTTCCTTCTTAATTTCAAATTTGGCTTCAAGATGAGTGGTAGCTTAATGTTACAAACACCGGTTTTAGAGAAATGGTTCATATGTGTTTGTATTGCTATTTAAGCTACCTTTCAATTTTAAATGTCTTAGGTCAAAATGAGAATTTTAATGGGAACATATGCCCTCTCAGCTGGTTACTATGATGCATATTACAAACGTGCACAGCAGGTACTAATAATATTGTTTTATTTATTTCTTCGTAGATCTCTGATCTAAGTCCTAATAATTGTGAATTCAGTTTCATACGTGCAAATACATCATGCTTTAAGAAGTTTTAAGTTTCCGGATTTAATCAATTTCATCTTCTTCTAGAAATGTAGTATTTTATGGACAATATTCAATGTTTGTGAGTATTGTTACAGGTGAGGACCATAATTAGGAATAGCTTTAAGGAGGCACTGAGTCAAAATGACATCTTGATTTCCCCTGCAGCTCCTTCAGCTGCTTATAAAATTGGTTAGCACCTTCAACTCTTAGTGTTTGCATTATTGCACTTCTTTATCTCCAGTGCTAAAATTTTAATGGCCTTTGGCACTTGCAGGTGAAAAGAAAAATGATCCTTTGGCCATGTATGCTGGCGATATTATGACCGTAAGTATTTCATTCTTGAGCAAGATTTCTGTCTCATAGTTGTGATTGTGTCCAGATAGTGTTAGTTTGAGGTCTTCGAAGTGTGGTATTGAATTTTTTGAACTCCACTTAGCCCAAGCTTGAGTCATACATGAAGTCCTTAATTTAAACACTGTTAGCACTTCAACAGGCCTTATAACTGATGGTGATCAGATCTCTCAAAACTTGTAGATTTAGCCTTAGAAAATCAAGATGGGTGCTAACTCATCCAGGAATTATATTTGCTAACCATTAACTGTCAGGTTGGTCACATTGCATGAGTATATTCTCAAGTGTGCCTAGTATCTAGTAGTTCGAGTTCTAGAGGCTCAACAAGGGAATTTCCTTTTGGACTAAAGTCACAATTGAAAATACCTAATTATACATCGTTAAGAGTTTGATATTCTCTATAATGTCTGAAATTTCATTCATGTACAATAACATATCAAACATAGTTTTTGACCTTTTTATTGATGATTTGTCTTTTACAGGTAAATGTTAATCTAGCTGGATTACCTGCCTTGGTTTTGCCATGCGGCTTTGTTGAGGATGGACCTGCAGGCCTTCCTGTTGGTCTGCAAATGATTGGTGCAGCCTTTAATGAGGTATTGACTCTTCCTATCCACTGCACTGGACTCCTTGTTGATGGAGCTCTTTATATAACTGGTAGTTTTGTTTTCTTTACTAATCTTTTATTTCTTAAAAATATTAAATAGAAGATGCTGATAAGTTTTAGATTTTTTGAACTTTAAGTTGAAGATGATAGAACAAAGATGAAGGGACGAAAAAAAAAGATAAAAACATAGAAATTTTTTGGGCCATTGTAAAATTAAAAAAATAATTTGATTCTTGTTTTTGCCTCAAATTAGATATTTGGTAAAATACAAATCACATTGATATCATGTTTCATATTGTGTCTATTTTTTTCTTTTCGGGATGGTTCAAAGATTTTTGTTCCAAAATTCTGCTTTTCTGTGAGCATGGATGTTTTGTTTCATGCACCTAGATTTGATAGAAAATCTGTTTTTTTTTTTGTGTGATGCCACACACTTTGTAAAAGAAGTGTAAAAGTTCGAGCTGAAAAGACTATCAAAATTTGAAAGGGAAATACTAAAGAGAGGAAATATTGCTAATTAAGTTTTCTTAAGAAAAGCCTCCAGCAACATGAAAGAAGTAAAAATTTATAAATATAAATAGCCATTCCAAACCTCGTGGGTGATTTCGGGACAATTCACTGAAAAGGTATTTGGTGATGTAAAAGTGATTTTGACTTGTAGAAATAAACAAGCGGTTCCTCTCGTGTGTTAAAATATCCATAAATATGTAGGATAGCTAGTTTATCATTCTTTGTTTATAAGATGCATAGTTAAAGGGCAAGCCCTGGTGCAACAGTTAAGTTGTACCTTGTTCACTGGTTAGTCATGGGTTTGAATCCGGAAACAACCTCTTCACATATGTAAGGGTAAGGCTCCGTACAGTAATCTTTCTCCACACCGTCACATATTGAGGGGCAATGGCATTGGGCTATGTTAGTTGTACCAGATTGAAAGTTACCATACAGCCAAAGTTAACTAATATGGTCCTACTGATATTCTGATTGGAGACTTTTGTTAAATGACATAAAATTGAGTAAAATGTGGTATGTTATACTCTGCAAGAGTATATTTTTGACATCCTTTGGCTTGGAATTAAATTGCAGGGAGAACTGCTGAGAGTGGGACATATCTTTGAGCAAACTCTTGAAAATTGCAGATTTGTTCCACCGATTGTAGCTGATGATGACATTGCATTCTGAGTATAATTTTATCATTCCACATTTTTGTGTTCCCTCAGTATTCCTTTAGTTTCCTGACAATGAGGTGGCTGGAGCAGGTATTTTTCAGCGCCGGTGATACTTCTCCAAATTTTTAGCCACATTGCTGAAAGAGGGTTTTGTGAGAAATTTCACATTTGAATATTTTTAACAATAAACCTTCATTCAACTAGTTTTTTGATTAATTAGCAATTGGATGAATTATTAAATGTTGTGTTTATTTGGTTAAGAACTAGATAGATTGATCAGTGCAAAGGAGCAAATGGCCTTTGCTCTTACCAAACAATTGGCCCTTGTAATTTATTCTTGAGGATTTCTTTTGAATAAGGATATTTGTTAACATTTCTAATTTATTGTTTAGTTTGCTTGCATACAAAGGCTTGAATCAATTTTTAAATTGAAATGTGTTTGTAACTACGGAACACCTCACACCTTAATGCAAAAAGAAATCAATTTTTTAAAATTTGTAGAGGTTATGTGAAGATTTTATTCCTCGTTTCTTAATTTTTTTATTTTATCTTAATTAAAATGAATATGCGTTTATTGTCTTGTGTTCAAGAGGTGGGACGTGTCAAAACTTGATGACGAACAAAGAAAAGAGATATTGAGTTCATCAAATTTATTCTTTCTTTAATAGCTTATAGTGCTTAAGAAATATCGTCTTCTAGACAACTTGTACCAATAGTGCTTATATTGCAATTCATTCACATAGATATGAAGTTATTCTCTAGAAAAAATATTTATATTTAATATTTAGTCATGAGTGTGAAATATTGTAAACCACATTTTAATATTGAATAGATTGAAGAAATATGTGTTGAATATGTGCTTAAATTTCAGGACAATTTAGCATATAGTTTGTAGAGAATGTGTACATGGAAGCCAAAAGTAACATATTTCCTCTTCTAATCCTTTCCATGCTTTGATTTCTTTTTCAGTTTTACAACCAGTGATGAGTTTTGTAATCATGAAAATAGTTTCATACCCGTTTTTTGTTGGAGAGATTAATTTGAGTTCTTATTGCCTCTTACCTACTTTTGCTTCTATTTAAGTTTTACCAAATATTACTATTTGATCATTCATAACTTTAAGCAGAATCTAATAACATTGTTACCATTCAATGTAATAAAAACAATTACCTATATGACCAACATAAATATTAGCAATGATCATATAAAAAAAATGAATAGAGAACAAAATCAAATCATCCCTTTCCATGAAACTAAAATGTTAAATTTAGATTAATTTAACATTTAAATATTTTTATAGTTCGCGTAAAATAAGTGAATTTTCATTCTAGATCTTTTTAATAATTCAAAACTTTCCATCACTATTTTAATCCATACAATTGTGTGAAATTTGTTAATATTTTAAGTGGTGATCAATGACTATTCAAAATGACACTCACTATTCTAAAATTTTATTTATTATTTTTTTAAATTTAAAATCCATATTAATACTGTACAGACAATGCGAATTTCAATTTCGTCAATTTTGTTATATCTTCGACTTCTCCTCTTCTAGATAATTTCAATTTCGTCACAGTTAATTCTGAAAATTTATTTTTATACCCAATTTATTACATTGAATTGAGTTAATCTACAAATAAATAAATAAATCTTAACTATTTTTATGTTTAAATTTCAATCATTTACTAGTTTTACATCTATAAATAACTTTTTCAATCGTTAAAACAAAATATGTTTAGGATTAAAAAATCAAATAGACTTCTATTTTTTTTTCTTTATTTATAAAATATTATTTTTATGATACTTTAATGATAAAAACAATGAATGGTAATAAAAGAAGAAAAATATTAATGAATTATTAACATTTAATGTAGATGATTTACC
Organism: Vigna nakashimae; assembly: GCA_034642375.1. Lineage (NCBI taxonomy): Eukaryota > Viridiplantae > Streptophyta > Magnoliopsida > Fabales > Fabaceae > Vigna > Vigna nakashimae. Next base: position 38,349,937 of record CM067762.1, on the reverse strand, counting down.
AGAAATACGTTAGAAAAATATTATTTATAAAATATTAAATTTAAGAACTAATTTGATGAAATTAAAATTTTAGTGTTTATTTACAAAAATAGTAAAGTTTAAGCTAGATAAATGAAACAAATTCGGAGGATCTATTTTACTAAAATTATAGTTTAGAATCTATTTATAATGGAGTGAAACTTATAAGAGATAAATACATTTCTTTTCCCTTTTATTTAAGTGAAGGTGCATAGAATTACTTACTTTATGAAATATGGTATTAAATGGTTAATGGAGAAGTGAACGTGGATTTAATTATATTTTTTCTTATTTTTGTGAGTAAAAGTTTATATTAATTTTTTTTTTATATTTTTTAATTTTTGGTTAGATATGAGATTTGTGTTTTATTTTTATTCTTGATGTGTAGTATGGTATGTTTCATTTTAATAGTATAAAACTATTAAAATCAATGTTATAAAAATGATATCTCTTCTTATTCTAACTTCTTAAGTCAACCCCTTTTACAAAACTTGTGATATCTAATCATAAGAACTTGCTAAGCTTCCTCAAATCAAAATGTTATTTCTGAAAATCAACAATTTTTCGAAACCTAAAACTTTGATTTTCTAACTCCCAAACTTCAACCTACTAGATCTCTATATCTTCGAGGTAAAAAGATGTCTCAAAGGCCTTATCAAAATCTCATCAAGCTAAGCAAACCAAGTTATCATTGGATCTACATCCCTCTACTACTATAGAGCACTTAACACTACCTTAGAGGCAAGAACATGGCAAGAATCTATATAGAAAACAAAACTCTTTTTCATTATAACAAACTCAACTCTTTCTTTCCTTAAACTTTTTTATCAAGATATTTTTTTTTCTCAATACTTCTAGTTAGATACACAATCTACACAGTCTAAACTCAACTCTTAAATTAGAAAAGACACGAAAAACTCACAACCCTCAGGTCATCCTAAGGATGAATTGATTTGACACCATTAATATAACATCTCATTTTAATAATATAAAACTCCTAAAATGAATGTTATAAAGATGATAATCAATTAAGCAAATAAAACATAGATATAACTACTATATTATAGTCATTCATAAAACATGTATTGATTATATAGAAAGTTATAAATAAACACTCTAACATACAATAGAAAAATTTTCAAAAGAAAAGGAATTATACAAGACAAAAAATATTCAATTCTAAGCTATAACATCTCACTTACTCTGCATCGGATCAACTGTAACATCTTCATCTACTCATACCAGTCATGTGATCATTGCAATAGGAAAGACAGACAAACAAACAACAAAGACTAAAGCGTAAGCTAATGTACCAAACAAATTTAATCTAAACATTTATAAAACACAATACTCATATCAACACACACTAGAGTCAATTATCCAGATTCATGCTTTGATATATGTATTCAATGTAGGTTGCACTTGTAGTAGTATTTATACTCTATAGAAAATCCTAAACAAAGGGGTTATCACCCTACTACTCATGAGGTTAATCCTCTTCATGTCTATAACCTAACCAATGCCCATAGACTAGGATCTCATACGACTCTTATTTACTGGGTTTTAAAACAGGAGTGAAAGGCTACCTTTTGTTAGATTTCAATTCTAGGGAAATTTTTCTATCAAGGAATGTAGTATTTTATGAAAATATATTTCCTTTTCTTACTAGTGACAAGCACTCACCTATTAATACACAAAATTCCTTGGATTTTGTCACCAAAATTATTTCACCTCCATCACCTCTTTTCTCAGAAGTTACTGATCAACCCTCTTTACCACTTACATCTCCTCCTTCTATTGTTTCCGACCCTGTTATTTTCTCTTCTCAGCCTGTTTCTGTTGAACCTGTCACTGCTACTCCACAAAGGAAATCAATTAGGCCAAAACATACACCATCTTATCTGCAGGACTATCATTGCAACATGTCATCTACTTCTTCCGCCACTCAGTCATCCACAGGTACCTTATATCCTATCTCTTCATATCTATCATATGATGCATTATCATCTCTTCATAAATCATATGTCCTTAATCTTTCCCAAGTTAGTGAACCTAAAACCTATAACCAAGCCATCAAACATGATTGTTGGAGAAATGCCATGGATCAAGAAATTGCAGCTTTAGAAAATACCAAAATTTGGGTTTTGACTGATCTACCTAATGGAAAGCAACCTATCGGATGTAAATGGGTATACAAAATAAAGAGGCATGCTGATGGGAGTATTGAACGATACAAGGCAAGGCTTGTAGCCAAAGGCTACACACAACAACAAGGTTTAGATTACTTTGAGACTTTTTCACCTGTTGTCAAACTCACAACAGTAAGATTGGTTCTAGCTTTAGCAGCTTCCAAACATTGGTATTTACATCAACTAGATGTAACTAATGCCTTTTTACATGGGGATCTAGATGAAGAACTATACATGTCTCTTCCTCTTGGTTATAAATCTGAAAAACCAAGACAAGTTTGCAAGTTGTTGAAGTCTTTATATGGACTCAAACAAGCCTCTAGACAATGGAATTACAAGTTGACAACTACTTTACTTTCTTTGGGCTACACACAATCAAAATCAGATTATTCACTTTTTGTCAAAAGTGATTCTGCTCATATTACCATCTTACTTGTTTATGTAGATGATATAGTTTTGGCAGGTGATGACATCCAGGAAATCCAAACTGTGAAGGCTCTATTGAATGCAAAGTTCAAGATTAAAGACTTAGGCCAACTCAAGTATTTTCTGGGCTTAGAAATTGCAAGATCTCAACAGGGCATTAATTTGTCACAAAGGAAGTATGCTCTAGAGTTACTAGAAGATGCAGGATTGTTGGGGTGTCAACCTGTTTCTACTCCTATACAGCCAGGCACAAAATTTTCCAAGACAGAAGGGAAACCCTATTCAGATGTGCAGGCCTATAGAAGACTTCTTGGCAGGTTACTATATCTAACCAACACAAGACCAGATTTATGTTTCGCTGTTAGTACTCTCAGTCAATTTCTTTCCAATCCTTTGGAAGATCACTATGCAGCAGCAATAAGAATCCTGAGATATATCAAGAACAATCCAGGACAAGGATTATTCTTTCCCTCCAACACAGAACATGCTCTCAAGGCTTTTAGTGATTCTGATTGGGCTGCTTGCCCTGACACTAGAAGGTCTGTGACTGGTTTTAATGTGTTCTATGGTGCATCATTAATTAGCTGGAAATCCAAGAAGCAAGGTACTATATCTAGATCATCAACCGAAGCAGAATATAGAGCTTTAGCTTCCACAACATGTGAAATTCAATGGCTTCTGTATTTGCTCCATGATTTGAAACAACCTCTACCACAACCAGTTTCTCTGTTTTGTGACAATCAATCTGCTATACAAATTGCACAAAATCCAGCCATGCATGAAAGAACAAAGCATATTGAAATTGATTGTCATCTCATAAGAGATAAAGTTCAAGCTGGTGTAATTAAGCTCCTGTCCATTCCTACTTCAGCACAACTTGCAGACATTCATACTAAAGCTTTGCATCCAGCACAATTTCAATCTTTGTTGTCCAAGCTGAGCATTAAGGATATATATGCTGCAGCTTGAGGGGGGATATTGGATTTAATTTATTTTCCGTTCATATCTGTGCATTTATCTTCATATATTTATATTCTATTTTTATATTTATATTCCGTTTATATATTGTTTCAAACAATTATATATATGTAAAATTGTACTCTCTTCTTATGGAATAAGAAATACAATTCCTATCCTTTCTTTTCTCATAACAACTCTCACCACATAACTCATTCTACTTTATTTAAGTGTGAATACTTATTAGAGTTCATGATAGTCTCACTCTTAGAACTCCCATATGTCAAAGGATACACTAACTTTACCACATCACAAAATTTCTCTTTGAAATTCTCTCAACAATATCTTAAATCATATTCTTCATCCATAGAAACAAGATCACACATATCAAGCATGCATAAGCACCATAATCCATCTTAAATTTATAATAATCATGCACAAAATCTAAAATAAATCACTCAAAATAGACAAAGAATTAGAAAAGTCAGAAAACCACATTAACGCTTAGAGCTCTCACAAATTGTCTCGCTCATCGAAACCAACCTATCGCTCATCAAAACAAGATGAAAGAGATTCCAGACTTTAAGAGAAAAGTGACGGTCAGCGATACTCTGCCACCTCTTAGTGTCAGACCGTTCACACATTTTAGTCACTCATTGGCAAAACCTGAAAGAGTGGTCTGGAGCTAAAATGCTCTTAAACCTTCATAATCACGCTTGCGCTAAATGCCACACTAGTGTCACTCAACACCATATTAGAAATAAACAACTTTAACTGATACGATCATGTCCAGGAAAGAGTACACTGAATTTGAATCCTTAAGAGGAAAAAAAATAAATTGGAGAAGAATGCGAAATAAGACAGAAATGAGACACCACAATCTACAAATTAATAAGTCAACAACAAACACAATAGAAACTCTACATGTCAAACTACAAATTTCAGACCAAATCAAACATGCAACACAATCCATCAAAACATCAAGAACATGAAAAAGTGGTAGTTAGCTTCCACTACTTGTTAGGTGATTCAATAGCTCTAAAGATACTAAAACAACTCCCCCAGCTTATGAAACTCCATATGCTCTTACAAACCATAGAAACTCGATCAGGGTACGCTCATTAATCAGTAAATAATCTTATAGAGGACTTGGAGGTCACATGCAACCACAATTGGTTTACATGTAAAGGAAGACAAAATATACAAAGGAAAAAGAGTAGAAAACCAACTTATTCTATATGATAAATTGATCGGTCCGAATTGAAGAGTTTGTTGTCAAGATCCATTCTTCAATCAAACAAACAAATTATACCAACTTCTAGTGAAAAGTTAAAAAACTCTAGAAAAGTAGTTTCTAGATATATGATAAGTTTTAAAATAATGAAATTCGTTCGAGACAAAATTATTTATATTAAAACCTTTTAATATTAAAATCATCAAACCTCACTATCCTTAAAATAATACCCTAAAATGTCATTTTCTTTTATAAATATATTCTTCTAAAAAAACTAAAATTCATATCGAAAAGTATAGTTCTCTAAAAATTTCATCGTAAAAAAAAGTACACATTGTTTGTGTCAAATCTTAAGAATGTGGATATGAAACATCAAATAATTATAAAAAATAGTAAACAATTTTTTTCAAACTTGAAATATCTTTGATATTTGAGTGAATTCAGTGGATATGAAACTAATTGATGGTTGATAGATAATGAAAAATTGTGTCGCAAAAAAGAATTTTTCAAAAAAAAAGAAGCAAAAGTAAGAATTATAGAGAGAAGATAAAGTTTTTATGCTTAATAAACTAAGACTTTACACTATTAAGATATTAAAAGTTGTAGTTAGACATTCTTATCTGACAAATAAATAAAAAATAAAAATAATAAAAATTGTGTAAAAAAAAAAGAGTTCTTCAAGTAAAATAAAAACTATTAATTTTTTTAAAGTTACTTAAATAAATTAAAAGTGTTTTGATTGTTTAAATAAATTAAATGTTGTTTTAGTAATTTAAAACGAAGACCTGATGACAATGAGGATGAATAAATATATATATATATATATATATATGCACATTGTCCCATGCTTTATTTAAAATATATACTATTATTCCTGTCCATTATCAACCTGTGTTTGAAAAGAATTTCTTATTGAGATGACAGATTCTTGAAACTGAATTTACTTTTTTATTCCGCTCTTCATGGTAATGGGTACATTTTACTTTTATATTTATTTTAGGAGGAAATTTTTTAAGAAAGAAAATGCATTCCTTCCTCCCTTTTGAGATTCAAAATTTGATTGGTGATAAGAAAAAATTATTTAAATTTTTTTGGTTATTTAAATACTACAAAAATTAAATTTTCTCGATAAAATTTCATTTTGTATTGATTGAGTAAATAATTTTTGTTTTAATTGTTTTTATCTAACTTTACATTAGTACACCAGAAGAAACATAAGAGATACGAAAACCTTGAATAACCATTGGTGAAGAAATACATTTCTTTAGTCAATTCTTTGTTGTACATTTTCTTGATTTGATCAAGTGCTTTGCTTCATTCTCAGCATGTGCACAGATGATAAATGAGGTTAATAACTTATACAGCTGCATCGATTTAAATGACACTTTCTTTTCTTTCATCCTCCTAATCACTTCATTAGTGGAATTTGTGACACTGATTTTCAAAAGATTCTTCCACAACTTATCAGTCACAGAGCTGAGATCTCTTCACTGCAAAAGCGCATCAAGCATATCAAATAACCACTTAACAATAGGTGAAAGTGCATCGTAATTGAAAATTTAATCAAGAACAGTAAGAGAAATGGAAAAGCAATGCAGAAACCTAAATTTGAATTGATTGAAGTATAACAGTAGAGAGAATTGAAAGAAGAAATGAATGGAATTACAGAACTGGAATTAAAGGAAAGAAAGAACCGCACACATTGAAAAGAAAACCCGTAGACAAAAATGCTCCAAACGTTAGACACTAGAAAAACTGAAAAACTAAATTAAACTGAAAAATATGGTGTAGTGTTCTGTGTCTGAGCTGTTATATTGATAGAACTAAGAGTAATTGAGTACTTTCAGACTTCCTAAAAAGCTATCTGAACTAACTAGACTGCCAAAGGAAGTTATAAATCTGTCCTTACAAGAAGAGAATCTAAAACAATGCCGAAACAGTGTTGTCTCTTCTCTGCTGCAACTTTTCGGAAATAATTGCAATCAGCTCAATCATCGAAAATTCATGTTCTTGTATTCTAATTAAAGCTTTTTGAGTCAGGATTCTAATGAAACAAATTTCAGCTCAATCTGATTTCTGAGGAAAAAGTTATCAACCAAACAATCAGTAAAGGTCAAAGCTACAGAAATGCACTTTTATTTTTATTCAGAAAAAAATTCTATCTAATAAGCACATATTAACACATTTGGAAAAAAAAGCATTTTATCTAAGAAAAATCAAATCTAATCCAAAATAAGAAAATAAGAACAAAAGAAACATCAAGGAAACAATTAGTCTAGAAAAATTTTAATAAATAGAGACTCATCATACTCCCACACTTAGACTTTCCCACTCTCGGACAAACAACAATGAAAAACTATACAAACTTTTTATAGACTTTAGAAGCAGTACAAACTATCCAAACTGAAAACAATAAATAAATCGAAAAAGTGAGCACTACAAATGTAATCTTTGTGAAAACAGTGAAAAGCTAAAAGTAAGAAAACCATGAAAAGTTGTGAAAACTGAGAAAAACAGTGAGCAGAGAAAATTTTCATCCATCAAAGTTTAAAGAGCTCAAACCAGTCAAAAACATGTTTCAAACATCAAAGTCTCACTCAAATCACACCATGGATCAAAAATGAAAATCTCTCCGGGAAATGTATCACTCATTCTCTCAAGTGTTTAAGGGTTAGTGTTTACACTCAGCACGTCATGAATACAAACATTACCATGTGTTAGGTTTCTGAGTTAGAAGCCTAACTTTCTCACAACACCCACTCACACAAGCACACAAACCAGAGAGAACAAATGAAATGTATGAATTCACTGCAACAAATAACGAAATACAATGACGAATCGGGAGCTTAATCACTCTCACAAGGTCCAAGACCTGTTTATACAATGCAAAAGGCTATCCTCCTCAACAGAATTATAAAAGGTTTATTTATACTCTCTCTCCTCCTAATAACCTAACAAACTTTCCCGCTCTCTTTTCATCCTCTACCGTTCGGTATTCGACCCAAAACCGTTCGGACCTTGACTCCTTCCTCCCTTACAGCCACCATTTGGTACTAGTGTAGATACCGTTCGGCTCCTTCACTCATATTCTCCAACCGTTCGGACCCCATTCCCTTACCGTTCGGTACTGTTCTTCCTCCTTTTATAAACTTTCCAACTCCTAACAATATGCTTGAAAAGCCTCTAATTTTCACCACTTGAAAAAAGTACAACTCAAGATCAAAATGTAATGTGGTCAAGGTCAAGGTAGGATATAAGAAAGGATCAAAGGCTACAACCAGAGAGAAGTGAGGAAACAATAAGGAAAAGATTGGAAGTATAGGTGCAAGGTTCTGTTTCAATCAAGAATTATCAATCATCCAACACTTCACTCTTTTCTTTCACCTTTTATTTTTCAATTTTCTTTCTTCTTTTTCTGTTTTTCTCTTTTCAAATTCAGCCCAGACCACAAATATATTCATATTTTCATATTTTTCTCTTTTTCATTCTTTCATACTACTTTCCAAACTCTTTCAATGCATCATAAAATTCAAAACTGATTCAGCACATTTCCCCACACTTGAACTTCACAATAATTTCCCAAAACAATTCCAAAGCCCCTCACAACTCAAAGGTTGGGTCAAATATAATTTTTCAGGTCCAAGGCTTGTAATAAACTAAAATCATCAAGAACCTTTGTTCCGTATCCAAGTCGGAGACATAAATTAAACACGGTCACGGTAGGTAGAAAAAGACAATGACTGAATGATAATGAACGAATGAATTTCTTTTATTGATGGTAATATCTGAATGAACAAAAGTAAACAAGGGTAATTGGGAGCATAACCTCCTTCAATTACTTGGGAGCATAGCCGCTTGTCAACAAAACTCAATAATCAAAAGTTTGCCCTAAACAAAAGCATCTAGCTTTATTTATATTTAATATTTCCCTAGAATATAATTCTATTTACTATAATTAACTTATACTGAATATTTCCCTAGGATATAGTTCTATTTACTATAATTAACTTATACTGAATATTTCCTTAGGATATAATTCTATTTACTATAATTAATTTATACTGAATATTTTCCTAGGATATAGCTCTATTTACTATAATTATTTCCCGACCATCCTAACTATTGTCTCAGTTAGGATAGTCACTCTTCAATCGATCGGCTCCAGCTCTTCACCGCTTTCCGTTCGGCTTTGCTTCCCCGTGCATCCTACCGTTTGGCTCCAACTCTTCACCACCTTCCACCGTTCGGCTTGCTTCCCCCTGCCTCCTACCGTTTGGCTCCAGCTCTTCACCACCTTTTACCGTTCGGCTTGCTTCCCTTTGCCTCCTACCGTTCGACTCCCCTACCTCCTACCATTCGGCTCCCCTGCCTTCTATCCTATCACCCAGTATCCTATCAAGCTTTGTAACAAAAATGGCCTAGATCATCTCAAGAGTATATCTTAAAACAAGTAGTATAAAAAAAGAGTCAATGCAAGTCCTGGAACACTTATAAAACATGAGTGAATCACACAAAAAAGAAATAAACTCAAGTCTCACAAAGATTAACTGTTATCAAAACTGATCCACCGTCCAATTTTCATGAAAAACTGCCTAAATTCAATGAATCAACATGTCAATCAAGTTTAAGACCTCTAAAAAAGAATGATGAATAACAGCTTTTTATTCAATGAAAAAATATGAAAACTGAAAAACTATCAAAACAGTTCAGAAAAAAAAATTCAGAACAGCAAAAGGAACTAGCTTAAAACAGCATACTAAAAAAATTCAGTGAAAGAAAAAACTGGTTTAAATCAGAAAAAAAACAGCAGCTACTAAAAAACACAGCAAACCAAATGTTTAAACTAAACAAAACAGCTGAACAAATTGAAAACAGCAAGGCAAAGCAAATTACAACTGCATCTGTTGGAATAGAAAACAGAAACAGAAACCTAGAAGAACTAAAACAGAAAACAGAATCAGTATTCTTAAAACAGCAAATAGCAAAAAACAGTAGAGTTTAAAAGCAACAAACTAAAACTCTCAAGAAAAACCAGAAAATACAATGAATGAAATCAGAAACAACAAACAGAAAACCAAAATGAGTTCAAATCTAAAATGAAAATCAGAGAATAACTATCAATCAGCAAATTGAAATAAAACCTCCCCCCACACTTGAGCCAAACATTGTCCTCAATGTAAGAGTAAAAAGAAACAGAAAAACAGAAAAAACAAAGATGTTTCCATTGTTCTGCTGAATCAAATCCCTTCTGCTGCTCTCCTCCTCCAACACAGGTTTCATGAATGTTGTTCCATCTAAATCCAAAACATGTCTGGACAGGTCTACCTGAAGGTTTTGAGCTGGAAACTTCATCTTTAATTTCCATTGCACCATGAGAAGTAACATTTGGCTGAGAACAGCATCATACTGAAAACTGCAGCATTGAACAGTGAAACAGATTGAAACAGCAAAATAGTGAAACAGCAAAATGAACCGTGCTATGAAAAATAACTAGCTATATGCAATGCATGGAAAAAAAAATTATGCGATTTTTATATGAAGTCTATGGAATGTCCTATGAATCTTAGTATGAAAGAGGATGCAAAATATGTACTCACAAAATTATACAGCACAAACAAATGAATATAGTAGAAAAGAAATGACTGAAACACTAAATGGAATGTTCTACATATAAAAGTATAAAAAGAAGATCTAAAATATAAAAGCATGAAAAATCTCTATTTACTGTTAGAAAACACCATAAAAGGTTTTAGAATTTTCTGAATAGTATAGGTAAGTGAAACAAATCTCTGAAATATAGTAAAATGGGGCAAAAATACTAAGAAAATAGAAAAGATATAGTAGATGGTGGAATTTTGAAACTTTGGGACCCCAACATGGCCAGCCGAATTGAAACACAATTTCCAATAACTTTACAGTTCAACACATCGTAATTCGTGGTCCATAGCAAATGTTATGATTATTTCAAGCTTTTTCACCACCAAATTTTTCAAAACAGAATCTATGACTAATATACGCAATGTAAAGACTGTACAAACAAATACACACTAATAAATGTTAGCACAAAAAATTTGACTAAAAAATTAATTTCTACCTATTTTTAGTGAATTTTTCAAAATCAGTACTAGTAATCAAAACTGATATGGGCTAAAGCTAAAATGGAGAGGAAGCGGAAATGATTTTGTGGATGGGCAGCAACTGGACAGTGGAGACCTGGACTGAAATTAAAATGCAAACAGTGACTAGCAGCAGAAACAAAAATGCAATGCATTTAAGTTGGACAGAAACTAGAAACAACAATTGAGAGTGAATGCAGTCAATGGCCAGGCACAGTAGAAACCAAAAGGCAGTGATAAACTAAAATGCAGTGAAAGAAAAACTAAAATGCAGTGACTGAAACTGTGAAACAACAAATGAGAATGAATTATACTAATTCCTAATTCAAGACAAACAAAAATAAAATCACATCAGGTCTGGAAACAAAAATAAGAAAACACGAAAATTCAAGAACAAGAGAATATCAGAACTCAAGTCTAAAAACAGCAACAGATATGGCCTAAAAGCTACAAACTAGTACTAACTCTGAAAAATAACAAAACCAGCCAATGTAAACTAAAGAAAACTTAATTGAGCTAAACTAATGAATAGGAAAGAAAACTAGACTAAACTAAATTCTATCTAATAAGCTCATATTAACACATATTTGGAATAACAGCATTTTATTTTTGAAAAACCAAATCTAATCTAAAATAAGAAAATAAAAACAAAAGAAACCTCACGGAAACACAATTAGTCTAGAAAAATATTAACAAATGGAAATTCATCAGTCACCAGTAATCACCACATGAACAAAACCCCTCTTTAAAGTGATGAAAACGGTTAGAATCCCTCACAATAATGTCCCTTTCAGTAATTTTGGATATGTACTTGGTAGCATTGTGGCAATCACCACAAACACGCAAGTTTTTAAATATCCTAATGGGATATTTTGGTGGGGTGCTGATAAGTCCAAATGCAATGGCCAGCCTCTCACTGTGACTTATCAAAATCTGCTCTTTCTCATCCTCCTCAACGTCTTGTAGGACAAAACTATAGTCCGGAACATAACCAAGGCTTTTCATTTTGGCATTCAAAACCCTTAATTCCTTGTATATCTCTGTACATTGTGGATGAGTTTGGTTCCCTGCATAAAAAACTTCAACTACACTACCTACTACAACAGAACTCCATCCAGGAGTCTTCTTCAATCCTCTATCTTTGGCTAAGGATCTTACTTTAACTGCTCCTTCCCATTTTCCAACATTTGCATAGATATTTGACAGCAAAACATAATAGCCAACATTCTCTGAATCAACTTCCAACAAGCGATCTAAAGCTAAAGTACCCAATTCTGCATTTCCATGTATTCTACAAGCAGAAAGGAGAGTACCCCAAATGGATGCATCTGCTTGTATGGGCATATTGTTTACTAAATTATGTGCCTTCTCCAAATACCCAGCTCTGCCAAATAAATCCACCATGCAGCCATAATGTTTCAAATTGGGCTTTACCCCATAATCTTTCTGCATCAAATCGAAGCACCATTGACCCTCATCAACTAAACCTGAATGGCTACAAGCCGACAACAACGATACAAAAGTAATATGGTCAGCCTTTACCCCGTCAGCTTGCATATCCTTGAAAAGTTGCACAGCTTCTTTTCCATGCCCGTGAATCCCGAGAGAAGATATTATTGCATTCCAAGGGACTGAAGTTTCCCGAGGGATTTCATAGAATAGGGACATTGCTTCCTCTAACTTCCCACATTCCCCATACATGTCAATTAGGCAGGTAGCCACAAAGACATCCAAGTAGAGAGAGTTCTTGATTAGCCTCCCATGTATTTTCATTCCTTGTTGCAAAGCTCCAATATGGGAATATGCTGGGAGAATGCTCACCCATGTTCCTTGGTTGGGGATTATCGTTCTACATTCTCCCATCATGTTGTAAGCATCAATTGCCTCACTTGCAAGACCATTTTGAGCATAACCTGTGATCAAAGTGTTCCATGAAATTACATCTCTTCTAGGAAGCTGTTCGAAAACTGCACGTGCACAATCTATCAAACCCAATTTGGCATACATATTCACAAGAGCATTACCTATAACAACATCTTCCTCAAGCCAACCACGCCTCATAACAAATCCATGAACAGCCCTGCCAATCCTCCGATCACTTAACTGAACAAAAATTGAGATCAAACTCACAACTGTCAACAAATCAGGTCCCATTCCCACAAACTGCATCCCTTTAAATAAACGAAGTGCAGTATCTGGATCGTCATTCTGCTCATATGCAGCTATTATAGAATTCCAAGACACCACATCTCTCACCTTCATGCCATCAAAAACCCTCTGTGCATCCTGCAGCCTACCAAACTTCGAATACATATTAATCAAAGCATTGCAAACAAAAAGATCATTTTCCAACCCATGCTTTATCACGTACAGATGAACCAACATCCCACAAACAACATCATTCGCTTGCGCACAAACAGGAAGCACACTTGCCACCGTAACTGTATCCATCTTTACCCCTTCAACCTTCATCCTACCTAAAACACCCAACGCGCTGGTTGCTTTCCCATTCTGAAGAAACCCCGAAATCATCGCGTTCCAAGACCCAACATCTCGGACGGGCATATCATCAAACACCTTGTGGGCAACATCCACAGCACTAAACCTTGAATACAGATGGATCAAGGAAGCAGCCACATACACATCATGCTCAAAACCCATCTTCAAAACCCAACAATGCATCTTCTCCCCATCAACCACACTCATGCACGCCTTCAACACAGGGGGAAAAGTGTAAAAGTCAGGTCTTACACCCGAATTAGATAACAACTCACTGACACAGTTCATAGCATCACGGTATTTCCCGCACTTAACAAACGCAGCCACCATAGAGTTCCATGTGAAAATGTTCTTCCTCTGAATGTACTTAAAAGTGTTGCGAGACAATGAGAGGTCCCCAAGAGTGGCATACAAAGTAACAAGCCGAGTGAACAAAACGACATTTTGAGCCTTACCCAACACCGTAAAAAGCGCGTGAAGCTGCCTGGCAGTACCAATGTCGGTGCAAGAATGGAATACAAAGTTGGTCTTGTTCTCATGGTCATGTGATACCTGTTGGAAAGAACCTGTAACTGATGAAAAAATGTGGTGAATCCAGCGTTGCAATGGGAACACCGTGGAAATTGGCCTCAAATTGCGAGGTGGCAACGATTTGCGAAGAGAAAGCATAGAACATTGGTGTTATTCACTGCGCAAATGCTTAGTGTTCACCTACAGTTGTACGGACAAAACCCATATATCTTTTTCTTTTACCATATCACAACCATTTGGTTTGGATATTAAAGAATTCCGTAAATTCATAATATTTTTAAGAAATTACGTGAGTTGTGATTGGGACGAAGAGTAATCACTTTTTAAGAACAGATTACTGATAATAGGACTGTTGTAATAATGATACTTGTTAATCGTTTAAAAATAATGAAATTAAGTATTTTAACGTTAAAATAATTTAATAATATAAATAGAATTTGATAAACATGATTTTTAATTTTAATCATTTTTTTATAATTTTTTCTTTGACTTTATTTTTTTTATCTAAGATTTTTTATTCACTCATCTGTTTAACTATTAGGAGATACTTAAAACAATACATTTTTTATCATTTATTGATCCGTATTCTTGTAGAACAAGTAAGTTTCAATTCTTTTTTTCTTTAACTCTTAGTTTAAAGCCATGCATAGGAGTTTTTCGCATGTGTCATTTGATTTCTTTTTCTAGCTCTTCGTCAATCAGAGGTCCTAAAGACTTACTCTTATCATGATTCTGTGATTTGTAGGTATTTTTAGAGTTCTTTGAGTTGAGACACGAGTAGTACGTTATATAGAGTTGTATTGTAGCATTCTTCTTGAGGTAAGAGAATCTAATGTTTTTCTTTTAATTAAATTATGAAGTATAAATTGATAATTATTGGTGTGTGTAGTTATTGTATGTTGAATTATTATGTCCGAAATGATAGTTAATGTAAATTGTTCTTGGATGAGCAGGTTTAGCCACATGATGATGTTGACATTGAATTATTCTATGTTAGACTTAATTTGTATGATGAATGTTGTTGTTGTGAAGTTTGGTGATGTCAAATTGGTTATAATGTTGAGAAGAAGTACACTAGGCTGAGTTATAAGTCATTTTGGTCAAAAATGGAGATTTTGATAAGTATATTTTAGAAGTAAGAGACTAAGGGGAGAAACAACAATCTAAGACATATTGTAGGGTTATTTGAAACTTGTTGGCACCTTGAGTTAATAGAAATCTGATATGGAAATATGTATGAGTCAATAGGGTGGTTTAGGAAGGTTTTAAGCTCAATTTAGATGTTTTTGCTAGTGAGATTCTAATGTAGTAAGTGTAGGCTGAAGTAGTGAGTTTGAGTCTACGGTTAGATCATTTCTGACTGGTTTGGACCCTTAAGATGTTAATCTTTGCATGAGAAAAGGTGGAAGTGAGTTTAGGTAAGTTAGAGTAGACAAGTTGGTGTAGGGTATACATTTTAAGCTAAAAGCTTGTTTCTAAAGCATTCTTAATGTTTAGGATATCATATTAACCAATTTGGTAGGTATAAAGAGTAACGAAGGCTAGAAAATAGGGGTTTGTAATGTTCTGGTGTGGCGCTCAACGACACTTATGGGGCTTGAGCAATAGATTTGCGAGAGGTTTTGTGCCTAAAGGGGGTGGCACTCAAGTGCCAGAAATGCAAGAGGAATGGTGCTCAGTTACAGGAGGTTTCGCTCAACGTCAATATATATAGTGTGTACTCTTTGTTTTCTTCTTCTTTGACTTTTTTTATTTCATTTAAGAATTGGTGAGTATCTTATGACATGCTTTAGCATGTTTTATCGAAGGGTTTTGAATGAGGTTGATGTATGTATCAAGGTGTGATTGAATAAGAGTTTCTAAAGAGAAATTCTAAGTGGTTGTATCAAGTATTGTTTGTATGAATATAGGAAGTTCAATCTTTGAGATTAACTTGACACTCTAATAGTCATTCATTCTTAATTAGAGATGAATGATACATGTGGTGAGAGTAGCAGGAGATCCTAATTTAGGTGCTCTAGTACGGTCTAAGATGCGGAAAAGACTAACCTTGTGTGTGTGGTAGGGTGAAACCCATTGGTAATGGCTCTACAGAGCAATAGAGACCACCACAAACGCATGACCTGCCATAGTTCGACATTCATACTATATTTGGATGGTCATTTCTAGGTTCATGACTAGGGATGACAAAAAAATTTGTACCTACAGATACCCGCTTGTAAAATCCATTACGGATATTTAGCATTCGTAGGTAAGAGGTACCCGCGGATAGCGAGTAGCAGGTAATTTAATACTCGCTTGTTAACGGGTCAGGTTCAGATATCGCACTATCCGTACCCGCGGGTATCTGCTACCTGTTTGAAAAATAAAATTACAATTTTATCCATTTAGTTTTTTTTTCTTCTAACTTTTCAATGAGGTTTTCTTTTCTGTTCAATCTGCTATAAAATTGGACCAAAGCCCAAATCCCTTTTTAGGGTTTCTTCCTGAAATCAGAATAAGGAAAAGGAAGTTGCCTCATTCCTCACCGAGTTTGCTGCCTTCTGCCGCTCCGACTCCATGGATGGTGGAGTCGTAGGTTCCACAACGCCTTCGACCTCTACAATTGCGACAAAAACGAACTCATCTTAGCTGAGGAGTCCACCTCGCGCTCAACCGCCTCGGCCTCAAGTGCTTTGTCGATGAATGTCGCGACATAATCAAGTTCGTCGACGACGATGGCGACAAATTCATCAACTTTGAGGAGTTCAAGACGATGATGACGACCTCCAAGAACTACGGTGCCACCAATGGCTTCGTCCACTAGTCTCAGCCACCGATTCAAAATCTAAGGCGTCTCTACTGCCTACTTACGATTTTTCTTTCTTTCCTCTTTTACTTTTTCTTCTCTTTGTATAATTATTGTTATGGTGAATTGCTCTAGTGAAACATTAGACATAGATCGAATCCAAATCATGGTGGAACGATGTCCCATGGAGCAACGAAGGAGTGAGCTGCTATGACTGGCGCAGGTGGCGTCATCGGCGTTGGTCTCGGCCGACCAGAGGAGGGCTCGGCGTTGCTAGGTGGACGGAGGGCAGTTGACTACCTCGAGTGGAGGAGGAGACGATTGCTCTATTTTAAGTGAATAACTAGGGTTTGTGAGTTATGATTTTGAATAAGAAAGGAGAATAAAGTCTTGGGCCAGAATTTGGGCTTGGTGAAAAATGGGTATCCAACGGGTATCTGCGGGTTGGAAAAAATCCGTGGGCTTTTTTCATGCGGATATCCAGTGGGTAGCGGGGCGGGTAACATGTATGGTTTTTTACATGCGGATCGGGTTGCGGGTAGGCACTATTTGTGTCCGACCCGACCTGTTGTCATCCTTATCCATGAATTATTAGAATGATTAGTTTATTTTGTGTGAAATGTGATGTATGATGAAATCTTAAAATCCCATGTTTGATAATTTTTACATTAGCTTACCTCTTTTTGTGTTTTTCTTGCTTATTTGCTTGTGTATACTTGATTTTTTTGTGTAATGATCACATGATTAGTGTGAGTAACAGGTGAGGACTTCTCGGTGTAAGAGGTGTTAGGAGATGATAATCCATATGTATAATTGGAGCATGATAGTTAGTTTTGTATAGTTATTTGTTGAGAACTCTATGTAAATAGTTCTTTTACTCTTCTTTTGGCTTTGTAAATATATATATATATATATATATATATATATATATATATATATATATATTATTGTTAAATAACTATGTGGATATTTTATATCTTTTTAAATTTAATTGTTTATTAATTACGTGATAGTTCTTTTATAATATTTATACTATTTGAATGAGATATTACAAAGATAAAATTAATTAAAATAACTTATATTTATATTCATTTCACGTGATAAAAATACAAGTTAATAATTTTTTTTATAATTTTCAAAAATAAAAAAATAATTAATATTAAATAAATATAAAATATTTATATGTGCGAAAGTATATTTTTTTTTTAAATGACTCCTTTCCTATTCTTATTCTTACATAAGTATGATCTTAATAATTATGATCTTCAATCTTTAATAGAAAATATATTATTATTATTATTATTTTCTTTAGATTTAAAGAGAGGATATTATAATTTCTTGTAGTTTTGTAAAATTCATTTGTTATCAGTTTTATCAAATCGAAGCATTTTCGTAAAATTTGAATACAAATTCAACGTAGCTTCCATTACTACACAAACAATAACAATGAAAATAATTTAACAGAAAGATTCTCCAAAACTTATTGAAGAATCCTTCTTTAAATTTGTGTTAGATCTCATAATAAATATTGTTGAGACTTATGAAAGATGAGAACCAAGGAAACCTAAATCAACAGATAAAAAAATTGACGAGATTCGAAAGAGAAAATATGAAAAATAAGTGAAAGAATTTAAAAAAGAATAAAGAATTACATGTAAAGACAAAAAATATAGAGTGAATCTTTGTTTCCAATTATATTCAAATTCTGAGTGATATGCACTCACATAGCAATGAAGGTTAAAAAAAAGGATGAAATCTATATGTATAAAAAAAATATATTTGTTTAGACTTTATTTTAATCTCTTTTTAACTTTTGTATCTCTATATTCGTTCCTAACTTTTTTTTTCTTTACTTTGTATTATTAAAAAATTATTCAGAAAGACTGGAAGTGTTATTATTGTATAATTAAAATTATAACTTTTTATTTTAAAACAATTATCACTATTTATTATAATTATACTTTTTCTTTTGATGGAAGTTTACAAGAATTGTTGTTATATAATTACAACAATATAAAATTGATAAAAAAAATATTTTTATAATTATTTTTTATCTTTAACATCTTTTATAATTTTAATATAATTTTAAAAAATTCCTTTAATTAATTATAGTAATTAGTTTTCGAATTATAATTTTATTTTTTATTATCATACAAAATATATATACACATTTTTGCATGCATATTTATTATAGATTAAATGAATTCTCTTATTCTAAATTATAGTTGTAATCAATCTATTAACTAGATTCACATTAAAAATCAAACAAATCATATTATTAAACAAAAAGGACATTAAAATATCCAACAAATCAAATCATTAGAAAAATTTGACATTAAAAATCAAACAAATCAGATGATCAAATCAAATTGATTATCCAAAAAAAAAAATAAAATAAAATCGAATTAGTTATTTTCTTTCTTTAATTTTGACATATAAAAGGTTAAAGTAAAAAAGAAAATAGGCCACCCCATTATTATTTATTGGAGTGGCCAATCTTACAACAATTCCACGTCGAGACTGTCTTCTGGCGCATGTTAGCATTTTCGGCTCCCAGCAAAATCATAGCGCGTGAGCCTCACGCGCCGGAGTCTTCTTCCTGCAACCTTTGTTGTTGCTCTCTCTCTCCTATCCAGCTCCACCTTCCAGATTGTGTTCCTTCTTTCGGATCGTGTTTAGTTTTGATCGAATTTGTAAGTACATCGAAAAATTCTTGATCTGCGTTTCAGTCAATCGAGTTTCTGTTTTGATTATCTGAGTTATCTATTTTCGATTTTATTTTTGTTTAATTTTTAATTAATAGACTTTTTGGGGGTTTTTGAATTTCCAATTTGGTTAATTTAATTTGGGAATTAGGGTACTGTGGGATTTGTGTGCTGGAGATAAATAAGTAAAATTTTTTAAACAAAGTGAAGAACCTTACAGATCTTCTGTTTTTCATATCATGAATTTAATATGATCAAGTTCGATTTTTTTTAGCTGTTTTTTCACTGAATAGATTGATAAATTTTACTGTGTCTTTTTTATTTCTTCCTAAGGTGGTTGGTGTAGCATGAATTATGAATGTTATTTGTATATATTGTCAATTTAAAGATTCTTAAACTGGAAATCAATAAGAAAAAAGGCATCTTTGGTAAAGTGATTTTTTAAATGGTATTATACCTACAATTTGTGATTGCAAGTGAATGTGA
This sequence comes from Vigna nakashimae, assembly GCA_034642375.1. Lineage (NCBI taxonomy): Eukaryota > Viridiplantae > Streptophyta > Magnoliopsida > Fabales > Fabaceae > Vigna > Vigna nakashimae. The sequence goes on along the minus strand of CM067762.1, from coordinate 38,329,988 downwards.
TCTGATTCAATTTTGTGAGTGTTGTTGCTGTTGTGGTTGATTTAGCTACTAATTCATGTACCGAGTAAGAAAGGGTGATATTTTAGGAATAACAATCATTTTGGCTATGATAGGCTCAGCTTGTTGATTAACTGAAAACTATAAGAGGTATAGATATCAGAGGAATTTAGTCAGTTTTGATGGTTGGTCAGTATTTTTAATAGAGTTTTATTGTTGTGTTGATTTCTTGATGATCAGTGGCGTTATGATGAGAAGAAGAGATGAAATTTGTGCCCCTAAGATACCAACCCTGGTTGACCTTTGCGTTCAGAAAGTGATAGATAATGTAAGGTACCTTGGAAATGTTGGTTATGTTGATCAGCATCTGCTTGAGCGAATCTTGCCACACTGCACTGTTGACCAATTGATGCATGTGGAAAAGTCCACAAAGGTAAGATTGGCTCTGTTTGTTGTTTTTGTTGACTGTTAGTGAAATTTGAACAAGAATGAAATGGTCGTCTAATATGCTTGATGCGCTTTTTGCAGGGAAGAGATCTCAGCCCTATAACTGATAAGTTGTGGAAGAAGTTTTTTGAAAAGCAGTTTGGCACAAATTCCACTAATGAAGTGGTTAAGAGGATGAAAGAAAAGAAAGTTTCATTTAAATGGATTCAGTTGTACGAGGTAACATTTTTCAATTTGCTTTGCTGTTTTGTTTTCAGGCTTGGATAGTTTAAATGAAAGAGAAAAACTATATATATAACTTCTGTTTATTCACTATCCTGACAAAAGAAAAACGCTAATGATCAGTTTTGTTAACTGGTTAACATCCTATCAGGTAGTAAGAATAAAATGCTAGAATTAAGCGTATGTATGGTTAGTGATATTAGCTATTACTTACTCTGGTGATTAGTTGTGTTTGACTCAATTCGATGAATTATTCCTCTTAGATTTCACATTTTACAATGGGCATGGTATCAATATCTAAAGGTGTGGAGTAATTAATCTCACTTCCAATTCTGTGCACAGGCAAAAGGAAAGGAAATGGCTCAGGTTGAGAATGAAGCACTTGATCGAATCAAGCAACTGTACAAAAAAGAAGATGCAAGTATGATCCTATTCCCTGTTTTAGTAAACATGATTTCTTGATTTAAAAAAATATTAATAGATCTGTTAATCACTGATTTGATACGATTAGCCTTACATTTTACACCAGGGAGTAATGTAGGAATTCTTGGATAGTTATATTTCCTGTGACATGTTTGGTTTGAAGTAGTTACCACCAAGTATTGGATCTCTGCAGGAAAACAGAGCAGGCAAGTAAGGCCATGCACTAAAGTTCCACCTTCAAGTAAAAGAAGATTTTGGGGAGGTAACCCTTTGATTTCTTAAATCTCTGTCTCCTTAGTTCACTCCAACTACTGCACTTTTGTCAAGTACATTTTGAATTTGATCAAGTTTGAGCTTTTATTTATTATTTTGTGTTTTTTATGATCTGTTATAGATAATGGACCTGGATATAATGTGGCAAATGTGAAGAGCAACATAATGAAGAAGGCGAAGATAGAATTTATGAAGAGGTAATTCGAAATTTGAATACTTAGAAATTTCTCTTTGCCAATTGCAGTATCGAGTCAACTGTGGTAAAACATTAAAAAAAGAAAGAGAGCATTTTCCATGTTATAATTAAGTTTAATACAGTTTTGTCTGCTATAATTTTGTGTTGTGATCATGCATCTTGAAGCTTATAAACTCAACCGAATATTGATTTTCAATTATATATATATACAGTCAAGAGGTAAAGAATATTGCAGCAATGAAGAAAAATTCTATCCAGAGGAGTCAAAGGTGCATATAACATCATTTCTTCCTTTCATTGAAACTATTCCTTGTTATTTACTTTTGTCCATCGTTTTTGGTTTATGAGATTGAATTTAATTTACCTTTTCTTTTTCTTTTTCATCTTCTCTTTTCATTAACAGTTATCATCTTGTTTATCTATGTTATGCAGTTCATCAAGTGTCCCGAAAAGCAGAAACATTTCTGGAATTGGTTCATCTTCCAAGGATATTAAATCTACAAAAAGGATATTTTAAGGGCAGCCCTAAAGATAGAAATGTCATGTATTAATTTACTTTTCAAGGGTAACATTTTCAAGTGTAACATTTATCTTGATGATAAAAAAAAATGGCTTCCTGCTAAGCAATTCTACTCTTGTTTTCATTTAAGTTCATTTGTGCATGGTAATTATTGTAGTATAGTGCCCAATTGTCATATTTCACTAAGAAGCATTCTCATTCTATATAATTCTCAATTCTCCACTATTTTGCTCTTCTGAACTTGTTATGTGTGCTTGATTGAACCATCCAGATATGATTGATGCCCATAACTATTTTACTGTCAATTTACTTTTTTTTTTTTTATTGAATCATATGCTGAATCAACAAAGTTTGGAATTTTATTGAAGAAACTTTAATTTTGTGGTATTTAAATAAAAAATTAAATTTAAATAACTTGTGTGTTTTACCAGTCAAATGAGAGGAAGAAATAAATTTTCTTTTCGAAAAATTGGCTCACAAAATTAATGTAAAAATGGAATTTACCCATCAATATAAAGATGGACCATTTAGCACTATACTTCCAAAGAATAGCATTACTCAAACACTGCAACATCTGCTTACCACAATCACGTTTCAGTTTACCATGCACCTACGTTTTCACTTAAATAAAAAGGAAAAAAAAATGTATTTTACCATTTTTATTTGTTTTCGAATAAACATATTGAATTTTAATTTTGTTCCAATTGATCCTTAAATTATTTTTAGGTCATTAACTAATTGAAAATAGTACTTTACAATAAATACTTTAAAAATCATATCTAGATTTGATTTTTATTTTACGAAATGAAATATCTAGACTTGTTTTTTAGTTTAGGAAATGAAATATCTAGATTTGTTTTTTATTTTAGGAAATGAAATTTAAATAACGTGTGTTTTTCACCAGTTAAATTTTGAATTCCAAGGGGGAGAAGGAAAGAATTTTATTTTGAAAATGACCTCTTTATTCTATTTATAAATTGATTTATTAAATTTTAATTTTTTTAAACTTAATCCTTAAAATTCACTATTTTAAATAAACTCCAGAAATTTTAATTTTATTCAAATTAATTTTTAAATATTATATGATTTCTATAAATAGTACTATTTATAATTTTATTCTAATTAATTATTAAGTATAAGTAATAGTTTCAGGCCATCAGTTAATATAGCACTTTAAAATGAATAGTTTACCAATCATGTCTATATTTTTTATTTTAGGAAAAACATTTAAATGAGTTGTGTTTTTACGAGTCAATTTTTGAATTTCAAGGAAAAGACCGCTTGTTTTTTTAATAATATATTTTAGTCTCCAAATTTAAAAAATGACTTAAATGATTTGTGAGATATTTCTTAACTTTTTATAAAAGACGATTATATAATAAAACATTTATAAATAATATAATTTAACATTTTAAAATAATGTAATAAACTTTAATAACTAATGTAATTAAACATTAAAAGAAACATTTAAAAATCACGTATGTATCAGATATATGGAAATGCGAAAGGGAGAATATCGAATTTCAAAATTCAATTCTTCTTTCATTCGATATCAAATAAAGAGAGAATTGGATTTCATAATCGCATTTCTATATTCGACACATGCAAATTTTAAATTTTTTATATTAATTTGAACTAAATTTATTTTATTATTAAATTAAATAAATTCATACAAATTATTTTATACAAAAATTAAAAAAAAACAAAAACTAATACAATAAAACTAATAAAAAATTAACATTTATAATAAATTTAACATTTAAAATTAAATTATAAAATAAAAAACTATACAAATAATTCAATATTTACAAATTATCTATTAAACTTAAGAAAACTAAATTAAACATTTAAAAACTATCTAATTAAACATTTTAAAATAATGAAACAAATACATAATTAAATATTACAAACAAACATTGAAAAACATGAATCGGATATGAAAATTTGAAAATCATAACATTTGATATTGTGATTTTTGGATTTTCATATCTGATTCATGTTTTTACTCCAAATCTAATTTTCTCTTATTCAGATGTCGAGATCCGATACCTCCTCTATCACATCTAAATCTGATAAGATTTTGAGATCCGATCGGGTTTTGATATTCGATTTTCTATTTATCGAATTTTCATATTCGATGATAATACACATTTAATAGTGAATTCATAAATCTATTTGAAAACAACATCACCACCTCCAACTATCTCGAACCACCACCTTCTACTATCTTCAACACGAACAAGTCAACAAAAAATTCTCTCAATCTTTTTAAAGGGATTATTGGACAAAGGAAGGAGAAGAAATGAGATGGGGTGCATGCAGGAAATTGAAGGCACGACAGTGAAGTGAAGAAGGAAGTATATTTTCCATGTTGCTTCAATCAATGTATCAATGAATTCCTTAATCATTTCGGTTAAGAAAACATAATGTACAACTACCTCATTAATTAGGTAGACATTTATGAAAATTGGGTGTGCAGGATGAAATCCTTGGATGAGTAGAGTGAAACACCGTAGAACATTTCCTCACATTCCAAAGCCTTCGATATCTCCCTTTGGGCTTTTCACACCCTTACACATCAAGCTTTATTTTTCTTGCACTCACACTATTACTAATTGTACCCTCATAAGGAAGAAAAAGACAAATATCTCCCTCATTACACCACACCATCCCGTCATCCGTTGTTGTTATGGTTAGTTGACCATTGTTTTCCATTGCAAATGAGAGAGAAAGAGAGCTATTCTGAAAAAACAATTGTTCCAAAAAACTTATTCTAAAATGCATTGCATGTGTTCTAGAAAACTTGTTCCAAAAATCTAGTTCCAAAATAACCATTCCGAAAGGTATTATATTCTAGATTGTTTCCTCTTGTACCTTTTTTTTTTTCTGCATCCCCATAGTAATCTATAACTTCAAATTAATCTTCATTAAAATTATAAAATCTTCAAATTATCCTTCAACTCCTTCATTTTTAATGAATTTTGAATCGTACTATCCAAAATGTATTTTTAAAATCAAAAATATATTCTAGAATATACATTTTAAAATATATTTGAAAATTAATTTGAAATGTATATTGTAAAACAAATTTCTAGATTCAAAATTATTTTCCAAATTATATAATCCATAATACATTTAAAAAATAATTAAATTTTGGAATATGCATTCTCGAACATATACATTCTAAACATAATTTTTAATTATTTATTTGTGAATACATAAATTTTGTACAATTTTATATACATGATATCATCGTCATGTACATAAGTCAAAGAACTCTTTGTAACAAAAATAATAATTACATAAGTTAATGTTTAATTGATGAAATCAATGTTTTTAAACTAGACACGTGATTAAACAGATAAGAAAATACTAGTTCAAAAATAATTATCCAACTAACTTATGGCTGAAATCACACTAACCCAAATTTCTATTTCTAATATTATATAATTTTTTTAGCAATAAAATAATACACAATTTTGAAAAAAATAAGATAAACATTATAAATTAATATAAAAGACTGAACTGTACTTGTAGAAGATAATAATAGTTGAAAAATAATTTATATTTATATAAATATATGAAAATATGTATTTTTATTTATATCAAATATATTTTATAATAAATAAAAAATAAATATGAAAATCCTGGTTTCTCACTATTTAGACCGATTTGAATATATCAACAATATCAAAGAACCTAATATTTATAATACACATATCAAAGGAAGAACAAATATTAAGCTAAAAATGAATCCCTCAAGATCCTTAAAACTTAAAGAACCACATACTAAGAGTTTAAAAAGTCAGAATCTCCCTAATAATCACTTCACAAATATTAAATACATTAACTCAAATCTCCTTTAAAATAGATGAATCTTTATGAGAGAAGATTTTGAGGCTTACAGCCATTACAAAATAACCCAAAATCTAAATTTAGAAAATATTACAATAATTATATAAAATAAAATAAATTTATACCTTTTTAATTGGTTCAGAAATAATAGGAAAAAAAATAACATAGGATATTCTTTTAACAATGTAGATTGCATAGAAAAAATATTAAATACTTTATATATATATATATATATATATATATATATATCAACTATTTAATATTTTAATATATGGTAAGTTATTTCAAACGTAATTTCAAATTCTTATCTGTGAATTTATAAATTTTTACATACATTAGCAAAAATAATGAACATAGATTAATGGTTAATTGATGAAATCAATGTTTTTAAAGCAGACACGTGATTAAACAGATAAAAAGAATACTTGTTCAAAATTAATTATCCAACCAACTTGAACACCATGGTTATCCTACTAATTAAATTTCTATTTCTAATATTATATAGGATTTTTAGTTATAAAATAGTACAAAATATGAAAAAAAAGATAAAAAATTAGAAATTAATATAAATGACTGAATTATACGTTTATAAGATAATAATAGTCTACAAAATAATTGATCTTTATATGAATACATGCAAATATGTATTTTCATTTATCATAAATATATTTTATATTGAATAAAAAACTAAATCTGAAAATTATATTTTCTTAACTGATCAGTTCAGCTGTCCACTTTGAAGTATCCGACAGGTTCAATCAGGTTTTTTAATCAATTGATGGAACTTACATTGGAAATTAACATGCTATTGGTTGCACCATTTCTATAATGTTATATAATTTTGAAATAATTATTATCAAAGTAATATTTTTATTGGATGATAATATGAAAATAATCACATTTCTTGTAATGCATAATTAACCACTTGTGCTATATTCTGATTTAAATAAAAAGAGTTATAATTACCATGTTTTGATTTCCTCTTGTTATTTGTTATATTAGAGTCACTCTCTGGCTTTAATGTTGGGTAGTTAAGCATACTAAATTCCAGTTGTTATATGAATCTTATTTCTCTGAAATCTTCTATTTTTAATGGTTGATTTGATGTCTTGTATGAGAAAACTACAAAATGCCAAAGAAAAAAGAGGACAAAACTATAGTCAAGTATTACAAAATGAATTAACTCAGTCTTCATAATTTTATAGTAGGGTAGGTTTCTGATAAAGATTAGTTATCAAAATCCTGATAAATATTTTATATCATGCTAACAAATATAAATAAATTAAAGATATGGTCATGCCTTGACCAGTTCTCCCATTACAATGACATATATTTGTATGAAAACATTCCTGTTGCAACTGCATCACTTATATTTTAAGTATCAAAGTAATTCTTAATTATGGTGAAGGTGATTTTTCTACAGACGTTTGCATAACAATGTTACAATCTTTGTAAGTTGAGGCATTACCATGACCATGAAAAAGGGCACCTGTGTTAACAATATTGACACTTTGGTTATCAGAAGCAGCTGCCAAGAGGATATACTCTTTTCCTTTAAACTCACTCTTAGCGAAGGAACTCATAGCTTTTGATGGCTTTCCTTTTGCCACAAGCTGAATCGGTGACCCTGTTAGACATTCTTCTCTTATAACTGAACCCTCACATTCAAAAGGGCCTGTAATTTTTGCCCTAAGTCCCATCTCTTTGTCACACTCAATTATCACATGGTATCTGATATGGCTTGTAAGAGTCACTCTATATGAGTGAAAAAACTCCCAAGACACCGTCTCCACAGAACCACTGCTTTCAACTTTGCGCATCACTTCATAAAAACAACTTTTCCTTCCACAGAGATCGCTCAGATAGTCCTGACCTGCATATTCAGAAGCAGAAGGTGAACACGAACCCAGTTAGATAAACAAAACTTGGTTTACTATCAAACTTGTACTGTCACTAAACCCAAAAACTAGGTCTTTTTACGTATCTGGGTAAATTTGCTCAGATATATTATGAAAAATGAGAAAGTTAAAAAAATATTACTGAACATTAACTTGGACTCATGACAATTTCAAAAAACAATCGTAAACATTCATGTCAAAAATTTCACATGACTTCGTGAGTTTCTAAAAAAGTGAAATCATAAGAAGTAATGGCGATTTAAGAACAAAAATTCACATAGAAATCGTGTGAAGTCTTCATAATTTTTTTTTTTTTTGAATTTTTACTAGTACACACGACTTTCCCAATATTTTTTTGACTTGCCAATTTTCTTACAAATTTATCAAATATGTAAGAAAACCTAAAAGCTATGTTTTAGGTTTACTGACAAAACAAACTTCTACTGTAACATGGAAATAAGAAAATCCCTGATGATTGTTTTTTCATTTTGAAAAAATTTCTCAAGGTTTTCTTGAACTTTGACTTACCCTTGTACTGAGTCTGTTGAGAAGTGTCATCTACGACCACTCTCACTTGCAGAAAGTTGAAACAGTTCATGGTGTCTCTTTGAGCAGCGACCTCCATGTGAAATAAGCGAACTGGATGATGATCACACACAGACTCTGCCAGTCTCAATAGCACCCTTTCTCGATTCACTTTCAAATGGAAAATGCTACGCTTGGATTTGTCAGTGAGGGAAGTGCATACGAGAGCAATCTTTTCAGGAAACGCAGGACTTGACCATTTGTGAAGTTCCATACTCAATCCATTACCCATGTTATCTTAAGTCATGTGTATATGCTAATTGTAATGTTTTTCTATATATATACAGCTAACTAAGTAAGGGTTTTCGGTAAAGAAGGAAGGAAATAGTGGGTTCCTATTCTTTCAGTAAATTATTTACACAACATTTAATAGTGTGGAAGAAAAAAAAATTCCATTTTTAAGTGCTCATTAATTGAGTTATTAATGTTGGATTAGGTAATTGTCACAATAAAGTGAAATGAAGATTTTTCTACAAATAGCATTCACTTGCATGTAATGTTGATATATATATATATATATATATATATATATATATATATATATATATATATAATATTAGAATAGTTGTTGGAGTATATGATTACAATAATGAAGAGAGGATTACTTGATGACAATTAAAATAAAAATGAGAAAAATACCAATAATAGACAAAAGAGAAATTTTATTAGTGGAAGAAATTACATATTTTCTTTCTTGTGAGAGGAGAAAACAATGACAAATTCTCTTTTAGAAATAGAAAAACTAAATACAAGAAGAACCTTAAATGAGAAACTAACATCTTCTCTTAGTTTTTCCCTTAAAGCACTAAAGAAAAAGAAAAGAAAAGGAAAAAACTTTGGGATGTGTTTCTAAGAAAATACTAAAGTCCTTTTATAACATGAAAAGCAAACCCTAAGGTAAGTTCTCATCGATTTAGGACTTTTTTTTTCTCGTAATCTCCAACTTGAAGATTTTTATGAAATTAATCAAATCTTAACATAGTGCTTTATTCTTTGCCATTATGTCATTTTTTTGATGTATCTCAGGATTCTCTTAACAGTCTTCAATGCTCTCCACTTAGATTTTCGATGGACCTACTAACCACTTCCACTGTTTGTGCAATGTCTTGTCTTGCACAAATCATATCATATATAAGCTACCCACCACTTATACATATGATACTCCAGACATCTCCATCCTCTCTACTTCAATATTAGGACCTATATTTGAAGATAACATACAATTGACAAGAAATGAGATAGACATTGGCTTGCAATCTTGTATATTGATGCGTTGCAAAATTTTCAACAAATAATTCTACTAAGAAAGCAAAATCTTCCTATCTTTTTCGCTTGGTGAATCTACATCCCTAAAATCTTGTTTGCTGATCCAAAGTCCTTTTCTCAAGCTCCCTTGCTAAATGTGCCTTTAATTTATGGATTTGAGATTGTTGGGACCAACCTCCAACATGTCATCCACATACAACAAGATCATAAAATCATCCTCACCAAACCTATTACAATAAGTACAATGGTCTAAACTCACTCTGTTGTAACTAAGGCTAATGAAAGAATCAAATATCTTATATTAACACTTAGGCGCTCGCTTTAAACTGTATAGAGATCTGGTCAACCTGCAAATCAAGTTTTCTTGTTCTATAAAGCCTTTTGGTTGGAGCATCATTACATCTTTCTAACAATAACCTTGTGGCAGTAGGACGCCACAGGCGATACCCTTTCACATTGTCAACATAACCCAAGCACTTAATTTTTTCTAGTTTAAAACTCTACTTGTTCTTCGAATTCCTTGAATACTGAAAACACATTTGACTTCCTCTCAATGGGTTACACCTACAATCTCATGGAGTGATTATCGATCGACACAAAATACTTTTCTCCTCTTAGGGATATTATTAGTGAATCCTTTACATCAGAATAAACCAAGTCTACTATGTGTTTTCTTCTAGTAGTTATGATAACGGTTAAATTTACCGTTATCTGTGATGCAATTTTGATACTAAATTAATCCTTTTTGACTTTGAAGCTTGCTTAAAATCTTGCTTTAATTGAAATTTGGTGAATAAGTGAATAGTGGTTATACTTAATGATTTTTATCACTTATTTCCTCAATATTGTAGGTTATTGGTATGTTTTGGAAGAGGATTAAAGTATCAAGGAGTATGAACCCAGGGAGGACAACAAAAGCACCAAGAAAGAAGGCTGAAGAAGGTGCAGGGCGCCTGGTTGCCCTTTTTTGGGGCCCTGGGCGTTGGTTGTCATGCAACCACACCTGGTTGCCCTCTTTTGATGCCTTCAGCGTGGAAAGTCTCGCAAGGGTGCCTACTTACCCCATTTAGGGCGCTGAGCGCCATTAATCTCGTAAGCACCCTTGGGCGCCACCTCTAGGGGCGTTGAGCGCCAGTCAGCCACACTGCAGGACACTTGGTTGCCCTCAGCCAGGGCGCTGAGGGCCAATCTCTTTGCAGTTGCGCCTGGTTGCCCCTACTTAGGGCGCGGAGCACCAACGATGTTGGCCCATGATCCAATTTTGATCTATTTAAAGACTTGCATGCCCTAGGGTTGATATCTTTTGATGGCTGAAGCTCGGAAACACACTTTTCGACCCTTTGGAGGCAGATTTGGCATGCGGGAGCTATCCTCTTCTCTTTCTAGGGTTTTTATCTCATTCTTCCATCATTGTACACCAAATTTCTCCATGACAATGGATAACTAAACTCATTTGTTGTTGGGGAAGATGTAACCTCTAAACTTTCATGTATTTGAATATGTTTTGAATTATTTTATGCTTATTTCATTAATTTGTAGTGATTTTCTTCTTTACTCAATGCTTGTTATTTTGATCACTCATGGCATGATGTATGACTTTCTTTGTTATTGGGAAATACCTAGGAACCAGGATATGGAGAATTTCACCCAAAGGGACTATTGCCTAGACATAGGGATAACACATTTGATTGTCTTAAGCTTCTTTTCGTAATGCAGAATTGATTATTAGGGATGCAAGACATTGTGGTCTAATAATTAGGGATAAGCTTTTTATGCCGAGACATCAGGTTCTAAGTAATTTAGAGAGTTATATTAACAATTTAATGAAGAAGATAAATTCTTATATGCATGAAAGTAAGAACGGTGAAATCTAAACCTCAACAACATTATCATCTCATATTATCAACATCATTCATTCACTCTTGTGTTTAGTCTCAATTGATCAAATTTTACATTCAAGTTTAGGTTTACTTTTATTGCATTTTACCCTTAATCATTGGAATCATTCTTTAGCCTTAATTAGTTAAGATATTACATTATTGTTTAGGAGCACGAGTCTCTTGGGAAACGATACTTGGTCTTACCATTTTATATTACTTGATACGATTTGGTACACTTGCCAATGAGTTAACAAGTTACATAGCAAACTTTTCTTGCTTTTCACACAGTGCTTGCAAAAAGGTAAATAAACCTCTTTGAGTTCGTGTAAGAGATAATGTTCAACAAGGATCTACAAACCTTGTTCTAACAGATGCCTGATGCGACATCATCACCGCTTCTTCTTGACTTATTGATGCAACTGTTACCTTAACTTCTTACAACGTATCTCCCATAAGCATGTACAAAATCACCATGATCTTCTCTGCTTTCATAAATACTAGATTTCCCCTCACTACATTCAAGATCCCACCTTCAACATGGATCTTACTCAAGGTCATTCAATTGCCTAACTGTACCAACTCCTATAATCTCCAAGGCATGGTCATTTCCCATGAATATAAATCCACCTGAGATAGGCTCGTACTTATAAAACCAGTCTCAATGTGGAGTCATGTGGTGCCAAGTAGTACCTGAGTCCATTATCCACCTGTCATGGAATTTCTTTTCATCATTAGCAGTGATCGTTGCTTTCGGTCACCAAAAATTCTTTGTCCTTCGAGGTACTTACAACATAATTATGGAAGGTTGAGGCTTCATTCTTCCTCTTCCATCACTATTTCTTTTATGCTCTTTCTTGCCATAATGATAGTATTTGAGATGCTTCTTAATTTGAGACTTTGAACTATTATGAGTCTAACTTGCACTAGATCCACATTTCATTAATCTACCTCTCATCATTACCGAGGCCTCTACTTGCTTTGAACTTTCCATCGTATCTACTTTGTTTTTTTGTCTAGTTTCTTATTCAAGAATAACTACAACAACATCATCAAAGTGTAAACGTCTATCAATAATATTATTTGTAACGTTGATGATGAGTTGATTATGCAAGTCTAGTAAGTTCTGAAGTAGAAATTGTGCATGCTCATTTTCAACTATGTCTGTTGCTGATAGTTGGGCAAACAAGGTGTTTAGGTGGTTGATGTGGTCCATCATCTCACTCATCCAAAGAGTGTAGAGTTTTTGCTTCAAGAATATCCTTGTGTAAAGAGACTTCACCTCATATAATTTGATGAAGGCATCTTAAATCTCCATTATTTAATTTTTTCTACAACATTAGACAATATCGAATTTTCCATTATAAGGTGCAAATTTGCAATAATGTTTTTGTCAACTTCTTTCAACTATTGATCCATCATTTTCGCGAATCTTCCTTAAATTGTATCTATGCAATTGTTCTTTCTCAAAATTGCCTTCATCTTTAATTTCCACAACGAGAAATTCTTCCTGTTGAATTTCTCTATCTTGTACTTTGGTGCCATGATTGCATGAAAACTTATGCAACTCCCTCTTATGAATAGTATTTCCTACATGAACAGTAAGAGTAGACCATGAACTATTAGACGCATTTAAGCACCAAGTCTTTCCTAGCCATAACCTTTCCTAAACATACACTACCAAACTTTTTCAGCAACAACTTTTTTTTGATGTGGAAGATCGGATTGAACTATAACCACATAACATACTCATAATTCTACAAACACTATTCTAGTGAGTAGTGCAACGGAGCAAGAACGTAGCTTTGGTACCATTGTTGGGTATCATAGTAATAACACATATACTCACAACTAAAATAAAGATGAGAAAAATACTGACAATAGATAATAATGAAATTTTCCTAGTGGAAGAAATTACATACATTTCTCTCTTGCCCCAAGGAGAAAACAATGACACTTTCTCTCTTGAAAATAGGAAAAACAAGTATAAGGAGAACCTTAAAGAATGAACTAACCTTCTCTTTTAGTTTTTATCTCAAAGAACTAAAGTAGAAGGAAACAAAAGGAAAATATTTTAGAATTTGTTATGAAGAAAACACTAGGCTCCTTTTATAACATGAAAAGTAAGCCTTAAGGTAAGTTTCCACCGATGTGGGACTTCTCTTCTTCTAGTGTCACCTACCAACGAGATATTTTTATTCATCATAATAATGAAATATCAAAAGATGGCATTATGGAGCTAGTGTTCTTCATACTTGTGAAATTGTCTATGAACATTTTTGTGTGAAAAATAAGAAAAAAGAAAGATTTTTTACTAAATGAAAATTAATCTATTCATAACTTAAAAATTATCTCTTAAAATATAATAAGTTAATTTAAACTTATGTTTTTTTATCAGCAATAAAGAATATATAATTATAGAGCCCTTGGGGTGATCCAACCTTACAATGTAGATAGTAAAACAAAAAAACAAGATACAAAAGTATGTAGCCTTTATACTACAACTAGAAACTAGTAAGATGATACACACTAGTGTAATTTTGACTTTTTAAATCGCATGATATGGTGTGGTTTTGAAGAAAAGGAAGCATATAAAGATGTTGTGACAATTTTGAAAATTTTGTGAACTTATAAAACCCGGTTGATAAGGGATTGAAACCATACATACCTTTTTGTTTTGGTTCCCCAATAACCGAGGCTGAATGATGTGCAAAAATTTTCAAAATTTTTGCTATTATTTTAAATATTTTATCTAAGTGAGGAGATTTGGCTTCAGATATATGATAATTAAAGCCATTAATCCTTTTGTGCTTTAGTTTCCTAGTAACTAAGGTCGAAAGATGTGTGAAAATTTTCAAAATTCTTGTTTATTTAATTATTTTATCTGAGTGAGTAAGGGGATTTGGCCTTGGTTAGCATAAATGAAGCTATACATTTTTTTCTACTTCGGTTTCTCGACAATCGAGACCAAAAGGTGCACGAAAAGTTTTGAATTTTTTCATAGTTCCTGTTATTATTTTAATGATTTTATCTGAGCAAGGGCATTTGACTTTGGTTATACAATAACCGAAGCCGTACATCTATTCTACTTTGGTTCCCTAGTAATCGTGGCTGAAAGGTGAGTGAAATTTTTTAAAACTTTTCAAAATTCTCATTATTATTTTATCTAAACAAGGAGATTTGACTTCAATTATACCATAACCAAAGCCATACATGCTTTTCTGCATCCGTTATTAAAGAACCGAGACTGAAAAGGTGTGCAAAAATTTTTAAATTTTTCACTGTTTCTGTTTTTTGTTAATTATTAAATCTGACCAAGAGGTTTGAGCTTTGATTTGTATTATAACCGAAGCTTAAAATGTTGTTTAAAGTTATTTTTAATGAAATTTTTACAAAGGCGCCATTGTTTTCGTCGTCAATCGCCACTACATTGTCGCTTTGATGTTGCAACCACCCCTTCACTCCTCCATTCACTTCTCTTCGCTTGCCTTCCACGATCTCCAAGTCCATAATCTCCACTTTGCTTCCATTTCAAAATGACAAATTCGTTCAATTTTTTTTTTCTATTTTTTGATTTGAAAGGCTAACACATTATTCATTTACATATTCCAATTTTGTAAAATAAGAAAAAACAAACAAACAAAATATTTATTCTTTCAATAGTTGATAAAACTAATCTTGCAATGGTAAACCTTATGATAATTAAGTCATTTTTCTAATACATCAACGTTTGACCTAATAACTATATTGACTATGTTTAGTCTCTTATTGGCCATGTTTTGATTAGTCGGTGCTATTATTTCGTATACTAAAGTGTCACTCTCTGACTTTAAAGTTGGGTAGTTAAGCATACTCTCTGAAATCTTCTGATTTTAATGAATGATTTGATGATCTTATATAAGAAAACTACAAAAAGTCAGAAAAAAGAGGACAAAACAAGTAATAGAAAATGAATTAACTC
The DNA here is from genome assembly GCA_034642375.1 of Vigna nakashimae. Lineage (NCBI taxonomy): Eukaryota > Viridiplantae > Streptophyta > Magnoliopsida > Fabales > Fabaceae > Vigna > Vigna nakashimae. Next base: position 38,314,468 of record CM067762.1, on the reverse strand, counting down.
AGTCTGCATATAAGTTTATAGTAGGGTAGCTTTCTAATAAAGATTAATTATCAGAATCCTGATAAATATTTTATATCATGCTAACAAATATAAATAAATTAAAGATATGGTCATTCCTTGACCAGTTCTCCCATTACCAATTATCATATATGACTTGTATTTAACTAATGCCATTTTTCTAACTTTCTCTTTAGAGAGGGATTTAATGCCTTAACTAATAATTTTAAAATAATTATTGTCAAAGTAAAAAACTTATCATAGATTTAATCATCGTTGTCAGAGATAGACGTCTTAGTGAAATTATAATGTGCATGTAGAAAGCGATATTTTTCTTACAAACAGTTTTGTAACTTACTATCTTTATTCAACAAAAGCAAAAACTATAAGCGAATTTTAAGAGTGGAAATTAAAGGTCGTTTAATGTTTTTAAGGAAATACTAAGGTTGTTAGAGCTTTCGATGGTTTAGCTATGTGTGATCTATCAAATGGAATGAGAGTTGGGGATTCTACCCAGCAATCCACATAAATAAGATTATTACATAGAATGCCATTTGGTTACAATTCAGAATTTTTGAGCCACACACAAGTTTGAATGAGTAAGACGCTACATTGTATTGTGAAATTAAGTTGTTTTCAGTGTGACTATGGTGCACATAATCCTGAAATTCACTACATCATGTTCTGTTGATTTTTGTGATATCCTCTTTTTATTCTTTTGTAGTTACCATTTTTTAAACTCATGTTTTACCTTGTCCCATCCTTTGACACTGTTTCAATCCAGGGTAAGAATAAATCCCTTCAAAGGAAAGCCGGGCTCAAAATGAAATAGAGCAAGTAAAATAACAATTTATGAAAACTAAAAGGTTGACACAAAACATGGGTTCTCTAACATCTAGGAATTATCTAGAGTTCACCATTGGAATCCTAGATTCAATAATGCATCACATGGTGGTAACCACAAAAGAGGTTCATCTCATCCGGTTAAATCTGTTGGGTCTATCGAGGAGTGGGTTCACCAGGGAGACACAATACCAAATGAGATCTGAGTCCAACCATATAAGGGATTAACACCACTTTCTATCCAAAACCTTAAGGCAATGAGTTAATGGATATTTCATATTTATATAGTGTTATACTTTCTCATTTCTATCCAATGTGGGACTTAGACTCACACTTGGATTCCCAACAATCTCTCCCTCGAGGTGAGTCCCTTCCACATTGGTACATTCCCCCTTCAGCGGAAGCATTCCCAACCAACCACAACACCACATGTAGTCCTTTCTAACCACCGTTCATCTTAATGGAACTCGCTTACCTGAATACCCTTTGCTAGGAACACTTTTGGTATAGGGACCACTATACTCGTCTAAGCCGGTCACCAAAACAAACCATTGGCTCTGATATCATTGTTGGGTCTATAAAGGAGGGGATTCACTAGGGAGACACAAACACCAATGAGATATGAGCTCAACCATGTAAGGGATTAACACCACTCTCTACCCAAAACCTTAAGGCAATGGGTTAATGGGTCTTTCATCTTTATATAGTGCTCTACTTTCTCATTTGTATCCAATTTGGGACTTAGACTCACACTTGGAAATAGAAAATAGAAAATACATCAATTAGGACACAAGACAAGAAGGAAAAAATAAGCACACCTGGTCTGTAAATGACGTCTCGGTGAAGTTTCGATGCATCACAAGAATAGCCTGGAAAACGCAATACACCAAGACAGAGTCAGGACATACCCAACTTGTGATATGGGAGAACGAGAGACTTAGAAGTGGCAACGGACGAAGAAAACACACGATGAACCACTACAGCCAGTCATAGGAACTCGGGTAGCTCACAACCAGTAATAGAAGGACCCACTAAAGGAAAAAGACACTCACAAAGGCTTTGCAAAAGATGAACATTTTTGGAGGCTCTTTTGGTTAGAATAGGGAAAAGTCACTATAGAAAATAGTTAATATAGTGAACACATACCCAATTTATGAAATGGGAGAACAAGAAATTACTAATGGCCACGAACTATGGCAAATTGGACCACCAACCACAATAGTTGGTCAGAGGCATTAAGGTAGGTGTGAAAGGAACTAAATGAAAGAGGCAATAACAAACGAGACACTAATGGAGGCTTTTTGAAGGAAGAAAGGTGCTGAATAGGATTACGGAGAAGGAGACTCTGAAAAGGGTTCTTTGCCTTCGAAGAGGGAAACTCACCCTCAAAATTTTTAATCCAATTTGCTGAGCCATTTACCAACGATCCTTACCCTTCAGTAATGACTATACACCACATCAGGAACTTTACTGATGGTTATATCTGTCGGTAATGTAATAACCAACAGTCGGTAAAACATAATTACCGATAGATAATAATTCGTCGGTAAATTTCTGCTGGTAATTCCATTATTTCTTGTAGTGTAAGAGATTCATGGACATTTCTTACGACATTCAAAACTTTAAAAGCTCATCAAACACTAGAGGCCCGATCTATTCTCGTACAGGACAACGTGTTTTACAATGCCTTCATAGGTCGAAAAACACTTAACTCGCTTAGAGCCATGTTAAGGCAAAACGACAAATGCCTCAATCTCATGTAGAAAGTGATAAATATCGTAATCTCTCAAGGGATTTGTGAAACACTTGAAAACTATTGCAATTCATAACTCAATTAGACACAAAGATAGTGAAAATTCAAAGAAACTCTCTTTGAGTTTTTATCAAACAATTGGTGTGTAACAAGAAATTTTAAAAAGAGTATTTACAATTGTCAAGAACTTTGAAATAATGAAAAAAAATATATTTTAATAAAATAATTCTAAATTCTAGAAAGCAATTAAATTTATGAAATTAATTATGTGATATAAACTTCCTCGAGATCGATTTTCATGTGTCAATTCAATGTGAAAATACTAGACACTATATACCTCCAATTTTTACTCTATTACATTGCAAGCTAACAAGTCTTAGTAACTTAGACACAAGTCTAAACTTTACTAATAAAAACGAAATTCTAAAAGATTTTTACCAAAAGTTTGCGTTACATTTAGATCTTTATAATGACTAATTGATTGAACTTTATATTTAGAGGTAAAATCTAGGTTAAACCCCTTTAGTAGTCCCTATTTATGTTGGGTTTTCCTAGTTAGATCTCCGTTTTATTGGATTCTCCAATTTAGTCCTAAGAAATGAAAATTTGAGTCAATTGAGTCCTTGTCGTTAAATTGGCTTAACAGGGTTAAGTTTTTGATGAGTTGGGACGTTGACGTGGCCAGTTTTTGAAACGTGGCATTCTAAGACCCTTGTACGTGGACTTTGATAAAAGAAACATTTTAAAATAGGGTTTCTTGGTAGATTTTAAAACGTGACATTTGCAGAAGGTGTAAACACAAGAATTTAGGGATTTAGGGTTCTATGTTCTTGAAGATTGGAAAGCACTTGAAGTTTCGAAAGAGGGAAGTGGGAAAGCAGAAGACGCAACAATGTCTATGGGGGCATTCGTGTTCATCTTCCACTTGCAATGAGTGTCGAAAGCAATTCCGCTCTATGAGCTCTCGTGGAGATGGAGGCTGAAACAGGAAGGATGCATCACTGATTGGGCATTGTGGAGAGAAGTCTGTGTTGAGGACTGCGAAAACCAGTAAGAATCGAGGCAAACAATTCTGGGGTTTCCCTAAGTATAAGGTTGGAAGTGAAAATGTTGGATGCAACTACTTCAGATGGTACAGTGATTGGGGATTTGACAAAAGTGTTAGCTGCGAGGTGTTGGAAACAAATGATGAGAGGTTGCTGAAGAGTTTTGAAAATGAAAGTGATAAGAAGATAGCTACTGTGTAGAAAGTTGTGATGGGTCTTGAAAGGTGGACACAATTTTTCATAGGGGTTGTTAGTGTTCTATGTGTAATGAACATCATTGTAGTTGCAATGTTGATGGAAAGTGCATGATAATCTATGTGTCTATGTATAGGTGTAATGTAGGCCAGTTTAATGTATTTTTCTTTAATGTAATGAAGATGTATTAGTTGCAATGTATTTTTCTTTACTGTAATGAAGATGTATTAGTTCCAGATGTTTAATGGAATGAAGATTTGCAAACAATGAGTACAATTGATGTGTCTGTTTTAGTATATTGTGGTTAAGTTTATTGAAGAATTGGTGTGTTTGTTTTGGAGCCAATTTGCAGTGAAATTCACTTGATATATGGTAAAACATTGAACAAATGAAATTCACTTTATATCTAAGATTTGCTAGTAGTTTCCCTAAAATGTGCATAAATTCTGCATAAAATCTGCCATTGATGTCCCATAATAACAAGTTATTTCCCATTGTTGTCAACATATAACATTATACTTAAAAAAACATAACTCTGTGATGATAAGTAGTACAAGATCAGTTAATGGCGCATCATTGAGATAATAAGATATTGTATATTAATACCAAAATTTAGTCATCCATTGTTGATACATATACTAATATATAGAATACTGAAACATAAAACATTGTTTATAAAATAATGTTGTAATGTATTACATCAAACTTTGATCTATTACATTTCCTTTCATAAAACATAAAACATTGTTCAACTCTGATGTGGTTCTTCTCCATGTGGTTGACCCTCAACCAATGAACTGGGTTCTTCTCCCTATGGGTGCACTTCATTTCTCTTAGGACAACGTGTTCTGTTGTGACCCATTCCCCACACATGCTACATCTCTTCACCAATCCACCTTTTGTCATTCTGGTGCTATTTTCCTTCAACTCCCACTGCTCTAACCTCCTTTTTTTCTTCTTAGGATGACCGAACAACTTTCTTTTTTATGTAGGCATGACATCTGGATATTGGGTTACCTCCCTGAGGTTGTTTCCATTAATAGGATAAATAATAGAGGAGTAAATTTCTTCATACGTTGACTTATGAAAGCATACAAGTATGTAGTCCTCTATATCTATGTTGAGAAACCTCATTGTTGCCAATGCATGAACAAAAGGTATTCCACTGATGTTCCATTTCCTGCAGGAGCATGAATATTCATCTATGTTCACCTTGTCCTCACTTTAGGACACATGTCTGACTTCAAATAGCCTTTATGCAGAGCAGCTGTGAACATAAGCCAACATTAGTAATGCAAACATGATGTACTACAAATAAAGAAAGAAATACATACCTCATAATTCTTCAATACTTGAGAATCCAATTCTTTGTTAGTAGTGCCTCTTTTTGTAGTCTACTTAGTATTTTTGGAAAAATTGAGGACTTAAATGACTTTACTCTTAACCTATTAGTGGCCCATCTCTTCATCATGTAAAGTTTGATTTCCTCTAACATTGTAATTATTGGTTTTATCCTCATTTGAACCAAAACACTATTAAAGGCTTCTGACATGTTATTTCTCAAGGTATCACATTGAGCTGTGCTTGTGAACCTTGATCTGGACCAAAACCTTCAATGAAGATGTAAGTCATGCAATCAGTATCTAAAATAATAAGAAAGTAAAAGAAATTTAAACTAACAATGCCAAACCTTGGAGGAATAACTATCAAGTGGCGAAAGGCGTCTTGGTTCACCTCTTTGATACTTCTATCATCTCCTTCTCCCATTTTTGTGGGTGGGTTGTTATAGCCACACATTTAACCCTTATTCTTTTTTTTTTATCATTTTTAACAAATTTGATATTTTTTCCATTCTCTACTGCATAAGTTTTGATGGCATCCAAGATGTCTTGTTTATGCCCAAAATATGTTCCCACTTCTAGTTGAACTCAACCAGTTGAAAACAAAAACTTCTATCCTCTCACCATCAGCACCTACCCCCTCATCCAACTATTGTGTGACACCATGATCTGTAGCCTGACCAAACTGTGCACCCTCACCACCCTCATGCATCTCAGATGGAACTTCCTCATCTCCTTCGTCAACATTATATTCAATCATGTGAATCACATCAGGTTGAGACACAATGTGCACAACATATAAATGAACTTGACCAGTTGACTTAGCTAAAGTGACCATATGCATGGCTCCTATGTCATCACACAAGGCTTCTAGCCTATCATCTAATACAATACCACATCCAACAAAAAATCACAAATCCTTAAATCCATCATACCGAAGACCTTTGACTACACTCACTACAACAAAATAACTCCACAAGTCAGGGTCAAAATACATAGTATCACTTTCTCCTTCATACTTCAAGCACTCGTCGTTGACAAACTTTTCCCCATGGTGAATAACAACCTCTATATCATCGTCCATCATAGACAACACAATCAACAATATTCTACACCTATAAATAACCATAAAACGACAAAAACTACCGCTTATTAAAATGATTATCAATTGATAATGACAAAACAAACGAACTTTAACTATTGGGGACATGGGGGACCACAACCGCAATATGGAAACAACACATTTTTGGACAACCCCAACCCCACATTCAAAAAAGCATGGCCAGATAACAACAAATGCACAGAATATTAAATTCATATCTATCTATAGTAGAGATACTAACCTTCCATGACATACGTTGAAAGACTCCACGATTCACATCGAACCTCTAGATACCAATGGTTACTCCAATCATGAAGCTCCAAAGCCCTAATTATGCAAATATCGTCTCCACTAAGGACTTCGCGCAAGGTTGCGATACACTGTACTCTCAGATTTTTAATCCTAATTTCAATTTCAATGAATCCTAAATCCCATTTCAGAAATCCCTATTATTAAAATCTAACATGTTGTCAAATTCCACGTACAAGGGTTTGAGAATGCCACGTTTAAAAAACTGGCCACGTCAACGTAAAAAACTTAACCCCGTTAAGCCAATTTAACGACATGGGCTTACTTGACTCAAATTTTTATTTTTTAGGACTAAATTGGGGAATCCAATAAAACGGGGATCTAACTGGGAAATTCCAACATAAATAGGGACTACTAAAGGGGTTTAACCTAAAATCTATTAGTTGTTTTATTCCAATTAAGGTTTTAAATTATTTTCAAATAATCAGATACCATAAAATAAGTCATCCATAATCATGCAATTAAGGACAACAATATAATAAAAGGAAATGAAAAATAAGTAAATTAAATAGCAGAAATCATAAAGAGTGAAGATACATTACGTCTAATCCCAATGAATAAGGGAGTTAATTACTCCTAAACATTCTGAGCACTAGAAAAGGGATATGATGATGATGATATGTCTCCCGCATCTTAAATACATCTATGTCGCCTCTCCCTTAGGATTTAGGTTCATATTTCACAAAAGTGTTTTCTAAGTCTTTGAGGTACTTTATTTAATACTTTTCAAAACACACAATTAGTTAGACGAGTTAGAGTTATTGGGCAACTTGGACCTTCTCGTTGGGTGAATTGGTCATGTTTGCTATGCAAAGTAAGCCCAACTAACTGGATATGAAAATTTGTACTTAAATGCATTGTAACTAACAATCCTAGATATATTATTCAATATTTTTAGTGTTATACTTATCTATACAATATTTTTAGTGTTATACTTAAATACTTATTTTTTCAAAATTATTTAATAAACCCTTGATTATTTAAAATGATAATAATAAAATATTAATAAAATATTAATAAAATATTAAAATAATCATAATAAAATATTATGATAACATCAATTATCAATTTTTCGATGCTTCTCAGGAAGAGTTTATAAACAAGTAGAAGAGGAAGAAGAAAATGGAACAAAGGAAAAGGTAGAAGAGAACAACTTGGTAGAAGACATGAAGAATGAATGTGTATGGGATTTGTCATGACATAAGAAGGTTTTGTATTTTATGGGTTTCACATTATTAATTAAGCTTAATATATATCTATTTTGGTCCTTCGGTTTGTAATGTTTGTTCAAATTGGTTTTACCTTTTTAAAAAAGATTAAAATTGTCCCATATTGTGTAAAAAGGATTCAAGTTAGTCCTTTTTGCTGACGGCTTTAAAAACTCTAACAATGTAGCTGCCCCCTGGCCAAAAACTGAATGAGCTGTCCACTTTTTCATTGTGTGGCACATTGATGTCAAATGAGGTGTTGATTTTAAAAGTAAAAGTTAATGAGGTGAAAAAGTTATTCTTAATAGATTGTAATCTTCTTCTTGCTAAGCTCAGAAGCTACTTGCACCCAAACCATCATTGGAAACTCCAAACCAAACCACCCCCGGAAAACCACAAATCGCAACCATCACCCTCCAAATGAAAAAAATTACAGAATCTCAAATCAAAACCGTAGTCCTAAATTACGAGTTCAAAACATGTAGAGAATAATCAAGAACAAAAATTTCAAATAACACAACCCAAATCAAAATGCTAACTCCAAATCGCGGGATCAAAACTTATAGAGAAGAATCAAGAACATAAACCCCAAATAATAGAACTTAAATGAAAACCCTAACCCCAAATCATGAGATCAAAACCTGTAGAGAAGAATCAAGAATAAAAAACCCAAATAACAGAACCTGAATCAAAACCCTAGCCTCAAATCGCGAGATCAAAACTTGTAGACAAGAATCAAGAACAAACACTACAAGAAAATAGCCAGTTATCTGCGGATCAGTATATACGGATTCAGATTCGTATATAATATATCTATTATATACGGATGTAATATACGGATGAGCTACATACGGAAAATTCCGTATATAATGAGAGAAAATATTTACATACGGAATTTCCGTATATAAAGTCCGTATGTAAGGTTGGCGCCTTTGAGCACAATGCTTCCCAAAGATAAACCGTATGTATTTTTCGTATGAAAGGGGATAAAATATTAGCGGCTGATAATACATACGGATATAGGAAAAAAATAAATTAAAAAATTGAAACTGTGCTGCTGATGAGTCAATATTTTATTGATTTCACTTAGTTTATTGTACCGAATTTAATCAAGGAATTGTGCTTGAATGTACAGTATTATCCTATTTTTCCTAATTGTGCTAAATTTGATCGGAAATTCTTATTTTAACTAATTTGAATTATCTGAGATAATTATTTTACAAGGAAAATTTGGAGATACAATTTGGGACATTTGAAGGTTAAATGAGAATTGGCAATTGAGCCCAATGTATTTCAGCCATTTCAGTTTTCGCTGGTTGCTGCGTGAATTTTGTGTCAACTTGTTTGTTCTCGTTTAAGTTCAATTCTTATCCTTTTTCCATGCAATTTTTTTTCATAGTTTCGTCTAGATGTCTATTTTCACGTATAGCTTTTCGTTTGTTAAAATTCGTTTTGTTCTGTTCCCAGTATTTTTTTTACTCTCCTATGTCAGTCCAGTAATTACTGTTTTGAGTGTTCTAAAATGTTTGCATTGTTTGCTTGATGTTTAGTACTTGTGGTGGCTGAAATTGATCATTGGACAGTGCTAAGACTCTCCACAGAGTGTTCACAAGAAGGAGAGCTCAATGGATTTTGCAATGATTTATTCTAAGCAAAGCTTGCAACCCACATACACATCACACGGCCATTGGTTGGAATTTTCTTTGAGAAGTAAATCAATTGGCCACCAAGCAAAGGAAGCTCACGTCCAAGACCTCTAAAATCAAATGCTAAATTCTATTTGGATTGGTATTATGAAGGGAAGCCCACGACCCCATGCATGCCACCTAAGGAGGAAGGCATCTTTCACATATTAGCTCACGGTTACATGTCCTATGCCCATGAAAAAGTCATTTTAGAAAACCATTCAGCAAATACACATAATTGTGATCAAAAGGGACCACCACTTTGAAAACTTACGTGAAAGAGAAAATGGTGTGCATAGTTGAAAGCTATAAAGAATTTCATTCTACTAGTGTGCTTGTGACGTGTTGGGTCCAGCAGCAAAGAACATGGGCATAGGACAAAATTACCCTGAAAGCTTACATACCTCCAAAATTCTTTACTTTGATTTTTAATGAAAAGCAGCCAACAAGAGGTGCAACTCACGGTTCTTATCCATTTGAAAGATACAAAGTGCTGGGAGAAAGCACATTATGACCCACTTTGGCACTCATTTCAGAATTTTAGAATTGGCTTACAAGAAACACACATCACTCACGGTGTTATACCCCACTCAAGGTTTTATGTTGGCATTTAGTTGATGCCTGGAAGTCTCACGGTCCAGTCCAGAAGCTTGGACGTTCATCACGGCCATTGAAGCAGCTTGGGAAGAACATCACCTTCCAGCAACCCCCATCCAGAAGCAACGCCCAACAGCTGCAACACAAGCACACGTTCACAGTCCAGCATGCAGCCCTTCACCATGGTCCAGCAGCGTGTGTGTGTTTGGAAAATAAAGGAAGTGGTGTGTTGTCATGGTGGCATGAGAATGGTATTACGTCCAGGGGGAAGCAGCTGCCACGGTTTGGAATATTTTATTCATTAGCAATGAAGTGGTGAAGAGAAATGGAAGTTTTTTTTCACGTCCACAAGGAAACAAAAGTGGAGAATTAATTGATGAAGAAAGTTGCTAAAAGACAAAATTAAGAAATGGTGCTGGATGGCAAAGTCACGTTCAAGTGTGCACGAAAAGAGAAGTCACGGGAGTAGCTTCAGGAGCTATAAATTGGCAGATTTGGGAGGAGCCAGAGGCATCAGATTTTAGAATGGAGTAGTAGATTTTAGTAGAGTTTTAAGAGTAGTTTAGGACAGCCATGGAAGAGGCTCTCGCCTCTTCCTCTTTCTCTTCCGTTCTCTGAATTTCCATTTCAACGTGCAATTGTAGTTTTAATTTCTGAAGAAGCAGTAGAAGTGTGTCACCTTTGCTCGTGTTATTTTTAGTTGTACTGTTGATTTTAATTTAAGTGTTGAAAGCATTGATAAATTGCATTTCCAGTTAATTGTTTTCTATTTTTATTGTCTCTTTTATTTTATCGTTTAATGTTTTTCTACACCGTTCAATTCTACAGTTTCTGAATATTTACTGTTCTATTTTTACCATCTTTTACCGTTCAGTTTTACAGTGTTTAAAATTTATTTCAAAAGGTTTTAAATTCTGTTTTATTTAAATTCCAATTTCCAATTTTATTTTACCGCACAAAACATCTACAAAACCCCCCCACTTCGTGTTAAATCTGAGACTGAACCCAATATTGGTCCTTGAGAGACGACCTAGGAGTCACTTCCTAGTTATACTGCATTCATTAATTGCACATAAAATTTGTATGACCGCGACAGTCGTAACAGCTGCTAAAATGTGCATCTCTCTCGAAATGTTTCCCCTTTCTTTCTCGACAAAACTCTTTCTCCAGAACACCTAAATGCTCCCTCTTGCTCCTCCTTCGATTCTCCCAATCACGAGATTGCTTTTCTTCGTTGAGCTCTGGCAAGTGAGTTGCAGTGTGGCAGTTGCATTTTGATCGTTTCACCATCGCGATTTGGAAGCTTTGAGGTTGTTTTATTGATTGCTTTCTCTGTCCAAGCTTGGAGCTGTGGTTGTCCCTGTCTCGAGCCCTCTTTCGTCTGGCTGTCCCTGTCTCGAGCCCTTTCCACTTTCGTTGTCCATCGCGCTTTGGTTCTTCATCCTCTCTCTCGAGCTGACTCCTTCATCAAACACTGTTGTTGGGCGTCATTGTTCGGTTCGGTTCGGTGCTGAAAGAGCACCTTCATCTGGTAATTAAATCGTAATGTTGAGCAATCGATGAAATCCTTAAATAGTGAAAATGGCGAACCCTAATCTGGTTTTTTTTTTTTTACATATTTGTGGTTCGGCTCCCAAGCCGTGGTTGGAGTGTTAGGAAGCATCCATTGAGGCTACTGTGTGGCGGTATAAGAAGATTGTTACTCGTATTAAGGACGAAGACATATTCTATTTGGAGTTGCGAAGGCCCTTAGTGAAGGAACCAAAGGTGAGTGAGTTCCTTTCGACTATTACAATTTTGTCTTTGTTTGATTCAGTGTTGTGTTGATCTGTATGGCTATTGTTAGTTTTCTTGAATTCACGTGTTGTTCATCGTTATCCTTTACTGTCTTGTGTTTTGAGTTTTTAATCATTGTTTGTCTGAGTTTTTTGGATTAATTAGGTTTTGAAATGATTTGTTTGAGTTTTAATCAGTTGTTTGACTTCTGTAACAAATGTCCTTAACTAACTGTTACAACGAAAATATATTAAGAACATGAGTCTGCAGTGTTGTTACATGAAAAGAAAGATACATTTGCAAGGCAATGCCTAAAAACCTAAACATAAATAAACTAGAAAACCAAACCTTGATAAAACATAAGTAAACTACAAAACCACTAAAACCAACGAAAAAAAGTTACTACTAAGCCATACATAATGGTAATACAAGAACACATTGCTGCATTCGTCCTCAAAAGCATGCTACAAATATTTGAGTCTCATTGGCTTCGACCCAAGCGCAACTCCAAATCAATTTCTTCATCAGCATTGGCATTGGCATTCATGGAAGGGCTTGCAGTTGCAACACCCATTTGAACTTGAGACTCATAGGTGCGACTGCTAGGTTCTTCATTTCGAACATTCATTGGGAAAGGTGGGAGCATTTGCAGTGTCTGGTTAGACTGGTAGGCCTAGAGTTGGTCTTGAATACCCATTTTACTCCAATAGGTTTTGCTCCTGTTCGTGCATCAGTCAATTCCCATGTTTGATTCCTTTCTATTGCTTCCATCTCTTTCACCATTGCATGTCTCCACTTCTTACTTTTAAGAGCTTCTTCAACTGTTACTGGATCATTTTCTGTTACAATCATAGCACTTTCTCCTGTTTCATAATCTGCCATCCATATGGGTTTTCTTCTTTGCCTTCTTTCCCTCCCTTCAATTTGAATCTCGGGTATTGGAGTATGAGATTCATTCCAGCTATCTGTTCCAGCATTGTGTGAATTTGTCCCCTGGTTCTCCTCATTTTCTGATTCATCTTCAAGTTGATTTTCAGTGCTTTCTTCATGCTCATCTTTTTCAATATTTTTCTGCTGGTCTGCAGTTTTATTCTGCTCCCATTTCCAGCTCTGGTCTGCAGTCTTATTATGCTCACATTCTAGTTCAGCCGCCAATAACATGGAAGAATGTTCCAATAGTCGTCCAATGATTACACCCGTTGGAGGAGGGTAAGAAAAAAAATAACTCAATTAATATATACACAATTCATTGTTGTATTATTGTAATGTTTGAGTTTAATTTTGTTTTAGGTTTTATCCTACAAAAACTGCATCCAAGGCAATCACAGCAACCATCAAGGAACAGTTTGATGAGCCATGGCTAACATGGGGTGCAATCCCTAAGTCAACCAGAGATGTCTTCTTCGAACGTTTTAAGGTAAACACTTTTCATTCCTAATCCTGTTGTTACAAGTCAATAGTTGGTGTCCTGCATTTAATTTATACTTTGAACTTCTTTACTTATTCAAACCTATTATTTCTAATATAACAACAGAGAAAGGTTTCATGGAAGCCTGAAGATGAGGAAAAGGTCAAAAAAAATTATCCCACCAAGGCATCTCATAGACTCTCAGAAATGTATAAAAAAGCTAGAACTCTAGGAAAAAGACCTGATTGGCTGGGGGACGATACTTGGAATGCTCTTTTGGAAAAGTGGAACATGCCACTTTATAGACAAAAGTGTGAAACGGCAAAGAAGAATCGGACATCTGAAAAGGGTGGATGTTTGCACACTGGAGGATCTATAAGCGTGCATGAGCATGCTATTCGTTTGGTATATAACTTGTACATTTTTTTTCTTATATTTGTAATCATAAACTTTACAAATATTTATTAACAACTCCTTTTGTTTGCAGTCACAAGAGCTTGGTCGGTCTGTGCATGTTGATGAAATATTTCAGCAGACACATATTCGTCAATCAACGGGAGAATTTGTGGACGAAAGGTCTAGGCGGACCCATGTAAGTTTGTACTAACTCTATCACATTATAAATTTTCGTTTTTTAAACCTCATGTGTAATGATAATATTTATTCATTTAACAGGAACAATTTGTTGCAAAATTTTCTCAAATTAGATCTGAGACTGCATCTGTTGGTGTCTCAACATCTCCTCTAGACCCTGCGGAGGAGGAAAGATTGAGAAACCGATGTTGGTTAGAGGCTGCTGGTGGAAAATACAAGGGACGCGTATACGGCATTGGAAATGTCACTTCCCAAGATGACTGTGTTGATAGTTACATCCAACAGACACAGGCATCTTCTACTGCTCAACCTCAAAATTCAGAAGAAATTATTAACCTGAAATCGCAGTTAGAACAATATGGTCAGCAGCTTCAAAAGTTTGAAGGCTTTATTGGCGTCCTCCTGCCATTCCTTCCGTCTTCAGCAGCCGCGGCTGCACAACAATTTTTAAACCTTCAAAATCCTCAAGTTCAAAATGACGTACCCAATACAGTCCAACCAGAACAACAACCTCCTGAACAGCAACCACCACAACAGCAACCACCACATGAACAACCAGAAGATGGAAATGATGATTACATCCATTATTAGGAATTTTATAGAACTTATTTCCATTACTGTTGAACTTATTTAGAACCACAACTACAATCTGTTTATGAACTTACCAAATGTTGCAGTTATATTTACATTATACAATATTTATGTATTCATATACAATGTTTTCTTTGTGGATTAAGTGTATCTGAAAACCTTATTAAATTTATATGTCAATGTGCAATGTATAATGTCCAGGTTTGCTTGTAACAATGCTAAATGTTCACTATAATGTCCAGGTCTGCTTGTATATTGTGCATGGAGAACTGCTATATACAGAGAATTTATTTAGCTCTTGTTAAACCATTATATACGGAAAAATCCGTATATAATTTCCGTATATAAGTTATTTACGGATATTTTCGTATATAAATTATATACGAATTTATCCGTATATAATTTCCGTATATAAGTTATATACGGAAATATCCGTATATAACTTATATACGGATAAATCCGTACATAATTTCCGTATATAAGTTATATACGGATAAATCCGTATGTAAACTTAGCTACGATGGTATTATATATGGATTTTTGTCCGTATGTAATCCGTATATAAACACAGAATATATACGAATTTTGGGTCTTATATACGGATTTTTGCTGTATGTAATACACTTTTTTCTTGTAGTGAAAACCCCAAAGAACAAAACCCCAAATAACAGAACCCAAATCAAAACCCTAGCCCAAAATCGCGAGATCAAAACTTGTAGAGAAGAAACTCCTAACATAACCCAAATTCAACCTAGCCAATCATGTTCCCTAACTAGAAAAGGAGAAGATGACCCCTAACCAAGACAAAGGAGAAGAAGAAAATCCTACGAGACCCATAGGGACACCCCAAGGCTGGTGTGTTTGAGAACCAGAAAACAGAGGGAAAAAAGTTTATAATTAGAGTTTCATGGTGTGTTTGAGAACCAGAAAACAGAGAGGGAGAACCTGAAAACAGAGACGGAAAAAAGTTTATAATTAGAGTTTCATAATAGTGAATTGAGATTTAATTAAGGTAAAGTAAATTTAATTGTAATACAGCGAGTTTAATTAAAATCAAAGACTTTTAACATTGCCACGTAAATTGGAATGATGTTGCCACATACTTCTACCAACAAAAAGGATCAACTTGAACCGTTTTAACAATTTTGAACCTTTTAAAAAAGGTAAGATCACTTTGAACAAACGTTACAGACCAAGACACCAAAATAAGTATTAAGACTATTAATTATTATCAAAATATGTAAGATTTATTACTGGTTATTTCATTTAGTTATAAATTCCTTATTTTGGTTTATTTAAATATTATATTTTATTTAAAATAATTTTATAATAAAATGCATTTTGTTAATAAAGTATATAAATAATGTAAATACATTCTAAATATAAAATAATGAAGTATATATATAAATTCAAAAAATGCTAATTTAATTCAAAAGATAACTTTTTAAATATTCTGATATATATATATATATATATATATATATATATATATATATATATTATAGATGTGATTATTTTCTAATTAGTTCTTAAAAAAATCATTAAAGAGACTATCTAAGAAGGCCGTTGGTTAGTGAAACAGGATTGTATTATATCATCATTATTTATATGTTTCTACCTATTAAATTTTAAGTCATTTGTAAAATTGAATGTTTTCAACTTAAATTTTGTTAAAAAAAAATTCGTTCCAGTGGGTATGTAAAACTTTCTTATTTTTGAATTGATTTTTTTATCATCAATTAAGTGGCGTGAGCATTTCATTTTGCATTCTCTAAACAGAATGCCATGAACTTAAATTTATAAAAAGACATTATTTTATAAAAAAACAACATTGTTTTATTTCATATATTAAATAACAATGGAGACACATAATGATATTTGATGAATACAATTAGATTTCATTTTTCTTATTGTCTAAAAGTTTTTGTTTAAAATTACAAAAACCAACGGTCATGTAACTCTGATTAAAAAAGACTTCTTAATTGAAAAAAACATTCAATAAAAAATGAAGATTTCTAAAATAAATTCAATTGAAAACCCAAAAATTTATAAAGTAATTAAAATTTAATGAAGTGATTTATTTCCCAATGTAAAGATATATAACTAATAACAATAGAAAGTACATTATGTTAATTAACAACAAAATCTAACAAGACCCCATTAACTTTTATAGATCAACCATGTGGCCACCATGCATTATTAATTTCATAGCAAATCAGAAATGTTTCGACGTCTTAATCTAGGGCTAGCTAGGGTGATGATGACTTAAAGTCCGACTTCATTTCAATATGACAATTTTCGTATTTAGAGCCATTACCATCACCTGTAAAAGTACCGGAGTTAACAATACTATTCACCACTGTGGCACGTTGGTCAGAACCTCCTGCTAAGAGAATGTATTCTTTTCCTTCGATCTTACTTTCCACAAACTTTCTCTCAGCTTCTTTTGTTGGCTCTTTCTTCATCTTCTGCAGAGTGAGTGCAGGCTCAGATTCTACTTTTTTCTCCAAATTCAAGCATTTAAAAGGGCCTTTAAGCTCTGCCTTAAGTCCCCTTGTTTTGTCACACTCGATAATCACACTGTATGCTATACGTGTTCCACCACTCACAGAACACCAGTGAGAAAACTCCCAATTCACCTTCTCCTCCTCAGAACTTCTGTTTCCAACTTTTCGAATCACTTCATAAAAGCAACTTTCCTTTCCACAAAGCTCGCTCCAATATTTGTTATCACAAACTGTCTCAAAGTTATGGAGAATATCTGTCACAATTTTTATATGGGTTCTAAAATTCATTTCATGCATCATATAGACATAATCATCAAAACATAGAAAATCACCAAACATATTTGTCAGTGGTTTCATTTGAAGTAAAGAAAAGGAGTTCTTGAAAGTTTGTTTCAGCTCTGACTCACCAGTGAATCCATCATGGTTTGGAGTGTCATCGAGTCTACCTGTGATCACTTTGACTGCCCAAAAGTAGAAACCTTCACGAGAGTTTCCCTTCTTAGCAGTGACCTCCACCAGAAGCTCACGCGTTGCACCAGAGTCGCAGAAAGGGTTGCGAAGTCTCAACAACACCCTATTTTGGTCGTACCTCAAACCCAAAATGCTACTTTTGGATCCTTTAGAGTATATGAGAACTAACTCTTTATACCCTGACCGTGACCATTCGGAAAGCTTCATATTCATACTTTAACCTTTCTTATGTTATGTTGGTACTTCGTGCATGGGGTATATATATATATATATAAAACTTATTGCTTGATGGAAGGTTTCAATAAAGAAGGAACAAAGTAGGGGTTGTTTATTCTTCCATAACGCTAAACATATTGACTGATGGAGGTTTTAATAAGTTCTCCCTATTCTATTATAAAACTAACTTATTATGAAGAAAATTAGGATTGCCTTTTCTTTCGTAAACCTAGCGTTAGGCTTACTTTTATAAACCCTATATCCTATATTTTAAGTGTACTTTTGAATTTTCTTACACCTCTTTAACATCTAATAAAAGTTATTGTTTTTGTTTCTAGTAAGGCTGTGAGACACACCTTTCTCCTTTCGTCTTTTTTTTTCCTTTTGATTAATTGACTTCAAGTTTTTCAAGTCTAATCCGATTGTTAAAGCCACTCCGACGTTCAAGTTAGATTTAATAAACTTAATTCACAATGAAGTATTAGAACTCAATTAAGCTTGCTTACCTCTGCATTTACTTCTATATTTATAGGTATTTTATGGGCCTTCAATTGTTGTTGGCCCTGTTAACACTATTAATACATTAACTGCCAATATGTTATTATTATTTAACCACTCTGAATCTGTTATTATTATCTTAACCAATCTATTACTGAGTTACTAACTACTTCCCTGCCAATCCACTGGTCCAATAACACTCCTGCTGGCGTTAGCCCAATAACAGTAATATCTGCATTGGCCCAATTACGGTCCAACACGCATAAACCCATTTCACCTGCTTAACTATTGATATAAGAAATAGACCGAACAGTCATGAATGTAACCCGTTCGGCGCTACCTTATTACCCTTCTTACCGTTCGAATCTGATCCTCTGTACCATACATATGCCCCAAGTCCGAGTTAACCATAATTAATTATAGGACTTATAATAGGCTTAAGTATTGGATCTGACTTGAGGCTCAGTTCTGTAACCGCTCTTGCATTAAAAAAGATGAAAATTTTGTATCGTTAGATTAAGATCTTGCACCATTGAACGATTATTTTTATTTCCCGCTCTTTGAGAAGTTACAGCGTCTTGCATTCAAGGCCATTAGATTAATGTTCATCCTGCGACTCCCTTTAATTCTTACTCCACAACTTACCCCATATAAATATGTTAGACCCACTATGTCGTTCCACTTTTTTAGCAGTTACTTCCTTAAAGAACTCAGTTTGTAGAAATTACAGGTAACCATGACTTCTACTATACCCTTTTCTTCATCTACTGAATCTATGGGAGGAGGAGGGTGAGGCAATGATGATGGTGTGTCACCGACTGCACCGATAGAACATTCATGTACTACCAGCCAACCAAGTAATACAAGGGGAACAACAAAAACCATGTTAAGCGTCGGAATGGCTTTTGTCTACGGTAATGTTCTGGTTGAAGGTCCTGAAGACGAAGAAGATCCAACACAAACCCTTCTCAGTATTATAGTGGATATGAATGGGCTTCTCGCGATGTGAGTGAGTTTAGCACTTTCGTTACAAATAGAATAGAATTAGGGGATTGGGTAGACAATAATTGTATAGTATAAACCCTAGAATTTAGTCCCCTGATTAAACTGTCAGCATGTAAAGAAAACAAAAGAGTCTTCCATGGGAATGACAACCATCCCACTAACTTCTTTTTTGCGTATGGCTATATGTTTCATGATATGTTTATAAGACTGTCGCTTAATGCCTTCCAAATGGGTGTACTAAAATCGTTGAACACAACGCCCTCCCAACTGCACCCCAATAGTTGGTGTTACATACAAGCATTTGTTGTAATATGTCAGGTGCTTGATATATTACCAACACTTGCTACCTTTTTGTATTACTTTCGTACTCGCTCGATTGCCAAACGAGGATGAGTATCGTTAATATCTGAACTAAGAAATGCACTTTGAGCTTTTCTTCCTTTTGTTTAAGGGGTTCAAAGATAACCGATCTAGGCCGACCATACTTCTTTACCGAGGACGATCAGCCTAAATTTCCCCTGTACTAGACACAAAACCCTGTTAGGCTAACCTCTTGGCCGCAATCTGATATGACGCTGGAAGAACTGGAAACTTTGAATATACTTGACAATTTCTCGCCAGCTCTCCTCCCGGAAAATAATAAACTACCTGGGACGACCTCAACTTTGAAGTGTTCATTATGATACTTTTTGTTTATTACTCATATAACTAAGCTGGATGTCATGGTGTGAGAACCTGATTAATTAACGCACACAAATCCACACTCTGATCACCATTTAATGCACTGTGCCACGTCAAAACCCACTCACTCAAACTCTGCATGCGTTTGCCATGTGTCACGGCTGGAATCCACTGAAAACGTTAGTGGAGGACAAATGGCATGCAGAGAATGGACGTTCGTCCTGCGTGGGAAGAGAGAAATATTTTCTGAAAACTCTTCCTCTCCCTTCTGCATGCTTCATCTTCTTCCCAGAAATTCTGATTTCAAATTCTCCAGCTTCTCTCTAAAACTTACTCATCTTCTCTCTAAGATAACTCACCACCAACCTCTCCGATTCCGTTTCAGACACCGTAGGAACGTTCACGGCGTCGTGAGCTTTCACTGGAACCGAACACCTTAGAATTCTGCATCCGGTAAGTTCTCAAACTCTAAAACGCTCCGTTCTGAGTTGCATGCAGACGCTGATACTGCTGCATGTTAGAATATAAGCTGAGTTCTTCTACATTTCTTGTGGTTAGATTTAGTGAAACACTTGAGAAGCACGTTGAGGGTAGGAAACTGTATTTGGACAAGTTAAAAAGCATTCACTTAGGGAGTTCACTGTTAAACCAGGTAAGGGAAGCTTTAGTAATTTAATTTATACTTGTATGATGTGTGGGAAAGCATGAAACTGTACTGGATATATGAACTGTATGATATTTAAATATGCATGAACGAGTGCTGTGTAATGGATGTATATAATTGTAATATTGTTTGGACTGTATGTTGAGAATGAAACGTATGATTTGGAAAAATGGATAATTTCTGTATGGTATGGAATGATAATATGAATTCTGTAATGTATGATATGTATGTTGGAGATAAATTCTAAGTTATGGAGCATATGAAAACTGTGAAGTTATTGTAGATGAAAAATCTGGAAAATATCATAGTCTTGCTTGATAATGCACGCTCGTCATCGAACGGTCTTATACCGTTCGGTTTCCCCTGAAAATGACTTAGAATAAGAAATCTTTCATTTGGAAAGGATTCTGTTTAAGAGCGAGCGTTTCTTGTGAAAGGCTAGGTTTGAGCGTTCGGCTCAGCTTAGTGGTGTCCAACGATTAAAAATAAATTTAAGTTATATTTGGTAACGCTCGGTTTTATAATCCGGCGTTCGTCATAGGCAGCACTTAGTCTTATATTGAGCGTTCGTCCAAATGAGCTCTCGGTCCTAGGTCGAGCGTTCGTCCAAATTAGTGCTCGGTCATTCACCTAGCGTTCGTCCTAAGCAGTGTTCGGTTTTATAACTGAACGCTCGTCCTTATCATTGCTTCGTGAGCGAACGTAAATAGCGTTCGTCCAAATTTTTAATTGACGTTCGGTCATTGACTGGCAGTGTTGTTTTCTGAATTATATCATACTCTGTTTATTTATCTAAATAATTTTGTAATGTATTTATCCTTTTGATTCAACCTAAAGTCTTTATACTTAGAATTTTTCTAAGTATTATTCAGGTCTTCTAAAATCAGTTCAGTCAAATTATTTAAGTATTCATAACGTCCGTTAGTGGACAAGGGTTCGTTTCTTTTGTTCAGAAACGTGTATTCAATGTACTGTAATACGTTCATCCTTATTTATTAAAGGATGAACGCTCGTTATTTTATGAAAGTGAAATACAGAATGAAAATGTGAATAATAGAAATGATTAAGGTGTGCGAACGTTGTTTTAAGTGAATTATTGAAAGTGGATTGTGAACGAGCGTTCCAAGGAGGAACGTCTCTATGATTTGAATATGAGAAGTTATGTAGTATGACCATGGTAAAGTTGCTGATGGCTGTTCATCCTGATATTCCGTGAGTGCTCGTCCTCATGTAGAGGGGAGTAGGTCATGCGTGGGAATGGCAGGAGGCCCTAGTCCTACTGAGTACTTTGGACTGATAGGGTTAACCTCGGGTGGCAGCTGATGGACGGTTCCAGTTACTACATCACCCGGGTGCACGAACGCCTGTAGATACATGGCTTCATACAGTCCGGACAGTCTTTCTTATAAGAGTTGGAATGATTTATTATATGCTTTGATATAGTGCTGTATGACTTGTATGATTGATTACGTATGTGAAAGTTTATGTTGGTTGTATGAATTAAATTACCTAAGCTTACCCTTTCGTTTTTCCTTGTGTTGTCTACTGTTTATGTACGTCCGTCTTGTCAATGCAATGATCATCCGTTGTGGATGTGAGCAGGCGGTGAGGCGCCACTTGAAGAAATGCTAGAAGAAGAAAATTTGGAGGACGTCAATCTGGTCGAAGTCGAGGTTAAAGCCGAGCCTTAGCACGCTCGTTAAGTTTTAGTCTTTAGTTATCTGTATAGTTTTTGGGACGTTCGGTTATTTATTTTGTAAGACCGTTCGTCCAGAACTTGATATTTTGTAGAAAATTCTGAACGCTGTATAACTTTGTACGTTCGATTTTCTTCAGCTGTTGTAATTAAGACTGCACTGTAATTTCTGTAAATGTGATTAGTTCTAATTGATGGTAATTACTATTTATTGGGATGTTACACATGGCATTTAGCAGGCATAATGGGAGCTAAAAATATTCTTCCATAAAGCTAAACATATTGGCTGATGGAGGTTTTAATAACTTCTCCCTATTCTACTATAAAACTAATTTATTATGAAGAAAATTAAGGTTGCCTATTTTTTTCTGAAACCTAGCATTAGGCTTATTTTTATAAACCCTAAATCCTATACTTTGTGCACTTCTGAATTTTCTTACACATCTTTAACATCTAATAAAAAGTTATTATTTTTATTTTGGATAAATAGTTACTTCAATATATTTAGTTTTTAGTACAACAAGAAAAAATATACTATTTATACAAATTTTTAATTTTGTTAATTTTGTTTAAACCCTATAATTAATTAATATAATTAAATAGGTTTTGCACTCTGGTAGTATTATTGTAGCACGTATTTCCTTACTTCCAAAACTTGTTTTACATTACTACAATCCTCTTCCATCCTCTTCCATCGTTGCGATTTCTAGCTTCCATTGTTAATATATTTTTTTATATGTATGAAATGTTGAAATATTTATGTTTTAAAAATTGGTTAATTATGATTAAATTTGTTTGTTGAGATCTCCTAAGTTTTGAATAGTAGTATGATATTTCTTCAATTTCATCTCTCTTAAAGTTTTAAATTTATTTAAATTGAATAAAAAATCTTTCAAATTTTCTTGCATAAAAATTTGTTTGAATCGACTCTAATAAAAGAAATGGACTGATTTAATATATAAAGGAATAATTAACGTGGAAATAATTTTATAATAAACGAGTTATTTCATTACTAACAATATTATCAAAATGTTTTGTTCTTGTGAATAGTGCTTTCCTATTTTAACTTGAGCTTAATATCAATTTCAATACTTGCTTTTCTTGATCCTAATACTGCACAAAACCAATTTTCCTCTAAATTTTTGAATAATTCATAAGACCTTTTAATGATTTATAACAACATTGATAAGTATATATTTATATTTCACAATCTTACATGTAAAATTAACAATATATCATATTAAATATTTATTTTTAAGGTAAATAGTACGAAAAATATTCACATGTTTCTTTCTTAATCTCATAACAAAAATTACAGTCTAATACACACTTTAATTCTATTAAGTTTTCTTTGAAATCTATTAATGGCTGAGGTAACTTAATACGAATTTTCAAGATTTCTTGTTTTTTTCTTTTGGTGGTTTAGTTTATAAAGCTTCTTATAGACCTTTATTTATAGTTATTAAAGTAATTGTTATTAACGTAATTATTTGAATGACTTAGAGATAAGAAACCATAATAGACTTGAGATTCCAATTACTTCTATTTCTACTGTTTTTCAAATTAATGAGGTGTATAATTAAAATTAAATTAAATAAGCCTATTCATAATAATGTCTCTGATTTTTTTTTATTACAATTTTTCATTATTCGAACTAGAGAGCGCATATGATAGTTTTATTTTATGAACGTAATATGACAAGTTCTTCTTGTTAATTGACTTATGGTGAATATAGACTTGTTGTGAATATTGATGATGCAAGTAGATGTTTCTTAGTTTAATTATATTTGCTAGTATGTTTAGAGGAAGATAGCGTGAATATATGAGTACTTTATCAACTTTATTTATGAGAGTCATTTACGTTATGGAGCACGTTTGGAATGAAGAATTTTTGATAATTTGGTTAGAGAGTGATTCTACTTTAATTTGTTAGGGTTTCTTTGATCAAGGTGGTTTTTTTAGAGTTTTATAAGAAGATAACATCTATTTTTATAAGAATATGTACTTCCAAGTTTCTCCTATTTTTCGTGAGAACAATCATTATGTTGATAAGTTAACTAATTTAACTTTTATTCATAGAGAATCATATGAGTAGTTTAATGTCTTAATTCATGTATTTATTTAGTTTTTTTATAATGAGAATAGTTTGTTTATGGTTTAATGTCTCTTTAGGTCTCTATTTTTGTCCGGAATCTCAAATAGATCCCCTTCTTTTTCGACGTCTCAATTGGGTCCTTATTTTTGTAAAATTGAATCAAATAAAGGCTTTCCGTCAAATTGATCAGACGTTGTTAAGGAGGGTTTGACGTGGTATGCTGACAGTGTAATTTTTTTATTAAGTGACATTAAAAACATGACTAAATTGTATTTTTTTAATTTTTGAATTAAAAAATAAGTGTTCAGAGTGGAAATATAATTTACGTAAGGGCAAAATTGGAAAATCAAATTAAATTAAGTGCTAAAATTATATTAGCCGTCAATCACTCTGCAGCCACCAAACCCCACGTCACCGCCACGACTGTCAACTGTGCCGCCACCATGAAACCACACCGCCAGTGGCCACCATCACTGTCAATTCCGTGCTACCATAAGGTTGTCGCCAAACCTTAATTCCCTAACCTAGCCAATGCCACGGTTAGCCACGTTGTGCCGCCACCATCATCCTTGTTGGACTACAAGCCGTTGTCGCCAACCTCCATGGTCGTCGTACATTCATCTTCATCACCTGCAAACCTAGAAATAAGAAAATCCCAATTGCCACGTAATACTAAATCGCATATCCCTTTCTTCTTCCTTGCGAGCTTCATTGCAACCACCAGTTAGCCACATCATCTCCTTCATCATCGCATCAGAAACCTACATCAAATCCAAGCCAGAAAACACAGAGAAACCCAAGTCTCCGTGACAAAACCCCATCGCGAATCGAACTCAAAATTTCCTTCGCGAGAGATAGCCAGTTAACACGAGAACCTGCTCCACTGCGATTCGCGCTTCCACCATCGATCTCCCTTGCGAGATTCAAGTTCGCACTACCTAATCGCGTCTTCTACACAAAACCATGAAGCAACCTTGGTTTATCTTCTCTGAATCACGCCTCCAAGAGCTACCACGAGACATTCTCAGTTAGTGCCCATGTTCTCTCGCGGCGCATGAAGCTTTCCCTTCAATTTTGGGTGGGGAAGGGGCAGCACAGGTGATAGCCGTCAAATTAATTTAATTTGATTTTCTAATTTTGTCTTTACTTAAATTATATTTCGACTCTGTACACCTCATTTTTTAATTCAAAAATTAAAAAAAATACAATTCAGTCACGTTTTTAATGCCACGTAATAAAAAATTACACTGTCAGCATTCCACGTCACACCCTTCTTAACAACATTTGATCAATTTGATGGAAAGCCTTTATTTGATTCAATTTTACAAAAATAAGCACCCAATTGAGACGCCGAAAAAAATGGACCTATTTGAGATTTTAGACGAAAATAGAAATTTAAAGAGACATTAAACCTTTGTTTATATTCTATGTAGTGTAATTTTTTAGACGCAAACTTTACATTATTTCTTTTTATTTAAATAAAGTTTCATGCGATAACAAATAATTGATGGAATTTGAAATATCAGCATAATTAAATAAGCTATGCAAATTTTAAAGGCAATCTCGTTCTATTATTATAAAGTCAAATAATAATAAATAGTTACATATAGTAATAAATCTCATTCTATTGTATAGGTAATTTGATCTCATGCATAGATAAAGTCAAATAATAATAAATAGCTACATATATAGTTATTTAAGAAAAGTACCAACCACCCACGTTATTGAAACATAAAATTAAAGCCAAGTCAATGAACTTAGCAATTGCTCAAGTTTTAGTTTTAGTGAGGTATTTAAACGTTTAAAAACAAACTGGTTTAGCACACCAAGCAGTTGTAACATGACATGCATTAGAATATTGTCCTTTATATGTGAAGAAAAGAGTAGAAAATTCTTCATCAAACGTGTTGTGATAATGTATATTCCAAGCAAGTTAACTTTGTGGAAGAATTAACAACCCTTGATATGTGAAGTAACCACAACAAATTTTAAATTATAAACAAAATAAAAGGGAAAAGGTTTCTTTAGAACACTACTGCAATAAGGGCATATCGCCTCGGTCATTTTCACTTATAGACATCGGTTCTAGAACCGGTGTATATTCAAACGAAGTAAAAAGAATGGATTTTTTGACTCGGTTCTGAACCGAATCAAAAGGTTTCAGATTCTGACTCGGTTCACAGACAACCGAGGCAGTAAAGTTTTTTAATTCTTTTATTCTCAACCGACATCAGTGTTGTTACGTTTGTTTGTTCTTTGTATGGTTAAACTTCTTCCTCTTTTCTCCTCTTTTCTGCAATTTTTTTCATCAATGTCTTTGGACAAAATTATTTGACAATAAACTCAGATGTCTAAGAAGGAGAACAGGAAACAGAGAGAGCAGACGGGAGATCCAAACCAAAATCAGATATCCAAACCAAAATCAGATATCCAAACCAAAAACAAAAAATCAGAGATCCATTATCCACCTGCAAAGAAACAGAACCAAAAACCAAAAATCAAAAAGCAAAAAACGGAGTTCCGCCATTGCAACCGCCGTGGCGAGCCCCAGCCGCACCGTCGCGGGCTCTCGCCGCACCGTCGCGAGCTCCCTCGCTGTGCCGTCGAGATCTCTCTCGCCTCGCCGCGCCTTCGAGATCTCTCTCGCCTCGCCGCGCCTTCGAGATCTCTCTCGCCTCGTCGCGCAGTCGGAGCTCTCGCCTCGCCGCACAGTCGCGAGCCGTCTCGCCTGGCCGCACTATCGTGAGATCTGTCCTCGTCACACCGTCTCGTCAGATCTCGTATCGTCTCGCCTCGCCGCACTGTCGCCGCACCGTTGCCGCACTGTCGCCGCACTGGAGAATGGGAGGGGTTGCAAGAGAGGAGGGAGAGGAGGGAGGGGTTGCAAGAGAGGAGGGAGGGGATGAGGGAAAGTGAAACGGTGAAATGAAAAATGGGAAATGAAACATTAAGGGTCTTTGCCACACTGAAAACTGAAAAGGTGCAACACGTTACGCCTCGGTTCTTTTATTAACCGAGGCCGTAACTGGAACGCCTCGTTTCTTTTATTAACCGAGGCCGTAAGTGGAAAACGTGCAGGTCCTTGTGCCTCGGTCCTTCATTAACCGGTGTCGTAAATTTTTTATGCCTCGGTTGTTTGTATACCCGAAGCATATAATTTCATTTTAATTTCCAAACTGCCACCGCGTCTTTAATGCTTCGGTTTTCACAAAACTGAGGCATATATCACGAGTTAAAAATGGATTTTTTTACTAGTGGAAGTTAATAGCATATTCATATTAGTTTTTTCTTTAATAAACACAAGTTACAATTAATAAAGACGAAATATATGTTTACTTACATTATTTTTGTTATTTTAATAAAATTTCATGATAAATTATTAATGAACTTTGAAATATCAACATAATTAAAATAAAAAAAAATAATCATTATAAAACAAATGATTATAAAAGATAAAATAGCTAGGCTCATTGACTTTGCTTGAATTTTATATTTCAATAACGTGGGTGGTTGTTAATTTTCTAAAAATAATTATGTAGCTACTTATTATTATTTGACTTTCTCTTCTGTTTGAAAGCTACATATACAATAGAATGATAT
This sequence comes from Vigna nakashimae, assembly GCA_034642375.1. Classification (NCBI taxonomy): domain Eukaryota; kingdom Viridiplantae; phylum Streptophyta; class Magnoliopsida; order Fabales; family Fabaceae; genus Vigna; species Vigna nakashimae. The sequence goes on along the minus strand of CM067762.1, from coordinate 38,286,591 downwards.
TTATTATTATGTAGCTATTTACTATTAGTTGACTTAATAATAATAGAATAAGATTGACTTTAAAACTTGAATAGTTTATTTTAATATTAAGAAAAAAATTAATATCTCGCATAAGTCATATCACTAAAAATTTCTAAACAATAATTGGTTTTAGTAATAAAAACTACATTTAGAGATTAACTTTTAGAAACCAATATAGAAATTCTGCTTAAATGGGATGAAATGGGACGAGGATGATTCCTGCATAGTACTTCTGTCTAGATTAGTGTTCACTGTGTTTTGAGTGACCGATCAGTTTGAGAGGGTGACCTGCAGAAGACACTCCGACGCTCAATTATGAAAAAAATATTTTTTACCTCAAAATTAAACCCCTATTTATAGAGTTTATAAGAATTTGACCAATTAATTTACCTCTTAATGGTCATTAATGTCAGCCTTAACCAGACATCAATAGCAATTACCGTATTGATTGCGCTTTAACTCTGGTCAACTATTGTCGTGACCGAATGACTGCGAAGTCCATTTCCATGCCTCGGTTGTTTGGTTCATTCTACTCAGTACACAATCATACTCAATCAGTCGGGTCTATCCCTATAGTAACATAGGCCCCCAAGCCCTAGCAAAATCTTGGATATTTCATAGGGTTTACTTAGTTATACCAATCGGTTGACACATTTACCTGAGTTACCAAAGGTAACAACGATTCATAGAATGACACGTGTTCTCCAAGATCCGTGAAAAGGCGGGAAAGGGTAGAAACTGAAATGTCAGGTCTTTTGAACCGTTAGATCCCCTCTCATCCAACGCCTCAGATGGCTTGAGTGAAATGCTTTTATCGGCTATAAATATTGGTGGGGTCGCCCCTCATTTTCACTTTTACCCTCAAGCTCTCCGATTCCCGAACGTTCCTTTTGTCTTTCCAAATTCCTCTCCAAAGCTCCAAGCATTCGTCTTCATCCAGGTAAACAATGTCTTCTCTGACGAGTTCTGAGTCTATCGAGAGGGACGGTCGGGGGTATGTTGACGGTGCTGCAACATCCATGTCCTCTGTTAACTCCTCTACTTTAGGTCCCGACGATGAGAGAAATCCTCTCGCCGACAATAAGGCCGATTCACCAGTTGCCGAAAACTCCTCTCATATACTAGAGGACAGCGAAGACGAGGAGGTGGGGATCAACGTCGGTTTCACTAGAGTGGGATGGAAGATGTAAAGCTAGGCCCGCCGTTGCCGATTACGATTGGGCTCCTCACAAGGTTAAACTTTAACGCTCGATAAAAAGGCTTGCTAGTAGGGTTTGCTTGGTGAAGGTGACCAACGATGCATATTGTTTCAAATTGACACTCTGCCAAATGACCAAGCGGGCATGGCCAAGAAGGGTAGGCCTCATACTTTTTCTATGTCTATTTGACATTATTCCGCGATCTGCGGGTTCTTCTCCCCTTCTCGGGGTTTCAAATGGGCGTTCTGTGTGAACTCAACGTTGCTCCCGCCCAACTTCATCCGAACGGTTGGGCTTCAATGCAAGCATTCTCGGTCGTCTACGCCACTCTTGCCTTTACTCCCACTCCTGCATCGTTTCTCTACTTCTTCCGTGTCACATCACACCCCAACAAGCCATGGGTTTCCCTAATCTCAATAAAAGAAAAAAAACTTGTTATGTTGTTCAATACAACTTACAAAGCGTTCAAATGGAATTTTCTCAAGGTTGCCATTCTCGAGGTCGGTCGTTCCCAATTTTACTTTCCGGATGATCAGCCTAAGTTTCTTTTTACTAGACCGATTGTCCCAAGAAAATTATTTCTTGGCCCAAGTCTTCCATGACGCCTAAGGAGCTAGAAGTGATCAACCAACTAAGTTAGTTGCCCCTCTAATCCTCCTTTCGCACGCTCATAGGCTACTTGGGCTTCAAAAATCTTCATGACAAAGTGTTCGGTAAGCTACTTTTGATGCTTTTACCGAGCAGTCATTTGTAACTTATCTAAATTTATTTTTTTTCTGTAGATTATTTATCCATCATGGATAAGGGAAAGAGCAGCACCTTCGCCCGCATGATGGCTCGTAAGCAGGAGGAACTTAAGAAATCTGGAGAAAGGTGATCCTCCTGTCCTCTCATTACTCCTAAGCTCGTAGTGGTACAAACTCTTACGGTGGACCTTAAAGTCCACACTACTGCCTCCGTCCGGTCGCACGCCCCGGAGACTGTCCCTATCTCTTATGCTCCTACTCAGAAGAAGAAGAAGAAGGATAAAAGGAAAGATTCCCGGGAGCCATCAGTATCTTCAAAGCGCAGCAAAAGGAATCTTCCTGGTGGTCCTCCTCTCACTAGGTCACTCGACCCAAACATCTAGGTAGCCCGACGGATCCAATTCAACCTTTTCCCCAAGGGAAAGGAATACTTCAATGGAATGACCGAGGAGGAGGCCTCCAACATGGCTTACGAGCATGCTGCTCGAGCCAGTGTATACATGGCCAACGCTGCTGATAGGAAGAAGATTGTTGCCTTCACGGAGTTACAAGCTTTTCAAAAGAAGCTTGATTCAGCTATAAAGTTGAAAGAAGAGCTTACCCTTCGGGTAACTGAGGTTGAGAAGATTGCCTGACGACAAAACGAAGGCTAAAACTTTACTTACTGAGGCTCGCACCACCGTTTAGCTGCAGCAATCCAATGATGACCTAAAGCTGGACCTACAATATGCTGCTGAGAAAAACAAAGAGCTGGTCACCAAGAGAGACAATCTTCTCATCGAGCATGACTCTCTATGCAGTAAAATGCAAAAGTTGGATGAAGAGAACAAGTTTTTGGGCGAAGAGGTTATCAACGAGCATGTCTTTGGTTTCAGCCAGACGATCGCCCAATGCAACTTGTTCTATCAAGTGCCTTTAGACGATCCTCACTATGATGTGATGAAGACCATGGTTGAGGGTGAACTTGTGCCCCTCACATTTGTTCTTGAGACTGTTGCCCGGATCGCCTCCTCTGCTAAGCCTCAAAATAATATTGGTTAAAGTCATTGACAAGGCCGAAGGGCAAAATGCTTAGCTTCAATATTTTTTCTACTTTTTGTAGATGACACCTATAGTTATTTACCCTTTAGTTCTTGTATCGAACTTTTTGAATGAATATATACATTGCTTTTTCTTATTCATTCTTTATCTTTCCCACTCTTCCAATCATTTTGATCCTAGTATTACGAGGACGTTCCACCTAGCAGTGGGCTCCAAGAGTTCACTTAGAACGTTTCCTAGGTAAAATGTTAAGGTGAAAGTTACAGGAACATTCCTCACCAAGCGTTAGACTCTAGAAGTTCACTTGGAACATTCTCTAGGTCGAAAATTTTAAGGTAAGAGTTACAAGAACGTCCTCACCAAGCGTTGGACGCTAGGAGTTCACTTAGAACGTTTCCTAGGTCGAAAATGTTAGGTGAGAGTTACAAGAATGTTCCTCGCCAAGCGTTATATTCTAGGAGTTCACTTAGAATGTTCCCTTGGTCGAAAATGTTAGGTAAGAGTTAAAAAAAACCTTTCTCACCAAGCGTTAAACTCTAGCAGTTCACTTAGAACGTTCCCTAGGTTGAAAATTTTACGGTGAGAGTTACAAAAACATTCTTCACCAAGCGTTGGACTCTAGGAGTTCACTTAGAACGTTCCTTATGTCGGAAATTTTAAGGTGAGAGTTACAAGAACGTTCCTCACCAAGTATTGGACTATAGGAGTTCACTTAGAACGTTCCCTACGTCGAAAATTTTATGGTGAGAGTTACAAGAACATTCCTCAATGAGCATTAAACTCTAGGAGTTCACTTAGAACGTTCCCTATGTCAGATTTTTTTGTATAACTTGCACAAAATTTGGATGGAAAACACCTGATATTATTAATAGCTGATTTGTGCATTACATCATAAACTTTCAACTGAAATAAAATTTAAGATGTGATGCATTCCAGGTGTTGGGAATGACTTTGCCTGTTAAGTGTTCCAAACGGTAAGCTCCGTTCTTTAAGTTCTCCACAACCTTGAAAGGACCTTCCTAATTAATAGCCAAATTTCAATCCATTCGGTTTGTTCAAGCATCTCCTGTCTTTTGCCAAACAAGATGTCCCTAAAAAAACTGCCTTGATTTTATCTTGGTGTTGTAGCGACGAGCGACAAGCCTTTTTTGACCTTCCGCCCGGACAACAACTATATCTCTTCTTTCCGCTAGGGTGTCCAACTCCACCCTTAGGTGATCACCATTAACCTGCATGTCTTCCAATCTCCTTTTGAGCATTGGTTCCTCCACTTCTACAGGGAACATAGCACCAGTGCCATAAGTGAGGTTAAAAGGCGTCTCTCCAGTTGTACCGTGCGGTATAAAGTGGTATCACCAACGAACTTCTTGTAACTTATCAACCCAAGCTCCTTTAGCGCATCCAAAACGCTTCTTTAACTCATACACTATGGCTTTATTGGCGACCTCTACCTACCCGTTCGTCTGAGGATGTTCCACCGAACTAGTGACATGCTTGATTCTTAAGTTCGAATAGAAATTCGCTAGCTGTTTGTCTACGAACTGCTGACCGTTGTCCGTCACAATTGTTTGGGGCAAGCCAAAGCGATAAATGACCGTCCATACGAACTTCTGTACTTGCGTTGCTATTATCGTAGCCAAAGGTTCCGTCTTCACCCACTTAGTGAAATAGTCAATGGCTACCAAGAAAAACTTCTTCTACGACTGAGCGATCAGAAAAGGTCCGACAACGTCTATTCCCCATTGTGCAAATGGCCAGGGAGACACCAAGTTATGCAACTCTGCTAGTGGCAAGTTGAGGTTGTTCCCACGTTCTTGACACTTCGCACATTTCTGCACGAACATCTTGTAGTCTGTTTCCATCGTCGACCAAAAGTACCCTACTCGTAGCGCCCGTGCGTGAAAGGCTTGTTGCCTTGTATGCATACCACATGTCCCTTCATACAACTCTCTTATAACATATTCTGCTTCGTTTGACGAGACACATTTCAACAATTAATCCCTGTCTATAAAGGTTGCTGCCTATGAACAAGTAACAAGCTATCTTTTTAGCTTCCGCCGTTCGTATTGATAAGTCGTCCTCGTCTCTTGATCGACTCTCCAATTTCCTTTCTCCAATCAAAATGATCGGATATCTCGAAGACCAATAAGCATTCAATGCAATGCTTCAACAAGATTTGTTGAATGACCGAAGACAATTGGCCCTTCTCCTTGTTGCTAGCTAGCTTCGAAAGGATATCGACCCTAGCATTTTTCGTCCTAGGAACATGCTTGATTTCCACCACTTGGAATTGTTTAACCAATTCCTTAGTTCTGTGATAATAACGGAGCAGTTGGTCATCTTTAGTCTAAAAGCTCTCGTCCATCTGTCCAACAACAAGTTGCGAATCCGTCCGACATTCACTAGAAGTTGTCCCCAAGTCTTTGGCTAGTTCAAGACCAACAAGCACTGCTTCATATTCAACCTGATTGTTACTAATCTTGAACCGAAAGAGGATGGATTGTTCAACAAGTAATCATTTGGGTCCTCTAAGACAACTCCCACTCCTCCGCCTGTTCGGTCAACTGATCCGTCTACAAAAAGCTTCCAAGGTTGCGGAGGCTCTTCTCCCTATAGAGGCAATTTAATTGCAAAATCAGCCAAGTGTTGCCCTCGAACAGACCCGTGTGGTTCAAACCATAATCCAAACTCAGACAACTCTACCGACCAACCTACTATCCTCCCTGTCAGATCTAGCTTTCGTAATGTCATAGCAATAGGATGGTCGGTTCTTACCACCACCTGATGGCCTTGAAAATAAGGCCTTAAACATCGTGCGACTATGACAAGGGCCAAGGAAAGCTTCTCCACTTGATTATACCTTGTCTCTGCGTCATATAGCGTTTTGTTGATGAAATAGACAAACTTGAACTCTGGGTTTTCTTGGACCAGAGCTACACTGACCGTTTCCTCCAATACTACTAGGAACAACTACAAGTCGTGCTTTGGATCAGGTCGACCTATTACGGGTGGGCTAGCCAGAATTCCTTTTACCTTATTGAAAGCCTCCTTACATCGGTTGTCCCAACTAGTCTCAACAATCTTCTTCATCACCTTAACGATAGGCTTGATTCACCCGACCAATCTTGGGATAAACCGGGATAATGAAGTCAGCCGCCCTACTAAGCGTTGTACCTCCTTAAGGTTTTGGGGGCATCTCATTTCTAGCACCACCCTACACTTGTCCGGATTCACCTCTATCCCTCTAGCCGTCAACATTAAGCCCAAAAATTACCCTACAGCTACCCCAAAGGTACACTTTGTTGGGTTCAACCTCATTCCAAACTTATGCACCTGGTCGAACACCTCAACAAGATATTTCACATGATCTTCTAATGATCTACTTCCACTACTAGAAATTCAGTCATTACCGAAGGATTATTACCAAAGGCCTTGTGGCCGTCGATAAAAATGTTATTACCGAAGGAATTTTTTGACGGTCATGAAACTTGGTCATTATCGAAGGCTTGTGCCCTTCTGTATTGATCAGAAGATTTACCGAAGGATTTTGACCGTCGGTATAGGGATTAACTTAATGAAATCTAAATTTTGGATTTCCCTCTTATATTTTCCGAAATACTTTCCAGGAAAGCTTCCCCCAAATTCACTCCCGTCCCTACTTTCCACTCTCCGGTGCCCTAATCTCTATCTCACTCTGGCGTGCACAATTTGAAACCATCATTGCCGTTGATTATGAAGCTCTCCAGCTCCTGTTTGATTACGACGGTGGTTTGACGGCATTAGGAGGTGTTCACGCTGCCTCAGGGTTGATGTCGCGGCGTGGACAGAGCTTATAGTTGCGAAGGGAGACTAGTCCAGGGGTTGTGTGACGAAATAGCTTTCATTGCATGATAAGGGTTGCGGGAGAGAGCTCGGGTTGTCGCTATCGTAGAGGTGAGTTATTGGTTCAAATTATTGCTTTAAATTAAGTTGGTTTTGGTGGCTGGCCTGTTTGTGATGCATGTGTGAGTTAACCTTAATATATGTGTATTGCTTTTGGTTCGCATTGGAGAATTTGTTTAACACTTTGGAAAATTATTGCAATTGTAGTGGTGCGTTGAAGGTGGAGTGAAGCGCAGTGTAAGGAAAAAGTGTGGTGTTAGAAGGCTGTCTTCGTCCCGGGAGGTCATAGCGTGGAGGTAAGTTGTTTGTCTCTGAATGAAGTGAGCATTGGTGTAGAATTGTGGTTAAATGTTGAATAAAAATGTCGTGTCATTACTAAAAGAATGAGATTGTATTATTAGAGTGTTTTGAGTTTATCTTAGGAATTACATTGCTTGTATTACTGATCCTTGTTTGGTAAGGATTGAAACCACAGACTGCTATGGTCGTATTAGGTTCAATGCTATTTTTCTTATATTCCAAGCTATGTTGCATGTGTGAAATGTAGTGTTATGGCCATATTGCTAAAGGGTATGAATTTTTTAAATGTATTAAAGTCCTGGACATTTGATTCGGTTTTGTTTGAGTATATTAGAAAAAATGTTGTTATGAATGTGGTCATGATATCATGGTATGTGTGCATGTGATATAGGTAGTTAGTTAGTTCTTAACTTTGATTTAGGTACTTAGTTAGTTGTTACCTATCTTTTTGATTCTTTTTCTAGTTTTAGGTGTTTGCTTTAGCCTATATAAAGGCTTGACTGGTCTTTTAGAAACAAAAACACACAAACACAGTAGTTGAACGTCAATGCAAAGAATTAACGGATTGGAGACCTTCCCTTTTTGGTTTAAAAGAGAAGTTATCATGCAAAGACTTTTAGATAATTGAAGAATAATTAAAGGATTGGAAACCTTCCCTTTTTGGTTCCCTTTGAATTGTAGGAGTACAATTTGCCATCAGTAGCAAATGCTCGTTATCTGTGTTTCGTTTTTCTCTTGTGTCATCTTCTGCTCTCTTCTCTTGTTCTGTCTTTTTGTTTTCTTCTTCTATCTTTTCTCTCAATTCCTCTTCTCTCCTTCTAGTCTCGCACACACACACACACAAACCTGTAATCCAGTGGTGTCTTGTCAGTGTTTGTCATCAAGGCAATACTCATGCATTACCCAATCAGCTTTGCTCCATGTGGAGGTCTGCCTTTATAGTAGACCTTGCTATGTATTCCAGTGCACTTCCAGTACCCTGCACGAGTTGCTCTATTTGTTGTTAACTCATTTGGGTATTTCCAATCCCGAGGTCCAAAACAGTACCACTGTGGATGTGTACGGGGTCAAAATGATTGATAATGGAGTTTATGTTCTATATGGTACTGATAAATTTCACTACTTACTGTTAACTTAAAATCTTAGACAACAGTGGGAGTTCCTTATTTTAATGGAACAGTTCCTTTTCTCATATTTGGGTTGTTAGATGTTAGTTTTTGGTGTATAATTGGCCATATAATTAATGTTATTATTCTCAATTTTTGTGTTTGTTTAATATTAAAGGTAAAGGGTTGGAATAGTGATAAATTTCCAGTAACAAACATTATCATACACTTAATTTAAGGCCAATAGAAACCTTCACTAGCTCCCTCTTTCTAAGACGAAACCAAATTCTGAAAAATATGTTTCTTTTTCCGCTGCCCATTTTGTTGTGTTCCTTTAGCACAAAGTGCTCGGTAATATTCTTTTGGACCTCTCCCTGCACTTCTACTGGTGGTCTAGTTTGACTAGGAAAATCTTCTTGGCGGGCACTTTTAGTCTTTGAAATCGTAGCTCTATCCATTTAACATTTAAAGCCTATTAGAGTGCTTCTTTCTTACTCTTTGATTCACAGTATATGTAAAAAATGTACATTATATTGTCAATTACCTGGGTTCAGCAACTAGTTGAAGGTTCTGCATGCTAAATAATGTACTATAGAATCTGCTTGTGTCTAACAAACTCTGGTGTGTTCTTGTCTCCGCAACTTGTCCATTCTCGACTACAACAATGATATCTGCATTTACAACTGTTGAGAGCCTGTGTGCGATCAACATGACAGTCCTTCCCTGCGTAGCTGTCTAAAGTGCTTCTTGAACCAGCTTTTCAGACTCTGAATCGAGGGCGCTAGTGGCTTCATCAAGCAAAAGATCATCTCATGTTTTATTGCGATTCTCTTATGAAGCTTTCTGTAGATAGTAAAATTAATATTAAAAGAGTCTATTTATGAAGAACTGAAGTTAAATTGGTTTATTTTTATTTGATAATGATATGTTGGAAGTGGATGATTGGTGGATTTGTGTTTGGACAATGAAGATGTAGTCTAATCTGCCAAGCCCCATAATCGGAGGAATTTTGATCTAAATCAACTTTTGCTAACTTATTGTCCTCTTTTCTTCCTAATTACAAGTCAAATGGCGTTAAATAGAAAAAAGGAACATAATATGTTTAATATATGCAAATTATTGTAAATTAATTCAATGAAAGGAAGATCAAACAAGAGATAATCAAGCTACAAGAATGATATACTAGATTTAATAACTTACCTCGATCAGGTAGTGATTAGGCAGCTGAGAAACCAAAGAGTGTGCATTTGACATTATAGCTGCCTTCTGAATCTCTTGATCATCTGCGCCTATTTTCCCCACTTTCAAGTTATCATCGATGGTGCCTGCAAAGAGTGATGGCTCTTGGGAAACGGCCCCTATGTTTCGTTGAAGGAACTTCAGATAAAGATCCTTGATATTCTGACCATCAATAAAGATAACTCCTGGAATATTTCAACAAAGTCAGGCTTGCAACATTCATTTGTGTTGGGTTCCTTTGACGGTAACAAGAAAAAACAAAAGAAGGAAACCAAACAACTCGAGTGTGTCAGAAGGTTATGACACTATATTAGATTATCCCTTATATAAACGTAGAACTAAGAAAATAAAATAACAGAAATTATTGAGATAGTTAGAATAAAAGAGATAGTGGAAGATTATTTAAACTGACGTCTTGAGGGATCATAAAATCTGTTAACCAGGGAAATAACAGTGCTCTTTCCACAGCCACTGCTACCAACCAATGCTACTGTTTTTGCAGCTGGAATGGACAAGGACAGTCCTTGAAGGATTGGTTTGTCTGGGCGTGATGGGTAGGAAAAATGAACATCTTGAAAGTCAATCTCACCTTTGATTCTGCTAGGCATCTTCCCTTCGGATTCATTACTTATCAGAGGCTTTCTTTGGATCACTTGGAAAACTTCATATCCTGCAGCTTTTGCCTGATTGAATACTTGCATGTGTGGTGCTGCATAAGTGAGTGATCTGCAATACACAAGGAGTGTTCAGTTCTAGCACTTCATCAATACTTACTAATAATTTTCTCCATTCTAAACAAGCCTGAAGGTAGTTTCTTTCTTCCTTACATGGCACCAAAGAGAATACTCATCACTGCAGCTATTATGTCTCCTCCTGTTGCTCTTCCTGCTCTGACCACAACAGCTCCAACCCATACAATGAAAGCCCAAGAATAGAAACTCACTGTTTGCAACATCCCTGTTCCAACTCCTTTCACAAGTGCCTCCCCTTTGCTTATAATATATTGCTTATCCATGTTGTCTGTAAAGGATTTGATTTCGGAGCTCTCTCCAACAAAAGCATAAACTGTTTTTATTTGTGATATTGTCTGCAATATCCACATCAGAGCTTGTTCAAACAAAATTGTATTAACTTATGTAAATGTGAATTATGTGTGCATATATACCTGCTCTATCATAGATGTAGCTTCAGAATGGAAAAGCATTTTGGTGGTTGATATGTTGTTCATTTTGTTGGTGTAAGTTGCCCCAATTATAGGAAAGTGATGCCTAATCTTTGTTTAGGGGAAGTAATTTCTGAAAAATATGTTCTAGAAATGAAATGATTGTTTGGAGTTGCATGTTGGTGTTGTTCAGTCCAGCTAACATGTCATAATTATTGATGATTTGGTGGCCACAGGTGGAACTTTATTATCAGCAATTGGACTTGTAGGTGATTTCCTTTTGCAGCCTTTTACGATTGAAGGTACTCTTTTGTCCTAAATTCTCTTTTGCAAGAATAAATGTCTTATTAAGTGAATGTATTTATGTGGTGAGTAAGTATAGATGCATTCAGCTTTGATTTGTCATGATTGTAGACCATGGTTCACTTTAAATTAAGGTTTCATACATGTAACTGTCTTGTCACACTCCTAGGTAACTACTAGAAATAAAAAGCATGTTTAAATATATATATATATATATATATATATATATATATATATATATATATATATATATATATATATATAAAAGCTGTATGAATAAACCCCCAATTTTTGTTGTTGTTCCTAAAATGGTTAAGTTTGCTTTCAATCATGTAGAACTTGTTGGTGCTAAAGTAGTGGACTGTGCTTGTGTGATTGCTCTCTCTGATCTCAAGGTAATGGCTAAATTGAATCAATGTTTTTGTAAGTTGTGTTTTAGTAGCTAGTCTTACAAAATTCCATCTTCATCTTCACATGCTTAAGTAAAGTATCATTTCCAAATTCATTACCTTTTTGTCATACTTTGAGTGATCCCATAATGGTTAGAAAAAAGTGTTGGAAATCCCTTGCAACAACAAATTATAGTGTATGAGTATGAGTGAATTAAATTATAGTCAGCTACACACATTCTCAATGGTGCATCATGTCCATTGCTACCAAGCAATTAATTCTTAATGTTAAGCTAATCCAGAGTTTCAACATACTGTTGAACTCTTCTTAACTTGAAAATGATTTTTTCATTAACATTAGAACTACAATTGCTTAAACAAATTTAATTTAAGATACAGTGATAAACATAATTCAGTAAAATACATCTCAGTATGTGTATGTATTTGTGAGGGCAAAGAGTAACAGAGCGAAGACAACTTAGAACGAAGACAACTTAGGCACTCATGATGCCAAAATGACTGATACTATTTCCAATTTCCATCCAACTTCCCTTATTCCTAACCTGTCAACCATCAACTCGGTACTGGGATACCGTATATATATGTATGAATTATTTTGAAAAACAAATAAAACGAGACAGCTAAAACATCACTGTGTTGTTGAAATAGGTATGCATAGACATATCTATACTAGTTAACATTTCAGGACTTGATTGACCAATTCTTCACGTTAACAAAGCAACAACCACACATTTAAAATTTTAATCTGCAGCAGTATTAAACAGGCACCCCAAATGCAATCCCAGTATTACGAATCCTCAAAAGTCAGATAAAGATCAATTAACACCACAAAATAGAACCTTCATAAAGTGTTGAATATTTATGGATTAAGGATTAAATGTAGATGACTTCAAAATATTCAGACTTAAAAAGTTTGTTTACTCATTGGGTAGGTACTTCTTGAATTCATAAAATGCCATAACAATTCCCTCTATTAGAATAAAAATATTATTTAGAAAAGTACAGTAAAGCCAAGTCCTTAACCTTAAAATTATGGGTGATTTACTTTACAACATTAACATTGTATATTCTTCCCCACACATGGACCACACAATAATGTCTTCTTCATAGCCCAACTTTTTACAATGTCTCTATATCTATCTATTCTAATTTTTAACACTTTTAATTTACAACAGTAACTCAAGCTACAAGCTGAGTGGTCAAAATGGAAAAAGACACCAATATATTTTTTTTTTATAATTATACAAATATGAAGCTGATTTATATAATTAGAAGGCTAGATTATAAATGTATTATTTTGGAACTTTTTTATTTATCCTATTATATCTTTATTATTAGAGGATATCAAATCTCTTCTATCAATTGTATTGGTTCGTTCTCAATATAAATAAAGCACCCATGCTGTCTTAAAAGCACAATTTCAACTCAAAATTTCTCTCTTCCTATAGTTTTACATGGTATCTAGAGCACTTTTCAAAATCTTGTTAACCCCTGTAGACCCCTATCTCTAAAGAAACTTCTTTTTGCAAACCTTTTCTCTCTTCCTATAGTTTCTTCTGGTGTACTGACAATAACAATGTCTAAGAATGTTATGTTACCACTCAGTATCAAAGAATAAAAAATTTTCACATTTAATACAATCTGGCTGGATTTTCAATCTGGCTTCATTTTGAATGCTGTAACAAGTTTAATACAACAATTACAACTTGTTTATACTGCCAAATAGCACAACATCCCTGCTGCACGAAAATATACACCCAATACAACTTTTTCTTCTTAAAATTAACAACATAAACTGCACTAGAATGGTTCGAATTTGCAAACTGCATAAATATATCCATGGTTAGATTGTAGTATATATCCATGCTTTTATAGATATTTGATTGCCTAAATTATGTTGATGTCTATATGGTATGTTCATTTACCTTGTATTTCATTTATTAGCCTATAACTTCATTAAGTGGAGTAGTCATTTAAATACCTATGGTACTACACACATTCTCAAAGCAATGAGAAGGGTAAAAATACACAAAACACTTAGAAACTACAAAATATTCGGAAGTACTCTACAGAAGAGAATTGCAGTAGTAATAAGTTGTCTCCTTCAACTTTAATACAGAGCCCCCCTTAGTATGTTTAAGGCATTTCAATACTGAGGACGTCTCTTTGCATGCCCTTATTGAATGCCTATGACCATAGTGTTGAAATTGCCTTCCATGTTCGGCTTGAGTAGTAATAGGTTTATTACTTATGTGACATGGAGTGTTGCTGTTTTGGCTAAGTTTTTAATTGTTTGGCTTGTCACAGAACATGGCCCATTTTCCCAACCATCGTGGATGGATGTACGACCGTTGTTATAGTGGAAGGAGAGGTTTGAAAGAATCTTTTGTCATCGGAGTTGAAGAGTTCGTGGAGACGGCCCGACGATCTCAATATTATGCCCTTGATGGAGGGATTTGATGTCCATGCATCAAGTGCGAATGTACAAGCATTTTGAAAAATGAAGTTGTCAAAGTTCACCTTTACCAAAAAGGGTTCATGCCTAATTACACGGTTTGGACATTTCATGGTGAAGAAATTCCTTCGACCTCCATTGCAGCTGAAAAACGGCTTGCATCAGGTTCGAATACTATTGTACATGCATCTGAGATAGATCAATTTGCCTATATGCAAGAGATGGTCGACAATGCTCTTCGTCACCATGCTGAAGAAGCAGACGATAGTCATGATGAAGAGCCTCCAAATGAAACGACGCAGAGGTTTTACAATTTACTAACAGAGGCAAATCCACTTGTATTTGAAGGTTCATCTGAGTCAAAATTGTCAGTGTGCATTAGACTCATGGCTGGAAAATCTAATTGGAACGTTCTCATTCAAGCAATGGACTTCTATACAAAATTGATGTTAGATTTGACACCACCAAACAATTTCATGCCGAAGAATTATTACCAAGCCAAAAAATGTTTTTCAAAGTTGGGATTGGATGTCAAGAAAATTGATTGTTGTGTTAATGGATGTATGTTATTCTATGACAATGACAGTGGAAAAAATGATGCATTGTTGGTTGAATGCAAGTTCTGTGGCTCACCTCGATATCAGACAATGCATGCTGGACGGAGGCAAAAAAAAACCAATTCCCTTAAAGTCCATGTTCTACTTGCCTATAATTCCAAGATTACAAAGATTGTTTACTTCAATGCAAACATCACAACACATGACATGGCATGATGGTAACAAGACTCCGGGATTTTTGCGTCATCCTTCTGATGGTGAAGCTTGGAAGCACTTCAATCATAAACATCCATCCTTTGCTAGTGAACCACGTAACGTCAGACTTGGTCTATGCTCTGATGGGTTTACCCCGTACATTCAGGCGTCTGCATCACCATATTCCTGCTGGCCCGTGATAGTTACCCCATACAATCTACCACCTGAGATGTGTATGACAAAGCCTTACATGTTTTTATCGTGTATAATACCAGTTCCATCTAATCCCAAATCATTGATTGATGTTTACTTAGAGCCTTTGATTGATGATTTGAAGAAGTTATGGAATGGTGTTTGGACGTATGACGTTTCAAGGAGGCAAAATTTCCTTATGAGGGCAGCCTTGATGTGGACTATTAATGACTTCCCAACGTATGGCATGTTATCTGGTTGGAGCACACATGGTCGATTAGCTTGTCCACATTGCATGGAACATACAAAGTCATTCCAATTGTGTCATGGCCGGAAAAGTAGTTGGTTTGACTGCCATCGACGGTTCTTGCCCATTGGTCACCCCTTTAGAAGAAATAAAAAGGCATTTCGCAAAGGACAAGTTGAAACGGATATGCCCCCGCCAAAGTTGAGTGGATCACACGTGTGGAGAAGAGTGAAAGACTATCCAAAAGTCACTGAATCTGGTCAGAATAGGCTAGAAGGGTTTGGGGAATGGCATAATTGGACTAAAAGAAGCATATTCTGGGAACTTCCCTATTGGAAGGACAACTTGCTAAGGCACAACATCGATGTCATGCACACAGAAAAAAATTTCTTTGACAATGTCTTCAACACAGTTATGAATGTTAAAGGTAAGACAAAAGATAATGAGAAAGCACGAAAAGATTTACCTTTGTATTGTGGACGAAAAGACTTAGAGTTGAAGGCACAAGGTAAAAACCGATTATTTAAACCAGAAGCAAATTACACCATGTCAAAAGACGAGACAAGAATAGTGTGTGGATGGATCAAGGAGCTTAGAATGCCAGATGGATATGCTTCTAACTTGTCCAGATGTGCCAATGTTCAGAATGGTACTATTCAAGGGTTGAAGAGTCATGATTGTCATGTATTCATGGAGACCTTCATCCCTCTTGCGTTCAGTTGTTTGCCAATGCACGTGTTAAATCCACTGATAGAAATCAATAGCTTCTTTAAAGACTTGTGCTGCACGACACTAAAGGAGAATTCCCTTAAAAAGATGGATGAAAATATCTCGATTATTCTCTGCAAATTGGAAAGAATATTCCCTCCTGCATTCTTTGATTCAATGGAGCACATTCCAATTCATCTTGCATATGAAGCTTGGCTTGGGGGACCCGTGCAATACAGGTGGATGTATCCCTTTGAAAGGTTTATGGGAGAATCCAAACGTTCAGTTAAAAATAAAGCTAGAGTAGAAGGCTCAATTTGTGCAGCTTACTTGCACAGAGAGACAACTTATTTTTGTTCACATTATTTCAAGAACTTCATGTTGTCCCCCACTCATGTCAGAAATGAAATGCAATGGCAAGTTGAACCACGTGAAGGTGCATTATCAGTTTTCTGACAATCAGGCCGTCACGCAGGGAAAGAATTCACTCATTGGTTAACTGATGCTGAATTCAACTCTGCTCATGTCCATGTCTTGATCAATTGTAGTTAAGTAAAGTCGTACCTTGAGTATGTCATAATCCATCTCTAATCTATCAAAAGGTTTAATTGTTATACACTAATGAATTTCATTTGTACCAGCTCATTTGTTGTGGCTGAGCAAGTCGCAGAAGGAAATACTTCTGCTAGAATACACTCAGAGTTTCCCCATTGGTTTAGAAATCAGGTCCGTAGTTTTTCCTACGTTTAGAGCAAGGTTAATTTGACTATTGCTTATATAATTTTGTTAGTACCTTTGTAGGTTTTTAATCAGGCATTAACTCCCACGGTTCAAGAGTTAAGACATCTCTCCAATTGGCCAATGAGATGTGTCAAAGAATGGCACACTTACTTCATCAATGGTTACAAATTCCATACACATGAATGGTCTAAAGGAAAGAAAACATCAAATTGTGGTGTGTATGTCAAGGGCCTAGCAGAGGGTTCTTATGATGATTTCTACGGCATCATTCATAAAATATATGAGTTAGAGTACAACATCACTACTTCTCCAAACAGAGTGGTACTTTTTTATTGTGAATGGCTTGATCCTTCTAGAGCTGGTACTAGAGTCGATCCACGCTTTAATATTGTCGAACTGAACCAAAGATTAAGATATGGACCGTTTGATCCTTTCATTCTGCCATTTAATGTCAAACAGGTTTATTATGTGCCATATCCACCATTTCGCAATATTGACAAGCGTGGTTGGGTCGTAGCAATACAAACGAAGCCTAGAGGTCACATAGACTCAAATGAAGTTGAG
This sequence comes from Vigna nakashimae, assembly GCA_034642375.1. NCBI lineage: Eukaryota > Viridiplantae > Streptophyta > Magnoliopsida > Fabales > Fabaceae > Vigna > Vigna nakashimae. Next base: position 38,269,523 of record CM067762.1, on the reverse strand, counting down.
GAAGATGTTGCCTACCAACTTGACCAAATGTCACAACCACAAGAAATTATCGAAGTTGAACGTATAACCGCATTGGTCGACCCTGATGGTGATGGAGATGAATTAGAAGCATCAATACAAGGTGATGAAGAACAAGAGGAAGAAGAAGAAGAAGAAGAAGAAGAAGAAGAAGAAGAAGAAGAAGAAGAACAAGAAGAAGATGATGATGATGATGACGATGAAGAAGAAGAACAAGAAGATGATGATGATGAAGACGATGCTGAAGATGAAGATGAAGATGATGATCATGATGACGATGATTGAATGTTGAACATCTATTGTAGCAAATTGGACTATCATTTGATTACCGTTATCAAAAATACCATGTTAAAGTTGTATGCAATTACTTATACATTGACTTTAAAAACAATTGATCCTTCTTTATTCATTTATATTTTTTCGCTTTATTTGTAACCATTTGAATGCAGTAATGACAGGACAAGGTTCAGAACGTCCTGATAAAGGAAAGGGGGTAGCAAGACCTACAAAGAGGCAATGGCAGGCACCAAAGTATGTACTTAGGGTGCCTGCTAGACTACCTACCACTGCTACCGGTAGTACATCATCTGTGGGGCCTCCTCCTACCCTTATTATACAGCCTCCTACACCTGCAGTAGACCCTACTCCTACCTTTGCAGTACACCCTTCTCCTCCTCCTGCAGCACACCCTTCTACTATCCCTGCAATAGACCCTCTTCCTCCTCCTGTTATTATAACCCCCACTCCTCCCCCTATTATTATTACCCCCACTCCTCTCCCTGACCCTACTTCTATACCTTCCTCATCTTCTGTACCGCCTTCTAAGACTGTCACACCACCTGCTGATCCAGATTCAAGTGGTGATGGTGATGATCTTGACCCGCCCCTCCATGATCGACCATGGATTGAGCCCTATGGTAAAGCGTAAGTTTATAATCTGTTGATATAATTTGATGTTTAAACCCTATTGTAATTGAAATGACTTTTGTTATGCAGGTTTATTCCATCTAGGGTTGCTTCCCAGGCCATCACACGTTCAATTAAGCAACAATTTTTAAGTCCATGGCCTACTTGAGGAGCAATACCTGATGACGACAGAAAGCCATTCTGGCAGCGCTTTCAGGTGAGCAATCCATTAGACTAATGTCCCTCTTATTTTAGTATGTTTTGTATTCAATGTTTGTTCTCTTTAATGTTACAGATGAAGGTGCAGTGGAAACCTGAACATGAAAGTCAGATACACAGAAATTTCCACATGAAAGCATCTCATCGGCTGTCAGAGATGTTGAGGGATGCCCGCAATGCAGGACAGCGCCCTACCTGGCTGGGTGAACAAATTTGGAACTCTTTACTGGCTCATTGGAATACAGTAGAGTTCCGCAATAAATGTGCCAAAGCCCAGCGGAACAGAGCATCTGAAAGGGGTGGCACCCTGCATACTGGTGGGTCGATCACCATTCATGAGCATGTCATTCGTATGGTATAATCTCTTTACATAACTTTTTCTTTCATACATAAGTTATGTATATTCTATTTCATATGTACGCTTGTAATTCTTAAATATGTTACAAGCACAGGCTCTAGGACGGGCGGTCCATGTTGATGAGGTCTTTGCACAGACTCATGTTCGGAAGGGAACTAATCAATTCGTTGATGAAAGATCTCGGAAGACTCATGTAAGCAAATAACACTATTACTAATAATTTTTCATTTATGTTATTCTATCATTCCCTGACATTGCTTTTAATGTTTCAACAGGAAGAATTTTCTACGAGACTTTCACAGGTTAGATCTTAACATGAGTCAGCTCCTACACCGGATGATGCCAGTAATGCAGATGATGACATCCATAGGACACAGTGCTGGATCGACATCGTTGGTGGGAAGAAAAAGGGACGAGTGTACGGTGCGGGACAACTTGCTGCAAACTATACAGCATCCAGAGGAGGTTCTCTGAAGCACCAGCCTTCTTCTTCCACCAATACTCCTGACGAGGTCGTTCTTCGCCTCACGCAGGCACTCGAGCAACGTGACCAGGAGATCACTGATCTTAGAGCAGAGTTTACAAACTTTAAGGCCCTGGTCATGAGAGTATTGCCTGAAACCTCACAGGACGTACAAAATATCCCTTCGACCCAGTCACGACCCTCCTCATCACCTGCTGCCACTCAGCAGCCCGCATCAGTCCAACCCTCATCAGTCCAACCCACACCAGTCCATCCATCAATAGAGGAGCAGGATGATGAAGATCATTTTGATGATAGTTATGTACATTATTAGTTTCATTTTCTTATTATTTGTTACACAAACATTTGGATATTAGAACATTTTTGAGTTGATATCATTTCAATGTTAGTTAGATCTACTTGCAGACTTTGGATGTTAGAACATCCTTTTGTTACATTGTTTTATGTTTGAACTATAATTACATTATCTATACATTAATGGATGTTCTATGGATTAATTGATGTTCAATGGATATTGATAATTGATTGCATCTTTGAGATGCACATTATGCATGTTTGTATGTGCTTGAAAACTGTTATGCAGGTCTGTTTGTAATTGAAATTTGTTATACAGGTCTGGGTTGCACAAGAAATACCATTTCTCTGAAACCTGCCCTGTAATTTACCGAAGGCTTTTGCCCTACGGTAAATGCCCACGTAAGGTCATTACCGAAGGCTTCTGCCCTTCGGTAAATACCCACGTAAGGTCATTACCGAGGGCTTTCGCCCTTCGAAAATTACCGAGGACTTTTGCCCTTCGGTAATTACCGAAGGCTTCTGGCCCTCGGTAATTACCGAAGGCTAGTGGCCCTCGGTAATTACCGAAGGCTTCTAGCCCTCGGTATTTACCGAAGGGCAAAAGCCCTCGGTAATTGTTAGCGACAAGAGATTTACCGAAGGATTTTTGGCCGTCGATAAGCCTTTGGTAAACACCCTTTATCGACGACTTATGGCATTTTTCGAGGGCTTTTGGCCTTCGGTAATGCCCTACTTTTTTGTAGTGTTCGCACGACCATATTATCTACGTAAACCTCCATGCACCTCTCAATTTGACGATGAAACTTGTTCATCAAATGTTCATAGGTAGCCCTGCGTTTTTCAACCCGAACGACATTACCTCATAGCAGTCATTTGACCCTTCAATGCTAAAGATTGTCTTCTCACTGTTAGAGGATATATGAAAATTTGGTTATATCCCAAATACGCTTCCAAGAGTTTCTTCACCTCGGCATCTACTATCAACCTCTTCTCTTCTCCAAAATATATATATATATATATATTCTAAAAAATTTCCTCGAAAAATTTCCAAGATAGTTATTAAAAAACAGTATTATGTCAGCTGAAATAAATGAAGCATAGAATAATTATTTTAAATATTATGAAGTGCACCAAGCAAAATCTCAAACAATTTTAGGACTCAACTTCAAGTTAGACTGACCCATGTGTTAAGGTAAATTGAACGTAATAAGTCAAACTAACCGTTTTGACAGTTTAGCTATTACGTAGATTACATAATAAAATTAAATGGAATTTATAGTTAAACAAACTCTTGGTGTATTAGTACTTTTTAAGAAAATAAAATTAATAAAAAATAAAAAAAAAATAGTTGATGATTTACAGCAAAATTGTTGATTTGTTATATAATATTGGATTATTGAAATGTACATACTTCTTTCCTAGATAATTTATTTTAATTTTCTAACTTTAAAATGAAATAGAAATATGTACGTTAAAAATTCCTTTTGTATATATTATTATAAATAGTAGAATTAAACTTTCCCGTCAGTTGAATTTTAAATATACATATTGACGTGTTAAGCTATATTCTGTCATTGTGATCAATAATTTAATTTATAGGATAAAATAATTAATCATGAAAATAAATTAAAAATTCAATTTTAATACTAGTTCAAGTTTTCTGGAGACTGGACGAAACTGAATTCACTTTCAAGTTTGTATCATTTATGAAAAAAACATAAAACAACAAAAATTCAGTTAGATTTTCCTCATTCATTGAAATTATTTTCAATTTTTAGTTTATGCACTGTTATTATAAAACTAAATTTCCAATAACTAATAATGATCCAGTCTATATTTTGTAGTCATCCACAGTTGACAAAATTTAAGATATTTTTTCATCATACAAAAGTATATTTAAGCAATCAAAATTAATAAGGTCATACAAAGAAAATAAGTCCTCTCCATTAGTTTTACTTTATTAATATTCTATTATAGATTATGTTTATAAACAAAGTATTGGCCTATAAATCTTTTATTACTGTTTAACCTCAGTCTCTCTATCCCTCTCTTAGCAGTTAAACTACCCCTCCATCTGTTCCAAATTCAATACATTGAGACTGAGATTTCAAAATTATATATGGCATTGCAAATACAAGGGAGTTTTTTTTCCAGTTAGAGAATTAAAAAGAAAAAAGAAACTAACACCATAGTCTATTTTTTATTTAATGATTTTATTTATGGTCCCATAATTTATACATAAACAAACCATTATACTTTTATGTACCAGAAAAAATATATAGTTTCTCTGGAGGTGGCTTTTATTGATCACTCAGCAGTTTCACTAGTAAATCCAAGTTATGCCCCAGATCCAGCAAGTCGCCTTTTTGAGGCATTTGATACAGCCAACTGACCAAGTTTATCAGTGTTACCTGATACAGTCCTTTGATTGATGGGTGTATAATGCCTTAACCATTCCCCAACATAAACCTGGAACATAACAGATACTTCAAAATCAGTCACTAACGTCAATTTTGGTCCGGTTAACGTCCAAAAAAATAAAATAAAAAATCAGTCACTAATGGTAGCTCAAAAAACCAAAACCTGTAAAATGGTGACAATTTGCAACTACCAAAAAATCCACACCAAACTACTGTTATATTTGTTTAACTGCCTAATGGAATGTCTGCTATGAGAAAATGTTTCAGAAAACTAACTACGATTAAACCAAAAGTAACTTGAGTCATTTCCACCACCACATCAAGTCTAATACAATTATGCCAATGTGATGGTTTACTACATCCATCTCATGTATTTACAAATATTTTTCCATTCCAAAAGAAAGATATAGTTCAGCCTCTATGTGATACAACAAGGTAACCATTTTCAAGGATACTGAATGGTACATAACAAAACATTCATACAACCATATCAGCACTAACAAAAATGATTATGCCAATAAGCAAGACCTTAATATAACCAGATAAATTATTTAGAGAAAGGAAATAACCTGCTGAGGTCTCATAATCTTTGTATCAGGGTCATCTAAGGACTCTCGCCAATGTGCCAAGTATCCAGCCATTCGAGGGATGGCAAATAAAATAGTGAAAAACTCAGGTTGAAACCCCATGGCCCTGATGGTACAAAAACATCAGTTCAATCCTAGTCAAATAATCTGGGAGGAGTAACATGTATTACCCTCTGTGGTTACAAAAACTTAATGTAATAATAGGTTACCTATAAATTAATCCAGAGTAGAAGTCAACGTTTGGATATAACTTCCTCTTGATGAAATACTCATCAGACAGTGCAATCTTCTCCAAGGCCACTGCAATCTGCACAATCAAATCGTTTCAGATGAAACTTACAAATTCAAACTAAATTTATTGAAATGAATTGACATTCATTAAGCATTAGAACTTTTCCGGTAAAAACCTCAAAGGATTTGACTGAATTATCATAGAATTAAATTCAAATACTTGTACACATACATATACAAAATAATTTGCAACATTTGTTTTTAAAAATGTATCAAAATAATACAGAAAAAAGACTTTTAAAATATAATATTTAGATATTGTATTCACAGTCAATTCATAGGCCTTATGAACAGCATATCCAGTTTAAGGAACATACAACAGATACACTACAGCACAAATAGATAACAGAAAATGGATAAACACCTCTATAAGAGGATCCCGGCCAACAATGGAAAACACTTCCTCTGTCAGTTTTCTTAAGACCTTTGCTCTTGGATCATAATTTTTGTACACACGATGTCCAAAACCACTGAGCTTTTGTTTCCTGAAGAAAGAAACAGATCAGACAATAATATCAAATAAAAATATCATTCTCCTACTTGCGCTGAAGATACCCAAAAAATAGGAGTCACAAAAGAGCAAGTCATTAACCATCACTATTCTTCACAGATAAGGGAAACCCAAAGATACAAGAAAGAAAAAAGTAATAACTACCTGGCTTTAACACCCTCAATGAACGCTGGAATGTTCTCAACCGTTCCAATTTCACTCAACATTTTGAGGACAGCCTGCGTAACAAAAAGTTACATTAGCATAGTCAAATGAGTATAATCAAAGGTTAGATTTCTAAATTACTTTCTTTCCGTATTTAAAGTAAGCAATGGTAAAATAATCACAAGAACATCTTAAGCCACGAAACCTATAGTTTCTACACTATACAAATGTTAGATAGAATTCTACTCTATTTGCTTTCCATGTTTACATTACCTCATTGGCTCCACCATGAAGAGGTCCATATAGAGCTCCAATGGCCCCAGCAACAGCAGTATATACATCAACACCACTGCAAGGTGAAAATAAGGCAATATGATGAGATAGGTTACTTCCTTTTACTTGGAAAATTACTACTTGGACTAAATTGTGTCACTTGTGACTATTTAGACACAGTTGAGGCAGACTCAGTAAATTTGATTTGCAGAACTCTCATGCTTAAGTACTAACATTCTACCTTGATGAGAGGTGCCGCACAGCAGATGTAGAACAATTCATTTCATGTTCTGCATGCAGGATGAAGATAATATCTAGCGCTCGAGTTAGCCGGGGATTAGGTTTATATGATCGATTGCCACTGAAAACATGAATAACGGAGACATTATTTGATTTATGCTCATATAGTCTCACGATAACAAAATTCAGCTAATGTGAATACAACTCTACCATCGTTGATTAAATCATACTAAATAGTACCTCTTGGTGAGTAAATCTTGTTACTTTTGATTCATAAGATTTTGATTTTTTACATATATGAAGAAAAGAAAAAGAAAATCCATGAAGATCAGACGAAGAAATAACTTAACACAAGAAATATCAATCAGACTTTACACAGTACGACATACAAAGAATCTAGCATGTATAGGAAATTCTCTGTGTAAGAACGTTCGTTGGATGGAAGCACAGGCGGTCTTCCTGTCAATCTAAGATTAATAGCAGCAGCAATTGTCGTTATCTGCAGTCAAAGTAGAAAAAAGGATGATGCAACAAAGCAGTAGGACAGCCCTTGCAAATAAGCATTGAATTGAATTAATTTTTCACAAAATTCAGAAAATAACCAATAAGCATGGAAAGCATTTAGAATAATTGAATCACTAATTAAATATACCATGCACAGATAATTAAGAAGAATAAAGACAACTCAACAAGTAAACCTTTCCAATAATCCGTGCTATTTGCTTGTCTCTCACTTGCTTTGAGTTGTAGATATCAAGACCCTATATTAAAATATAAAAAACTGTTAAAAGAAATAATCGAAGCTTAATCAAATACAAGGCAGTAACATTATGAACTTAATAAATAACAGAGTACAAATCTGCACACATGTATATTGAACTAAGGCATAGGAAAACATTATACCCCATGAGAATCACTGTCAAAAATAATGAAACAGCATCACCTCGATAGGTGTGCAGGCATAAAAATACTAAAGAAACAGAGAGATACATCGAATCTCTTCTATTTTACCAATTATGGTTACATTGTGATTTTACCACAGTATTTATAAGAGTCACTAACAGATAGCTACTGACAGCGTTATACCAGACTAACAGCTGACATAACTAACTAATAGGATAAACTAACTAACTGATAGTTACTGACAGCTGCTATAACAAACTAACAACTGTCATAACTAAATAGGGAATAAGCTAACTGTCTGATATACTAATGCACTTCAAGGTATAATCAACAAAAACATAAGCCCTGGTGTTGGGGTATTCATTGGGTCGGGTTATCCTATGATCCAACTCGCCCCAATCCAACCCAATTAGATTGGGTTAGGTTTCATTTATAATTGGGTCAAACTCAGACCTAACTCAAACTAACCCACCCACTCTTATACAGGTTGAGTGATGGGTTTAATATAAGTGACTTGAGATCCAACCCAAAACTCACATCAATACTTACGTTATAGACAAATTGTTTTATGTTTTTATTTTTCATGTTTTGAATTAGTTTGGACAAACTTGTTATGACTTGACTTATTGACTTACTTGAAGCCTTGAATTAATTTATGTAAATATTGTCATATTTTTAACTAGGTTGATACTTGAAAATTACAACTTTTAACAAAAAAATTAAGTTTTTCAAAATTTTGATCCAATTGACTTAACTCAATCCAACCGGCTCTAGAATGGGTTGGGTTGGGTTTAATACAGAAAATGCATAAACCCAACCCAACCCACATACATCCCTACCTGGTGTGTCAATTTTTTCAATATAACAGGCACTTGAACACAATGGCACTTGGGACCTTGTCCCTCTTCCTCTTGGTAAGAAGCCTCTTGGTTGTAGATGAGTCTATGCTATTAAGGTTGGTCCTACTGGTGCAATCGATCGCCTCAAAGCTCGTCTAGTAGCTAAGGGATATACTCAAGTCTATGGCCTCGACTATTGTGATACTTTTTCTCCTGTGGCTAAAACCAATACTGGTCATATTTTGCTTGCTATGGTTGTCATTCGTCACTGGCCCCTTTACCAATTGGACATTAAAAATGTCTTTCTTCATGGTGATATAGAAGAAGAGATATACATGGAGCAACCCCTTGGGTTTGTTGCTCAGGAGGAGTCTGGGTTAGTGTGTAAATTACATCGTTCCCTTTATGGCTTGAAGCAATCACCTCGAGCTTGGTTTGGTAAATTTACTCCGGTTGTGCAGAATTTTGGATTGAAACGATGTGAGGCGAATCATTCAGTATTTTATGGTCACTATTCTCCTGATAAATGAGTTTATCTTATGGTTTATATTGATGATATTGTCATTACAGGAAATGACATCACTAGAATTGCTCAATTAAAGAATCATTTGTTTAACCACTTTCAAACCAAAGATCTGGGTTGGCTAAAATATTTCCTTGGTATTGAAGGATATTGTGATGCAGATTGGGCTGGTTGTCCAATTTACAAAAGATCTACCACAGGATACTGTGTTTTACTTGGAGGGAACCTTGTATCTTGGAAAAGTAAGAAACAAAGCTTTTTTGCTTGATCTAGTGTTGAAGCTGAGTATCGATCTATGACTCTAACTACATGTGAGCTTGTGTGGATTAGACAACTCCTTCAAGAGTTGAAATTTTGTGAAAATGAACAAATTAAGTTGTACTATGACAATCAAGCCGCCCTTCACATTGCCTCCAATCTAGTGTTTCATGAAAGAACAAAACACATAGAGATTGATTGTCATTTTATTAGAGAGAAGTTGTTGTCAAAGGATCTTGTTACTGAGTTTGTGAATGTGTCCGACGCTGATATGTGAGAAATGGTGGAGGAACAATGTCATTTGCATTTTGAGTTTGAGGTAAAGAAGCAGGAGTAACCAAGGGATCACATGATGGTAGAGGAAACATTTGTTGAACCGATGAACAATCCTCCATGGAGGACAAGAAAAAAGGTGTATTCTCAAAGAATGTAACATCAACAGACATAACATTTATACCTTTTCTGAAGGCGAGAGTATCCCAAAAAGACACTTAATAGCTTTTGCAAAGAGTTTATCAAGACCTGGAGAAACATTATCAACAAAAAAAAGTACACCGAAATATACGAGGAGAGACATGGTATAGAGGGTCATTTGGAAAAATCACAGAGGGATTTTATTCTCAAGAGAGGAAGAAGGCATCCTATTGATTAGAAAATAGGCAGTGAGGACTGCATCACCCCAATGATGAACAAGAACATTAGTATTCAACATCAGAGAGCGTGCAGTTTTAATGAGATGTCTATTCTTTCTCTCTGCAATGCCATTTTGACTAGTGTAAAATTCCTTAGGAAGATAAGAATGAAGAAAATGCTACAGAAAAATGTTCCTTAGCATTATCACTTTTCAGGATTTTAATTGTCTTTCCAAATTGGTTCTTAGTTTCATTAAAAAAGGACACAAATATTGCCAAAAGTTCATATCGAGAGCATTCATCAATGAAGGTTACAAGATAATTAAAACCAAAAGAAGTAACACGACTTGGTCCCCAAATATTAGAGTGAATAATTGAAAAGGCAAAATTACATCACGTCTCGGACTTTTTAGGATAGGAATATCTAACATGATTTATTAACTAACAAGACTCACAATCTAAGACTTGAATGTGTTTGAGACTTGGAACCATCATCTTCAACTTGGATAAGTTTGGATGGCCCAACCGATCATGCAAAAGTTTTGGGGACGAAGTTGCGAATCAGGAAACTGAGGAGTTAGGTTGTAAGAAATAAAGCCCTTGTGACTCATGTCCTTTTCCAATCAGATGACCCGTACCATGTTCCTATATAACAAAGGAATTAGCAGAAAAGGTTACAGTACAATTTAAGGAAGGAGTCAATTGACTCAAAGAGATTAAATTGTAAGCACAATGAGGAATATACAAAACAAAATTCAATTTTAGTGAAGGAGATAAGGAAACTTTGCCAATTCCTTGGGATGCAACTTTGGATCCATTTGTAACACTAATGAAATGAGGAATTTTCGGAGAGGACATGGAAGAAAATGAAGGAATGTTACCAGAGATATGATCTGAGGCACCTGAGTCAAGAATCCATGGACTATGACCTTCCACAGATTGAGAGATGCCGGCAGTTGACACATTTGACATTGAAGAACGTTGGCCAAGATTAGAAGATTTTTCAAACTTGTACCTCAAAAACTCTTGGTACTCTTCATCAAAAATTCTAGATTCTGATTTATCATATTTGGACACATGAGCGGCTTTGTCTGGAAAGCCATGCAAGGAATAACATTTATCTTGGGTATGACCCATTCTCTTACAATATGAACATTGAGGCCGTCCATTTCGACCACCACGTCCTCCTTGATTACTCCTACCTCCTCCTCTTCCTCATGGTGCCACCATTGCTGATGTTTCAATAGCATCATTTAAATTCTCGTCTTTTACCAATGTAGGTACCCGAAGGAGTCGAGTAACTAAGCCATCCATCGACGGGATTTGATCACCAGCTAAAAATTGATCACATACATGATCAAAATTAGAGTGTTAACTTCTCAAAATTAGGACCATGTAAAACTTGTCATTCTTTTTGTTGATATTTTCTAATGAATCAGCTACAAAGAAGTTCTTTAACTCTTCTACCACAGCCCGAGCTTTTGCTATATGGGAAACCATACCATGGTTGACTTGTTTGAGAGAAGCTACTCTTTGGGTTGCATCAAAAAGACATTGTACATCATTAGAAAAAATATCTTGTGCCCTTTTCCAAAAAGAGGAGCTTGTCTTATAGGGTCTCAAGATATCTAGAACTTCTTGCTCAACCGATTGCCACAAAACAACACATAACTGAAAGTCTAATTTCTACCACTGAGATTTTTCTTCATCTGGGACCATAGAAATATCTTGTTCAAGGTGATTATGGTGTCCTTGACCAAGAAACCACAATTCCACGGCAGAGGACCATGACAAATAATTTTTCCAATTGAGTTTTGTAGATGTAATGATAGAGGTAGCAGATAAAGAGGAATTACTTCTAGTAGAAGAGGCCATTTTAAAACTGTGAGAAGAAACAAGACTTAAGGTTTCAAATAACGTGAGGGAGGAAACCCTAGGTATGAGCCTAAGCCAACGAAACAGAGAAACAAGAACTAAAACACACTCAAGAAGCCCCAGCGAGACGATCAACAGTGACACGGTGTAACTCCGACACCGGAAAGGCGGCGCGTGAGGAACACGCACACGAGACTGGCCGGTAAGAAGCAGAGCGTGGCGGCACGTGAAGAGGCTCCTAAGGAGGGGACCACCAAGGTTGGGTTGCGCTTCTCAAGATGTCTGATGGCGACGGCAACAACGACAGCGGACAGTGGTAGCAACAGCGAACAGCGGAAACGATAGAGAGACAACGGCACCGACGATAGACGAGGAAGACACATACGTCTGGCTCTTGATACCAACTTCAAGAATTGAGAGAAGTTAAAATGTCTTATTTTTCAGTCAGAAAATCTGATACAACTTACTACTGTATTTATAGGAGACAGTAGTTCTAAAAAGTTAAAGGACGAGAAGCCTCTAACAAAACCCTAAAAGTAAAAACCATTACATAAATATTAATAATAATAAAGACATTATATTTTAACAAACTACTGAGCAAGTTATAGCAATAATTGATTGAACATTTGGATAATTGTTTTCAATGGACCAATTAAGTGCTATTTACAGATTCTAGTAAACACTGTAGAAATTGATCGGAAGAGAATCACCTATTTTATCTTTCCATAAGTACATCACAGACAAGGTGTTAGGTTACTAGATGAAGGAATCCAAGAACACCACTGCAAAACACCCAAACTCACTGAAAAGATCCTGTATTATTGATTCTAGGCACCAAGAACAGCAAGAATGCCTCTAAGGGACAATGTTCCCTTCACAAAGGATGCCAATGATCCTGTCAACAATTCTCTAAAACATCCAAAAACATTTCCTGCCTACAAAGACGCCCACTATATAAAGGAAGTCTCAATCAACCTAACAACACAACAACTAATTTTTAATTTGTTTCCTCCTATCATACACATTATATCCTATCATTACACACCATTTCAGAACAACCTTGTCCTCAAGGTTGGAACATTAAAGGTTGATCCGATGGCTCATCTTCATCAACGTGTAATCATAACTAGCCACTAATTCAGGTCTGGAGGCTTGGGTGGTGGTCAATATGACTCCTTCTATTCCATTAATGATAAGAACTGTTTCAAACCAAGAGACCTGGAAAACCAGTTACTTCTTGCACGGCTAAAAAATTCTGTAGCATATCTTCACAACAACCCTTTTTTTTTCATTTCTACTTCTAGATCTTCCAGAATTACTAGGCCATCCCCATAAAGCACAAGTGTTGCAGTACACTCTGAAACTGTTTGAACTGCTTCCATTACTGAAGTTTCTTTCCTACCATCTTTACTTTCCTCTATTGTGATTAATTCAAGATGGCTAGTTAAAAACAACTCTACACAAAAACCAGAAATTCCTTTGTGTCCATTGATAGAAGCAAGATCTACAGGTGTTATAACATCAGGAAATTCAGGATATGGATTTATAACTGCTACAGTGGATGCACCCCTGGACACCAGGGCCTCATTTGGGTTGCTCCCTAACCCCACTGTTTTAACCCCAAGCCTCAACAATTCTGCTCCCTCCTCATCTAGTTTACTACTCTGTGCAGATCTACCTTCCTTCTTCTCTTCACCATTAGCCAAGTACTCGCCTTCTTTAGAGAATTTCTTGCCTTTCTTGCTATTTTGCAGACTATCTTTCTCAGTATCCAATCCCGTTTTTCCATCTTTCTTTCCTTTCATGATAGATTTCTCAACCTAACAACCCAACTAACAATTAATTTTTAATTTGTTTCCTCCTATCATAGACATTATATCCTATCACAAGGTAAATTATGATTTAAACTTGGAAAGTAAGACGCAGTTCTTTGAATTACTTGACTCATTATGCACTTAAATAATGCAATCACCTTAGGCAATAACTACCAACTCAGACCAGCAGTGTGAGCAACTTAAAGAAAAATAACATTAATTTATAAACTACTATCGTTCTGAGTTTTTATTTAAATCCAAAATTTCAGTGACCCATTTTTGTAGACATCTAAAATCTTCAGGGGCTCCAATAATGTTTAGAATCAGTTAGAATATCATAATATCATCGTAATATATTTAAAGTAGTTTTGAATGTCTTAGATAATTTCAGGGATTAGCTTCCATATTTCCTTACATTTTACTATTTGTTTTCCAATTTCATTAGGATTAGGAGTCTTGTATAAGTAAAAATAGATCTTTATTTTTTGTATCACTTCCAACGCATAATGTCATTTACATACATGAGAATATTATTCAGAATCTCTATTTTCTCTCTTCCTCCTTACCTGCCTAAATCCCATTAATCTCAACAGAAGCAAAGTTTATTGTCGTCTATAATACTCAAAAAGTCAAATGAAACAAGCTAAAAGATTTGCCAAGTACAGAAATTTTAACAAAACAGGACAAGTTTCACAGAAAAAAAAATAACATATTTCGAAAACAAAAGGAAGGTTTGAAAGATCCATATTATATTACCATAATTTATGCATCAATGCTAAGCATATCAAAAGTTCAGTAACTTGAACTCGGCCAAAATTTGTGTTACTTACTTTGAGAGCAGGGTTTGCATCAGGATGATAAACAGACAAAGCGCTCATGGCATTAACAAGCATACCCATCGGATGTGCATCATGAGGCATTGCTTGTATTATATCCTACAAAAAAAATGTATACCATTTCTGTTAGCTTAATACACTCGTACTTCTAAAAATAAATTAACAACCTGATTACTCTCTTTTGAATGATCATGACAAAAGAACTATGTGAAGTGATTGCACAAGAAATTCCCAGGCTTATACATTAGAACACAAACCAATCTGGTAAAAGAGGAATATTCGTAACATAAAAAGTGAACAACAATAATATTGATACAGGAACCACCCGTAACATTTATCTGACTATTTAATTAAGTGAGATAACAAAATGCTTAGTATGATTCTCAATTTTCTCCTTAAAGGCATTGCTAGCATACATTGTTGAGAGTAACGACAATAGAGACACACAATACTAAAGTGCAAGTTATGACTTCATGATGTATGAACTACATGAAGTGTATGTGTATGTGCATGATGTTACTGCTTAATAACTCAGATTAAGCTTTGAATCATTTGTTCATTCTAAATGCTAACCAATAGATAAAAATAAAAGGAGCTACCAAAGTTTTTTGACAAAGTAAAATACAATTGCCATATTAAATTTTAAGTAATAATACAAAAGATGTGATTTGCTAACTGATAGGAGACTAAGAGTCTATGAGAGGAGAAGGACGAGTTAGTAGAGTTAGTTACTCTAACTGCCTTAACAGTTAGAAAGGGCGCGGGTTAGACTTGTATATATAGGTAGTAGTTATCTGCTGAAAGACACTTTTGGACTACTTGTATTTTTTGTACAGGATTCGTTATTCCTGGGGGAGGTTAGGCTCCCATAGCTGCCCTGTATCTGACTTTCTTGCTGTTAATAATACGTGTGGAGGTTATTCAGTGTTCACTGTGAGTCCTGTGCGTGTGTTAGTGAGGTTTTCTTTAGGTTTCTTGATTAGAAACCTAACACTAACAAATCTAAAAGTGGTTACTGACTGAACCAAAAAAGGTTGCCAGATAAGAATTTGGGTCCTTAAACCAATAAGTTATTTGATAGCAGAAAAGCTCACCAAAACTCCTTGTGGTACAGCTGAATGCTGAGATATGTTGAACTCCCATGCTGCTAACTGACTTTCAGAAGGCAAATTTCCATACACTACAATGACAGAGTAAGATAGATTTAACAAACACTAAAAACATATAACTAATGCATAAAATGAAGCCTGAATTTATTAATAAGGACACGACATCTATGCATCTTTGGTGATATAAAATTAGAATCTCAGCTAATCATCAGTGAAAAGAAAAACCCACTAACTTATCAGAAACAATATGCATGTGCAAGGAAATTACTAAACAATACTCACTTATGAGATATGACACTTCCGTAAAGGTGCTTTTCTCTGCCAATTCCTCAATCGGAAAACCTCTATATCTAAGGATTCCCGCATCACCATCAATGTAAGAAATCCTTGAGATGACAGGAGCAGTGTTCAAGTAGCCAGGATCATAAAGCTTGAGTCCCTTGTCATTTTTCCCAGTTGATATCTACAGATCAAAAAGTTAAAAACCCTATAATCTAATACTAAGAATTAACAGACATAAACATCATTACAATTAATTACAGACCACCATATCTACAATTTCAGTGTTTCACTATAAAATCTGAATAAAATACCTACAAACAAAAAATACTTACCTTCAAAGTTGTTTGGATTGTGAAACCTTTTTTTTCATTTTTAGGTTTACTTGTAAACATAAAAATTTCACAATGTTTCCTTCTTATTTCCTATTTTCAAAAGCTTGCATAAGAATCATCAAAAAACAATTTTTTTCCTTTTCTGGTTTTTACTGTTTTCTATACAAACTTTTGAAAATAGAAAATGAAGTGAAATAATTAAAAGAAAACATTTGAAGTTTGGTTGATTTGCATGTTCTCAATTACAAAACAGAGATCCGAATGCCAAATTAGTGCATCCCCAACTTGATCCTTGAAATTAAAGCAGTCAGGTAATTGGTCCCTGACATTAACAAAAAAGGAAAAATAACCTCTGAAATTGTAAATTATCAATCAATTCAATCCATCCATTAGTTGGTGTCTTGTAAAATTGTTAGAAAAGCTGAGTTGGTACCCTAGGTGTTTGCATGACATCCAAAAGTGCATGCCATGTAAGAGGGACCAAATTGACTGAAAATTTGATAAACTATTTTGATGAAATTGACCCCTTCTCTCTTCAGGACCAGCACAAGGGCAGGGCCACTAACACTCAAACCCTAGGCTCACAAACAAAAAAAATATCTTTGCCAATAGTTTCTCAAAGCAAAAAGGTCAAATATGTTGACAAAAAGACCCAACTTACAGCTCCCTCATTTAAAGTAGAAAAATCTCTTTCTTTCAAAGTTCACATTAGGTTCCACTCACTCTTGGCCGGCCTCATCTCTCTGTCTTCTCTATTCAAAAACTACTTTTTTCACCTTGTCTTCACACAATTCATGAGCTCAGGAAAAGCATTTCTTCACAATTTCCAATTCTAAGAGCATACATATAGGGAATAAAAAAGACTTTCACAGTGGATGCAGTTGATTGCTAGGATTAATCCACCTACAAGCAAGAAGAATTAAAAAAAGGAGCAAGCAATTACTTCCACATCAACAAAGCCTAAAGTTTTGATCAAATATGCAAAGTTTACTTGAAAAATATAAACCCTAATCCAGAATGTCACAGGGAACACCAAAGCTGGGTGCAGGTTGAAATTGGCCACAGCTTATGTATTTGGGCTTTATGTTCTTGGCATTGTTCAGGAACTGAAAGAATTAGGGAGAGAAAATGTATAAGTGATTGCTTGCTCACTTTTTGCTGCTTCTTGTTCACAGACAAGGTCAGTGCTATAATTACAGAAATAAGAATCATATCTTTATAATTCCAGATATAGGATCACATCTTTATATCAGAAATATGAAGATCATATTTGTGCTATTCTAGGATCATATTTTATTATTAGATGATATAAAATCTCTTTCAATTGTTCTATTGATTTCTGTACTTCAATAGAAATAAACTACCCGTGTTGTCACAAAAATGTGATTTCAACTCCATGTTTCTCTTTATCTTTATAGTTTAAAAGTCACTATAATCCTCATCCTCAACCAAGTGCAGAAATTTTTTACTTAACTCCATGCATATGTATACGCCCCTAGAATTGGAAATGTTCTAGAAACATTTTTTTTCTGAGGTGAAATTGATAATGGTGTGAGCTGTGAAATGGAGCAGAAAAAGTTGTACTTAAATTAAATGGAGAAGACCAAGAGAGGGGTGTTCAATTTCATCAAAAATGATTTATCCAATTTCGGTCAATTTATCCCTAGTCAGGTATGTGTGTGCTTAGTTGGATGACATATAGGTATTCGACATGTCAACTAAGATTTTGGCACGTTAAATGACCCCAGCAAATAAGAAGACCAACTTGTATGACAATTTATAATTTCATATATCAGTTTGCCTATGTTCATGTCAATGACCAAATCGACCGACCCCTAAACCAAATTGGTGATTCACACATTCTAATCAATTCAAGAGACACAAAAATCACGTAGTTTGTCCTTGAAATTGTTAGGTGTAGTTACTTTGGTCTCTGAAACTAAGGAAAAAAAAAACAAACAGACAGACAAACTTAGAAACTTTAACTTTGATACGTCAATCAAGTTTATCCAACTGTTGCAAGCATTGTATGTAACTTAAAGTGTTAATATTAACTTCAGTTCACAGACATAAATGATAGTAATTAGTAAATTTGGAGACTTAGATAGAACGACTTTTATTTTTGAGGATTAATCTGAAATTTTCATAGTTTTAGAACCTATATGACAAGCTTAACACTTTCAAAAGACCGAAAATTTTCATTTACACACAATCACAAAGGAGTAAAATTGAGCACAACCAAATTCGCCAAATTAAAACCCCTTTCAAGGGTCAAGATCACAAGTAAAACCACAACTTTCTACTAAGAAGCACATCAACATAAAAAAAACACCACAAATCCAAAACGAGGAGCCAACCCCAACTCCAAAACGATTCAAAGCAGACGAAACAATAAAAATTGAAAAAGTCTCACGAAAAGGAGGATGAATCAGCATCAGCAGTACCTTCTTGAAGTCAGAGGCTCTAACGGTGCCTTCTGAGGAAACTTCGATCTGGTACTTTTTTCCGGTCCTCTCATCGACGACGGTGAGGGTACCCTTGAGGTTCCCCGGCGGCGAGGCTCCGGAGGCCGCGGAAAGGTGGAGGGGTTGGATCGCGGCGGTGGCGGCGGCGTCGGAGGGAAATAAGTGTGCTGCGAGAGTGGCTAAACGATTGCGTGCTGTGTGTTCAGAAGCTGTTGACATGGTTGTGTGTCGATGGTTCTTTGTTGATTGGAGAATTTGAATGATTGAAGAAAGCGAAAGGATTGAATATGCCAATGGATTTGCGGATCAGAGTTCGATTGGAGGTTTGAACGAACAGAGAAATTGCTTCAGCTATTGATGCACGTGTCCGTTCCAGAGTTGAATATGCAGACAATGCACGTGTTTCCCATTTTTATTTTATTTTTAATATTTTTTTCGATTATTTATTAATTTAATTAGTTGAACTTTCTTTTTTATTAATAAAACTCTCACTTTTAAAAATACAACCATGATCTTTTAAAAATTTAATTAATTATTTCCATTTTAAAATTCCTAAATTAAGGCTTTCAATATCCCTTTACAAATTTTTTTATAATTAAGTATATATTAATAGTATCACTAGATATACTAAAAAATAATTAATAAAACTAAAATAAAGTAATTAGACTTTTACTAAAATTTAATTGATTAATTTTAGTAATATTCCTCTCAAAAATATATTTTTTAAAATCCAAACTCGAAGTCTTTTTTAAAAATAGAAAAAATAAGTATACAAAATTATATAAATGTTTTTTTTTTATTAAGAAAAATTCATTTTCTTTTAAAAGTTACTTTCTCATTTATCTCTCCAAAAAGGAAGTATTAAAAATAACTAAATAATGATTAAGGAATTCGTTGTTTGAATCACTTTCCATCCTCTTAGTATAATTAGTATAATTGTTTTGTTAATACTGTTATCTTTAAAAATAATTATTCTTTTCCTTGATTTTTGTCCTCATAGTATAAGTTTGTACATTATTTTTTTATCTGAATTTACTTTTATATGGTTAATTGTTAGATTTTGTTTGAATTTAAATTTATTATTTAATATAATACAATTATCTCAGCTTATTCAAGATAAAATTAACTTAAGTTTTTCTTCTTATAAAGTTGTACTTATAAAGTTGTAATGTTTGTTGAATTGTTTTTAGGTTGTACTAACATTCAACAAAACTTAGTCTTAAGCTAAAACTAGATTGAACTAGATGACAAATTATTCTAAGGTTATTACAAAAGAAACACCAAAATTAAAAGAGAAGAAAAATAACATTAGCAAAAGCAAAGTTCAAATGTAAATGTGTAACGAGTTTGTGAAAAGAGTCCTAATTACTTTCTAGGAAGACTTTTTGTAAAGTGTAATACCCTAAATTTTGAGGTGTTACGTGTTATTCCAAAAACCAGTAAATTTCAACTATATTATAACGTTAAAACGTATTTTCAAAAACTTTAACATTTGAACGTGCATAATTTATTCAAAACGTAATAGTTTCAAAGCAATTGTCCAATTACATATTCCAAATAATGAAAATAATTAAGGAATTAAAATAACTCCAATTATATTGTCTTAAAATTCAAACATAATAACTTTAAACAAAAATTTCAAGTTTATCCCTCGTCATCCCTCAAATCTATTATGCTTCAACAACACCTGCAACATCATCTACTTACGTATAACAAATTATACTATCATCGCCAATAATTTCATTCACAACACACAAACACGTATGGGGTAAGCAACTGATAAAACAATCATAATAATAAGATATAAACACATTAAATATATCAACCATAAACAACCACATCATACTCAATAGTAAAAACAATAAGATTCTGAATCCTCTAGCATAACAACTTAACCACAATGAATTACTCAATTCTCGATTCACAATTCTCGATCCACAATTCTCGATCCACAATCTTCGATCCTTGATTCCTTGACCCTTGATGTCATTACTAACATATCACACATAGACCCTTGCTATATTCACTCATTAGCACTTATGCTAACAACTTACTATAACCATTATAGTAACATCATTGTCAACATAACATTACTTGAAGAATTTCCAATACCATGATCATCATTATAGATACACCACCATCATGACTATCCCAGTCATGAACAACACCATAAGCATCATCGTACCGTGAACACCCTAGTAGAAAGAGTCAGTTTCACTCTTGTATCATACCTCACCTGCATGTAGCTACTCCTACAGATTAATCTGTAGCCTCCCCGATAGATTTGCTCGAGTAGTCCCGCAATCCAACTAAGGAACTTGTAATCCTGCCACAGAAGGACAAGGAAAACACCATCACCCCCACAAAAGGAAGGTTCAATACCTGAACAACCCTTCCTTTGCACACAAGGAAAAAGGAAGCACCTATTCGCAAATAAACTCATGATTTACAAGGTACAACAAGTAGACCTATCATCCACTCTTATGTCCATCAACCATACCATCAAGTACACTCCAACATTCACCCATGCTCCAATCTTAACCACAAGTCAAATTTGATCCTAAACATAACCACAAATCTCATTCTTTGATATCATCAAGTTCTACAACACCTCTAGCTTGGTCCGCATCCATTCTTCATCAAAACGCACTTTTCCAGCAAAATTACACTAGGATAATCGATTATCATAAGGGATAATCGATTATTCCCGAGAGGTTCACATTTACACAAAATATATTATGATAATCGATTATCACTTAAGATAATCGATTAGTTTAGTGGTTCTGACACAACAAATTTCCAAATTCATCACATATGAAGGGATAATCGATTATCATCTCAAATAATCGATTATTTCGGAAACAACACTTAAAACTAATGCACAAATAATCGATTATAACTAATGATAATAGATTATACCAAATTAAAACACATCCTTGATAGAATTCAAGTGTTCAAACACACATATATCAACCCTAAATCACGAAAAAACATACCCAACACATCATGCATGTATTCAACTCTCATATACTCTTATGCCCTAATACATTCATTACATCACTTTAATCATAAAAATTTCTATCTCTATCTTTTAGTTTTAATAAAATCTCACACTTAGTCTTTAAAAACCCCCAAGATTTCCTCTCCTATTTTATCTCAACTAATTTTTAAAATATCAAAAACTATGAAATCCTCCTAAGATTTACATAATCTCTCATTTACATTTCAAATTTCTATTATTTGCATCCCTTTTACTTTCTACACCCCTTTAACTTGATTTTTGCACCATTTCATAAAGGTGAAGAGACCCTTTTTTACCCCTAGGCCAGAAATATAATTAAAAATCTAAAACTATTACCTTTCCCTAGGAATTGAACCCTCATTCATTCAATCCTAAACAATATCTCTACCATCAAACTAAGACATCACATTAGTAATGTCACACACAGAAATCACCAAATTAATAACATATTAATCATGTGTTGTACTTTATCAATAATAACACTAAATAATTAATATAGCAATTATAATTCCAAGAAACATCTAAACATTAAACACCAATTCCCAAACAATAATACTCAAGTCTCAAAACCACATTATTCCTTAATTACTACATTTTTCCTAGATCTTATAGTAAACCACTTTGGGGTCTTTAATTTAATATTTTAGAACTCAAAATGGTAATTCCCACTCAAATTCTCAACCAATACATACATAACTTAGAATTATGCCCTCAAACATAGCTAATCATCAAAACCTATTCTGAGATCAAGTATAAAAAACTACTTATTCTATATACATTATTACCATAGTGTACAACTGTTAAGACCTTGGCAAGTGTACCGAATCGTATCAAGTAATAATAAATGGTAAGACCAAGTATCGGTTCCCAAGAGACTCATGACACTAAACAATTGTGTAATTACTTAACTAATTAAGACTAAAAAGATATTTTGTTGGTTTTTAAATGCAAATGCAACAAAAATAAACATGAATGCAATTTAATCAATTGAGGCTTTAACACAAATGCGAATGGATGATGTTGATAATATGAGATGAATATGTTGTTGGGGTTTAGATTTCACCTAATCACTCTCACGCATATAAGAATTCTTCTTAGACAACCAAGCGTTCTATCCCTATGTGTAGGCAATAGTTCCCATGGAAGAAATTCCCTAGTTCTAGGTTTCTCCGTATGTGTCCATATCAAAGAAAACCAATAATCATGCCATGAATGAGTTAAACATAACAAACATAAAACAAAGGAGAATAACCCTAACAATTAATGAAAGAAGCATAAATAAATTGGAATCAATTCAAATACATGAGAGTTTAGAGGTTACCTCTTCCCCAACAACAAATAAGGTTTAGTTCTCCATTATCAGGGAAAAAGTAGATGAATAATGGAATGGAAGAGATAGAAAAACCCTAGAAACTGAAGAGGAGAGCTCCCACATCCCCAAATCTGCCTCCAAGGGGCAAAAAGTGTGTTTCTGTGCTAAAGCCATCAAGAGATACCAACCCTAGGTCGTGCAAGTCCTTATATATATCAAAATTGGATCATGGGCCAACGTCACTAGCGCTCAGCGCCCTAAGTGGGGCGTCCAGGCGAGCTTGCGAGAAAATTGGCGCTCAGCGCCCCTAAAAGGGTGCTCAAAACTATACTAACAACATGAGTATACCCTCTACTTATTCACAAAATCATCAACTATACCCTCTACTCACTTATTCACAAAAATATACTAAAAACATGAGCTCAAGGAATCTTCTAAGTCAAAAATGGTTGATTTAACATCAAAATTGAATCACAGATAACGGTATTTTCAACTGTTATCACAACCCCAAACTTGAAATTTTGCTTGTCCTCAAGCAAAATGTAACTTGGCTTAAACAAGATAATCATACTACAATGGTCTAGCACAACAAAAAGCATTTTCCTCTAAGACAAGTAAATCACTCATGTCTGCTCCTCATAGAAAGATTAGTCAAGATATAATGATGATTTAGCCAATTAAGCTTCAACTATGGTGATGACATAATCAAGACACACACAACAGATGAAAACCTCATGAATAATCAACAACCAAGCAAGAATGTTATCATACAGTGCACGGAACAATTCCTCACCAAAGACAGTGTTTCACTCAAGCACTCAAAAGTGTTTCACTTATGCACTCAAAAGTGTTTCACTCAAACTCAGGTGTATAGTGAGGTGACACTCTTACACTCTATCATCCCAATGTCACATGAATCAACTTTGCCTTTCATTTAAACACCATCAAACACACTCACAAACAAGTTAGCATCACAAAGGCTTTTCAAGGCTTGTAAAATGGTCAGACTAAGAAGAAAATTGGTTTTTCTAGACAACAAAATTCCTTGAATTAAGGGAGTGCATAATTCATTTATTTACATTAACAATAATCTCTCTTTCTCCTTTTATGTGAGAAACCAATCTTCAATTCATTCCCAACTTTCCTTTCATTGAGCTTAACCTTTTCTTTTCTTTATTTTCTTCTATTTTCTTATTTCTTTTGCTCAATGCTCTTTAAAGATTTTCAAAAAGTTTTTTTCGGTTTCTCACAACCCCAAACTTGAACCATTCTCCATTACCATATAAACATAGTCTACTTAACTCAAAGCAAGGATTTCAAAAAGGTTTTTTTTCGAATTTCAAATTTATGCTCAAGGTTCAAAGGATAGAAAAAACATTGTTCTTTGTTGGGTTCACATATTGGCATTTGCTTCTATGGGAGAAGAACAAATGGCCTTGATCATGTGTAACAAGCTAGCAAGAGGTTTAATCATAGAAACTTAGGCAAAATCAATCATGCTTCCAAAGCAATAACATTCAATCAATAAAAAACTCTTGAGTTCAACCTCTCACCGGTTAATTCAAGTTCCACAATTTGATAACATCCTGTCTGCAAATTAATCACAATTGAAATCATGCATCTATTTTTAAAAATACTATGAGTAACCACCATCTATGCTTAAAAGTCTCACCAATCATTAACTCAACATGCATCATAGAACAATAGAGTAAACACAAGAATATTACTCATCACAAACAGTTTATCACATCATACCAAACCATTGCAGCACAATTCACTAAACCAAGTACATAATCAAGCTAAAATAAAAACAAAATAAACAAAATTCAAATAAGTATAAAATAAAGCAAAAATATAAAATTCTTGATCCAGCAGCATCCATCAGTAGATGCTTTCATCTGAATCTGCCAGCATCTATCAGTAGATATGAATCCTTCTCATCAACATCCATCAGTAGATGCTGATTTTTCTCATCTTCATCGGCATCCATCAGTAGATGCTTAACCTAATAGCATCCATCAGTAGACGCTTAATCACATAGCATCCATTAGTAGTTTCTATCATTCATCACCCTCATCATAGCAACATCCATCAATAGATGCTCTCATCTGAATCTTCATCATCATAGCATCCATTAGTAGATGCTTCAATCTAGTTGCATCCATCAGTAGATGCTCCTCTTCATAGCAACATCCATCAGTAGATGATCTCATCTAAATCATCCTAGCATCCATCAGTGGATGCTATCATCTTAGTCCTCCTAGCATCCCTCAATAGATGTTGTCCAGCATCCATCAGTAGATGTTGTCATTACTGCAAAGCAAAATCAAGTCCAAACCACACAAATAATCAATTAAAAAGAAAAAGTCAAAATTTGGGTTGTCTCCCAATAAGCGCTTGTTTAACGTCACGAGCCTAACACAATTAAGCACAATCCATATTTTTTATGTTGGTGCTTTTCTCTCTTTCATCACACCAACATAACTTCAACAACTTCCTAGTCATCATCATTACTCTCCTTGAATAAGGAGCCTAAACCTCAATAGCTTTATTAGCCATGACCTGTTCATGTATCTCATTGGTGAACTAGCTTCTTTTCATTATCTACCTTCTTCATCTACTATTGGCAGTCTTCTCTACTTCCAGACCTAAAAAGAAAGATTTTGATGGAACTTGAAGGCTAGCGCTCAGCGCCCTCAATGGGGTGCCAAGGCGGTGATGTGTGACATCCTGCGCTGAGGGCCCTTAAAGGGGCTACCAGGTGCCCTGCGACCTTCTTCAGCCTTCTTCTCTTTTTGATGATCTTGTGCTTTTAGTACAAATTTTATAATTTAATCTTGCAAACACTAAAGAACATTGCACTAGAGCACCCAATTAGCCCCAACAGATAAAAAAAATAAAATTAAAGATAAAACAAAAAGATAAAAGTAAAGATAAAGTCTAATTGGTTAAGAATTATACAAAAGTATAGTTTAAACCACAAGTCCTCAGCAATGACGGCAAAAACTAGTCAAGACCTCAGCAAATGTACTGAATTGTATCAAGTAATAATAAATGGTAAGACTAAGTATCGTTTCCTAAGAGACTCACGACACTAACCAATTGTGTAATTACTTAACTAATTAAGACTAAAAATATATTTTGTTAGTTTTTAAATGCAAATGCAACAAAAATAAACATGAATGCAATTTGATCAATTGAGGCTTTAACACAAATGTGAATGGATGATGTTGATAATATGAGATGAATATTTTTTGGGTTTAGATTTCACGTAATCACTCTCATTCATATAAAAATTCTTCATGTTTATTAATTCTTAATGTTACTTTCTAAAGTACTTAGAACCCGATGTCTCGGCGAAAAAAAGGTTATCCTTCATTACTAGTTTACAATGTCTTGTCTCCCTAATAATTAATTTTGCATTACGAACGGAAACTTAGGACAACCAAGCGTTCTATCCCTATGTCTAGGCAATAGTTCCCATGGGAGAAATTCTCCAGTTCTAGGTTTCTCCGTATGTGTCCATATCAAAGAAAACCAATAATCATGCCATGAATGAGTTAAACATAACAAGCATAGAGGAAAGGAGAATAACCCTAACAATTAATGAAAGAAGCATAAATAAATTGGAATCAATTCAAATACATGAGAGTTTAGAGGTTACCTCTTCCCCAACAACAAATAAGGTTTAGTTCTCCATTATCATGCAGAAACTAGATGAACAATCGAATAGAAGAGATAGAAAAAATCTAGAAACTGAAGAGGAGAGCTCCCACATCCCAAAATCTGCCTCCAAGGGACGAAAAGTGTGTTTTATTGCTGAAGCCATCAAGAGATACCAACCCTAGGTCGTGCAAGTCCTTAAATAGATCAAAATTGGATCATGGGCCAACGTCATTGGCGCTCAGCGCCCTAAGTGGGCGCCTAGGCGAGCTTGCGAGAAAATTGTCTCTCAGCCCCCCTTTTTGGCGCTTAGTCCTGATTGGTTGGTGCTCAACTTCAACTTGACTTTTCTACACTACGTCTTTTTATCTTTTTATGCATTCTAACTCCTTGGTATTTTAACTCCTCTTTTAAATCATTCCAATAACCTATAAAATCAAGGGAATTTAGGGATAAAATCATCAAGTATATCCTCTAGTCACGTATTCACAAAACTATACTAAAAACATGAGTTCAAGCAAGCTTCTAAGTCAAAAAGGGTTTATTTAATATCAAAATTGAATCATAGATAATGGTATTTTCAACCATTATCAACAATCGAAATCAACAAAGGACAAAAACCAAGAATCAATCCTAAACTATGAGACATCGTAAAACTCATAAAAACAAATGAAAATAGAAAGAATAAGTGCAAGAAACCCAAAAGAAAGATGCAAGAATCAAGAAAGTAAAACGAGAATCCAACATCAAATTGCATAATCAATAAATACAAGTGGTGAGAAAGTAAATTCATGAGCAAGAAAACAGTTAACATGAAAAAACGTAAATTGGACAAGAAAACTAAAATGAAAACTCAAAATTTCATTAAGATTTGAGAAAAGAAGTACAATTGATACCCGAATCACCAAAGAAATGCTCATGAGTTGTCACCCTCAAGAAACCCTCTGCGAAATCCAGTGTAAGAAAAGGATTCTTATCTACTATAAAGAATGAGAAACTCCTTGAGACTAACCACTAACTTCTCTACCAAAAAAACACTCTAATCATCAAAATTGAAAAACTAAAAGCTACCTCTCTAGAACTTACGTAACAACACACTACAAAAAATATTTAAAAATCTCTTTTATAAAGAAAAACTAAAGGGAAATAGGAAAGGGGAAAAACCAAAACCTTCAACTCTCTACGCTCGCCTTTTTGGACTCCTTCTCTCATCACGAATCACTTCGAACTTGAAGTACCTGAAAAACACTAGAAAGGAGAGGCTGAATAATATTAATGGAAAACGTTTTTGCAACCCTTCTCATATAGCACGCCTATCAAGCTCTTGAAATATTCTTTTGAAAGCCTAGAGGCTCGACTTGAGATTTATGTATAAGCGTTGATAAATTTTACATGCTAATAAGAATATATCTACTGCAATGTTTTGTAAGAACTTCCTTAAGAAAATAATCATTTAGCTTGAAAGTTCCTGTATTTAAAATATAAAGCTCAAATGCAGGTTTTTCAAGAGGATCGTTTAGTTAAGAGAAGAGAAAATAACACAAGAGATTTTATACTGGTTCGCTCCAACTGAGTTATACGTCTAGTTTCTTCTGCAAAGGGTTCCACTATAATCTTCACACGATTACAAATAAGTATTAGCACTACTCTTGGTAGTCAGCTATCTCACCGAGATTTCCTTTGAGTATTCGCACGACTCTGGTACTCAACAATCCGCCGAGATTTCCTTGAGTATTCACACCACTCCTTGTAGTAGACTACTACGCCTAGATTCCTTAACTCAAACAGAGTTCAATTGTGAGTGTTTTAATTCTCTTTAAAATTGCAATCAACGATTACTTACAAGTAGTTCAAGCTATATCTCTCAACGAGAGGATTTGAAAACAATACAGTGTAGTCTACACACTCGTAGGTGTTTCTCTCTTCTCTCTTAGAATAGTAAACAATTTTACAATGAAGCTCGAGAGTATCTCTTTCTCCTTTTCTCTTCTCTTCTCTTTTCTTCAACTTATATGTATGCTTTTTCTTGAGCTTTTTCTTTTTTTCTCTTAAGGATGGATATATAATTGTAAGCTCTTCTTACTTAAGATTTTCTCTTAAGTTATCCTCTTGATTTTCTTCTTGCGAGATCTTTCAGTTATGGGCTTCATGAATATTTGTCTGTTAAATACGACAAATATTTGCTACTTGATTTTCTTCTTGCGAGATCCTCTTTTTCTCTAAGTTTATGGTTTATAGCTTTGATACTTATGTTTTCTCTTTCTTCTTTTCACAACAATCGTTGTGTAAGTCAACTTTGTCAGAGTAGACATGTTTTTCCAGTCCTTTGCTTGAAGTAGGTTGTACTATCTTTTTAGACTTTGTTTCAAGTGAGGAATATCTCTTTTGTCTCTAACATCTACATTTTGATATTTGAACGGTAGCACTATGGATGCTTGTAGTATAGCTTATATGAAAAATTAGAGTAAACTGTGCATGCAGTAGATATGACTTTTCTTATCACTTTTGTTGTTTTTGAACGTTGAGCATTTAATGTCATTTAATGTTTGCTTAGAACAACAAAGTTCTTTTTATTTCCTACCGTTAGGTAACATTTTACAATTAAGTTCTTTTCCTTGAAGATACCAAGCGTAGATAAACACTTCATCAAAAGATGAGGTAGTTGGTGACCTCATGGTATAGTTTAGTCAAGTAAATGCTTCTTTATCTTTTGTCTCTTTTTAGATAGATGACATTTAGCTTGTTTAAGCTTCCTTATATTTTTTAAGTCTTTTAATGTAATTCGTTAAAGAAATTGTCTCGACCTATTTTGCTTTCGAGAGAAGACATATACTTATTCCAAGTATTATAAGCATTGAGCATTTATCATAATCCCTCTTGGACGCTTTAGGCAAAACAGCGTTTAGCCATACATCTAGTTGTTTTAACCTAGATGTTTCTATAATTCCTAGGACCTAAGTGTGCTCCTATGTTTTTCTACGTTTGAGGATTCTAGTTCTAGGTTGTGTTTTGTTTGGGATTTAGGCTTTAAGTATTGTGTTATTATCCTAAGTTATTTTTTTATTATTATTCTGTTTTAATGTTCACTAGTGGAAAAATGACATTTTATAACGTACAAAAATGACTTTTTATAACGTAGTTACTGGGGACATAGTTCTGGTAGTAAATCTGCGCATTTTATAACGTAGCAGAAATTTACGTTATAATATGTTGAACATATTACATCGTAGTTTTTTGTACGTTATAATATGTGATCAACTTATCATAACGTACATTGTTTAGTATGTCATAATATGTTTTTTTTCAAAAAAAAATTGATTATTACATTTGACATCCAAGAAAATTATAATAATATTCCTGTATTATCATCTCATTCAATCAATTTATAATCAATATAGCTTCAAATAAACAAATTTAATGACACTAACACAATAGAATTCATTTCAAACATTAAATCATTTAATAATTTAATACCATTTATACATGAAACTATATATTAAATCCAAATATTACATTAATGTACATATAGCCAAATTTCTACTAACACACTTAAAATAAAAGAAGTCCAGTTCCTTCCAATGTCTTCAATGCCTGCAGCTCCCATGAGATGAATCATTAAAGATCTACAAATAAAATAATAGAATTAAAATTGTAATGAAACACATTATGAAAATACATTTAAACCAGCAACTGATACAAAGTCTTGTAATTTCCCATTTTTTTCCCAATAAATAAACTATTTGTTAGTTCACATTAATTCAACTTTATGCTCATGTGTTTACTTTTATCATCATAATCAACTATTTTAGTTGAGTGGTATGAATTCAAAATTTGAAATATATGTCTATGAATCGGGGATGAATAGGTCAATATCTAATGAAGAATCAAAATATCACAATGAAGATATAAAAATGAATTACAATAATTAAAATACATGTTACATGACAAACTAGACGTTTAAGGCATAGAGAGAGGAAAGGCCACTAATATATGTTACAAGGTAGTGAAGATCGCCCACTACACGATAGAATCTTGTTCATGATTAATTAGCTTCTCATTTCCAATAATAAGACAAGATTCAAACATCTGGTGGACATGTATATCTAACTTGAGAGAGAAAAACGAAAAAAAGTACTTTAGATTATTTCATCTTTTAGCTAATTCATTCATTTATAGGAACCATTTGCATCAAAGATATATACAAAAAAATTAATGATCAACCTACCCATAGGCCAGATAGGTAATACAATGCATAATCTAACCTATTAAACTAGGTTAAAACAATTTTGTCACTGACATAAAAGTAACTGGATATTTTCCTTGTAATAAGGACTTAGAAAATTAAAACACACTTCCAAAAAATAATCAGAATTTTTCATATTACTGTTTAAGAAAGAACTTAGCAAATAGAAATGTGTTACACACTTCTCAAAAGAACAAACAGATTATTCAACCATATATCATAAAAACTAATTAAAACAAAAGTGTAATAATATCTTTGCAAATGGAGATAAAAAATAGAATCCCAAGTAAAAGAAAAGGAAAAAAATGTATACAGGAGGAAAAACCCATTGAAGGTAAAATTCATCATAGCTATTTTCAAAATAACCATTCTATACATACCCTCAACGTCAAGGCCAGAGGAGAATAAGTAGAATCAAACTGCTGTTGAATAGCAGCTGGGTGCTTCATAAGTCCATTTTGAAAAGCCTTCTCAAAAACCATTCTATACATACCCTCAACGTCCATCCTTTTCTGTTCCTGCTTCTGCCTTTGTTGTTGAATAGTCTCCAGGAAAACTTTTGTTGAGTTGTTCACCACAAAGATCAATATTTCCTTCAAAACTAGAGGCTTCAAAGGTCTCCAATAAAAACCAACCTAATTAGGCAGGACAAAACCAAAATTGAAAGAATCAAAGGTTACTCCTCCACTCTTTTCATAGACACCAAAGCAACACGATATATGTCTTCCTAACCTACTACTTACCAAGGTTCTACCCCACACAACTAAAATATCGGAGGTCTTTAAGTTTCTGGTTTCTTCGAAAGATCATCAGAGGCAAAATATCGGCAAAATATCATCACAGGCTAACATGTTCAGTTCCTCAACAAAATCAAAAAAATTGAAAAGCGTCCCAACACAGAACAACAAACCCTAAACCCCACAATTTCTCTTAACATCAACCCTAAAACCCCAAATTTCAATGCCCACTGAAAAATAATCAAACTTTCTCAAATGAGAACGCCACACACAGCAATCGGAACCAAAAATTGAAGGGACCACGTTACCTGCAGCACTCCAAAACGCACCTCACACAGAAAAATAGGAATCACGATAATCACCAAGATGGAACCAGTACTAAGGTTTTGACCTACACAAGGATACCAAAATCGCAATCCTACAACAACAACGACCATACCTGTTAAACCAAAAACCAGTAGGACCAAAGACAAACCCAAAAAGGGAAATCAATCAACAAAAAAATGCAAAACAGTGCATAATCATACCTTCGTACTACTTCAATGCGAGTGAAAACCAACCACAATAATGCCCCCTTCCTACCCTAATTTTAAAGACGGAGAAATGCGAGTGAGGGGTGCCGAGAAATGCGAGTGAGAGGGATGAGACGAACGGAAGAGAAGAATGAGAGTGAGAGGCAAAGTAAAATGAAATTTAGGGAGAGGGAAATGTGAATAATAAGCGAGGAAGAGATATTATATCTTATGTTTAAAACTTCGTTATAATAAGTTTTTACATTTATTTACAAGTTTGTCACCGTATTTATATTATAACTGATTTTTAAAACTACGTTATAATATGTTTTAAACTTATTTACAAGTTTGCCACCGCATTTTATATTATAACTTATTTTTAAGACTATGTTATAATATGTCTTAAACTTATTTAGAAGTTTGCCACCGTATTTTAAATTATAACTGATTTTCAAAACTACGTTATAATATGTCATATTATAATAGATAATTTTTATCCGTTATAATAGGTTTGATATAAAAAGGTCTTTTTCTACTAGTGGTTATTTGATTAAACTTCAACACATGAGAACGTTTGGTTGCATAGACAATTTTGTTTTTAACAAAACCAAGGTTTTGTTCGCGTCAACATATTCTCTAGCTGAAAATTAACTGACAAACAAAATCATCAACTCTAAATCCAAGTTTCAAAAATCCTAGCAAGTAAAAAGTAGTTTAATTCAACCAAAACAAGCAAGAAAAACATCAAGAGAAGTAGCACCCAATTTCAACCTCACAAAATAACGTGTTTTCTCTCAAAGCACTCAAAAGTGTTTAGGCTATCCTGATTTTCACTCAACATAACATCTCAGACAACAATTGATACTGCCAAGTATAGATTACAAAAAAGCCAACATGAAAGACGACAACCTATATTGTTTACAAAAAATAAAGTTCCGCACAGGCCAAAACTATTAAAGCATGGTATTTTAAGGATCTGTAGCGTTTCGAGCAACATTTATGGCAACGACATCTACTTCCTCATTCCTCTCAATTACCATTTCATGAAAGAACATCAGCTGCCCTTCATAAAAGTTTTTCATAATGTCAAAGTTGCCTTCATTCAGGGGATATTGTAAAAGTGGGCCACTTGAGCAAGGGCCTTCTTGAACCCAACCTCATGTTGGTCGATAATTATTGGACCAATGTCCTTGAGCTCGACTACCAGGGTGGTCTTCTACTTGGTCAAGTCCTCTACCATTTTCTTTTCTTTTTGAAGATAAAGTAATAGATCATCTACTTGACGCTGCAGGTGACAATTTGCCTCGGCCAACAACTTCTCAATTGTCGTAGAATTTGTTGGGCGAGCCTCCAGGTTCTCTTGAGTCTACTGCAATTGGCATGGCCAGTAAAGGCAACTTTCAACTTAGAATTCAACTCAGAGTTAGCCTTTAGAGCTTGTTCCAAGTTTAGATGAGCCTCGAACAACTCTTTCTACATTCGTTCGACCTCAAGTCCAATACCCATGGAAACCTTAGTACTCAATAAGGCCGCCCGAACACTAAGTTCAACAAGGGTATCCACCGCTTCCTACTCGATGATACCTTTCAACATATATCTTTTAGCCCTAGTCAGATTAAAAGATACATTGGCACCTAATTGCAGTTTGGTGTCAAAGATGCCACCAGCTACAGGCTTAGACGTCCCGCCTTCCATCCGGCGGCTCTTCTTGTGAAAGGACGAGGACTTCTACCCTTATTAGTGAGACTTCCTCTCCCCCTTGTCTTTTTTCTTCCTCCTTCTATCAGTCGGAGGGGAAGATTGTGGTTAATGGAGCGGGTTGGAGAATAGGTTGTCTAGTACTTGAACATCAATAACTGGAGGGTCACTTGAGTAAGAGTTGGAAGTTCGATGATCCAACACCAATCGTGCTTGACCGCAGTGTGGCAAACTTTCTAAATCAGTCGACCTGCTTAGTATTGTTCAAAGTTATAAGCTCTAAAAAATAACAAAAAAATTAGCAAGTTAATATTGAACCGTTCTTAAGGCTAAATAAAGAAGTTAACTCACAAAAAACATCATCA
Source organism: Vigna nakashimae (assembly GCA_034642375.1). NCBI lineage: Eukaryota > Viridiplantae > Streptophyta > Magnoliopsida > Fabales > Fabaceae > Vigna > Vigna nakashimae. The sequence goes on along the minus strand of CM067762.1, from coordinate 38,235,355 downwards.
CAAAAGGTTTAGGTCGAAGACTCATGACACTAAAATAGTCCTTGAGGCGGAAGACGATGGGAGAGTTGATTGATGATTGTCAACGACGACTCTTGAGTGTTATCAACTATGTGAGCCATGAAGTTATTCTTTTGAGATCTTGAGTCCAATATAAAAGAAACTTAGACTAATCATTAACATAAAAAAAGTATTTTTGGTTGGTGTCCCTTATCCCTACTTTGAAATATCCAATTTTAAACCATTTGTATGAGGCAACATACAAAGAGAATAATCATTTCTCCATTTTGGCTATTAGAGACACGTATCATTTCTTGGTGTTCTAGCAGGTGCAAAAAAAGGTGAAGGAACAATGGAGATGTGGGGTAAGATTTAAGGTTGAGCACAATATTCAAAAGTCCTCCATACACGCCCAATTGTTCAGATGTAATTGGGTCACAACAACATTCAATTCTCGCAACAAACCTATCTGAAATTTATCAAATGGAACCCTAACGAGTAAATCATTGAACAAGCATAAGTACATGTAGAAGAAGTCCATAGGACAACCCTCCTTCCCATGGTATACTTGTTCATTTCCTTTACAAACTTGCAGGTTGATTAGATTGTCACCCATGTCTTCACCAAGCACATACAATCGCTTGACCTATTCATATAAATTTCAACCCTAACGAAAGCAAGTTACGTACTCACGAACTTCTTAAGATGTCTAGTCATAGCATGAAACGACCGAGAGATTCAACTCATCCCCTTCATTTGAAACATTTACCTCAATCTTTTATTGTTGAATCCTCCTCAACAACTTTAGGAGGGTTGTTCTTATTTTCCTTATTATTTACACAAGTTGTCACACTATCAACAAAGTTTAAGCTTTGCTTGGTTGATCCCTCGACATCGTGTGAAGACGTCAAATATGACACCGATGACAACAACGCATCATCAACATATCTCCTGCCATACCTATAAGAAGACTCATCAGACGAAGAAAGACGAATGATGGACATTATTACCTTGAATAAGAAAATGACTAGTTGAGCAAGAAGTAGAAGAAGAAAAAGGTGAAAATGACAAGCTACACCTACCCTTATTTATAAGAGTATGCATCTCAATTGTCTCCAATCCTCAACTGTCAGATTTGATCGCTTCCAACTATCCAAAAAGAAGCAACCTTTCAAATTCTAACAAGCGTCATAGTTGTCTCAATCAACAGTCATAAGCTAATACGAGCGTCCAGTAAGGGTAGGTGGCACAACATCAAGTGGTTAAAGTATAAGCCCCTTTGCAATTATATAGTTCTCAAATTTGAGGAGCCTGTGTACAATATACTCGTCCGATCAACTATTAATCAAACAATTAACTCTTTGTTTAGTGAATCAAACTGAACGATCAAAACACTTCAAAGACCGAACGGTCAAGCTGAAGGAGATTAACTCCAAAACCATCTTACTTAGGCTAAATCACAATTAACCATGGTTAGACTACAATTAAATCAACCTTAATTAAAAGTTTATCACAAAGTCTATAAGTAATAATTCTAGATAAGAAACTGTTATACATTATTTATAAATTTATTATCCTTGTAATCTCAATTAAATTTTAAATTGACTTTAACACAAGAGAACTTTTCATACGTACCCCGACCAATGTTAAGGAGGAACTTATTTTATATTTTAACGAGGAAAACAGAAATTTTGGAAGACACCTTTATAACTCTTTATTTCCTTCACAATAGACCGTCTTTGAGTTCCCATTTACCCCATTTCCAAGGAGAATCGGGAAAAATGATATAAACTACTGATACTGCATAATCACACTAATCCCATTTTATCTTCCCATGGCACTAAACTATGGTTAAGATTAATATAAAGTACAGTTTACCATATCTACTGCTTGCATGGTCATATTTTCTTCTACGGTATTGATGATGCCTTGGGAATTAAGTTGCATTTTATGCACGTTAATTCACAAAAGCATAGGAGGAAGTGCAAGCTATGCATCAAAAAATGAATATAAATAATTATACAAGGCACGATATAACACCTTTAAATTGAGTCAGCCTAAAAAATTTTGCTTCTCTACAATATTGTAAGGTATGTACCCTATACAGCAACACTACAATCACCATTCTGTGGAATATCCTCATGAGTTTCAATAGAAGAATGTTGAGACACTTCCATTGCTGCTTTAGCAGATGAAAGTTCACTTTCAGGGTTAATATGTGAAAGCTTAGAATTAACAAGATTGTCAGTTGGATTGCTTTGCAGTTGATTGACCAAACTTGAGTCAGCAAGTTGGGAGTGATCGAATTGGGCAGCAGCATCATGAAGCGTATCATCAATATCATCATCATGACTAACATCACAAAGTTGTGAATTATCAATCACCATATTATGAGAAGGTTGCACAATGTGAATTTCATTGGCTGCATTCAGCTCCTCAATGTTTTCCTCACCAGTCACGTGATTAAGCTCTTGCTTTATTTCTTCACCAGCTCTGTGCTTTAGTTCTTCATGGCTAAATTCGGCAGCAACATCATCTGGCTCTTCATTATTTTCTTCACCTGCAGTATACCCTAGCTCTGATTCATCAACATCAATGTGTGTATCACAGAGCTGCATGTTTTCGCCATCAGCATCTGCATGAATCAACTGGACAACGCTGACTGTATTGTCTACAGAACATAATTGTGCATGATCCAGCTCTCTTTCAATGTGACTTAGATGTAACTGGCTAACCTCAATGGCAGTGCCATAATACTGAGGTTGTTCATCCTCACTAACGGTGGTATAATGAACCACACCATCCTTTCGCATTCGTTTCCCAGCTCCTCCTTTTCTTCTAACCCTCTCCTTTCCTCTGACCCTTTTACCTAGTTCAACTTGTGGGCTCCCTGAAGCCATTACTGGACCACCAATTTGGTCTCTCAAACATTCATGTGCAATATATCTTATCCTTGATATTGATTCAATTTGCTGTGGATCTAACCCTTTTGTTGAAAAGGTATCTGCTATGTGAGCAATATCCCTCAGACCAGCATTCTGCATACATTCGTTTATTTTCTTTAAAAAGCATTTCAAACTTAATCCATTATTGCTATAAGATATAAAAACAAATTCATGAAACATATCCTTACCGTTCTCTGGAACTCAGTTGACAGAGAAATAGGCCTGCCGATGAACTTGCGAGTAATTCTCAGATACCACTCCATGTACTCACTTTCATCTACACCCTCATCCCCATCAACAATATGCACTTGACGGTCCATCCACTCGTTAAGCTCGGATTCCATTTTCCCTGACAAATCAACACCACCATCAACTCCTCTACTCTTCCTCTCCCACCGCTCCACATCATCCGGAATTGATTGAAGCATGCCATATTGCCTTAAGCATCGGTTTGGAAGATGTCTTTCTGCCTTGTCAAAGCATATCAGCATTGTCTTTGACCTCCCAAGAATTAAAGTGCTTTTGATATGTTCTGGAATTACCATGCTGTCCATGTTTCGATATGGGAGCCACTCCACCTGTACATTTACATCGGTTCAACTAGATTCTACTTTTAACATAGTCAGAAGTATTAAACATACAAAATGAAAATAAGACTTACGTCACATGGCTTTAGGGAATCCAGAGCCTTCCGATAGAAAACTACATCACGATTTGCAGTTGGGCCACTTTGTTTTCCTTTCCATCTAAGCACAAAGGGAAATCGATCATGCATCAGCTCAAGATTGAGCTTTGGTCGTCCAATGTTTAGGTGAAAGTAACTCCAACACTACAAATAAACAATAAACTATTAACACTTGAGAAAAAGTAAAATTGAGGTTTGAAGGGAAATGAAGATAAGGGTGAAAGAGAGAAGTTAAAAGAAGTGAATTACACTTATATAAATTACCTGAAGTAGTGTTAAACAGCCACTAATGGTACTTTGAGTTTTTAGTGAGGCATTGCCCAGTGCTCTGTACAAGAAAGCCAACGCTGCAGCACCCCAGGCATATTGCCCACATCTAGCAAAATTCTCAAATAATGGCAAATACATTACAGGGACTTTGTTCCCTGTAGTTGTGGAGAATATGGTGCTACCAACAAGATAGAGAAGATATGCACGAGTATGTTGCTCAATCACTTCAATTGGAGCATCTTCAGGACAACGAGAGAAGAACTCTTTCAACCAACTTAGCTTCACCATTCCACCACTTGTGTAACCAGATTCTGGTGATCTACCAAGATACTTTTCACAAACAGAACTGCATGCTGTATAGGTAATACCAATTACAGGTTCACCATCAATAGCCAGTCCAAGCAAGAGTGCAACATCTTTAAGGGTTACTGTCATTTCACCAACATTCAAGTGAAATGTGTTTGTTTCTCTTCTCCACCTTTCAACTAGAGCAGAGATAAGTGGATTGTCTAGACTAATAGCTGGGATTGATCTTAGGTATCCAAATCCAGCCTTCTCTACCATTTCAACCTGTTTATGAGTAAGGGTCCACTGGTCAAGCTTAGAGGTATGCTCATGACATCTGAGGGCACCACGCTCCTGTTAATACATAAATGAGAGAAAAACTATATAAATAATCAAGATATAGACAAGATTTTTTAGAAAACCAAACTCAAAAAAAGATGAGGCAGAGAGGCTTCTCAACTAGCAAACAGCACCTGTCCATCCCAAACTGCTGTAGAGACATGCTTATCTTGGTCATACAGAACCGAACCATCAATTGGACCTGGATTAGTTGTATAAGGGTCCCCTGCTCCAACTTCCATTACAATGACTAATACAAACATCCAAGAAAGAAGTGAAATAAGAGCATGGTCTTCAAAATTTCTTAATTTATTTAATAAAAGAAATTTTACACAAGAGAAATGCAAGGGCTGGAAAAGTGCAAATTCTTCAACACAAAAATGGACAAAAGAAGATAAAATTCATCAGTACATCAAAGGAAAAAAGCCTACTACAAATCCTAAGGATTATTATCTTGAAATATTTTCATAACTCAATACTAGGGCAAAACCCCAAAGCAAAATATTTTCATAACTCAATACACTGGAATAATAAAAAGGATGTCCTAGAATGAAACCTGACAGAAGTCAGCACCTATCAACTCAATTAAGTAATGACATCACAAATGATATATGTGTGTGTGTGTGTGTGTGTGTGTGTGTGTGTGTGTGTGTATATATATATATATATATATATATGAGAACTTTCCTTACCAGGAATTGAAGGATTTATATTGCAGATTTTAGGGATTGATCATTCCTGTTATCTAAAGCAAGTAATAGATACACCTCAACTTTGTCTGCCATCTATTCTTGCTTCATTGAGTTACAAAGTTCCATTTCCTTGTATGAACAGCATTTTGAGGAAAAGTTGCCAAAGAAAAAATCTGACAAAACACAACATTCATGCAGTTAGTGAAATACGACAAAACAAAATATCAACACAGCATGCGATATTTGACAAAACACCACATTGATGCTGTTGGTGATATTTGAAAATATTAACTTGTTAGTGATATACAACACGTGATATATTACAACAAACAGGAAGTCCGGGGATCATCTAACAGATTCAAAACAAAAGGGAAACGTACAGTCATCTAACAGATTCGAAACTTGCTCTGTTTATTTTAAGCCCAATAGAGTGACACCTAAAATAGCAAGAATTCAATATAACGATCACTTAAAGAAAAATAGCCGTCAAGTCCACAAAAAAACATTAAAATTAAAATCCCACACCAAGAGTTACACAAGTTAAGATCATTTTACTTTCATTGGAACCACAGAGGAGGCAACGTCCTTGTTCAAGAAGAAAACAATAAGCAAGTTCTTAAAAAAACTTCAACCTCTCTGGGTCCCACTCAAAAAGTAAAGACAGAAAGCTAATTTATTTTCTCCTCAGTTCATCCAAACCCAGTATCCTCAACCACATTAAGAATATTTATTGAACTTAATACCTGCTTTCAATTAAAAAACAATCTCCATCCCCACATTACCTCTCAACTGCTACTCCAGAATTTCAAAAATTTCATTTTTCTATCGTCTCATTCCAACCTCCTGAACCAAACAAACACCACAATTCCTCCTTGAACCTTAACTTCCAGAAAACACAAGACACAACCTATTCCACTAAAAACAAAACACAGCACATTCGTCCACAAGGCTCAACCTCAAGAAAACTCAACAAAAAACCCTTCCCATTCCACAACACTCAACATAATCACTCCATAAACACTTCAAGAATCAGCTCCAAGAATCAATCGCATTACAGACACCATCCTTTTTTTTTCCTCAAAAACAAAAAACCCCACAATCCCGAATTGCTACTCAACACCAGAAACACAGAGCAAACAGTGAATCACGCAAAAGCAACCACACCCCACGAAAAAGATGAAAACTTTGGGCGAATTGAAAACAGAGGTCCAACTGGGACATCACAAAAAAAACACCTACAGAGAAGAAGTGCTGGGACCCCACACGAATTTGGGAGCCCAGAGAGAGAAAGACGAGAGGGGAGAGGCAGAGGAAGAAGGAGAGAAGAGATCTGCATGGCTTAAGTTTTCCTTGGGATTGCATTGAGTTTGGAATATTAATAAAAGGAAAAAAATAAAAACAATGAAAAGTGAAGAGAGAGAGGCTTACAGTGAATGGAGGAGAACACGATACGACTTCCACCGTCGTCGCTTGATTTAGCACTTAGCACAGGTTTGTGTAATTGTTTGAGGGCAACAACACACAAAAAGGGTGTGTGTTGAATTTCAAAAGGGGCTTCCTATGGGTTCCCGTGGTCCAATTCAACCATGAGTTTGTTAAATTCCTAGAAAATTTTGGGCTTTAAAATCATGATATTGCAATTGCTAAACCTACCACTAAATTGCTACATGTAACCTTGAGAAAATAAATCATGCATTGACAATCTACAACCGTGTTACATCATCATCTAAAAATAAAAACAAAATATTTTGCATGATAAGTTTGTTGAATTTTATAATATTTAGAATCTATTGAGTGATTTTGAATTAAACAAAAGACTATAAAAAAGTAATGAATCAACTTTTTTTCCTTTTTTTTTTACTTTTTATTATTTAACAATACCAAAAGACAACACACTTACCATTCAATAATCTACATTTCGAAACAATTATAGTACACACACAACTTAATCATCATCAACACCCACTTCATTCACAGGTAGAGCTTACCTCCACGTTACATCCTCTCTGGACGAAGACAACCTCCTAAGACCATGTTAGGAGGAAAAGGGAATAATGTCCACACCTTTGCTCTCAATTGTGCTTCACTCGACCTTAGACACACCATTATTATGGCCTACAAAATGCATTGGACAAACATGGCATCAGGACAACACCCATTTGCGAAGTGGGAGAACAAGACACTTACCAATTCTATGAAGGATCCTCTACGAATGGCTTTGCCTTTGCATATGAGGGAAGGAGATGAACGCTCTGCTAATAGCCCTGATCAAACCCTGGAACAAGAACCCTGTGAATGCCTTTGGTCGAATGAGGTCACGATGGTCAACCTCTATAACAACAAAATGAAGCACCACCAATAAAGGGTTTGTGAATGCCTACACGAACGACGGAGAGAGCGTCTATGAATGAAAGCTAATATTCTATGGTTCGAAGCAACCAATTTGGGGGAATGAAAATGCGAAAGTTGAGGGAGGATTTTGTGGCTCGAAGAATGAAAGTGGAGGAAGGGTTCTCTAGCTCGAAGAATGAAAGTGTGAGGAGGGAAACCTAAGTTTTGGGGTTTATTAATCGAGCAACTTACCAACGACCATATATCCACCGGTAAGTAAATTCACTATGTCATTACCGATGACTTTATTCGTCGGTAAAGACAATCACAATGCTTGTCAGAAATTTCGTCGGTAATTCATTTTACCGACAGCCTAAGATCCGTCGGTATTATTTTGCCGATAATTTAACCTTTTATTGTAGTGGTTCTGGTGATTATTTTATGTAAAGGAAAATAAACTCATAAGGGATGATGCAAGGTGATCCTTCACGTAAGAAGAAGGACATTATGGTTTCACTAATTTGATTTGTTATATTTGTTATTGGTCCATTGAAAACATCTTAGACGAAGATCTTTACAGGAACAAGGTTAGTGGTGTCATTCTTTTTTCATTATGTTCTATCTCATGTTCAAAATCATTGAACTTTATTTTCTTGGTGTAATGTTACCTTACGTCAACTATTTTAATGTTTATTTTAACACACACTCATCAGAGGTCTAACATGTTGTTCTTTCTGTTGGTGTGACTTTTTCACTTGTCAAATAAGTGTCTTTGCATGGCTCTTCAAGTTATGCATAGGTTGATTTTAGTTGTCCTTAGAGAATATTCCACAAACGTTTCAGTCCACATATCATTACCTTGGATCTTATATGCACCCTTTGTTGGAAGAAACTCGAGCACAACTATGCTCAAGTATGGAGATGACACACCAAGCTTATGCAGAGCTTATTGGTCTAAAGAAAGCAAAATCATCTTAAAATAAATTTTTTAAGTTGAAAATTAATTGTTGGAAAAATAGGTTTACTCATTCTGGAGAACTATACAACACATACTTGGTGATGTTTTAATATTGTCTAATTACAAACCAGAAGCTATAAAAGACCTCCAAAGAATTGGAAGGATGTGGATTGTCGTGTCTCTAAGGACAACTGGAGACAGAGATGATAACAATTTCATGTTAAAACTTAAGGCATCAAAAGAATTTGACCCTACAAAATGGAGGAACAAACCTTTATTTCTCATTTTCTTGATAAATATAATTTTTAATAAAAGAATTTAAGCTAGCCTTCATATGCCTGGTAATTTTAAGATACTTATGCACCAAGGTCGTAAGAATTTTAATTTTTTGTTTTCAATATGTTTTTATTCTTAAAAATATGAAGTCTATTTATGTTAGTATTCATTTATTAAGAATAATACACTTTTATTCCTCAAGGAAGTATAACTTTTATGGACAAAATATGAATAAAATTTCAATAAGGAAAAATTATAATCTTAATTGTTGAAAAATGTTTAGATTTAAATTTTACATAGTGTTATTATATTTGTTAAGAAGTGGAATTTAAAGCTAACTTAATCCCATAAAATCAATTTGTAAGATGAGATTTGCAAATTATCCTTATTTTTTAATCAAACGTGGGACTTCCAACAATATTCTTAAATCATTTTCTTAAAATGTTATTATGTGTAAAATGATAGGTTGGAACATAGAACTGATGAATGGATTATTCAAAACAGGACGAGGAATGTGGTAATTGTAGCTCAGAAGCCAATGCTTTAAGTGATGACATATCATATCAACTATTATTATCAGAGCTTAATATTGTTGGGTCTATCGAGGAGGAGATTCACTAGAAAGATACAAACACCAATGACATATGAGTCCAACCATATAGGGGATTGCCACCATTTTCTACCCAAAACCGTAAGGCAATGGGTTAATGAATCTTTCACCTTTATATAGTACTTTACTTTCTCATTTCTATCCAATATGGGACTTGGACTCACACTTGGATTTCCAACAAATCTCCCCCTCAAGGGTGAGTCCCTTCCACATTGGTACACTCCTCCTCCAACGGAAGCATTCCCAACCAACAATAACCACGAGTAGCCCTTCGTACCGTTGTTCAACTTAACGAGACTTGCTTACCTATAACCCTTTGCCAAGAAGATTTTCGATATAGGGACCATTATACTCATCTGAGTCGATCACCAAGACGAACCATTAGCTTTGATACCACTATTGGGTCTATTGAGGTGGAAGTTTGTAAGACCCTAGGAAAATGTGGTAATTAGGGAGTAATGTGGTTATGAGACTTGGACATTATTATTGGTAATTGTTGTTGGATTATTTGATGTTTTTTTACAATTATAATTATTATGTTATTATTTAATGTTATTATTGATTAAGTAGAACACATGGGTTGTTATCATAATGATTTGTGTGGTGTGTTGTTACCAATATGATGTGTTGGATTGATGGTAGAAGGGTGATTTGAGATTTAATAGGTGTGAGCCAAATTTTAGAAAGAAAGAGAGTTAAAGTAAACTTTTGGGTTTAATCTGTATTTTGGCGCACAAGGGCAAAAGAGTCTTATACCCTCATTAAGTGGTGTAGACATTAAGTTAGGGGGTGTATAAAGAAAAGGAATAAAAAATAAAATCTGAAACGAAATAGAAAGATTATGTGAATCTTTGAGCTATTTGTTGGTTGTTGATATTTTAAATATTAGATAAAATAAAATAAGAAAGGAAATCGTGGTGGTTTTTATAGATTAAGTGAAAGATATTATTCTTAATTAAAAAGATAGAGATAGAATAGAAAAAGATAAAAAGGAGAAGAGTAAAAGAGGGCTACATATTGCTACCCTAAAATCCAAAATACGAAAATTAGAGAGTTAAGGGAGAAAAGAGACGTTTCTAGGAGAGAAGAGGAAGAGCTACAGAAAACCCTAATGCAAGGGAAGACTTGTTGTATTTTGAAGTTAGATAAAGCCCTAGGATTGACCAAGGTATGAGAAACTTACCTTTGTCTGTTAATTGTTGTATGATATATGTGTTCTTTGTTATTTGATTAATAATCCTTGTTAATATATGTTTATATGGTTATGATTATGGTTGTATGTTGCTCTTGTTGGGCAAGGGTTTATGTATGCATGGACATAGGGTTTATGTAATATTTGTGTCAGGTTTTCCCTATGAATGTATGTATGGTTGTTGGATTATCTCAACAAAGGATTTGATGTTAAGGGAGAATAAGGTTATGATTTGTGGGGTTTCCATGATGCAAATATATCTTGTAAGTATTGGGTTAAAGGAGAGAAAAGAAGATTCTCGCATATCACAAAACATGCACTAGTGTTTTCATTGTTGCGAAGCAGTTCATCGTTAGATCAGACTGATTTTTGGACAGCGGGTTCCAGACACATGGTTCTTCATTTTGACTGTTCGGATCGTCAATTGGAGGTCTACGTTGAGAGAAACAATCTAAACGAAAAGAGGAAAGTATTTCCGCTTATCACAAAACCTGCACTGGTGTTTTCGTCGTTGCGAAGTCATTAACCGTTGGATTGGGCTAAGTTTTAGACAATAGGTTCCAGACATATGGTTATTCAATCTGACCATTCGGATCATCAATCAAAGGTGTATTGTGGGAGAAAACAATCTCACATCAGCAACTCTATTTTGGAGAAGTTGTAGACGTGATGAGAATCAGAGACTGAGTTTAGGGGTTCTGTTTAAGGTCATGTTTAACTAGTGGATGAGATTGGAGCATGTGTGAGTGTTGGGATGTACCTTAGTATATGATTGATGAGCATGAAAGTGGAAGATGAGATCTACTTGTTGTACCTAGTAAATCCTAATGCTATCTGAGGATAAGTGCTTCCTTTTGCCTTGTGTGCATTGGAGGTTATTCGGGTATTGAGCCTTCCTTGTGTTGAGGGGAAGGTGTCTTCCCATCCTTGTGTGGCAGGATTATATGTTCCTCTCTAGATTGTGGGACTACTCAAATGTATCTGTATGGGGAACCTGTAGATGAGCTGTATGGGAAATCTACAGTCGGTGAGGTAGGGTACAAGAGTGTGACTAATTCATTTCACAGTGGTATTTATGGTATGATGATGATCATGATGTTGTTCATGACTGGGATAGTCATGAAGGTGGTGTAACTATGATGGTGATCTGGTATTTGAGATGCTCCAAGTGATACTACGTGATAACAGTGTTACTATAAGAGTATAGTAAGTAGTTAGCATAGGTACTAAGGAGTGGATAGATCAAGAGTCTATGGGTGAGATGTTAGTGATTACATCAAGGGTTGGAGATCGAGGATCAAAGATTGAGTAATTCGTTTGATTGATTTGTTATGTTAGAGGATTAAGAATCCTATTGTTATTACTATTATGTTTGAGATTTTTTATTATTGTTGATTTAATCAGTATGTTTATATCATGTTATTATGATTGTTTTACCGGTAGCTTACCCATACATGTTTGTGTGTGTGCATGTGAATGTGATGATCGTATAATGTGTGATGTTATATGTGAGCAGATGATGTTACAAACGGTGTTGATGCATGATAGATTCGAGAGATGACGAGAACAAACTTGAGATTTTATTTATAGTTATTACTTTTGAACTTTAGACAATGTAATTGAAGTCATTTTATTTCCTTCGTTATTCTCACTGGACAAATGCTTTGGAACTATTATGTTTTATGCATGTTTAAATTTTAAGTTTTGAAAAATATGTTTTCGCACTATGTTAAAGTTTGAAATTTTTACCAGTTTTTGAATAACCCGTGACATCCTGGAATTTGGGGCGTTACAAGGTTCACCTAGGAGACGCAATACCAAAAGAGATATGAGCCCAACCATATAAGGGATTTGTTAAGAAAATCCCACGTTCTACACACTCAAATATTTTCCTAGAATTGAGTCTAGTATTCATTGATAATTGAAGGGCTTAATATAGCTGTGACACTTACAATATTTCGGAAATAAAAATAAAAACTGAAAATAAAATATCAACTATCTTAAAAATAAAATCTGCTTAATCTATCATAAAATAATATTGTACCTAGATAAACCGAAAATCATAACTACCTATCCCTATTTTATCTCTATCAAAATTAAACTAAATATTACTAGACCAAAATTAATAAAATAATAGTTAAAAAAATTATTAATAAAACCCTAAAATTTAAGTTTATCTCAACAAACTCTCACATAAAATTAAATTCTTTCTTCCTTCATTCGGCTTTCCATGTGCATCATTCCACACCGAGTTTGCTTCTTTCAATCATATTTGACTTCTTCTTTTTCCTTATGGCCCTCTTGGCTTTTACCTTGGTTGACCTCTTTAATGCTTTGACTGACTTTGTTATGTTTGACTTTTCAATAACCTTGACCAACTTGTTATGACCTTAGACGATTTCTCAACAATCTTGGCCAATATCTTCATCGGGTTCTTCTCAACATCTTCATCTTCCTCTTCGTTTGGTTCAAGAACACTAGATGTTTTCTCTTCCTTTTCAAGAATCGCCTTCTTCAGTTCCTCAAGCTCAACCTTCTGTTTATTCATAATTTCATTAGCTTCATCTAGAAGCCTATCTATCCGCTGAATCTCTTCTTCTTTTTGTTTGAGTTCTTTCTCGATGTTTTCCTTCTCCACAATTGTTGCATCTTTTACCGAAATCAATTCATCCATTGTTGGGATCAAATTTTCCATGTCCACTACTTCCGCGCTCTTTGCTAGCAATAAGGTCCCACATTCTTCTTTCGCATCTTCAATAAGGAGATTAGTCTCCCCATTTGTCTCAGCCTTGCAATACTTTGCATTATGGTCCGCCTTACCACAATTGTAGCATCTTTTTTTTTATCTACACTCGTTTGCACAGTGGCCGTACTTGCCACCCTTAAAACAATAAACTCCTACCGATCTCCTCGGCCTTTCCCTTGTCCTCGGTCACGCCAATTATGCTGACCAGTTTGATCTTCACTATCATTCTCAAAATTACCTCGGCCACGTCCACCTCATCCTTGGCCTCCTCACCCTCTGCTGCAAGGACTTCGGCTTTGAGTAATCCGAGTTTTATTCAAGTCAAACTGTACCTGTAGTGCTTGATCGTCGGGTTCAACTTGATTATCCCAACTCCTTCTCCTTTGTTTGTGGGTTTCTAATGACCCAACAAGTTCATCCACTATGAGAACTGACAAATCCTTCGATTCTTCGATGGCGCACACGATACTTTTAAAATCTTTTGTAAGGGATCTAAAAAATTTTCGCACAACCTTGCAAGATGACATTTGTTCTCCATTCCTACCGAGTTGGTTAACTACCTTCTCCTCCCGAGTTATGTACTCGATTATATGCTCTTTGGGCTCTATCTTCAACTGTTCAAACTCTCCTCTAAGAGCTTGTATTCAGACTCTTCTAATGCAATTGTAACCTTTATACGCAACCTCTAATATCTCCCAGGCCTCCTTTGCTGATTTAGCCTTCATTATTTTTTTGAATTTTGACTCACATACTGTATTGTAGAGAAAATACAATGCTGACCCATTACTCGCATGTTATTTCTTCAACAAGGTTGTATGCGCCACCGTCAGATGTTCATCTTCATCAGGTTCAACGTACCCATCTTCCACCATATCCCAAATGTCTTGGGATCTCAACAACGCTTTCATCTGTAGGCACCAATTATCATAATTGGTTATGTTGACTAGTTTGCTCTTCACTATCATTCTCAAAATTACCTCGGCCACATCCACCTAGTCTTCGTCCTCTTCGCCCTCTACCGCCAGGACGTCGACTTTGAGTAATCCGAGTTTTATTTGAGTCAAGCTGTACTTGTAGTGCTTGATCATCGGATTCAACCTGATCATCCCAACTCCTACTCCTTTGCTCATGGACTTCTAATGACTCAACAAGTTCATCCACTGTGAGAATCGACAAGTCTTTCGATTCTTCGATGGCACACACGATACTTTTGAAATCTTTTGTAAGGGATCTCAAAATGTTTCCCACAACCTGGCTAGATAGCATTTATTATCCATTCTTGTCGAGTTGACCACCTTCTCCACCCGAGTTATGTATTTGGTTATATGCTCTTTGGGCTTCATCTTCAACTGTTCAAACTCTCCTCTAAGAGCTCGTATTCAGACTTGTCTAATGCGGTTGTGACCTTTATACGCAACCTTCAATATCTCACGGGCTTCCTTTGCTGATTTAACATTCGCTATTTTTTCGAATCCCTATTCATCTACTGTGTTGTAGAGAAAATACAATGTTGACCCATTTCTTGCACGTGATTTCTTCAACAGGGTTGTCTGTGCCACCGTCTAATGTTCGTCTTCATCAGGTTCAACGTACCTATCTTCCATCATATCCCAAATGTCTTGGGATCTCAACAACGCCTTCATCTATAGGCACCAATGATCATAATTGGTTTCTCTCGTCAATTGTGGCACACTCATACCATTGACAACCTTTGCCATCTCTCTCATAAAAAAAGTCAAGCGCTTAGTTCTTTTACTCTAAAAAACATTCAAATATTTGTCACGTTACAAACATTCAAATATTTTCCTAAAATTGAGTGTATTATTCATTGATAATTGAAGAACTTTAAACCGTCGTGGTACTTACAATATTTCGATAATAGAAGTAAAAACTGAAAATAAATATCAACTATCTTAAAAATAAAATCTGCTTAATCTATCATAAAATAATATGGTACCTAGATAAACCGAAAATCATAATTACCTATCCCTATTTTATCTCTATCAAAATCAAAATAATAAAATAAGATTTAAATAAAATTAATAATAAAATACTAAAATTTAAGTTTATCGCATTGTGCTTGCGTCAGTGCTTGCACCTCATTTTCAGTTTCGCGTTGCTTCTCTCATTCTCGCGAAGCATCGCCATCAAACCATACCTCGAGTTCTCTCTCCTACAATAGCCACAGTTCTTCACATATCCACCTTTTCTCCTCACATTTCTACTTTATTTCATCTATTTCGGCCTTAGAAATACCATCATCTTCACCGATGAGTTCTTCGATCTATGGCCTCCGCTAGGGTTTCTCTCATCTTTCATCTTTTTCTTTGATTTTAACCGTTTAAATCCTCTTTTGCTCTGATTAAACACTTTCCACCGTTTAATCGGTTAACCTAGTGTTTTAAGGTTCTTTCACCGTTCATTTAGGGTTTCCTTGCTTCATTAACAGTTTTGGTTCATTTTCTCTTGGATTCATATCATTCCGCTGCGTTTCACTCTTTGAGGGAGCTTCAAAGGAGTCCATAGCGTGTTCGTTTGGGGTTCTTCTCGGAGCTTATTCCATCACCTCCCTTCGCAAGCGTGAGGTGATATCTTTATCTATTCAGAATTCATTTTCACTTCTTTTTATCCCAACTTCTCTAATTTGTACCTTTTTTATTATTCTTTGTTGATTCCAATGACATATTATAACTTCATTTCCTTACAGCACCGAAGTAGGTTGAGGCCAAAAAAGCTCACTGGAAAGAATCACATTTGGACATCCATTGGTGGTTACGAGGTGGGTGGAGGATAACCAGAACTCGAGAAGGATGAAAAAAGGAATTTTGTTTTTGGTGAACATTGATGTCAATATTCTTCTATATAAAATTACTCTTTTGGTTTCACGGTAGATAATAATATCCTTCAGAATTTCATTTTTAACTTAGTGTGTGATCGATATAGTTGATTTCACTTACTAAGATAAGGTTACTGTTGACGTTATTATTGTGTTAGTTGTTGATTATTGCAGCCACCGATGACTGTAATTGATTTCATTAATACTGCAGATAAAAGGGTTGGCTTTCTCAACAATAGACCCGAACTGCATCTATATTCAAGGGGTTGATTATGAGGTAAATTTTCGCATTTTCTAATAAATGTATTACTACTTTTGTCAACCAAAATATAAAGAAAATGAAAGGTGTAATATGAGTTTTGTTTTCTCCCATACATTACAAAACATAGATTATGGTGTGTGGGTACTAACTCATGAAGTATATTTTAAATGTGATTCGAAGTTAAAGTCCAATTATTGTTTCTTTAATTCATTTGTATATATTGTACTATAGTGACAGTGGCTCTGGATCTCATTATAAAGTGAAGGTTATCTTCAAGGGTTGATAAAATCTACTTTTCATTTGTTTGAAATAAAGCAATATATTTGCTCTCTTATTCCTTTCCTCTAACAAAATCCAAGATCTCAACGTAACTTGTTTTTATTTCATCAATCTTGACCTTTTATCTACATGAAGATAATAACCTATAATCTCATTATGGTTCTTATATTATAAGTTTTATAAAATTATTGTGCTTTAAACTAAATTCCTTTAAAATATATAATCAAGTTATCTGTTAGAGAAACTTTTGGTACCATGCCAATATTTTATATGCATCTCTATGGTATAAATAGTCTAATTAAGATAAATGACTTTGTCCATGGGTGTATTGGCAATGTTATACTCAATGGTATGTTAAGACCGTGTTCATTGAGTCAAAGCTTCTTTCTTCATTATCCAATAAGAGATTTTTACAATCTCATTAAGCAATTTGTTGGCTTTTCAGGTTTTCATGATTTAAAGTTTTAAGCCATGGAAAATCAAGCTCCTTTAATTATACCAATGCTGGTATGCATGCATTCTTTAATAGTCTTCACAAATGAACTTTGTTTCTTTGAACTATTGTTGTTCGATAATGTAAATCCTATATTATTCTATTTAATGAATATTTATTCAAGATAAGTTTATGTTATTCTTATTGTTATAAAAGATAACTTGGACTCTCAAATTCTTAACTTCCAGGCACCTAGTTGTTTTCTTTGCATCTTGGTTTAATTTATCGTTTCAACTTTGATAAGTTGATCCTTACTAATGACGTCAAGATAATGAAGTTTGAACTTTAATAACTTTGAAATATATGTTTCAATCATTATAGATTCAACTATATACCCCGACATGTAGTTGAAAAAGTGTTTTCGAGGCAAGTTATCTCCTCCAATGTTTTAGAGTACATATAGGCGTGAGTATAAAATTTCCCCCCTTAAATGATTACTGATTTCTATTCTTCTTATGTAGACTGCTTTTCTCACATAGGCCTCAAGACTCCAAGGAAAAGTGTGTTAAAATCAATGCTTTAGTGTATTCATGGTAAATTCATTTTATAATACCTTTATGCTAGTGGAGATTACATCATTGTGAACCACATACATTCATTTTGTTCATGTTTCAGTTAACACTTTGGTTATTCCAAGATATGGAGCAAGTGGAGACTAATCCTTCATGTACTGACTTAGCATATGAGAAGGCTATTTCAGATGGTGTGGATGTTCTTGACTGTCCTGTTCAAATGTCCAAGGATGTAATACGTTTTTGCTTAAGCTATATTGATCTTATTGGGCTGTAAAGTATTTATTATTATCTGTGCAATTTTTTGTTGTTGTGTTCATCTCTAAATTGTACCAATGTATCGTGTTGTGCATGCCAGAGGCAGAACTCCTTATAGCTCCACCAAGGTTAGTATATAACAACTTGATAATTGATAAATATTGTAGCTTTTGTACTCAATATATTATCTTGCAGTGCATCACTAATTGTGGGCCTAATTTTTTCTTACTATTGGATGACTTCTATGTTACTAATGCTGCCAATCTTGATCAATCAAGCATTAATTTCACATTAGAAGTTCACCACAGCTTCACTTCGTCAATTTTACTTTTGCTTTTTTAGTATCTGTTTTTGATAGAATGAGTTAGTTTAGATACCATATTTTATTTCTTCTAGATAATAGGTAGATTGGTTTATGTATAGTTTTATATTGATTAAATCAATTTGTTTAGTCTAGCTTGATTGTAGTTTTGTTTCTGTAATTGAATTTTGCTAGTTTAGTCAATTTTCTTTTAGTTAGAATATGGTACTATTGTTAAATTATACATTTTTAGTCTTAATAACTAGTTAGCTTTAGTTCTAGTCTTAGTTGGTTGTTGAAAACTTTAGGAATTAGTTTGGTTAGTTTTTAATCTTTGATTCTAGGATTTGTTAGTTGTTTTCCTGTTTTGACTAAGTTTTAGCTTGTTTTTTAGGTACGTATAGTGATATTTTGCATTTTTAGTTTTCTAGAATAGATAATTGTTATAACAGTGCTCTTTTATCATTTATAACTTGCTTACTGTTTTAAAGTTGAAGGAACTTGTTTAATGTTTTGGTGTTTTGAAGGTAGCATTGGATCTTGTCTTATTTTGCTTTTTTTTTGGTTTTCATAGGTAAATTTTTATTTCTTTGTTATTTTTAGTAGTTAGTATAGTTTTCAATAGTCTTGTAGCATTTAAAACATGTTTAGAGAGTTACATTACAAATTCTGGTTTGACAAATATTTCTTTAGTCAATTTAAACTTGCTTGAATATATTTTGCTTCTGTTTTTACGCATTTCTTTCATATTTTGCTTCATTGTGATAATAATTTTTTTTAGTAAAAATTTAATTGACTAATTTTGTATAATTTTTCTTTTTTGCAGTATTTTTTTAGTTACAGATATCAACAATAACGTGAAAGTCAAATCATTGAAGTTAGGGAAGATTAATGTTTACATGTAATTAGTACATACTTATAGGTTATGTTATGGTATGTAATACTTATAGGTTATGTTATGGTATGTAATACTTATAGGTTATTTTATGGTATGTAATACTTATTGGTTATGTTATGGTATGTAATACTTATTGGTTATGTTATGGTACCTAATGCTTATAGGTACAGATAGAATATATGTTTATATTTGAAATATTATTGTACAAATAGTTATTTTTTATATTAATAAACATTCTTTGAGACATTTGTCTTTCTCATATTTTTTTAAATATTTTATATATATTTTTTATAATAGAACCAATAAATATCACTGGTTAAAACATAATAAAACTAATATTTTATATTTTCTTTTGATTTGTTTTTGAGATATTTTATTAAATTTTCTTTTTTTTAAATTATTTTTTTTTAAAAAAATTTAGACGCTTATTTAAAAAAGCGCTATCTATTGTTGTTTGACAATAGATAGCGCTTATTTAAACAAGCGCAATCTATTTTCAGACAATAATAGATAACGCTTTTTTAAAAAAGCGCTATCTATTGTCAGACACTAATAGATAACGTTTTTTTTAGAAGCGCTATCTATTAATAGATAGTGCTGCCATAGATAGCGCTTAAAAAGCGCTATCTATGATAAAAATAAGCGCTATCTATGCACTTTTTTGTAGTAGATGACAATGTAGCAACATGCCCTTTCAGAAGAACATCTGATCTATTTAGTCTGCATTTCTTTACTTTAAAGAAGTTCAGTTCTAAATAAAAGGATTTATATGGTTTATTGAATCGTTATATTTGATTAAAAATCTCTATCTACACAATTATACTTGTCCTGGTAGTATTACCTGAAGTTAATTATTTGATTCACCTCAGTGTGAAAAGATTAACTTTATTATTTTCACTTGTATATTCACTAATTCAAGTAGATAGAAACATATAACAGAAGGTCAGTGCTTTTACAATCCATGATGTCTGAATTTGAATAAAGGGCTACCTTTTCTTTGATGCAACATGGTTGACCTCAAAGCATGAATTAAGCATTGGTATTATGACTCCCTATGCTGGCCAAGTTGCTGAAATTCAGGAGAAACTCGGAAAGGTTTATGAAAGTGATGATGGATTTAATGTCGTGGCACTACTACAAAAAAGCGCATAGATAGCGCTTTTCTTTATCATAGATAGCGCTTTTTAAGCACTATCTATGCGTGCGCTATCTATTGGTGGTTGGCAATAGATAGCACTTCTTTAAATAAGCGCTATCTATTGGTTCAAATGTTTTTAAAAAATAATTAATTTTACAATAAAATATAAAATATTGGTTCTATTATGCACAAATCCACACTATATATTGATTCTATTATATACAAAAAGATATAAAATATTGAGAAAAATATGACAAATGTCTCAAAAAGAATATTCATTAATATAAATAAAAATTATTGGTACACTAATATTTCAAAATTTAATCGTTAAGTCGTTTAGTATGTGTCACGACATAACATTGTTTTATAAGATAATATATACAACCATAACATATATATCATATCAGTACTTATAAGCATATACATCACCCTAACATAACCTATAAGCATGTACTAATTACATGTAAACACCAATTTTCTCTAACTTCAATGATTTGACTTTCATGATATTGTTGACATCTGCAACTAGAAAAATACTACAAGAAAAAAATATAATATAGAATTAGTTAATTAAATATTGCTACAAATTAATTATGACGATAAAGATAACTTACATCAGTTGGAATTGTTCCTCCTTCACAGTATGTAATAATTTCCTTCATATATTGACACACATAATACCCACAATCATTGCCGTTGGGTTGTCTTGGGCACTAGAATTTCAAAATTAAAAAACATACTAGAGTAATTGATGAGTCAATATTTTATTCACTTTGCTTAGTTTATTGTGCTAGAATTAATCGGGGAATTGTGCTTAAATGTCCGGTATTTTTCCGTATCTTCTAATTGAGCTTAATTTGATCAGAGATTCTAACTTCAGTTAATCTGCATCATTTAAGCTCATTATTTTCATTATTAATTGAAGGAAATATATTGGAACATCTTAATATAGAACGAGGGATTTATTCTTTGAATAAAATTAGAGAAAAGTGTGAATTCATTTTTAGTTGGAAGTGCACTGTGATTTATTGGTGGTGTTGCAGATTGATGTGATTCCTAGCAGGTGAAATGGTGACTCAATGGGAAGCAACATGCAGCACATTGGAGAGAATTGGTGTGCAAATTAATCAAAAAAATAGAAGTGGTATACGACCCTTGAATAGCTCTCGGTTGAGAAAGTGCAGAATGTAGTATGGAATTGGCATTATGTGAAGTCACGGCAAAGCAATTAAAAGTGGGAGCCACCACTTGGTTGAAAGCTCACGGTGCATTCACTTTGTCTAAAATCTGCAGATTTCTATCTCCATGCCTTTCTACTACACACCAAATAAAACATCACATATGTTTGAATTAAAAGGGCCACCACTCTCGGTATTATTCTCCACTCAAGGTTTTGTGTTGGCATTTAGTTGATTCCTTGGGAACAATTCACGTAAAAGGGAGCAGCTCCATGATGCAAGATTCGGATCTCTATGCTTTGTCCACTACATACACAAGCTTTTATCCTTCCATTGGTAAAAAGAATTCACTGACCCAAGTAAATCCCAGCTGGAAGAAGTAGTGCAAATGAGGATAGAAACCTATTTAATATCGAAACCACAGTGCAGTAAAAAAACACACACATCCACATTTATGAAAAGAAGACTCACGGACAAGGAGCTCCAAGTGGATGCAAGCTAAAAAGAGGAGACAACACATGGAAAGGTGTGAAGAGGAGAGTGACATTTTGACGTTTTTGCATTCCAGACTTGCAAGGGGATGGTCTTCAGCATTTAAAGAAGGTAAGGAAGTTGGCTGAAAGGGGAGACACAGACGAAAACATCCAGCTATTGGAGATTCTACACACATACTCTGAGTTTTTGGTTTTGAACTTTTAACTGTGAACGTTTTTCTTGGAGGGTCTGGAAGTTCTGGACGTTGTTCTCGGGAGGCAGTGGACGTTACACAGAGTCTGGATATTACACTCTTGGCTGGAGTTCTCTGCAGAAAAACAAGTTGGTTGGAGAGCAAGAAAGGAGAAATGCGTTAGCTGCCACCACAAGCAAGAACTCTGGTTTGGATTCTCTGTCTGCATAATGGAATGGGGTTTAGTTTGAATAGGTTTGGTTTGTTTATTAATGCTTGAACTAAGAATCACTTTCTTATTATATACTTTGGAAAGCTTGACTGAAGTAGCTTTATTCTCTGGTAATGTTTTTTATCTAGTGTCATTTCCACTGTGAATTGTATTTGAATGATTAGTTTACTTGTTGCATTTTCATTTTATTCCATGAACTCTGTCACTTCTACACGGCTGCACTTAATAATTGTTGTAGTGAAAAGAATATGATAATTGTTTAATTGCTTTTGGAGAGGAACAAGTCTTTGGAAATGATGAGTGTAGGACGGTGACAGGGAGTGGTATTGAAAAGCAGATCATTGAATTAAAATTTAGAAAAAGGATCATCTAGAAGTATATGACACATGCCATGATGAATAAAAAAAAAATGAAAGTGAAGAGTAGACTTGAGTAGGTGTGACGGTTTTAGGAAGGAAGAAGGAAGTGGGGTTTCAGCTTTTGAATTTTGCATGGTTACGTGTTGGAGGTTCCACGGGTGGAAGCAAAGAGAGCTCTTGCATGAATTGAGATAGGATGGAGGGGTGTCACCGAGAAGAGTTGCAGCTGCATGGTGTATAGGTGGAAACTTGTATTTTTAAAAGGAGAAGTGAATTTTGGTGAGAATGGAACGTTGGTTGGAAAAGGAGGAAAAGAGGACATGGTTGGAAGGGATGCAGCAAGGTGTGGAAGGTAGATTGAAAGGGGCGTGCGTCAATTTGTAGTAGCAAAGGAAGAAAGGTGTTTCAGTGGATGGTTCAGCAGCAAAGTGATGGAATGCGAAAGTTTATTGCAGCAAAGGTAAGTGCAGTATTCATTTAGCTAAAAGACAAATGGAGTTATGTATGTGAAGAGACAACTACAAGAAGTCATCCATTCTAGAAGCAAGAATATTGAACAATGAAAGTTGATTCACGTGAAAGGAAGGAGTGACCAAGGCCTTTTGAAGCATTTCTTTTATTTTTATTTGTTTATGAATTGACAACTTAGATGTGGTAGGTGTACGGTGATAGGTATAAGCAAAGTCTTTTCAATTGTTTTTTGGTAATAGGTGGAGCATGTGGTAATTAAAATAAGATAGATGTGGTAGTGTACCATTCACGTAAGAAACAGCATTACCATTGTTTTAATATTTCTTTGGATGCAACTCAGAGAATTGCCACGGCCAAGGAGTAACCAAAGGAAGCATTTGACTTGTTTTAATTTTCTTTGAAATGAACACATGTGCACGGTCAAGGAGTTTTTTTTAGAAGCATTTGCAAATTTTAAATTCTCTTGATAGATGCTTGGGTAACGGTTAATGGTAGAGAACTTTTATTTTCTTTTACTTTGCCTTAAAATATTTTATGTTGAAATTGTTTTCTGTATTTTTGTTTTTTTTTGTTCTGGATTTGTTTTTTTTATTGTTTCATGTTACTCGTTTTTCTTTTACCAATTTCGTTCTCACTATTTTGATTTCGTTTTACTACTGTGAATTTTATTTTGATGCTTTTTAATTTATTCGTAACCAAAAACATTTTCAAAACCCCCCTCACTACGTGTTGACAAGAGACTGAACCACATTTGGTCCCTGAGAGACGACCTAGGAGTCATATCCTAGCACTGTACTGCATTCTTAATTGCACGTAAAATTTGATCGGCCGCGACAGCTGTATCAAATTTTGGCGCCGTTGCCGGGGACCAACGGTTCAATTTTGAGTCGTATGTCTGGATTGTGTGATTTGTGTATGTGTTTGTGATAGTGTTGTTTTGCTACCTTGTGTTTATTTCTGTGGTTTGAATTTTCTGTGCTATTGTTTCATGATTACAGGGTGTCGTGATTTAGTGCATGACTAGAGGAAATCCTGGATTCATACCACCCTTTGATCCTGAGATTGATAGGACTTTTCATAGCTTAATTAGGCATTCTAGGAATTTGTCTTTAGAGTCTGTTTTTGAACCTGTTCCATTAGATATTGTGCATCCTACTGTTGAGTACTCTGTGCATACTGCATCTACTGCATCTGTACTTGATTCTGATTCTGTTGTTTTTCACACTGAGAACAATATGGCACAACCTCCACCTCGCGAGAGGACTTTTAGGGAGATGGCTGCACCTGATTTCGATATTGAAAGCTTGTGCATCCAATATCCTGATGAGGACGTTCCGTATGTTCTCAAGACTGGACTGATCCATTTGTTGCCCAAGTTTCATGGTCTTGCAGGTGCGAGTCCACATAAGCATTTGAAGGAATTCCTGGTTGTTTGTTCCAGTATGAAACCGCACGATGTTCCTGAAGAGCACGTCTTCTTGAAAGCATTCCCTCATTCATTGGAAAATGTTGCTAAGGATTGGTTGTATAGTTTAGCGCCGAGATCCATTGCTAGCTAGGATGATCTGAAGAGGCTGTTCTTGGAGAAATTTTTCCCAGCATCCCGGACCACAGCAATCAGGAAAGACATAACTGGGATTAGACAACTTAATGGAGAGAACCTGTACGAATATTGGGAGAGATTCAAGACACTTTGTGCTAGCTGCCCTCACCATCAGATACCTGAACAACTTCTCATCCAGTATTTCTATGAGGGTTTGAACAACATGGATCGGGGTATGATCGATGCTGCCTGTGGTGGAGCTCTTGGAGACATCACACCTGCTGAGGCCAGACCATTGATTGAGAAGATGGCCTCCAACTCCCAGCAGTTTAGCAACAGGAATGATGCCATTGTGGTGAAGGGCGTACAAGATATTGCCCAGTCTTTATCAGCTGTTGAAAGCAAGTTAGAAGGCCAGATTAACTCTCTTGCGAAGATGGTGACACAGTTGACTACCAACCAGAGATCGACATCTCAATCTGCATCTGTTGCACGACTATGTGCTATTTGTCCTTCCAGTGACCACTACACAGATGCATGTCCTTCTTTGCAACATCCTGCTGCCTCTGATGTGCCTCAGGCTTATACTACAAACATCTACAACAACAGGCAGCCACAACAGCAAAATCATGACTTGTCCAGCAACAGGTACAACCCAGGGTGGAGAAATCACCCCAATCTTAGATGGAACAATGCGCCACAGCAACAGCAACAGACGCCACCTTTTCAGAATGCTGGAGCACCTAACAGATATGTGCCTCCACCCATGCAGCAACACCAAAGGCAACAACAACAGCAACAGCAAGAGGCACCTGCCCAACCAGCTGCCCAACCTTCCACTTCGTCTGAACCTTCATTGGAAGAGTTAGTGAGACAGATGACCGTGCAAAACCTGCAGTTTCAGAAAGATAACATGCAGTTTCAGCAGGAGACTAGAGCGTCCATACAGAGCCTCACTAACCAGATAGGTCAGATGGCCACTCAGATAAACCAGGCGCAGTCTCAGAATTCTAGTAAATTACCATCCCAGACTGTGCAGAATCCAAGAAATGTGAGTGCCATAACCCTCAGATCAGGGAAGCAGATTGTTGTGCCTTCAGAGCCCGCCTCTATACCGACACCCGTGCCTGCTACTTCTCACAAAAAGGAAGACCAAGCTGGTCCAAGCAGGACATTTGAAGTGGGTGGATCTTCTTCTCCAGCTAGTGGTTCTTCTTCAGTAAGATCTCCTCCCTTAACCACCACTACTGCTGCCGCACCATCTCCATTGATTGACCGACCTATCCCTCTTCCATTCCCTTCACGGGCACTTCCGAGCAAAAAGATGGAAGAGGTG
Source organism: Vigna nakashimae (assembly GCA_034642375.1). Taxonomy (NCBI): domain Eukaryota; kingdom Viridiplantae; phylum Streptophyta; class Magnoliopsida; order Fabales; family Fabaceae; genus Vigna; species Vigna nakashimae. The sequence goes on along the minus strand of CM067762.1, from coordinate 38,209,266 downwards.
GATAAAGAAATTCTGGAGACCTTCAGAAAGGTGGAGGTGAACATACCTCTACTTGATGCCATAAAGCAGATACCAAAGTATGCAAAATTCTTGAAGGAGTTGTGCACACACAAGAGGAAGATGAAGGGAAATGAGAGGATTAGCATGGGAAGAAATGTATCTGCACTTATAGGTAAGTCGGTCCCGCACATCCCTGAAAAGTGTAAGGATCCAGGTATATTTTGCATTCCTTGTGTGATTGGAAATAACAAATTTGAGAATGCCATGCTTGATTTGGGTGCTTCTGTTAATGTCATGCCTTTGTCTATATATGAATCTTTATCTCTTGGTCCTTTGCAAACCACGGGCGTGGTCATTCAGTTGGCTAATAGGAGTGTTACCCACCCAACAGGTTTCATAGAAGATGTCTTGGTAAGGGTTGGTGAATTGATTTTTCCTGCTGATTTTTATGTTTTGGAAATGGAGGAGGGATTCTCTCATGGATCCGCTCCCATTATCTTAGGCAGGCCATTCTTGAAAACTGCCCGAACTAAGATTGATGTATATGCTGGAACTTTGTCTATGGAATTTGCTGATATTGTTGTTCATTTTAATATCTTTGATGCAATGAAATTTCCAGCTGAGGACCATTCTCTGTTTAGGATTGATACATTAGATGACATTATTGATGAATTTGTTGTTGACAACTTTAATTCTGTGCATGAGAAGAAGCATTCTTTTCTATCTTCTTTGCATTCATGTATTGAATCTGGATTCGAATCAGGTTTTGAGAATGATGTTGATAATGTTATGGATTTTGATGAGGATTGTGATGTCCAGGATATTGATGCTATGAATGATATTGATGATGTTGTTGACATATCTGAGATGGATATTTATTTTGATTGTGATGAGATGAGTGTTCTGCCTTTACCTGTACACTCTTTAGAGTCAGAATGCATTAACAATGTTGCAGGAAGTACACTTCAATCTGACTTGCAGGCACCCACTCTTGAGCTGAAACAGCTACCAGATAACCTCAAGTACGTGTACTTGGAGGATGATGAGGAGAAACCAGTGATCATTTCTACTTCCCTTGATTCTGTTCAAGAGGAAAAGTTGCTTGGTGTACTGAGGAAACACAAGAAGGCCATTGGTTGGAGTTTGGCTGATATACCTGGTATTAGCCCATCCACATGCATGCACAGAATTCTTTTGGAAGATGAGGCAAAGCCAGTGAGACAGCCACAAAGAAGGCAGAACCCTGTGATCATGGACGTCATCAAGAAGGAGGTAACCAAGCTTTTGCAGGCTGGGATCATCTACCCTATTTCAGACAGTCAGTGGGTGAGCCCCATCCATGTTGTGCCCAAGAAAACTGGCCTCACTGTTGTGAAGAATGAGAGGGATGAGCTTATCCCAACTAGAGTGCAGAACAGCTGGAGAGTCTGCATTGACTATAGGAGGCTCAACCAAGCAACCAGAAAATATCATTTTCCCCTGCCATTCATTGATCAGATGCTAGAGCGCCTGGCTGGTAAATCTCATTATTGTTTTCTTGATGGTTTTTCTGGGTATTTTCAGATAAATATTGCGCCTGAGGATCAAGAGAAAACCACATTCACCTGCCCCTTTGGCACTTTCGCCTATAGGAGGATGCCCTTCGGTCTATGCAACGCTCCTGGTACCTTCCAACGATGCATGCTTAGCATTTTTAGTGACTTTCTTGAGAGTTGCATAGAGGTGTTTATGGATGATTTTACTGTGTATGGATCCTCTTTTGATGCATGCTTAGATAGTCTGGAAAAAGTTTTGAAAAGATGCATAGAAACAAATCTTGTTCTCAATTTTGAGAAATGTCACTTTATGGTTGAACAAGGTTTGGTTCTAGGGCATATCATTTCTGAAAAGGGAATAGAGGTAGACCCTGCTAAGATATCTGTGATTTCGCAGTTGCCTTACCCCTTTTGCGTGCGAGAGGTGCGATCTTTCCTCGGACATGCAGGTTTCTACAGGCGCTTCATCAAAGATTTCAGCAAGAAGGCACTTCCCTTGTCCAGACTGCTGCAGAAGGATGTTGACTTTGTTTGTGATGACAGATGCAAGCAGGCTTTTGATTGCCTGAAGGAAGCTTTGACCACCACCCCTATCATTCAGGCACCGGATTGGACAGCCCCATTTGAGCTCATGTGTGATGCATCTAATTATGCATTGGGGGCTGTCTTGACACAGAAAATTGACAAGCTGCCGAGAGTGATTTACTATGCTTCACGCACTTTGGATGCTGCCCAAGCAAACTATACCACCACTGAAAAAGAGTTGTTGGCAATTGTTTTTGCCCTTGATAAGTTTAGGTCATATTTGCTTGGATCACCTGTTATTGTGTATACTGACCATGCAGCTCTTAAGTTTCTGTTGAAAAAGGCTGAGTCAAAGCCTAGATTAATCAGGTGGATGCTACTACTCCAGGAGTTTGACTTGCAGATTAAAGACCGGAGTGGAGCACAGAATTTGGTTGCAGACCACCTCAGCCGGATTGAGAGAGCTGGAAATGAAGTTGATGTGTTGCCTATCAAAGATGACTTTCCTGATGAGAGTTTGTTGATGATTTCTTATTCTCACCCTACTCCTTGGTTTGCACATATTGTAAATTATTTGGTTGCTTCTATTTTTCCTCCCTTAGCATCACGTGCTCAAATTGCTAAAATTAAGAGTGATGCTAAATATTATGTTTGGGATGACCCATACCTGTGGAAGTTGTGCAGTGACCAGGTTACTAGGAGATGCATTCCGGACCATGAGATTGACTCGGTCCTGCAGTTTTGTCACGCCTCCTCACCTGGTGGTCATCTGGGGATACAGAGAACAGCTCGCAGAGTGCTTGATTGTGGTTTCTATTGGCCTTCCATTTTCAAAGATGCGGAGAGGATTTGCAGCACCTGTGAGCCTTGTCAGAAAGCAAGAGGATCAATTTCACAGAGACAAGAGATGCCTCAACAGTCTATGCTGTTCTGTGAGGTGTTTGATGTCTGGGGTATAGATTTCATGGGTCCTTTTCCTGTTTCTTTTGGTTTCTCTTATATTCTGCTCGCTGTAGATTATGTTTCAAAATGGGTGGAAGCTAAAGCCACCAGGACTAATGATGCTCGAGTTGTTACAGATTTTGTCAGATCTCACCTCTTTTGCAGGTTTGGAGTGCCCAGAGCAATTATTAGTGATCAAGGAACCCATTTTTGTAATAGATCAATGCAAGCCTTGCTAAAGAAGTATGGGGTGACGCACAGAGTTTCTACACCTTACCACCCCCAAACAAATGGGCAAGCAGAGATCTCAAACAGAGAGATTAAGCGGATTTTGGAGAAGATTGTCCAGCCCAATAGGAAGGATTGGAGCAATAGGTTGGACGATGCTCTTTGGGCCCACAGGACTGCCTATAAAGCGCCCATTGGGATGTCTCCCTATCGGGTTGTCTTTGGAAAGATGTGTCATTTACCAGTTGAGATCGAGCATCGGGCATATTGGGCTGTAAAGACTTGCAATTTCTCCATGGAAAAAGCTGGAGAGGAAAGGAAGTTGCAATTGAACGAATTGGATGAGCTCCGATTGGAAGCCTATGAGAACTCAAAGTTCTACAAGGAAAGGACAAAGAGGTTCCATGATAGCTCCATTGTTAGAAAAGACTTCGAGGTTGGCCAACAGGTTTTGTTGTATAACTCTAGACTCGGCCTCATGAGTGGTAAGTTGAGATCAAAGTGGACCGGACCTTTTGTTGTGACTAATGTTTATCCTTATGGTGTAGTAGAAATCCAGGGTCCATCTACAGCTACAAGCTTCAAGGTGAACGGGCATAGACTGAAGCCTTTCCTTAGCAATCCTATTCTGTCGGATGCAGTGGTGGAGGAGACATCTTTGGTCTACCCCACCTACCATCCCACCTGACTCAGGGAGTTTCTTCTCTCCTTCCCTACTCACTTTTATTGCACTTTGTCGATATTTGATGATTGTTTTGATTGCTTGATCTACTGATTGTGACACACTGAGGACATTGTGTCGTTTAAGTGTGGTCTATTTAGGGGAGGTTGTTTCTTTGTATATATATTTCAGTTTGTATGCAGTTTGTTGTGTCTTATGTACAGTTTTGCATAATTTTCGTGAATTCTGGACTGTGATTAGGTTGTCAGTTTTCCTGCACTTCATTGATACTCTGAATTGTTAAAATCCTTGCTTTTCTTTGCTTGGGAGATAATCATGATATTTGAGAGTTGAATTGTTGGTGACCATATTACCTGTGTGAGATTTGAGCCATTTGATGATCTTTCTTGTGTGTGATATATGCCTTGATTGCTTGCACATATGTCTTGGCTTCACTCTTTTAATTGATTCTTGACTAATACGCATGTTTGAAAGTGATAAAGGCATTTTGTTGTTGAGCCTCTAAGCCAGATAAGCCTACCCTGTTTTGATCCATTGATGACCCTTTTGAGCCTATGTTTTTCCCCATTTCTTTGTTTTGAAGCTGATACACCAGCCCTAAGTGAAAAACCATTATTACCTGAGCCTTAGGGAATTTTGTAGCTTTGGAATTGTTTTGGGAATAAGTGTGGTCTCCTGGGAATTTCAGATGAATTGGCTGGTGAGTTCTCTTCGTATCTTGTTTCTGTTTGTAAATATATGGTGCATCTTGTCTCCTGAAATTGTGTGTTGAACAGAGTAAAGAAAAGAGACAGGATGAAGAAAAAAAAAATCAAAAAAAAAAAAATCAGAAAAAAAAAAAATTGTGAACAATGGTGAATAATGGAGTTAACTAGAGGATAGAATTAGAGGTTGTAGGTGAGTTTGAATGTGTTTATACTTGTTCCCCATTGCTCATCTATCTCTTATGGTTTATAGCTTTTTATCCAGATATATCCTCCTTGTCCTTGACCCATTATGACCATAAAAAGACCTTTTGATTTGAACATGCGTATGTGCTTGAGTGTTGATATTAGAGGCTTGCCAAGCCTATTTGTGTTTGCTTTCTTGAGTGCATTGAGTGACATTGATTTACCTTAAACACTTGAGAGAAACACTGATTGTGTACATATGTGAGGCTCTGTTGCTGTCGGTTCCTCTCTTGAACTGATTGATTGTTTCCCTTGTATTGAATAGTTTGGATGATTCATGGAGTATTTGCTTACATTGATTCTGTGTGGGATTCTGCCTATACCTTTTACTGTCCAGATTTTGTGAGAATTGTACAACTGTGTTTCTGTCCTTGTTAGTTTTTGTTTTCTGTGTGCTATGTTGTGTCATATCCCTGATGATTGAGTAGTTCCCTGGTTTTCATCCTGGTTTTGCCCAGGAGTGCAAAAGTCTAAGTGTGGTCTATTTTGATGAGTCAATATTTTATTCACTTTACTTAGTTTATTGTGCTAGAATTAATCGGGGAATTGTGCTTAAATGTCCGGTATTTTTCCGTATCTTCTAATTGAGCTTAATTTGATCAGAGATTCTAACTTCAGTTAATCTGCATCATTTAAGCTCATTATTTTCATTATTAATTGAAGGAAATATATTGGAACATCTTAATATAGAACGAGGGATTTATTCTTTGAATAAAATTAGAGAAAAGTGTGAATTCATTTTTAGTTGGAAGTGCACTGTGATTTATTGGTGGTGTTGCAGATTGATGTGATTCCTAGCAGGTGAAATGGTGACTCAATGGGAAGCAACATGCAGCACATTGGAGAGAATTGGTGTGCAAATTAATCAAAAAAATAGAAGTGGTATACGACCCTTGAATAGCTCTCGGTTGAGAAAGTGCAGAATGTAGTATGGAATTGGCATTATGTGAAGTCACGGCAAAGCAATTAAAAGTGGGAGCCACCACTTGGTTGAAAGCTCACGGTGCATTCACTTTGTCTAAAATCTGCAGATTTCTATCTCCATGCCTTTCTACTACACACCAAATAAAACATCACATATGTTTGAATTAAAAGGGCCACCACTCTCGGTATTATTCTCCACTCAAGGTTTTGTGTTGGCATTTAGTTGATTCCTTGGGAACAATTCACGTAAAAGGGAGCAGCTCCATGATGCAAGATTCGGATCTCTATGCTTTGTCCACTACATACACAAGCTTTTATCCTTCCATTGGTAAAAAGAATTCACTGACCCAAGTAAATCCCAGCTGGAAGAAGTAGTGCAAATGAGGATAGAAACCTATTTAATATCGAAACCACAGTGCAGTAAAAAAACACACACATCCACATTTATGAAAAGAAGACTCACGGACAAGGAGCTCCAAGTGGATGCAAGCTAAAAAGAGGAGACAACACATGGAAAGGTGTGAAGAGGAGAGTGACATTTTGACGTTTTTGCATTCCAGACTTGCAAGGGGATGGTCTTCAGCATTTAAAGAAGGTAAGGAAGTTGGCTGAAAGGGGAGACACAGACGAAAACATCCAGCTATTGGAGATTCTACACACATACTCTGAGTTTTTGGTTTTGAACTTTTAACTGTGAACGTTTTTCTTGGAGGGTCTGGAAGTTCTGGACGTTGTTCTCGGGAGGCAGTGGACGTTACACAGAGTCTGGATATTACACTCTTGGCTGGAGTTCTCTGCAGAAAAACAAGTTGGTTGGAGAGCAAGAAAGGAGAAATGCGTTAGCTGCCACCACAAGCAAGAACTCTGGTTTGGATTCTCTGTCTGCATAATGGAATGGGGTTTAGTTTGAATAGGTTTGGTTTGTTTATTAATGCTTGAACTAAGAATCACTTTCTTATTATATACTTTGGAAAGCTTGACTGAAGTAGCTTTATTCTCTGGTAATGTTTTTTATCTAGTGTCATTTCCACTGTGAATTGTATTTGAATGATTAGTTTACTTGTTGCATTTTCATTTTATTCCATGAACTCTGTCACTTCTACACGGCTGCACTTAATAATTGTTGTAGTGAAAAGAATATGATAATTGTTTAATTGCTTTTGGAGAGGAACAAGTCTTTGGAAATGATGAGTGTAGGACGGTGACAGGGAGTGGTATTGAAAAGCAGATCATTGAATTAAAATTTAGAAAAAGGATCATCTAGAAGTATATGACACATGCCATGATGAATAAAAAAAAAATGAAAGTGAAGAGTAGACTTGAGTAGGTGTGACGGTTTTAGGAAGGAAGAAGGAAGTGGGGTTTCAGCTTTTGAATTTTGCATGGTTACGTGTTGGAGGTTCCACGGGTGGAAGCAAAGAGAGCTCTTGCATGAATTGAGATAGGATGGAGGGGTGTCACCGAGAAGAGTTGCAGCTGCATGGTGTATAGGTGGAAACTTGTATTTTTAAAAGGAGAAGTGAATTTTGGTGAGAATGGAACGTTGGTTGGAAAAGGAGGAAAAGAGGACATGGTTGGAAGGGATGCAGCAAGGTGTGGAAGGTAGATTGAAAGGGGCGTGCGTCAATTTGTAGTAGCAAAGGAAGAAAGGTGTTTCAGTGGATGGTTCAGCAGCAAAGTGATGGAATGCGAAAGTTTATTGCAGCAAAGGTAAGTGCAGTATTCATTTAGCTAAAAGACAAATGGAGTTATGTATGTGAAGAGACAACTACAAGAAGTCATCCATTCTAGAAGCAAGAATATTGAACAATGAAAGTTGATTCACGTGAAAGGAAGGAGTGACCAAGGCCTTTTGAAGCATTTCTTTTATTTTTATTTGTTTATGAATTGACAACTTAGATGTGGTAGGTGTACGGTGATAGGTATAAGCAAAGTCTTTTCAATTGTTTTTTGGTAATAGGTGGAGCATGTGGTAATTAAAATAAGATAGATGTGGTAGTGTACCATTCACGTAAGAAACAGCATTACCATTGTTTTAATATTTCTTTGGATGCAACTCAGAGAATTGCCACGGCCAAGGAGTAACCAAAGGAAGCATTTGACTTGTTTTAATTTTCTTTGAAATGAACACATGTGCACGGTCAAGGAGTTTTTTTTAGAAGCATTTGCAAATTTTAAATTCTCTTGATAGATGCTTGGGTAACGGTTAATGGTAGAGAACTTTTATTTTCTTTTACTTTGCCTTAAAATATTTTATGTTGAAATTGTTTTCTGTATTTTTGTTTTTTTTTGTTCTGGATTTGTTTTTTTTATTGTTTCATGTTACTCGTTTTTCTTTTACCAATTTCGTTCTCACTATTTTGATTTCGTTTTACTACTGTGAATTTTATTTTGATGCTTTTTAATTTATTCGTAACCAAAAACATTTTCAAAACCCCCCTCACTACGTGTTGACAAGAGACTGAACCACATTTGGTCCCTGAGAGACGACCTAGGAGTCATATCCTAGCACTGTACTGCATTCTTAATTGCACGTAAAATTTGATCGGCCGCGACAGCTGTATCAAATTTTGGCGCCGTTGCCGGGGACCAACGGTTCAATTTTGAGTCGTATGTCTGGATTGTGTGATTTGTGTATGTGTTTGTGATAGTGTTGTTTTGCTACCTTGTGTTTATTTCTGTGGTTTGAATTTTCTGTGCTATTGTTTCATGATTACAGGGTGTCGTGATTTAGTGCATGACTAGAGGAAATCCTGGATTCATACCACCCTTTGATCCTGAGATTGATAGGACTTTTCATAGCTTAATTAGGCATTCTAGGAATTTGTCTTTAGAGTCTGTTTTTGAACCTGTTCCATTAGATATTGTGCATCCTACTGTTGAGTACTCTGTGCATACTGCATCTACTGCATCTGTACTTGATTCTGATTCTGTTGTTTTTCACACTGAGAACAATATGGCACAACCTCCACCTCGCGAGAGGACTTTTAGGGAGATGGCTGCACCTGATTTCGATATTGAAAGCTTGTGCATCCAATATCCTGATGAGGACGTTCCGTATGTTCTCAAGACTGGACTGATCCATTTGTTGCCCAAGTTTCATGGTCTTGCAGGTGCGAGTCCACATAAGCATTTGAAGGAATTCCTGGTTGTTTGTTCCAGTATGAAACCGCACGATGTTCCTGAAGAGCACGTCTTCTTGAAAGCATTCCCTCATTCATTGGAAAATGTTGCTAAGGATTGGTTGTATAGTTTAGCGCCGAGATCCATTGCTAGCTAGGATGATCTGAAGAGGCTGTTCTTGGAGAAATTTTTCCCAGCATCCCGGACCACAGCAATCAGGAAAGACATAACTGGGATTAGACAACTTAATGGAGAGAACCTGTACGAATATTGGGAGAGATTCAAGACACTTTGTGCTAGCTGCCCTCACCATCAGATACCTGAACAACTTCTCATCCAGTATTTCTATGAGGGTTTGAACAACATGGATCGGGGTATGATCGATGCTGCCTGTGGTGGAGCTCTTGGAGACATCACACCTGCTGAGGCCAGACCATTGATTGAGAAGATGGCCTCCAACTCCCAGCAGTTTAGCAACAGGAATGATGCCATTGTGGTGAAGGGCGTACAAGATATTGCCCAGTCTTTATCAGCTGTTGAAAGCAAGTTAGAAGGCCAGATTAACTCTCTTGCGAAGATGGTGACACAGTTGACTACCAACCAGAGATCGACATCTCAATCTGCATCTGTTGCACGACTATGTGCTATTTGTCCTTCCAGTGACCACTACACAGATGCATGTCCTTCTTTGCAACATCCTGCTGCCTCTGATGTGCCTCAGGCTTATACTACAAACATCTACAACAACAGGCAGCCACAACAGCAAAATCATGACTTGTCCAGCAACAGGTACAACCCAGGGTGGAGAAATCACCCCAATCTTAGATGGAACAATGCGCCACAGCAACAGCAACAGACGCCACCTTTTCAGAATGCTGGAGCACCTAACAGATATGTGCCTCCACCCATGCAGCAACACCAAAGGCAACAACAACAGCAACAGCAAGAGGCACCTGCCCAACCAGCTGCCCAACCTTCCACTTCGTCTGAACCTTCATTGGAAGAGTTAGTGAGACAGATGACCGTGCAAAACCTGCAGTTTCAGAAAGATAACATGCAGTTTCAGCAGGAGACTAGAGCGTCCATACAGAGCCTCACTAACCAGATAGGTCAGATGGCCACTCAGATAAACCAGGCGCAGTCTCAGAATTCTAGTAAATTACCATCCCAGACTGTGCAGAATCCAAGAAATGTGAGTGCCATAACCCTCAGATCAGGGAAGCAGATTGTTGTGCCTTCAGAGCCCGCCTCTATACCGACACCCGTGCCTGCTACTTCTCACAAAAAGGAAGACCAAGCTGGTCCAAGCAGGACATTTGAAGTGGGTGGATCTTCTTCTCCAGCTAGTGGTTCTTCTTCAGTAAGATCTCCTCCCTTAACCACCACTACTGCTGCCGCACCATCTCCATTGATTGACCGACCTATCCCTCTTCCATTCCCTTCACGGGCACTTCCGAGCAAAAAGATGGAAGAGGTGGATAAAGAAATTCTGGAGACCTTCAGAAAGGTGGAGGTGAACATACCTCTACTTGATGCCATAAAGCAGATACCAAAGTATGCAAAATTCTTGAAGGAGTTGTGCACACACAAGAGGAAGATGAAGGGAAATGAGAGGATTAGCATGGGAAGAAATGTATCTGCACTTATAGGTAAGTCGGTCCCGCACATCCCTGAAAAGTGTAAGGATCCAGGTATATTTTGCATTCCTTGTGTGATTGGAAATAACAAATTTGAGAATGCCATGCTTGATTTGGGTGCTTCTGTTAATGTCATGCCTTTGTCTATATATGAATCTTTATCTCTTGGTCCTTTGCAAACCACGGGCGTGGTCATTCAGTTGGCTAATAGGAGTGTTACCCACCCAACAGGTTTCATAGAAGATGTCTTGGTAAGGGTTGGTGAATTGATTTTTCCTGCTGATTTTTATGTTTTGGAAATGGAGGAGGGATTCTCTCATGGATCCGCTCCCATTATCTTAGGCAGGCCATTCTTGAAAACTGCCCGAACTAAGATTGATGTATATGCTGGAACTTTGTCTATGGAATTTGCTGATATTGTTGTTCATTTTAATATCTTTGATGCAATGAAATTTCCAGCTGAGGACCATTCTCTGTTTAGGATTGATACATTAGATGACATTATTGATGAATTTGTTGTTGACAACTTTAATTCTGTGCATGAGAAGAAGCATTCTTTTCTATCTTCTTTGCATTCATGTATTGAATCTGGATTCGAATCAGGTTTTGAGAATGATGTTGATAATGTTATGGATTTTGATGAGGATTGTGATGTCCAGGATATTGATGCTATGAATGATATTGATGATGTTGTTGACATATCTGAGATGGATATTTATTTTGATTGTGATGAGATGAGTGTTCTGCCTTTACCTGTACACTCTTTAGAGTCAGAATGCATTAACAATGTTGCAGGAAGTACACTTCAATCTGACTTGCAGGCACCCACTCTTGAGCTGAAACAGCTACCAGATAACCTCAAGTACGTGTACTTGGAGGATGATGAGGAGAAACCAGTGATCATTTCTACTTCCCTTGATTCTGTTCAAGAGGAAAAGTTGCTTGGTGTACTGAGGAAACACAAGAAGGCCATTGGTTGGAGTTTGGCTGATATACCTGGTATTAGCCCATCCACATGCATGCACAGAATTCTTTTGGAAGATGAGGCAAAGCCAGTGAGACAGCCACAAAGAAGGCAGAACCCTGTGATCATGGACGTCATCAAGAAGGAGGTAACCAAGCTTTTGCAGGCTGGGATCATCTACCCTATTTCAGACAGTCAGTGGGTGAGCCCCATCCATGTTGTGCCCAAGAAAACTGGCCTCACTGTTGTGAAGAATGAGAGGGATGAGCTTATCCCAACTAGAGTGCAGAACAGCTGGAGAGTCTGCATTGACTATAGGAGGCTCAACCAAGCAACCAGAAAATATCATTTTCCCCTGCCATTCATTGATCAGATGCTAGAGCGCCTGGCTGGTAAATCTCATTATTGTTTTCTTGATGGTTTTTCTGGGTATTTTCAGATAAATATTGCGCCTGAGGATCAAGAGAAAACCACATTCACCTGCCCCTTTGGCACTTTCGCCTATAGGAGGATGCCCTTCGGTCTATGCAACGCTCCTGGTACCTTCCAACGATGCATGCTTAGCATTTTTAGTGACTTTCTTGAGAGTTGCATAGAGGTGTTTATGGATGATTTTACTGTGTATGGATCCTCTTTTGATGCATGCTTAGATAGTCTGGAAAAAGTTTTGAAAAGATGCATAGAAACAAATCTTGTTCTCAATTTTGAGAAATGTCACTTTATGGTTGAACAAGGTTTGGTTCTAGGGCATATCATTTCTGAAAAGGGAATAGAGGTAGACCCTGCTAAGATATCTGTGATTTCGCAGTTGCCTTACCCCTTTTGCGTGCGAGAGGTGCGATCTTTCCTCGGACATGCAGGTTTCTACAGGCGCTTCATCAAAGATTTCAGCAAGAAGGCACTTCCCTTGTCCAGACTGCTGCAGAAGGATGTTGACTTTGTTTGTGATGACAGATGCAAGCAGGCTTTTGATTGCCTGAAGGAAGCTTTGACCACCACCCCTATCATTCAGGCACCGGATTGGACAGCCCCATTTGAGCTCATGTGTGATGCATCTAATTATGCATTGGGGGCTGTCTTGACACAGAAAATTGACAAGCTGCCGAGAGTGATTTACTATGCTTCACGCACTTTGGATGCTGCCCAAGCAAACTATACCACCACTGAAAAAGAGTTGTTGGCAATTGTTTTTGCCCTTGATAAGTTTAGGTCATATTTGCTTGGATCACCTGTTATTGTGTATACTGACCATGCAGCTCTTAAGTTTCTGTTGAAAAAGGCTGAGTCAAAGCCTAGATTAATCAGGTGGATGCTACTACTCCAGGAGTTTGACTTGCAGATTAAAGACCGGAGTGGAGCACAGAATTTGGTTGCAGACCACCTCAGCCGGATTGAGAGAGCTGGAAATGAAGTTGATGTGTTGCCTATCAAAGATGACTTTCCTGATGAGAGTTTGTTGATGATTTCTTATTCTCACCCTACTCCTTGGTTTGCACATATTGTAAATTATTTGGTTGCTTCTATTTTTCCTCCCTTAGCATCACGTGCTCAAATTGCTAAAATTAAGAGTGATGCTAAATATTATGTTTGGGATGACCCATACCTGTGGAAGTTGTGCAGTGACCAGGTTACTAGGAGATGCATTCCGGACCATGAGATTGACTCGGTCCTGCAGTTTTGTCACGCCTCCTCACCTGGTGGTCATCTGGGGATACAGAGAACAGCTCGCAGAGTGCTTGATTGTGGTTTCTATTGGCCTTCCATTTTCAAAGATGCGGAGAGGATTTGCAGCACCTGTGAGCCTTGTCAGAAAGCAAGAGGATCAATTTCACAGAGACAAGAGATGCCTCAACAGTCTATGCTGTTCTGTGAGGTGTTTGATGTCTGGGGTATAGATTTCATGGGTCCTTTTCCTGTTTCTTTTGGTTTCTCTTATATTCTGCTCGCTGTAGATTATGTTTCAAAATGGGTGGAAGCTAAAGCCACCAGGACTAATGATGCTCGAGTTGTTACAGATTTTGTCAGATCTCACCTCTTTTGCAGGTTTGGAGTGCCCAGAGCAATTATTAGTGATCAAGGAACCCATTTTTGTAATAGATCAATGCAAGCCTTGCTAAAGAAGTATGGGGTGACGCACAGAGTTTCTACACCTTACCACCCCCAAACAAATGGGCAAGCAGAGATCTCAAACAGAGAGATTAAGCGGATTTTGGAGAAGATTGTCCAGCCCAATAGGAAGGATTGGAGCAATAGGTTGGACGATGCTCTTTGGGCCCACAGGACTGCCTATAAAGCGCCCATTGGGATGTCTCCCTATCGGGTTGTCTTTGGAAAGATGTGTCATTTACCAGTTGAGATCGAGCATCGGGCATATTGGGCTGTAAAGACTTGCAATTTCTCCATGGAAAAAGCTGGAGAGGAAAGGAAGTTGCAATTGAACGAATTGGATGAGCTCCGATTGGAAGCCTATGAGAACTCAAAGTTCTACAAGGAAAGGACAAAGAGGTTCCATGATAGCTCCATTGTTAGAAAAGACTTCGAGGTTGGCCAACAGGTTTTGTTGTATAACTCTAGACTCGGCCTCATGAGTGGTAAGTTGAGATCAAAGTGGACCGGACCTTTTGTTGTGACTAATGTTTATCCTTATGGTGTAGTAGAAATCCAGGGTCCATCTACAGCTACAAGCTTCAAGGTGAACGGGCATAGACTGAAGCCTTTCCTTAGCAATCCTATTCTGTCGGATGCAGTGGTGGAGGAGACATCTTTGGTCTACCCCACCTACCATCCCACCTGACTCAGGGAGTTTCTTCTCTCCTTCCCTACTCACTTTTATTGCACTTTGTCGATATTTGATGATTGTTTTGATTGCTTGATCTACTGATTGTGACACACTGAGGACATTGTGTCGTTTAAGTGTGGTCTATTTAGGGGAGGTTGTTTCTTTGTATATATATTTCAGTTTGTATGCAGTTTGTTGTGTCTTATGTACAGTTTTGCATAATTTTCGTGAATTCTGGACTGTGATTAGGTTGTCAGTTTTCCTGCACTTCATTGATACTCTGAATTGTTAAAATCCTTGCTTTTCTTTGCTTGGGAGATAATCATGATATTTGAGAGTTGAATTGTTGGTGACCATATTACCTGTGTGAGATTTGAGCCATTTGATGATCTTTCTTGTGTGTGATATATGCCTTGATTGCTTGCACATATGTCTTGGCTTCACTCTTTTAATTGATTCTTGACTAATACGCATGTTTGAAAGTGATAAAGGCATTTTGTTGTTGAGCCTCTAAGCCAGATAAGCCTACCCTGTTTTGATCCATTGATGACCCTTTTGAGCCTATGTTTTTCCCCATTTCTTTGTTTTGAAGCTGATACACCAGCCCTAAGTGAAAAACCATTATTACCTGAGCCTTAGGGAATTTTGTAGCTTTGGAATTGTTTTGGGAATAAGTGTGGTCTCCTGGGAATTTCAGATGAATTGGCTGGTGAGTTCTCTTCGTATCTTGTTTCTGTTTGTAAATATATGGTGCATCTTGTCTCCTGAAATTGTGTGTTGAACAGAGTAAAGAAAAGAGACAGGATGAAGAAAAAAAAAATCAAAAAAAAAAAAAAATCAGAAAAAAAAAAAAAATTGTGAACAATGGTGAATAATGGAGTTAACTAGAGGATAGAATTAGAGGTTGTAGGTGAGTTTGAATGTGTTTATACTTGTTCCCCATTGCTCATCTATCTCTTATGGTTTATAGCTTTTTATCCAGATATATCCTCCTTGTCCTTGACCCATTATGACCATAAAAAGACCTTTTGATTTGAACATGCGTATGTGCTTGAGTGTTGATATTAGAGGCTTGCCAAGCCTATTTGTGTTTGCTTTCTTGAGTGCATTGAGTGACATTGATTTACCTTAAACACTTGAGAGAAACACTGATTGTGTACATATGTGAGGCTCTGTTGCTGTCGGTTCCTCTCTTGAACTGATTGATTGTTTCCCTTGTATTGAATAGTTTGGATGATTCATGGAGTATTTGCTTACATTGATTCTGTGTGGGATTCTGCCTATACCTTTTACTGTCCAGATTTTGTGAGAATTGTACAACTGTGTTTCTGTCCTTGTTAGTTTTTGTTTTCTGTGTGCTATGTTGTGTCATATCCCTGATGATTGAGTAGTTCCCTGGTTTTCATCCTGGTTTTGCCCAGGAGTGCAAAAGTCTAAGTGTGGTCTATTTTGATGAGTCAATATTTTATTCACTTTACTTAGTTTATTGTGCTAGAATTAATCGGGGAATTGTGCTTAAATGTCCGGTATTTTTCCGTATCTTCTAATTGAGCTTAATTTGATCAGAGATTCTAACTTCAGTTAATCTGCATCATTTAAGCTCATTATTTTCATTATTAATTGAAGGAAATATATTGGAACATCTTAATATAGAACGAGGGATTTATTCTTTGAATAAAATTAGAGAAAAGTGTGAATTCATTTTTAGTTGGAAGTGCACTGTGATTTATTGGTGGTGTTGCAGATTGATGTGATTCCTAGCAGGTGAAATGGTGACTCAATGGGAAGCAACATGCAGCACATTGGAGAGAATTGGTGTGCAAATTAATCAAAAAAATAGAAGTGGTATACGACCCTTGAATAGCTCTCGGTTGAGAAAGTGCAGAATGTAGTATGGAATTGGCATTATGTGAAGTCACGGCAAAGCAATTAAAAGTGGGAGCCACCACTTGGTTGAAAGCTCACGGTGCATTCACTTTGTCTAAAATCTGCAGATTTCTATCTCCATGCCTTTCTACTACACACCAAATAAAACATCACATATGTTTGAATTAAAAGGGCCACCACTCTCGGTATTATTCTCCACTCAAGGTTTTGTGTTGGCATTTAGTTGATTCCTTGGGAACAATTCACGTAAAAGGGAGCAGCTCCATGATGCAAGATTCGGATCTCTATGCTTTGTCCACTACATACACAAGCTTTTATCCTTCCATTGGTAAAAAGAATTCACTGACCCAAGTAAATCCCAGCTGGAAGAAGTAGTGCAAATGAGGATAGAAACCTATTTAATATCGAAACCACAGTGCAGTAAAAAAACACACACATCCACATTTATGAAAAGAAGACTCACGGACAAGGAGCTCCAAGTGGATGCAAGCTAAAAAGAGGAGACAACACATGGAAAGGTGTGAAGAGGAGAGTGACATTTTGACGTTTTTGCATTCCAGACTTGCAAGGGGATGGTCTTCAGCATTTAAAGAAGGTAAGGAAGTTGGCTGAAAGGGGAGACACAGACGAAAACATCCAGCTATTGGAGATTCTACACACATACTCTGAGTTTTTGGTTTTGAACTTTTAACTGTGAACGTTTTTCTTGGAGGGTCTGGAAGTTCTGGACGTTGTTCTCGGGAGGCAGTGGACGTTACACAGAGTCTGGATATTACACTCTTGGCTGGAGTTCTCTGCAGAAAAACAAGTTGGTTGGAGAGCAAGAAAGGAGAAATGCGTTAGCTGCCACCACAAGCAAGAACTCTGGTTTGGATTCTCTGTCTGCATAATGGAATGGGGTTTAGTTTGAATAGGTTTGGTTTGTTTATTAATGCTTGAACTAAGAATCACTTTCTTATTATATACTTTGGAAAGCTTGACTGAAGTAGCTTTATTCTCTGGTAATGTTTTTTATCTAGTGTCATTTCCACTGTGAATTGTATTTGAATGATTAGTTTACTTGTTGCATTTTCATTTTATTCCATGAACTCTGTCACTTCTACACGGCTGCACTTAATAATTGTTGTAGTGAAAAGAATATGATAATTGTTTAATTGCTTTTGGAGAGGAACAAGTCTTTGGAAATGATGAGTGTAGGACGGTGACAGGGAGTGGTATTGAAAAGCAGATCATTGAATTAAAATTTAGAAAAAGGATCATCTAGAAGTATATGACACATGCCATGATGAATAAAAAAAAAATGAAAGTGAAGAGTAGACTTGAGTAGGTGTGACGGTTTTAGGAAGGAAGAAGGAAGTGGGGTTTCAGCTTTTGAATTTTGCATGGTTACGTGTTGGAGGTTCCACGGGTGGAAGCAAAGAGAGCTCTTGCATGAATTGAGATAGGATGGAGGGGTGTCACCGAGAAGAGTTGCAGCTGCATGGTGTATAGGTGGAAACTTGTATTTTTAAAAGGAGAAGTGAATTTTGGTGAGAATGGAACGTTGGTTGGAAAAGGAGGAAAAGAGGACATGGTTGGAAGGGATGCAGCAAGGTGTGGAAGGTAGATTGAAAGGGGCGTGCGTCAATTTGTAGTAGCAAAGGAAGAAAGGTGTTTCAGTGGATGGTTCAGCAGCAAAGTGATGGAATGCGAAAGTTTATTGCAGCAAAGGTAAGTGCAGTATTCATTTAGCTAAAAGACAAATGGAGTTATGTATGTGAAGAGACAACTACAAGAAGTCATCCATTCTAGAAGCAAGAATATTGAACAATGAAAGTTGATTCACGTGAAAGGAAGGAGTGACCAAGGCCTTTTGAAGCATTTCTTTTATTTTTATTTGTTTATGAATTGACAACTTAGATGTGGTAGGTGTACGGTGATAGGTATAAGCAAAGTCTTTTCAATTGTTTTTTGGTAATAGGTGGAGCATGTGGTAATTAAAATAAGATAGATGTGGTAGTGTACCATTCACGTAAGAAACAGCATTACCATTGTTTTAATATTTCTTTGGATGCAACTCAGAGAATTGCCACGGCCAAGGAGTAACCAAAGGAAGCATTTGACTTGTTTTAATTTTCTTTGAAATGAACACATGTGCACGGTCAAGGAGTTTTTTTTAGAAGCATTTGCAAATTTTAAATTCTCTTGATAGATGCTTGGGTAACGGTTAATGGTAGAGAACTTTTATTTTCTTTTACTTTGCCTTAAAATATTTTATGTTGAAATTGTTTTCTGTATTTTTGTTTTTTTTTGTTCTGGATTTGTTTTTTTTATTGTTTCATGTTACTCGTTTTTCTTTTACCAATTTCGTTCTCACTATTTTGATTTCGTTTTACTACTGTGAATTTTATTTTGATGCTTTTTAATTTATTCGTAACCAAAAACATTTTCAAAACCCCCCTCACTACGTGTTGACAAGAGACTGAACCACATTTGGTCCCTGAGAGACGACCTAGGAGTCATATCTTAGCACTGTACTGCATTCTTAATTGCACGTAAAATTTGATCGGCCGCGACAGTTGTATCAGTAATGTACCTTAATTGTTGTCCACTTGATATTGTTTGACTTAGACTTTGAAACCATGTTTCCGGTTTGAGCTCGATAGGTTTGTATAACCCTAGTGAATAAATAAAATTAAAGCATGTATAAGTAAAAACAATAAAACTAAAAGTATACAAATATGCCAGTTAAAAGTATACAACACGTATATTCTTACATGTCAAACAATTTCTTCAAATCTGGCCTCATATTAATGTCTACCGCCACTGGGTCAAGATAATGAATTATCTCTAATTTAAGATTGATTCCCAGCAACACCCAATGTTGGCTACAATTTGAAATGAATCAACAAAATTAGAATTCGTACATCTAACTTTGAAAATAATACATTGTTGATAAAGTTGTAAAGTAAAATATTACCCGGTATTAATAGGTGCAAGAACAAACTTATCAATCACCCAATTATCAAGAAAAAGAGTAACTATTTTTTGCATTCTGTCTTTCATTGGTAGCTCATGTGTTGTGATTTGGGGTGATAAAAAAAAAATGCCTTATCATTTGGCTTAACAAAATTTTGATATAGGTACCTTATAAAAGAAAAATATAAGAATGTATTAGCAATATGATAAGGTGTCAATCTAATAATGAATTTAATGATAAAATGTATAAAATACTTTACCCTATATATATAGAAATTGTAGTTGCACCTAGCCATGCATAGTTAGTAACTTCTTCAATAATTTCTGCATTAACGATTTCTTTATGATTTTGTAGTCCAAATATGTTTTTGTCCATTTGTATTGGAGGAAGTGACTCTGATGGCTTTAGTTTCATGTATGAAGAGAGACAATTGCACCATTCAGAAAGATTTGGATGAAACAATTTACGAGGAGTATGTTGAATGGTCATTTTCCCTTGACATTTCTTTTTAGGTGCGACACATTCATTTGTATTATTCATCTTTTTCTTTATAGGTTGAGTAGAATCCTAAAACATCATCAATTAAACAAGTTAGGTAATAGATAAAATATGTTCATAAATATGAATGAATACAATTGTATAAACATACCTCATCACTAATCTGTATGAAATTCATTGGCCATGCCACAAATGTACCTATTGCTTGTCCTATTGTCATCATGTCATCATCATCAATTGGTATAGGCAAGGATACATTTGGCTCCAAAGCAATATCTATACTAACTTTGACATGTCCCTTAGGTAGAGGTCTACCATGTAGTGTATCACTTTTAAAATTATGCAATTTTCCATGGGCAACCAAGCAAAGTGATGGTGATAATGTAAACAATTTACAACTTGAGACCCCCTACGTTATAAAACATAATTATAAGACAATTTTCAATGTGACTAAATATGAAGATCTATGAAATTAATGTAGATAAGTTAGTTACCTTGGGAAAGCTATTTGATGACAATGTGCAACTCCCTTGGCCACTATCAATATTAGCTTCTTCCGTAGTATTTGGTGTGCCAATTTTTCGAAGCGAAATCAACTCATTTTCCATTCGTGCCATTCTTTCCGACATGTCTTTCACTTGAGCAGTTAATTTATCATGCTCATGGTACGTAGGACGCTTTTTGGACGGAAAATAATCTCTATGACCGACTCCAAATCCCATTCCCCTAACACGACCTGGATACTCTGGGAGACATAAAGCTTGACTCAGAATGTTGGAGTGATCATTACTCATCTCTTCTGAATTAGTTTGTGAGAGTTGAACCTAAACAAGAACCAAACATATCACATTTAATCTCATTTCACACACAAAAATATAATATGAAAACATATTACTTACACATTTCTCCCAAACTTGCTGAGTTTCTTCGTTTTCAATTACCCCTCTTTTGTTCACACGACCACGCTTCCACAATTCTTGACGGGGAATGTTATTAACATTCGATCCCAATTCCTTTATCTAATTATTGTGAAAAAGATCAAATTAGTTAGAAAATTGTAATAACTGAAAACTGGTGATGCATGTACATTTTATTTTGTTGGATGAAAACTGGCCATGCAGGGACTATAGGGTACACGTGAAATATGAGAGAAAGTGAGAAATTATATGTTCAAATGTGGGTTTTAAATAAAAAGGGAGTGTTAGTGGTAAAGTTAGGTGAACCTACTAGGAGAGACTGAGTAAGAGTACTTGATGGATTTATGGGAGAGATGGGTTTATGGGAGAGAGTAGCTTTTGTATTAAATAGATGGATTAAGAAAAAAGGGATTTAATTAGGTTAGATCACGTCAATTATCTTTTTGTTATGAACTTGTATGGGGTTGTGGGTTTCAGAAACTGTGAGTGAAAGTGAGTAGGGTGAGTGAGTAGTCCAGTGGTCATGAAAAGCGAAGGAGAGAGATAGAAGTTATTTGGTGAGTTTTGGTGATGTGGTTTCTACAATATATTGACACGTTCTGGACATACCTTAATAAAAAGGGTATGGTAGAATGATGCTAGAACAAGATAGGTAGTCATGTGAGTGAAGGGTCTTGGGTTGGTAAAGAGAGAAAGATGAGAGTTTGAAAGAAGAAGGAGAAAGAAAAAAAAGGGTAATAGAGGAATGAATGAGTGTGGGCTCGGGTTGTGTATGTGTTTACTTTAGGCAAGAGGAAAAGTGAAAGAGAAAAAAAGGGGTGGGTGTTTCTAGGCAGTGGATAACGTCTGACATTTTTTATTTCTTCATTTTTTATTTCTTGATTGGGATATGTAGGAATTTGAGTGGTTAATGAGTGGCAAGGAGAAGTTCCTACGTGAAAACTAAGAGGGAGAAAGGTAGGGCTTTAATAGTTTTTGGCATAGACTGCACATAGGGAAATAGGTTTTATATTTTTTTAAGTTTCATTTTAAGTAAGTTTATATATTATATTAATATAATATAGATTTTTATATGTATATATATAAGAAAGTTAGATTACGTAACTTATATATTATATTAATATAATATAGATTTTTATATATGCATTAAATTCCTTTCTCTTTCTTAAAGAGCACATAATGCAACCAAACAACCTTCCACATCAAATTTTAACCCAATATAGTAATTACCACTCAAAACACAATTGACACATCACACATTCTATTAACATTACTTAATATGACCTGGGCATGTGTGTAATATCCAAACATGTACGACATTCATCCGACCAGAAAAAAAAGGCAGAAAAACTCATAAAACCAATCACATTTAGTTTCCTCCAGTTATCCTTTATCTACACGAGATAATCAAACTGTAGATAAGGAATTGACTAATTTTCAAATCATACTTTTAAAAATGATGACTCAGTCTGTAAATATCAAATAAACAAGAAGACATTGTAATCTACTATAATTCTCTCCTAAAGTCAAAATACACATATACAAACATATTTAAACCAAAGATATGGGACCATACAAAGTCAAACAGTTTTAATGATCCAATGTGGTATGCAATTGATTCAACCTAATTTTTTATAACAGCCAAGAAAGACCGTTCACAATTCAATCAGATAATTTGAAATGATAAACTGACTTACTGATATGCTGTCGTCGAAGCTATCAAATTAATACTACTTTTCAAGGCAACATTAGTATTGCCAAGTAGTATTCAAGAAGGTAGATAGGGCTAAAGTAACCCTGAGTCGTCTCCCAACGAACACGGAATTGCTTCTGAATATCTGACTCTTATGCTATGCAATGCTTATGAATAAAAATGATGTTTGAAGAATGTTTAAAGAACAAATAATAAACTTAAAATAGTTATGATTAAATAGGCTAATTCCACTGCTTTTCCAAGATAGATTCGTCATCGGTTATTCATAGATAATTGTTCAATTGATTATTATTTAAGTTTCAAATTAATTAAAGTACATTCTTAATTAATTTGAGGGCGATCATGCATTTAACCAAAGTAAATTCTCAATCAAATGCAAAACCTTTCTGGATTATTCACAATAAATTCAACCAAAGTACATTCTCAATCAAATTTTATTGTGTTTAATCATGTCTATTCTTAAATCTCTTAACCAAATTAAAAGTTAATCAATCAAAGTAAATTCTCAATTGATTATAGTTGAAATTATTACTACCAACCAAAGTACATTCTCAATTGATAGTAAAAACCATTTAATCATATGAAAGTTTCTAAATTAAATCAAAGTAGATTCTCAATTTAAACCTAGAAACCCTAAAACTCATATAATCAATATGCATATAGATTCAAACATATTATGATGCAAAAATCTTTGCTTTTAACAAGATAGAGAGATGAAAGACATAGAGAGAACAACTTAAATCAATAATCAAAGTAAACAATTGCATTAACTGAACATAACCTCAGAATCCGTCTTGGAATTACAGCAGAATAACCCTAGATGCTTAGCTCTCCATGAATGGAGTTGAATACAAGATGAAAGAAAAGTGAGAGGAGTATGAGAGAATGAATGAAGTGAAGTCCCCCCCTTTCTGCCTCCTTTGGGTCTCTTTATATAGGCTTGATTGGGCTTGGACTTTGAATAGTTTGTTGATAAGATATTTTCTGTTGATATATTATATCTTTCAAATATTCATTAGATTAAATCAGTTTTAAAGAATATTTGATAGATATTAACTCAATTATCTTATATCTTATATCTTCCAAATAACTAAAAGATTTAGATAATGATAAAATTATTTGGAAGATATTTTTTGTTGATATTCCCAAATTAAATTCAACAACTGAATTTTATCTTTTAGATTTTCTGACTTTCCAAAATTGCACAAATACGCTGAAATTTCCTCTATTTGCACTTTAGCCCCTTCTGAATTTTCCACATAATATCTGATTTTGGGCCTTGAATTGCCATTTGGACCAATAAAACTTATATTCTCAGCTGCACAAATAAACATTAGAACATCCAATAATAATTTATGTGCTAAAATTCACTTTTTACGTTTCTTTATTTCCCAAACCCAACAATTCCAATCATCACAAATTCACTTAAATAAACCATATAAGCACAATTATCCCATCAAAAATTTGAATTTTAAAGCATAAATATGGGCATAAATATGCACTCATCACTTACCATATCTTGTTCTATGCGGGCATACCCCTTAAGAGAGCCCCTATAAGGGTACTTGGAGCTTGATGCCCTTTCCTTATTTTGTATGCTTTTTTCCTAAAAAGAAATATAGTAAAAAAATCATATGCTCAAGAATTAAGGGATAAATATATTATATATAGATAGTATACATTACCTTGAAAGTTTTATCCATACGTTTTACAATAAACTGTCTCCAAATGTCCTCACTAATAATGGATGCATACTTTGCAGGAGGTTGATTAGAAGGATTATCTAAATAATCTCCATTGTCATCCTTTAGATATTTATGGTCCAAGGAAGTCTTGAAACTCCTAAGCAACAACCCTGCCTTCCTTAATACAAACGTCTTGCGACATGTATCTACATTGAAAGTTAGCTGTCCAAAAAAATACTTAGAAAAAAACAATTTTGAAATCATAACACATACATTTAAAATAAGTAGTAAACATTACTTGTATATTATTCCAAATGATCTCTTTATAGGCATCCAAACTTGAATCTTTCCAATCATCATAAGTTATAGGCACATTTGCTTGAACAATGGATCCAAGATAACTGATGAACTTTGTGCCACCGGGTTCAATGGGTTGACCTTTTGCATTCCATGAAACCTAATATTATGAATAAGTATTGAACAATAATTATGAAAGTAACATATCTAATATACCAAAAAATATACAATGTCCATTACCTCTAATTTTTTTCCCTCACTTCTAGCTTGAACGATCTTCTTCATAATCACTATACCTTTCTTCCCTTTAGCTTGGTTGGGAGAAGGAATATCATCTTCAGTAAGAGTTGTCATTTACCTATAATAAAAGTGATTCAAATAAAAAAAGGGATAACATCAGTAAAAAGGGATAAAAATAAGAATAAAAATTTATAAATCCAACCTTCTTTGATTTGAAGTTTAAAGACTTAGGTTTCTTATGGACATAAAATGATGGATTTATCCAAATTCCTTCATCATGATCATCTCTCCTATACAAGATATCATCTGCTATTGGATCATCATCATATGATATTTGATACAAAGGATCATCTTCAATATTTTTATATTCATCTTCTATATCATCACTGGAAGGATCATTTATTTTATTGGTCAACAACACAATTGACCAATTGACATCAACCGGATCAATGACATAAAAGATTTGTTGAGCTTGTGATGCTAAAATAAATGGCTCATCTTTGTACCCCACTTTATTAAAATTCACTTGCATAAATCCTGTTTCATCTTGTCGAACTCCATTATTGTTATCAACCCACTTGCAACCAAATATGGGTACCCGAAATGTGGTGTAATCCAACTCCCATATATGTTCAATTACCCCAAAAAACGACATATTTGCATATATAGGACTTCTATCTTTAGCACTTGAGATGTGCATAGATTCAGCCACCAAAGTTACACCACTATTTTGCATAGTACTTTGATCATCTCGGTCTTTAGTGTAAAATGTGCACCCATTAATCATATAACCAGTGTAAGAGAAGACTTGAAAATTTGGACCATTGGCTAACCATTTCAATCTGTCAGAAATTAAAGAGGATTTCACATTTAACTCTTCAAAAATGTGACTTTTTAGCCATTGTATAAAAGTTGCATTGTGTTCTCTACATATCCAATGGTCAGTCCTAGTTGGATTTAATTTTGTAATCATGTCTTTGTGTCTCTCAACATATGGCTCAACTTCATCGTCATTGTGTAGGATATACAATTGAGCTTGCTCCCAATCTTTCCTGGTTATAGTCACTATGGTATTTCCAGAAATCCCTTCTCCTATGGTTCTCGCTAAGTGTCGAGAATTTGGAAGTCCTATTGATTCAACATCAGAGAGGTAATCAGTACAAAATTCAATAGCTTCTTCAAGTATATATCGTTCCACTATACATCCTTCTGGTCGACTTCTATTTTTCACATAGCCCTTTAATATCTTCATATACCGCTCCATTGGATACATCCATCTCATATAGGCCGGTCCACAAATTGTGTCTCCTTAACTAAGTGAATGCTAACATGCACCATTATGTCAAAGAAAGAAGGGGGAAAATACATTTCAAGCTCACACAAAGTTACAATAATTTCTCTTTCTAGTGCTTGCAATTTTCCAGTGTCAATCACTTTGCTACATATGGCTCTAAAGAAATAGCATAGTTTAGTTATGGTCCATCTTACCTTTTTAGGCAAAATGGAACGTAAGCCTATCGGTAACAAATGCTCCATCACAACATGACAGTCATGAGACTTTAACCCTATCGGTTTTAAATCTTTCATAGATACTAAGTTCCTAATGTTTGATGAATACCCTTCTGGAACTTTAACTCCTTGTAGAAACTTACAAAACACAATTTTTTCCTTTCTAGATAGAGTATGAGCTGCTGGAGGTAGATATTGACGTTTACCTTTCTTTATTGGTGCCAATTCTGTTCGAATTCCCATTTGAACTAAGTCTAGCCTTGCATTGATGCCATCCTTAGACTTTCCAGGAACATTCAACAAGGTACCTATGACACTATCAAATACATTTTTTTCGATATGCATGACATCAAGGAAATGTCTAACGTACAAGGACTTCCAATATGGCAAATAAAAAAATATTGACTTTTTCTTCCACCCACTTGTGACTAGATCTCTTGCAAAAGGCTTACCAAATTTGTTGTTTATATCCTTTACTTTTTCAAAAACTTTATCACCATACAACAGTTCCGGAGCTCTACGTTCTTCTGTTGTCCCATTAAATGCTTTTCTCCATCCTCGATAACAGTGCTTTGAAGGTAAGAATCTACGATGACCAAGAAAAACATTTTTCTTACCATGTTCCAATCGCACCCAATCTGTATTATCTTCTCATATAGGGCATGCACACTTCCCTTTGATACTATATCCAGATAGATTACCATATGCTGGAAAATCATTAATTGTGCCAAACAGCATTGCCCTTAGTAGGAAACTTTCTTTTGTATACACATCATACACCTCTACACCTTCGTTCCACATATCCTTCAAGTCTTCAATAAGAGGTGCCAAATATATGTCTATGTCATTCCCTGGTTGTTTTGGACCTGGAATTAGCATGGATAACATCATGAACTTCCTTTTCATGCATAGCCATGGAGGT
The DNA here is from genome assembly GCA_034642375.1 of Vigna nakashimae. Taxonomy (NCBI): domain Eukaryota; kingdom Viridiplantae; phylum Streptophyta; class Magnoliopsida; order Fabales; family Fabaceae; genus Vigna; species Vigna nakashimae. The sequence goes on along the minus strand of CM067762.1, from coordinate 38,182,349 downwards.
AGGTTATATATAATCATAACCATAGGCCACGTGCTATGCGAGTTTCTTTGCATACCATGCGGATTTATTCCATCAGTAGACAAAGCAAGACGTAGGTTTCGTGGTTCTTTCCCAAAATTAGGGTAATCATGGTCAACTTTTTTCCATTGAGGAGAATCTGCAGGGTGCCGAAGCTTTCCATCACGTATTCTTTCATCTACATGCCATCTTAAGTTCTTTACATCTTGTTCATTACGATACATGCGCCTAAATCTTGGTATTATAGGAAAATACCACACCACTTTGCTCGGCACTAAATTTTTCTTATAGCGCGATGTCATACATTTAGGACATTTATCCAATGGGGCATATTCATTTCGAAAAAGAATGCAATCATTTGGACAAGCAGGAATCTTCTCGTAGCTCATCCCAATAGAGCTTAACATTTTTCTAGCGTCATACATTCGACTAGGAAGCACATTATCTTGTGGTAGCATATTTTTTATAAGTGATAGTAATTCAGTAAAGGTAGTATCAGACCATCCATTTCGTGCTTTCAAATTGAATAATTTCAAGACTGCTGATAGTCTTGTGAAACTAGTACAACCATTATCCAATGGTGTCTTTGCATCCATTGTCAACCTATCAAACATCTAAGGACAATCTCGCATATCCTCTTCAATAATATTTACAATATCTTCAACTTCATCTAACTTATATGTTGTGTCAGTCTCTTTCGGTGTAGAACTTGTATTATGATGAAAATCATTATTTATATGATTTTTTCTATTTTCACCATGTTTGGTCCAGCATGAATAACTTTTATCAATTCCATTGCAATTAAATGCTCTTCTAACTCATCTGCGTTCACTACCTTTAAATGACAACATTGTAAGCAAGGACAAATGATTCTACTAGGGTTTTTTGCATGCTCAACTGCAAATCTACAAAACTCTTTCACCCCATCCTCATATTCTTTTGATAATCGACTAGCAAACATCCATTTTCGGTCCATATTTTATTAATCTATCAAGATTAGTGAATATAGTATTAGCAATATATAGAAACTAACATTATTTGTAATATCATACAAATAAAATAACATTCATACTACCTCAACTTTGAACACACCATTAATCACTCCATTTATGACAATCTTACCATCTATATTATGCAACATGAAGTGGTTTTATGTTTATTTCATTATAATAAATACAAAGGCATAACACTTAAATTAGTTCAGGGTATTTTAGCAATATGATCTTGTATTGTCAACAAAATATCTACTAATATGAAGCAAAACAGATTTCTATATTCTCAAAAGCTTAACTTGTTAATAAGAGGTCCAAGGAATGGTTTTATATCTTTGACAGGATGTTTATGTCTGGGCCCAAAACGTAGTTGGATTTTATAGGAAGAAATGTGCAGAATTCATAAAGTCAGAAGACAACTTATTACCTTTCACTTGATGGGGATATTGTAAATAGTGTACATAGTGATTCTAGTATACAGAAAGGAGTTTGTAGCTTAGAAGATGGGGATTCTGACATTGTGAAAGAACTAAAGGAAAAAAATACTATTGTTGAATAAATAATATTTGGAAGAAAAGCAAACAAGAAAAAAATACATAACCAAATAAAAAATACCGATCCACATAACCTCACTCTTGTTAACTACTGGTGCACCCAAAAGAAAACAATCTAAAACAGGACTGACTATCACATGAATCAGTTTCAACATGCTTCCTAAATTAATCCACATGTGTATTAAAAGAAACCCCTTCAACCTTTATACTTTCAATATACCAGTAACAGAGACAATTGCATACCAACAAATATAATTAAAAGGAACAAGTGATAATCATGTAGCAAGAATCCAATCATACACAAAATAGGATTAGCGCCCCCATACATAATTTAAACCATCAAAGAATGCAGAATACAAATCTGTACTACAACTATATAACTAAAACAATTATGGCCAATTTTGAGATATTTTATTGAAAATTACTGTGATTTTAAGGTTATTTAGCATGCATTCATTAAAGATTCTATTCTTTCATTATAAAAAAATTTATTTTATAACATTATTATAAACCTTAGCAACAAAAAAAATAACCACTGGACTTTTTTCTTTGCATAAAGTATCAACTAGAAAAAGTCACGTGAACTCATTAAAAGCAAAAGTACTTAGCACGCAAAACGAGGCTTATTAATTCATGAAGAAAAATCTATGACATTAACCTTTTCTACGCAACCTGATATACTAACAATTTTACATGCAATCACTAGTTACTCTAAGCAATGCAACCCCATAAAAAAAAGACTACTACAATTGAAACTTCATAAAGTTATTTAATTAAACTTACCCCACGAGAAGATTAGCCAGCTATATGGACTTAGAAATACACAAACTAGAACAAACATACTATCAGAATATCAAGGCTAAGGTCCCAACTCACACCAGTAAGAAAATTCTCTATCTTGTTTAAAACGAAGCACTACCTTCAGTAGAATAAAAAAGAAAGAGAAATAACAAAATGTAATACTGCCTAGTACAAAAAAATCGCTATCAGAAAATACCAGACATCATAAAATTTATGATACCCAAAATCTAATCTAATTCTACTAACTCAAACATCCTCCCTTCGTGTAGTCAAGCTTACTAATGCCACATCAAAGCATCCTAATTTAGCCTCACTACTATGACTAGCCTTGACACAGTCTACTACACCACACTCCACCATACATAACTTAAACCATCAAAGAATGCAGACTAAAAATCTATACTGCAAGGTCTAGGTGACTATTGATTCAAGGTCTAGATCTAAAAAGTTTATATCTCTAAGGGCTTTTTGTATTTTTGGAACTTTTGCATTTTAAAACTCTTCTTAGATAGAAATCAGGGATGGAGTGTCTTCTTGAATGCTTCTTAAAAATGTTATTTAAAGGAGGATCAACAACTTAAGATCCAGGTGGCTCTGTACTTAAGATACCTTCTAAGGGTATAAGCTTTACAATTGTCAATCTATTGGTTTTGTTGTTAATATGAAGGAACTTTGTGAATTAGATGGTCGTAAAACTCAACCCATCTTGCCAAAATTGATGGGTTATGCTTGCTGACCTGTTGGGTTTGGCATTGTTTTGCTAACCCTGTTACTTGTTCTAGTAACTAGTCTGGTAACAGATAAAGTAATCATTTTATCATTTCATTAGCAGTGACATACTTTTCGTTATCATAAGTTGCTTTTATTACTGCTTTGCTTGGAGAATTTTAAAGTGAAAAACAAGTGAAATTACTTTGAATTTAGAACTTTGTTAACGGACATTTTCTAGGTTTTTATGTTCAGAGTGGAAGGCACTCTTAACTATTTATTTACCATGTTTTATGCAGATCCTGATGATCAGACTTGGTTCACTCACAGGTCTAACTATCTAATCTATTTTTTCTTGGATTGAACTCCTTCATAACTATTTTGAAGAGTTTTTGCAGCAACCCTTAACTATAATGCAACCCATATGCAGCAATCCTTAACTATAATGCAACACATATGCCAAAACAACCTTTACCTACCTTTGCTCCAGAATCATTGCAAGTAGAAATTTGAAACACAAACTAAACTCAATTTCAATCAAGGTTAAAATTTCTATTCAATCGGAATATACCAAAGAGCCAAACGACAACATTGGGCTCAATACATTGTTATCATTCTGCTATTTTTTTATGTCCATCCCCTTTAAAACGAAAATAGGGCAAAAAAGAACCGAAATAGAGAAGAGGAAGAGGAAGAGGGAACATGATACCTGAACCGTTAGCCTTGAAACGAAGGAGCCCTACAGCTTGAGGCAACGCGCACTTATGAAAACAACAACTGAAACGAAGGAGCAAAGACGCCACACGCAGATGAAAAGGGCAGAGGATGTAAGCTGAAAAATAACCAGAAACGAAACAAAGAAGAGAAGGACGAAGAAGGAACGTGATACCTAAAATGACAACCCTACAGCTTGAGAGACCTTGCACTGATGTAAAACGAAGGAAACACGCACTAATGAAAGCATACGCAGATGAAAACGTCTAAGCAGAGAGAAACGCGAATATCGTCTAAGCAGAAACGAATAAGGTCGAAGGAGAAGCGCGAACTGAAATTTTTTTAATAATCATAGATACCGCTTAATATAAAACGCATTATCTATTGTGTTCCATACAGAGCGCTAATTTAAAGGGCGCTATTTATTTGCTCTTTCATAGATAACGCTCCTTTAAATACGTGCTATCTATTGATATATTTTAAATTATAGAATTAAAAAACAATATTAAAAATTTATAGATAGCGTTTTTTTAAAAAAGAGCTATCTATTTTCACAGTTATAGACAGTGCTTTTTTAAACAAGCGCTATCTATTGGTTCCCAAATTCATAGATAACGCTTATTTCAAAAAGCGCTATCTATTTGGCGCTATCTATTTGCATTTTTGTAGTAGTGTGGTGATGTCTGTTGATGGTTTTCAAGGAGGGGAGAAGGATATTATTATGTTATCAACTGTAAGAACAAGCAGTAGATCATCTCTTGAGTTTATTTCCTCTCCGCAGAAGACTAATATTGCTCTTACAAGACCTAGGTACATCTTTTGCTCTTAACTCTTCTATTTATCGCAGCCTTATTTGTTTTTCAGGGTACCATATTAACTAAAAAACTGCATTTGGTTTCATATCTTGCAGGCACTGCTTATGGATTTTGGGGAATGAATGGGCCATTACAAACAATGAAAATGTTTGGAATGATATAGTGCTTGATGCCAAGAAACGTAAGTGTTTCTTTAATGCAGAACAAGACGAGGAAATGGAGAAAGCTATATTGGATTCCAAGAAAGAGGCAGATCGGTTTGATGATTTGCTTGATACAAATAGTGTCCTCTTCAAAAGTAAATTGTGGAAGGTATATAGTCTTGGACTTAATTTTTATACTCTTTTTTTTGTTAATTTCTGATTGTTCATTGATAGTTTCAAAATTCTCACTTTTTTCTTCTTGGGTTGCACCGGTATAATGAGTTGTTAGCAACTTTTTCAATGTTTATTTCCATAATAATATTTGAATGCACAACATCTTGCATATAATGTAGCAAAAGCATTTCCTGAAGTAATCGATGTTTGATATTTGATAACTCAATAAAAGTAAGTATAGTTGAATTAAATCATTGATTCTCTCTGTATGTGTTGGATCTATTCTTAACATTGCTGTCAATGTAGGTTTATTTTAGTGACAAAATCCTGAGGTCATTCAAACGGCTAAAGTTTGAAGTGAGCAAGAGTAGGGTTATCAACCTTCTGGAAAGGCTTTCCAGTGGACGAAGGCCGAAATGGAATAATGTGGATTTGTGTTGTGAAAATTCAACTCAGATTTTAAAAAAAAGTTTAAGGTTGAAAATAACTATGTTATTTGATATATAAAAATAGTTAAAGCTTCAAGGTATATTCAGGTTTTGAAGATATGGGACATATTGCCTTTAGAGGATATCCAACAGTTGGCTAAATGCCTTGACAATGTCTTCAAAAGATACATCGATGAATATATTAGGATTGATGGCAAATCCCCTAGCCATGGTCAAGCACTTTCAAGAGAGTGGAAGCCATTCATGACGATGACATACTCTCTACCTTGTGGGCCACCTTTGGAGTCATCATGGAGAATGGATTGAAGAGTAGTGTAGGAATTTAGGCCATTGTATTAGGCCATGTAATGTAGGTTTGTTTAAGGTTTGTATTAAGGCCTAAGTAGCATAGGATTTTCTTTAAAAGTTAAACATCCAAACCAAGTGAAACGTGTGTGCCATGTGTCATGCTTCCATTAGAGAGGATTTACTTTTTAAAAGGTAGCCACATGACACCTTAGGAGTGGAGAGTTTTTGCTTTTAGTAGTAGCCACATGACACTCTAGGAATGGAGATGATTGTGTTTTGTGAGTGGCCACATGTCCTTCTATCATTGGAGAGGATTTGTGGACACTTGTCCACTCCTTAGAAGGCCTCATTTTTGGCCAATGATAGCAAAGGTGGGAGATCATGCTTTTAGGATTAGAAAGAGACACCCTTGACCTATAAATAGAGGTGTCTCCACCCTTGTATTTCATCTTTGATGTTGAGTAATGTTATGCTGCCCATTTTTGGCTATACTACTCATCTTAGATCAAGACTAGAGCAACCCATGAGACCCCTCTAGTCACCTTCCTACTTGAGTTGGCCTAACCTCTCTTGGAGCCACCAAACACTACACCACCACCACCATATCTCCTAGAGGCTTTAAACTTCTACACCATTCATACATTAGCTCATCATCCTTGGACCATTTACCACCACATTTCCGCACCATTCGTCCAAGGAATACCCCTCCATGCATATCTCCTAGCTTTGGCCCAACCTAGCTGAGGAGGTTTCCATCATTTGGTATCAGAGCTTTGGTTCTTCAAGAGCTAAGTCTTTTGGTCCTTATCTATCCTTTATTCTTCCATGTTTTTGATGTTATTTTCCTACTTGTCTTGTGTGTTTTTTTTCATCTATCATCATTTGTTCTGGCAGCAAATTGTGATGATTTTCAAACTTAAACTGCATATATCTCAGTTGTCCAAAAAATACGTAAAAATATTCAAATGAAAGCCCTTTGAGTCTAGTTTCCAACAAAAAAAGAATAACTTCATTTGGAGTTCTGTGGAGAAAGTTAAAAGTAAGACAATCAACAATGGTCAAAGCTGCCAAGATGTTGTCATTAACGGTTTTCAAGTTCGTTTTTGGTAGTTTTGGCTACATTTTTGTGCCTTTTTTTTGAGTCATTCCTTGCTGTTTCGTTTGGTCTTATATGCTTATTTTGTGTCATTTTTATTTTTGAATCCATCCATGTTGTCTACAGTCATGTTTAGTCTTTTACATGTCTTTACTTCCATGTTTAACCTTTGAAAAATCACCAAAAATACATGTTTGAGTAAATTTCAAAACTGTTTCATTTGAGTACCATTGAGTGCTTTTCCTTTTCATATTTGAGTTCATACTTGTTGTTAGATGATGAAAAAGTTCATAGAGTTAGGTTTCCATCATGTCACTTTTTGTGTTTCATGCTATATTTGATTCTAGGTTTTCTTCATTTTGGTGCTATAAGCTTGTATGAACTTGAAACTCTTTGTAAAATTCCAGACTTGAGATCTAATTCGGTGTGTGTTTGTTCTAAAATTTTCAAAAACAAATAAGAGACAAAAGGTACGAAAGAAAAAGTAGACAAAAAGTACAAAAACAAAAGCAAAAAAGTAAAAGTAAAAGCACATGCATGTACCATCTTTAACCGATTTTGTGTGAGCACTTTGATGTTGATTTGGAGTTTATTTTTATGTCCTCAAGCTTCTGTTCAAGAAGCCATGATGATCTAAAAAGGTTGCCTTAGTGTGCCATTTGATCTAGCTTGCCAAAGGACAAAAGCACCTTGTGTTTTTCTAGTAGTGTTGGTTTTTTGTGATCCATTTTAGTGCCTTTCTTTAGGTAACTCCTTTTGTTGTGCTAACCTTTCTTTCTTACCATTTAATTGCTTGATTTTCTTCTAAACATTAATGGTTTTGTCAAAGTAAATATCCTTTTGAAGAGCCTTTGTTCATTTTAGACCTTTTCTTGCTTTTTCCTTGGACTCCTTTTGGTTTTAGTGGTGTTAGCTTGTGGTATAGGTCTTTGGATGGTAAAAAAACGTGGGGATCATGGGGAGGACAGCCCAAAACAGTGAGTAACATCCAAAGGTGAAGGAGGCCTTGAAGGGAAGCTTAAAGTCTTGGTCTAAAACACAAAACAAGAGAGTATATGCTTGGTGAGAAAGAGATTTGTGTGTATTTTCTTTGAATTGTAAAATTGTAGTTGTTTTCCTTTTTGGACTTGTATTTTTGGCTTGTTAGGGGTTTGTCCTAACAAGAACATTGGAAATTTATTATTTAAGCGAAATTTGTGGTTAATGGGTAAGAGGGAACCAAAGTTCCTTCTAACTTCACCATTAGGCCGCATAAAATAACTTTAATTTCTTTCTTTAATTGTGATAGTCTAGTGTGTGTCAACTTTTATTTCAAGTTTAAATCCCTTTGAGAAGTTTGGTACAAGAGAACTTGAGGTAAGATTTGGCTAGCAAAAACTTGGTTTCTAAGCAATCCATTATGATTCACCTTTCTTTCCTGAAAGTGAACTTAAGCTTCTCTTGTCTCCTTAAGTCTTTTAAGGAATTTTATTTGAAATACTAAGTTTTTTTGCATAAGCCATTTTGGAAATCTTAAAAATATCTAAGATTATTTGTGAAATTTTTTTTTTCAAAATTCTTTTAAAACAAATGAGTTTTTATAGTAGCTTACATTTAAGTCATGGTGAGGTTAAGCTACATTCTAAAGTTAAGAGTGACCTTCCATTCTTTGGTGAAAATACTAGTGCATTATCATACCTAGCATGGGAGAAAAGAATAGAAGAACTTCATCCATTCCTAGTTAGGCATGGTAAATATCATATACTTAGTTTATGCATCTCTAGGCTTATAGGACATGCAAGTGAATGGTGGAATCAAAGACAATCTAAGGTTGAGAAAGGTAGAAAATCTCCAATTAAAGATTTGTGTGACTTGAGATCATGCATGAGAAGAAAATTTGTTGCTTCTTCCCTTGTAATAAACCAAGAACAAATATGTGAGATGAGAGAGATAGAAAAGAAATAAAGAGTTGAAAGAAAATAATATCTTGCTACCTTAGAAGAAGAACTTAGAATCCTTAATGAAAAACAAGAAAAAGTCGAAAAGGATTTAAGGAAGATAAAAAGAAGTAGAGAGAAATAGGAGCAAGTAAGAAGAGAGAAAAGAAGGAGGAAAGAAGAAGAGAGTATGAAGAGAAAAAGATAAAAGAAAGGAATGAGAAAGAAAAGAGAGAAAAAGAAGAGATTGAGATAAAAGAAGAAAAGGAAGAGTTACCAAAGCCCCCTACCACTCCCACAATTAAGATTAAGACTAATATGATGAAGGGAAATTTCCAATCCTTGAACTTTTCTCAATTCATCCCAACCATCTTTCATAACTCCAACTTTTACTTTTGAAAAATTTTCAACTTCTTTTTTACCTCCCACTATTTTTAACTCCTCAAAATTTTCCAAATCAAACTTTGAGTTGATGTTACCTTCTAGGATTCAATTAACTCAAAGTAACACAAACAATTTTGTGGAGTAGACCTTCAAAGTTTTCAAGTAAATTCTTTTAAAATCTGTATAAGCTCTTCTTTAAATCTTTCATCTAGATACATGTTGCTTGTGGCTCAAAAGATTATTGGTTTTGTGTTTGATGACACTTGCATAAGAATCGATCCTGGTGGAAAGATACACAAATTAACCAATAATAAGAAAAAGGTTTTTGTCATAAAAGAACAAGAAGATTTGAGGACAAATCCTTTTCAAAAGGGAGGGTATGATGGCATATCCCTAAAAAATTAAGTCTTGTGTTGAATGGATAGTCTTTAAAACATATACATCCAACAAAAGACAAATAAAAGCTTCAAAGATGCTCTTACTCTTCAAGACCTTGATCATTCATTTGATTTAAGGTGTATCATTGTTGGAAGCTATATTCTTCATTTACTCACTATTATAACATTTGTTTTAACTTGTGTTATAAAATGGGTATTTGAACTTGGTGGAGAAGCACAGAAAACTCCAAAGAAGATAAGGAAGTTTGCCTTGTTCCATGTTGAAGATTTGAGGGCAAATCCTTTTCAAGAGGGAGGGAATGATGGCCAATCCCCTAGCCATCGTCAAGCACTTTAAAGAGAGTGGAAGCCATCCTTGAAGATGACATCAACTGTACCTTGTGGGCCACCTTTGGAGTCATCATGGAGAATGAATTGAAGAATAGTGTAGGAATTTAGGCCATGTAGTGTAGGTTTGTTTAAGGTTTGTATTAAGGCCTAAGTAGCATAGGATTTTCCTTAAAAGTTAGACATCCAAACCAAGTGGAAAGTGTGTGCCATGTGTCATGCTTCCATTGGAGAAGATTTACTTTTTAAAAGGTAGCCACATGGGACCTTAGGAGTGGAGAGTTTTTGCTTTTAGTAGTGGCCGCATGGCACTCTATCTAGGAATGGAGAGGATTGTGTTTTGTGAGTGACCACATGTCCTCTCATCGTTGGAGAGGATTTGTGGACACTTGTGCACTCCTTAGAAGGCCTCATTTTCGGCCAATGATAGCAAAGGTGGGAGATCATGCTTTTAGGGTTAGAAAGAGACACCCTTGGCCTATAAATAGAGGTGTCTCCACCCTTGTATTTCATCTTTGATGTTGAGTAATGTTATGTTGCCCATTTCTGACCATACTACTAATCTTAGATCAAGACTAGAGCAACTCATGAGGCCCCTCTAGTCACCTTCCTCCTTGAGTTGGCCTAATCTCTCTTGGAGCCACCAAACACTACACCACCACCACCATATGTCCTAGAGGCTTTGAACTTCTATACCATTCATACATTAGCTCATCATCCTTGGACCATTTACCACCACATTTCTGCACCATTCATCCAAGGAACACCCTTCCATGCACATCTTCTAACTTTGGCCCAACCTAGCCATGGAGGTTTCCATCAAGGATGTGCAAAAAGGAAGGAACAAATAACCTTGGTTGAGTGCTTTCAATTGCATTAATGTAAAAACATTTAAGCTCTTAATGCATTAACTGATAAGGAGAACGATCTTTTCTCCATTGAATTGGCCACTTTCAGCCAATATCCAAAAGTTTGAGAACGTTCTATTGATGTATGTAGTTCAAACTAATAGTTAGTTTGTTTTGTTATAGAACAGTTACTGTTTTATTAGTACTGTTAACCGAATACTCTGTATATAAGAGTTGTTTCATTCATTCAATAAGAACATTGTTATTTAGTTTGCTTATTTTGTCTCCTTCATGTCAAGCTTTGTCTACCTGTTATAGTTTTTGTTTCAATAGTGGTATCCAGAGACACTGCGGTGGCTGGAGGTTGTGCGTTTTCAATCTTTTCCTCACGGTGATACTGCAGTGGCTAGAGGGTGTGGTTGAAACGTTTGAAGGTTGTCAAGAAGACAATTCTTGGGCAAGAAAGAGAAGGTGTCATGGCTGATATTCATGCTGCAAGCTTTTCTGTTCTCACAGACAAAAATTAGAGCAGGTGAAGTGGACAGATGAAGGTTTTGTTTCGTTATCAAGTCGTTAGTGCAATTGTGGAAGAAAGAGGATATGAGCTTGGTCTTGGTGGTGACACAGATGAGCAGTTGGAGGAGTTTAAAATGAAAGATGATAAAGCTTTGTTCATCATCCATCAATGCGTGGATGATATGCATTTTTAGAAAATACATAATGCTCCTACGACGAGTGAAGCTTGGGGCATACATTTGAGATGCCATGCTAGAGGAGAACAAAATTAAGAAGGTGAAGCTTCAAACGTTAAGGAGACAATACGAGCACTTGCAGATGGATGACAGTGATAAGGTGAGTGAGTACTTCAACAAAGTATTGTCAATAGCTAACCAGATGAAAGATTGTGGTGAAACTATTACTGATCTCATGGTAATTGAGAAGATTATGAGATCACTGCCTCTAAAGTTTGATCATATTGTGGTAGCAATTGAGGAGTCCAGGGATCTTGAAAAACTAAAGATAGAAGAACTTCAAAGTTCCTTGGAGGCACATGAAATGAGAATGCAGGAAAGAAATCCTATCAAGCCTGATGAGTAGGTGCTGAAGGCACATCATACCATGGGCGAAGGGAAAATGAAGTTCAAGAAGTGGAAGGGAAAGTCAAGTAAAGGAAAATGGAAGAATGATAATGGTACAAATGAGCAAGATGAAAGGTATGAGTCTGTTGAAGGCAAAGGGAAATTTGACAAACAACAGAAGAAGAAGGACAAGAAAAACATTGAATGTATTAATTGTCATAAGAGGGTACATTATTCATATGAATGTTTCTCGGGCAAAGGAAAGCAGTGGAAGAAGTATCAAAGTAAAGAAGCTCATCTTGCACAAGAAGATTCTTACTCTAAGCCTTTAACACTGATGATAATGACCTCCACCGAATGCTCCTCTACAATGAATAAGATCTAGTACTTAGACTCTGGTTGCTTAAACCATATGACGTGTAATAGAAAGTGGTTGGTGAATTTTGACGAAACCAAGAAGAGAAAAGTCAAGTTCGCAGACAATAATACATTGATGGTTGAAGGAATGGGTGATGTGATCATCAATAGGAAGAATGGTTCACAAGCTATAATTTCCAGCGTGCTATTCGTTCCTGCAATGAAGTGTAATCTTCTCAGTGTTGGGCAATTGGTAGAAAGATGATATACTGTAATAATGGGAAACAATGATATAGTTGAGTTGCTTGATAGCCACAAGAAGCTAATCTTGACGAGCAAGATCTCTAAGAACAGGACCTTTCAAGCCAGTCTGGAGGAAATTGAAAGTCAGCAGTGTTTGGCTACTATGAAAGAAGAAGAAAGTTGGTTGTGTCATTTGTGTTTTGGGCATTTGAATTTCTGAGATTTGTAGAGGCTTGGTGAGAAGGGTATGGTATCAGGTATGCCAAATATTTCTTTGCCAATTAATGCATGTGAGTCGTGTTGGACAGACAAGCAAACCAGAAAGCCATTCCAGTCTCAGTCGAGGAGAGATCAAAGGAGTGTTTTGAAGTTGTACATTATGATATTTGTGGTCTGATTAAGGTTCCCTCTTTGGCAGACAATAAATATTTTTTGGCTTTTGTTGATGAGCACAACAAAATGATGTGGCTATATTTAATCAATGCAAAAAGTGAAGTCTTGGAGATGTTCAAGAGATTTAAAGCTGATGTAGAAAAGGAGAGTGGGAAGGTGTTGAAAATTCTTAGAACTGATGGAGGTGGAGAATACACCTCACATACCTTTGAGAGTTATTGTCAAAGCAATGGAATCACGCATGAAGTCACTGCACCGTATACGCCGCAACACAATGGCTAGGTGGAAAGAAAAAATCGCACCATCATGAATATGGCAAGATGTCTCATCAAGGAGAAGGAGTTGCCACGAAATTTTTGGGCAGAAGCTGTGTCGACAGCTGTGTATATACTAAATAGGTGTCCTACAAAGAAGGTGGAAGGCAAGGTTCCGCTTGAGATCTGGATCGAGGAGAAGCCATCTATGATGCATTATAAGGTGTTTGGCTCTTTATCATTTTTGCATGGATCATTGGAGGAAGAAGTGTATGTTCAGCAACCTCCTAGATTTAGTGAAAGGGATAAGGAGCACATGGTGTATAGGCTGCATAAAGCTCTTTACGGTTTGAGATAGGCACCCAGAGCCTGGAATAAGAAAATCGACTCTTATTTGCTTGATCTCGGCTTTGAGAGCTGTGTTGTAGAACACAGAGTATATGTTAAAGCCTCGGGTGGAGAATTGGTAATCATATGCTTGTATGTAGATGATCTCTTAGTGACAGGTTCGAACCCAGAGGACATTGAAGAGTTCAAAAGAATGATGTAGACTGAGTTTGAGATGACGGATCTTGGCAAACTCAGCTATTTTCTAGGCATGGAATTCGTGCACACCGCTATTGGTATGATCATGCATAAATGTAAGAATGTGAAAGACCTGCTCTAGAGGTTCAAAATAAATCAGTGCAATGCTATAAAGAGTTCGTTGGAGGTGAATGTCAAATTAAGAGATGATGATGCAGAGGAGGTAGTAAATGAAACTATGTATAAACAAATAATCGGGTCATTAATGTTCGTGTGCAACAACAGACCTGAGTTGGTTTTCTGTGTGTGTTTAATAAGCAAATTCATGAATCAGCCCAAGAAGAGTGATGTGCTTGCTGCTAAATGCATAATGAGATACATAAAGGGCACATCATGTCAACAGAATGAATGACAAAAGATTTGCAATTGTATATTTATTTGTAACAGTTATTCTGTTAATTAGGATAATTAGCTGTAGTTAATGTATATATTGTAGTTTAGCTTATTTAGTGGGCTGAAAATCAACTTGATTGATTGTAATCTTGTGTATTTATATGAAAATTCTCCAGCAAGAGGAGACACAACTTTTTGGCTCAATCTTCTTTGAGTTTAACATGGTATCAGTCTAGGTTACGATCCCAAAACCTAGTTTGGGTTTTCCAGCCTCATCCTAGATTCACGATTCTTCTTGGGTTTTTTTTTTCTTATTTCCTATTTTCCTAGCTCGGGCTTCCGAAAAATATGATGTCTTATTTGTTCGCCTTAATGAGAAAAACTACTCAGCTTGGGCATTCCAATTCCAAATCTTTGTCACCAGAAAAGATTTGTGGGGTCATGTTGAAGGCATCACTCCTACCCTTAACAAAGATCAAAATACGGTTGCTCATGCCAAATGGGTAGTCAAAGATGCTCAAGTCATGGCCTGGATCCTTGGTTCCGTTGATTCGAACATTGTCCTGAATCTTCGTCCTTACAAGACTGTAGTGAAAATGAGGTCTTACCTTAAGAAAATTTATAGTCAAAATAATGCAGCTCGCCGATTCCAGCTTGAGCATAACATCGCTATATTTAAACAGGATAGTCTCTCCATCTCTAATTTTTATTCTCAATTCATGAATCTTTGGGCTGAATACACTGATACAGTTTATACAAACTTGCCTTCTGAAGGTCTAAGTTTCGTCCAAACAATTCATGATATTACTAAACGTGACCAATTTCTGATGAAATTGTGATCTGACTTTGAAGGTATCTGATCCATTCTCATGCATAGAGATCTTGTCCCATCGTTGGATGCATGTCTCAATGATTTGTTACGTGAAGAACAACGTCTTCTTACAAAAGTCCATCATTGAAGAACAAAAATTGTCTACTGTTACAGTAGCATACGCGACACAAGGGAAGTCACGCCCCATGACATGAGTACTATTCAATGTTTTAGTTGCAAGCGTTTTGGCCATTATGCTTCAGCTTGTCCAAAAAAATTCTACAACTACTGCAAAAAGGATGGTCATATTATTAAGGAATGTCCAATAAGGCCGCCACGGCGACTTGCAAGAGCTTTTACCACCATAACTGTTTCTTCTAATCCCAACAGTTCTGCCAATCCAACACTTGTCCATCAAAATGCTACTACTGATGTTCCAACTTTGACCCCTGAAATGGTTCAACAAATTATCATTTCAGCTTTTTCTGCTTTGGGATTCTCATGTAACTCTCTTAATATTATTCATTTTGATTGCATTCCTTGTAAGCTTGGCAAAAGTAAAATTCTACCTTTTCCAACACACTAGTCGCATGAAACACAACCATTTGATATAATCCATAGTGATGTTTGGGGGTGGCACAAGTTGTCTCATGATCATTACAAAATATTTTGTAACTTTTATTGGTGATTATAGTCGTTTCACTTGGGTCTATTTTCTGCGCTCAAAAGATGAAGTCTTTTCCACTTTCAAATTTTTTTATGCTTATGTTCAGGCCTAATTCTCCTCCAAAATCAAGATTCTTCGTTCTGATAATGGGGGAATACACATCACACTTATTTTAGGAATTCTTGCAATCTAATGACATTTTATCTCAAAGATCATGCTCATCAACCCCCCAACAAAACGGGGTAGCTGAACGAAAAATTGCCATTTACTAGATGTTGTTCGCACCCTTTTGCTGGAGTCGCATGTGCCATCATGATTTTGGTGTGAAGCCCTTTCCACTATTGTTCATCTTATAAACAAATTGTCATGTCCTTCTATAAGTAATGCATCTCTTTTCACTCGATTATTTGGTCACCCACCCGATTACTCCACTCTTCCTATCTTCAGTTGTGCATGTTATGTCCATCTTCCTCCACATGAACGCACCAAGCTCACTGCACAATCTGTTGAATGTGTTTTTCTTGGCTATTCTCCTCATCAAAAGGGATTTCTATCTTATGATCCTAACCTTCATCGGATTCGGGTCTCTTGAAATGTCATTTTTCTAGAAAGTGTATATTTTTTAGCAAACCATCATGACTCATTCCCTTCTCCAATTTCTGTTTTGCCATTGTTTTCTAATTCTTCTGCAGGTCAGTCATCATCTAGACCTCTATTGACCTATCAAAGGTGAAATACTGCCACTCACCATCACCTAGCACAATCACATGAGCCCCTTCAAGATAATTCCTTGGATGTTGATCCAGTATAAGCTCCAAAACTAGAACCAACTCCTTTACAACGCAGTTCACACATTGGTAAGCCCCCAGAAAGGTATATTTGTTCCATGACAACAACATTATCATCTATTCCTATTCCTTCTTCTTATAAACTTGCAATGCAGAATGAATGTTGGCAAAAATCTATTGAAAGCGAACTTCTCACCTTGGAAGAAAATTAGACATGGGATATAATGCCATGTCCTCCATCTGTTAAACCCTTAGGCAGCAAGTTTGTGTTCTCTATAAAGCTGCTTTCGGATGGCTCCATAGACCGTTACAAGGCGCGACTGGTTGTGCATTGAAATAAGCAAGAGTATGGCCTAGACTATGATGAGACTTTTGCTCTAGTTGCCAAGATGACCACTGTGCGCACTATCCTTGCTCTTGCTGCATCCAAATCTTGGCCATTACATCAAATGGATGTCAAAAATGCATTCCTCCATGGTGACCTTAAGGAGGAAGTTTACATCACACTTCCTAGTGGTATGTTGACCCTCTCCCCGAATATTGTTTGCAAATTGAAATGCTCTTTACATGGATTGAAGCAGGCCCCAAGAGTATGGTTTGAAAAGTTTCGCTCCATTATTCTTGGTTTTTCTTTCAATCAAATCCATCACTTTTCCTTCAAAGGACTCCTAAAGGCATCGTCGTACTTCTTGTTTATGTGGATGACATTGTGGTCACTGGTTTTGATCAAGATGCCATTTCTAGACTCAAACAAATGTTGCATTCAAATTTTAACATGAAAGAGTTAGGCTTTCTCAATTATTTCTTGGGTTTAAAGGTGCGTTACCTTCCTGAAGGCATTTTCGTAAACCAGCATAAATATATTCAAGATTTGGTCCAACTAGCAGGACTCACCAATGCTACCCCTATTGACACTCTAATGGAAGTTAATGTTAAATATAGGCGACATGAAGGAGAGCTTCTTGACGATCCCACTCAATATCGAAAACTAGTTGGTAGTCTCATCTATGTGACCATCACTCGCCCTGATATTTCTTTTGTTGTACACACGGTTAGTAAGTTCATGCAATCTCCACGACACTTTCATTTTTCAGTATCATTAAATATCTCCTTGGCACTTCAAGTTGTGGTTTATGCTTTCCTGGTAATTCATTTTTTCAACTCCAAGCTTATAGTGACGCTGACTGGGCTGGTTGTCCAGACAATAGGAGATCAACTACTGGCTGGTGTATGTTCCTAGGGAATGCTCCTATTTCATGGAAATGTAAGAAACAAGATTCAGTCTCAAAGTCATCTACTAAAGCAGAATATTGCGCAATGTCTGTTCCTTGTTCTGAGATAATATGGCTACGTGGTCTTCTTACAGAGCTTGGATTGTCTCAAGCACAACCAACTTCAATGCATGCTGATAACTCCAATGCCATACAAATTGCAGAAAATCCAGTTTACCATGAATGGACGAAACATATCGAGGTCGATTGTCACTCTATCCGAGAAGCGTATGATCGTAGAGTCATCAATCTACCACATGTCTCAACATCCGTTCAAATAACTGACATTTTCACTAAATTGTTGCCACGCCAGCGTCACAATTTTCTACCTGGCAAATTGATGCTTGTAGATTCACCAGCATCAATTTAAGGGGGGATGTCAACAAAATGAATGGCAAAAGATTTGCAATTGTATATTTACTTGTAACGTTTATTCTGTTAATAAGGATAATTAGTTGTAGTTAATGTATATATTATAGTTTAGCTTATTTAATGAGATAAAAATCAACTTGAGTGATTGTAATTAGGGATGACAACAGGTCGGGTCGGGCACAGATAGTATGATCCGGTACCCGACCCGCATGTAAAAAATATACCCGTTACCCGCTGGATACTCGCATAAAAAAACCCGCGAATTTTTATCAACTCGCGGATACCCGTTATTATTCCTGCTCCTCCACAATTATTTGATTCATCAAACCATTCTCCTAAAGAAACTCTTCATTTTTTGGAACCTTCACGTGCTCTCCTCTGCATCAAGCAAAATAAACATAAATTCAATCACAAATTTCATGCCAAGTTTGTTCTCTGGAACAACCAGCATCATTCAGCTTCTTAGAGTAACCATCAACCCCTACCCTCCTCTAACAATACAACCAGCACGCGACAATCACCAACGCTAACAGATCTCATTTGTCCAAGATCATATCTGCATCAAAGCATCTCAGATCTGCACCAAAGCATCTTAGATTTTCCTCTTCTTCCAAAGTCGTTCCTTCCTTTTCCCTTTCTTCCTCTCTCAACATCCGCATCCTATGTCGTGTAGATCGCTTTTTTCCTCTTCACTGCACAATAGGAGCCTTTGTCAACGAATCCTTCGATGGACACGGTGGCGATCATGGTGGTGACGGACATGGTGGTGGCAGCAGCGATAAATGAGGAAAAGATTCCAGCGGTGGTGATGTGGTTTTTGGAGTTAGAGAAGCCTGCGTTCTTCTGGTGGCTGCTTCAGTTTCCTGGTTACAGAGAGTTAAATCACATATTGGATAAAGATTAAAATGTTATAACCTAATGGAAAAATTGTAATTTAATTGTTTAAATGGGTAGTGGATACCCGTGGGCACGGATAGTGTGATACCCGAACCCGACCCGTTAACGAACGGGTATTAAATTACCCGCTACCCGCGGGTATTAAATTACCCACTACCCGCGAATACTAAATACCCGTAACGGATAAAACTCGCGGATACCCGCGAGTGCAGGTTTTTTTGCCATCCCTAATTGTAGTAATCTGTATTTATATGAAAATTCTCTAGCAAGAGGAGACACAGTTTTTTGGCTCAATCTTCTCTAAGTTTAACACATCAGACACTGAAATATTGTTTCCTTATGGAAGAAAGAAAAATGAGTTGTAGTTGATAGGATATTGTGATTTGGATTATGGAGGGGATGTTGTAGAGAGGAAGAGTACTTCGGGATACATCTTCTTCCTGAATGAGGCACCTATTTCGTGGTGTTCAAAGAAGCAGTCCATTGTTAGACTGTCTAGTTGCAAGGCTGAATACATAGTAGGATGTTATGCGGCTTGCCAAGGTATTTGGCTTAGGGAACTGTTGTCAGAATTAAAGGTTATGAGGAAGAATGTCGTGAAGCTGAGGATGGACAATACTTCTACTATTAACTTGGCAAGGAATCCCATGAGTCATGGAAGAAGTAAGCACATAGAAGTGAAATATCACTTCTTAAGAGATATGGTTAATAAAGGGAGAATTGAACTTTCTTATTGCACAACTGCATAGCAATGGGTGTGTTGCAACCGGAATCGCGACGGGACGACGATCCAAAAAAAGAACGGGTTTTAAAAAGAGATTTGGAGTCGCCACCATAGTTTATTATGGAAAACTACGGAAAAACCATAAAAGGATAAGGCATGGTCTACAAGAACCAGATTCTAGGTTCGGGAGTCGGTTACGGGTAGGGAAGGTATTAGCACCCTACAACGCCTGCCCTAGGGCAGTACCTTTAACTAAATACGCGAATATGATGTGGTTTTCAAAATGTTTAACTATCCCAAAAATAAAACTCTAAAGAAACAAAATATATTTTTTAGTTTTTTGGGCCCAACAAGGATTGACCTTGCTCCTACATATTCTCATTCAGAATGAGAAATCAGGGTTACGTAGTTCTTTTGGAAACTGCTTGAAAATTTTGTTTGAGGAATTGTTTGAAAATTTGATTATGGATAAATTTGGATTTTTGGGGAAGTGAACCTGACAAGGACTGGCCTTGCTCCTACGTATCTCCATTTTTGATGGAGAATCAAGGATCACGTATGCTTAAACCTTTATAAGAAAGAAGAAGAGGTTTTTAGCACAAGGACGACGCGAGCGGTACACGTGTGCTTAAACCTTTAAAATATTTTTTTTTTGTAAATTTTGTATAAGGAAGAAGGGGGTTTTTAGCACAAGGATGATGCGAGCGGTCACACGTGTGTTTCAACCTTTAAAAATGTATTTTTTGTTGTTATTATTATTATTATTATATTTTTTATTTATTTTCGTCTTTTTTTTCTTCGTGTTTAAAGTGAAACTAATAAACCAAAAATAAAAATAAAAGACAAGATTTAGGAATGGGTTATCATAAAAGGCACACTAAGGATTTGGTATTATTTACAAAATTATTTGATTAAAGATTTTTTAGAAAAGTCAAGAGATATAAAGTAAATTAAACTGTGTTAGCTACACATTAATAGGCACACTAAGACAATTTTTATAATTTTACAATTTATTTATTTTGTTTTTTTAAAAAAAAGAATAATATTTAAAAAGAAAGAAAGATGTTAATCGCTGTACTATTTTTAATTTTAATACTTTACATATGTTTATTATTTTTGCTTTTCCGTTTTTGTTTATTTACTTTTTATGATTCTCATATTTTGTATTTTTATTAATAAACGAGTATAAAGAAATAAAAGCAAAGAAAATAAAATAATAATAAAAAACACAAGTCCAATAAGAATGGGAATGGAGAGATAACCAGGAAATTGATCTCCACCCTTCTGAAGTTGGGTCCTCCACAAGTCCCAAGAAAGAATATGAAATTATCATCCATGTTAGCCGCACTACTCTGGAAGCCAGTGACATGAGACCCAAAAATAATTGTTACAACAGCCCTTCCGAGAATCTGAATCCCATCTCCGAACTTCACAAGCTTTGAACATTCAGGCTCTCTAAGAACATAAACTACAACAAGCTTCCATCCAGAAAATTCTTCATTGACATGTGCTTGTGCCTCTTTGCCCAACTCCTCATATCGTGTCAAGGTGAAAACCAGCATGCTTTGCATCGACTAGAGTAACAAAGCCATCCAATTCTTCTTCATTAAAAATATTTTACTCCGCATAAAAGGTCTGGATTATTGGCACTGGATTCGCCAACCTGTAGCTCAATAACAATATGGTTAAACTCTCCTTTCTTCTTAGCAACTAATTCAGAAATCATTCAAACAAGATCATCCCTCACAGTACAGCAAAGACAACCATTGCTTGGCCTCATGATATGTTCAGCACCAGCAGCTTTTGCCACGACAAAAAAAAAAAGCCATCTATATCAATTTCACCAAATTCATTCTCAATATTCGCAATGCGCTTTCCATGCTCCGTTGTCAGAAAATGGTTCAGCAGTGTCGTCTTGCCGGAACCGAGGAAGCCGGTGATGATGGGTGCCGGAAATATGGAGGAGGCGTTTTTCGTGTTGAACGGGATAAAAGCAAAGGTTTGTGCGACGATGGCGGCAGCTCTAGCTCCGATTGATGTCACCAGAAACAACCTGACCTGCTGTTAGGATCGCAACCATGGTGGATGATTTGCAGATCTGAAAAAAGGAAGAGGTGTGGCAGCCGGCAAGGTTTTCCAGAGGCGATTTGTGTCCCCGCCGATGACTCTAGCGAACTGGGTAAGGCACCATGGTTGCCCCTGGAAGCTAGCGTTCGGGTTTCGTGAGGGTAAAGGAGATGGAAGTGGAGGTGTGCGATGTCGGCCAAATGGAGGAGATGCTCGGAAGAAGTGGTAAGCAGCTACTGGAGAGACGGAAATGCGTGGAACCAAAAAATTGGAGAAGGAAGACGACGGCTTTCTCCCTCACGCCTGGACGAAGAATGAGCCTATCTTTTTTTTTTGGAGATCAGAGGTGTAGTGGATGATGGGTTTTTTGGCTTTGAGTGTGCTGAAGAAGATGAAAGGGAAAATGAAGATGCCCTGATGATGAGGAAGGCGCTTCTCTATGCGATTGAATAAAGGAATTGATAGTTGTGTGTGCGGTGATGGAGGAAAATAGAGAAAAGGGTCCGAGGTGAATGGTGGATCCGTTGGAGGTGAGGAATTGAGAGTGAAAGGGAAATGTGGTTGGGAGTGGTTACGGATGAGGGGAGCAAACAGGGGCGTATGTCAGTGTGCGTGGTGCTGCCTCTCTTTTCTGTCAAAAATCTCCTCCCTCAGCCATGAATTATTCTTCAAGATGAAGGCTCCTGGAGCTCTCCAAAGTCCCCCTTTTCTACGCTTTTCTGTGTTTTTTTTGTGCAATCCTCTGTGCCCCCAAATCGCTCCGTACCCAATTCCGTATCCTCCAAAACGGATTGTACCAGTACCCTGCAACCGGCCTCTGCCATCACCCCAGCACTATGCAGAAAACGCTTTACTCCCTCTCATTCTGACACACGTACAGTGTTCCCTAAAAAAACACTTTTTCCTTCCTTCTTTTTTTTTTTTGTTTTTTTCAATTCTTTTTCTTTTTTTTTTGCTTTTTGCTTTTCCTTTTTTTTTTCTTTTTAAAAAAAAACTAAATCAAATACAAAATAGTAAAATGAAATTAAAAATAATAACATAAAATAAAATGAAAATGTGGAAAATAAAATAAAATAAAACAAATCAAAAATAGAAAGAGACCATTTAATCAATTCAGACGAAATTGGGTGTTGACAGTGTGGACTTGTTTACAAAGGCGTTGGCTGGTGATAGATTTGATAGGTTGAAGAAAGGAGTTGGTGTTGTCCCCACTAAGTTAGTTTGAATTAAGGGAGAGTATTGATGTATGTAGTTCAAATTAATAGTTAGTTTGTTTTCTGTTATAGAACAATTACTCTTTTATCAGTACTATTAACCGAATACTCTAAGAGTTGTTTCATTCATTCAATAAGAATGATGTTGTTCAGTTTGCTTATTCTCTCTGCTTCTTGTCAAGCTTTCTCTACCTTCTATAGTTTTTGTTTCAATATGTTCATAATAATGCAAATGATGGAGACACAAATGGCAATGATACAACTGAAGCTGACAAGACAAGGGCTAAACATGAAGAGTGTACGTTGTTGATGAAGTATTGTTCCATCTCGAGAGATTATATGCTTCATGGCCAAGATAGTTTACAAGCGGATCTTCCATACGAGGTAACTGATGAGCAACGAAACATCATTCGCTTCTCAAAGAGTATATTTTGTACTTGGTCGTAGTGGTACAGGAAAAACCATTGTTCTGATTACTATGCTTATTCAAAATGAGATATTGCATCGTAAGGGAGTTCAACAGTGGTACGAATCTGGAATTAATGCAAATCAGGAACAGTCCAAGGATATTGCTACTGAGACTGAGAGATCAGTCTTAATACATCTATTTGTAACGTTGAGTGCTGGACTATGCCAGAAGGTCCAACATCATGTTTCCCTTTTGAAAAGGTATGTAGATGCTTTCATAATACTATATCCTTTGACAACCAATTGGTTTTTACTTTATTTATATTGTTATAAAATTACAATAAAGGCTTCTAGGTACAAATTCTTTTTATCAGATTATAGATTACATATAAAGTTATGATTTTTTAAACTTTCAACTAAAATAGAAAATTATAAGTACTCTCTCGAGTTTCGTATACAAAAGAGTTTTGATATAAGTTGTATGATCGTTAGGGAAGTGCTATTACTTGACCATAGACCATATATATGTTTTTTGTAATGTTTTTTGTGTAGTAAACATCGTAATAATATTAAATTTTGGGTCAATCCATGTAATCTATTTGATTTTATATCTAGGAAAGATGAGTTCCAGAAGGTATTTTATTGGCCCTCACATACTTTCATTGAACTAAGTTAAGCAGCCCTATTATTGTTTTATTATGGCTACTAAAGTTTGACTTTTGATGCACCACACAGGTAGTTAGGGGAAGTAGGCCCTGTAGCTGAAAGTACTGCAAAACAATTTGAGAATATCCCATATTCCTTTGATGGTCTTTCCTATTATTTATATCCGCTTGTGATAACATTTCATAAATTTTTGTTCATGCTAAATGGGACATTGGCAAATTCTTATTTTGATAGATTTTATAATGCGAACCTTGGTTCAAGGTTGGATACATTGGAAACCCTAATGATGAAGGAAGTGAATTATGAAAGGTTTGAGTATTATATTGGCCGCACTTCAAAGTCCAGCTATGTAAAAAACTGGATTCTTAGGCTTTTGCACCAAACTAGGCATATTTGCCTAGAATATTACGTAAATGGGCAAATTTTGACCAAATATGAAGTCGTGGGAGGCCAAAACGACTTCAAATGAAGAAGTCGTGCCCCCCTGCACGACTTCACACTATGCTTTTGACCAGTGGTGAAGTCGTGCACCCTAAAAACGACTTCTAGGTCCTGTAATCGATTACAAGATTGTGGTAATTGATTACACATTGTTGAAATTGTGACCCCCCTGCACGACTTCAGTTTAGTAGGCAAAAATGTTTCTGGTAATCGATTACGACACTTCTGTAATCAATTACCAGTGTTTTGAGTGTGCAAGAACCACCCTGGTAAGCGATTATAGACTTATTGTAATCGATTACCAGTGTGTTTTGGTTGGTTTTAGAAAATTTATTTTGCAGTTTACATATTTTATGTACTGTTTGTGTTATACGAAAAAAGAAATTGTGGTTATTATTTAATGAATGGAGACAAATTTGAAGAAAAGAGAAAAGTAATATTAATAAGAAATATTAATAGTAATAGTAATATATTAATAATCGATTTGATTAAAATTGGGTAAGATTAAAAAATAACTAATGATGAAATGGACAATTTCCCCTATGATGACCTTCGTTGCGGCAATAAGAGCATTTTTTTTTGGCTTATTTGGATTGGATTGATCCATTTCATTATGAATCCTATTTGTAGATGGTTTCTGGATGCTTTGCGTCGCATTTTAGGATCTGATATGATGTTTGGACCTGTATACGCAGACTAATAATCTTGATTTTAGATTGGGTGAAATTGTACTTCATATGCCTTGAAAATGTTGTTAAGACTATACACTGGATTGATTACTTGGGTTAGTGGGATATGCGAAAATGCACAAACAACAATGACATGATGACATGGGAGACGAGTAGCCTGGAAGTGACCACAATCACACCACCATTCATTTAGGCTGACCTTATGGGAAAGTGGAACAGGGTGGTATTGGTGAGGTGTTGAAATTTCCTGAAAATCAAATTCAGAATTTTCACGGTTGTAGCGATGAACATGACAAAATGCAGATTGTTGTTGATTTTTCCTAATGATGTCGACGATTTGTTCAGGAAATTGGTGGCCTGCTTGTAGCATATAGTTCGCCTTTAATCCTCGTTCAACAAACCATGATTGTGTCCTCTCAAATGTTGTTTTGATGAGAGCACATATTGGTAATGAACGTGCTCCCTTTAAAATGGAGTTGGTGCACTTAGCAAGATTAGTGGTCACATGTCCATATCTTCTCCCTCCATCAAAAGGCTGAGACCATGTTTTTAATGGGATTTTATCTATCCAATCAACTTGTTGTGGGTATTGGTTTCTTAGTGTAGTAAGTTTTGCCATGACAGTTGGTTGCTTGACCTGGTAAGCTGTAATGACGTAATAAATAATTAAAGTTTAGAATAATGTTACAAAATTATAAAAGTAAAAGTGTATTAAAAATGTTTGTAGTAGTACCTAAATTGATGAATTGTTTTTTAAGGTCATGATTTTTGAATTTGTTGTTGAAGTTGGATGCTAGATGACATATGAAATAAACAGAGTTCAAACAATCTTGTTCCCAACCAACTTCTTCTGATCTTAAGGTCGATAGGATACCCTTTCCTCTGTCAATGATGATGCAAATATTTTGTTGAGGGCAAACATGTTCTCGAAGTAGTTGAAAGAACCATATCATGGCCTCCTTTGTCTCACCTTCTACAATGGCAAAGGCCAATGGAAAAAGATTTCTATTGCCATCTTGAGCTATGGCGGTGAGCAAAGTTCCATGATATTTACCCGTTAGAAATGTACCATCAACTTGGAGAATGGGTTTATAGTATTTGAATCCTTGTATGCAAGGACCGAAAGATCAGAAAACTCTTTCCATAATATAGCAATTATTGTCGGTTTGTCCATCAATCTACACTGGAGAACCAGTGCATTGTAAAATTGTACCTGGGTTTGCATCCTTCACGGCATGCAACCACCTCGGCATGTGGTTATAAGAGTCTTCCTAGTCTCCAAACTCCATAGCAAGAGCCTTTTGTTTAGCGATCCAAGCTTTTCTGTATGACACAGAATATCCGAATCGAGCTTTAATATCTGCAACCAAACTCTTGATTGGAATGGATGGGTTTGTCCGGACTGAATTTGATATGATCGCGTCAATGTGAGTACTATCAAGATTTGTATGATCTTGAGATAGTATGGTTGAGAAACACAAATGTTGTCCGTCAATATTCTTGATATCTCAATATTTATGGACTTTGCTATAAGCTGCCCTCAAACGCCATTGACAACCGTTGTGGTATTCCACACAACGAATAACATAAATATTGGGCTTCGATTCAACAACGGTGTATTTGTAACCGTTGGTGATGTGATAATGTTTGATTGCAGCAATAGTTTCGTCCTTTGACTGGAACTGCATACGTTCATTCAACTCTAGAATGACATGTTCAAATGATTGTGTGATGTGGTCGTCGTTGTTGTCATCTTCAAGTATGTTATCTAATTCATCATCGGTGTTGAATTCATCAACATTATCTAATATCAAAGGTTGTTCGTCAATGATTTGCAATGATGAAGATGGTGCAAAGTTCCCCGATGCCATAAGGAAATAGATGTGAGAGAAAAAATAAGATTGGAGTAGAATGAGAGTTGTTGGTAGTGGATTTTGGATGAGAAGATGGATTGGTGAAAGACTCATATATATGAAGTTTCAAGTGTGAAGGTTACTTTCTGCATTCTGGGTGTATATAGGATTGCATGCATTCAATAACTTATAAGCTATGTATAGTATTACATTTATTTGATTCCGTATAAAGTAATTTGCAATGTGGTATGATATATCATAAGCTTTTCATGACACGTTTTTTGTATTAGTTGTAGATGTTGAGAGACTAATTTGTTTTTTTGTTGTTAAGAAATAAATAATTTACTATTTAGATGTATGAAAAATAATTTAGTATTTGAATAATGTAAATCAGAACAAATAAAATTTTTGAAATAGGATTTAAATTTTAAAAAAATGGAAAAATTGAAGTCGTGTACTAATGAAGTCGTGTGGGGGTACACGACTTCAGCTAATGAAGTCGTGTACCCTCCCACAACTTCCCTTTTCCCATTTTTATTTTTATTTACAAAAATTAGTTTTTGAGTCTAAAAAAATGCTTAAAAAATGAAAAATATTTTTACAAACTTAAATACATTTAATTTAAAGAAAAAACAATTTTGGCCATGTATATGGTCTTATAATAATTGTAAGGTTTAATCCTTTACTACATCCCTATTTATGTACGAATGTCTCCATTGGGTCCTCGTTTTTTAAAGTGTATCAAAATGGTCCTTAATTTTGAAAATTCATATCAATTGAGTCCTTCCCGTTAAGTTGGCTGGACGGCGTTAAAAAAATTGATGAGTGGGATGCTGAGATGACGAAATGTTATTGACGTGGCATTGACCTGGCTTAATCGTGGCACCAGTCTTCACTGCCACCATGGGAAAGGGCTTCTCCTTGTGCCTCTGCCTACGCGTCGTTAGAATGGGAAAATGCTTTCTCCGCTTCTCGCACCAGAATTTCCGAATGGAGATGGCTCTCTTCTGTTTCTGGGTTTGTTTGCAGGTCTGATTATGGTTACAGGTGGAGATGAACGAAGGAGAAGATGATTCACACCATGGCTTTCGAACAGCTGCGCGATTTTGATTTTCTCTGTGATTGGGTTTTTGCGTGTTTTCTCTGACAGGTGCGAGGGTGATGAAGGTTAGTGGTTGCGATCATGGCAGCGTCTTCACGGCGGTTTTATGGCGCTAAGGTTTGGCGAAGCAGCTGCGAGATGCGAAAAAGAAGGCGCGATTCGGAGAGGCTTGCATCTCTGGTTTGGGGGAGGTTGCGGCGAAGCTTGCGAGGAAGGAGATCGAATCACGCTTGGTGGCGGAGGATGAAGGAATCGCGATTCTGGTGGCTGATATGATTCACGTTTCTGCGATGGTGGATAGCGGCGATTTGAAGGTTAACGGTGGTGGCTTCAAGGTGGCTGACGGCTAGGGTTTCTGGGTTTCCTCCTTTCCCCTATCTGAAACCCTAATTTTGGGAGGGAAAGGGGTTGACATGTGGCAGGTCTTCACTGGTCACGTTATGAATCAGTCAAAGCTGGTCAACAAGACTCTTCTGATGTCATGCCACCTCGTAATTAAAGGACACCTCAGCATGCCACTCATCAATTTTTTTAACGCCGTCCAGCCAACTTAACGGGAAGGACTCAATTGATATCAATTTTCAAAATTAAGGACCATTTTGATACACTTTAAAAAACGAGGACCCAATTGAGACATTCGTACATAAATAGGGATGTAGTAAAGGATTAAACCTAATTGTAATGATAAGAACGTAGTATGATGATTTTTAATTGACGTTGTACATATGTACTTCACCTTAGGCTTTGACCTTTGGTCTTACGTGTGCTATTCATTATGCATGCTTTCCTATTCATTATGCATTCCTCTCTTCACCTTTGCAGATTTAAAGATTCCTTCATGAAGACCACTCATTTGGATTTGGAACTGTGCATCCCATCTTGTCAAGCATGTGAAGTTGTCCGGATGGGCATCAATGCTAGTCCATAAATTAGTGGAGGTGGAGGGAACCTTACTACCATTGCATACCCTTTCGTCAAAATTGTTTGTGCCATCACAAAGCACTTCATTTTTTTCATTGCTTTTACACCCTAGTTTCACCCAAAAAATTTGAAATGGCTTCTGCCCGTCAACTTCCCGTTGATATGTCCCTTCTACGTCTTCAAGACAAACACATTGTGAAGGCAATTTGGGAAGGCAATGAACGAGTTATTTGCCCTCGAAGACATGCAATGTGAATAGCAAACCATGTTAACGAACTTGATGAAAGAATCATGAATCTTCTACAGGCAGCGGGGTTTACCCATATTCTGAAAGCGTCAAATATGGAAATAAATCACCAGCTAGTGACTACTTTGGTTGAGAGGTGGAGAATTGAGACTCATACTTTCCACTTCCCTCTGGGTGAAAGTACTATAACATTGGAAGACGTTGCACTACAATTGGGGCTTCCAATTGAAGGTCATGTTGTCACTAGCATCAATAGTGGTCCTCTTACATGTTTTTGTCAACAACTACTAGGAGATGTTCCTCCTGAGAATAGTGTCAGAGGCAACATAATTAAGTTGTCTTGGCTGAATAACACTTTTCGCCATTTGCCTCATGATGCCATAGCTCAGGTTATTGAACAATACGCTAGAACGTATATGTTGATGATAATTGACAGCACCATGATGCCTTTTCATTTATTATTGCACATCATGTCAAAACAAATATATATATATATATATATATATATATATATATATATATATATTATAATCAATTTTAATATATAATGCATTGAATTAAAACTAAAGCAACAAATAAATCAAATTTTTAACCTCTAGACACTGGTAATCGATTACAGTTTATACTGTAATCGATTACCAGATAGACCCTGTAAACGATTACTAGATAGACCCTGTAAACGATTATAGGTTTTGTTGTAATCCATTACCAGAGAGGCTGGTAATTGATTACAGGGTTTCTGTAATCGATTACTAGCGAACTCTGGTAATCGATTACAGAAACCTCGTAATCGATTACCAGCTAAACCTTATCCTATAAATTCAACTTTTTCTCTCTCCTCACAAACACACACCATTCCCACTCTAGTTGCAGCGCCTCCACACGGTTTCACCTCCTCTCCAACCTCAAAAATCAAGTCCTCCTCCACAAGTTTCACTTCTAAACAACATTTTTCAACTCTCCATTCAATTCTCTTCAATTTGCACCGATTGAAATCTCAAATGGTGGAATCTTCAAAGAGGCAAAGAGTTAGGGGCTCATCTTCTACAACTGCGGGATGTCGCCGCCGTCAACCTTCACCCCTAGAAAGCTCACCCTCACCCTCACCACCACCATCACCGACTGCATCACACCAAAATCTTCAATTTTGCACTCCTGCACTAGCTGAAAGGTATTTCTCACTATTTAATGATCGTCAAATCATTGACCCAAAACACCTAGATGACCAATATTTCGCAAGTCACAATTTTGAATTTTTTGAGATTGGATGATTTTGTCTATGATGTTGCGCGTTATTATCCTAATTTGGTACGTGTCTTTTATAGTAACCTCAAATTTTCTGATAATGGAACAATGAAAATTGAGGTCAACAATGTCAAAATGATTATCAAACCCAACATTTTTGCTTCCATAGCCAACCTCCCCTCTGTTGGGTTGAACTTTGAGGGTAAATTATTTGAGGACTGGGCCGATGAATACAATATAGACGTAGCAAGACAATTAATTTGATTGCCACACAATCCTCCTACGAGTAGAATTCTAGCCGGCAATATGACAGCTGAGGCTAGAATATTACATTATGTTATATGTCGTGTTTTGTTTCTACGTGTTTCTAACTTTGCACAGGCAACCGAAGAAGATCTTCTGATAATGTGGATAATAATGACGACAAAGCAGATAAACTGGACTCATCTCATCTGACATAGGATGAAGAAGGCTTTGAGGCCAGGTGCTCCTTTACCATATTAAATTTTGGTCACTTGGATCCTAGAACATTTCCAAATTCAATTGGAGGATGAAATATTTGTCTCACCTAGTAAGCATACCACAATATCAAGAGGAGTGATACAATCATTTGGATTTACCAGAAACGCTGACCACAGATGGGTTCACAGAAATTCTCCTCCTCCACCGCAACGTTAAAATCAAGCACCTCCTCAACTAAAACCACCACCACCACTTGTTCAACAACAAACTAGTTCATTTGATGACGTCATGAGGGGGATAAACGATCTCCGAACATTTGTTGGGGACAACTTCAATACACTCTGTCGCAACCGGGATCGCGACGGGACGACGATCCGAAAAAGAAACAGGTGTGGAAAAAAGAGATTTGGAGTCGCCACCATAGTTTATTCTGGAAAACTACGGAAAAACCATAAAATGATAAGGCATGTTCTGCGAAACTGAGATTCTTGGTTCGGGAGTCGGTTACGTGTAGGGAAGGTATTAGCACTCTACAACGCCTGCCCTAAGGCAGTACCTTTAACTAAATATGCGAATATGATGTGGTTTTCAAAATGTTTAACTATCCCCTAAAATAAAATTCTAAAGAAACAAAATATATTTTTTTAGTTTTTTGTGCCCGACAAGGATTGACCTTGCTCCTACGTATTCTCATTTAGAATGAGAAATCAGGGTTCCGTAGTTCTTTTAGAAAATGCTTGAAAATATTGTTTGAGAAATTGTTTAGAAAATTTTGTTTGTAAAATGATTTTGGATTTTTGGGAAAGTGAACCTGACAAGGACTGGCCTTGCTCCTACGTATCTCCACTTTTGATGGAGAATCAAGGATCACGTAGTTCTGGCTGAAAAATTGTTTGTTGTTTGAAAATGTGGATGTTTTTAGTTTTTGAAGGTTTTTATATTTTTTTGGTTTTTTTTTATAAAAGACAATTTTTTCAGCACAAGGACGATGCGTGCGATCACACATGTGCTCAATATTTTTATAAAATGGAAAGATGTCTAGCACAAGGACGATGCGAACAATCACACATGTGCTTGACCTTTAAAACATATTTTTTTGATTTTTAATTTATCTTTTAATTTTGCGTAATGAGCACTAGGCTGATGCGTATGATCGCACGAGTACTCATACGGCTTTTTGCTTATTGTTTGCGTAATGAGCACTAGGCTGATGCGTACGATCGCACGAGCACTCACACGGCTTTGTTTGTTTTATTTTATTTTTTGTTTATATTTTTTATGAACAAATCCAACAAAATATAAGATGCAATATACAAGAGTGGAGTTATCACACAAAGGGCTACATACAGGAAAAAAAACAAATAAAGAAATAAAAATTTAAGAACAAAGCGAGAGAAACAAATCAACAAGAATAAGGGGTGCAGAGATAAAAACCCAGAGTGCAGAGAGTAGAAGCTCCTTTATCTGTCAGGGGTGTAAAAATGAAAACAGAAGTGCATCCTGAAATGTGTGTTAGGTCCAATTCCTTTTTTTATTTTACTGACAGAAAGGCTTAAACCCAAATGAAAGGGGGTTTGATGGTTTTTTGGTTGCAATGAAAATTAAACACGACTGAATTAAAAACGTCAAAATAAATTTTAACGACAGTAAAAATCCAATGGTAAAAGACATCAAAATAAAATAAACGCGGGAACATTAAACGTGAACAAAAACGTAAAACATTAAATGCAAAAATAAAAGCATCAGTAAAAACATACCGTAAAAATACAACTAAAATGGTAAAAACGAATTTAAAACAGTAAAACAAATTTAAAACAGTAAAAACGAAATTGATACAGTAAAAATGAAAATACAGTAACATAAAACAGTGAAAATAAATCTGGAACAGTAAAAATGAAAATACAGAAAAACACAAAATACAAAAAACAATAAATACAGAAAACAGTAAAAACAGTAAAACATTAAATAGAAAAAAATGAAATTACATGCAGTAAATAATAACAGTAAAAACAGTGAATACAGAATTTAAAAATCAGTAAAACAGTAAAAGCAAAATACAGAAAACAGTAATTACAAAAAATAGTGAAAACAGAAAACAGTAAATTTTGGAAAATAAAATTACAGCAGCACATAATTGCAGTAAGAACAGTAAATACAGAATTGCAAAATCCAAATAACAAAAATACAGAAACAGTAAAAAATGGAATACAGAAATATAGTAAATCAGTAAAACAGAAAACAGTAAATACAGAAAACAGTAAATTTAGAAAACAGTAAAAACAGAATCAAAATCACTGGAGTAAAATACATAAAATAAAATTACAGTAAATGATAAACATGCAAAAATAAAGAAAGAACAGCTGAAATTAAATTGCAGAAATACATAATACAGAAATTAAAATACAGCAGAAATTAATTTACAGCAGTAAAATAAAACAGCAAAACAGAATTTAATTTCAGAATCAGAAAATGAAACCAAACTTTGCATTGAATTTAAATTGTGCATGAAATTATTACAACAAAGAAATTAAATTTGGAACCTAATGTGCACACTGTTCAACCGTAGCCTTCCATCTGTACTGTGATTTTCATCTGCTATTCCAGCCGTGAGTGGTTCCTAAACTACTCCTAAATTTTGATCTAAAATCTGGTGCTCCTCCTCCAATCTGCCCCTTTTTTCTTCTCTGATGCTGCCATTTTATAACCGTGAATCCCCACCTATTCTGCCTGCCATCCTTGTTTCTAGCAGGTTTTGTTTTTGTTCCCCGTAGGTTGCTGACTTCCTTTCCCTCCTAGCATGTCAAACAAATAGGGTAGGGCCCTCCACTTTGTAGACTAATCTTGTCATCTTCTACACCTTGCACGCCCTTCTCCAATCCAAGACTCAATTATTCTCCTTCTCACGTCCGTGAACTAATCTTTCTTCCAACCAATCCATCACGTGAATAACCCAACACTTAGTCAAGCACTTTCTCCTTTCTAACGCTGGACTTTGTGGTTGCTGCATTTGAAGCTACTAAATGCTTGCTGGCCGTGAGCTTCGCAGTAAAATAACGTGAATGGTGGTGATTGTTCTTCTTCCAGCGTGTGCATCCTCCAATCTCTTCTCCCAGCTGGACGTGATGGTAGCTGCAGCTGCTGGGTGCTCTTTCTCCAAGGCCAAGGTCGTGATTAAACTGACCATGATGCTTCCATAAGGTTCCTTCCTTCCATTTAAGGTGAGGCTTGCTGCAAAAATAGATGTCCATGGCCGTGGGTTTCAAAAACATGTAAAGTCGAAGAGCGTGAGAAACAAATCTGCACTTGTCTTCAAAGCTAAACCACAAATGCATTTCTTTTGTTGTGTGTGGCCGTGGACTCCTTCAAGGATGTGGCTTCCCTTTAAAAATAAAAACTATGTGCAGCTCCCTTTCTTCAATCACCACATCTATACCTTGCTTTCTCTTCTCCAAAGCCAAGGCTGTGAACCTCTTCCTTCAAGGATGTGGTGCTGCTGGATGCATGGAGTCTTTGCTGCAACCTTGAGAGCTTTTTGTTGGAAAATCATCCATGTGCATCTACTTCTTCTAGCTGGAAATAACGTGAAATCCATGCCCCTTCTTAATCCGTTAATGCATTTCTTTCAGAATTATTAACGTGAAGGGGGTGGCCCCTTTGTCTTTTATGCAAGCCAAAATACAAGCTAAAATGAATGTATGTGGGCCGTGACTTCTCTTGCTCTTTTAACAAATTCAGCATTTGCATTTTGGAGTCCTCCACGTGAGCTTTCAACCAATTGGTGGCCCCCTCCATGTGTTCACTTCATTCATTCTTTGTTAATTTTAAAATCCAAAATGAAAATCCATCATTCTCTGCAGCAAAGCAAATCCGTGGGTTTTAAAGTGTGGTGGCCCCCACTTTCTTTTATTCATTATGATCATTGAATGAGTGGTTGCAAAGTAGTACGTGAGTGAATGGTTGCCAAGATGCCTTCCAAATTCTATTTGGCCGTGTGGTGATTTTTTATTTTCCAGCTATCTATTTTTTATGTGGGCCATTGGATTAAGTCTTTAAAAGAAAATTTGGGGGTGCAAAAAGTAAAATAAATAGTGTTTTTCATTTTGGTGTTTTTATGTTTTTTTTATTTTTTTTATTTTTTTTTTGTGTGATGAATTTTATTTACCCGGACGAAATTGGGTATTGACAGCTGCCCCTCTTTACTTAGATTTTACTAGATAATATGACAAACAACGTTTTTATATTATTAGAGTAAAAGATAAGTAAAGATAGAAATACTAATTTCGTCTGGGTTTCAAGGAGAATAACAATCGATTCAAGTACATAAAATGAAGAGAATTACGATGCAATAAAAAGGGTTCGACCATTGCCCAGCAGATGATCGAGATACCAATGGCAGAAAGTAAAATTGGGCTCGACCATTGCCTTGCAGAGGGTCAAGATACCAATGACAGAAAGTAAAATTGGGCTCGACCATTGCCTTGCAGAGGGCCGAGATACCAATAGCAGAAATTTAAAATTGGGCTCGACCATTGCCTTGCAGAGGGCCGAGATACCAATAGCAGAAATTTAAAATTGGGCCCGACCATTGTCTTACAGAGGGCCGAGATACCAATAGCAGAGAAAATTTAAATTCGACCATTGCCATGCAGAGGGTCATTTGACAATCTGGACTTGACCATTGCCTTCCAGAGGGCCAAGATCGCAGAGGAAAATTTAAATTCGACCATTGCCATGCAGCGGGTCGTTAGACAATCTGGACTTGACCATTGCCTTGCAGAGAGCCAAGATCGCAGAGGAAAATTTAAATTCGACCATTGCCATGCAGCGGGTCGTTAGACAATCTGGACTTGACCATTGCCTTGCAGAGGGCCAAGATCGCAGAGGAAAATTAAATTTGACCATTGCCATGCAGAGGGTCGTTTGACAATCTGGACTTGACCATTGCCTTGCAGAGGGCCAAGATCGCAGAGGAAAATTAAATTTGACCATTGCCATGCAGAGGGTCGTTTGACAATCTGGACTTGACCATTGCCTTGCAGAGGGCCAAGATCGCAGAGGAAAATTAAATTTGACCATTGCCATGCAGAGGGTCGTTTGACAATCTGGACTTGACCATTGCCTTGCAGAGGGCCAAGATCGCAGAGGAAAATTTAAATTCGACCATTGCCATGCAGAGGGTTGTTTGACAATCTGGACTTGACCATTGCCTTGCAGAGGGCCAAGATCGCAGAGGAAAATTAAATTTGACCATTGCCATGCAGAGGGTCATTTGACAAATAGCAGAAATGTAAAATTGGGCTCGACCATTGTCTTACAGAGGGCCGAGATACCAATGACAGAAAGTAGAATTGTTTGATTGTTTTGAATTTGAAATTTTTGCATTTGTTTTGAAATTTTGAGATGTTGATTTTTTTTATTATTTTTTTTTTCTTGAGATAGAAATGAGTGTCCATTTTACTTTTGAAATGAGAAGCATGGTTGATGTAAATTTGGAAATTGCAGGAGAAAGCTTTGATGCATGTTGATTTTTTTGTCTTTTGGAAAGAAAAAGATTTGATGAAACTATGTAATTTTGAAACTGGAGAAAAAAAACTTTGACGCATGTTGATGAGAAGATTTGATGAACATTCATGAAAATATGTACACGATGTTGACTTTTGACCCGTGATGGAAGATTATGAAAATATGACACTCTTTTTTTTTTTTTTTTTTTTTTTTACTGAGTCAATTTGTTTTCTTTGAAATCATCAATTTTATGAAGATTTAGACGTTCATTTTCTTCTTTTTACAATGGATGTCCAATTCTAAAGTCAAATGTTCAAAATGAAGCTTCTGTGCTAGAAATTTCTTGACGAAATATTAGTGTGTACATGCTTGATATCAAGGGTTGGGACAAATATGTGAAAGGATTTGGAGAGTACCGGGTTGGCTACTTGGGCCTCTTACTCCTTAAAACAAATACAAATGCCAATGTGAAGTCAGGAGTTGCCCCAGTTTGGGGGCATGGTAAAAAGATAAGTATGGACAAATGTATCTGTGAATTGTGAGGGTGTGAAATTCACATAACTCTTGCAAAATTGCCCCTGGTTTTGGGTATGAGTCACTTAAGTGAGGTTAAAAAAAAGTTGCCCCCCATTTCGGGTTTACGAATGATAAGATGGACTCAAAATCATACAAAGCCCCAAAGTGTTTGCCCCTGTTTTGAGGCTGGATTTATGAATTTGAGTGCGGACAAATCTGAGAGGCCCAACAAAGGGGTGCCCCGGTCTTGGTACGAACTTTGAATATGCAGATGAAACAAATGTGAGATTGACAAAGTCGTCCAATATTCTGAATGGGCCAAGACATATGAAACTCTCAAAGTGGCCCTAGTTTT
Organism: Vigna nakashimae; assembly: GCA_034642375.1. Lineage (NCBI taxonomy): Eukaryota > Viridiplantae > Streptophyta > Magnoliopsida > Fabales > Fabaceae > Vigna > Vigna nakashimae. The sequence goes on along the minus strand of CM067762.1, from coordinate 38,145,259 downwards.
GGAGAACGGGCAAATAGGTTATGTAAAACCTACAAAGTTGCCCCTAGTTTGGGAATCGGAATTTGTTTGGGAATAAGGGGGAGAGTTTGAATGGGATAGGAATTTGTGATGGATACGAAAATGGTGGGCTTGAAAGGATTGCCCCTAATTGGCTTGATTTTCCTTCATATAATTTTGATCAATAGGGAGTTCCCTTCTTCCGAGGACATTTTTTTTTTAATGGATTGTTAGTCATTTTGTCTTGTCTCAAAATTAAGTTTTATGAAAATTTAAGCAACCATTATTCAATCTGTGTGGACTTTTATTGGGCTTGTAATGTGGCTTGGGCTAAGGGGTATTGAAAGAAAGGATATAAAGGCTCAAATAAATTTTTGTGGATATATTTTTTTTTGAAACAAGAGTTACCATCTACACCTTGTATCAGCTATTCGTCAAATATGTTTTGACTATCTTGCCCTTTTTCAAATTTCATTCTTTGTTTGCCATCACTTTGTGGTTCTTTCCATTTTTGCTTTGCTTTTGCTGAATTCTCTTCATTTGATCACTAAGTGTGTTCTTCTTGCAATTTGAGTCGGCTTCTACTGTGATGATAACTCTTGTTCGGGTAAAATTTGAAAAGAAATTTCTTTTTGGCTCAAATTTGGTACAAAGGATATAAACTTCTTTTTTTTTTTTTTGGATGAAGAAAGATGGCCACACGTCATTTCAAATTTTGGTTGTTTTATTTTCAAAAGATTAATTAGGAGACAAGACTAAATGATCTCAACAAGAGTCATTTTTTCTTTTTTTTTTTTTGTTTTGTGTCCCAATGGAATCAGGGATCTCCCAAATGAAAGCCAGTATAGGTAACGGAAAATCTGCCCCAGTGTAAAACTTGGTGTTTATTATTTGGGCTCAAGAACATGATTGGGCCAATCTTTTGGTATAGCGAGGGCTGAAGGATGATGTTTTCAAGCAATGCACACACAAATATCTCTTAAGAATATATGACTTGATCATTTGACTCCAGGAGATTATGACATCCATTACATTTTTTTTTGAAATCTCATAAAAATGGATAATTTGCATCGAAAACAAATGACTCAACTTTTGCGTATTTTTTTATTTTATGCATGAAGAAAAGTAATATGAAATGAAAATGATGATACTGGTTGAAAAACAGATTTTTTTCTTAGAGCAAATTAGGTTTTGGTGGCCAGTATAAAAACTGGGCTTGGGGTCAGCATGGGAAATAGGTTTTGTGAGCCATTGGGAAAATTGGGATTTCTTGGCCAATGGAGACTGGGCCTTGCGGGCCAGCATGAGATCTGGGCTTTACATGCCAGTATGGGAAATGGGATTTCCGGGCCAATGTGGAATTTGGGCCTTGTAGGCCAGCATGGAAACTAGACTTTGCAGGCTAGTATGGAAAATGGGATTTGTGAGCTATTGTGGAAATGAGGATTTCTCGGCCAATGGAAATTGGGCCTTGCGGGCCAGCATGGAAACTGGGCTTTGCAAGCCAGTATGGGAAATGGGCTTTATGAGCTATTGTGAAAATTGAGATTTTTGGCCTTTGTGGAATCTGGGCCTTGCGGGTCAGTATGGAAACTGAGCTTTGCAAGCCAGTATGGGAAATGGGCTTTCTGGGCCAATGTGGAAATTGAGATTTTTGGCCTTTGTGGAATCTGGGCCTTGCGGGTCAGTATGGAAACTGAGCTTTGCAAGCCAGTATGGGAAATGGGCTTTCTGGGCCAATGTGGAAATTGAGATTTTTGGCCCTTGTGGAAACTGGGCCTCTTTAATTCTTAAATTTTTTTTCATTTTTTTTTTGACAATAAATTCCAAAAAATCATGCATGATAATTTGGAAGGCTGTACTGAAAATACATTGTTAACAATTTGTATCTTCCACAATTATGTTGCTTTTTATTTGACAAATATATTACTGAAGGAAAATTATGCAATTTACGGAAAGAAATCTTTTTTTTTGTATTATTTTTTTATTTTCCAACACGGGAGAATCCAGATCGGATCGGACCTGAGGAGAAATAACATAGAAGGAAGTTGGACTTACCAGGCACATTGACCCAATGGATTAGATGACCTGAGCCGTGAAAGCTTGACACAAGAAAATGACAAAGAAAACATTTTTTTCATTTTCATAGTTTATGGTACAAGCTAAAAGAAATTCATTTTTTCATTTTTTGTTATGAGAGGATTTCACAAGATTAAACTAAAGAAAATTTTGCAACACTACTAGACTCGATAGGCCCAACACTATTCTTTTTACAACCATGACAAAATCTTCAGACAAGGGTCTGAATTCCTTTGCCTTATTATTATTATTATTACTTTTTTTTTGCACAAATATTCGCTCACACAAATGAAAAAGGAAATTATGAATTGAAAACACAAAATCAAGAGAAACCACATATGCCAAAAGGGCCTAATGGGCTCAAAAACTGTTCATCAATCATTCTCAGATTTTTTTGTTACAAATTCAAAGAAAATCACACATGACAACTTGGAAGATTGTACTCTAAAGACATTGTTGAAAATTTGCACTTTGATAATTTTTGAGTTCTTTGGATTGACTTTTATTTTACAAGACTTCAAAGAAAAATGGGTCAAACTTTGACCTGAAGCAAAATGAATGTAGATAGCGAGCCTAATGGGCCGGACAAACCCAATACCAAAGCGACTCAAGGAACTGAAATTGCTTTTTACATTTTTTTGGTTTTAAATGAAATATGACATATGTGAAAATTATGCAAGGGAAATATTCTTTATATATATATTTTTTTTTAGAAAACAAGCTAAGGAAAAATTAATATTCAAAATGGGCCCAAATGGGTTCGACAACTACTATTCACGCTCTTGCACTAAATTTAAATTTATTTTTTTTTTAACATGAACTCAAACTCCTTTTTTGACATTTTTTTACAACAACTACAAAGCAAAGTGCGAAAACAACATATTTCTGACATTTTCCAAAAGAAGTAAACTCAAGAAAAAACACAGGCCATTGGGCCTAATGGACTCGAGCACTGTTCTTTTTTTTTTCAAAATCTTTTTAACTACAAACTCAAAGAAAATCACACAGGACAATTTGAACAAATGTACTAAACTTCATTCAACAGCAAAAATGTGAAAATAAAATATTTTTGACATATTTTCAAAAGAAGTAGACTCGAGAGAAAACCACGAAGGCCATTGGGCCTAATGGGCTCGAGCACTGTTCCTTTTTCTCAATATTTTTTATTTTTAGATTTATTCAAAATGTAGAAGAAGAAGGAATAAAATCAAACAAAATGGTGTGATGTGAAAATACACACATGCCAAAATAATTCTTCACTCAAATTTATATTTCAGAAGAATTGGGTTCAAAGAAAGTTAACCTGACAATGAGGCCCAATGAACCTGAAAAATGTCCTTTATCATGAAAATGAAAAACAATTTTGAACACTTCAAATTTTACATCACTCCATTTATTATTTTTGAAAATTTTCTATTTATCACATTTTTTATATTTTGTTTTATTATTTTTTTTTGGTAAATCAGATCATCTATGGTGTCCTGAATTGGGCCGGATCGACCCAACAAAACCCTACCCGTTTTCAGATTTTCAAAATTTTTTTTTTTATTATTTTTTTTTGCATTGAGAAAGACCGGGACTGTGACATCAGACGGTGGCAACGACCGGAACTGTTGCTACAGTGGAAAAAATTTGGCTTTAAAAGGGTCACTCCCTGGTGCCTAACGGCACTTCTCGACTGCCTACTCTCTCTCTAACCCTTTCCTCAACTCTCTACTCCTCTCTTCTCTCTCTTCGCTCTCCTTTGAGCGTCTGGATTCTCTGCGGAGCCTCTGCTTACGTACCTTCTGAAGAGTCTGAGTGAGATCTGCGAGGAGCCTCTGTCCCAGTGTGCCTTCGGAGCATCTGAGATCTGCAACGAGCTTCTGTAAGCTCTACTTCTCCGGGTAAGTCCTCTGCACCTTTCTCTCTTTCTTTCCTTTAGTTTTTTTTAGCTTTATGTGCTTCCTTTTCCCTATTCCCTTTAAGCTTTCCGTTCCTTCTTTCCTTTTCTTCCTTCTCTTGACGCTTTCTGTGTTTTTCTTTCATTTCATGCTTTTTCTACTCCCTTATGCTTTCCAGTTTTTGCTTCTTTCTTTCCGTTATGCTGTTCAGTTTTTCTTTTAAGCTTTTCCGCTCTCCTTTTATTTTTCTTTCCTTTATGCTTTACTTTCCGTTTGTTGCTCTTTCTGCTTTCTGATCTTGTTATTCCTTACTGCTTTCCGTTCATCTTTTGTGTTTTTTTTTGTTTTTTTTTTGTTATGCTTTTTGCGTTATTTACTTTTGCTCCTTTATTTGCTTTCTTGTTCCTCTTTTATTTTTCTCTCTAAAAAAAAAACTCTAAGAACACACTGTCTTAACAAAGATAAGGGGTATATAGGCTGGAAACCAGACGCTAATCTCCCTTCGTTTGAAGGTATGACAGAGACAATCGGGTAGAACAACGCCACGTACCCCATTAAAAACAGAAAACTTAAAAAGAATATTACTCGTATGAACACAAGGACATGGACATGGACAATCTGGACGTAGATCCGTTTAGGAACCTTTGCGAGGACCATGAAACAGATCACAAACTGGACAACGAGACTCGAAAGACCCAATACAAAGAACAAAATTAGCTTAAAAGAAACACAATGGAAGAAAACACTAGACTATGAACATAGTATTTTTGTTATTTATGGTTTGTTTTGTTTTTTTATTTATTATTTATTTAGACAAATTAGGGAAATGGATGAGAAGGAAATGGAAATGGAGAGACCGACCTGCCCAAAGTGGCGTCCGACAGAAGACCAAATCAGGATAATGACCAACATTTACAATTACGGAGTCACTCACCCAAGTCGAGCTCAGATTTTTGAGATCACTACTCGAATCAGGGCATTCGGAGAAGCGGGGGAGTACAATGTCCAGTGCTGGTTTAGCAATCATGGGAATAGAGTAAGACGTTGGCAAGCGGAATTGGATCCCACCGGCACCCTCTTTTCTCTACTACCCCTGTACATGTATGGTAAAACCCTAACTTCATCCTTGTCTTTTTATTTCTTTTGACACAATTATTTTCTTTTTATTATTTTTTCCTTTTATTTTTTGGAGAAACCGGTTGGGTAATCATGAGGGCTCCGAAGCTTCTGGACCTCTTCCCCGTTCCCATCATAATCGATGGAGAAACAGAGATTCCTCCGCCTCCACCCGTGACTTTTCGTGCCAGAGCTCCCTCAACGGAGCTCTCCCTTAGACCACCACAACCAGCTCGAGAATTCTTTTTTCACTGAAAACGTTTTTTTTTTTTGCATGTTTTAGTGGGCCGAGTGTGGCCAAAATTTGAATAAGGACTGTAATATGGACACTTAAGTTTTTTTGTTTTGGACTGTAATATTAACGATCACTAATGATCGACCCACGAACATCTTTTATTATGTTTTTTTTTTTTGCTTTTTTGTTTGAATTCCTGATATGGTGAGGTAACTCCGTATCCTATCCGTTAGATCTACCTGTTTTTTTTTTTGTTTTCATTATTGTTGCATTTTAGTTTTATTTATCATAATATCAAGGTCGTATGAGTGTATTAAAAACGATCTTTGTTCAGAATCATCTCTCCGACCTTACTGTAAATCTTGCCCGAATGATGAAATAAATTAGATTTTTTGATTTTCTTTGATTCAAACGCTCTAAACAAGATTTTCCATCAATTATCTGTATGAAATAATGGGAAAATGGGTTCAAAAGAAAATAAAGAAAATTGGCTTCGAATAAAATGAGATCCAAAGCGAACGTCCTGAGTATGATAAACAAAATCATTATGCGTACGAGACAACGAAGAAATAGGAAGTAAGGACCAACGAACTCGTAAAACAATTTTGGACAAATTGAAACCTCGATGACTCCCTAATTTTTTTGAAAATTGTTTTTGGTGTAATGGAATCGGACTCAAGCAAAAGCTTTAGAAATGCAATTTTGGTGTTTTTTTTTATTAGATGAAACAAAATAAGAAAAAGAGAAAGAAAATGATAAGAAAAGGAAAAGACAATGTAGTTTAAATACTCTAGTAAGAAATTATAAAGCTGTGAAAATATTGCCCCGGTATAATTTAGAAATTAACACGAAACAGAGTCAATAAGAAGTTCCCAAGACATAGGAAAACATTTCAAGCTTTAGTCATCACATTCTTCATTTCTCTGATCAGCTTCTTACAGCAATTGGAGAATGTTTCAATCCCCTTAGACGGGTTGATGATTGACATTACAGACTCAACATCAGCTAAGAACTTAGGGACGTCTTCAATGGCTTCATTGGCAATGGAAGCTAGGTGTGAGACTTCTCGTCCAATATTCTTTCATCTGAAACATTAATCTTTTATGACCCCTTTTAGCTAAATGCCAATATTCCATCTCTAGTTTTGTCATTGTTGCTTCTATCCACGACTCATCATTTCAGAATTACTTTTCACAATTTGGGTAGGTGAAATTAACGTGAATCACATCTTGATTGTCTTAACCCTTTCTGCGATTCATTGACTAAGGATATCTTTCATTAACAGTCTGTGATCTTGGGCCTTTCTTCGAAGCGAACAACATTGCCCCCAAGTGTCCCTAATTTGATGAAAACATTTCAGCAAAAGTCGGGCCCAGCGTCCCTTCTGTCTCGCGCCCGGGCGCGAGACTTTCTCTAAAAGTCGAAAGTGGACGAGGGTCTACTAAAATCTGGACGAGCGTCTTCTTCTCTGGCCTGGACGAGCGTTCCAAATCTTGGACGAGCGCCCTCCTATCACACTGGACGAGCGTCCTCTTCTACCTTGCTGGCCGAGCGTCCATTTCTGCCTGGACGATCGTCCTCTCCAAGCGTCCTGGACGAACGTCCTCTACTCACGTCATCCGGGCGAGCGTCTTCTTCAGAGAGCTAGACGAACGTTTACTTGGCGTCACTCCGGCGACGAGCGTTTATGCATGCCTTATGGTTGGTTCATCTTTATAATTTGTTGGAGATTCTTCCAAGCTCAATTTTAGCTCCCGCAATGATATATAATTTGCGATCTATGCTGCCAAGGGACACACCATTTAACTTGTTCTTCGTTTAAACTTGCACAAAGTTGCATCCATTCATATGCTCCTTTTACATTTGGTTTATACTGCAATAGCCCGTCCATGGGGTACGGGGAATTTAAGGCGTCTTCAGTCTCATGGGAAATGACCCACATATACAACACTGGTAGACAACATAACATTTTTCCCCCTTTAATTTCGTAACAACGATTAAGGGTCCCATAAACTTCAGCCAGGACGGGACATGGGTATATTGTCCGATTTAGTTGTATAGAGCTTTGGCCTTAAGACGTGCATTTAAGATTTGCCCAAATCCTTCCCCTCTGACAAACTCAACAAATTCTTATACCCCTCGACTCAAATTTCATGTTAATTTCCATTTTTATCATAAGGATTTAATCACAAATTTATAATTTCTCGACTAGAATCCACAAAATGTGACAAGACCATAAAGAAAAACATGAGCTAAAAAAGAAGGAAAAAACGGAAAAGAAAAAAAGATAAAGAGATATGATGATATGTACAAGGTGCGTGATTTTATTAAGCGAACATGAGGGTTATAAGAATACACGTTTCTCCCTTTTGTGCCTTATCAAAGGTTGAAGGACAAAAGTTCTAAGGCCAAATATGTGCACTCACAAGGATAGCTTCCTAATGCTTAAGTCAGGCCACCAGAGTTATGGCTCTTTTCACTGTTTCTCCACAACAGTCAGAGTAATCAACTAGATGTGGAGACACAAATGAAGAGAACAGACTCTGGCTGGGGTTCTCACGATAGCCAAACAGGAAGTACATCCCAGAGTGACACCGCTACACAACCCCTCTATTTCTAAGTTGCGCTCAGACCCGAGTATAGGGCCTCACTCATGATATGCATATTGTGTGTGTGTGAAGGGAGAATGCAATTGTACACCCCAAATCCTCACCTGCAAAACAACCAGAAGATTCCCAGGCAGATATAACATGTTTTCTATCCTAGGGTTCAACATGAAACAATCAAAATAATTTACACGCAATTATTTCAAATATTAAACATAGATAAAAGAAAAGGGTAAAAAAACATAATGAAAAACCACATCAAATTTGCACATCCAATTATATGGCCTGACTCTCTGACGTCCCCAGTGGAGTCGCCATCTGTCGCAACCGGGATCGCGACGGGACGACGATCCGAAAAAGAAACAGGTGTGGAAAAAAGAGATTTGGAGTCGCCACCATAGTTTATTCTGGAAAACTACGGAAAAACCATAAAATGATAAGGCATGGTCTGCGAAACTAAGATTCTTGGTTCGGGAGTCGGTTACGTGTAGGGAAGGTATTAGCACTCTACAACGCCTGCCCTAAGGCATTACCTTTAACTAAATATGCGAATATGATGTGGTTTTCAAAATGTTTAACTATCCCCTAAAATAAAATTCTAAAGAAACAAAATATATTTTTTTAGTTTTTTGTGCCCGACAAGGATTGACCTTGCTCCTACGTATTCTCATTTAGAATGAGAAATCAGGGTTCCGTAGTTCTTTTAGAAAATGCTTGAAAATATTGTTTGAGAAATTGTTTAGAAAATTTTGTTTGTAAAATGATTTTGGATTTTTGGGAAAGTGAACCTGACAAGGACTGGCCTTGCTCCTACGTATCTCCACTTTTGATGGAGAATCAAGGATCACGTAGTTCTGGCTGAAAAATTGTTTGTTGTTTGAAAATGTGGATGTTTTTAGTTTTTGAAGGTTTTTATATTTTTTTGGTTTTTTTTTTATAAAAGACAATTTTTTCAGCACAAGGACGATGCGTGCGATCACACATGTGCTCAATATTTTTATAAAATGGAAAGATGTCTAGCACAAGGACGATGCGAACGATCACACATGTGCTTGACCTTTAAAACATATTTTTTTGATTTTTAATTTATCTTTTAATTTTGCGTAATGAGCACTAGGCTGATGCGTATGATCGCACGAGTACTCATACGGCTTTTTGCTTATTGTTTGCGTAATGAGCACTAGGCTGATGCGTACGATCGCACGAGCACTCACACGGCTTTGTTTGTTTTATTTTATTTTTTGTTTATATTTTTTATGAACAAATCCAACAAAATATAAGATGCAATATACAAGAGTGGAGTTATCACACAAAGGGCTACATACAGGAAAAAAAACAAATAAAGAAATAAAAATTTAAGAACAAAGCGAGAGAAACAAATCAACAAGAATAGGGGGTGCAGAGATAAAAACCCGGAGTGCAGAGAGTAGAAGCTCCTTTATCTGTCAGGGGTGTAAAAATGAAAACAGAAGTGCATCCTGAAATGTGTGTTAGGTCCAATTCCTTTTTTTATTTTACTGACAGAAAGGCTTAAGCCCAAATGAAAGGGGGTTTGATGGTTTTTTGGTTGCAATGAAAATTAAACACGACTGAATTAAAAACGTCAAAATAAATTTTAACGACAGTAAAAATCCAATGGTAAAAGACATCAAAATAAAATAAACGCGGGAACATTAAACGTGAACAAAAACGTAAAACATTAAACGCAAAAATAAAAGCATCAGTAAAAACATACCGTAAAAATACAACTAAAATGGTAAAAACGAATTTAAAACAGTAAAACAAATTTAAAACAGTAAAAACGAAATTGATACAGTAAAAATGAAAATACAGTAACATAAAACAGTGAAAATAAATCTGGAACAGTAAAAATGAAAATACAGAAAAACACAAAATACAAAAAACAATAAATACAGAAAACAGTAAAAACAGTAAAACATTAAATACAAAAAAATGAAATTACATGCAGTAAATAATAACAGTAAAAACAGTGAATACAGAATTTAAAAATCAGTAAAACAGTAAAAGCAAAATACAGAAAACAGTAATTACAAAAAATAGTGAAAACAGAAAACAGTAAATTTTGGAAAATAAAATTACAGCAGCACATAATTGCAGTAAGAACAGTAAATACAGAATTGCAAAATCCAAATAACAAAAATACAGAAACAGTAAAAAATGGAATACAGAAATATAGTAAATCAGTAAAACAGAAAACAGTAAATATAGAAAAAATGAAATTTAGAAAACAGTAAAAACAGAATCAAAATCACTGGAGTAAAATACATAAAATAAAATTACAGTAAATGATAAACATGCAAAAATAAAGAAAGAACAGCTGAAATTAAATTGCAGAAATACATAATACAGAAATTAAAATATAGCAGAAATTAATTTACAGCAGTAAAATAAAACAGCAAAACAGAATTTAATTTCAGAATCAGAAAATGAAAGCAAACTTTGCATTGAATTTAAATTGTGCATGAAATTATTACAACAAAGAAATTAAATTTGGAACCTAATGTGCACATTGTTCAACCGTAGCCTTCCATCTGTACTGTGATTTTCATCTGCTATTCCAGCCGTGAGTGGTTCCTAAACTACTCCTAAATTTTGATCTAAAATCTGGTGAAATCTCCTCCTCCAATCTCCCCTTTTTTCTTCTCTGATGCTGCCATTTTATAACCGTGAATCCCCACCTATTCTGCCTGCCATCCTTGTTTCTAGCAGGTTTTGTTTTTGTTCCCCGTAGGTTGCTGACTTCCTTTCCCTCCTAGCATGTCAAACAAATAGGGTAGGGCCCTCCACTTTGTAGACTAATCTTGTCATCTTCTACACCTTGCACGCCCTTCTCCAATCCAAGACTCAATTATTCTCCTTCTCACGTCCGTGAACTAATCTTTCTTCCAACCAATCCATCACGTGAATAACCCAACACTTAGTCAAGCACTTTCTCCTTTCTAACGCTGGACTTTGTGGTTGCTGCATTTGAAGCTACTAAATGCTTGCTGGCCGTGAGCTTCGCAGTAAAATAACGTGAATGGTGGTGATTGTTCTTCTTCCAGCGTGTGCATCCTCCAATCTCTTCTCCCAACTGGACGTGATGGTAGCTGCAGCTGCTGGGTGCTCTTTCTCCAAGGCCAAGGTCGTGATTAAACTGACCATGATGCTTCCATAAGGTTCCTTCCTTCCATTTAAGGTGAGGCTTGCTGCAAAAATAGATGTCCATGGCCGTGGGTTTCAAAAACATGTAAAGTCGAAGAGCGTGAGAAACAAATCTGCACTTGTCTTCAAAGCTAAACCACAAATGCATTTCTTTTGTTGTGTGTGGCCGTGGACTCCTTCAAGGATGTGGCTTCCCTTTAAAAATAAAAACTATGTGCAGCTCCCTTTCTTCAATCACCACATCTATACCTTGCTTTCTCTTCTCCAAAGCCAAGGCTGTGAACCTCTTCCTTCAAGGATGTGGTGCTGCTGGATGCATGGAGTCTTTGCTGCAACCTTGAGAGCTTTTTGTTGGAAAATCATCCATGTGCATCTACTTCTTCTAGCTGGAAATAACGTGAAATCCATGCCCCTTCTTAATCCGTTAATGCATTTCTTTCAGAATTATTAACGTGAAGGGGGTGGCCCCTTTGTCTTTTATGCAAGCCAAAATACAAGCTAAAATGAATGTATGTGGGTCGTGACTTCTCTTGCTCTTTTAACAAATTCAGCATTTGCATTTTGGAGTCCTCCACGTGAGCTTTCAACCAATTGGTGGCCCCCTCCATGTGTTCACTTCATTCATTCTTTGTTAATTTTAAAATCCAAAATGAAAATCCATCATTAAATCCGTGGGTTTTAAAGTGTGGTGGCCCCCACTTTCTTTTATTCATTATGATCATTGAATGAGTGGTTGCAAAGTAGTACGTGAGTGAATGGTTGCCAAGATGCCTTCCAAATTCTATTTGGCCGTGTGGTGATTTTTTATTTTCCAGCTATCTATTTTTTATGTGGGCCATTGGATTAAGTCTTTAAAAGAAAATTTGGGGGTGCAAAAAGTAAAATAAATAGTGTTTTTCATTTTGGTGTTTTTATGTTTTTTTTTATTTTTTTTTGTGTGATGAATTTTATTTACCCGGACGAAATTGGGTATTGACACACTCAATGAAAGCATGAATGCAAGATTTGAACAATTGGAGCTGAACATGGATGACCGCTTTGATACTATTGATGCTCGAGTTGAGCATGTGGAGCACGACATTGACTATCTGCGTCGTCATTTTGGTCCACATGGTTGATCATCTTCCTAGATGTCTTTCAATGTGTAGTGTCGTGTTTTTTAATTTAAGCTTCTTCCTTTTGTAATGCATTTTTAATTCAATAAAATACTACAAATTTCATTTATGATTTTGTCTTATGATTTTGTTTTATGATTTTGTCTTATGATTTACATGAAATTAATTACTCTTTCTATACATAACAATACATCATAATGTCATCAACAACAATGTGTGCTTACAAAAATTCAAATCATTACACATAATTAACGTCAAAAAATGTTTTACAACACAATAAAAATTTTCAAAAAACAACCAAAACACACTGGTAATCAATTACAACAAGCTTGTAATCGCTTACCAGAATGGTTCTTGCACACTTAAAACACTGGTAATCGATTACAGAACTGTTGTAATCGATTACCAGAAGCATTTTTGCCTACTAAACTGGAGGGTCACGATTTCAACAATGTGTAATCGATTACCACTATCTTGTAATCGATTACAGGACCCAGAAGTCGTTTTGAGGGTGCACGACTTCACCACTGGTCAAATGCATAGTGTGAAGTCGTGTAGGGGGGCATGACTTTTTCATTTGAAGTCGTTTTGCCCCACGACTTTCCTATTTTGGTATTTTGAATTAAATAATGTCACACATAAAGGTGGAACAAGAACGATCGAGCATGGTAAGTTAAGCAGGGAGGAATACTGTGATGTATCTGAAAACCGAACTTCAGGTCTGAGCACAGAGACAAGAATTATGATATATGATATATTTCAAAACTATGAAACGATGAAGATGAAAAATGGTGATTTTGATTTGTGTGATTTAGTGATTTATCTTCACAGTAGACTGAGGGATGAGAGATAGAAGGGTGATAAAATGAATTTTGTGTACATAGATGAGGTGCAAGATCTCACAATGGCTCGATTGCTTTATTTGGATATATTTAGATCAAGATTCAAATCACAGGGTTTTCTGCTAAGAACTGAAGCAACTATATGTTGCTGTTACTCGTACGAGGAGTAGACTTTGGATTTATGAGGATACAGAAGAGTTCTCTACAGCTATGTTTTGACTATTGGAAAATGAAGAATCTTGTCCAATTCCAATAGTTGAACTGTGTCACATCGAATAGGTCCATTATTTCATGTGTTGATTATTGAGGATATGCAAGCAGCTTTCTTAGATGAGGAAAGCTTGTTTTATTGTAAAATCCTTTATCGTGCAAGATTTACCAAATTTCTATCATATATGAATCTAAGAAGACAACAAGTAAACAATGGACCTCTAATATTGTTTTGCTTATAAATCTTATTTTTCTTTTGGACTCTAAGTAGGGCACGTGCACTAACCTAAGCACCTAACACTCTTGCCCCTAAAATCAAAACGAGAATCGACCACCATTCTAACTTGTCAAATTGTTTGTAAAACCACCTACTTCCACTATATATGATAATATTTATTTAATATCTATTTCATTTAAATTGGTTTTTAAAAAATCTTTCAAACAAATATTTTCCAGATCTATAAATTAATTATTATTCAGATTTAAAAATTTAACATTTATATAAATATTCTATTATATTAGATTATATTAATTGAATAAAATAACAAATTCATCTATGCAAAACATCTCTCATATCTCGTATTTACAAAACTTCTAAAACTTTCCAACAAATATATATATATATATATATATATATATATATATATATATATATATATATATATATATATATATATATATATATATATATATATATATATAGATTACTCAATTGGACCACTTGCCATCTTCAATTGCAAACAAGATGACTTTTGATGCATTCTTTCTCAGAGAACTTGGTGTTGGGGTTCTCATCTTCTTGGTATCACGCTTTTTCATTAGATCAATCGTCAGAAATTCTGTACATCTACCTCCCGGCCCAAGAGGATGGCCAATTCTTGGTGTTCTACCACTTTTGGGTAGCATGCCTCATGTCACACTCACAAACATGGCCAAGAAATATGGACCTGTCATGTTCCTCAAAATGGGAACTTGTGACACTGTGGTAGCCTCAAGCCCGGATGCAGCCCAAGCATTCCTCAAGGCCTTGGACCATAATTTCCTAAACAGACCCACTATTGCTGGGGCAACCCACTTAGGGTACAATGCACAAGACCTAGTTTTTGCAAACTATGGACCCAAATGGAAGCTCCTTAGGAAGCTAGCCAACCAACACATGCTTGGTGGGAGGGCCCTTAATGATTGGGCACACGTGAGAGCAAGTGAGGTGAAACACATGCTAAAAGCCATGTATGAGTGTGCCAAAGAAGGGGAATTAGTAGTGGTGGGTGATTTGTTGAGTTGTGCAATCACTAATATGGTGAGCCAAGTTGTAATTAGCCAGAGAATATTTTCAAACAAAGGGTTGGAGTCTAAGGAATTTAAGGAGATGGTGGTTGAATTCATGATAATTTCTGGTGTGAACATTGGTGATTTTGTACCTTGCATTGCTTGGATGGACTTCCAAGGTGTGGTGGGAAAGATGAAAAGGCTACATAAGAAGTTTGATGTGTTTTTGAGCAAGATTATTGAGGAGCATATGAAGTCTTCTCATGAACGTATAGGGAAGCCAGATTTTCTTGATGTTGTGATGAAAAATCTTGAAGATCCTTCTCAAGAAAGATTGAGTTTCTCCAACATCAAGGCTCTATTATTGGTACATCTCTCTTTCTTTTACATCTCTAATGCTTTACTTTTCCTTTTTTTAATTACCTATGAAAAAGTCAAAGTTTATTGATAGAAGTTTAAATATATTTTTAAACCTTGCAAAGTTTATTACTAAAACAAATAATTACTAATATGTCTATATTAAATTATAATAAAAGACCTTAAATTAAATTAAAAAATAATTGAAAATTGCTTTTAAAAGTGAATTTTTGTGTTGTGAGTAAAATAATGGTTTGTTTGGGAACTTGAAGTTTTATTACCATTTTAATCTCATTTAGTAGAAAGAAAAGGTATTTAAACAGTCTTAAACCCTAATTTCTAAACAATACCAGACTATTAGATCTGATAGAAACACCAACCCATATATATATATATATATATATATATATATATATGAGTTTGGTTACCTTATTATAATTTTATTAATATATATTTTCTTGATAAAAAAAATCAATCATAACATATTTGACATAAATTATCTTTGGTTATCGAGTTAAAATAAAATATATACTTGAAAAGCTTATAATAGGTGTCATGGATTACAAAAAGATAGGGCAAATGATTAATGTATATTCAAAATGAGAATTTATGTAATCAAATTTCTGATATTATATTAAGAAGAAAAAAATTGAATGAAGAGGTATTATTTAAAAAGTTTGAATGAAAATAAGTTTGAATAAAGTCTCTACCAATTATAATATTCTGCCTGGGAAAACAATGATTTGGATTAAATTGTTATTAGATAAGAAGTGAATTGAGATTTTGGATGTTCTACTCTTTTTCAAGTCTCTTTTTTTTATGGAATGTAATATTTGTGTTAGAGTTAAAGAAGATGAGCCCTTAAAGTGTTAATCCTGTTTTCGTTTTCTTTTTGTTTTATTAGTATTGTGTATATGAGTTGAGATAACCCTATTACTTCATTAATTTAATTTTCTTTTGCTAATAAAAATACATATTATTTAAAAATTTAATAATTATATAACAGAAAAATATATTAACAAATTGAATATAAAAAAACAAAAATAATTGATTATATATAATATTTAAAATATCTGAAAGTTAAATTATTTATTATATAAAATACTTATAATACGTAATAATTATATTCGATTTTAACAATTTTTGAATGAGATGATTCACTGTACAAAGTTTATGGTGTGTATGGTTGTTTCCAATAAAGTTATTAAGCAAACGTGTCTAAAAATATTTTTTTATTGAAAATGTTGGATTGGCAAGATATTGATTTGAATTAACCTCAGCATACATAAGCACAAATGTACATCATGATTTTGTTTGTCGTTAGCTGTGACTTTGTTTTTTTTTTCTAATCATAAGATGTATGTTTTGGTGTGAAGAATCTGTTCACAGCAGGCACAGACACATCAACTAGCATCATAGAATGGGCATTAGCTGAAATGTTAAAAAACCCTAATATTTTGATTAGGGCACAAAAAGAGCTGGATGAAGTAATAGGAAGGCAAAGAGTCCTTGTTGAATCCGACCTACCCAAATTACCATACCTTGAAGCAATCTGCAAGGAGACATATAGGATGCATCCGTCTACACCCCTCAGTGTTCCTAGGATGGCAACTGAAGCATGCAATGTTAATGGGTACTACATCCCCAAGAACACAAGGCTAAATGTGAACATATGGGCAATAGGGAGAGACCCCAATGTGTGGTCAAACCCATTAGAGTTCAATCCAGAGAGGTTTCTCAGAGGAAAGAGTGCAAAAGTTGATCCTACTGGAGTTCATTTTGAGTTAATTCCCTTTGGAGCTGGAAGGAGGATTTGTGCAGGCTATAGAATGGCTATTGTGGTGATTCAGTACATTTTGGGCACTTTGGTGCATTCTTTTGAGTGGAAGTTACCTAATGGTCAAGAGTTAAGCATGGATGAGGCCTTTGGACTCACTTTGCAAAAGGCAGTGCCTCTCTCAGCCATCATTAGCCCTCGTTTGCTCTCAGATGCTTATGTTTGATACCCTCCTTAAGATGTCTCTCTTTATATATGTATTTATATTTCATCTCTTGGACCATTTAATAAAGTTACAAATGTTGTATGAAGTTACTTAAGGTTGAGAATCAGAATGTATGATACCTCCATATATGCAAAACATTACTCTCTTTATATATGTACTTATATTTCTACTCAGACATTTGGAACATTTCATAAAGTTACAACAGACGTTATATGAAGTTACTGTTAGAAAAATGACACTTAAAATTATCTGCTTTTATGTGTTTTCATTTCACGTGAATATTACAATTTAAAGGACAAACATGTGGGCGTTCATCTTCTAGCCATAATTTCTGTACAAAATACAATACTACAATGACTATAACTATAAAAACATAACATCCTAACTATTTTGGGTAAGACATGCACAATTTTTTCTAGAATATCGTCTGGTAGTTGCTCTTATAATTCTTGTCTTGGTATTAAATGCATAGTAAATGTGATCACCTACCTTTTACCTTTGACTTATATTTATAATTTTTTGGCATGGGCTTGAGATTAGTGAAACCTTAATCACGACCCAATCTCAACCCAATACCTCTAATTACCATTTACCTTAATCTTTGTAGAAAAACCTGTGTATTGACTAAGGTCGGACGTCTCTACTGTTGGTTGTTCGGTCTTGCCTACTGTTTTTGCCACGTTCAGTCGCTACTTAACTGTTTCCTGCTCTCTAAGGTCGTCCAGCTTGCTAGGTGTGGGGTAAATGTATGGTTGTCCGGGCCATATAGTACACTAACTTTGTGACTCTTGCTTTCTGAATACATTAAACACTACCACTCATAATAATTGTCTAATAACTCCTAAATTTGTTCCAACAAAACTCTCTCATCAACTTAAATTTTTTCTTCCTTCATCCCAATCAACTTCCTGTATTCATGGAACAATACCACAGGGAGTGGCTTTGTGTACCTGTGAGCAATATACTCTCTAGTTCCCACATGTTCTAACTCCACACTTCCTTCCTTTATTTCTTTCCCTAAAAAAATGAAATTGGACATCAATGTGTTTGCTTATTTCATGATTGACCAAGTTCTTTGCTAGCTTAATGGCTAACCTGTCGTCCACTCAGATCACAATATTCTCTTCTTACTTCATCTTTAGTGTGCTTAGTAGATTTCTAAGCAAAACAACACATGACACACACTCTAAGACACTACAACGTACTCAGCCTCACAAGTTGATAGTTGTTAACACATCGACAAGTGTACCGAATCGTATCAAGTAATATAAAATGGTAAGACCAAGTATTGTATCCCAAAAGACTCACGGCACTAGACAGTTATGTAATACCTTAACTAATTAAGACTTAAGAACAATTTCAATTGTTTAGAATGAAAAAGTGCAGAAAAAGTAAATATGAATGCAATTTGATTAATTGGGGCAAGACACAAAAGTGTGAATGGATGATTTTGATAATATGAGATGAGTATGTTGTTGGGGTTTATATTTCACCATCCTTACTCTCATGCATATAAGAATTCATCTTCTTCATTCAATTGTTAATGTCACTATCTAAATTACTTAAAACCCGATCCCTCGGCGAAGAAAGCTTATCCTTAATTATTAGACCACAATCCCTTGCATCCCTAATAATTAATTTTGTATTACGAACAATAGCTTAAGACAACCAAATCTTCTATCCCTATCCCTGGACAATATTGCTTTTGGGAGAAATTCTCTAGATCGTGGTTTGTAGGTATTTCCCAATAACAAAGAAGACCATAAAATCATACCATGAATGATCAAAACATAACAAGCATAGAGCAAAGGAGAAAATCCCCAACAATTAATGAAAAAAGCATATAATAATTTAGAACAAATTCAAATACATGAGAGTTTAGAGGTTACATCTTCCCCAACATCAAATGAGTTTAGTTCTCCATAATCATGGAGAAACTAGTTGTACAATGGAATGAAAGTGATGGAAAAACCCTATAAACTGAAGAGGAGAGCTCCCGCATCCAATTTTGCCTCCAGAGAGTGAAAAATTGTGTTTTTGCATCTTTGTTGCCCAAAGATATCAACCCTATTTGTGGGTGCACCTTCACTGAAGGTTTGAGAAACAAAAGCCATTTCAACATCAACTAATTGATTATACAAACACGGTAATCAATTTGTTTTTCAAATAACTTTTGAAAACCAGCTCTAGTGCTAATTGTTAGAAATAATGAGACTTGTTTCTCAACACCAAGAGGGGGGGCGGGGGAGGGGAGGGGGGTGAATTGGTGTTTTTTTAAAAACTTGCACTTTTTATATCTTTTTCGCAAAGTATAAAGTTCTTAAAACCTTTCTTGTGTAGTAATCAAATATGTGTGCAATGAAATAGTAAATGCAAATGTAAATAGATAAATGAGAGAAATTCAAACATAGTTTTTATCTTGGTTCGGCCTTAATGCCTATATCCAGTCACCGTTCCAATCAACCACTAATTGAGGGATATTTCACTATAATGATTGGAGAATTACACCAAAGGTTTTACTGTGAATACACCCTCACAAAGTAAACCTTTCTCACTCAAACAATCAAATATAGAAACAACTACACCTAGAAACACAACACCCCACGGTCTTGTTGCACAAACCCTTTGAAAATACCCTCTTAAAGTCAAGAGCACATCACTCTTCTTCCTGACGCGCACGTCCAGGGAAACAGCAAGTCAAAGATTGCAAATCTTCTCTCCTGATCAATACAGATGCACCTTCAGTCGTACTAATGTGATTAGCCAATGTAATCCACAAAGATGCCTCAAAGAATTCTTCAAGATTTTTCAAACTCTTTGCGTTCTTGATTCTTGGAGTGTATTGAGTAATCTGTAAACTTTCTAATATTAAAACAATTAAGTATGAAAATGTTAGAATGATCAAAAGTTACAGAAATTCAAACAATGCGTCAATATATAGTTTTCATCAGTTCTGACGCAAAATAATTGATTAGGTTAGTAGTGTAATCGGTTACATAAAAATTGTTGTAACAATATTACAACTAACTCATCTCTTAATTGAATGTACAATTAATGTAATCGATTTGCATTAAATTCTTGGTCAAACATATTTAAAAATATGACCGTTATAGCAATTAAGACAAGCATGAAATCAGTTTTCAAAGCTTAACATACTTAATTGAATATACAACACATGTAATCGATTAAGCTTAACACTTAAACACATTTTGAAAACTTTTTCTTCCCAAAAACTCATCACAGCACATTTGAAAAAGATATTTGCAAACACACGAATTTTAAATGATTCAACACCTAATGTAATTGATTCAAACTAGTTGTTTTGCCACAGTTCAAAACATAAGTTGTCTGATGACCTTAATTGATTACTACAACACTATAATCGATTATGTCATGTAGATGTGCTTTTGTGCTTGTGGTTTTCAATACACATAAACATACAATGTGCATACACAGATATAATCACATCATAATCACAATAGTATGCATAAATCACACAGTATGTCGAACATATGCATTTGTCACAGTATATGCATTTATCACAAAAAGCATGTACAAATTCACATATGTATAACACAACACAAAAAACTTTTTTGTTGTGACGTTACAACATTCATGTGTTGTTGCTATTAATGTGTTGTCATCATCAAAAACAACATAACAGGGATTGAGTTCAGCTATCACATTGCTCCCCCTATCAACACCAACAATAGCAGTTTCACTGCACCAGATTTTTCACTCACAAACAGATTTGGATAGCACAATTTGAAAGCAAACAAGTGCAATTCAAGTTGTTTTAGGTGTTGAACGATAGAAGGAACACAAAAGGAACCTAACAAAGGAACTACAATGGATTAAACAAGCAAGAAAACTAAAATCACATATTAACTTCCAAGTTTCAACAAACTGTTTGATAAAATGCAAAATGTTGGATAAAATGTCCCAATGGAAGTGCTTTTTATGACTTGATTGCACTTTTTTTTTTATTTTTGGGCTTCAAAACTGGATTTCACAGTTTTTAATTGCTTTTTATGACTTAATTACACTTATTTGATCATGTAATTTCATTTGGAAACACTAAACCAGCTTTTTCCAATCCATAAATGGAAATTAAACAATGCAAAATTTCAAACAACACTTGGAAATAATTTTGAACCAGAAAAATGGTTCTAATGTGGTGGTTTAACCCAAAAATGCTTGGAAGTGATTCAGCAGCTAAATTGAGGTATCAAACAACTTTGTATCATTATTTTAAAGATGTTCAAACATTGAAACAACTTAGAAACATATTGCAATACCAAATCACTGGTTCACTTCCATTTTAAAGCACATTTTGATGGTTTAAAAGGCAAATTTTCATATATGCTAGAAAATGACCAAATGAACAGTGCAAACAACTTTGAAATGGCAATTTAAACTTGCTCAAATGTTGGAAATGCACAAAAACAGCAAGATTCAACAATTCACTCTTGTTATAGCCTATTATGCAACAAAAATGCACCAAAATTACCACCAAAAATCATATTTTAATGAATCAAAATTGGACAGCAATTGCAATGACTCGAAGAAAGCCTAACACATTAGATCTAGCTGAAGATAAGCAGCTAGAGGATGTTAAACACATAATACACATTCAAGGATAACAAGCACGGTGAAAAAGCTTGACAAAAAGATTGGATAGCAAGTGTTACTGGTTTTAAGGCAACCAAGCTATGCTAAATGCATTTCCTTGCTTTTAATGGATACTAGAAACGAAACTTTGTGCAGATTTTTGGAAAACAGAATCAAGTTCAAACACTTTAGTTCATATCACCAAGGCTAGAACATTGTCTCATTGCCTCATCTAGTTGATATATTCCTACACATGCATAGGAACTCACTTTAAAACGAAAAATCAAAGCTGGAACAAATCAAACCAACTGAAAATAGAAGCAACACTACATCAAGATGCATATAACTAGACGAATTGGATTTTTAGATTTAGGCTGAATTAAATGAAAAACTAATGAAATTCTTCGTTTAAAATGTCAAAAAAATGTAGGAATATTGGAAACACAATCACAACCATAGGAAACATGAAATCAAGCCAAACAAAATTGAAAAAAAAATTCAAAAACAGTGACATAATGGAACAACACAACAAGGAAGTGAAAAACTAGATGAAAGAATGGCTTAGCTCTTGAAGAACTGCGTGGATGTGCTGACTCTGACTACCAAATGATGGAAGCAAGTTCAAGCTTCATGCTAGAACAACTCCAAGTCGTAGAAGGAGGCATTAGAATGGATTGGATGCATGTGAAATTTGTGCACGCAAGGTGCTTATGATATGGTTTTGTAAATGACGGGTAAGTGTTTGAGTTCTCTAAGCTCAGAAGGTCTTCCAACAGGGAAGGAAGCTAGAGGAGAGTGTGATGAATTGCCACACAACAAGTGATCCAGGAGTATAAAGGTCTGGAGTAAACTCAACAACAATTCATTTATACTTCAAAGATGATTTTTACAAAGGAGGGGTCCTCTCTTTTATAGGTGAAGAGAGACCTCCATTTCTAAGTTGCTTTTCATTTACACATCAAAAAGGAAGTGGACTAGAGAAGGTAAATCACTTGGAGCCCACGTTTCACCCAAGCACACATTAAAAACATGTTAAATGAGAAAGTTGGTCCGAGATGGTTAGGTGCATGGTGGTTCAGGCTGGGCACTGACGTGAACCTGGAAGGCAACATGGCTTTGATTTTCCAATCTGGAAGTTATGTGCTACAATTTGTACAACACTCTTTTTCCTCCATCTTTTGATTCCTTTGCTTTCTTTAGCTTGCCAAGCCTCCTAAGTAGATTATGGTCTCCAACCTTTATTTAAGTCCTACAAAATAGTACAAATGTATTTAGCAAAGAGAACCCTTATAAGACTTAGAGAAAATTAAAAAAACACTTTTAAAATTTCTTGTTTCCTTTCTTAGCCTTAGGTTAAATTGCAACTTCTTTGGATGAATTCCCTAAAGAAGTTTCCATCAACCTAATTATTTTATAATATTAAAAATATGATATATCCTATCGTAGGTCAACACTATGAAAATTGGGATATTACAAATATAATTTATAGATATTGTTTAAAATATATTTAACTTCTGTATTCTAAAACTTTAATTTTTTAGTATTTTAATCTCGTTTTTTTCACCAATATATTATTTTTAATCAAATAAGAGGTAAATTCTATTTTATTAAAAAAATAATACAAAAATAGTCATTGTTTTATTAAAAAACAATATAAAAAAGGTGGGTTGCTTTCAAAATTAAAATAGTTGTAATTCTAATTTTATTAGAAAGTTAATAGAATTTGAATGAAATATTTTTTTTCTTTATTTACTAACGTTATAAATTTAATGTGCCATTTTTTATTCATTTTCTAAGAATTTGCTATAATTATTTTAAATTAAAAATGAAATAATTGAATTGTTTGAGTAAATTTTTTATAATTATTTTAGTTAAGAAATGGGAAAAATGAACCATATATTTAATTTTTTAAATAGTTTACAATAATGTCAAAATATTTAAATACAATATTTATTTTCCTTTTTAAATTTCATAAATATATTTTAATAAATTTGGATCTGAATTATTGAATTATAGATCAAATAAGTAATTATAATGTGCATTGAAAATAAATTATAAATAATAATGAATTGAAAATATTATATTTAAAATTTCTAGATCATGATAAAAATGTTATGTCCAAAAAATGATTGGGTATCATAGATTTTCTCATCTGCAAAAGAAACATATGACCAAGACAATTTGGGAAGCATGCCAAGTTTTTTATCACATGAGTAAAAGATTTAATACATGTTGCATGATTTGGTCATATACACACGTTCACTAATATCAATATCAATCATACCTGAGCATTGTCTAAATGGAGAACGAAGGTGACATAAAGGATGTCACATTGCAATTAGGTCTACTCATTGATGGAGAAATGGTCACTAGAGTGATTAGTGGTGACAAGATGTCATTTTGTGCACAATTATTGGAATAGATACCTTTCTCAAATGTTATTGAAAAGGAAATACAATAAAATTATCCTAGTTGAAAAACAACTTCCAATAGTTACCCAATGATTCAATTGGTAATGTGCTCCCTCAGCATGCATAAGTACATATTTTGGAACTCATTACACTTACTTACGCTAGATACATTAATGAGCAGAGTTCATCTAATGTATCTTTTATTATTGGTTGACTTAAACTTTGTTTCAAATTATACCTAAGGTTTTGTTATGTTGGCTTGTCTTTATCATGTTTT
Organism: Vigna nakashimae; assembly: GCA_034642375.1. Classification (NCBI taxonomy): domain Eukaryota; kingdom Viridiplantae; phylum Streptophyta; class Magnoliopsida; order Fabales; family Fabaceae; genus Vigna; species Vigna nakashimae. The sequence goes on along the minus strand of CM067762.1, from coordinate 38,121,083 downwards.
GGATCACAAAATAGACTTTAGCCAAGACAACATTAGAGGTTGTGTGGTACCAATGTTGAGCTTGGGAACACGTTAAATGTCTTTCTTCATCTATTAACCCAAAAATTGTTGAAGACATTATTGTTGCAAGACTTGATTTTCCACTTACGAAAAGGTACATATATTTATCTTTTATCTACAAAATTACCTATGCAATAATATAAGTTTGACTAAATTTTAACTTTTGGGATTTAAATGAAATGTAGGGTTGTGCATCGACACAAAGGCAACATCTCCTTACAAGTACAATGTCTCTAATATGAAAGTTGTTAGACGAGTTATAGCCCAAATATGTTCATAATTATTGAAATCATGCTTACATTGAATCTTAATAACATATTTTTTTCTTATACTATCATAATTTTTATAGTTCTTATGGACTCTTTAGAGTAGGGACGACATCACACCATTGATTATTGTTGAGGCTTCTCCAATTAGTTGAGTTGTAGTTTCTCTTATTTGTGTTTGCCATAGTAGAATTTCATCATACTAATTGAGTAATGTACTAATTTGGGTTTCAACAAATATTCTAATTGACTTATTAAACTTAGATCAACTTCACAAAGAAGATATGAGAGGTAGAACAAACAAATATTGACTAGATTACCACCAAAAATGGATAGCAATATGAAATGATCAATATAACGATCTCATCCAAGGTACTCAATTTAGTGATAATGGTCATTTGCATGACACCACAACATATATGTAATGATTCATTAATCATATTATTCGTTATACATTGCCTTCACAATCAATCTTGGCTTGGTTGACGATGTAAGTTCACTTCCCAAAAGATTTGATCATGTTTTTTTATTGATTTATAATTTTTCGTTCTCTTCTCACAATACAACATGTCATGAGAGCCTCATCAATCCAACCTATCAACATGTTGGTTTCTCTTCCTATGGTCAACAATTTAATGAACACACAGTTGGTTAATATGGTCTACAACAAACTCCCATGTCTACATACATGGATACATGTCTTTCCAATCTATATACTAAGAGGTTTGTACATAGTTTTTAAATCAATCATATTTTTTCTAGTCCACCAAATATGTTCAGAATTAGTGTATTCATCCTTCCATTTGTATACAATATCATATCATCCATGCAATATTATCGGCCAATAACGCCTTCTTAAGGACCCAATAATAAATGTGAAAGCAATAAATACCAAGCCAATAATAATGATCCACTTCCACCTCTTATGAGCTTCACCTTCAATAAAGGACTTAAAAGATAAGCAAGAAGACCACCATGTGACACGTCACCTCATAGATATATTATTTCTCCATATGTAATAATGTTGATATTATAATTTAATTACAATTTTCATTATTAACTTATCTCTTTTTTTCTAATTTTGTAGTCAAATTTAGAACTTCCTTTCTTCCCACTATCCTACAAAATAATAAACCAAATAATAATCTATAAGTATATAAAACTAAACTATGTAATTTCTCTGTTATTTATATACCTTATGCCAATATTTGATTAATGAATATTACTTATAATAAATAATGTTAACATATACCATTTTATTGAAAAACAAATGTTATGACATGTGTTGTGATTGAAGGGAAGGGAGTTAACCTCTATTTATTTGGTAAAATAATTAATATTTATTATTATAAATTTGACTTGTGTTTTGACCATTGGAAAATTTCCAATGATTATTATATATCCGTAGGAAAAGGTGAAGGTCTATGTTACACAATTCTTTTATAAAGCATATTATTGACTCTCTTTACACTCTTAAGAAAACTTTCAGGCATTAGTCTTAAAAGGTAGGTCAATAATAATCCTTCAAAGTATCTAAAAAGCCATGTTTCTTGCTCTTAAATGTACTATGAAAAAATCTTTATTTGATATTGCTATTTAGTATAGAAAGTATAGAATAATAACATTTTTCATACTTTATATGTGTAAATTATAGCATTAGGAAGAATGTCCTAAGATAATTACTAAATAATCAACATCATCCATGTTGGTTTACTGGTCCAACGTGGAACATCTCTGTATAGTCCTAACTTTGAGAAGTTGGGTTTCTTGAGTTAGTATCTAATGTGGCCTTGATATTTTAAGCTAGTTAACAAAGATAACATGTCACCTTTATAATTTTTCTCTTCTAGGACATGGTCAATGTTAAATTCATTAAAGACATCTCTCAAGTTTTTTATAATATGATAATACATTGTAGTAGATGTTCCTTAACTTGAAACTCTCCTTTAACTTTTCCACTACCTCTTTTTTTATGAATCACTTACGTTCAATGTCCATAGTTCATGTTTGTCCCCAAGTTGTGAGCTTAAATAGTAGTCATACAAAAGTCGTTCTTTCACAATACTAAAAATTTCAAATCATAACAAAAACTAAGACAAATCAAAGTAGAAAATAATCATTTTTCTTAACAAATTTTGGCTTTTGCAAGACTTACGTAATTCGGAGTCAATTTTGACTACTAGTTGAAAGCCTTGAAAATAGTGTTTGGTTTGTCTTACTAACCTGACCATAGTGAAAATTACAACCTCAATGACTTTATGTCATGTCATTGAAGGGTAAAGAGTCTTACTTATGAAATAAATTGAATTTTGTTTCCTATCTTCCTTATGCTTGAGGGTTAATCTTATAGTTGTTTTGTTCATGATAAAATACAATAAAAAGATTGAGTTTGCTCATGGAGTAATAAGCACTAGTAGAAGGCAATGTCTCACTTGATTTGCTAAAATGCTATCTCACTTTTTTAATCTCACTCAAACTTGGTGCTTTGAGTAGTTTGAAAAATAATTTTTCCTTCTTAGTTAACTTTAGAAGAAAACTACTTAAAGATACTAGTTTCCTATTTATTTGTTGGAACTCTTTGATATTATAGGGGTTGCACATGGAAAAAATAACTTCACACTTATATGGATTTGCCTAATCCTTCTTTAGATTATAAAAAAAGTCAATGAACTATTCAACATTGAACACACACTTCTCAAGATCCCAACACATGTGTTTTTTGTCCTTAGTGAAGACTCTCTTGAGGTATTATAGGTGGACATCAACATTATCCAATTTCAAAACCTTGTCATTGTCATACATCACCAGAATATCTCCAACTGTATTTTTGAAGGTTTTATCTAAGTTGCTCCAAAACTCTTAAGTAAAGGTTACCTTGTCAAAATAGTTGACCCTTCTATTAATAAACATAATTTTCTCCTTGTCTAATTGATATATTCTAATTTGGTTGTGCCTAGAGTTTGCATCCAAAACATTGAGTATCTCAAACCTAAATGCATTGTCCATAAAGGATATGAGTCCTTTAATATTGTTTTACTATGGTTGGTATAGTCAATGAACATCCACTGTTTATCACCTCTTCACCAATGCAAAATTGAAAAGCCATGTAGTGTAGGTAACATCTTGTATGAAGTCGACTTTCAAAAGCTTATGAAGTTTTTGCTTAACTACTTTTGGTTTGGCTCTTGATATGATAAAAAACTTGTGAATGAAATTGGGATAAATTCCTAATATGTCACTTACACTCCATTCAAAAAAGTCGATGTTTTAGGTGAGAATGTCTTATAATTACTTTCATATGAAATTATTAGTAGTTCAACCAACCAATGTGAGTACATTGACCTTGAATTAATCTGAGGTAAAATTTATACATATGTTTGTTAAAGGAGTGAGATGATTCTTGTTGAACTTTTCTTTCAAATACAAGCCAACTTCTTTATATCTAATTCATGATCCTCATAGGCATTATTTTAACATTTTTACAATGTTGTAGTGGTTGCAATTCTTCTTCTGATATGTTATTTGTCATTTACATGGATCCTTTATGGGCTTACCACCAATTGTCGACAATGATTTTGTTCTTTTAACCTTTATATTATTCAAAAGTGTATGTTGAGAATTTAATCTACCAGCATAACTATTTTTGCCTTTTTAAGATTAAATGAGTATGATGATTGTCTTTTGATTGCCTAAGAACTTCATAGCCACGTGCTATGGACATAAAGGTCCTGAGCTTATTTAGTATGTATCAAAACCATAAGCCAGTAACTTACCTGTCTAATATGTATTAAATCATAAGTCACTAATTTGCTTTTACCAAAAGTAGTGAGAAAATCTATATATCTCTTTATGTACACAATTTCATTGGTTAATCTAAGTAAGAGATTCGCATATGATTTAATGAAATAAAAAGCTAAGTGAAGTTTAAGAAAAAGTTACCAATAAAGTACGTAAGTTAAGATACTCTAACTTATGAGTGTCTTTTATACTCCTTAATTTGCAATATTGATTATGATGATAATTAAATCATCTAGTTGTTGTTGTCAAAGTTATTGATAAATTAATTTATTGATAAATTGGAAAAAATCCAAGTTATCTTTCAAACATCTCTCATGAAAGTAGTTATGCGTTGCAAACTTGCAATTACACAATGGATAATCTTCAAAATTGAATTTGCACCATTATGAGTTTATGTAACCCAACAACTAAATTTCGTAACACCATTCAAGATTCTTCAAAGTTAAATTATTATTGAATGTAAGCACAAGTGCTATCAAAATTGATTATGAATGGCAATGAAAGATGTAAGATTTACTATCTCATCTCCATTTGTTAAAGTATGTATCAAATTTATGTTGTATCTTCATCAACAAATATACCGTACTAACTTCTTTACTATATGTAAATATTAATTAAATATTCCCTTTTAACCAAAATGAAAACCATAACAAAAATCATACTAAATTATCGAGTATTCAAATATAAAAAATGATACATGTCTTTTTTTTTTCCTTTATTATCAAATATCAAGAAAAAAACTATAATATATAAATATCAACAATTGACTAAACATCAAATAATTATAGAAAAATATGTTTGTTATAAAAAAAAATTACAAAATTAAATATTAAAGAAAAGGTTAATATTAATTATTTAAATTATTAAATAAATTAAAAGTATTTTGATAAGATCAAATTATTAAAATAAATATGAAGACAAGTATTATGATAGATATGTATGTACTCATTTTTATCCCTACATCCAATTTAAAACATTGAATATTACTCTTATCCAATCAATATAAGTATTTTCTATCCTATACAAAACAAATTTTGACAATACCTAATATTAAGACAAATATGTATTTTTTGTTTTAATTCACATTCTCATTCTCAAATAAAAAATTAAACATTACTCATACTCATAATAAGTTAATATAAGAATTTTTTATTAATGAAACAAATTCAAACTATACATACGGGTTCATTAAACAAGTGAATACTTCTAATCTACTTGTTTAGGTAAAACTAGGGCTGGGCAAAAATAACTGATCTGTATTGTACTATAGTTAACTATACTATATTATACTTAAAAAAAACTGATCCACTTTTGCTAATGGTTCAGTATACTATTTTATGGTTTAGTTTTTAAAAACTGAACTTATAACAGTTTCAGTTCAGTTAACTGTGAAAACTATATCTACTATTTTCTCTTCTTTAGTTTCCGTTCAATTGCTCTATCTTGCTAAGAAAACGATAATTAATAATAAAATATTAATAAAAGAAACCGTTCAAATAAAAAATTAATAATAAATGTTTTAAGACAAAATTTTTTCTCACAAATTTTTATATTTTTTCATCAATAAACATATATTACTTTTTAAATAATATTATTTTAAGTAATAAAAGTAAAATATATTTTTTTAATTTAATTTTATTAAATGATTAAGTAATATAAATCATAAAAAAACTATATAAAAAAATAATACTTTAAATATATTATATTCTTTAGCATATTATTAAATATGTAAAAATATGTTAAAAAAAATTTTAATGATATTAAAATGTGTGTAAACGCACACACTAAAATAACTATTTATTTTAAAAATCAACTTACTTTAAAATAAATATCAATATTATTATTTTTAAATGATAGTATTTTACATACTAATACTAAAATATATCTCTAACGTTAAATTTTATTAAATAAATATATAATGAAAATCATAAAAAAATAGTAATGTAGCAAAATTAATTAATATTATAGAAATATCAAATGACAAAAAATTAACAAACTTTTATGAAGAGTAATTTTTCTAGTATCATCTTTTATTATATTATAATAATTAATAAGTATTAGTTTAACTTTTACATAATAAAATATAAATAATAAATAATTGATTAATAAAACAATTTTACGAGGGAATAAAATAAATATAAATAAAAAATTATTTTAAAATAAAATAAGTAGATCAAAAGATAAAATAAATTATATGCACATATAAAACAAAAAAATGTAAATAAAAAATTAAAAAAATAAATATAAAAGTAAAATAATATTCATGACAAAATAAATATAAATAAAAAAATAAAAAATAAAATAAAATAAATAATAAAATAATTTCCATACACATATAATAATAAAATAAATATAAATAAAATAAAAAATAATAATATCAAATAATTAAAAAGTTAATTTGTAAGACACTTATAAATAAAATAAAATAAATATTAAAATAAATTTCAATTAAAAATAATATGTATTGTTATAGTATTCAGTTTAAAAACTAGTACAATTTAGTTTAAAATTAGTATAATTCAATTTAAAATTAGTATAGTTAGTAGTTCAATTTAGTTTATATTATAGTTTAGTATAATTTAACATAGTTCAGTCCAGTTTGATAAAACAAAAAACAGTTCAGATCAGTTTGTCTAAACTATTTTACAGTTCAGTTCAGTTTATACAAATTAGTTTTTAGTTCAGTACAGATTTTAGTAGTACAGTACAGTTCAGTTTTATTTGCCCACCCCTAGGTAAAACCTTAAAACTTTTTGGCATATAATCTTAATGAATCCCGACTCAATAAGAGGTTATAGATATAATGATTCCGTATTACTCTAGAAGTTCTACACGGAAAATCAATTAAAAACTCCACATGATAAAAGTGGACAATAAGTCTTTGATGATATCCTCACACAAAAAATTGCTAAGCAGAATATTATCTCACGGTCATGGACTGCTTCTAGCAAGGATGAAATTTAATTTGATAAAAAAAAAATCATGTTAAAGAAACATTGAATCCTGAAAGCAACCTACAACTTTGCAAACAAATATCGCATTCAAACTCGATAGCCAAGTCTAATGATCGGCAACACACTAGCACAAAAACAGAGTAAATGGTCTTGCATCTAAGCAGTGATTTTCATGTGGTCATTTCAGTTAAACATTATCACCAGAGTTTCATGAAGCTAAATGGAGATGTAAATTTCCTTACACTTGTTCACAGAAAATAAAACAGCACAAAACTGAAGGGGTAAAGATTAGGGGGGAGGGGGAGAAAAAATGAGTTTTAATAAAATGTTGAGCCAAAAATATTATACAGAACAACAAAGATAAACATGTAGCACGGTACCAAATCTTCTCTAGCCATCGCTTGAATCATGTCCTTGGCGAATAACAGTCATTCAAAACAGCATTAAACCATTGACAGTTCTAGGCTTCTAGTCAGCTTTGTAAATTATGAGAACATCCTGAGGAAGTTGTTTGCATAAGCCATTGGTTTGACATCAGGGTGTGACTGCAATTTCAACAAAGTAAACAGACAGAAGAAATGAATGTCAACCCCAATATAGGAATACAGATTGGAAGAAAAGCAATCATATTGCACCATACTATTTCTTAAATAAAACAATGAATGAACATATTTATTTATTCGTATTATTTTTTAGCACAAAACAAGACATAGCTTAGTATAGCATGGTCTAAAGCACAAAAGATACTAACCACTGCTGAGAATGTGACAATGTTAGGTTTCAAATCTGGTGCTTCAAATCGAATAAAGGCACCTTTGTTACCCATCTGCAGCATGCAATAAAAATCAACGTTATGTAGATTTTAACACCAAGATCAAAATATACTCAGAAATTAATATAAGAAGGCCAATGACACTGCACACTATCCATGCAAACATGTACAAAAGCAAGGTGGGTAATATGGTTTTCATTAACACATTTAATGTGATTGGAAAAGAATCCTGGTCAATCATGCAACGTGCTTAATTGCCTCTCTTCTAGAGCTTGTCTCGTTATGTTTACATACTCAAGCACAGCTTAAAGAACGAGTCTACACAAATTATTATAGATAAAGGCAGATTACAACAACAAAAGTCTCTTTCCATGAAATGGGATTGGGATCCACAAAATCTTCTTAGACAATCATGTAAGCAAATAGCTAAACTTACTTAGAAATGAATGTAGAAAAAAGGGATTTGATTACCTGGTCACAGTAATTTGGAGCAGAAAAGACAGTTATGAGTTTACCATCATGTTCAATCTCGTAACCCTCATCCTTTACTTCATGAGATCTCACAACTAAATCTGTAAATTGGTAATTTATGTGAAGCCACTGACAGGAGAACAAATAAACTTTAGGAAAGTATCTGACTAATGGAAAACACACCTAAATTATTTTCCTGCAAAAACTGTTCTGTAACATCTGGACCAAAAGAAAGACCCACACCACGCTTGCTTGGGCCCCTTCCAGGGAGAGGTTGTGGATCACTCCAAAGAATTTCACACATCAGCCCTACACATACCAATCATAGGTGTAAATAAAACTACAATACTCAGGGTGAAAAACCAGAGAGATTTTAGTCGGTGAAGTGCGCGAACTGAAAGTTTAGAGTGATTAAGGTATTGCTGAGATCAATTAAAGGAAAAAAAAGTAAGCATCTAACCTTCTTCAGGAGGTTCACAGAATCGATTAATTGATCGGATGTCAGAGAGTTTGACCCCGTCAACACTGAAAAGACCTCCATGAACTACGAAAACTTTCTCATTTATCACATGAGCCAGTGGTAAAAAGCAGAATACTTCCGCAAAGAGTTCGACAAAAGTATCATTCAACTTTGAGCGCACCTCACCCTCAAAACCATATATCTTGTTCATGCTCTTGCTCTCGTGATTTCCTCTAGCTAAATATATGGCTGAAAATTACATGGAAACAAAACAAGTTACCATATTGCATGAACAAAAATATTCCTCCCTTAAACAAGTGAATTTTACAAAGTGAGGAAAGCAGTAAATGAATGCCCACACATAAACAACATGATACAATTCACTTGAAACAATAAAAGTAAATATTGCATTTTAAAGAGGCTAAATTTCCTGAGGAATTGTAATGGATTTCAATTTAAGTTGTCATGAACAAAAAAAACCGTTTTTTATTCTAAAAGATCATAAAAAGTATCTAATCAGGTTCTTAAGCGATCATATATTTATGATGTCTCCGAAAAACAAGATAACAAAACTAACTCAAAAATCTAGGCTTTACCTGATGGAGACAGGCACTTAAATGCAAACAAGGTCAGGATAACTTCCAATGAAAAAGATCCCCTATCCACAAAGTCACCGTTAAATAGATACGGATTCTCTTCTGAAGGAAGTCCATTAAGCTCAAAAATATTCAAAAGATCATAGAACTGCAGAAATCAAGGTGGAAAGAATCAATTTGCAAGGTTAATTATAGGGGGGAAATACGATAATACAAAAGCCAAGCAGCATGATGCAATTGGGTAAAAAAGACTTCACATTACATACAAGTTAGTTTGAAAGAAATTAAACTGGAGAAAAGACATTTATAAATTAAATACATTACAATTACAGGAGGACCTTTTTATGAGAGTAAAACTTTATTTTTTCTGCATCGCTATGATTACTAAAAATTACCTAGGAAACACAATGCTAAGCAATGTCAAGGCTGGCTTTTAAGAAAAATGGGCTACAGTTTTCTCCCTCAATTGTCACTTTTTCAAAGTTCCTTCCTTTCAGGAGTCTATTTTTTTATTAAAAAAATCACCTCTTAGAATTATAAAACCCCTTACTTAGTGCCAACCCTGCAATGGGAATTATTCACCTATAGACAGTAAATCATGATATTTTAGTGTGACTTGTTAAATTTCAAACTCCAGAGTGTTCTTTCTCCCTGCCTGCATCCAATAGAAAGGGAAGATGCTTTATTTCACAACAGTGGGGAATGGTTAGTTTTTATTTTCACAGCTTTTTTCAGTTTATGATGTTTACAAATGCAAACTATTAACAATTTTAGCTTACAATACCATTTCCAAGGTTTTGGTAAGACATGGCAAAGGCCCTGTAATGGAGTGCACTAGAGCCAGTGGGCTTCAAATTGGTGATTATGTTTAGAAATAGGAACGAATGCCTGAATTTTAAAAGACGTGCTTTTGCAGTCTTTTAAAATGGGTTTCTTGATCCAGTTGCTTATCATATGAAATAAAACCATTATTTCAATTGGGTTTCTTGATCAAACGTTCAAAGAAGGATCCCGTTTTTCTTCTGTATTATTTACTTATCCCTTCTCTCAAAGAAATGTTCTGTATTATTTACTTATTCCTTCTCTCAAAGAAAGATTTCATATCCCATGTTTCTGTGATTCTTTCTATTTTCCCATCTAATAGCATTCCCTAAAAAAATATAAGGGTTTTATATCCAATATGGTAGATAAAGTCCCTCCTGAACAATGGAGCAAAATTAACACAACTAAATAAATAATTGGCAGGCTCATCAGCACAAAAATAGCTACCCAATTCCTCCACATAAGGGTCAGGGAATCTTAGTCCATGAAAATATGGGAGGAAAATCAAACAGAGGATATAATAACAATCCTAAGTCTTAAATGTCAAACTATCAGAAGATATCACGAAGATATAAGCAACAATTCGTTTTTCCATATTAAAAAGTCACCAATCAACTATTCAGATTTAAACAAGAGAGAAAAATATATGTTTTGAGGGCTTAATGGATCCCTCTCGTAGTCCTCTATTTATGTACATGAAAAGCTGATACAATAGGAAGATTAAACATCAAAGCACTGTCCTAAACTACTTAGACAGAGTTAGGTACATAGGTTATCTAACACACAACCCCCTACCTTAGACGTAATGATTACATAGATTTACTACATAGATTTACTAATTATTTCAACACAACTTCAGCAGATCTAAAGTTCAAAATCAAGAATGTGACTCAAATAACATCATAGACAGTTCAAAGATTATAATAAACCAATTACCTGACCATGCACATCACCACAAACAGTAAAACGTTTGCCATTAGGAACATGTATGTCAACAAGAGAAGGCAAAGATTGCAAAATTTCTCTTGTTTGCAATACAATCTGGAATGCATACCTAAAAAATTGGAGGACAAGAGAGAAAACACTTCAATAACTCATCAAGAAACAAAAAGGGAAACAATGGTTTTCTTCCTTCAGTACCGTTTATGTAAGAACTTCTGGTTCTTGAAATCTTCCATCATTTTTTTCACAAAATCCAAAGTAACAACATCCCCCTCTATTCTTGCTCCTGAATATTGTGGCTCGACATCTAGCATTAAAACGAAACACCAAACTTGATCATTTCCATGAGTAAAATTATATGCAACAGTAGAACTTGGAATAATAATATGATCACAAAAAGAGGCCATTAATTTTAATGACCACAGACAATACAAAATTAAGTGTTCATCTTTCGTGCTAATGTGTGTTGTTCATGGTCCTTGTGATTAACTACTCCCAATAAAATGTAGAGGGTATTGGACCAGGAAATTACAATATCTCTACCAAACCCAGAGGCATCTATAAAATGCATACACTTTGAAATACAAAAAGTTTGTAGATGTTGATCCAGGGAGCAATTGAACACCCCAAAAGGAAAAAATAATTCAACCAGGGTTGCAAGCAACTGAAAATAGTAAAAATAAGTATAAAATGTATATTATTATTCATTAGTCAGTTTAGGGGGGTGACTTAACCTCCTTTTTAGCACCTCTTACAGTTTCAATAAAAATGTATTATGCTTATTGGAAATAATAACAAATTGAAAATCAGCAAAAAAGAATGAAACTAGATTAGTATAAGAAAGCCTAAGAAGGGTAATAATTACATTTTAAGGAACTAGTATATTAGAGACATAAGAGAATATTTATGATTAATTAGTTTTAGGTATATTCATTTATGTATAAAAATACAGTATAATGAATTATGTTGCATTGTAAAGAACGAAACAATTTACTTTCCAATGCGTTTATAAATAATGATTCCATCTGACTTAAATTGAAATTCAGATTTTTAAAGTTCATTGTATGCTTAATTAGTTTAAGGTATTAAATAATGTTAAGCTAAGGCTGGGTCATGCAAAGGACTCCTAAATGTACCAGTATTGTGGCCACTCCACCAATAAGCCCCGAGGAGCAACAGCAAACCAACCACAATTGCAATTACTATTGTGGTCTTTGATGTCCTGAACAACATCAGCGCTGCTGCCATAACTGCTACCACTGCTGCTATGGCCACTTCGGTTGGCACCGAAGAATTGCGGCCCTTTCCTATAATGATACAATATATAGAAAGAGTGATGATTTATAGAAAGTTGGACAAACATTCATTAAAGACAGGAATAAAATATCCCTAGATTATGAAAAGGGATTTGTGAGAGAAAGAAGGATGATTAAGGAATAGACGGAACCTAGAAAGTATTAACTACTGATTTGGGTTGAGGAAGGAAAAAATAATGTGCATGAACCAAGAGGTGAAAAGGGTATGACCACCTACATAGTGTGATCATTTTCTGAATTTTCCATTACTTCTAAAGACATGTTCCTCAAACACGTCACTCAAGACGAATGACAAATTCCTGTTTTTAAGTCTTCTAGATTACCAATGAAAAAGGAAGGAGGTGGAAGGAAGAAACATGAAGTAGATCGGTATAGCTGAAAATAGGAAGGGAAAATAAAAATTTATTTGAATTCGCAAGAAATGTTCCATTCTAGCTCATATAATGATTAACCAAATTATTTACTTACAGTTAACTAAGTATAAAAAAATTGACAGATTATTTTTTAAATTAGTTTGATGCTTAATTACATCTTTGAAATAACATTGCACCAAAGCTTTGACTTATAGTTCTGAAGGTTGGAGAGGAAAGTTTAAGCACTTGATGGTGCATCATCTTGATATTTAAATATGCATTTCTTTGTAATACTGAGATGAGATTATATTACACTATTTTGCCCTTCCTCTCTGTCAACGTCACACTTCATGTTTTTCTCAATAAGATTGAAAACAAATTCCATGAGGATGTATATAATCAATCGACAATCCCAAAGTTCATAGCAAAACAATCTATCAAACATCTCTCAGAACTATCCAAGAACACCAACGTCATCACTATTTATTCAAAAAAACAGTACCGGTAGCCAAAATAAATTTCACTTTAAAGAGTGGACGAAACAAGATAGTGATCAGCATCTTACTATATGAAAATAACAGTGTTCAGCGAAGGAAATCCCATCAACAACACAATTAAATGAAGAGAAAACTGAGAACAATATCCAATCAAATAATTTAATGAAAAACTGAAAATCTCATGCATAACTTAATTATTGAAGTGATATGATAGGATATAATAAGATAGGTTTTAATGGGTAATAGGGGCAGGACAGAGAAAAGAATTTTAGGAATTAATTGTTGTTGGGTAGTTAGAAGTGGGTGGCCTTTATAAGAAGGCAAGGGGGGTCTGGTAGAGAGTAGTTTTTGGATTTGTGAATTGTTAGACTGGAACATTGTCCAGTGGAGGGAGGAAGGCTCCCTTGGGGATGCATACTTGTATTTTTCCATACTTTACAGAGTTAATACTACGTATACATATACATTCACTTTGGCTGTTTGAGTATTGTGGTGAGGAGAGTGTTATAGATCTGGTTTCTTGAATAAAGAAACCTAATATGATACTTGCTTCTTTTTTTCACATTATTACATTAAGAATATTTTAGGATCCAATTGCAAGGTAATGGACTTGAATCCCGCATTGGAATATGTGATTATAGAGGGGGACTTTATAAGACCTTGGGATCTCCAACTACAACATCTAGCACTTGTGTGGGGTTCTCCCAAGGTTCTTATCAAGAAACCATAATCGTACAAAACAGTGTGTATATATGAAGGAAGGTTAATATAAGGTAAGGTATTCACTGCAGCATTATACTAGAGCTTTCAAATAATAAAAACAAAAACTACAGTTAGTCTTATAGGGTCATGTTATATAGTATTTATTTGAAGCTTTACAAAATTAAAGTTGCAATAATACCTTTAGAATACACACATCCAGAATAAACAAAAGTTAGAAATGACAGAATGACAAACATAAGTGTAAAATTAAGATACTAGCTTAAGAAATTATATTCAAAATACTACCTATTGTATGGAAATCTATCGATTCAGCTATTGAACGCCTTTCAGACTCAGGTGCAGCAATTGCTTCTTCAAATTTAAGCTTCATAACTGCCTTTTCACATTCCTTCAGTTTCTTTGTTGCATCAGGATCATTTGGACACATTTTCTTGACCTATTCAATAAAAATCTATTAAATATAAGACATTTGCATATTGAAACAAGTATGTGTTACAGAACAATAAGAGGGAAGTAGGTATCCAGTTATTTGAAGGAATGTAAAAGCTTAAAAGTAGAAGTTGCAACATTCAAGCTGATATTAAACGACAAGAACTGTCAGCTTAAGCCTACAAAGATGACTTTTATGTGAGAATATTTCAATGAGGTTTCATACCAAGAAAATTTTCATATTCTAAAAATTTCAATAAAAAATTGGAAACTGCCAAGTTTTTATTTTAAAAGAGTTAGAAGCAAGACAACAGCTTCTATTGGCACAAGGGCTTGGTAAAACGGAGAGAATTGTAATCATCGTTTGTGTAAATTGCAGAGCCCATTACATGATGCAGCTGCAAATGTGCAACATTTCAGTTGCAGTTGCCCCTGAAACAGTATCAGGCTGCAAGTACAGACCACATTGGCCCACATTAGCCAGCACCTACCACAACTGCAACACAACCATAGCCAAAATTCAAAACCTAAGTAGTAATCTATTTCAAGACATAAGAGTCTAAAACAAAAAAAAAAAACATTACTTACAGAGAATCTCAACTCAACAAATCTATTATCAGTAAAGAGAACAGGGAAGGTGCTTCACAACCTTCAATTTGTCCCAAAGATTTTATCAAAGTTAAATTTTTTTTATGGAGTCAAAATGATTTGAATAAAAGAAACAAATATCCCTAAATATCTATATTAATGTCTCTCATGTCTCCACATTGTCCCCTTATTCCATCATTATTGATAGGTTTCTGATAAAGAAACCTATTCAAGATCCTCTAGAAACAACACTTAGGCGCCAAGAAAACAGAAAGAAAGCAAACAGAGTGGTGTATTATTCACAAGTCAAGTCTGTACACTCACAATAGCAAGGGCTTAACCCCTTCAACAGGCTTGATCCTGTTTAACTAACAACTGTCAAAAAGTTCCCCCAACACTAACCCCTCTACAATTTATATCCAGCTATTCCCGCCCTACCCAACTGTAATAAGCAGTTGGGTTGCTCAACTAACTCATTCTTCTCCTTCTCTGATAAACCTTCCAACTCTTCTCATTCCTAACATTGCCCTCTGCCTGAAGGTCAACCTTGTCCCCAAGGTTGAAATCTGGGTACTGTTCTTTGATAGCCACTTCATCCTCCCATGTTGCTCCTTCCTGTCCGCCATCCTGCCATTCAATTAACAATTGTGGCACATTCTTCTCCCTTCGTTGTGTGACTCTTCTCCCTCGCACATTGATGGGCCACCAAGATGGGCCATCGGCCTACAATTTTGGAGGCAACTCCTTCTCTACCTTGTGTTCCCCTATTGCTTTTTTTAATTGGGACACATGGAATACAGGGTGTATGCATGTTGTCTCCGGTAGCTGGATTTTATAGGCCACTGCTCCCACTCTTTTGATCACCTGAAATGGACCAAAAAATCTGGCTGCTAATTTCGGGTGAAGTCTGATTGGCATCGAAGATTGTCGATGGGGCCTGATCTTCAAGTATACCCAGTCCCCCACTTCAATATTTGAAGGTCTCCTCCCCTTGTTGGCCTATTTTACCATTAGCTCTTGTGCCCTCTCCAAGTGGAACTTCATCTACTTTAAGGCTTCATCCCTTGTCTGTAATTCCTGATTCACTGCCTCCACCAAAGACTCTCCCAGTATAAATCGTTGTAGGGATGGAGGTGGCCTTCCATAAACCGTTTCAAATGGTGTGCACCGGATTGCTCCCTGATAACTGGTATTATACTAGTACTCAGCCCAAGGTAAGACTGTTATCCATCCTTTCGGCTGCTCTGAACAGAAGCATCTAAGGTATCCCTCCAAAACACGGTTCAGAACCTCCGTTTGGCCGTCGGTATCCGGGTGATAAGCGGTACTCATCTTCAATTGTGTGCCCTGCCCTTTAAATAGCTGCTGCCAAAAATTGCTGAGAAAGAGGGGGTCCCGATCACTCACTATCGATTTTGGAATGCCATGCAACTTAACTATCTCCTTGATGAATAACTCCGCTACCATCTTAGCTGAATACAGATGCTTGAGTGGTAGAAAATGACTGTATTTACTTAAGCGATCTACTACCACTAGTATAGCATCATATCCCTGAGATTTTGGAAGCCTCACTATAAAATCCATGCTTAACTCTTCCCAAATGGCATTCGGAATAGGCAAAGGTTGTAGCAGCCCTTGAGGAGAGGAGGACAAATACTTGTGCTGCTGACACACCAAGCACCCAGCCACATACTCCGTTACCCTCTTCTTCATATCAATCCAATATAAAGATTGGGCCAGCCTCCAATATGTCTTGTAAACGCCCGAGTGTCCCCCTGTTTGTGTAACGTGAAACTCTGCCATTAATCTAGGAATCCATGTGGAATGGCTGACAAAACTAACCTTCCTTTATAGTGTAACCTGTCCTGCTCCAGGGTATAAGCTGGATGGGTATTTGGATCCCTCCTCAAATCGTCCACTATCTTCTTCAACTTGTCATCTTCCTCCACCTCTCTTAAAATTTCACCAAAGTCCTGCCAGTATGGCCTGAGCATCACTCCTATCTCTATGACATCTTCCTTGTCTCCCTCCTCCCTCCTTGATAGGGAATCTGCCGCTCGGTTGGTAGCTCCTGCTTTGTATCCTATCTCAAATTCATATCCCAACAATTTAGCAATCCAATTATGTTGGTTTTGAGTAGTTATTCGCTGTTCTAACAAGTGGCGAAGGCTTCTTTGGTCTGTGTGCACAACAAATCTTTGCCCCAGCAGGTAAGGCCTCCAATGTTGTATGGCCAATACCAAAGCCATCAGCTCCTTCTCATAAATTGATTTGCTCAACGTCCCTGCTGATAGTGCCTTACTAACATAGGCAATGGGTCTTCCCTCCTGAGTCAAAACTGCCCCCACACCCATGCCCGAGGCATCACATTCTATATGAAAGGGTTGTTGGAAATCTGGTAAGGCTAGCATCAGGGCTGTAGTGAGAGCCTTCTTCAACTGTTGCATGGCTTCTTCAGCCTTTCCATTCCATCCGAAAATTTCCCTTTTTTCAGTAATTCAGTCAGGGGTTTGGCAATCTTCCCATAGTCTTTCACAAACCTCCTATAATACCCAGTCAAACCCAAAAACCCCCTTACTCCTTTTACTGTTTTCGGCCTGCTCCATTCAGTCACGGCTCTCACCTTCTCAGGGTCCATTTCTACCCCCTGGCTTGATATAGCATGCCCCAAGTATCTAATCATTGTTCTCCCAAATTCACACTTCTTTCGGTTTGCCACCCAGTGGTTCTTCTCTAGAGTAGCCAACACCGCAGTAACATGTTCAAGGTGTTCTCTCCAAGTGGTGCTGTAAACCAATATATCATCGAAGAACACCAAAACCTACTTCCTTAGATAAGGCTGAAAAAAGTTGTTCATGGCATTTTGGAAAGTAGTTGGGGCGTTTGTAAGACCGAAGGGCATTACCATAAATTCATAATGCCCTTGGTGCATCCTAAAGGCCGTCTTCTCAACATATTGCTCTCCCATCTAGATTTGATGATAACCCGCATTCAAGTCTATCTTCGAAAAGTAACAGGTCCCCTTCAACTCATCCAGCAGTTCCTCAATCACCGGTATTGGGAATTTATCTGGCACTGTGGCACGATTCAATGCTCTGTAATCGACACAAAACCTCCAACTACCGTCTTTCTTCTTCACCAAAATAACCGGACTCGAATAGTGACTGTGGCTGGGTCAAATCACCCCTGTTCGGAGCATTTCCTGGACTTGCTGCTCGATCTCCCCCTTCATCACATGTGGGTACCGGTAAGGCCTCACATTAACCGGATCTATGCCCTCTTTGAGAGGTATGTGATGCACAATGCCCCGATCAGGAGGTAGCCCCACTGGATCCGCAAACACCTTTTCATACTGGTTCAACAACACCTCCATTTCCTCTCCTTGGCTTTCTGTCAAATTCAGACATTTTTTCCCTCCTTCCTTTGCATCTAAGTATCCACACTCCCAGACCAGCAACCACATCTCTGTCTCAGCCATTTTTACCAAAGCCCCCGGTTCCACCATCTTCCTTTCTAAAGTAGGATCTCCCTGAATTCTCACCTTCCTCCCTAAATGATGATATGCCATGGTCAGTTTACTCCAGTCCAGGGTGACTTCCCCTAATTTCTCAACCACTCCACTCCTAATATCACATCCACCCCTCCTCACTCAAACAAGTGCCACCACTTCCACTTCATCCAACACAATTCTCACCTCCTTACAGCAGCCCTTTGTCTTTTTTTGATAACCATCTCCCAAGCTAACCTTGTAAGGTGGGGTCTCCACCACTGTCATTCCCATTTCCTCCACTAACCCCTAGCGTATGAAGTTGTGGCTAGCTCCACTGTCAATGAGAACCAACACTCCTCGACCCCCTATGCTGCCTTTTAGTTTCATAGTTTTTGGAGATGTTAACCCCCCTGCTGAAACAGTGGATAACTCCATCTGGGACTGATCCATTTCATCCATAGCTTCGTTCTCCTCTTCCTCCTCTTCTTCTGCCAGAATTAGCATTCTCAATCCTCTTTCTGAACATCTATGCCCTGGGCTAAAAGGTCCCCCACATCGGAAACACTTTCCCTCCTCTCTTCTTTTTATGAATTCCAAATAGGGTAAGTTTCGGACACTTCTTCCTCTTCCCTCTCCATTAAGCCTGGCAACCTCACTCCCCTGGGTCGTCTCTCTCTTGATCGATCCCACACTCTCGACGGCCTCCCCCTCGTCCTGGTACCTCGCGACTGAATTCGCTTCTGGTGGCTACCCTCGCTGTTCCTCCCCACATGTTTGTACTCTTGGCCGACTGTCCCCCACTGATCTTTGATTGGGAACATAACTTTTGTATGTCCCAGGCGATTCGCATTGCCGTCATTAGATCTTGCGGGTCATGGGGTCTCACACAGTCGCTTATCTCTTCTTGCAGCCCCGCCATAAAGTATCCCAGAAGTTGTTCCTCTGGAATTCCCGTCGTCTGCCCCACCAAAACTTCGAAATCCCTCGTTCACCGCACCTACTTGTTTAATGGTGGCCAGTCTCTCATAGACGGAACCTCGACCACCTTCTCCAAATCTGATCACCAACGCTCTTTTCAAACCCTCCCATGATCTGCTACGGGTTTTTTCTCTCCAAAACCGAAACCAGTACGCTACATATCCTTCCATACTGATGAATGCCAACTGCACTTTCTCATCCTCGGCCACCCTTTGCACTTCAAAAAATTTCTCCGCTCTACTTATCCAGATCAACGGGTCACCCCTTCAAACCCCGGTAATTCAACCCGTTTCCTCCAATTGGGAGGGCATTCTTGATTTCCCTCTCGTCTTCGTTCTCGATCACCTTCGATTCCGCCACCATTGTTGTTCACTGACGACTCACTGGCCCTTTGGCGATTTCCATTTGGATCGCAATTGCGGTCCCCCATATCCTCAAAATCGCCTGGATATCTTGCTTCATCGCCTCGTAATTCTGCCTCAGAGCCCCTGTATCGGCCTTCGTCTCTGCCACGGCGATCTCCACCGCCTCTAACTGTCCTTCAACAGCCACTACTCTTCCCTCCAGAAACCTATTCAAGATCCTCTAGAAACAACACTTAGGCGCCAAGAAAACAGAAAGAAAGCAAACAGAGTAGTGTATTATTCACAAGTCAAGTTTGTACACTCACAATAGCAAGGGCTTAACCCCTTCAACAGGCTTAATCTTGTTTAACTAACAACTGTCAAAAAGTTCCCCCAACACTAACTCAAGCTATTCCCGCCCTACCCAACTATAATAAGCAGTTGGGTTGCTCAACTAACTCATTCTTCTCCTTCTCTGATAACCTTCCAACTCTTCTCATTCCTAACAATTATACTACCCTACTTTTCTTCTAAACTACCACCAATGTCTTTGTTTTCTTTATGTTTCTATCTCTCACATAGTTGGGTGTACCAAGCTATCCAGCTTGGACAACATTTGCAGTTTTTATTAGAGGGATAACAACCACTTCAAAATATAAATAGTTATGCATGTTTTCAAAGAGTATGTAATTATTGTATGCGCTAGAAGAATTTACAGGGTAACCTACAGATTAATAAACAATTAACAGTTAGAAATTTAAATTACTGTAAAAGCATCCTTCATTTTCTAGCACGTAGACATGATATGATGTAGTACTATTTGCTATATGAATAAATGTTGTAAATTTTATAGTGGACAATACAAGACAGCAATACAATTTGGTGGCCACCTTCACATTCTACTTACTACGTATTTGCAGATTTATTTTTAAAGGGTTTTGTTTTTAAATTTCACAAATTTCTCATATAATTAATTTGTGAATATCATTTCCTAAACAGATTTCAAGTGTGCATACTTTTGTCTTACATTCATTAGAAATTTAGAATTGTTGAGCTATCATAAAAGGGAATACAGGGGTACACAAGAATTCAGTACGGATTCAAACTGGGAGGAAGCACGTCCATCAAAGTTAAGAGCAATATTTCGCTTTTATTCTCTTTTTTCCCTTCCTTTTATAGTGATGTTACCCATTTTCTAGAATGATATGACTGGTATTAGGACAAAAAGAGTACATTCAGAATATAATAATACCTATTTCTCGTTCCAGCTTTTAGCAACTGGAACACTGGATTTGAAGAAGAAAATGCAGAAATGGCGGAGAGAAATGTGGTTAGTTCAGAGGGAATCTAGCAAGATGGAGATTGAAGGAATTAGAGTATTAACAAAAAAGGAAGCCCGATAAAATTGCACCAAGGAGTTCAGAGGCTGGGCTGAGCTGCAGCATCTCATCAAATCATTGCAGCTGTCATATTTATTTGATGCTAAGAACTCTCTTCACAACTTCTGTTATCTACGCTGTGATGTGAGATCCCCACTCCTGTTGGTCATATTCAGAACTACTGGTTGAATATGAGCTCCCTTCTGTAAGTGCTGTGCAACCTCAGCTACTGTGATATCCATCTAAACCTAGTCAATTGCCAGAGTACTGCATTTATTTTTTGGTGTTTTGTTTTGGCACTGTTTGGGTGAGTGGTTATATTGCCTCTGAGGGACTGAGACTGATGCCTGATTTGCTAGTGGTAATTTTAATGTTACTTTGCTTATTTATGTTAGTTTATATATCATTGAAATATGTTAAAATGTAGTTTGAACATATCCTCTCTGAAGATTTGGTCTTTAACCAAGTCAAATAGTATTGTGCTGCCCAACTAGTGGTATAAGGCTTTTGTTATAGTAGTAGTAGTGTAATTTTGTTCTTAGAACGTGAACTTTTAAACATAGCTCAACCTCACAAAACCAATTCATAAGATGAGATTTACACCTACTTATACACTATAATTTGGTCACATCTCTAATCAATATAGAATCTCCAACAATTGCATATTAGTGGGATCCAATGAACCATATTATGATCTCTTGTTTTACTTGTATATCTCCCCACCATTCTTTCAATTCTAGTTCTAAGTGGAATATATATATAGATATTAACAATATTTCCTGCAATCTCTCTTTTTCTCTTTTTACCTTCAGCATCTTTTTGCAACTGTTGTAACCCATATTATAAACAAGTGCAATTGATATCAAGCAGGAACTATCACAGAATATATATTCAATGAAAAATACCCATCTTTTAAAGACTAATATTAGTACGGTTTCATTAAATCTACTAAAATTTTTGCTACTTTTTTTTCATCTCTGAATTCTCTTTGGTATTCTTATCTACATGACTATTTAATGGAACGTGAATATTAATCTATCAATATTTTGCAATGCAGCTGACCTTCTAATATGAACACGTTATTTTCCAACTAAGCTCCTTCATTCGAATATTTTACAGATATCAAACACAGTTACCTGCTGAAAATCTTTCAGTGCTTCCTTGAATTTTCCCAGCCCAATATAAGCAGCACCTCGCCTGTAATAACCCTATAACAATAAACCATAATCAGGACATGTCTTTTATTAACGATAACTAAATATAGGAAAGCCTCTAATGTTTTAGGATTCAGAGCACCTTTGAATATTTAGGATCAACTTCAATAGTCTTTGAGGCATCTTGTATTGCACTACCATATTCCTCAAGCCGAAGATGAGCAAAGGCACGATTAGAATAGTAAACTGCATTTCCACCGTTTAGCTCAATTGCTTGAGTATATAGATCAATGGCTTGGGAGTATTTTCGAGCTGAAAAAGGGATTCACACGTTCAGCAAGCATTAGCAAATAAATGTGTTAAAGCAGTGACAACTAATGACCTTATCAAAATTTATTTAGATTCAATAATTCAGATATTACCACAAATTTCACTGCAATGATGAAGAAAGTAAATTAACCACGGCACAGAGAAATTGCATTAATTACCATTGAAAGCTTCATTGGCAAGGGTTTTAAGTTCTTCAGCCTTTGAAATGTTAGATTTTTCAGTTTCCATTTCAGTTCAAACTTGTAACTTTAGTTGTATATGGCTGAAATTCAGAACCCAACAGAATCAGTCTGCTCACTTCTTTTCTCCACAATGATTGACCTGCTACAATCAAACAAATAAAAGATATCAGTATATTACAATAGTAGTATCTGACACTGTAATACTCAGCTTGCAAAGAACTATATCAAAATGCCAAAGCCTCATATACTTTATTTTTGTAGGATTTGGTAGTGTTGCAAATATTGACAAAACAGAAGTAAATACATGTATAAATAACACAAATCTAAAGCTTCTCACTTTCCTAACTTATTATGGCTAATTGCAATCTCCTTACTCATTATAAAAACCAGTTTTAAATACAAACAAACCAAATGTGAACTTCCACCCACATGATCTTTGTGTCTCCAACTAACTTAACTTAAATCACATTTCTAACACTATCTGTCAATAAATTTCTGTCACCACCACTATCATCAACCTCTCAATCACCACTTCAAACACAATTCCCACGTTGTTATAATCACTCTTTCCATTCCCAAAACCAAGCCCGGAACAATTAATTCTCCAAAAGAAAAGGGTTTCAAATGTCACGCCCCCAACAAATACTAAACTCCCAAAACAACAAATTACAGGGAAAAGGTCAGAACTTGATAAAAGGGCATCCTTATTTCTTTTTAATTTAGTTAAACACACACAATCATGAGCATCACACAATAAAAAAATAAAATAAACTCCCCTAAGGTGTAACCTTTGGTACCATACATGTATTGATAACTAAGCTGTGAAGATTAAAAAAAATATTGAAGAAAAAAATATATTGATTGTAGAAATTGTTATAAAATGTTGAAATAAGTGGGAGAAAGCTAACTAGAAAGAATAGAGAGGTAGTTGGAGAAACAACACAGGGACAGGAAGACGAAGACGGAAATAGGGAAAAAAGAAAAATTATAAGGATCTAGGGATGGATTAATTGCATAAACCAAAGAGAAGAAAAAATAAAATATATTAGAAAGAGAAAAGAAGAGGGAGTGACGTACGATGAGGAGTTTCTTTGTTGCTTTGTTGGTATGAGGGAGTGGAGGCTGGAAGAACAGTGAACAAAGTGTGGAGATTATGAGACACAACACAACACAAAACAAAGGTCTCTGTTTCATACACAAACACTTTCTCTCTCTACCTACCCACCCTAATCATCAAGACTCTTGAACCCTTTCTATAACCTCAAACTTACACATAATTTACAATATTTTTTAAAGTTTTATTTTTTAACAAACGGGCATGATTAATTCTAACCTAGATCCTTCTATATATATTTTAAGTAGTTGAAGAAGAATTAAGAATTAATAACAAAAAAAAAAACACTTTGTGAATATGAACTTTTTAATAAAATAAATAAAAATAATTACTGATGAAAATGAAATATTTTGTGTCTCTTTCTTTTGTATCTTAACAAACAATATTAGCAACTATTGTCGAAAGAAATTAATAATTTGTAGTATACTGTTTATATAGTTAGTTTTGTTTATAACCTCAAATATAAATAAAAAATTAGGTATCTGGACAAGAAAATGTTCTTTATATATCATGAGTGAAAAGGAAATATTGTGTCCCTTTCTCTGTATCTTTTAAACAAACTATATTAACAGCTGTTGTTGTGTTGTTGAAGTGTTTATATAGTCTCACATTTGATTTTTTTTTTTTTACTTTTTAATTAGTGATAGTTATTTAAAATAGTTGACACTTTGTATTATATTGTAATATTGAGAAAATGCCAATTATTTATAATGTGTTAGACAGTTGAAGTTTTTATGCAGTTTCACATTTAAATATATTTTGTTAGGTAAAGATAAATAGAATTACCAAACGTATATTGAAAAAAAAAGATAATTATGTTCTAAATTGTATATTTATTATTTTAATAAATTATGTTATAAATTATAAATTATACATTTATAGATAACATTTATTATTTTTATAAAATAATTGTGTAGTATTTGATTAGTTACTTTCTCTTTATATGTAAAATATTTAAAAGTACATGAAATTGTAATTAATATATTTTTAAGTAGATAAAAAATAAAAAATTCTCCAAAAATTCAATATTTAAAAAGAAAAGGAAGAAATATGTATTTTATATAAATGATATTTGATATTATTGTATAATATTACTTTTAATGATTGATAAATGTACTTGCAAGGGTGCATGAGAGTTCTCTCTAATTTGTTGATGAAAGACAGACACTGCAAAAGAAACTTGGTGTAAGAGAGTGCACATGACTTTCTGTTAACATTTCTATTCACAAACCAAAAAATATTTCTTTTATGCTCATAACAATCATGGGATTGCATGATATAATATGATGTAAATAATCAGAATAATATATATATATATATATATATATTATGCAAGACTATGTGATGACAATATATATATATATATATATATATATATATATATATATATATATATATATATATATATTATGCAAGACTATGTGATGACAATATATATATATATCTTAATTGAGTTCACTACATAATTTTGGAAGAAAAATATGTTTATGATATTGTGTTTCTTTTTTCTGAAGTTTTTTTATTTATGTATTTTTAAGTTGATAAAATAAATTTTAAAAAGTAAATGTTGATTTTGATTTTAATTTTGAGATGGTGATAAAATATCACTAAATATTTAAGTTGAAATGTATAAAAATTTAGAATTACATATTTTGTAAATGTTGAAAGATTAAATTGATTTATTTGAAAGTATGATGATAAAAAAAACAGGATTGAAAAATAAATACAGAAAAAAAAAAGTTTTTCTTCCATTTTAAAAATATTAATGTTTAAATTTATAATTGCAAATATTGGAAAATTAGGTTAAGAAATTGATTTAAAAACTATCTAACTATAGAAAATATCCTAAAAATATAGTTGAAGAATTAAAAGTCCTTCGCTTTGAAGAATGACAACTAAACTCTTTGGTTTAACTACATTAGTAAAAGGAAAGTTGATTTAATTTTATTATATATATATATATATATATATATATATATATATATATATATATATATATATATATAACTATGTTAAAAATGATTTTTTTTAACCACAGTTCTAAAAGGAGATAAATAAAAATAAAATTTGAATTTAACCTTTTCAAATATTAAAATTGTTTCTTATAGATAAGTCAATTTATAATTTCTTAATCCTCTAAAGATAACAAATCAATCATATTTTATTATCGCTTCTCGAGCCTCGATCCTTCCTTCTCGATCCTCAATGTCATCATGAACATCACAAACATAGACTAACAATATATTCATTCATCAGCACTTAAGCTAACTACATCACATAATCCAATCTCGAAAAACATAGTATCCTTTGAAGCATCATCGTCATTATGATCATCAACACATGTACCTCCATCATGAATATCCTCATCATGAACATCACCATGAGCATCCACATTGGCATAAACTTCATAGTAAAAAGAATCACTCACACTCTTGTACCTCTCACACACCTATAGTCTCCTCTACAGGTAGTCTCGCCCTCCAACTAAGGAACATGTTTGCTTGCCACACAAGGACAAGGCAAAACACCATCACCCATATACAAAGAAGGTTCAATACTTGAACACCCCTCCCTTTTCACACATAAGGCCAAAGGGAGTCATTATCTTGTATCACACGACCGATAGTCTAAGGATTTACTAGGTACAACAAGTAGACCTATCCTCCACTCTTATGCTCATTCATCACACATTCAGGTACACTCCAACACTCACTCATGCTCTAACCTCAACCACAATTCAAACCTAACCCTAAACACATAAATATTCTCATTCTCTGCTCAGCATCACGTCATTAGTACAGAAAAGGCTTATAATGTCACCTATTAGACGTCAGACTCACACATATCCAACGTAAAAAATGATTGGTGGCACTTCTGTAAATAATTTAATGTTGTAGACGTTTGACGGGGGTGGTCCCCGACATCTATACTCACGAAAACGTCAGCTCCTCCCAGTCGGACGTCCAACTAGAAAGACCCCGACGTCTCATGGTGACACCAGAATACCAAAAGTCATTTTATTTCGCAGTATAGACGTTTGGGCGCCTATGTCGGACGTTTAATGTCTATATAGACGTCTGGGCCCCTATGTCGAACGCCTAATGACCTCACAGGTGGTGAAAAGGTGCCATGTTCCATTACTTTAGACGTCTGGGCCCCTATGTTGGACGTCTTATGTCTCTATTGACGTCTGGGCCCCTATGTCGGACGCTTAATGACCTAACAGGTAGGTGAAAAGGTGTCATGTTCCATTGTTATAGACGTTAGGGTCCCTATGTCGGACGTCTAATGTATATCCAGACGTCGGCCATATATCGAGCAAGGATAGCCTCCGCCAAAATTAATTTTTAAATACACATAGACGTTAGTGTGGTAGGGGCCTAGACGTGTGAACATATAAAGACGTCCGATGAGGGAGGGCCCCAACGTCTAAGGCTGTTTTATTATACTTTGTGCGAACTCGGGGCAGCTACGCCCACTATTCATCATCTTCCTCCTCGCGTTTTCTCTCACGGCTTTGCATTTTCAGGTTTGTTTTTTCTCTTTTGGACGGTTTAAACTTATTTTTACTCCGATTAAATTAGTCTTTGATGGATTATCTTCCATTTGAACCGATTAAAATGAGTTTTCTTTGTGTTTTGGTGCAATTTGCTCGTTTCCTTGGGCAGCGATTTTTTGCGTTCTTGGGCAGCTATTTTTGTGCGTTTCCCACTCCTCCAATTCCTCCACTACGTTTGTAATCAATTAAGAAGGTTAACATTCTTGTTTAAAATTTTTTGTCTATGCATGTTATTGGCTTTTCGGTATGCATGTTTTTTGGCATTTGGATATACATGTTATTAACTTTCGAATTTGCATGTTGTTGACTTTTGGATATATACATGTTATTGACTTTTGTATATGCATGTTATTGGCTTTTGCATATGCATGTTATGGGCTTTTCAATATGCATGTGATAAAGTGTTTTTGTGTTGTTATGATTGGTATGTTAGATTATTAGTATATAATTGAGTGAAACTTAGTTTCCATTTGAAATTTAACACAAATGATTAATCTTTTAATTGTTTGTATTAAATTTTGAATTGTTCGATTGAACAGTTTGGGAAAATTATTTTTCATAATTTGTTATAACATGTACATTGGAGTTTATGGATAAGATTAATAAAATTTCAGTTTAATATTTGTGTTGTTCTCCGGATGCATATTTGATTGTGGTCATCCTTGACTACTCGCATTTCGTGCATATCACCAATGTGAAATGCTGTCGAAATCTTATCAAATTTATGATGTAGACTTCTTTGCATGTGTCATAGAAAATTATGAAAAATAATTTTTCTGAATGGGTAGGGCCTAACCTTGTGTGAGTTAAAAAATTGAAACTAATGAAGTATATTACAGACATAGTATGGATCGAAGCTGGATGACTAAACGTTGCATCAGTGAAGAATATGAGAAGGGTGTTTCGGAGTTCTTGCAATATGTTGAACAAAATGCTAAGTCTGTGAATGAGACATATGTTTTTCCTTGTGTTCGTTGTCTTAATCAAACACTCCAAGACTTAGGCAATATGCGTGACCATTTACTCATGTTCGGCATAATGAGAACTTATACCGTTTGGACTTGGCATGGAGAAGTACTGGACCAGCCTACCACGTCACGAGGAACAGATTATGTGGAAGAATGATTGACTGATCATTTAGAGGACATGATACGTGATGTTGGTGAAGATAATTTTGGAAGAACTAATTTGTATGATTCTCTTAAACATGATTCAAAGCAACCGTTGTTTCTAGGATGCCCCAACTTTACACGTCTGTCTGCAACTTTGAAATTGTTTAGTGTAAAAGCAAGGAATGGATGGACTGATAAAAGTTTCACAGAGTTATTGGAGTTGTTGAAGGAGATGCTTCCAGAAAATAATACTCTACCTATTTATCATTACGAAGCCAAAATTTTTTATGTCCAATGGGACTCGAATATCAAAAGATACATACTTGTCGTAATGATTGTGTTTTGTACAAGGAGTTTGCTTCACTAAAATATTTTCCAATGTGTGGTTTATCTCGTTTTAAAAAGAAAAGTGACAAAAACACTAGTGCTGAAGGTACTGATGGTGCACCTGCTAAGGTGATGTGGTATTTGCCCATAATACCTAGGTTCAAACGTATGTTCTCTGTTAAAGAAGATGCAAAGAAACTTAAATGGCACGTTTGACTATACAGTCAGACGTCCCATCAACGTCACCCACATAGACGTCGGGTAGGGATCAGACGTAAAAAGCCCAAAATAACAGATGTCTAAAGTGATTTCTGCACTAGTGTGTTCTGCAGTTCATACTCTTGTCCATTCTTCCTAAAAACACACTTTTCCAAAAAAAAGTACACTAGGATGTGACACATCAAGTATTCAAAACACACCAACATCATTCCCAAACCATGAGGAATAATACTTAAGACATCATACATGCATTCATGTCTCACATACCCTTGTAAACAAGCCCAAATACATACATTACATCAGTTAAATCATCCAAAACTCATCATTATGCATATTACAACCTAAACAAACTCAACATAATACATATGATCATCATATAACTCTTTACAACAGATATTTGCATGGAAAACCCTCTAAAGAACATACATTTATCCCCTCTTAGCATCAAAACTTATTATCATGGGAAACCCAATAAAGTCATATATACTTTCATATGGAAAATCCAACACAAACATTATATAAACCCTACCATAATGTATAAACATCCATCATACATACATATACCCTTACCAGCAATATCAAAAGAGAATCATAACCCATAATTACAATCACATGCATCAAAACAAGATATATCATTCAAGATAATCAAGAACACACAACATACAACAAATAAGATAAGCTTCCCCGTACCTTGGCCAATACAAGTCCACTCGAGTAGTCTCGCCCTTCGACTAAGGAACTTGTTTTCCTACCACACAAGGACAAGGTAAAACACCATCACCCCCATACAATGAAGGTTCAATCCTCGAACACTCTTCCCTTTTCGCACACAAGGCCAAAGGGAGCTGTTATCCCATATCATACAACGGATAGTCTTAGGATTTACTATGCACAACAAGTAGACATATCCTCCACTCTTATGCTCATCGCCCATACATTCAGGTCACTCCAATACTCACTCAAGCTTCAACCTCAATCATAAGTCAAACCTGACCCTAAACACATCAATTATTCCCATTCCCTACTCAACATCATGTTCTATAGTTCATACGCTTGTCCTCGTCCATTCTTCCCAAAAATGCACTTTTCCAACAAAATTACACTGAGATAATCGATTATCATTGATGATAATTGATTATTCCAGACAACTACAATACTAAATTTTTAGCATTACAAGATTTGAAAGGATAATCAATTATCATCCAAAATAATCGATTATTTTAGAGACGAAACTCAAAAGTGACGCTCAAATAAACGATTATCACTTAAGATATTGCCGAACCCAAACTTATTTTAGACAAAAATCAAGTATTCAAAACACACCAACATCATCCCCAAAGCACGAGGAATCATACTTAACACATCATACATGCATTCAAGTCTCACATACCTTTGTAAACAAACCCAAATACATACATTACATCATTTGAATCATTCAAAACTCATCATTATGCACATTACAACCCAAACAAATCCAACATACTACATATGATCATCATACCACTCTTTACAATAGATAGTTGCATGGAAAAACCTCCAAACAACGTACATTTATCCCCTCTTGGCATTAATACTTATTATCGTGGGAAATTCAACAAAGTCATCCATACTTTCATATGGAAAACTCAACACAAACATGATATAAACTCTATCATAACACAAACATTATATAAACCCTATCATAATGTAGAACATCCATCATACACACACATACCCTTACCAAAAAATATCAACAAAGAATCATAGCCCATAATTACAATCTCATGCATCAAAACAAGATATATCATTCAAGATGATCAAGAACACACAACATACAACAAACAAGATAAGCTTCCCCATACCTTGGCCAATGTTAGGGCTTTTTTACACTTCAAAAACACGACAAATCTTCTTTTGCACTAATGTTTTCTGCAAATCCTTTGTCTCTCTCCCAGAAAACGTCTATCTCCATTCCCTCTCTCTCTGTTTCTCTCTTTGATGTAGGGTTTCTAGGGTTTCTAAACAAATGTCACCCCTTTCCTTATATCTTAGTTTCTATAAATCACCCAAACCTTGTCTCTAATATTTCCTCACTTAAAATAACAGACTTTTAAATCCAAATTTATCTAAATCTCTATTTTTCTTCTATTCCATGTTCACATCTCTATCTTTTCATTTTATTTTATTTTATTTGCAAACTTTTACTTCCTACACCCACCTTATTTAATTTCTACACCAATTAATAAAGGGAAAAGACTATTTTGCTCCTAGGAAAACATACAAATGAAACAAAGGTTTTCCTTAACTCTCTCGATATAATTGAACTCACAATCATTCAATCCTAGATCATCATTCTATCAAATGCCAACCCATCACATTGATACTATCAAAGACACAAAATTAACAACATACCAAACATGTGTTACACTTTATTAAAATCAATTCAAATAATTAACATAACAGTTATGTTTGAAAAAATACTCAAACCTCAAACACCAATTACCAAACAATAATACTTAAGTCTCAAAACTAATTTATTTTCTAATTACTATATTTTTCTTGGGTCTTATAGAGAAAACTTAAGAAAATGGGTTCTAGAGATAAAACTTTTTAGATAATGAAACTCCTTGTTATAAAATTCTATTTATACTTTTGATATTTTTAAATTTAAATATTGAAGTATCATTATTTAAAATACTCTATTACTTCTAATATTCAATTTTTAAGATTATTACTATTATTATATTTAATAAATATTGAAATTAAAATACATTGAATAAAAAAAAGTTAAGGCATTGGCCATGATTTTAAAATTAATTTTATAATTTAAAAACTCATTTTAATCATAGGTCATTTTATTTAGTCTAATTTGAAAGGATTTTTAAATTTCAAGATAACTTAGCTAGTTATGAAGTCTATGAGATGATTTAGGGGGATTTTTTCACTACATAGAAATGTATGCAAAGAATCATATTATTTTAATTCCTTATAAAATTATTGAAAAAAAAACTGTGAGAAAGAAAATTGAATGCAAAATAAACTTTAAATACAAAACCAATTTATAAATACTGATTGAAAGAATGCGTGTTAGCTTGTATCTCCTAACTATTGTAAATTTTGTAGATGTCTCTATAAAATAGTTACATATTTAATAAATGAATCAACAAATGTGTCTATAAAATAGTTACAAATTTGAAAATCTTGTCCTCTCACCAAAAACATAATAAAATTAGTAAGGGTAAAAAAGATTAAACTCTAAAGGTTAACTCGGTATTTCGAGTGAAAAGGACAGGTTTGGGATAATATTTTTAATTCTGAAGTTGGAACTAACTTGATCGTCAAGTCCTTTAGTTTGGTAAATCACTTTTGTGGGTCATTCGGATCACTTCATCAATTTGATTTCATGAAAAATAATAATTAAAATTTACATTATAATACTTCATATTAATAGAGTTTGATAATTTGATTGATGATTCAACTTAGTCAATATTTGATATAATTTGACTAAGATATGATAAAGTTTGATTAAGACCCAAAATAGTCCAAATGACTGTTGAGATGTAAATCAAAAATAGATTCAGTTAACTTTTTTATGTATAAAGTTGTAATCTACTTTCAGAAATAATATATAGAAAATATTCAGTGTACCTGGTGTGAGCTTTCTCTCTTCATCCTGATCTTCCTCTTTGCCTCTATTCTCATCCTTCTCTCTATACTTCTAGTGGTTTCCCCTCTTTCTCTCTCAAAAGCATAGATGGTATCAAGAGCTTAACTGCAAAAAGATCTTTGTGGAGTTGTGGATGTGATAAGTCTGGAAGAGTGAGGTATATTCCAGAAAGAAGTGTTCTTTAGAAGTGATAAATCCTTAGAAGTGAATAAGGAATGTTAGCAAAATGATGAAGATGAAGTTTTGATGATGTCCAAATCAAGTCAAGACCAATCAAGAATCAAAATGATTTGAAGATCTGTATTGTGATGGAAAGCTTTTGTAATATTCTTAGAAATATGTATAGGTCTTAGATTAGAAAAAGAAAAGTGTTTTGTAAAAAGTACTGTAGCAAAATACTGTAGCAAAATACTGTAGCGCATTACTGTAGCACGGTACTGTAGCAAGTACTGTAGCTAATCGATTAACAGGGGCTGTTAATCGATTGTTCCAGAGAAAAATGAAAAATTCAGCAGTGCAGTGTTAATCGATTAACAGAGGGTGTTAATCGATTAACGTTAATCGATTAACAGAAGGTGTTAATCGATTAACACATGACCGTTTGAAAAACTAGCCGTTTTTAGAGCCGTTGGACTATCCGTTGGGGTGTTAATCGATTAACCACTGTAGCTAATCGATTAACACAGTGTGAAAGGCTGAAAACGAAAAATGGAAGAGCCTTTGGATGAGTCTATAAATAGACTCTCATTTCCTCTCAAGTTCAAGAACTACAACTCTTCCCTTGTGCTCAAATACTCAGAAACTCTTGAGAATTGTGTGATCTTGCTCAGTTAAGGAAACTCTGTCTGTAGAGTTGGTGAAATACTGCTACGGTGATAGAGGAATAGCTGGTTCATCCTTGGTGTGTCTAAGGAGGTGTTCGGAAGAGAATCATCCTTCGTGAAGTATTCGGAGGAGGTGTTCATCCTTTGTGAAGACTCAAAGGAGGTGTAGTTTCATCTCTTGTGGTATCAAGAGAGGTGGTTTCTAAACTCTTACAAATTGTATCTTTGTGATTGTAATTTGTAATTGTTTTGTGATAGTGAAACTGTTTATCTTGTTTTGAGATAAGCGACTGGACGTAGGATTGGTAAGATCCGAACCAGGATAAAATCATCTGTGCAAATTTCTCTCAACCTTACTCTTGCTTTATTTGTCTTTATTAATTGCTAAGTAAGTTTAATTGAGTAGAAATTAAGAGGCACACGTTAGTATTAAAAACCCCTCTTGGTTTGTTGTTCCACGCTAACCCATCCGCTGCAGCCGCTCTGACAATTGGTATCAGAGCTTGCTTTGATAGTCATTCAAATGGCGGGATCGTTTCAAACATTTGCAGAGGGTGCTTCTATCAATAGACCACCACTATTCACAGGTGAAAATTACGCATTCTGGAAGGTAAGAATGCAAATATTTATGGAATCTATTGATATAGATATTTGGGATGCTGTTGCATTTGGTCCTTTTGTTCCAACTAACAATATGCAGGAACCAAAGCCCCGTGACCAATAGACTGCTCAAGACAAGAAAAAATTTGGTAATGATGTAAAAGCTCGTAATATTATTTCATCTGCTTTAACTGTTGATGAGTTTTACAGGATTTCTATTTGTAAAACTGCACAAGAAATGTGGGAAGTACTAAGAGTAACCCATGAAGGTACAGATGACGTTAAGAGAGCTAGAAAGAATACCTTAATCCAGGAATACGAGATGTTCAGGATGAAGCAAGGGGAAACAATAGTAGATGTTCAGAAACACTTCACCAACATTGTCAATCATCTCATTGGACTAGGTAAGTCATTTGATACAGATGAACTTAACATTAAAATCTTGAAGTCTTTAGACAGGTCGTGGCAACCAAAGGTGACTGCAATCTCGGAGTCACAAAACCTCAACACCATGACCATGGCGTCACTCTTTGGAAAATTGAGGGAACATGAACTAGATCTTGGAAGACTTGATGAAGAAGAATCAAAAGCCAAAAACAACAAGAAGAGTTTGGCGTTAAAGTCGGAGGTTGAAAGAAGCAAAGGTAAATCGGAAGATGAAGACTCAGACGAAGAAGAAGAATTGAGACTCATGATAAAAAGACTCAACAAGTTCATGAAGTCTAAAGGTAAAGGAAAATTTAGATACGAAAAGAAAGATAATCCAGTATCTTCCTCAAATTACCGATGCTACGGTTTCGGAGAAAAAGGACATTTAAAAGCAGACTGCCCAAATCAAAGGAAGGGTGAAGAAAAGAAAGAAAAGAAATTCTTCAAGAAAAAGAAGGCATACATTGCATGGGAAGACGACAATGAGACCATTTCAGATTCAAGCTACTCAGATGAAGAAGCAAACATCTGTTTAGTGGTGAACGACGACGCTGGAAGCCAAGTAAGTACATCCAGCGATTCTGATAATTCTAGTCAGATTAGTGAAAATGAATTGCATGAAAATTATGCTGTTTTAATAGTAGAATCTGAAAAATTAGATAAAGCCCATCAGAAATTGAAAAAGGATTTCAAAAATTTAAAATTAAATTTTGAAAATATTTCTGAAGAAAATAAAAATTTGAAATCAGATTTTGAAAATATTCTTGAAGAAAATAAGAATTTAAAATTAAATTTTGAAAATATTTTTGAAGAAAATAAAGATTTGAAAAATAAAGTTTTAATTTTTGAAAAGGGTAAATTTGCTAGTAGTGATGAATGTGCTTCTTGTGAAAATTTTAAGAAACTACTAGAACAAACAACCTAAGAAGAATGTAGTAAGAATAATGAAAATAAGGTTGTTAAAAATAAGTATGTTCCTAAAATTAAAAATAAACACAATCATAGAACCCGTAGAACTTGGGTAGAAAAAGGAACAACTTATAGGAACACAAATGTTTTATCATGCTTTTATTGTATGAAAAAGGGTCATACATCTAACAAATGTAAAATTAAGCATCATGGTGTTCCAAGTGGTAGATATATTTGGGTTGTAAAATGATTTCAAATTTTCAAACTAACCCAAAGGACCCATACAAAATAGTTGGGTACCTACTGTTTAAAATTTAGAATTTCTTTAAAACAATATTTAAGAAATTTTGTTTTGAAATTGTTTTTGTTCTAAAATATTTAATGTTTATTCCAAGGTAGATGGAACTATTTTATATACAAAGCATATATAGTTTTCAAACGGAAAATATTTGAAATAGAAGAATGTGTGCATGTTGTCTTTGATGAAATTATTGACCTTGAGGCAAAACCTCTTGAGTCATTTGAATTACATGAAGGCAATGATGAAGATTTGTGGAAGACAACAAATGAAGTGAAGAATGATGACAATCCTCAAGATGAAGATCTAAACAAAATGTGGAAACAACCTAGAGGATTCTCATTCGAAATTGAAGGCATATCTAAAGGGGTGCTTTATGTTTCTATGTTTTTATTAGTATGTGCTCTTTATATTTGCTTGCATGCTTACCTCTTTAAAAATTCAATAAAATATATATTGTTTTTCCTTAATATGCATACATGCTTTTATTAAGGGAGAGTATATTTTTTTAATAAATTTAGGGGGAGCAATTATTCATCACTTTTTAATAATGATAAAAAAGGGGGAGAAATATTTAAAGTCTTAAACTTATTTCTAAGTTCACTAACAAATTGTTTCTTCCTTAAGTTATATTTTAAATACAGATTATTACCAAAAGCTTTAAATCAAGAAGTTTTTTATCATCATCAAAAAGGGGGAGATTGTTAGCAAAATGATGAAGATGAAGTTTTGATGATGTCCAAATCAAGTCAAGACCAATCAAGAATCAAAATGATTTGAAGATCTGTATTGTGATGGAAAGCTTTTGTAATACTCTTAGAAATATGTATAGGTCTTAGATTAGAAAAAGAAAAGTGTTTTGTAAAAAGTACTGTAGCAAAATACTGTAGCGCATTACTGTAGCACGGTACTGTAGCAAGTACTGTAGCTAATCGATTAACAAGGGCTGTTAATCGATTGTTCCAGAGAAAAATGAAAAATTCAGCAGTGCAGTGTTAATCGATTAACAGAGGGTGTTAATCGATTAACGTTAATCGATTAACAGAAGGTGTTAATCGATTAACACATGACCGTTTGAAAAACTAGCCGTTTTTAGAGCCGTTGGACTATCCGTTGGGGTGTTAATCGATTAACCACTGTAGCTAATCGATTAACACAGTGTGAAAGGCTGAAAACGAAAAATGGAAGAGCCTTTGGATGAGTCTATAAATAGACTCTCATTTCCTCTCAAGTTCAAGAACTACAACTCTTCCCTTGTGCTCAAATACTCAGAAACTCTTGAGAATTGTGTGATCTTGCTCAGCTAAGGAAACTTTGTCTGTAGAGTTGGTGAAATACTGCTACGGTGATAGAGGAATAGCTGGTTCATCCTTGGTGTGTCTAAGGAGGTGTTCGGAAGAGAATCATCCTTCGTGAAGTATTCGGAGGAGGTGTTCATCCTTTGTGAAGACTCAAAGGAGGTGTAGTTTCATCTCTTGTGGTATCAAGAGAGGTGGTTTCTAAACTCTTACAAATTGTATCTTTGTGATTGTAATTTGTAATTGTTTTGTGATAGTGAAACTGTTTATCTTGTTTTGAGATAAGCGACTGGACGTAGGATTGGTAAGATCCGAACCAGGATAAAATCATCTGTGCAAATTTCTCTCAACCTTACTCTTGCTTTATTTGTCTTTATTAATTGCTAAGTAAGTTTAATTAAGTAGAAATTAAGAGGCACACGTTAGTATTAAAAACCCCTCTTGGTTTGTTGTTCCACGCTAACCCATCCGCTGCAGCCGCTCTGACAAGGAGGTCCAAGAAGCTTCAAGATTTTATCAAGAAGAATATGGCAGGGTTTGGAGGAATACATGGACCACTTCTAGTGTTTATGGCAAGTTGTTTGATGGCTGACACATCAAGATGCAAGCCTATTTGGCTTCCAGGATGTTGTAGATGTGATAAATGAAGGTTTTCTTGAGTTGAGTTCACAAACTACATGAATAAGATAAAAGAAACTAGAAATTACAACAAAAACTGGATATCAAGGCACAATTTCTTCTTTATTAGTCTGTCAGCTGTCACTGCTAAAGAAGTTTGGGAGATATTGGTGAAGACCTATGGGGATGGTGACAAGAACAAGAAGGTGAAACTGTAGACATTGAGAAGGCAAATTGAAATTATGACAATGGATGAGGGTGAAACTGTGGAAAAATATTTTGATAACGTGCAAGAGTTGGTTAATGCTATGAGGGCATGTAAGGGTGGCATTACCGATCAATATGTGATGGATAAAACCCTAAGAACCCTAACTCCAAGATTCAATCATATGGTTGTTGGTATTGAAGAGAGTCATGATTTGGAGACATTAAAGATTGAGCAATTGCATCATTCATTAGAAACACATGAGTATCAGATCAATGAACGCAATCAATGTCAAGAACAAGCACTATAGGCCCGATCTCAATATAAGGGCAAGAAAGGTAATAAAGGTAGCACTAAGCATAAAGAATCACTAGAACAACAAGGTGAAGATTCTAGTGATTCAATCAAAGGCAAGATCAAAAATCTTGCACCAATTCTGATGATGGTTGGAAATTTGATAAGAAGAAAGTTAGATGTTACAACTGCAAGAAGTTTGGTCATTTTTCCAAAATTTGTTGAAAGGAAGATGGAGACAAGAATAAAACAAAGAAGAGGGTTAATCTGGCCCAGGAGGATGTGTTAGATTATGAGGCAATGATGCTAATGGCTAGCATAGAGGAAGATAAGTCCTAAAATGTAGTTTGGTATTTGGATTCTGGCTACTCCGCGGAGGAAGGAATGGTTTATGAAGATGTAGGAGGCTATGCAAGGAAAAACCAGATTTGCTGATAACAGAAGTCTAATAATAGAGGGTTCTGGAAGGGTGATCTTAAGGGATGGTGATGAGAGAGAAGTGGTGATTGAAGAAGTATTATATGTGTCAGGCCTAAAGACAAATATGCTCAGTCTAGGCCAGCCACTGCAGAAAGGGTATGTGATGAAAATGGAGAACAATAGTCTCAATATTTTTGACAAGAATAAGAGACTTATTGCCAAGCCAATTATCACAAAACAAGACTGATTTTGGTTAGATGATAAAGGGGTGCCTCTGATTTTGGTTGGATATCATTCTACTAGGGGTATAAACTGTATGATCCTGAATCTGAGCAGGTTGCAATTAGTAGAGATGTTGTGGTTAATGAAGCTGAATCTTGGTGTTGGGAGTCAATTCAGTAGAAAACAACATATATTGTCCTTGATAATGAATCTAGTGCAGTAAAGCCATATACATGGAATCAGGAAAATCATGTGAGAAGATCATCCAGAACAACACAACTACCACCTCATTTGAGGGATTATGAGTTGTTCTATGATGCTACTATTACAATAGAAGGGAATTTTGTACAGTATGCCCTAGTAGTAGAAGCTAAACCCATTGAGTTTGAACAAGCCATTATAGATAAGAGATGGCAAAAGGTAATGCAGGAGGAAGTTTTTGATCCTATAGCAAGGGTTGAGACAATCAAGTTGGTAGTGTCATTAGCAACTAAATTTAATTGGTCTTTGCATCAACTAGATGTGAAATTTTCTTTCTTAAATGGGAAACTAAAAGAGGAGGTGTATGGTGTTCAACCATAGGAGTTTGAGATCAAAGGGCAACAACACAAGGTGTACAGGCTGAGAAAGGCTCTTTATGGGCTTAAACAAGCCCCAAAGGCCTGAAGCCAGATAATTGATGGCTTCATGGACAATATTGAGTTTGAGAAATGCATTTCAGAACATGGGTTGTATGTGCAGTGTTGTCAACATAATGGCAAACCAGAAAAGTGGATAGTTTACCTATATGTTGATGATCTCCTAATTACTGAAAGTAGTGAGGAGTTAATATCTAATTTCAAAGTCCAAATGCTAAAGGAGTTTGAGATGAGTGATTTAGGAAGACTTAGCTACTTTCTTAGGATCGAATTCACTGAGACTGAGTGTGCAGTTGTGATGCATCAGTCAAGGTAGGTTTTAGACTTGTTAAAAAGGTTTAACATGCTAAACTGTAATGCTGCCAACACTCCAGCATAAGTGGGATTAAGGCTGGAAAAGGAGCCATAGGAGGAAGTTGTAGATCCTACAACTTATAGGAAAGTTGTTGGAACCTTGACATATCTTTGTAACACTAGACCATATTTGAGCTATAGTGTTGGAGTGATAAGTAGGTACATGGAAATCCCAAGGATATCACACATAAATGCAACCAAACATATTTTAAGGTATCTACAGGGAACACACTCCTATGGGATACTCTTAGTGATGGCGGACCATCTGAGATTCACATAGGACCTCTTACAAGAACCATGTCAAAAAAGATTCAAAAAGAAGAAGGATCACCTAACACATTACTCCTATGGAGAATTACTTACTAAAATTCTTCTTCTCTTTGCTAAATACATTTGTACTAGTTTGTAGGACCTAAATAAAGGTTGGAGACCATGCATAATGAACTTAAGAAGCTTGGCAAGCTAAAGGAATCAAAAGATGGAGGAAAAAAAGTGTTGAACAGATTGGACCACTTAGCTTCCAGATTAGAAAAACAAAGCCAAGATGCCTTCCGGATTCTCGCCAACTCCCAACCTGGACCACCATGCGCCCAACCATCTCGGACCAGTTTTTCAGGTTTAACATGTTTTTAATGTATGCTTGGCTGAAATGTGCACTCCAAGCTCCTTAGCTTCTCCGGCACACTTCCCTTTAGATGTATAGACGACATACAACTCAGAAATAGAGGTTTCTCTTCACCTATAAAAGAGATGATATCTCCTTTGTAAAGTTCAACTTTGAAGTATATTGAATTGCTGTTAAGATTTCTCCAGACTCTATACTCTTGGTTCAACTCTTGTGTGTCTATCCAGCACACTCTCCTCTAGCATCCTTCCCTTTTGGAAGGCCTTCTAAGCTTAGAGAGACCTCAAACACTCACCATATACTCACTAAACCTTCCATAAAACACCTGATGTGCACCAATCCTATATGCTTCCGCTGCCTCATTCTACGACGCGGTTCTACAAAAGCAAAGCCACTCTCACTTTAGTTTCTTAGTTTTGTGTTGTGCTGTTCAAACTCTGCCATTGTTTTATTTTCTTTTCCATCTCTGTCTGGCTCAATTTCGTATTTTCCTGTGTTGTGCTTGTGTTTCGAATATTGACACATGTTTGTTACACATTTTAATTGATGAATATCCTTAGTTTGTGTTCAATTCAACTTTAAAATTACTAAATCAAGTTTGTCCAATCATTTGCATACTGATGCAATGTTGCTTTTGTGTTCATGTGGTTTAATTTGTTCCAGTTGTGTTTTTCGTTTTAAAATGAGTTCAGATGCATTTGTATCCATATATCAACCATATGAGGCAGTGAGACAATGTTCTAGACTTGGTGATATAAGCTAAATCATTCAAACTTGTTTCTGTTTTCAAAAATCTGCATAAAATTGCATTTCTAGTTAAAGGTTCTTCAGTCTATTTCAACTTAGTTCTATTAGTTTTGTTGTTTGGAACTACTTTGTTTGATGTTATTGGACATGGCTAAAGGTATGGCAAACCATATTAAGCAATGAAATGCAATATGCGTAACTTAGTTGCTCAAAAATCCTTAACATATGATGTCTAAATTTTTCAGTCAAAGCTTTTCATCGTGCTCGGTTCATTGAATTTGTTTTCTGTTTGTCACATCCTCTAGATGCTTATCTTCAGTTAGATCTAGAGTTTTAGGCTTTCTTAGTGTCATTGCAACTTCTGTCCAGCTTTGATTCTTTCAAATATGATTTCTAGTGGTGTTTTTGGTGCATTTTGGCTGCATAATAGGCCATAACAAGAGTGATTTGTTGAATCTTGTTGTTTTTGTGCATTTGCAACGTTTAAGCATGTTTAAATTGCCATTTCAAAGGTGTTTGCACTATTCATTTGGTCATTTTCTAGCCTATATGTAGATTTGCCTTTTAAACCATCAAAATATGCTTTAAAATGGAAGTGAACCAGTGATTTGGTATTGCAATATCTTTTTAAGTTGTTTGACTATTTGAATCTTTAAAATGATGATACAAAGTTGTTTGATATCTCACATTAGCTATTGAATCACTTTCAAGCAATTTTGGGTTTAAAACCACCAAATTAGGATAATTTTTCTGGTGTAGAACCATTTTCCAAGTGCTGTTTGAAATTTTGCTTTGTTTAATTTGCAATTCTGGATTGACAAAAGCTAGTTTGGTGTTTCTAAATGAAATTGCATGCTCCAAAAAGTATATTCAAGTCATAAAAAGCAATTAAAAACCAAGCAATCCAGTTTTGAAGCCCAAAAATTAGAAAACCAAAAATCTAAACTCATTGGGGCATTTTATCAAACAGTTTTGCATTTTATCAAACAATTTTCCTGAACTTGGAAATTGATCTGTGATTTTGATTTTCTTTCTTTTTTAATCCATTTTAGTGCCTTTCTTAGGTTCCTTTTGTTTCCCTCCTATTGTTCAACACCTAAAACCAATTGAATTCCACTTGTTTGACTTCAATCTATGTTGTCCAAATCTGTTAGAGTGTGAAACAATCCTGGTGCACAAAACTGGTTTTGTTTGAAACTATTTGGCTTATTATAATGGTGTAGTGATGTTTTCTTGAGGTATCCAAGTTGTAGAACCCTTTCTCCAATAGGGTAGCATATTAGGAAGTGGAGAGCTAGCTGAATTGGCACACAAAAACGTTGATCTATGAGCTACCATCTCACATAGTCCACAACATTTCAATCATTTGCACCAAATTGAGACCAACCTGTTTGGAAGTGCAAAGCTCCATCTAGCAGCAGTCCAATTTTTTTTTCTTGTTTAAGCATTAATTCCAGTGTAGTTCAATCTAAATATCACGGAACCTTTGAGTTTTAAATTGTTTTAGTTTGCAACTTAAGTGTCTTGGGAAAATGCTCTTCAAGCAATTCCAAGTGCACAATTGAACATTGTAATACTCTAGTTTATGCTTCTCAATGTGAAAGTGTGTCAAGGGGTTCCATGTGTCACTTGCACTTTCACTTAGGACTATCTAGCATTTA
Source organism: Vigna nakashimae (assembly GCA_034642375.1). NCBI lineage: Eukaryota > Viridiplantae > Streptophyta > Magnoliopsida > Fabales > Fabaceae > Vigna > Vigna nakashimae. The sequence continues at coordinate 38,078,060 of CM067762.1, read as the reverse complement.
CATTTCCATTTACCATGCTTTCTTTCAAATTGCTTGAGTGCCTTTTATGTTTTAAGTCTCTGTGATATATAGGTGCGCGTTACATTTAGATAACCCTTCATTTGGTTTCTAGGATCATTTATGTTGAGATGGTTGATAGGGGGACCACAGGTTTAGCTTAATCCACAATCTTAGTGATATATGAGTTTTTGATGATGACAACACATAATTAATAACACATGTGTATTTTGTGTTACATGTTATATGCTTTTTTTTAATATGTTAAATTTGTTAAAGCATATCTGAGAACATGTTTGTGTTGTTCATTGCATATCACTCTGTTAAATATGTGATTTTATATGTGTATGCATGAGATATGTTTTTGGAAAAGGAAAATCACAAGCATTATGGTTGAACTTTAAAATGTGTGGCAAAACAATAGTTTTAAGTCAATTCCATTATGGGGTGAATCGATTAAAACTCGTGTGTTTGCACAAACTCTTTTGAAGTGTGTTGTGAGATTTTTCAAAGAGAAAAGTTTTTCAAAACTATGCAAAAGGATTTCACTTAATCGAATGCATGCTCTCTGTATTCAAATAAGTTAGTTGACGTTTTGAAAATCTGTTAAATGCTTGTCACAACCAACATAACAGACATATTTTAAATATGTTGACCAAGCATTAAATGATAGTCGATTGCATTAATTGTACACTCAATTATTTGTTTGACTGCTGCTAAATCTACTATAACTGATTGTTATATTTGATTACGTTAGTAGCTAAATCGATTAAAATGCGTCTGATATGTTTTATACTATAAATTAACGCAAATTTGAATTTTGTAAGAACTTTTGTGATTCTAACAATTTTATATCCTTTACAGAAAGTTGTGATCTTACAAAAAGAGAGGAAAAGCTCCCCGTTATCCAATGAAGACCTAAAATTCCCAATAATAAACCAAAATCCCTACACGATTTGTTACAAATGCTTTTTTACACGTATTTGCTGCAATAGGGCAAGTGAACCAAAAGCCTATTAATAAATAAGAACACATTCCAATTAATTCCCAAAAAAATAAATTTGTATCAAATTTGAACTAGTAATTAATCCCAACATTCAAATATTAAAGAGTAATATAAGCAAAAAATCTCAAATATCCTTGAAAGAAACAAGATTGACCGTGGTGATCAACAACTTGTGATTTCTTGGAGAGCAAGACTGCTGGGTTAGAAAGACTGATCAATTTGCACATTTGGGTGTTACTGCGTGATCAGATTCTGCAATCTTTTGAAGATTGGTTTGAGTTTCCTGTTGTGACTACAGGAAGAAGAACGTGTGTGTTCTTGACTTTGAGGGTACCTCAAAGGGTTAGACGGTAGGAGAGAGGATTCTTGCTGCTGGTCTTGTTGTGTATTGCCTATATTTTGATTAGAGTGTTAGAGAGGTGTTTTACATTTTGGACGTGAGGTCTTCTATAGAAACCTTGTTGTAAAAACCTTGACCATTATAGTGCATTTGCTTCATGTGGTTGGAAGGACACTGGATGTAGGCAGGTTGGTCGAACCAGTATAAAAACGCAGTGTTTGAATTTTCGGATCTCTATTCTATTTTATTCAATCGATTACTTTTTGTACTTATTCGATTAAGTTTCCGCTGCATTGAAAATCTTTTACCTTGAGATTTAAGAAAAGTATAAAGGCATCATTTTTTTGTGGAAAAGATTTTAAAAGCTTTTGTTTTTTACACTTCACCAATTCACCCCCCTCTTGGTGTGAGAAATTGAACCATTCTATTTTAACAATTTCATCTTGCATTTAAAAATCTTTTGAAAGATTTCTACCTAGAAACTAAGGTAAGAACATCTAGAGACACTTTGGCTAGGAAGGACTTGGTTCTTAAGCTTGTCCATTTTTTACTCACCTCTCCTTCCTTAGAGCTATTTGGATCCATTTTACCTTTAAAATCTTTTTAGAAATCCTTCTACAAAATTAAAAAGTTTGTGAAAATTTTTAGACTCTTTACTTGTGCAAGTTTTTCAAAAGTCTTGTGAAAACCTTTGCTTTGCACTTCACAAGTATGAGTCATTCAAGTGTTCAAGGGAGTATTAGACACGATTATGTTAATATACACTTAAGTGAAGAACTCCAAAGAACCCAAGCCGAGCTTCGCTAGGCACGACAAGAAATTAATGAGCTTAGGCAAATGTTTGCTAGCATCAATGTTAACCAAAAAGGATAAGCTCATGCTGAATCGTCCCATAGGAACAACAATGATCGTGGTGATATTCATTCACATCATAGTGATCAAAATGTTTATCGTGGTCATCATAATAATGACTACTATCAACCCCCTCCTAGGAGACACCACAATCATAGAGAAAATCATATGGAACCACCTAAACTTGACTTCCTCCTTTCTATGGACAAGATGATGTAGAAGAATATTTTGAGTAGGCTATGAAGGTAAAACAAATTTTTGAGTGTTACCATATAGATGATGCAAGAAGGGTAACCTTGGAAACTTTGACCTTTCAAGGCGCTACTCTATATTGGTGGACATCTTTGATTAGAGACCAACGGATGCGAGAAGCATATACCATTTAATATTGGAATGAGCTTAAAGCAGCCTTGTATAGAGGACATGTTCCAACATATTATGGGAGGGAGATCATGGACAAGCTCCATCGACTCCAACAAAGAAACATGAGTGTAGAGGAGTATCAACAAAAAATAGAATTACTCATGTTAAGAGCTGGAATTAAAGAGGAAGAAAGAGTCATAATTGCTAGATTTCAAAGTGGACTTAACTATGAGATAAGAGATGAGGTAGAACTTTTACCTTATCTAGATCTTATTGAATTTGTCCAACTATGTGTAAGAGTAGAAGAACAACTTCGACGGGAAGCCTCCACTAAAAAGACTTATCCTACCGTCTCCATGTATTAAAAATATTATAAGAGGGAGGGTAGTCAATCGAGATACGAGGAACCTCGAGAAAGAGAAAAAGAAAAAAGTTGGATGGGAAAATATAAAAGAAACTAAAAAAGTGATAAAAGAGAAGACTTTAAGTTTGGTAGATTGTGCCTTGACCAAAGATGTTGTCCACACAAAAATTTCCACAAATCTTTTTCTTGGACAACCTTATTTTCTTCTCTAGTGCAAAGAGGCACTATTATCAACTTGATTCTCTTCCCAAGGGCTTACAAAAACTTTTGAAAGAATTTGATGATTTATTTCCTATAGAGGTACCAAGTGGTTTACCAACTCTAAGGGGAATAGAACATCAAATTGATTTAATCCCTGGGGCAAGCCTTCCCAATAGGCCAACCTATAGGACCAACCCCAATGAATCAAAAGAGATAGAGAAACAAGTTAATGACTTATTGAATAAAGGGTGGATCCAAAAAAGCCTTAGTCCTTGTGTTGTGCCAATGTTGTTGGTCCCAAAGAAAGATGGATCTTGGAGAATGTGCACTAATTGTAGGGCCATCAACAACATCATTATTAATTATAGGCACCATATTCCTAAGTTGGATGACATATTGGATGAACTACATGGAGCAAACATGTTTACCAAGATTGATCTTGAAAGCAGATATCACCAAATCCGAATTAAAGAAGGAGAGGAATGGAAAATCACTTTCAAGATCAGGTTTGGTTTCTATGAATGGTTAGTCAATGCCTTTTGGCTTAACCAATGCTCCTAGTACAATCATGCGCTTAATGAATCATGTCTTCAAGAATACATAGGAAGGTTCCTAATGGTCTACTTTGATGATATTTTAATCTATAGCAAAGGTCTTCAAGAGCACCTTCACCATGTTAAGAAAGTCTTGCTTCTTCTTAGACTACATCATCTCTTTGCCAACTTTGACAAATGTACTTTTTGTCAAGAAAGTGTAATTTTCCTTGGATTCAAAGTTGGCAAAGAAGGTGTCCATGTTGATCCTGAGAAGATCAAGGCTATCCAGGAATGGCCAACTTTAAAGACAGTAGGGGAAGTAAGAAGTTTCCTTGGTTTATCAGGTTTCCATAGGCGATTTGTGGAAAATTTTTCTACTATTGTTGCTCCCCTCAATGAACTTGTTAAGAAAATTGTGTCATTCGTATGGGGTGAGAAACAAATCTTATCTTTTGACACCTTAAAGCATAAGTTAACACATGCTCTCATTCTACACTTGCCTAATTTTGCTAAAACTTTTCAGCTATAATGTGATGCATCTGGGTAGAGATAGGAGCTATTTTAATTCAAGAAGGTCATGTCATTGCTTACTTTAGTGAAAAACTTAGGGGACCAACCTTAAACTATCCTACCTATGACAAAGAGTTATATGCCCTTATTCGAGCATTGAAGACTTGGGAGCATTATTTGGTATCTCGCGAGTTTATTATCAATACTAACCATGAATCTCTCTAGTATCTTAAAGGGCAAGGAAAATTAAATAAAAGACATGCAAAGTGGATGGATGCTTTATCTAGACACCATGCATTATTAGTCACCCTAGGATCACAAATATTAGGTTTTGATGATATTAAACAACTCTATGAAACTGATGAAACATTTATATCCACTTATTCTTCATGTCTTAAGAAGCCATTTGATGGATTCAACTTGTTTGAGGGGTATCTTTATAATAAAGGAAAATTATGTATACCCCAAGGATCCATTAAAAAGCTTGTTATTAAAGAAATTCATGGAGGAGGACTCATGGGCCATCAGGGAGTTGACAAAACTCTAAATATTTTGAAAAACAAATTTTATTGGCCACACATGAGAATAGATGTTCAAAGGCATTGTTCTAGTTGTATAGCCTACTTACAAGCTAAATATAAAGTTATGCCTCATGGACTTTACCTTCCTCTTCCAATAGCTAGTTCCCCTTGGGAGGACATAAGTATGGACTTCGTCCTAGGTTTACCATGAGATCAAAAGTGGTTTGATTCTATCTTTGTGGTGGTTGATCGTTTTAGCAAAATGACTCATTTTATACCCTGCCACAACGTAGATGATGCTAGCTATATTTCCAGACTTTTCTTTAAGGAAATAGTACGATTGCATGACTTACCTAAAATTATAGTTTGTGATAGAGATGTTAATTTCCTTAGCCATTTTTGGAAAACCTTATGGCCAAAGCTAGGAACTAAACTTCTATTTTCTACCACATGTCACCCACAAACTGATGGGCAGACAAAAGTAGTAAATAGATCTCTATCTACTTTATTACAGGTAATGTTAAGAGGTAATCATAAAAATTGGGATGATCATCTACCTCACATAGAGTTTACTTACAATAGAGTAGTCCACAAGACTACTAATCTTTCTCCTTTTGAGGTTGTTTATGGTTTTAACCTTATCACACCACTTGATCTACTACCTCTTCCAAAATCATATTCTTTTCTTCATAAAGAAGGTGTATCTAAAGCAGAATTTATCAAGAAATTACACGAAAAGGTAAAAACCCATATTGAAAAACAAACTCAAAAATATACTAAATACAACAACAAAGGGAGAAGAAAATTACTTTTTAAAGAAGGCGACTTAGTCTGGCTTCATTTAAGAAAGGATAGATTTCCCTCTCAAAGAAAGTCCAAACTAAGTCTAAGAGGTGATGGTCCTTTCAAGGTGGTCAAGAAAATAAATGACAATGCATACATGTTAGACCTTCTTGAAAGTTATGGTGTCAGTCCTACTTTTAACATCTACGAGTTAATTCCTTCTATAGGAATTTATCAACAAGACAAAGGAAATCTGAGGACAGGTCCTTTTCAAGAGGGAAGGACTAATGGCGAACCATCTAAGATGCACATAAGACCTTTTACAAGAGTCATGTTAAAAAAGATTCAAGAAGAAGAAGGATCACCTAACACATTACTCCTATGGAGAACTACTTACTAAAATCCTTCTTTTATTTGCTAAATACATTTGTACTTGTAAGGACCTAGAAAATAGAGTATTAGAGTAGATAGGTGTATTAAAATAATGAGACGATCATTTTTATTTTTAAAATACTCTTATAATATAAATAGAAATTTCTAAAGCTCAGTTCATTATCTAAATACATACCATCTCTCTAAAACATTGTTTCCTTTCCTTTCTGTGCCTTCTCTCTAACTTTTCTCACAATTGGAGTCTTTGATTGATGATCAGGAAGCGCGTAGACGATCCTTGTGTCAAGGGCAATAATCTAGACTGATCAATTTTTCGTTTTAAACCGGTAAGATTCGTTCCCCTTTTCTAGGTTTTCTATAATTCTTTGGTTTCACAGAATTTCTGCTCCTGCATGTGTTTGAGGTTTCCTTCTCCTAAATTCTAGTTCAATTTAAGCTCCAAGAGTTGTTTCTATCACCAATTGGTGATCTGTAGGTGTTTCTAGAGTTTCCTTGCAATGCAAGGCACGGTTGGAGTAACCCTGTGAGCTGGGCAATATATCTTTGAGGTAAGGGAAGCTAGAGTACTTTGATTTTTAATTTTGTTGTATATTATTATATATATATATATATATATATATATATATATATATATATATATATATATATATATATATATATATATATATATATATAAGCATGTGAATTATGAACTGTTAAACTAAATTTCTGTTTTAAGGTATTATTGAGATGTATTTTGAATGTTATGTTGTGCAAATCGTTGAACTGTGAAATTTAACTTGATTGAATGATGTTTAAAGTGTGATCAGTTATGTTATAAGTTAGAAATTTGTGATAATATGAATTGGTTGTGAATTGAGTCATCTTGTTGTGGTTTAGAGTAGTTTATGCTTGTTTTAAGTCAACTTGGAGGAAGTGAGGAAGTGAAAATGAGAACTAGGAGTTAAGGGCTCAATTTGTTTGTTGGGATAGTTTGGATAGGTCAAATGATTGTTTGAGTCACCAAAACGGTCAAAAACATGTTCAAAGTGGTGGATTGTGATTTAGGTCCCTAAGTTGATAAACTTGATGTTCTAAAGTAGGAATTATTCCATAAACACTTTAGATTGATGTTATGAAGGTTTAGAATCATTTAGTCAAGTCTAATTAGGTATATAACACAATCTAGCAGTGTTAGAAGTTGGGAAAAATAGATAGAATTGGTAATTGGAGTTTGAGTTGCATAATTCTGTATATTTTTGTTCTACAGATTATGCAGACTCGCTGTGCGAATCCATTCGCACAGCGAGTCACACTGGCGAGATGCTCTTTGCTAGGGCATTCACACAACGAATAGACGTGCTACGCGAATGGTTTGAGAGGGTTGCTCTTTGTTTGAGGTCTAGGACTATTTCCATTTTTATTCGCATAGCGAATAGATGCGCTATGCGAATGTTTAGGGAGTCTGAGCCACTACCTGGGGCTCTAGCATAACGATTTGCGGCGCTATGCAAGGGGTTTAGGGTCTGATACAATTAGAAGTTTATTCGCATAGCGAACTTAACCGATGTGCGAATGGTTATGAGGGGTAGGTCTCTGTCTGAAGATTCATATAGTGAGTTGGGTCGCTGTGCGAGTGATAAGCTGTCGTTGAAGGTATCAAATTAATACCACTTTTCAAGGCAACTTCAGTATTGCCAAGTAGTATTCAAGAAAGTATATAAGGTTAAAGTAACCCTGAGTCGTCTCCTAACGAATACAGAATTGCCTTTCAATATTTGAATCTTATGAATGTAATGCAATGCTCAAGAATAAAAGTAATGTTTGGAGAATGTTTAAAGAACAAATAAGAAACTTAAAAACATTTATGATGAAATAGGCTATATCCGCTACTTTTCCAAGATAGATTCGTCATCGGTTATTCACAAATTATTGTTCAATTCATTATTGTTAAAGTTTCAAATTAATTAAAGTACATTTTTAATTAATTTGAGGGTGATCATACAATTAACCAAAGTAAATTCTCAATCAAATGCAAAACCTTTCTAGATTATTCACAATAAATTCAACCAAAGTTTATTCTCAATCAAATTCTATTGGTTTTAATCATTTCTATTCTTAAATCTCCTAACCAAGTTAAAAGCTAATCAATCAAAGTAAATTCTCAATTGATTATAGTTGAAATTATTACTACTAATAAAAGTACATTCTCAATTGATATTAAAAATCATTTAATCATATGAAAGTTCCTAAGTTAAATCAAAGTAGATTCTCAATTAAACCTAGAAACCCTAGAACTCATATAATCAATATGCATGTAGATTCAAACACACTATGATGCAAAAATCTTTGCTTTTAATATGATAGAGAGATGAAAGACATAGAGAGAAAACAACTTAAATCAATAATCAAAATAAACAATTGCCTTAACTCAACCTAACCTCAAAATCCATAATGAAATTACAACAGAATAACCCTAAATGCTTAGCTCTCCATGAATGGAGTTGAATACATGATGAAATAAGAGAGAGAGAAGTGGTGAATGAATGAAGTCCAGTGGAGGAGTATGAGAGATGAATGAATTCCCTTTTCTACTTCCCCTGGGTCTCTTTATATAGGGTTTGATTGGGCTTGAACTCTAAATATTCAATTGACATAATCTTTTATCTTTTATCTTCCAAATAACTAAAAGATTTAGATAATAATAACATTATTTGGAAAACATTATTTGGAAGATATTTTCTGTTGGTATTCCCAAATTAAATTATTTCAACAATTGAATTTTATCTTTTAGATTTTCAAAATTTTCCAAAATTACACATAAGCCCTGAAATTTCCTCTATCTTCACTTTAGCCCCTTCAGAATTCTTCAAAATTGCACCAAAACCCATGTTTGACCAACTTTGACTGAGGAAGGGCTCGCCCAATGAGGGACTGACATGTGTCAGCCCCTTTCCCACCCAAAATTAGGGTTTCAGATTGGGGGGAAAGGAAGCTCATATGTCGTCGCGAAAGAGAGAACATGTTGTTCTTTGTTCGAGACCATGGCTTCGGCCTATGGTGATTCTGCTGCCGGCGCATGGTGGCGGTGCGAAGAAGATCATGGAGGCGCTGCTCTTCGGTGGTTTGTTTCTAGATTTGTTTGCTGCAGGTGCGAGATACGAAGGTGATGGAGGCGCGACATTGGTGATGCGGCAATGGTGCGAGGAAGATGGTGGGGAGCAGCGGTTTCATGAGAGAATTGGGTTTTGATGTATGGTTGCAGGTTGATTTCGCGACATGGTGACGATGGTTGAAGATCGATTCACCACTGTTGATAGTGCGACGACACGTTGGGTGGTGATGTGATGAGGGGTTCTGTTCTTCTGCAGGTGCGTTAATGGCGAAGAAGATGAAGATGGTGGTGCGATGATTGATGGCAGCGATTTCTGTGCGAGATTGATGATGGAAGTCGTGGCTTGGTTGCGACACGGTAGTGACGGACGCGGTATGGTGGAGCGATGGGGTTGGGCGGTTTGGGTGGTTCGACGGTGAGGTTGATGGTGGTGGCTACCGGCGGTGCTAGGGAGAAGATGGTGGAGTCTAGTTTAGGAGGGGTAGGAGTAGGAAACTTTAGGGGTGTAGGAGAAAATGCTTAGTGTTTGGGCTTACTTGTTTGGCCTATTTTAGAAATAGGAGTGTATGTTGGGAAATTTAGGAGGTGTAAGGGTAAAGTCTGTCTGTTTGGCCCATCTGTACATTATTTATCAAATAAAATCTTATTTTGGGCCTTAATTTGCAATTTGGACCAATAAAACTTTAATTCCAGCTGCACAAATAAACATTAGAACATCCAAGAATAATCTTTGCGCTAAAACTCACTTTTTATGTCTCTTTAATTCCCAAACCCAACAATTTCAATCATCACAAATTCACTTAAAATCAACCATTAAAGCATAATTATCCCATCAAAAATTTAAATTTTAAAGCATAAATGTGGGAATAAATATGCACTCATCAGCGAGAAACCTCTAGATTCGCTCTACGAATGTGTGCGCTGTGCGAATGGTCCAAGTTATTGTTCACCTGTTTCTTTCTTGTATTCACAGAACATGAATGAATTGTAATACACAGTAAGGCTTGTATGATGTATGAAATATGGTGTATGATTTAGTATAATTATGAGTCATGTTCCAAGTAAAAGTATGTGAATCAAAGTCGTGAATGTAAGCTTCAGTGTAGAATCTCTTGGTGAGATTCCTAGTTGTTTAGAATGAATGCAGGAGCTCAGTCTTGAAGGTTATCCTAAAACTGCAATGGTCTTTCATTCTCAAGTAGAGAGGATTGAACCATGTCGTGAGGAGTAGCAGGAGGTCTTAGTCTTGGAGGCTTCCAGTATGCTCCAAGGCGTGGTACAGACTAACCTCGTGAGTGTGGTAGGGTGAAACCCATTGGCAATGGCTTTGCAAAGCAGTAGAGACCACCACGAGTGCATGACCCGCTAGCTCGACAATCATTCTAACTCCGGACAAGTAAAGTCTAGAATATAACATGTTAGGATGTTTGATTTAGTTACTTTGTTTGAATTATCTTGTGTATGTTATGTGCTATTGAATTGTATGTTTTCTTTTATATCTAGCTTACCCTTCTGTATGTGTTTATATTTTGTATGTTTGGTGTTCTTTCTTTGCAATGATCATCCAATGGATGTGAGCAGAGGAAGATGAGGTGCCTCTAGAGCAGGCTTTGAAGGGCGAGGATGTTGCTGCTTAGTTTAGTTAGGTTAATTACTTTGGTGTATAGTTTTGGAATACTCGTATCTAAAGTTTTAAATTCTACAGTTATTTTGGATGACTGTAAAGTTTATACTTTATATCCTACTCTATAACTATTCTATTTTATTATTTCCGTGACTACTATTATATGGTTTATTACTATATTATGGGATGTTACAGTACTATTTTGTAGGACCTAAATAAAGGTTGGAGATCATGCATAATCAACCTAAGAAGCTTGGCAAGCTAAAGGAAGCAAAGGAATCAAAAGATGGAGGAAAAAGAGTGTTGTACGGATTGGACTACTTAGCTTCCGGATTGGAAAACCAAAGTCATGATGCCTTCCGATTCTCGCCAACGCCTAGCCTGAACCACCATGCACCCAACCATCTCAGACCAACTTTTCACATTTAACACATTTTTAATGTGTGCTTGGCTGAAATATGCACTCCAAGCTCCTTAACTTCTCCAGCATACTTCCTTCTTGATGTATAGACGAAAAACAACTCAAAAATGAAGGTCTCTCTTCACCTATAAAAGAGACGATCTCTCCTTTTGAAGTATATTGAATTTCTGTTGAGATTTTTCCAGACTCTATACTCTTGGTTCAACTCTTGTGTGCCTATCCAACACACTCTCATCTATCTTCCTTCCTTGTTGTAAGGCCTTCTGAGCTTAGAGAGACTTCAAACACTCACCATACACTTACTGAATCTTCCATCGAACACTTGGTGTGCACCAATCCTTCATGCTTCATCTCATTCCACTGCCTCATTCTGCGATGTCGAACTGTTCTAGCATGAAGTTGGGACTTGCTTTCATCACTTAGGAAGAGAAAACTAGAAAAGAAGTACAAATCACTTCTTACTCAGATGCAAATGGGTGTGGAGATAAATGGGATAGAAGAAGCACAACTGGGTGTATCTTCTTCATTGAAGGGTCTCTATCTCGTGGAGCTCAAGAAAGGAGCTTGTGGTTGCTTTATCTTCGTGTGAGGCAGAGTATATAGCTGCCTGTGAAGCTACGTGTCAGGCAACTTGGCTGGTTTCATTGATGGAAGGGTTGAAGGTTGAGTTAGTTGGAAAACTAAGACTGCTTGTAGACAACAAGTCAACCATTGATTTAGCAAAGCATCTTACATCTCATGGAAGAAGTAAGCACATTGAGACTAGATTTGACTACATCAGAGAACAAGTTAGTAATGAAAAGCTAGTGGTGGAACACTGTAGATCCGAAGACCAACTCGCAGATATACTCACCAAAACACTAAAAGGAGAACGCTTTCTAACACTAAGAAAGCTAATTGGTGTTGTGAAAACTAACACCTTTGAAGATCGTTCGAAAGGGTGTTCGAAACCCTAGACCCTAGTGTTTCATCAATGAGAGGAGGTTTGCTCGAGAAGGGTTATTCCCGATTTCAATCAGTGAAAAGTGTTCATTTTATCAGAGAAGAAGGGTTTTTCCCGATTTCAATCTGTGAAAAGTGTTTGTTTCGTCGGAGAAGAAAGTTTTACTAATTCAATTGGTGAAAGGAGTCATTTTTCTTCAGAGAAAAAGGATTTTGATTTTGTTAGGGTTTTTAATTTAGGGAGGAATATTAAGATGTAAATCAAAAATAAATTCAGTTAAATTTTTCATGTATAAAGTTCTAATATACTTTCAGAAATAATGTACAGAAAATATTCAGTGTATCTGGTGTGAGTTTTCTCTCTTCATCCTAATCTCCCTCTCTGCCTATGTTCGCAGCCTTCTATACTTCTGGTGGTTTCCCCTCTTTCTCTCTCAAACCCTAGAACGACAAGCTCTCTTAACTCAACCATCTATCATTAGTCCACTTTCATGTAAAAATAAAAAAGTTTAGCTCATTTCAATGTAATATTAGACTTTTAATGACTAGAAAAAAGTTAAACAGGTCAGTTTGTCAGCTTAGCAACGGATTGGGACAAATTGTAAAGTTCAACTTGTTTTTAATTAATAGGCTAGTCCAATTCAATCCATTTTTGACCGATTAATGTCAGGTCAGGTTTAAACCGGACAGGATTGCACTATTTTGCCACTCCTAAAAATAGCCAATCAGGTAATACTATGAACACCAGTAAAAGTTCTTTTATGCAACAGCAACTTAAAAGTTGAAAATTTTCATGGCTTTTTTCTGATCAACATTTTGAAAATGGTGCAAGATGTCAGAAGTTTAGCTGACCATTGAGTTGAGATACAGGTTCAGTCAGTGTTCAACATTATGTAGATGGATTTTCTTCTTGCACCTCCTTTATTATTTATTATACTTCATATTAACACAAAGGATTAAAATATCCTTCCTAAGTGCACCATGTCATTACTTCCACTGTTGTTCCTTCGCCACTTACATTTTAAAAATGGTAAAACGATATTTTGAATTTTATGGAGGTGAAGATATAAATTATGGAGGTGCAAGGAGAAAAAGTCTTGATAGATTTCATTATATAGAATGGGGAGTGAAAATAACATATTTTGTACAGAGGGGTTTTATGGTTTGTTTAACCAATGTCTCTAACTTAAACATAATTTGACATGTTTATAATTTAAAATTAAATCTATTTGTTTTTCTTACTACTGGATTATGATGAAACCTTTTATCTCCATAAGTTTCTAATTTTTGACAGACTGATTGATTTTCAGAATATCTTCAGTCCAGAAATCATAGGTGAAATGTTCAATTTAGAATCTCAATCTTTTAATTTTTTTATTGAACCATGCTAGTATAAAAAATTGTCAAATTTTAAGAATAAAACATATTTTTTAATCTTAATGTAATAATTCAATTAATTTTTAAATTTAAAATACAAATAAAAATTTTAAAAATATAGATCTCATGACATCTTTTGTAAAAGAAAAAATCTTCAAAATAGTATAACGAGCTAAGTTAAAGTAAAATAAAAATTTATTACAGCATTTTATAAAACTCTTATATTAAAGATATTTTTAATCCACTATTTAATCATACAAAAGTAAAATGCAATTTAAAAATAGGTATATTTTATACTTAAAATTATTTTAAATCGATCTGATCGCTAATATTATTTTATAATTTGTAACTTCATCAATAATTACGTATTAACAACAGATTATATTCATTTAATATATTTATTATGCATAAAGTAACAATATATTTATATTAACATATATTATAAAAACATGTTTTAATTATAATTCTACACTGTAGTTCTATATTTAATTATATATAATGCTGAATATTAAAATTTATGTAATGTGGCAACATCACAACTCAGGCTGATACAGTATTATTTCTAATTTATTGAGTTTTAATCGGGTTGAGTGGGAATTTAAATAATCAAATTTATAATAACTTTATGTTAAATAATAACAAAGATAAGTTAATGTTACACTAATTTTTCAAAAAAAACAGAGATGAAGTTTGAACATGTTAAATTTTAGGTTTAATTCCTATTTTGATCCCACTTTTTGTAGGGTCTGTTCAAATTGGTCCTACTTTTTTTCAAAAGTTCACTAAGATCCCACTTTTCGCAAAAACGGTGCAAGTTAGTCCTTTTTGGTTACGGCGTTAAAAAACTAACGGCACAACTGCCCAGTTGGAAGAAAACTGATGAGCTGTATATTTTTTTGTTGACGTGGCACTGTGAATTGGTGATTCCTGAGAGCAGAGGATTCATGGCTTCTTGGCCTTACGCAGACCTTTCCTTCACAAGCTCCTGGACTTCGAAGACGAATCCTTCGCCTTACTCATGCTCGTACTCGAATCTCGTACTCGGTGATCAGGAGCTTCTCCTCCCTCCTGTAGTGGTAAGCCAGGGGAGTGATGATGTTACGGTGTCGTATCCTGCCGAACTGCCTCATCTCGGCGTCGAACACCTCCTTCCCTATCTTATTCACCTCCCTCATCCTCTTCACCACCACGCATAGTCCGTTCGTCATCGCCGCCTTGTACGCCGATCCCAGCCCACCGTTCCCCAGCACCTCCGCTGCCGCCTTCATCATGTCCTGCAGCCCAAACACCGCCCTCATCTCGTTCACCATCACTATGTCCCCCCTCTTGTTCTCCCTCGTCTCGCCCACGCTCCCCCACACGCTCGCCACCTGCACCTCCACAGCCTCCTCCGCGTTGCTGTTCCTGCTCACCGCCGTGAACTCCACCCGCCGCTTCCGCGTCAAAAGCAGAAATAACAACGCCACCACCGCGTCATGTGCCATTGAAGCGGTTGCCGGAGAGCCAGAGTTTCTTGAGGGAGTTCGACGGGGCGAAAAAGTCGTTTGGGATTGGTCCGGAGAAATCGTTTTGGGTTAAAAGGAGGGACTTGATTGAGCCCAGTTTGTTGAACGCCGGGATTGGTCCCGAGAAGGAGTTGTTGATGAAGCTGAGAGTTCTGAGGCCGCGAATCTCCGCCAGGGCGTCGACGTCGATTGGTCCCGAGAGGTCCAAGTCGGAGAGATGCAGGCCCGTGATGACTCCGTTGAAGCAAACAACGCCTAGCCAAGTGCCAGAGCAAGGCGATACGTTGGGGATCCATGAGGAGAGAGAGCGATCGCCGTTGACAAGGGACTGCTTGAGACGGAGGAGGGATTGGGTTTCGGTTGAAGAAGAGAGAGTGAAGAAGAGGTGGAAGAAGAGGAGAAAAAGGTGGTTGTGGAAGCGAACAGCGGCCATTGGGTGGTTGTCGGAACAATGGACCGCTGCTCGTAGACACTAAGGTTGTTTGTTTTTTGAGAGGGAGGTTGGTACTGGGAAGTCCAGGAGCTTGTGAAGGAAAGGTCTCCGTAAGGCTAAGAAGCCATGAATCCTCTGCTCTCATAATGAATCACCAATTCACAGTGCCACGTCAACAAAAAAATGAACAGCTCATCAGTTTTCTTCCAGCTGAGCAGCTGTGCCGTTAGTTTTTTAACGCCGTAACCAAAAAGGACTAACTTGCACCGTTTTTGCGAAAAGTGGGATCTTAGTGAACTTTTGAAAAAAAGTAGGACCATTTTGAACAGATCCTATAAAAAGTGGAACCAAAATAGGAATTAAACCTAAATTTTATTCATTGGGCCCAATATAAGGAATATATCTCTTTCTTACGACTTGGGTAATACTTTTTGGCTCCCATGGCTTTCTTTTTCACTGGTTTGGAAATGTCGAAAATAGACACATTTAGATTGTCAAATTCGGAAATACACAAATATATTTCTAGATCTGAAATTAAATTATACAATTCAAAAGAATATTTTAAATTACGTAATTTATATTACACTTTTAAATTGCATAATTTGAAAATGTAATATAAATTTTTTTTATAATTTAAAATATATTTTATTATTTCCAAATTTAATATCTAGAATATATTTTTAAACTTTTATTTTCTTTAATTCAGAATGCATTTTAAATTATATAATATGTTTCATATCATAAAATTTAAAATATGATTATATTTTTAAATTTTAAATTAAACAATATAAAATAAATTCTAATGATGTTAAATTTCTTAAAGAAATTCAAAAAGAAAAAAAGATGAAGTGATTAACAACTTTAGTGTTTGAAATATAGAGAAAAACATAAGAGTAGTCAAATCATACGGAAAAATCAATGATTAGTTCTCTGCTATTCAGAAAAGTAAAGTATTATAAAAGTGATAATTTTGAAATATATGATTTGAATAAAATTCCACAGAAATAGAATATTATATATTATTTAAAAGATGTAGTCGGGAAGTGGAATATTAAGATATAAATAATGGAAATGTGAATAATAAGAGTTTGTGAGCATATAAGCATAAGCACAAAAGAAGAAAGGAAAGAGAAAACCTTGAGTTTCCATATATACATAGAAACAGTGACAGTGAAAAGTGACGAAACAGAAACCTAAAGAATAGTAATTGAGTATGAGTGATAGTTAGAAGTCTAGGCCCCTCTTAGGACAAATTACAACCACCATGTGTCATCAAACATTTCCCTTTCCTATTCATTCCTCCATGGCTTTATAATCAGGGATCAGAAAAAAATTTAATTAAATTTTAACATTTAAAAAACATATAATATTGAATTAAATAGATAATTAAGATCGAATAACTTATTGAAATTATATGGATATTATGCTCAACTCAAATTTATGTTTTAATATTTATAAATTTATAAATATGTTTAAAATTTTAAATTTTACTTTTAATATGATATTATCATGTTGAAATTTAATAGTAAATTATAATCATTATTATTAAAATTATATATATTATATTTTGGCTTAATACCTCTTTTAGTCACTTAAAAGGGGAAAAATATTCAAATGCGTCCTACCTTTTTTAAAAAGTTAAATAGGATCATAACTTGTGAAAAAACTGTTCAATTTACTCCTTTTTTGTCATGACGTTAATTTTTTAACGGTGCAACTGACAACATGGACGAAACAGAACGACATGTCTATTATAGGTGAATATATGGGTGTCTGAGGGTAAATTTATGAAAATAAATAGAGAGGTTAAAAAAATAAGGATTAGGGTTTGGGTTGCGGAGAACTTGGTCTTTGAGGTGAAGAAAGTGTTTAAGGCGAGATAGGAATGACTTCTTCCCAAGGTTGTTGTTCGTTTTCGAAAAGTTGGGCCAAAGGATCTTCTCGTTCGTCCCATGGTGGTGGTTGGAGGGGAGGTGAGATAATCTCTACTTGTTACTGTGGTGATATTGTTGTAACCAAAGTCACGAGAACTACGAAGAATGCTGGGAGAAATTTTTGGGGATATCCTCATTACAAGGTTTGAAGTATACCCTTGTGAGTTTATATTTTCTTCACTTGATGGATTTGTTGATAGATTCCCTGACTTGGTGAATAACAGGGTGGACCTTCAATTGGGAACTCCTGTAACTTTTTTAATTGGTGTTTTGAAGGGAACGTTGATGAAAAAGATTGCACAATTGTGAGGAGGATAAGTGAGTTGGAAAATGCAGTGAAGGATTTGCAGAAAAGGATGAAGTTGTTGTGATATTCAGGTTCTGTTTAGGTTGATGTAGTTAGATAGGGAAATTGGGTGTTTGTTTTATGTTTTGTTTACATTCATGTAATGTATTTGGATGGTTGAAAAAAGTAGGTTGGCAATGTGAAGGTGTTTTGATTGGTGTAAGATCAGTAATGCAATGTATTACGTACCATTGACTATTTTAATGAGTTAAATTCAGTGAAGAATGTTCAAATCAGTCCCCCATTTGCTTTAAAAATATTCACATAGGTCAACCCAATAATGTATATGATGATGACAAAACATACATATTACCAATTTGTGCATAAATAAGAAATCTAAGTACAAGTTATGACCAAAATATGTGTACAAGTTATGAGTACATGTTATGACCAAAATATCATCAAAGCACTTTCCTTCATTAGCATACATAAATATTACCAGTACATGATCAAAATATCAGTTCATCTTGTGACCAAAATAAAGATAATACATAATACATCCAATTCATCTAACTAACAGTACATAATACATCACCATGAAAGTAAACACATGAAGTTCTTAATGAGAGTACATAATACATCCAATTCATCTAACTATCTTTTCTTCTGACATCTAATTTTGTCCTCAACATTGCTGGATGAGTTGTTTGGGGACTTGGTGGCTGTGATGGTAGAGGGGTTTGGGAACTTAGAGGTGGCTGTGATGGTTGTGTTTCGTCCATTGGTTGTGTTGTTTGTCCTGGGTGGGTTGTTTGTGCTGGCTGGGGCTGTAAACGACAGTTATTCTTGTTGTGCCCCCTTTGACGGCAAATGCTACATTTTTTCCTATGCCCCCAACACGCATTTGAGTGTCATCCTTAGTTAGCTCCCATGCCTCCAACCTCCTTTTTTTCTTTGGCCTCTGATAGGCTGTCGTTGAAGCTATCAAATTAATACTACTTTTCAAGGCAACTTCAGTATTGCCAAGTAGTATTCAAGAAGGTAGATAGGGCTAAAGTAACCCTGAGTCGTCTCCCAACGAACACGGATTTGCTTTCGAATATCTGATTCTTATGAATGTAATGCTTATGAATAAAAGTAATGGTTTAAGAATGTTTAAAGAACAAATAATAAACTTAAAAACAGTTATGATTAAATAGGCTAATTCCACTGCTTTTCCAAGATAAATTCGTCATCGGTTATTCACGGTTAATTGTTCAATTGATTATTGTTTAAGTTTCAAATTAATTAAAGTACATTCTCAATTAATTTGAGGGCGATCATGCATTTAACCAAAGTAAATTCTCAATCAAATGCAAAACCTTTCTAGATTATTCACAATAAATTCAATCAAAGTACATTCTCAATCAAATTCTATTGTGTTTAATCATGTCTATTCTTAAATCTCCTAACCAAGTTAAAAGTTAATCAATCAAAGTAAATTCTCAATTGATTATAGTTGAAATTATTACTAAACAATCAAAGTACATTCTCAATTGATAGTAAAAACCATTTAATCATATGAAAGTTCCTAAATTAAATCAAAATAGATTCTCAAGTAAACCTAGAAACCCTAGAACTCATATAATCAATATGCATGTAGATTCAAACACATTATGATGCAAAAATCTTTACTTTTAACAAGATAGAGAGATGAAAGACATAGAGAGAACAACTTAAATCAATAATCAAAGTAAACAATTGCATTAACTGAACGTAACCTTATAATCCGTCTTGGAATTACAGCAGAATAGCCCTAGATGCTTAGCTCTCCATGAATGGAGTTGAATACAAGATGAAAGAAAAGTGAGAGGAGTATGAGAGAATGAATGAATTGAAGTTCCCTAGGTCTCTTTATATAGGATTGATTAGGCTTGGACTCTGAATATTCAGTTGATAGAATATTTTATCTTATATCTTCCAAATAACTAAAAGATTTAAATAATTATAACATTATTTGAAAGATATTTTCTGTTGATATTCATAAATTCAACAAATAAATTTTATTTTTTTATCTTTTCTGATTTTCCAAAATTGCACAAATACCCTAAAATTGTCTCTATCTGCACTTTAGCCCCTTCTGAATTTCCCAAAATTGCAACTGAACCCCTTAGTTGACTAGAATCAATTCTGTTTGACCAGTTTTTCGCAGTCAATGGGAGACTGACACGTGTCAGCCCCTTTCCCATCCAAAATTAGGGTTTTGCAGATTGGGGGAAATGGCTTTCTCTGTGCCGTCACGCGACCTGCGTTGTGGAAAACGCTTCTTTGCTTCTCGCACTAGGATTTTTCGAATGGAGATGGCTCACGACTTCTGAATTGGATTTCTGTGTGGTTGTTAAATCTGGTTTCTTCTTGCAGGTGATGCGTCGTGATCAATGGAGAAGTTCATGGTGGTGAAGATGAAGATTGTGGCGCCCTTGCGGTGTGGCAGCGGGAAGAACTAGCGTCTGAGTGTTGATGGTGGAGACGGTGGTGCGATTGCGGAGCGACAAGGTGTTGGAACGGCGACTGACGGCTAGGGTTTATGTGGAGAAGGTGGAAGATGATGCTCATGGGTTAGGGCTGACGTGCCGGAACTTGGTTGGCTAGATCTGTGTGGGGAGGATTTGGACACGTGGCATGATCTGGTGGAGTCTAGCTTAGGAGGGGTATGGGTAGGGAAATTTAGGAGGTGTATTTAGAATAGGGTTATTGTTTGGCTTAGTATTGGGACTGTTTAAGAGAAGAGGGGTGTATGTAAGGAAATCTGGAGATTCAAGGGTAAAAGTTGTCTGTTTGGCCCATCTGTACATTATTTTCCAAATAAAATCTGATTTTGGGCCTTGAATTGCCATTTGGACCAATAAAACTTATAATTTCAGCTGCACAAATAAATGTAAGAACATCCAAGAATATTTTATGCGCTAAAACTCACTTTTTACGTCTCTTTAATTCCCAAACCCAACAATTCCAATCATCACAAATTCACTTAAAATCAATCATTTAAGCACAATTATTCTATCAAAAATTTGAATTTTAAAGCATAAATGTGGGCATAAATATGCCCTCATCAGCCTCCTAGGTAACTTCCTCATCACTGATGGTAGTACATCATTGCAATTTGTAATTTCCCATAGTAAGTGGCCATTGACGGGAAAAATTATGGAGGCATACGCCTCTTCATATGTGGATCTTGCGAAGCAAGTGGGTATAAAATTCTTTGGATCAACATTTGAGTAGTTCATTGCTGCAATTGCATGACAGCATGGGATGCCACTGATCATCCACTTTATGCAGCTACACTCTTTAGTGTCCAGGTTCAGTGTGAACTTGTTCCCAACGGCTGAAGTGTGTCTAAGCTCAAATATCTTTCGTTAAGACCAGCTGAAATACATAAAGCATGTAAACAATGAAGATAATTGAAAAATGTATATGAATATAAATGATAATATTACCTTGGCACCCAAAATCTTGACAAATTAGATTCCTTTTGAAGTCTCTTTTTTAGTTTTGGGCATATTGTGAAGTCCATAGATGTCACCTTGCTTCTGTTGGTGGCCCATCTTTTCATGAGATAAGATAAACTCTCATATCCTCCATCATGGTTATAATTGGTTTCCCTCTTGCATGAATAAGAACATTGTTGAAAGCTTCACTTATGTTGTTATCTAGGGTATCACACATTGCTTGACCTGTGCGAGATCTTGACCAAAACTTGTTGCACAAAAATTTCTCAAATGAATCATAATGCATCAGTGACTGAAAATTGCATGTAATGACCAATGGGTTACCTCGGGGGAATGCCTATGAGGTATTTATATGCTTCAACATTGACATCTTTAATTTTCTGCATTTCTCTCTCCCAAGCCTGGGGATATGTGCATGTGGCAGCCCTCCACATCAGATTTTTTAATATTTGGCCACCAAACCTTTTCCTAAAGTTTGCATAGAGGTGCCTGAGGCAGAATCTTTGTTCTACTCTAGACAGAAGCTCCTGGATAGTTGGGACCAACCCCTGCACAATTACATTTAGTAATAAACCCAGATCCTTTAACAAAGCATTAACAAAAAATGAATATAAAAACTACATTTACCTTCTGTTGGTCTGACATCCACGTGCACCCCCACACACTTCACTGTCCCCGAGGTCTTCAATTAAAAATTGAAAAAACCAGGTCCTACTGTCTTTGTTCTCCACTTCTACTACTACATAGGCAATGGGTAGCATTTGGTCACCATTATCAGAGTCAACTTTAATTTGAACTGTTGACCCTGGGTTACACCTCAACAGCTCATGTCCATAGTCATATCATTTTGTACTATTGTTTGAAATCTCCTTCAACCTGTCTTGTGGCAATTAACTTTGCCCTTCTTGCCTTGGATATTGACACATTTGTATTCCATTTTCTTAATGGTTTAGTACGAATGTCATTCACCCTTAAATTAGGATTGTCAACTAAAGACCTATCTATTTCCTGACTCAACCACTTAGCATTCATCAGTTTAATTTGTTAAGTTGCCTACTACAAGTGTGAGTATCAATTATCTTCCTCAATTGCCAAATTTTGCGTGATGGCAAATACCCACAGTAAACTATCCATGGGCACTTACCTTGGCCACCCATGCATCTCACCCTTACCCTATGGTTATCATTTTTCACAAATTTTAGACCCCTCCCAACATGAACAACATACCTTCTAATGGCATCCTTAAAGTCTTCCTTGTCGCTAAAAATGGTGCTCATTTCCCTCTTGTAATCTGTCATGGACTTCTGTTTTGCATATGTTGAAAAAGGACCTACAAATACTCTATCCCTGTTGTCATCCTCCTCACTTCCGCCGTTTTCAGGAGTTAAAAGCACATCAGACTCCCAATTTGAATCTGACAAGCCCTACATTGTTGTTGGGTTTCATTATCACTATCTTCAACCACGTATTCATCACCACTCAGATCATCCATTCCTGGTTCATCATTGTCCACTTCCACTTCTTCTTAACTATCAACCTCAACTTCATCCTCAATGTCCACTTCTACTAATTCTTCACTTTCAACCTCAACTCCATACTCATTGTCCACTTCCACTGCTTCTTCACTTTCAACCTCAACTTCATCCTCAATCTGAACCTCCACTGTAGCCTCATCCTCAACCTCAACTGCATCCTCGTTCTCAACCTCAACTCCATCCTCATTCTCAACCTCAACTCCATCCTCATTCTCAACCTCCACTGCATCCTCGTTCTCAACATCCACTGCATCCTCGTTCTCAACATCCACTAAATACTCATTCTCAACCTCCACTGCACCCTCCACTACGTCCTCAATTCCTTGAGCACCACCCTAAACGTGTGCTTCTCCTCCAATGCCACTACCCTCACCACTCTCTACAGGACCTTCACATAGGTAAAGAATCTCATTCTCATCATTTTCTACAATAGTTGGTTCGTCCACCCCATGCACAACACAGAGGTTCATTTTCCCCAAATAATTAGCCACCTTCATCATGTTCATAGCTCCTTTATCATCATCAAGCTTATGTAAAACATGATGGGTATTGTAATATAATTCTTTTACTTCCATGTAACCCAGATGTTTAAGTGAACCTAATACTCCAAAATAACACCATTTATCAGGATCTACGTCCCAATAAACTATCTCCCCGCCCATATACTTAAAGGGGACTTCTTTGATCAAGGTCCCACTGTGGTGGACCACTACCTGAAACATGTCATTAGACATCCCTACCCGAACCCTGCAAATGCAAACGGGGACCACTAAATGAAGTTAAACTAAGACCTATGGAACCACTATCAACCATCAAAAGAAAACAACTTTTCACACACAACAATTTAACCCGTAGTTAAACCCCCCAAAATACGACAACGACACAAATACCATATCCAATAACACAATTTCATAAAATTATAAAACATAAACACTAACCTGATTTCCGCTTTTCAATTTGCTCTGTAGATTTCAGCTTCAAGAACACCCCAATTTGAACACAGTTCCTCCACAATGCTTAATCCCAATTCGTGAATTCTCTGCAACCCAAACCCTAATCCCTATATTTTTAACCACTATCACTTTATCTCTATTTATTTTCACAAATTTACGCTCAGACAGCCACATATTCACCTATAATAGACATGTCGTTCTGTTCAGTTCATGTTGTCAGCAGCACCGTTACAAAATTAACGCCGTGACCGAAAAGGATTAAATTAAACAGTTTTTTCAAGAGTTGGGACCCTATTTAACTTTTTAAAAAAGGTAGGACGCATTTGAACATTCCTTCCCTTTTGAGGGACCAAAAAAGGTATTAAGCCTTATATTTTAGTAGAAGAATTATTATAGGTTTAAACCCTCGGATGATCCTCATATTTGTATTAAGCCTTATATTTGATTATATGGAAGTTTTATTTAAATTAAGAGATTATGACATGGCAAAATTTAATTGGTTTATATTAAAATTTAGGGATTTTATTTGCTTTGAGTTAGGAAAGTGGTGTCGAGGAGTGACAAACAAGCGGGGTTTTTCTGGGTTTGGCTAAGGTTGTTGGTGAAGGCGCGTCGAGGAGAAGCGGTTGGTTTCCCTGGTTTTTGTGATTTTTCGTTTCTTCCTTGGGGTTTTTTAGGTTGGTGCTGATTTTCCCAAATTGGGGCTACGTGATTCTAAAGTTTCCTAAATTGCGCTTTTGTTCTCTGGTGTTGTGCCTCGCGAAGTATGCAAAGTTCGGCGTCTTCAGTTCCAGCTGTCTCAACAGCAGAATTGAAGGTCAAGGCGGTGCGAACATGGGGTGGTGGTCTGTAAGCTAAGACGTGGCGAGAGTTTGCATGGCTGTGCTATTGTTAACAGTGGGCGGTAAGTAGCATTTCTGGCCCCTAGGACCCCCTACCAGAATTTGAAGTAGTGGATGAGGAACCAAATCTTTTTTCCGTTTCACGCTGGTGTCCATTGGGTATATACTTAATCTGTCTTCAAAAGATAGAAACTTCATAAATAAGAACTTTCAACACATGTAAAGAAAGGGATTGACTTGTATTGAAATAAAATATAACTATTTTCAATTGTTTTACTAGTCCTAGTTTCAAGTTCAGTTTCTAAAAACAAGTGGGACTAGCACCATTGTATGTTTTGAGTATGTTCCCTGAAATGACATTTATTACAACAAAGTAAACAAAAAAGGGAGCTAAAAAACAAAAAAAAGGGAAAACCTGCTGAGTATTTCCCTGTGATGCTGAATGCCCATTCAACCTGCCCCTGTTTTGCCTATGCTAACTATTATTATTAAAAACCTGTGAAAGAAAGACGTGCGGTGAAGGAGATGATGCACGAAGATGGTCGTAGTGCGAACAGGTTTCACATCGAGGTTGCAACGGTGGTCTCTTCGTTAGAGGAGGTTGCCACGTCAAAAACTCTTAATTTTAAAAAAAATTCCATATAATAAAACACTTTTACATCATTATGCACCACGTTAGCAACTGTAAACACTGTCAGTGACAACTTAACGGAGAGGGCTTAATTGGCTCAATTTTACAAGTATATGGACCAAATTTTGACAGTTTAAAAAATGAGGACGCACTTGAGATTCTCATACAAATACGAGGACCATCCGAGGATTTAAACCTTTCTTATTTATATCATTTATTCAAAACAAAACTAATTTTTCATTAAAATAAATTAATTTAGTGTAAATTTGTAATCCGAAAAATCTCAACCAAATACCTAATTTGTAACATCCCATAATATAATCATAAATCATATTATAATAGTCACAAAATAATATGACAGAACAATTATGGACTAGTAAATAAAGTATTAACTTTACAGTCATCCAAAATAACTATAAAATTTAAACTTTAGATATAAGGAGTTATCAAAACTATACATAAAACTACTCTTAACTCCAACTATGTGTATGCATCCTCGCCATCCAGAGTGTGCTCTAGAGACACCTCCTCTCCCTTTGCTCACACCTACAAGGTGATCATTGCAAAGGAAGAAAACCGAACATACAAAACACAATTATAAACAGAAGGATAAGCTAGATATAAAAGAATTCATACAATTGCACAACATATAACATACTCAAGATTAAACAAGCAAGATAAACCAATTCAAACATCTTAACATGTTATAATCTAGACTTGACCGTCCGGACATAGAATGATTGCCGAGCTATGGCGAATTTTGCACTTGTGGTGGCCTCTACTGCTTTGCAAAGCCATTGCCAACGGGTTTTACCCTACCATACTCACAAGGTTAGTCTGTATCACGCCTTGAGGCATACTGAAAGCCCTCAAGACTAAGACCTCCTGCTACTCCTCACGACATAGTTCAATCCTCTCTACTTGAGAATGAAAGACCATTGAAGTTTCAGAATAACCCCCAAGACTGAGCTCCTGCATTCATTCTAAACATACTTGAATCTCACCAAGAGATTCCATATTGAGACTAACCACATCACTTTGAAAACATCCTTTACTACACTTTGAATCACAACTCAAATACTTGATATACATATGACTTAGTACACATTCTTACATCATTTAAAATAATTCACTACAACATTCAAATCAAGCAAGAAAACCAAGAAAAGGAATCACTGGAACTAAACCATCCGCTCTACGCATACCTTTGCTGAGCGAATCCAGATGTTTCTCGCACAGCGACCCATCTCATTGTGCGAATAAACTCCCAATGGTACCAGACCTCAACCCCTCGCATAGCGTTCCAATTCGCTATGTGAAAGTATAGACAGTGGTCCAGACCCCCCAAACACTCGTTGTGCGCACCCCTTTGCTATTCGAATAAATCTAGCAGTGACCCTAGACCACCTTCAGGTGCTCAGCGCACTGATTCGCTGTGTGGATCATTAAACAGAGAGCAAACCCCATAACCATTCACACAACGCATCATCTCGCTATGAAAATTGCTCAAACAGAGAGCAACTCGCCATGACCACTCGTTGTGCGAATCCATTCACTCAGCGAGTCTACACAATTCTGCAGCACAAATTATGCAGAATTATACCACTCAACCCAATTTTACCAATTCTAACTATTTTTACCAACTTCTAACTCTCCTAAATTGTATTATATACCTAAATAGACTTGATCAAATGTTTCTAAACCTTCCTACCATCAATCTAAAGTGTTTGTGGACCAATTCCTACTTCAAAACTTCTAGAATCACAACTTATAGACCAAAAATCCAATCGACCACTTTTGACACATTTTTTTACCAATTTAAGGGCTCAAGCAAGTCACATTTGACTTACCAAAGCTGCTCCAACAGACCAATTGAGCATCTAACCTTAAACTCTCATTTTCACTACCCCACTTCCTTGAATTACCTTAAAACTTGACATTTTAGACTTTCTTCACAACCTATCAAGCTTATAATTTATTTCTAACCTTCCATACATCTCATAATACGTTAGTTATCATCCAAAACCAGTTCATCATTACAGTTCATCAATTTAAATTAAACAGTCACATTGCACATAATATAATTCACTTAGAAAACCTAAATTTAGTTCAAACATTTTCAATAAACATAGAATTCATCACACGTACATGTCAACCAACTAATTAAAACAGTAATCTAACTTCTCTTACCTCAAACAACTAACACAACTCATAAAAATCCCAATTGAAGTTTGTGTCACAAGGAAACCGTACAAAAACCTACAACTCACTGATTGGTGATAGGAAACAAACCTTATAACCTAAATTGAGCTAAGAATTGAAGAGAAAAGCTACTAGATACATGCAAATAGAATTTTTTGCATGATCATGGTTCAAGAACGTACAAAAAAAGAGGGAAAACAACTTACCGGTTCAAAATAGGAAATTGATCGGTAAGAATTGTAGCCCTCGACGCCAGGATCGTTTAGGCACTCCCTGATCGTCAAATAGATAGTCCAAACATGAAAATTTGTAGAGAGAAGTCAGAGAAATGGAAGAGAATAGTGTTTTAGAGAGATAAAATGTATTTAGATAATAAACCGAACTTTTAGAAAGTTCTAGTTATATTATAAGATTATTTTAAAATAAAATGTTCGTCTCATTATTTTAATACATCTATCTACTCTAATACTCTATTTCTATGTTCTTACATAATTAATCCAATAAATTAAATGATTGATATGAATTTTAAAATATTAAATTTGATTTATATTGAATTGATTAGGTTGGATTTGAATATAATGGAACCGACTTATGTTGAAGCTTAATTATAATATTTTTAAGTAAAATTATTCAATTATATGAATATGTAGAAGAATATTTTTTATTTTTGATTATTTATATTTTAATTTTATAGTTGGAGTAAGTTTTAAACATAATTCAATATTACTAGTCATAGGGTAAGATTTGTATGATTTATATATTCAAATTTATTTTGTTTTAATTGATATTAAATCTTCAACATATCATTCTCATATTGAAATATATATATTTTGAGTATAAAATTAGATATTAATAAATTATTTGATTACATAGATAAATGAATATAATTCTTTTAATCAAAAAGTTTTTAACATATGAAACATGTTTCAAATTAATAATTTGATACATTTCAATTCAAATATTTAATAAATATTATATCCATTTATTTTTAAGTTTAAGAATCAAAACTAAAAAGATATTTAATTTTTATTTTTAATTAATGTAAAATTTTTAATATTATCTTACTCAGAAAAGTACATTTTATAAAAATCATGGTACTAGTTATATAAAGTATTTTTGAACTACTTTCTCGATGGGCTACTGTGTATCCAAAGATTAATTTAAAAAAATGTGTCTAAAAAAGTTTTATTTTCTTTTTTATTTGTAAAATAAGTGTGCAGTTGTCGTGGTGTGGGAAGGAAATAGGTGAAGATGGAGTCAGCATTGTAATGATGTGTAAGATTGATGTGATGCACAAGGGTTAAAAGTACTTTTGATCTCATAGTTTGTGAGTAATTTATATATGGAAAATGATACTTCAACAACCATTTTTTATAACATTTAGATACGCGCACACGTGTCTAAATTTGAGTGGTCCAGTTGGAAAAATTAAATGAAAATGAACCATTCAAATTTAAACACGTGTGCGCGTATCTAAATATTGTCAAAAATAATTGTTTAAGTGTCATTTTCCTTTTGTACATATTGTTTATAGTGTATTGCACGTAGAGGGCCAGCATCTTGAAGGGAGGAAAAGTTGAGTGAAGAGCCACATACCAATATCTCTGAAGATTTCATGATGTACCACATCACCAAAAAAGTTGTGAGACAAACAACGTCGACGACAACAAAATTTGAGGGATCAGATATCGAAGCCACGATGTTGCTTTGTCTTCGATCTCTTGGTTTTGGTAATCAAGTTCTGTTCTTCTTTTGTTTGGTTTTGTGTACCATGAGACTTACTTTTTCCAGATTTTTTTATATATGTAATGTGATTTATTTGTTACTATTAGTTAAGTTAAATTCATAATTTATTTAGTTTTTTTTAAAGTCATCAAATTAATTTTATTATTTTTTAAGTATTAGTATACAAAATTGAACAAAATTATTTTTATAATCTTTTTTAATTTAATCACCAAATCAAATTTTATATGCTTATAATAAAATACTTAACTTTTTTATTTTTATTTAATTTGTAAATAAACTAACACTTGAATTACATGTACAGGTCTAATTGGTCATTGATCTTGATTAATAATTTTAAAAAATATATATTAAAACTAAATTAACTAATATTCATGTAAAACTACTAAATTATTTACGTGTTAGAAGGTAGCATACACAAACTTCGCATACTTAATCTTACTTTCTTTAATAACCAAGAACATATTTCTTGACTTAAAATTTGAAGATTTATTTTAAAATAAAATAATAATATGTCCAATGACTAGATAGGGAGGTTGAATTTATTTTTTCTACCTCATATAAGCACTCTACTAAGAAGTGACGAGAAGAAAAAGGTGACCCATGCATGTGGTGAAGACAGAAAAAGACAGAAGAGAATAAGAAAAGAGTAACAGTGGTGTGTGGTAGGGCCAATGTTTTGGTCTTTTAGGGTTATAGCTTTTCACTATTTTGGGACATGGGTAAGCACATGCATCCTTTTCTTACACTTTTTATTACTTGAAATTTGCAAACCAAGTACACATCCACCTGCTTTCTTTTTATCTTTTTCTTTATTTTTTTTTTAATTTCATCTCCAACCACTATTTAACTCTATTATCAATTTTATTCATCATACATTACTTTTCCTAACTCGTATATCTTTGCTTTCATTCAATCTTCGATAAAACAAGAAAAAAAAACTATTCGTAAGTTCAAACTTTCTGCATAGAAATAAAAAACATAGTTAAGGTAAGATTTTTCATTCAAATGGGGTTCTCCATATTCAACATGGATTTTTCACGTCATGAATACCTTTTTTATAAGTGCGTAAAGCTTAGGTTATTGTTAATCACTTGATAACTATCTTAGATTAGGTAATAATTTGACTTAAATATGGTTTTAGATGGGTAAAATGAGTGAATTAATTAATCGATATTTATACTTTTTTTAGTCCTTTAAATTTGAAAATCACTATTTTTTCATCTCTAATATATTATTTTCATCATGTATGAGTTTTTCTTTCTTTTGTTACATTTGACTTCTTTGCAAGTACTCTAACTTTCTCTTTTCTGTTGTTTATCAATCATGAATCAACTATGTGGATAGCATGTTGGCAAAAGTCACCTACAAAAAGGAAAGAACATGGTAAAGAGAGAATGGATAAGTGCCCAATTTTAATTTATTTTTAAAAAGGAGGTCATGACTCTTTTTTATGTTTTCCAACTTTTCTTCTTTTCCATGGATCAATTTCATAATATTAGGAAAAGGAAAGGATAGACAGGGAACTAGGAGTTACTTCAACATTTTTATAACCCTAAATAAAGCTAAAAGCAAACACATAAAGTTAAAAATAAACACACAAAACTAAAAATTTAATGTTGTGTTTAGACGAAGAGGAAAAAGTTAGAGGGTGAAATAGATCACGAAACAAAGATAGAAAAAAGTGGAAAAAATGTAATTATTAGGAGTAAGAAAAAACTTAAAAAACTTTCTGAGTGATTTAACTAATTATACTGTTGCAAAAAAGGTTTTCACGAATGTTATTTTTGAGATTTAATGTTTAATCCAGATTCGACATTTTATTGGGAGACGTTAATTTTGACGTTGGATCCCATTCTTGGATGTTAATTTTGATGTCAAACCCCTCTAAACTGACGTCCATTTTTTTAAATTAATTTATTTTTACAATATTATCACACCTGAAATACAGAAAATGATTCCAACACACTACAAAATTTTATATGCTGAGTTTCAAGTAATGGAGATTGGACACTCAATGTCGTTGCCGAGATCCGTCAAATCGTACACAAAACTACATCATGAGCCAAAATTAATCAGTGTAAACAAAATTTAATCAGTGCAAATGAAATTCAATTGGTGCAAACTAAAGTTAATCGGTGCAAAATAAATTAATTGGAAGAAAATCAATCAAACATGCCTTGCAACAACAATGGCGAACGCGAACAAATGAAAACTCAAACGAAACGTGAAAGAAAGTGAGACTGACGTTCTGAGTTTTTGGAGTTTAAAAAGGCATTCGACGTTAGTCCCCCTCCACCACCAATGTCTAATTGCTAAAAATATCCATTTTTGTGCTACTTTTGGGGTATTTTCGCAACTTATTAACGTCCGGGGAAGGGTATTTTTGCAGCTGGGATTGTTCTTAAGGTGTTTAGAAAGCTGAGTGTTATCTGGTTTGTAAGATTGTGAGGGTGTTCACATTTTGTATTGCTATAAGTGATATTGAGTGGGTAAGAAAGTGCATTGAGAAGGGATATCTCTGTTTTCTTGTATACTCTATCATTAGAGGGAAATCCCTTTAACTAAGGTTGTTGAAGGAAGACTGGATGTAGGCTTTGTCGAACCAGTATATATTATTGTGTTGATCTTTCTCTCCCTTTTCTCTTTTATTGTTGATTCATCATTCTTGCTTTATTGATTTCAAGAAAACCAAAGATTTTATAAAGCTTTTGAAAATATTATTTTTAAAGCAAAATCCAATACAACCCCTCTTGGTCTGAAAATATAAGGCATCACTTTTTTAATCGTTTCTCTTGTTAAAATCAATTTCATTTAAAGCCTTAAATGTTTATAACAATCATATGAATTTATTGTTGGCTTGTATGAATTGTATAATCGATTTCATGCGTTGTATAATTTGTTAAATCTAAATAGAAGCAAATATGTTAAAGCAGGAGGAAAAGGTTAACAGATTACATTAATTGCATAATTGATTAGAATGCGTTAGGATTAAAAAATCTTATAAATATTTGTCTTGCCCACTATTTCAATCTAATCTTTTGAACATTTAATTTCATAACTAACATTTTGATTGAGTTTTGATTACAGAAGCGTCCAAGAACCATCTTGAAGAATCAATGATCAAATTTAGGTTTATACATCAAGATTCTATCAAGAGAGTGAGCTTAAAGCGTTATGATCATATCTGCATTACTAGAGTGTTGTTGTGAAGATCAATATCATCATTTTCAATCTGTAGATTAAGTTCCTGTGTGGTTGTGCCAAGGCGAGATACATGTGATTGTTCTCATTGAAAGATGAGATTGTTCTCAAGGTGTTTAGAGAGTTTTGAGTGTTCTCTAGTTAGTAAGATTGTGAGAGTGTTCACATCTTGTATTGATATAAGTGATATTAAGTGGGTAGGAGAGTGCATTGAGAGAGGATATCTCTGTATTCTTGTAACTCTATCATTATAGTGGAATTCCTTCAACTAAGGTTGTTGAAGGAAGACTAGATGTAGGTTTGGTCGAACCAGTATATATTGTTATGTTGATCTTTCTTCCTCTTTTCTCTTTTATTGTTGATTCATCATTCTTGCTTTATTTATTTCAAGATAACCAAAAATTTTGCAAAGCTTTTGAAAAAAATTATTTTTTAAAACGAAATTCAATTCACCTTCCTTTTGACTTGAGATATAAGGCATCACTTTTCTATCAACAAGATATATGAAGAATTAAAAGAGAGTATATAAAATTAAGTGTGTACTCCTAATGAGAATAAATTGTATTTATAGACAAACGTAAATTAAAATTGTAAGGTATGTAAATCCAATAAAGGATTAGCAAACATGATATTTTTTATTTAAATTATTATTTTTGTATGTGGGTGTCAATTATAAGATTTAATGAAATTTTTGTGATATTATATTTATAATTATATTTATTCGAATGTATTTATTATGAAAATATTTATTTACTATTAATTTCCAAAGTGGATGAAGAGGGTACATGTAACACCTTATAATTTTTTCTTGTTATTTTTAACCCCCCAAAAGTAATTTCTTTTCCTCAACATAGTTAGAACCATGGTTATCAAACTTGCGAGTTAACTCGTTAACTCGGTCGAGTTTACGAGTTCACTCGGTGTTTTCGAGTTAACTCGTAAGCAAACTCGTTTTTTGTGTGGGATCGGTAGAATCGGTGATAGGCTCGTTAAACTCGCCTGAAATCGCGAGTTGGATTTTGATTTTGCGAGTTTGAGAAAAAAAAATTTAGGGCTCACCAGATTAGGTTTTTAGAGCTTTCGTTGAACCGATTCACTCACTGCTTTCGTTCTCAATATTCATCTCCTTTCTCGCGCTCTCACCGTCAATCTCATCGTACGATCTCGCCTTTGTCGTGCCGTCGTTTGTCGTCGATCTCGCCCTCCTTCACGCCTTCCTTGTTATCATTTGATCTCGCCTTCATTCGCACCGTTTGGGCCATCGCCGTTGATCTGACCATCACCGTCGATCTCGTCGTCGCCGTCAATCTCCCCATCGCCATCGATCTGTCGTTGATCTGGCTGTTAATCTCGTCTTCGAACCTACGGGTTGCGTAAGTGTAAACCCTCTGCCACCTATATTGTTGGTGATGTTTAAATTGATTTCATGTTTTATTACCAAAGCATTTTACAGTACAATTAATGGGTTTCATTTTATAGCACTACACCATTCATTTTATTTTTGTAAAATAAAATGATACACACTGCACTAGTGAACAACACTTGCTGAGACAATATTTTAAGTTGTTCGACATTTTATTTTTTGTGTTTGTAGTGAAAAAGTTTATCTTACTATGTTTGGAAACCCATCAAACTAGGTAGAAGTTAATCCAAGTACATCTTCAACATTCCGGGAAAATGATGGAGATAATGATATCATTATTAAAGGATTAGACATAGAGACTTTAACATATTAATTTATATTTTACACTAACAATATTTCTATAAAAAAGATTTTTATGAATTTATATTTTTTTCATGTAAAGTAAACTCTTACGAGTTTATGATTCGAGTTTCATGAACTCCCACAAGTTTACATAAACTCTCGAGTTTGACAACCTTAGTTAGAACTATTTTTCTTAATCCTATGAAAGTAACCCTCACATGTCTTATGTATACATATTTAGATTAACCTACTCCTCACATTTGATGATAATGTTTATTATTAATTTAGATATTAGACACTTTAAATAATTATGTGAAAACATTTTTCATTTAACTTTTTGATTTATTATTTAATTTTTAATGCATTTTATCTAATCATTTAATTGCATATGAAAATTTATTGATTACTTGAGATTATTGGTTTTGTCATGAGATTATTACATTTTCAAAGTTGTCACATATATTAAAAGTGTAGGCACAAATACTAAGTATAGGTTTGTGACAAAAGACTTTCTCACAATTTGTGATTAGTTTTCTTGAACTTTGTGATGTAATAAATATGTTATAAATTGTGACAAAAATTTTCATTACAATTAACTAAAAATAATGAATTTAAATTTCTTCAGTTACATCATAATTTGTAATTGCAAACTTACATTATAAAATATTTGTGAAATTCAATTTTATGGTAAATTACTTTTTATCTTATAATCTATCACTAATTAATCTGTGACAAAATTTCTCTATCAATAAAATTGATTTTATAGTAATGAATTACTTCATAATGAAATATGTTACTAGAATAATTTATAGGTGAAAGTCACAAACTTTCGTGATAAACTATTATTGTAAAAAGTATCTCTCACAAATCATAAATGTGTCATCCATTTGAAAAATAAATTTATGACGTCAATATGATATAATTGACAGGAAACCATTGTATAAATACATGTGGTAAAAATTTTGTAAATACAATGACCTTTGGATAATGTCTTTGTAATTGTTTGTAATTGATGTAAAATTTAGATAGAACATCTGTTGAACAAGGAACTGATGTAGTATATACTTTTCACGTCAATTATAAAGATAATCGATATAAAATGTCCTATGCAAACCATATTGATAGTCTTTGTGATTAATAATTAATGTAGGAAATAAATATTTACAAATTTTCTTTCCGTGGAATCAATTAAACCAACTATTTCTGTAACTTAAAAAAGAAAATTTAAGGTATAAGTTATACATGATTAAAACTATAATTAGTTCATAAAAAATCGTATCCGCTTTTCTAATAAAGAAATTGTGACTTTTACTAAACAAAATATTTTATATAATCATAGATGCACGATAAAAGAATGTATGGTACATGCACCTATCGTATATGCACGAACAACCACTAATAAAAAATATTTCAAAGGATTTATTTTGACATTACTGATCGGGTTTAAAATCACCTGGGGTTGTTATTTCTACTTCTTCTGTTTCTGTTTTAACAAATAATTGGCTCCGTATGTTTTCGCAAATCTTTGTAAAAATCAAAGTTTACAAGATTTTACAACAGTAGTTAACTAGCAGGGGTTAGATAACCTCGATTAGATTTCATATTCTTTATTAACTACTGTGGGTTAAAAGCATTTGTTAATTAGCAGAGGTTTCATAACCCTACTAACTAATTACACTTGTTTTTATATACGTGTCGGATGTATGAGTTATGATTGTGGACGGTCAATTTTTGAATTATTTGATTGTATCGCTCATGTAATTTTATGTGTTTTGTAGTAAAATTCTTTTAATCCAGTTGGATAATACTTATAAAAAACACTTTGATGTTAAAGTCTATAGATAATCGATCAATATAATATTAATGTAATGATGCATGTTTAATGCATGTATCTGAAAATCATACCTTAGAACTTTACAGTAATTTTTATAGGTTTTTACCTTTTTATCGGACACCTTAATCAACATTAACAAGTTGATTAATCATTATCATTATATTAATTTGATCATTTTGTAATCAGTCAACTATACTCTTAAATCAAGATGGTCAATAACAAGTAATATGTTTAAGAAGCCGGTGAAAGGATGGACGACCAAATGAGGTCGGCTAAGAGTAGTCGGCCAAAAGAGGTCAGCCTAGAATAATTGACCAAAGATGGTTGGTCCAAAGAAGTTGACTTAAAAAGTTCGACTAAAAGTAGTAAACCAAAAAACCCATAGAAATTGGCTAAGAGTAATTAGTTAAATGTGTGATCGATCTTGAAATTAAAGCGTTTAGTTGATAATTGACCGTCTAGGCTTAACCGGACGGATCAATATTGTTTATATAAATTATTGTATTTTATTTATGTTGTAAATATTTCATTGGTAATATAATAAAAATAACATTAATTGTGTTACGTGAAATATATTTTATTTTATTTTAAATGAAAGTAAACAAACACTAAAAAGAAAATGCTTAAATAATAACCAATTTTAAAAATATGAAATAATTTATTACTACAGTGATTACTTTAAATTCTAATTTATATATTAAAATTATTGGTCTTTCAAATAGTCATTATAATAAATAAAAAATTATGATTAATGTTAGACTATAAATTTGTCACTAACTACCAAATTTTGGGTATAATGATCAATTTATATTTTAATTTTGATGGTTAATAATAATAACCAATTTAAATTCTAATTGATCATTATTTACAATTTTTTATTCATTATATAACTATATTAGAGATTAATAATTTTTAATATATAAATTAGTATCTAAGTTAGTAATTATATTATTGATGAATTATTTTTTATCTCTATTAAACGAGTTAAAATCGTACATTTCTCCCTTTTTCCTTTCATTTATGTGTTTGCTATATCTGTAAAGAGGTGTTAATTAATAAAAATTTAAAACTTAATTTGATGAAATTAACTAAAGAAAGTCCTCATCAGTTCTTACCAGATCTAAGAAAGTTGGTTTAAGTGGATATATTAATCTGATCTGACAGGTATAAGCTGAATTAGGGCAACCCAGAAAGCTGAACGTGAGTAACTTCAATCAATCACAATCAGAATCAAACCTGATTTTTTATGACATGAAAACAATAATAATCCATCAGTCATAATTAAAAAGTAATCTAATTATAGCTCTTCTTTCCCTGTCACCAGCTTTGTCACATTTCAAATCAAACAACAAGAACATCAGCACTTTGTTCAAAACACTTGTTCACCTTCAACTTGTTTGTGATGAATTAGGGTTTTTTAATCTAAGTTTATTAACAAGAAGTTAATTGTTTGACTGATAAGACTCTCCAGGGGTGAGAAAGTGAGAAGAATATGAGAGAAGGAAAAGAAGAGACTGAGCAATAAAGACTGAGAGTGATGATAGACACAGCAACAGCCTTATGGCAGTTCAAACCACATTTGTATTTGCTTTGCATGTGACATTTTACTATATCTGGTCTTGTCTGTCCATAAATAAATTACTCACAACTTACTGTTCATAACTATTCTATAAAGTAATCGTAAGATAATATCAGCAACAAATATAAACTCTGGAGTTAATATATTTTCTGTACTTTCGAGTTTTTACCAACTACATACACAATCAACCATTTAAACCAATTTTAATTTACTTGAAAAAAGAATGAAATAATTTGTTTATATATATATATAT
Source organism: Vigna nakashimae (assembly GCA_034642375.1). Lineage (NCBI taxonomy): Eukaryota > Viridiplantae > Streptophyta > Magnoliopsida > Fabales > Fabaceae > Vigna > Vigna nakashimae. The sequence continues at coordinate 38,040,609 of CM067762.1, read as the reverse complement.
ATATATATATATATATATATATATTTAGTTATAAATCATTAATTAATTTAGTCTTTCCTTTATTAATTTATGTCATTTGAATCCCGTGAAAATATTAAATTGAATTAAGTATCACTCAAGTAACAATCAACTAGCCACATATCTTTTTATATCTTTGTTGTCGCCCGTCTATTACTTTGGCATTAATTTCTCGCATAATCTTTTGATATTTCTTTCGAAATTGTAAGAAAAGTGATATAGATGTTAAAATAATAAATTTTATAGAAATAGTAAAACAAATAATCCACGCACCAATTGACAAGAGCTATATTATTACAAAATTCTTTACATTTCTACGACTTCATTGATAACTTTTAAAGTAAATATTGTAAAAACAAATTATCTTATTATATATCACAGTTTATTATTGAAAGTCAACGTATTTAAATTAAATTCAAAGATAAAGATATCAAATGAAACTCTGTTTGAGTTGATGAATCTAGGCGCGATAGTCTAATACCAAGACTGGTTCAAATACTTAAAAAAAAATTTGGTAGAGTGATGAGTACCAAGAGTGGTGCGAATACTTAAAGGAAATCTTGGTAGGGTGCTAAGTATCAGGAGTTGTGCGAATACTAAGAGAAAATCTTGACGAGGTAGTTGAGTACCAGGAGTGGTGCTAATACTTATTTGTAATCGTGTGCAGATTATAGTGGAACCCTTTATGGAGGAGACTGAACGTAGTTCAGTTGGAGTGAACCAGCATAAAATCTCATGTTGTTTTCTCTTCTCTTTTCTAAACGATCCTCTTGCAAAATCTACAATTGAGCTTTATGTTTCAAATACAAAAACTTCAAAGCTAAACAATTATTTATTTTAAGGAAGTTCTTACAAAACACTATAGTAGATATAATCTGAATAACATGACAAACTTATCAATGGTTATACATATATTTCAAGTCGAGCATCTAAGCTTTCAAAAGAATATTTCAAAAGCTCAAAAGCGTGATATATCATAAGGGTTGTGAAAAATATTTTCCATTAACACTATTCAACCCCCCACCCCTTATAATGTTTTTCAGGTACTTCACTTGTTATCAGATTTAACCTCGTGGGGTTAGTTCTTAGCAGGACTCGAGGAAACGATCTAGAGGAATGGAAAACAAAGGATACACCGTCAATTGTCCTCTTCTGTTTAAGGGAGAGAAGTTTGACTAAGCAAAGAATGGTCACAATTTTTGAATCATGTCACATTGACATGTGGGATGCTGTGAAGAATGGCAACTACATTCCTGTAGATGAAGAAGGAGAGCCACTCTCAAAAAGCAAGTGGACTGACGAGCAAAAATAGTGCTACCTTTTAAACTCTAAGGCTTGCAACTATTTGATGTGTGCTCTCTCAAAAGAAGAATACAGGAAGGTTCATGCTTACCAAGGAGCAAAAGAAATGTGCTTGAGCATGAAAACCTTAAGAGCATGTTAAGTAAATTCCAAACGATCCTAAACAAGCTGAATATGAAAGTCACATGAAAACTTTGAACATATTGATAAAATCCTACGAAGTCTTCCCAAACAAAAGAGACCTCAAGTCATAACTCTGCATATGTCAAAGAATCTAGACAAAATGAGTCTAGAAGAGTTGGTAGGGATACTTAAAGTTCATTAGCTCGAGTTGCTTCAGGATGGCACCATCAAGAAGGAGAAAAACATCATGCTCGAAGTTGTCAAGAAGACACCCACCAAGGCTCTCAGAATAAATGAATCCTTTGAGGAGTCAGACAATGAACATAAATCCATGGATGAGAACGACAAAGATGAGTTTTCCTTCATCATGAGCAAGCTCCAAATGTTATGGAGGAAAAGGAAAGGCACAATGTTCAAGGCCAGATGTCTTGGATCTGGTTCCAAGAACATTACAAGAGACAGATAGACAAGTGCATGACTTGGACATTTTAGATCAGAATATCCCAAGCTATAAAAGATGAAGAAAAAGTCAGTCGGACCTAGATAGGAAAACAAAAAGATGCTAATGAGCACTTGGGAAGACCTAGACACATTTGACGAAGACGAAGACACCCAGTAAGAAATACATATTATGAATTGTTATCGCATTCGTCTAAACTTTTCTGTACATATAAAAATTTATCTAATCAACGTACAAAACTTCTTGCACATAGAAACAACCTAAAAGATAAAGTAGATACGTCTAGGAACAATATTGACACACTTCAACAAAAAGTCAATAGTCTTAGGTTAGAGTTGAGTGTCACACAAAAAGAAAAGGAAGAAACTAGGACACAAAATAAAAACCTTGTAGATAATACAACAGTAAACAAAGATGATAAAATCATACAATCCCTTAGGCATGAAAATGAACCCTATCTAAAATTTTAAGTAGAATACTTGAGGGAAGTGATAGGTTAGACCGTTTGTTGAGAGAAAGTAGGCATACATCTAACAAACAAGGTTTAGGTTATAAGAAACCCAATATAAACATGTAAATAAAAACATATTAGTTTTACTAGGTCAAGTAGTGATTCATTAACTTCTTAAAAGAAGAAAATGCATGTGTCTAACGAGTCAAGACCCAACGGATACCTAAAGGCCAATGAAGACTATTTTGTAGTAATAACTCTTTAGTATTTATGAAGTACCTGAAAAACCCTAAAATAGAGGGTTGAATAATGTTTTTGGAAAATGTTTTTTTGCAATCTTTCTGATATAGCACGTTGTCAAACGAGCGAAATATTCTTTTCAAGGCTTAGACGTTTGACTTAAAATATAAGCTTTATAAAGATCAGCGTGTTAATAAGAATAATTTCTATTGTAGCGTTTGTAAGAACTTTCTTTGAAAATAAAGGATCGTTTAGCTTGAAAGTTCTTCCATTTTCAAATAAAAAGCTAACTGCAAATTTTCTAAGAGGATCGTTTAACAAAAAGAAGAGAGAATAACACAAGAGATTTTATACTGGTTCGCTCCAATTGAGGTACGTCCAGTCTCCTCCGTAGAGGGTTCCACTATAATCTTCACACGAATCACTAGTACAAAAACATCGAATAATGTCGGTGTTTTTTGGTCTTTCACGTTGAATTTGAGGTCGACGTCATATCAAGAGACGTTAAATTGGTGTCAAACATAGAACAATTTGACGTTCACAAATTAACGTCGAATTTTGTCAATATTTGACATTAATAAATTCTTTTTTGTTTTTAAAGTAGTTAATTAACATGCATTGCTAACAAATAAAAGAAAAATTACATGTGATGGTCGTCAAACTTCGTTCCACAAAAGTTTGAGCAGAGAAGAGGGTATGACGCGCCAAGATAAAGTGAATGAATTTTCAATCTCCCGTTCAAATTTTTATTGAATTCACTAACCTTTTCACGTCTAACGCTAGGACATTCGACGTTTTATATTCTTTTGACGTTTAATTCTAGGGAATTCGACGTCATACGTAATACATTTTCACCTTCGCACCAAGAATTTTCACAAAATTTACCCAATATAACAAATTGACATCAAATTACAATTCTAAACAACGTTTAATAATTATATTTATTTACAAAAATGTCACTGATCATTTTTAACTATGGCTATTCAGTGGTTGGACGTTGAACACGTGACGTTATAGGCTGTTTTTGTACTAATGAATACAAATGAGTATTAGCACTACTCCTAGTACTTAGCTACCTCGTCGAGATTTCCTTTTAGTATTAGCACAACTTCTAGTACTCAGCTTTCCTTGATTATTCACACCACTCCTAGTACTCAGCAACCTGCCGATATTTCCTTGAATATTCGAACCACTCTTGGTACTCAATAACCCACTGAGATTTCCTTGAGTATTTGAACCACTCTTGGTACTAGACTACTGTGCCTAGATTCCTCAACTAAAAAGAGTTTAGTTGTAAGTATATTAATTATGTAAATAATTGCAATCAAAGATTGCTTGCAAGCAGTTTAGACTAAAACTCTCCACGAGAGGGTATGAATACAATACAATACAGTCTAAACACTCGCAATTGTTTCTCTCAATGATCTTACAAAAGTAAGAGATTTGACACTTAAGCTCGAGAGTATCTCTTTCTATTTTCTTCACCTCAGATATAATATTTTCTTTAAGCTTTTTTTCTCTCTTCTTTTCTATAGGATGGATATAACATTTTAAGCTTTTCGCACTTGATATCCTCTATTTATAGGCTCGATGAATATTTTTCCGTTAGACAGCGTTTGTAGTTCGTAGCATTAATGCTTGTATTTTCTCTTTCTTCTTTTCAAAGCAGTCGTTGTGTAAGTCATCTTATTTAGAGTAGGCGTACTTTTTCAATCCTTTGTTTGAAGTAGGTTGTACGATCTTTTTAGACTTTGCTTCAAGAGAAGAACATTCCATGATTATCTCTTCTGTCTCTAACGTCCATATTTGATTTTTGATCTATAGCACTATGGATGCATGTAGAATAACTTATCTACAAAATTAAAGTAAATTGTGTATGCAACAAATTTCAGTTTTCTTATCACTTTTATTGTTTTTGAACGTTGGCATTTAATGTCATTTAATGCTTGCTCATAAAACAAAGTGTTTTTTTGTTTCCTACCATTAGATAACATATTGCAATTATGCTCTTTTGATTTGAAGATACCAAAAGTGTAGATACTTCATCATAAGGTGACATGTCTATTTCACTCGTGGTATCATCTGGATATAAGTAAACCCTCTTTGAATGTGTACCTTGCAGGTAGATAATGTTTAGCTTTCTCAGGTTTTCTTATGTCTTTTAATTGTTTTAGTCAAAGACCTTGTATCAACCTATTCTCGTTTTCGAGAGAAGCCAAATACTTAATTCAGGAATCTTAAGCATTGAGCGTTTAACTCAGTTCTCTCTCAGATAATTTTAGACAAGACATCGTCTAGTCAAGCATCTAGTTGTTCTAGCCTAAATGTGTTTCTATTTCCTAGGACCTAAGTGTTTTTCTATGTTTTCTAGAATTGGGTTCAACTTCTACTTTTATTTGTTTGGGTTTTTGGTTGTACGTTTTTTATCCTAGGTTGCTTTCTAATCTTTTAACCCATTTTAATGTTATTTGATTAAACTTCAAAACATGAGATCATTTGTTCATATAAACGATTTTGTCATTAATAATTTACTGCTAATAGGCTAGGTAACTTGAATAAAATAAATCTGGATGAATTACAATCTTTTATAGTGCTTGCATGAAGGGTAAGAGGACTGCTAGATGTATCATTCAACGATACAATCTTTTATAGTGCTTGCATGAAGGGTAAACAGGTCAAAGAAATTTTCAAAAGCAAAAACATGGTTTTGACCAAACGACCTCTAGAGCTGCTTCATATAGATTTGTTTTGACCTACAAGAACTGAATCTATGATTGGTAAACACTATGGATTAGTAGTTGTAGATGATTTTTCTAGGTGGACTTGGGTTCTATTTATAACTCATAAGGACGAGGCTTTTAATGTCTTTTGCAAACCCTATAAAAGGATATAAACTGAAAAAGATTTAAAAATTATGTCTATCCGAAGTGATCATGAAGAAGAATTTGAAAATGAACTTTTTGAAAACTTTTGCGAAAACTCTAGAATCAAACATAATTTCTCAACTCCATGAACTCTAAAACAAAATGGAGTTGTTGAGAGGAAAAACAGATCTTTGCAAGAAATGGCCAGAATTATGTTAAATGCTTTCAATACTCCTAAAAACTTACAGGCAGAAGCAATTAACACTGCCTGCTACATTCAAACAGAGTTTACATCAGGCCAATCCTCAATAAAACATCCTATGATCTATGGAAGGAAAAAAGGCCAAATATTTCATATTTTATCCATTTGGTATGTTTTATTCTTAATACCAAGGATAGCTAGGTAAATTTGATTCTCGTAGCGATGAAGGAATCATGTTTGGTTACTCAGAAACCTCAAGAGCATTTAGAGTATATAACTCTGGAACCTTGAAGGATGAAGAAGTCATCTATGTGAAATTTAACTATGAGTCTGACAAAAGTAAGTTAAAGCAAGACGAATCCTTCTCCAAATTATAGGTAAACGATTGCATATCCAAGGAAGGGAATGCATCAGAAGATCCCAACCATGAAGTCGAGAATCAACTTAAAGAGTCACTCAATGATATTAGTGAAGAAAGAAGGAACCAAAAAGCTTACATCGTTTGATCACTAAAGATCATCCTTTGAGAAAATCATCAGAAGTTTCAGCAAAGGCGTAAGGACAAGATCATATCACAATCCACCAACCACTGCTCTCATCTCCCAAATTGAGTCATCAAACGTAAATCAAGCTCTTGAAGAAAACACTTGGATTGAAGCTGTGAAAGAAAAACTCGATCAATTCAAGAAAAATGAAGTATTGGAACTCGTTGAGCTCCCCCATGGAAAGCATGTAGTCAGAGCTAAATGGTTTATCTCAACAAGTTAGATGAACATTAAAATGTCATCAGAAACAAAGGCAAACTAAGCTTTCAAAAGAATATTTCAAAAGCTCGATCTCGTGCTATATCAGAAGGGTTACGAAAAATGTTTTCCATTAACATTATTCACCCCCTCCCCCTTCTAGTGTTTTTCAGGTACTTCATCATAAAATTGTTGAGTTGTTTAAGTGGTTGTCTTAAGTGACCTTTGTTTAGATGAAAATGTATTATTAGAACCAAGTTGAAAGACGTTGTAAGGAAAAAAAATCAAAAATTTTTCACTACACAACTTTTTACTTTAGACAATGAAAAACTAGACCATGAGTACATAAATGTTGTTTAAACATAGTAAAGACAACAATTTTAAAAAATGTATTAAGGGATTACCAAAATCACCATTATTAGTGTTGATACTTTATGCCACATTTAGAATTAGAATGTGTGGGCTAAACATTTAAATGTGGCATGAAAAATCCAAATTATCCTTCAAGGGTTTATGGAAAGACAATCTGTGCTTGTCCTCCCTGAAAAAGTGATAAATTCCTATTTCATTTATTTTTCACATACATTTTGGCACTTATATTGTTAATTATCTTGCATACGTTTGATATTGTGCTCTCTTCCACTTAGAATTTATTCAAAGCATTGAGATGCAAATATGTGTGGTGCTTTAATGCAAATTTTGTTTGAATTATTGTAGTTTAGAAGAAAACAAAGTCAAATAGCTTGAGCTCCAACAACATAACCTAAACATTGAAAGGTGATTTTAACAGATTTTAAAAGTTTCCTTCATAGCTTGAGTTGAGTAGATGCTGCTTGTGCCACACAAGGAGAACTTCACCATGAAACAACCTGAAGCACTAAGTTCTCAAACCATGGAGGAAACTCACCCATGAAGGAAGCCTTTTGGGTTGAACATTACAAAAAGAGTTTGAGCTATAAGTAAACCCTCCATAGAAGGAAAGCTCATAAGTTGGTCACCATGTTTGGAGTTGCAACCAAGACTAAAAATTCTATAAATACATAGTCGACCCTTTGTTTTCATATCCAAATTCTTAGACTTCTCTCTAGGATTTCTTTTCCATTTTCACTTAAAATATTTTATAGAATAGAGAGACATGGGAAAAGGCAACAACTCCTAGGATTGAATGTTAGAATCAACATGAGTTGGCAAATTTCCTTGTGTTAGGTTGGATGTAGCTTTCTTAAATTTTGTACAGGCCTAGGTATTGTTTTATTATTCTATTCATAATGTTCTTTCATATGTTAATGATTTAGTTTGCTTTGTATCACATGATGAACTGATCACTCATAAACTACATCTAACTTGAATAGGTGAAAACTAGTTTAAGTTATAAATCCAATTAGATAATTTAATTCTGTTAGGTGGCAGATGCAGTTGTCAAAAATGGGTTAAAACGCATGAGTCAATCTGACCCACCATATATTCAATCTGACCCACTAAGAACTCGACGCACTTGGGTTGAACTCGTGGTGAAACAAATTGACTCATTAGTTCGAACATTAAAAAAAACTCACCTTACTCTTAACTTAATAGTTTAGTCCAAAACACAACTAAACTTTTTCTTTTTGAAATTTTGGATGAAAGAAGCTCAAATTTGAAATTATTTAGATTTTATTTAGAATTATGATTTAGTTTTTTAAAATGAATGATTTATTTGTTACTGTTACAATATTCATGATGCATATTTCATGTTACACTACTTGTTACAAGTACCTATAGAAGCACAATATCTCATGTAGTGAATAGCCCTTTAATTCATTTGAGGTACTTTTTCTTCTCTTTATGTTAAAAAGTGATCTAGGTGTAGTTATTAGATTCACTATAAGATAATATTTCATAAATACCTTTTCAAATGGATAAATATTTTTTTCATGTATTTTTCAAATAGCCCTTCAATTACATAATTTTTTTTTACATAACTGTTCTATCCATCTAGTAAATGAAGTAAGGTTAGGTGGGTTGTTGCAAATTTTATGGATGTATAAAATCGAGAGACATTTGTGTAGTTATATATGTTAAAAAAAAGCTTATTCAAAAGATTCTATTGTTTAAGGGTATTTTGCAGGAAAAAACTTTAACACTTTGTTCAAGATATTTGCATAAAGACATATACACAAGGTTAAATAGTAAAAAAAAAAAGGCAAAATTATGTTGATTTGTGTTATTACGTTTCAAATAATGGTCATCCTTTGGAGAGAGGGGGAGAAATAGGGTAAACCATTTTCTTTGAATTTTATTCCCCGAAAACTATTAATAACTCTTATTCAATTGCGGTGAAATGGACATATATATTAGGTATGATAATAACTTTTTTTTCTCATTTATAAATTATACATTAAATCACTAGAAAAAATTATTGTCTTTATAGAGAGTATGATAAGTTATTAAATAAGAAGACTAAAAGAAGAAAATGGATTAAGGCCAAAAACCATAGTTAACATTTGAATGAATGGTTCAAAGATAGAGTCATGAAAGATGATGTATCACTTTAGCTTAAATAATTCTCTTATGGTCTAAATAGTGTTGCAAAGAGACTTTTAGGTTACCTCATCATCGGTTATAGATTTCATACTACAAAGAGAGATGCTAGAAGAAAAATCAAAATTATAGTGTGTTTTTGGTTTCGCTGACTCCAAGTAATGCAAGTTCTAAGGAGGAAAATCCTAGGATAGAACCTGTCACTTATTATACAGCAACCAATGACATAATTAAGTTAGATTATTACGGTAATTTCAATTTTGTGATGTTTAGGTGTGAATGGTTTGAGAGTGGTGAAAACAAACATAATCTTATATATATTATTTACTTAAACAAAAAACGCTACCAGAATAATCTCAATGTATTAGATTATCAAGTCCTTCAATGTTGTTATGTTCAAGATCCTTTTGAAATAAATAGATATAATGTTTTGAAGCCGTTTCCAAGACACTTTTTTAATATATCTGACCAATTAGCTTATGATAATGATGATGGATTTAATGGGATGAGAGAAGACATGTCTCTCACTATAGTTGAGAAACCTTATAAATATATGGAGAAAATATTTTATTGATTTTGATTTTGTTTACGTGGACTCTAGGAGAAGGAGTGCTAATATTGATAAGACAACTTTTCGTATTTTAGAACTTTAATAGTACAAAAAAATTATTTTTGTTTTTCTTTGGATTTTTGTGAGTAATGATACAAAATTTATGATATGTTAACTTTTGCAGTTTGGAACCTTGTACTACTTATAATATCAGTTTAATCCAAAGAAGAAACTTGGTTATAAACAGGCCAATCACTTACGTTCATTATTATAACAAGGATAATAACATGATTACATTCTATTTTTGGTTTAAATTCCACTAAGCAATATGATTTGTGAATATGATGAGAAGAAACTAAATATAAAATCTTCCAATATATATATATATATATATATATATATATATATGATTTTGATTAATCTTTTTATTTTTATTTTAACATGCTCATATTAATCAAATTATTTTTTCTAGATAATGAAAAGAAGCAAACTTAAAAGGAAAAATGAAAGCTCAAAGCAAGATACAAATGATTGCTCCAAATTAAGTAATATCAAACAAAGAATTGTTAAGGATAATGCAAATGAAACCTGAAAAAAGAACAATCAATGGATGTACAACTACTGTACCTACCATTTGCAGCCCGAAGACGATGAAACTTGGCTAATTGTTTAAGTTAAGTGACTAAGCAAATTTGGATAGAGGTTTGATTCAATAAAATAAGATGTTGCATTTGAAGCTATTGTTCAACATTAGATTCAAAGTCAATAGAATTTTGAATGGAAGAATTGACTACTAAGAGCATAGAACATAAACAACTTTAAGATTCAAATAGGTAAGTCATGAAAAAAGGCAGCAATTTCAAGTAATAATTCAAAGGAAGCATTGTAAGCAATTGAAAGAACATTGAATCAACTTCATAACTCTAGTGCCAATCAAAATCCCAAGAAAAGGGAGTCTCACAAGAGTAGAATTCTAGGAAAAGTGAAAACAAAATAAGTTGAAGTTGATAGTTTAAAGGTAAAAGGTCAATTTATAAGAAGGACAAGAATGGTAAATGAAAACTCAAAATCTAAGGAAGGAGTAGTGATGGATGATGTTGAATCAATGACCAGACAACAAGTTGCTCCTAAGGAGGCTAAAAAACATTATGGCAGCCAATGTTAAATGATCAATTTCTTAAAGAAAATACAAAAAAAGGAAGATGAAGAATAAAATGTACAAAGTGGAAGTAAGGATGAAGAACAAGGGGGAAAGTATTGTATTTATTAGTGCTGTAATTCAAGCTGTAATATTTTCACATTACAGTTAATACCATTATTACTGTTAAACTTTCATTTACCTCTGTATATAAACAATTGTATTTCTCTCTCTGATATATAATTTTCTTCTCTGCAATATCTCCTTTCTGCTATCAGTTTTCCTCTGCATCATCCTTTCTGCTATCAATGGTATCCGGAGCCTTGGTTGAGGGAGGGCCTAAGGAGTATCGTGTGTCTGTTTGGATACAATGCGGCTGGCCAAGCAAATTTGAAAGATCAAAGAAAGAAGTTCTTTGAACAGAAAAGAAGGAGGATCATGGCTGATTTTTCTACGACAAATCTCCCCATTTTCACAGACAAAAATTGGAGCAGGTGGAGCACACAGATGCGGGTTTTGTTTCGCGTACAAGATGTCAATAGTGTGGTTGAAGGAGGGGATCCTGCGGTTGATTTCCATGGCATAGAGGACCAGAAGGAGGCGCACAGAAAGAAAGATGATAAAGCCTTGCTGATCATCCATCAATGCGTGGATGACACACATTTTGAAAAAATCCAAAATGCGAATACAGCAAGGGAAGCGTGGAATATCTTGGTACGTTGCCATGCCGGAGGGGAGAAGATTAAGAAAGTAAGGTTACAAACACTGAGAAGACAGTACGAGATGTTGCAAATGGAGGACAATGACAATGTCAATGATTATTTCAATAGAATTTTGTGTCTTACCAATCAAATGAAAGGTTGCGGCGAAAACCTCAGTGACTTGATGATAATGGAGAAAATGATGAGATCATTACCTAGACGGTTCGATTTTATTGTTGTTGCAATCGAAGAATCTAAAGACCTTGCAGAGTTAAAGATCGAAGAACTTCAGAGTTCTTTAGAGGCTAATGAGATGAGACTTTTGGATAGAGATCCTATCAAAATTGATGAGCAAGCGTTGAAGGTCCAGCGCGTAAAAGGAGAAGGAAAGAAGAAGTATAAGAATTGGAAAAGTAAGTCTGCAACACAAAAGAAATGGAAGAAAAATGACGACTTGGATGATCAAGAAGACAGAAGCGAGTCATCCGAGAGAAAAGGTGGTTCAAAGAAGAACTATAAGAAGAAAGACAGGAGAAACATAGAATGTTTCTCGTGTCATAAGATGGGGCGTTTCGCTTATGAGTGTTATTCGAATAAGGATAGACAGAACAAGAAAGAGCATAAGGAAGTTCATCTTGCCAAGGAAGAATCAGACTCACAGCCGTTAATTCTCATGGTTATAACATTTCCAGAAGACTCAGCTTCGTTGAATAAATCTTGGTATTTAGATTCAGGATGTTCAAATCACATGACGTGTAATAGAAAGTGGTTGATCAATTTGGATGAATCCAAGAAAAGCAAGGTTAGATTTGTAGATGAAAGCACATTAAGAGTAGAAGGAATTGCAAATGTTATTATAAAGAAAAAGAATGGATTGCATGGGACTATAGAGAACGTTCTGTTTGTGCCAGAAATGAAGTGCAACTTGTTGAGTTTGTGTCAATTGATAGAAAATGGTTTCACAGTGATTATGGGAAACAATAATCAAGTGGAAGTGTTTGATAAAAATAAGAAATTGATTTTGAAAAGCAAAATCTCTAAAAATCGCACATTTCAAGTCTGTATGGATATGGTTGAAAATTTATGGTGTTTGTCTACTATGAAAGAAGACGAGAACTGGAAATGGCATCTAAGGTTTAGGCATCTCAACTTTTAAGATTTACAGAAGCTAAGCAAGAAGACTATGGTTTCTGGATTACCAGGTATCATCATACCAGAAAAATCATGTGAATCCTGCATTGTTGGGAAGCAAACGAGAAGACCGTTTCAAGCACAATTGAAAATGAGATCTAAAGAGCGACTTGAAGTTGTACACTCAGATATATGTGGACCTCTAGAAGTGCCAACATTAGCTGGAAATAGATATTTCATAACTTTCATTGACGAGTATAACAGAATGATATGGGTATATCTCATAAAAATGAAAAGTGAAACTCTTGAAATTTTTAGAAGATTCAACACTACAAAAAAGTAGGGTATTACCGAAGGCCAGAAGCCCTCGGAAAATGCCAAAGGCCGTCGATAATGGGTGTTTACCGAAGGCTTATCGATAATGGGTGTTTACCGAAAGCCCTCGGTAATTACCGAAGGGCATAAGCCCTCGGTAATTACCGAAGGGCAGAAGCCCTCGGTAATTACCGAAGGGCAAAATCCCTCGGTAATGGCCATTCGAGGGTATTTACCGAAGGGCAGAAGCCTTCGGTAATGACCTGCTGTGGGCATTTACCGAAGGGCAAAAGCCTTCGGTAAAATGCAGAGCAGGTTTCAGAGCAATGATTTTTCTTTGCAACCCACACCTGTATATCAAATTTCAATTACAAACAGACCTGCATATCGGTTTTCAAGCACATACAAACATGCATAATGTGCATCTCAAAGATGCAATCAATTATCAATATCCATTGAACATCAATTAATCCATAGAACATCCATTAATGTATAGATTATGTAATTATAGTTCAAATATAAAACAATGTAACAAAAGGATGTTCTAACATCCAAAGTCTGGAAGTAGATCTAACTAACACTGAAATGATATCAAGTCTAAAATGTTCTAATATCTAAATGTTTGTCTAACAAAGTAAGACGAAAATGAAACTAATAATGTACATAACTATCATCAGAATGATCTTCATCATCCTGCTCTTCTACTGATGGTTGGACTGGTGTGGGTTGGACTGATGAGGGTTGGACTGATGAGGGTTGGACTGATGAGGGTTGGACTGATGTGGGCTGCTGAGTGGCAGCAGGTGATAAGGAGGGTCGTGACTGGGTGGGAGGGATATTTTGTTCGTCCTGTGAGGTTTGAGGCAAGACTCTCATGACCAGGGCCTTAAAATTTGTAAACTGTGCTCTGAGATCAGTGATCTCCTGGTCACGTTGATGGAGTTCCTGCCTGAGTTGAAGAACCTCGTCAGGAGTACTGGTGGAAGAAGAAGGCTGGTGCTTCAGAGTACCTCCTCTGGATGCTGTATAGTTTGCAGCAAGCTGTCCCGCACCATACACTTGTCCCTTTTTCTTCCCACCAACGATGTCGATCCAGCACTGTGTCCTACGGATGTCATCATCTGCATTACTGGCATCATCCGGTGTAGGAGCTGACTCATGTTCAGATCTAACCTGTGAAAGTCTCGTAGAAAAGTCTTCCTGTTGAAACATTAAAAGCAATGTCAGGGAACGATAGTATAACATAAATGAACAATTAGTAAGAGTAATAGTGTTATTTGCTTACATGATTCTTCCGAGATCTTTCATCAACAAATTGATTAGTTCCCTTCCGAACATGAGTCTGTGCAAAGACCTCATCAACATGGACCGCCCGTCCTAGAGCCTGTGCCTGTAACATAATTAAGAATTACAAGCGTACATATGAAATAGAATATACATAACTTATGTATGAAAGAAAAAGTTATGTAATGAGATTATACCATACGAATGGCATGCTCATGAATGGTGATCGACCCACCAGTATGCAGGGTGCCACCCCTTTCAGACGCTCTGTTCCGCTGGGCTTTGGCACACTTATTGCGGAACTCTACTGTATTCCAATGGGCCAGTAAAGAGTTCCAAATGTGCTCACCCAGCCAGTTAGGGCGCTGTCCTGCATTCCGGGCATCCCTAAACATCTCTGACAGCCGATGAAATGCTTTCATGTGGAAATTTCTGTGTATCTGAGTTTCATGTTCAGGTTTCCACTGCACCTTCATCTGTAACATTAAAGAGAACAAACATTGATTACAGAACATACTAAAATAAGACGGACATTAGTGTAATAGATTGCTCACCTGAAAGCGCTGCCAGAATGGCTTTCTGTGGTCATGAGGTATTGCTCCCCAAGTAGGCCATGGAGTTAAAAACTGTTGCTTTATTGAACGTGTGATGGCCTGGGAAGCAACCCTAGATGGAATAAACCTGCATAACAAAACTCATTTCAATTACAATATGGTTTAAACATCAAATGATATCAACAGATTATAAACTTACCCTTTACCATAGGGCTCAATCCATGGTCGATCATGGAGGGGCGGGTCAAGATCTTCAGCATCACCACTTGAATCTGGATCACCAAGTGGTGTGACAGTCTCAGAAGGAGGTACAGAAGATGAGGAAGGTATAGAAGTAGGGTCAGGGAGAGGAGTGGGGGTAATAACAATAGGGGGAGGAGTGGGGGTGGCAATAATAGGAGGAGGAAGAGGGTCTGCTGCAGGGGTTGTAGAAGGGTGTGCTGCAGGAGGAGGAGAAGGGTCTACTGCAGTGGTAGTAGAAGGGTGTACTGCAGGAGGAGGAGTAGGGTCTACTGCTGGTGTAGGATTCTGTATACTAGGGGTAGGAGGAGGCCCTACAGATGATGAACTACCGGGACCAGGGGTAGGTAGTCTAGCAGGCACCCTAAGTACATACTTTGGTGCCTGCCGTTGCCTCTTCGTAGGCCTTGCTACCCCTTTTCCTTTATCAGGACGCTCTGAACCTTGTCCCGTCATTACTGCATTCAAATGGTTACAAATAAAGCGAAAAAATATAAATAAATAAAGAACGATCTATTGTTTTCAAAGTCAATGTATAAGTAATTGCATACAACTTAAAGATGGTATTTTAGATAATGGTAATGAAATGATAGTCCAATTTGCTACAATAGATGTTCAACATTCAATCATCGTCATCATGATCATCATCTTCATCTTCATCTTCATCATCGTCTTCTTCTTGTTGTTCTTCTTCTTCATCGTCATCATCATCATCATCTTCTTCTTCTTGTTCTTCTTCATCTTCTTCTTCTTCTTCTTCTTCTTCTTCCTCTTGTTCTTCATCACCTTGTACTGTTGCTTCTAATTCATCTCCATCACCATCAGGGTCGACCAATGCGGTTATACGTTCAACTTCGATAATTTCTTGTGGTTGTGACATTTGGTCAAGTTGGTAGGCTACATCTTCCTCAACTTCATTTGAGTCTATGCGACCTCTAGGCTTCGTTTGTATTGCTACGACCCAACCACGCTTGTCAATATTGCGAAATGGTGGATATGGCACATAATAAACCTGTCTGACATTAGATGGTAGAATGAAAGGATCAAAAGGCCCATATCTTAATCTCTGGTTCAGTTCGACAATATTAAAGCGTGGATCGACTCTAGTACCAGCTCTAGAAGGATCAAACCATTCACAATAAAAGAGTACCACTCTGTTTGGAGAAGTAGTGCTGTTGTACTCTAACTCATATATTTTATGAATGATGCCGTAGAAATCATCATAAGACCCCTCTGTTAGGCCCTTGACATACACACCACAATTTGATGTTTTCTTTCCTTTAGACCATTCATGTGTATGGAATTTGTAACCATTGATGAAGTAAGTGTGCCATTCTTTGACACATCTCATTGGCCAATTGGAGAGATGTCTTAACTCTTGAACCGTGGGAGTTAATGCCTGATTAAAAACCTACAAAGGAACTAACAAAATTATAAAAGCAATAGTCAAATTAACCTTGCTTTAAACGTAGGGAAAACTACGGACCTGATTTCTAAACCAATGGGGAAACTCTGAGTGTATTCTAGCAGAAGTATTTCCTTCTACGACTTGCTCAGCCACAACAAATGAGCTGGTACAAATGAAATTCATTAGTGTATAAAAATTAAACCGTTTGATAGATTAGAGATGGATGATGACATACTCAAGGTACGACTTTACTTCACTGCAATTGATCAAGACATGGACATGAGCAGAGTTGAATTCAGCATCAGTTAACCAATGAGTGAATTCTTTCCCTGCGTGACGGCCTGATTGTCGGAAAACTGATAATGCACCTTCACGTGGTTCAACTTACCATTGCATTTCATTTTTGACATGAGTGGGGGACAACATGAAGTTCTTGAAATAATGGGAACAAAAATAAGTTGTCTCTCTGTGCAAGTAAGCTGCACAAATTGAGCCTTCCACTTTAGCTTTATTTTTAACTGAGCGTTTGGATTCTCCCATAAACCTTTCAAAGGGATACATCCACCTGTACTGCACGGGTCCCCCGAGCCAAGCTTCATATGCAAGATGAATTGGAATGTGCTCCATTGAATCAAAGAATGCAGGAGGGAATATTCTTTCCAATTTGCAGAGAATAATCGGGATATTTTCATCCATCTTTTTAAGGGAATCTTCCTTTAGTGTCGTGCAGCACAAATCTTTAAAGAAGTTACTGATTTCTATCAGTGGATTTAACACGTGCATTGGCAAACAACTGAACGCAAGAGGGATGAAAGTCTTCATGAATACATGACAATCATAACTCTTCAACCCTTGAATAGTACCATTCTGAACATTGGCACATCTGGACAAGTTAGAAGCATATCTATCTGGCATTCTAAGCTCCTTGATCCATCCACACACTATTCTTGTCTCGTCTTTTAACATGGTGTAATTTGCTTTTGGTTTAAATAATCGGCCGTTACCTTGTGCCTTCAACTCTAAGTCTTTTCGTCCACAATACAAAGGTAAATCTTTTCTTGCTTTCTCATTATCTTTTGTCTTACCTTTAACATCCATGACTGTGTTGAAGACATTGTCAAAGAAATTTTTTTTTGTGTGCATGACATCGATGTTGTGTCTTAGCAAGTTGTCCTTCCAATAGGGAAGTTCCCAGAATATGCTTCTTTTAGTCCAATTATGCCATTCCCCAAACCCTTCTAGCCTATTCTGACCAGATTCAGTCACTTTTGGATAGTCTTTCACTCTTCTCCACACGTGTGATCCAGTCAACTTTGGCGGGGGCATATCCGTTTCAACTTGTCCTTTGCGAAATGCCTTTTTGTTTCTTCTAAAGGGGTGATCAATGGGCAAGAACCGTCGATGGCAGTCAAACCAACTACTTTTCCGGCCATGACTCAATTGGAATGACTTTGTATGTTCCATGCAATGTGGACAAGCTAATCGACCATGTGTGCTCCAACCAGATAACATGTCGTACGCTGGGAAGTCATTAATAATCCACATCAAGGCTGCTCTCATAAGGAAATTTTGCCTCCTCGAAACGTCATACGTCCAAACACCATTCCACAACTTCTTCAAATCATCAATCAAAGGCTCCAAGTAAACATCAATCAATGATTTGGGATTAGATGGACCTGGTATTATACACGATAAAAACATGTAAGGCTTTGTCATGCACATCTCAGGTGGTAGATTGTATGGGGTAACTATCACGGACCAACATGAATACGGTGATGCAGACGCCTGAATGTACGGGGTAAACCCATCAGAGCATAGACCAAGTCTGATGTTACGCGGTTCAGTAGCAAAGGATGGATGTTTACGATTGAAGTGCTTTCAAGCTTCACCATCAGAAGGATGACGCAAAAGTCCCGGAGTTTTGTTACCATCATGCCATGTCATGTGTTCTGCTGTTTGCATTGAAGTAAACAATCTTTGTAATCTTGGAATTATAGGTAAGTAGAACATGGACTTTAATGGAATTGGTTTTTTTTGCCTCCGTCCACCATGCATTGTCTGATATCGAGGTGAGCCACAAAACTTGCATTCAACCAATAGTGCATCATTTTTGCCACTGTCATTGTCATAGAATAACATACATCCATTAACACAACAATCAATCTTCTTGACATCCAATCCCAACTTTGAAACACATTTTTTGGCTTGGTAATAGTTCTTCGGCATGAAATTGTTTGGTGGTGTCAAATCTAACATCAATTTTGTATAGAAGTCCACTGCTTGAATGGGAACGTTCCAATTAGATTTCCCAGCCATGAGTCTAATGCACACTGACAATTTTGACTCAGATGAACCTTCAAATACAGGTAGATTTGCCTTTGTCAGTAAATTGTAAAACCTCTGCGTCGTTTCATTTGGAGGCTCTTCATCATGACTATCATCTGCTTCTTCAGCATGGTGACGAAGAGCATTGTCGACCATCTCTTGCATATAGGCAAATTGATCTGTCTCAGATGTATGTACAACAGTATTCGAACCTGATGCAAGCCGTGTTTCAGCTCCAGTGGAGGTTGAAGGAATTTCTTCACCATGAAATGTCCAAACCGTGTAATTAGGCATGAACCCTTTTTGGTAAAGGTGAACTTTGACGACTTCATCTTTCAAAATCCTTGTACATTCGCACTTGATGCATGGACATCGAATCCCTCCATCAAGGGCATAATATTGACATCGTCGGGCCGTCTCCACGAACTCTTCAACTCCGATGACAAAAGATTCCTTCAAACCTCTCCTTCGACTATAACAACGCTCGTACATCCATCCACGATGGTTGACAAAATGGGTCATGTTCTGTGACAAGCCAAACAAATAAAAACTTAGCCAAAACATACACACTCCATGCGACATAAGTAATAAACCTATTACTACTCAAGTCAAACATGGAAGGCAATTTCAACACTATTGTCATAGGCATTCAATAAGGGCATCCAAAGAGAAGTCCTGAGTATTGAAATGCCCCTGACATCCTAAGTGATTATGTGTACAATTTGGGGGAGTCAATAATCTGACATCACTAAAGTTCTCTTGTATAGAGTACTTTTACATATTTTGTACATTGTAAGTGTTTAAGGTACTGTTACCCTTCTCATTCTATTGAGAATGTTTTTAGTACCATAAGAAATTAAATGACTACTTAACTTAATGAAGGAGTAGCCTAATACATGAACATACAATATACAGGAGCATATAATAAATACATCAATATACAACATATAGATCAACATTCAGTGGTGGTCTAAATGCAGGTTTGCACTTTTAGTGTATTTTAGATACTACTTTTAGGTTCTTAGTTGTCAAATTTTGAGTTTAAGCTACTACTTTTAGCTACTTCATCTATTGTCTATTCGGAATAATTAATAGCTATATTATGAGCATGGCTTTATCACTTTCCAAACATAAAAGTCAGACAAAACTCCTAAAAGTTCAAACAGAATTCATCATTACAAACTACACTTGTAATATATGAAGCAACTTCAATAAGTTGCTTTTGTCAGAGATGTTATAAATGGTAAAAACCCATATGGAGTTTCATCTTTAATAATTACCCATATTGTTCATAATATGCACTTTCATTTTCAATTATAATATGGTAGTTATTGATAACAAACACTGCATCTAGAGCATTTCCTAGATTATATTTCAGTGCCTACTTCGTTTATAAACTTTTCTTAATTGCCTATTCAATCTTTGGCCATCTAAGTTGTGAAATTGAAGTCTAAAATTTTGTGTTGTCCAGTAACCATTTATGGTGAGTTTATGATATACTTTGGTGCTAATCAGGTGTTCCTTAATGTTGTTTTAAACTTAGAATCAAAACCAACATAGGGCTGACCCAGATACAGATCATGAAGGTTAAGTAATGATTGACACAATCAAAATTCTACTGTGGACTGTTTAAGTAACCTCACATAAGTACAGGTCTTAATATTTCTCCTCTGAAGTTTTCAAACAGCAAGCCAAAGCTGAAAAATTGCACCAGAAATGGCTAAAAAAATGGGACTACAGTTGTCAAAATGAATGCCACTGTTTGTTAGGCTCAATTGAGACTTCAAGCAAGTTTATATCATCTAATTGGATGTGTGCAAACACTTAAACAACCAAGAAACAGATTACACCACAAAATCAGTGGTCCACTTCCAATTTTAGGCAAATTTAGTGGTTTAATGGGTGATTGTTCATAAAAACGTTTGGAAATATAAATTGATGTTTTTACCAACTTTGTATCATCAATTTGAAGGTGTTTAGACACTGACCTAGCAAAGACACACATTGCACTCAAAATTCACTAGTTTACTTCCAAATTAAGGCAAAATGGATGGTTTAGGAAGTGATTTTGCATATGAGATCAAATTTTACCAAATAAACAGTGCATACATGTTTTAAAAGGTAAAATACACTTCCACAAATGTTGAAACTGCACTGAAATGGACAGATTTAAAAAAAGACCACTGTTGTAGCCAAATGTGCAACACTTTTTACACAAAATTTGCACCATAATCTAGAAATCAGTGGAATCAATACTCAACAGTACAATCATTGACTCAAGGAAGTCCTTATACACTACATCTAACTGTAGAGAATGAGTTACAAGAAATTTTAAGTACCTAAGACACAGGCAATGAAGTGAGCACGGTGAAAAACCCAAACTGAAACAGTGAACAGAAACATGCTATCATAATTCATATTATCACTAATGTCATCCTGCTAATGACTATCACCATTATTGTATACTTTTTTATGACAATACTCACTAAATAATTCATAAATTAAAATTTATCTTACTTTCTTATCCCATAGTTTTATCTACATCCTTATATTTTATCACATATTGAACAATAAAATCATCTAAACAATATATATAGTACACTTCATTGATTCAAATAACCCATTATTAGTTTGCTAAACTACAAACCAGTACTGCACCATTATATCATAAAACTGGTCTTATATCTATATACCAGTGGTTAACAGAGTGATTCACTTATGACTGGGGTTAAGAGAGGGTGAGGCAGAACACAACAATAATTAAATGGAGGAATGAGGGTGAAATTGGTATTGTCCATTCCTAATAAATGAGTGATGAATCATTAATTAGGAGCATCTCACGGCCACAACTTAAAAAGGTTTTTAAGCTTCTTGATTGGCTACAAGGAAGTACACCTCATGGTAGAAAATGCATATGGAACATCCACATAAATACATGCCTTTCACGTAAATTGTCCATCAGCATTCAAATGGAAGCAAAGCTCTTGGTTATCTCACGGCCTCCTAAGACAAAATGGAGAAATCTTTTATTCTTTTTGGAAGGTAGTGGGAGACACCAAATTAGAGAAGGGAGCCACCACTCATGGTTTGGCAAAGTCACGTGCACATGAAAGACTTCCAAAATTCTGAATTCTAAAGAAGTGCTACACATGGCCCACATGGAAAATTTAGCAAATCAATTGGCAAATCAAAGTAACATATGTGATTTTTCTATTGTGCAAAGGAGCTGCCATAATTCCTCATGGTAGTCATCTTTCAATTATAATGGGCCCACGAATAATTCATTTTACAAGCAAAGTTTTGGATGGAATCAAAGTGGGAGCCGCGAGAATTTTCTTTGGCTTAAGAAAGGATGTAGTAAACCGTGAAGCATAATGGAGAGGGCCACCACTTGGTTGATTGAAAGCTCATAATGAATTCCATAATGCTAAGGGGAATGCCACGGCACAAGAAGGGAACATCCAGCTTGAAGCCACCAAGAGGAAGGTCACGGTCTAGCTAGGAGGAGAGGCAGCAGCTCATGTTCCAGGAGGTGTACAAAGTGTGAAGACAAGTGTGCTTTGCTTGGGAAAACAACAGCTGGCTTCTTGGACACAACAAGCCAAGTCCAGCACCAATACTTCAACGTCCAGAATTGAAGGAGTGCAGTTCCAACGTCCAAGTCCAGCATGCTACCTTAACACGTCCAGAAGAAAAAGAAGAGCACAAGGAGGATGGTGTCATGACCAGAGAGGAGCTCACGGTTTTGAGGCATGATGCAGCAGCTGGTCCAGTTGAGGAAGATACTCCACGGTCTTGATAGTTGGAGAAGAAAATGTCCATGTTTGGAGTAGCCGTCTTCACAGTCTTTGCAGCAAGAGGAGACATGCATCCTGAAGGTGGTATTCTCGGCTAGCATATGATTGGAGAAGAGGACAAAAATTAGGTGGAGAATGGAGGGGCCCTACCTTATTTTCTCTTGGCACAACTAGGCAAGAAAGTCTTCATAGCTATTAGAGACAAAAACGAAAAGAAAGGTAGGGAACAACAGACAAATAACCAAGCTGAAATGCAGGAGTATTACACAGAAGTATGTCGGTTGATTGGCTATAAATTGGCAGCAGCAGACTTTGTAGTAGATTTTAGGAGGAATTAGGAGTAGTTTAGGACAGCCCTGGAAGAGGCTCTCGCCTCTTCCTCTTTCTCTTCCGCTCTATGAGTTTCCATTTCAAACAGTGCAATTGTAGTTTTAATTTCTGAAGCACTAGAAGTGTGTCACCTTTTGCTCGTTCATTTTTAGTTGTATTGTTCAAGAATTTTAATTTAAGTGTTGAAAGCCACAACACACTGTCACCGAGAAACACACAACACTCAAAGCACCAATGGATGATAATGGAAGACCAAAAACATGAGGAAGCTGGCTGGAACAAAGGAAAGAGTGCACTTCCAAGAATATAAGGAGGAAGCAGACCGTGAAAAAGGGGTTCCACAGAGAGTCACGGCCTGGGAGAGGTCTCTCTTCCAGGAGTCCAGAGCAGTAGTGTAGGATTCAGTCGTGTGATTTCCACTAGTGTAGTGTAGTTTTCTTTCATCACCAAAACTGTACTGTAGTGAGGAAGATCATGCAGGGAATAGGATTTGAGGCCATCTAGAACGGAAGCAGCTTCATAACAAAGAAAATGAGCCACTTCGAAGAGTAGTTCAAGTAAGGGAAGAGTAGATAGGTTCATTGTAATCTAGTGGCCCTTGATCCACAAGGCAAATTGTCCTCCCTTATTGCAGTCCATATGATATGGATTTTGGGCAATTTGGCCTTTCACAAGTGACAAACAAGATTCACTATGGAAGCAAGATATTTGGAGCCTTCAACTGCTTGTTGATGGCATTGATCCTATAGTTTTAGAATGGGTAACAAAATACTCTGCCCATTTTATTTTATTTCTCACCGTTGTTAAACTTTTTCTTCCCAAACTATTTATCACTAAACCATACAAGAAGTATCAACTACTTCTTGCAGTAATATTGTCAAAACGCAGATACACAACTGGATATTTAACTACAACTATACAATACAACAACATAATTTGATGCAATTGATCGAAGCAATAACTTACCTCCACAACAGCGACAACCTTAGGTATTGTACCACTTTCGACAGCTATCTCGCGAAGCCCTTCTCACCGACAGACCCTGGATTAGCCTCCTCGCCAACTCCAACCTCTGCTCAAAACCGCGCCACAACCCACTGACCCGGCACGACGTACCTCCTCACGCTGCCAAAGGATCGTCGTCAACAAATCCTAAGACAACCACCGTCCACAACCGAAGGCGTCACGCCAATGCCTCCGTCCTTCAACCGTACACGCTTTTCGACAATGGAGAGGAGCTCCAGAATCACCAATGGTGATGGCGGAAACATAATGGACCTTGCTTTCGTAGGGATTACGGTTGGGGGACAAGGGAGAGTGGAGAGGGAACTCAGAAAAGGGGACCTTGCTTTCGTAGGGATTTTCAGAGAATGGAAGAGGGAAATCCCAAATTCAGATTTCATTAATTCAATGCCTATACCGACGGGCCAAAGCCTTCGATAAATTTGTTGTCCAATACCGAAGGGCTAAAGCCTTCGATAAACACCAGCCCAATACCAAAGGCCAAAATCCTTCGATATGTGCTACTTACCGACGGTCCTCAAGGCCTTCGGTAATAGTCCTTCGGTAAACAGTGCATTTATGGTAGTGCAAGGTTAGGGTAGAAAGAGAGACAGGAAGGCAAGTTAAAATTCTTAAAAAAGACGGAAGGGGTGAATATAAGTCATCTGAGTTTGAGAGTTTTTGTCAGAGTTGTGGAATAGCACACGAGGTAACCGCACCATATACGCCTCAACAAAATGGCTTGGTAGAAAGAAGGAACAAGACCATAATGAATATGGCCAAGTGTTTGTTGAAAGAGAAGGCAGTGCAACGCGAGTTGTGGGGAGAAGTTGTGTCAACGACTGTCTATGTGCTCAACAGGTGTCCCTCAAAGAGGTTGCCAGGCAAGGTGCCACATGCAATCTGGACAGGTATGAAGCCTTTTGTAAAACATTTTAAAGTTTTTGGATCTTTGACATTTTGTCACATTGCAGATCAGAAGAAATTGAAGCTTGATGACCAATGAGAGGCTATGGTGTTTATTGGGTACCATTCAACCGATACATACAAGCTTTTTGATCCTATAAAGAGAAGGATGTCGATCAGCAGGGATGTGATCGTTCTTGAAGACGAAATCTGTGATTGGAACTCCAATCAGTCAAGCTTGAAGAAAACGACAACTATGATGCATGTACCAAAACAGAATAGAGTAGATACTGATGCAGCAGGGTTTTCTGAAAGCAGCATTGGAGATGTAGATTCTGAAAAGTCTCAGGAAGACCGAGAAGACAAACGACAAGACCTTCCAGGTTATCTGAATACGAGATGTACTCAGATGCAGGAGTAGATGAAGAAGGTGATATCATTCACCTAGCTTTGATGGCTGGAAGTGAACCGCAGGATGTGGATAATGCCCTTGCGCAACCTATCTGGAAGGAAGCCATGATTGAAGAAATTAAATCAATTGAGAAGAATAATACATTGAAGTTAGTCAAGTTGCCACCCGGAAAACAATGCATTGGAGTGAAATGGTTTTCAAGAAAAACGTTAAATCCAGATGACACTATATCAAAGCATAAAGCCAGACTTGTGGCAAGGGGATTCCTACAGAGACAAGGAGTAGACTTTACAGAAGTATATGCGCCTGTAGTGAGGTTAGAAACAATTCGATTGGTCATTAGTATTGGTTGTGCTAGAAAATGGATGTTATTTTCACTTGATGTTAAATCTGCATTTTTGTATGGTCCATTGGAGGAGGAAGTATATGTTAAGCAGCCTCCAAGATTCAGCAGAGAAGATAAGAAGCACCTGGTGTATAAATTGCATAAGGCATTCTACGGGTTGAGACAAGCTCCCAGGGCATGGAACAAAAGAATTGATGCATTCTTCATCAATCACGGGTTCAATAGGTGTGCTGTTGAACATAGTCTGTATGTGAAAGAGAGTGTCAGTGGAGAAAAGATGATTGTCTGTCTTTATGTGGATGATTTGTTGGTGACTGGCTCAAGCTTGAAGGAAATTGATGAGTTCAAGCAGATGATGAAAACTGAGTTTGAGATGACAGATCTTGGGAGGCTTAGCTACTTCTTAGGGATGGAGTTTAAGCATACATCTGTCAGGTTAATAATGCATCAGAAGAAATATGTGAAAGACTTATTGGAGAGATTCAAAATGACTTGCTGTAATGATGCCAGAAGCCTACTCGAGGTTAGCTTGAAGCTAAAAATAGATGAAGATGAAGAAGGTGTAAATGAAACTGATTGTAGACAACTTGTCGGATCCTTACGGTTCTTATGCAGTAGCAGACCAGATTTAATATTTGAAGTTGGCTTGATTAGTAGGTTCATGTGCAAACCAAAGAAGAGTCACATGACTACAGCCAAACACATGCTTAGATACATCAAAAGGACTTCAGATTATGGCATACTATTTCCTTATGGTATGAAGCAGGAAGAGTTGAGATTAGTTGGATATACTGATTCTAACTTCGGTGGTGATCAAGGTGAGAGAAAAAGTACATCTGGGAATATATTCTTTCTGAAAAAAGCACCCATATCGTGGAGTTCCAAGAAGCAAACTGTCATTGCCTTATCAAGTTGTGAAGCAGAATACATAGCCGGTTGTGCTGTTATGTGTCAAGGGGTGTGGTTGAATGAGTTGCTGATGGAATTAAAAGTTCAAACAGGAAGATCAGTAGAATTGAAGATGGATAACACTTCTGCTATAAGTTTGGCAAAGAATCTGGTTAGTCACGGAAGAAGCAAACATATTGAAGTAAAATACCACTTCTTGTGAGATATGGTTAACAAAGACATGATTGAACTGGTGCATTGCAAAACTGATATTTAATTAATATTGCTAGGTTTGAGTTTCTCAGAACGGAAGTTGGAGTTTTAACACTGAAGAGCTTGAATTAAGGAAACTTTTAAACTTTCATTTACCTCTGTATATAAACAATTGTATTTCTTTTTCTGATATATAGTTTTCTTTCATTACGTTACTTTACACAATCTCTGTTAAATCTTCTCTGCGATATCTCATTTCTGCTATCAGTTTTCCTCTACATCATCCTTTCTGTTACCAATAAGGAGTATTGGTAAATCTTGAAGAAATTTGTTTTGATGATGCTACAAGAAGTTTTAGTTTCAGAAGATATTAGAATTAGTTAAAAGCAAATTTGTAGAAATTAAATGTAGTAGGAAATTCTTGTAAAACTTGTAAACTTACATTTTTTAACTACAATAATCGATTATGATGAAGCAATAATCGATTATCACAAGTCATACTTGAATAATCGATTATCACTTCATATAATCGATTATCACTTTTTTGAAAACCTATAACGGACTAGAATAATCGATTATCACTTACAATAATCGATTATTCATGGCAGTTGGGAGCTGACCTTTGGCATTCAGTGTACTTGGCTATATATTTTGTTTTGGAGAAATTAGAAAGTAACATTGTTTTTGAACTGAGAAAGCTTAGAACACTGTGTGTCAGAGGAACGTTCTCAGAAAGCTTTTTGTTCATTGTTCCCTTGCTTGGTCTTGTGAAAGGAGAGGCTTGCGTATCGTGTGTCGATAGTCGGAGCAGAATCTCTTCAAGTTAGCAAGGTGCTCTGCCTGGTCTTGTGAAAGGAGAAGCTTGTGAATCGTTGGTCGATTGCTGAAGCGGTTCTCTTCAAGTTGGTAGAGTGGTTCTATTCATTTTTATTGTTCATTATCTTGTAATCTGTTAAACAATTTTTTAGTGAAAAAGGTTAATCACTATTTATAGTGATTAACGACTGGACGTAGAATCTTTTGATTCGAACCAGGATAAAAATTCTGTGTTGTTCTTCTTATTCCCTATACTCATTTTATTGTACGTTCATCAACTGTTTGATTAATTTTCTGAAAGAAAATTATTTTTACTAAAAGGACCAAATTAAGTTTAATTGTGATCAAATACGCTTTCCGCTCTCTGAGTCTTAATTCCGCTGCGCTATACTCTTCGAAAAATACCCCCTCCGATACCATCAATTGGTATCAGAGCTTGCTTTGATAGTTTTTCAAAATTTGCGAAAATGGCTGGTCACAATCAAAACCTTGTATATGCTGAGGGTGCTTCCATTAACAGACCTCCACTGTTTACTGGTGATAACTATGCTTTTTGGAAAGTTAGAATGGAGATTTTTATGGGGTCTGTTGATAGAGGTATCTGGGAAGCTGTACAAAATGGTCCTTATATTCCTATGAATACTGTTGATGGTGTAGAGACTGAAAAATAGGCGAGCTCAGTTTGATATTAAAGCTCGCAATATAATTTCATCTGCTGTTGTACTTGATGAATTTTATAGAATTTCAGTGTGTAAGACAGCACAGGAAATGTGGGAAGTCCTCAGAGTCACTCATGAAGGAACAGAGGACGTAAAGCGTGCTAGGAAGAACACTCTCATTCAGGAATATGAGATGTTCAGAATGCAACCTGGAGAAACAATCTCTGATGTTCAAAAACGATTCACTCATATTGTGAATCATTTAACAGGATTGGGTAAGACTTTTGATACTGATGAACTTAATGTGAAAATTCTGAAATCTCTAGACAGGTCTTAGCAACCAAAGGTGACTGCCATCTCGGAATCTCAAAATCTTACTCAGATGTCAATGCCAATCTTGTTTGGAAAGCTCCGTGAGCATGAACTTGAGCTGAGGAGATTGACTGCCGAAGAGGATCAAGGCAAAAGGAAAACTCTAGCTTTCAAGTCTGAAATTTCTAAAAGAAAAAGCTCTAAGAGGATCGAAGAAGATGATTCTGATGATGAAGAAAATATGAGCTCGATGATAAAGAAATTTGCAAAGTTCTTGAAAGCAAAGGGAAAGGACAAGTTTCACAAAGATAGGAAAGAAAGTCAAGAATCTCCATCAAACGTAAAGTGCTTCGGTTGTGGAGAAAGAGGACACGTAAAATCTGAGTGTCCAAATAGCAGGAAAAGTGAAGACAAGAAGGAGAGAAAATTTCAAAAGAAAAAGAAAGCATACATAGCTTGGGAGGATAATGCCTCTAGTTCAACAAGTTCAAGTGACACAGAAGAAGAAGCCAATATTTGTCTAATGGCTGAATCAGAAGATACTGGAAGCCAAGTAAGTGATTCCAGCTTTGAATCTAGTGAATTATACATGCAAAAGGCTTTCTATGAATTGTTGATTGAATCTGAAAAGCTTAATGCTGCACATAAAAAACTTAAGAAAGAGCACAATGAATTAAAATTGAATTATGAAAAGTTGCTTGATGATGAAGTTGTCTTAAGAAATAAAGTTAGTTCTTTAGAAACAAAATTATCTGATGTAAATGCTACTGTTGAACCTGTTGAATGTTTGTCTTGTAAGAATCATATGTTTGATATTGACATACTTGAAAACTTACTTGCAAAGGAAACCAAGACTAATTCACATGCTAAGACAAACTTTAAAAGAAGAAATGTTAAAAATAGAAATATGCATCAAATAAATAAGTCCAAAGAAAGAAGAACTCGTAGAGTTTGGGTTGAAAAAGGGACTTTTGTTAAAAAAGTAAGTAATGCTTGTTGTTTTTACTGTATGAAGCATGGTCACACATCAAACAAATGCAACATTAAACATGTTGGTGTTCCAAGTGGCAAATATGCTTGGGTTAAAGCTGTGAGATGATCTAAACTTGCACAAACTAACCCCAAGGACCCATATTGAGATTGGGGACCTAAAATTCTTGCTAACTTGTTTTGTAGGATCAATCTAAGTCCAAGAAGTCACTGTGGTATCTTGACAGTGGTTGTTCAAGACACATGACTGGTGACAAGAAAAGATTCATCTCTTTTGAGAAGAAGAAGCAAGGATTTGTAACTTATGGGGATAACAACAAAGGCATAATAATGGGTACTGGAAACATTGGAGGAGGAAACACTTTGACAATAAAAGACGTCTTATATGTTGAAGGACTCAAACATAATCTTCTAAGCATAAGTCAACTATGCGACAAAGGTTTCAAGGTAACTTTTGAGAGTGATAATTGTACTGTTTATTTCAAAAATTCTGCTGAAATTGCTTTGCAAGGTGTTAGGCATAATAACATATATTTGATTGACATTGAGAGTGAAAGTAGTCATAGTATAACATGCTTAGTTGCTAAATAAGAAAATCCATGGCTATGGCACAAAAGAGCTGCACATATTCACATGCAACACTTAAATAAATTAATCTCTAAGGATCTTGTGATTGGTTTGCCTAAACTAAAATTTGTAAAAGATAAACTTTGTTCTGCATGTCAGAAGGGTAAACAAACAAAATCTTCATTTTCATCTAAAAGCATGATTTCTACATCAAAACCTTTAGAGCTTTTGCATATGGACTTGTTTGGTCCATCTAGAATTAAAAGTTTTGGTGGAAACTACTATGCTCTTGTAATTTTTGATGATTACACAAGATACACTTGGACCTTCTTTTTAAATTTGAAAAGTGAAGCTTTCAAAGCCTTTAAATCTTTTGCTAAACGTATTCAAAATGTAAAAGACATCAAAATCAAAACATTGAGAAGTGATCATGGTGGAGAATTTGAAAATGAATCTTTTGATAAATTTTGTGAAGAATATGGCATAGCACATAACTTTTCTGCACCTAGAACTCCCCAACAAAATGGTGTTGTTGAAAGGAAAAATAGATCATTAGAAGAATTAGCTAGAACCCTTATGAATGAATCTAATGTGCCAAAATATTTTTGGGCTGATGCAGTTAGTACTGCTTGTTATGTGTTGAACAGGATGCTTATTAGGCCAATTCTGAAATTAACTCCATATGAACTGTTAAATGGTAGAAAACCAAATGTATCTCACTTGAAAATATTTGGGTGCAAATGCTTTGTCTTGAATAATGGAAAAGATAATCTAGGCAAATTTGATGCAAAATCTGATGAAGCAATTTTCCTAGGATATTCTTTGACCAGTAAAGCATATAGAGTATTTAATAGAAGAACTTTAACAATTGAAGAATCAATGCATGTTGTCTTTGATGAGATTGTGGACCTTGAGGAAAACCCTCTTGAGTCAAACAAACCTATTGCAGGTGATGAGGATTATTTGAAGGAAGCTCTTGAAGAGATGTATCTAAATGAGAACTATCCTCCAGAACTTCAAGAAACACCTCAAGCTGTTGATTCTAAAAGCTATCAACAACCAAGAGGACTTTCCTTAGACAACATCATTGGAGACATTTCAAAAGGAGTAACTACTAGACATAATCTTAATAATTTTTGTCTAACTGTAGCTTTTGTGTCTCAAATAGAACCCAAGAATATAAAGGAAGCTCTTCAAGATGATAAGTGGTGCGTTGCTATGCAAGAAGAGCTAAACCAATTTAAAAGGAATGAAGTCTGGGAACTTATTCCAAAGCAAGATGATTTTCAAGTCATAGGAACCAAATGGGTATTTAGGAACAAGCTTGATGAGGATGGAAACATCACAAAGAACAAAGCAAGGCTAGTTGCAAAGGGCTACTGTCAAGAGGAAGGCATAGACTATGATGAAACATATGCACCAGTGGCCAGGTTAGAAGCAATTAGATTGTTGCTTGCATATGCATCCTTGATGAAATTTAAACTGTATCAAATGGATGTGAAAAGTGCGTTTTTAAATGGTTTCATAAAAGAAGAGGTATATGTTAGTCAACCTCCTGGTTTTGAGGATTTCAAATTTCCTGATCATGTTTATAAGTTGAAAAAGGCCTTGTATGGTCTTAAACAGGCACCTAGGTCTTGGTATGAAAGACTTAGTACCTTCTTACTTGATAATAATTTTTCTAGAGGTAAGGTTGATTCAACCTTATTTATAAAGAAAGTAGGAAAATACATCTTGATTGTACAAGTTTATGTAGATGATATCATTTTTGGGTCAACTGATGACTCTTTGTGTGAAGAGTTTGCAAAAATAATGCAAGGAGAATTTGAGATGTCTATGATGGGAGAATTAAACTTTTTCTTAGGACTACAGATAAAACAAATGAATGGTGGAACATTCATCTCCCAAACTAAATACTGTAGAGAAATTCTTAAGAAATTTGGTATGGATAGCTGCAAAGAAGCTAGTACACCCATGGGTACTTCATGTTATTTAGATAAGGATGAAATTGGAAAAGGGGTGAATGAAACCATGTTTAGAGGCATGATAGGATCCTTGCTATACTTAACTGCTAGTAGACCAGATATTATGCAGAGTGTTTGTGTATGTGCTAGATACCAAGCCAATCCTAAAGAATCTCATTTGACTGCAGTTAAGAGAATTCTAAAATATCTTAAGGGAACTACTTCATTTGGACTTTGGTATCCCTCTGATGCCTCACTTAGTTTAATAGGATACTCTGATGCAGATTATGGTGGCTGTAAAATTGATAGAAAAAGTACTAGTGGCACTTGTCATTTTCTGGGTTGTTCTTTAGTGTCTTGGCATTCAAAGAAACAAGCTTGTGTAGCTTTATCTACTACTGAAGCTGAATACATTGCTGCTGGCAATTGTTGTGCCCAAATCTTGTGGATGAAACAGCAACTAGAGGACTTTGATATTTTTCTTGATCACATTCCTCTGAAATGTGATAATACTAGTGTCATCAACCTAACTAAAAACCCCATCATGCACTCAAGAACTAAACACATTGAAATTAGACATCACTTCTTGAGAGATCACATTCAAAAAGGAGATTGCCAAATTGAATACATTGACACGTTACATCAATTAGCTGATATCTTTACTAAAGCCCTGCCTAAAGATAGATTCTATGAGCTTAGAAGAGAGTTAGGGGTATTAGACATGTCTTAGACTCCACATTTATGGTTCTTTACAAATTTTCGTAAGATCAGCGTTAATAATCGATTATCATCAGGTCATAATCGATTGTTCCAAACCTGGACATCCTTTACACTGAGATAATCGATTATCCCACCCAATAATCGATTATGAATCTTCAAATTTATCTCTGGAAAATCATGAGAAAATAATCGATTATCTTCATACATAATCGATTATCGCAAAATTTCTGGAAAGTGATCAACGAGCAGATAATCGATTATCACTTACGATAATCGATTGTCACGCTACCAGTTTCAAAAATAAAGCCGTTGGAGACTCCATAACGGCTCAAAAACGGTCATAAACGGCTAGTTCTTCCCTTCTTCTTATAAATAGGCCTTTATAATCGATTGTTAGCCATCTCTTTGCACTTAGAAACTACTAAAATCAAAATCTTGAGCTTCCAATCCCTCAAATTTTACTCACTCTCTCAAACTATCACTCCCTCAACCTTTCTCCATGGCAGATTCAAGGAGACATCGTCGTAGAGCTGTTGGAGCATCCTCTTCCTCTCAACCACGTCCGGCAACGATTGATGGATGGATTTCAGATCAAGAAAGACATGCGGACTATGTTTCTTCCTGGCAAGAGAGAAGAATCATGGCAGTAAAGTATATTCGCCTTGATTTTTTCTGTTTCTATGGATTTCAATTTCCAGCGCTGTTTAATGATCAAGGACTCTCAAATCTGGTGGAGCAAAAAGGTTGCATTTATCCCGATCTCATCAGAGTGTTCTATTTCAACATGAGATATCGAGATGGGATTATTTCCACTAAAGTCAAGGGTGTCCGCATAATTTTAGATGATGATGTGTGGACCAACGTTGCCCAACTACCCATCTGGGATGATGCTGTCAAAGTTCATCTCGGACTCCAAGATTTCGATCGATTATTGACCTTCCAATCCTTCCTACGTCACCCTGAACAACAGACAAATCGAAGGCAATTGCTTGTTGGAGGTTTCAAGATTGAAGAAAGGATGATTCACTACTTACTTGTCTGGATCCTATGTCCTAGAGCAACCAATCATGCTCAATGCTCTGAACAGGATCTACTTCTTCTGTATGGGATCCTGAATCACATCCACATCGATTGGCCTGCTCTCATTGCTGACACTATGGTAAAAGCTAAGAAATCCCATTCTTATCACCTTCCTTATGCTCTTCTTATTTCTAGAATCTTGGAGTACAAAGGTGTCAATATTGAAGGAGAACTTGTCCAAGCCACTCAAGTTGTTGGCTCGGAAATTGGCGATACTACCTTTCGTCAGATGGGATTCATTACTAGAGGCAGAGTCCTTATTCACAAAGATGATGATCATCCTGATGTCGATGAAGATGATGACATGGACACTCATATGGCTGACCCAGTAAGTGTTGCTGCTCCATCTGCTGCTGGACCATCCAACATACCCTCCTCTTCCTCAACTTCTATGGAAGAACATTTTGCAAGGTTATCCAAACAATTGGAGGATATGAGTCTTGCCCAAAAGACTCACTTTGAGGAGATTTATGATTGGCAACGATCTGTTGATGAGTACATGGCTGATCAATTTCTTGATCTTGATGTTCGCCTATCTAACATCGAGAATCATCTCAACATTCAACCTCCCGAGAGATCTCCTAGTCCTGAGTTTTAGATATAGGTTCTCTATTAGACTGTTTTGTTGTTTCCTTGCCATTTCATCTATGTTAAAATTCAGTCTGTTATGTGTCTTTTTACAATGTAATCTTTATTTTCATAAATAAAATGATCTCTTGATTATATGCATCCTTTGATTAATTGAGGGGGAGATCATATTTAGGGGGAGCCTTTAACATCTGATCTTTTTGCTTCTGATCAAAAAGGGGGAGAAGAATAATACAAGGGGAGAAGTATAAATTATTACAGGTATTGCTAACCTTGTTGTTGTTTGTTAGCTTGTATGTTTTGCAGGTAAGCCAAACTTGCTTTTAAAATTGAATTTTTGATCATCATAAAAAAGGGGGAGATTGTTACCAATAAGGAGTATTGGTAAATCTTGAAGAAATTTGTTTTGATGATGCTACAAGAAATTTTAGTTTCAGAAGATATTAGAATTAGTTAAAAGCAAATTTGTAGAAATTAAATGTAGTAGGAAATTCTTGTAAAACTTGTAAACTTACATTTTTTAACTACAATAATCGATTATGATGAAGCAATAATCGATTATCACAAGTCATACTTGAATAATCGATTATCACTTCATATAATCGATTATCACTTTTTTGAAAACCTATAACGGACTAGAATAATCGATTATCACTTACAATAATCGATTATTCATGGCAGTTGGGAGCTGACCTTTGGCATTCAGTGTACTTGGCTATATATTTTGTTTTGGAGAAATTAGAAAGTAACGTTGTTTTTGAACTGAGAAAGCTTAGAACACTGTGTGTCAGAGGAACGTTCTCAGAAAGCTTTTTGTTCATTGTTCCCTTGCTTGGTCTTGTGAAAGGAGAGGCTTGCATATCGTGTGTCGATAGTCGGAGCAGAATCTCTTCAAGTTAGCAAGGTGCTCTGCCTGGTCTTGTGAAAGGAGAAGCTTGTGAATCGTTGGTCGATTGCTGAAGCGGTTCTCTTCAAGTTGGTAGAGTGGTTCTATTCATTTTTATTGTTCATTATCTTGTAATCTGTTAAACAATTTTTTAGTGAAAAAGGTTAATCACTATTTATAGTGATTAACGACTGGACGTAGAATCTTTTGATTCGAACCAGGATAAAAATTCTGTGTTGTTCTTCTTATTCCCTATCCTCATTTTATTGTACGTTCATCAACTGTTTGATTAATTTTCTGAAAGAAAATTATTTTTACTAAAAGGACCAAATTAAGTTTAATTGTGATCAAATACACTTTCCGCTCTCTGAGTCTTAATTCCGCTGCGCTATACTCTTCGAAAAATACCCCCTCCGATACCATCACTTTCTGCTATCAGTATTCTTAGTTATTTGAGATTTTTTTTTCATATTTATGTGTCATTATTAATATAGTTTTTTATCCACTCAATGTCAAAAAAGAACAAATAAGAAAAGAATATTTTTTTCATATTTTTTTATTCATGAGTTTGCTTATTGTCACTTAAATTCTTACCGGTGTCATGTTAAACTGAACGTTCAAAACTAAACATTTTAAAAGAATTATATAGATGGATGTTATCATTTAAGCTTTTATAAAATATCATAAGTTGTTAAAATGATAATAGAAATTATCTTTCTTTGTTCCAAGAATCTGTAATGATAAGTATAAATATGAATCTCATTATTACATAACATAATAGTCATACTATTGTTCTCAAGTTTCTATTACACTAAACTCATGTATTATTTTCTTAATTAATTATTTAAAATATATAGTCATTAAATTCAATTGAAAACTTTTTACGTGAACTTGTATGTGTAAGGGCCTCGTTTTTCTTAAAGGGATGGGGAGCATTAAATGCTGAGGGGCACTAGCTGACATAGAGGGAGGTAGGTTTTGTTTTATTGGGAAAAATGGGGAGCTTAGATGTTGAAAAACAGCAGCAAAAGGGGAGCAAACGTCCGGGTTTTACTCTCCTTGCTGGCGTATGAGATAAAAGGAGTATGGGTTCTGCACTTAGAGAGTGTTATCCTTGCTGCAAAATTCTGTGAGAGGTGAAGTTGAGAGTTCTGGAATTGGGAGAAGGCCTTGGTACTGCAAGTTCTGGGAGAGGAGAAGTAGAGAGCTTTGGAGTTGGAGGGAGATCAAACCCTTTGGAGATAAATTCAAGGAAGTCTTCAAGAGGTAAGGGGAGCTAGATCTTTTGTTTGATTGATGATATATGTTGTGTTTGATGCAAATCTGGGAAGGAAGGGATGAAAAAAATTGGGATTTTTGTGTTTTCTGGAAATCTGGTACGATTCTGCATAATTCTGCAGATCGCGCGTTCGTCCAATTTGGCTCCAAATTGGACGTTCGTCCAAATGGCTCGACCAATTAGTGGTCGGCCAATACTGAACGTTCGTCCGCACAGTGCTCCAATGGTCGGTTAGAATATCAAGAACGTTCGGTTTTGTGTTCGGCGAGCGTTAGCGTTCGTCCTTCTTTCTCAGCGTTCGGTCGAGACTTGTGTTCGGTTAGATGTGGTTCGGTGAGGATGGAAGACGTTCGTCCTTAAGTAATATTAGAAATTTTAGACGTTCGTCCTGAAATTACTAAATTAGACGTTCGTCCGTAAGTATAGCATTAGGTTTTGATGAAATAGTAATCTTAAGCGCTCGATCTTAAACTGTATTCTCATTTTTAGCGTTCGGTTTATATGAGGTATTCTCGGCTCGTGAGCGATCGGTCTTCATGCATTAGTAACTGTAGCGTTCGGCTTAATTTAGTATTATCAGGCTTGAATCTTGAACGTTCGCTTGGCGAATTAGTGATTGTAGCGTTCGGTCTTCATTTGATTTTCTTAGGATTTAAATCTTGCACGTTCGGTTTTGATGTATTAGCGTGCGTTCGGTTTTAAATTCAGATTCTCAAATTTAGATCTAGAACGTTCGGTTGTAAATTGATATTCGTAAGGTTGGATCATGAACGTTCGGTCTTAGTGTATTAGAAATTGTAGCGTTCGTACTTTTAGTATTCAGATTTAGCGTTCGTCCAGTATTGTGTTCAATAAAATAGCGTTCGGCCTAAGTATCAATCTTAGCGTTCGTTCTAATAGTGTTTTCGGGGAAATAGCGTTCGTCAGAAATATCAAACTAAGCGTTCGTCCTAATATTGTGTTCAGTGAAATAGCGTTCGGCCTGTTAGTAAATAGCGTTCGTCCTACGTATTAATCAGCGTTCGGCCTAGTGGTGTGAAATAGCGTTCGGCCTGTTATGAGATAACGTTCGTCCTAAGTTTAATCAGCGTTCGGCCAAATAGTGGTGAATCCAATATGACGTTCGGTTTTAGCGTTCGGCCAAATAGTGTTGAATCCAATATGACGTTCGGTTTTAGCGTTCGGCCTAGTGATTCAGCGTTCGGTTTTAGCGTTCGTCCAAATCTTTGAGCGTTCGTTCAATTGGCACAGTTTGCGTTCGGTTATAACGCTCGGTGAATAGTGTTCGTCCATCCAATGGTTTGCAAATGGTGATGGGTTTTA
Organism: Vigna nakashimae; assembly: GCA_034642375.1. NCBI lineage: Eukaryota > Viridiplantae > Streptophyta > Magnoliopsida > Fabales > Fabaceae > Vigna > Vigna nakashimae. Next base: position 38,002,962 of record CM067762.1, on the reverse strand, counting down.
AGTTCATTTCTCTTGAATTGAATTATGTGCAAAATGTTTGGAAAATATATAAATGGGGATTATGTGAATGTATGAAATACGTTGGATTTAATGTGATATTATGGAGGTATCTAGTTATTCATGGCTTGGGATAAGGTTTAAAGTAACAGTATGATTCATGAACGTAATTCCATGATCCTCAAGGAGAGGATACATGGTGGTGTTTTGGGGTTGTATAGAATGATTACATGGTAGCTCAGTTTTGGGGGTCATCCTGAATCTCCAATGGTCTTTCTTCTCATGTAGAGAGGATTGAACATGTGGTGAGGAGTAGCAGGAGGTCCTAGTCTTGGATGCTTCCATATGATCCAAGGTGAGTAATAACGGATTAACCTCGTGATTGTGGCCGGGCGGGAGTGCCCAAATGTTACACCAGGCGATAGTGCCTAAAGTTCCACCAGGCGGTAGTGCCTAAAGTTTCACAAGGCGGGAGTGTCAGGGCGGGAGTGCCCAAGTTTCATAAAGCCACCACGAGTGCAAGACCCGCCATAGCTCGGTAATCATTCTAGTCCGGACGAGTCGGTCTATAAAGGAACGAGTCGGGGTATAAAGTAACAAGTCTTGTGATGTCAGTTTACCATGTTTGGATGAATGTTTACATGTCATGGGAGTGTGTGAAATATGGATCAATGAGTATGCTTTAATTGTTATTTTATATGAATCTATGAATGATTGCATGAATTAACTGTGCTGTATGTATAACATGCTTTTTATATCTAGCTCACCCTTGCATTGTTTGTGTTATGTGCTGTTTGGGTATGTTTCTTTGGCGATGATCATCCACTTGGATGGGAGCAGATGACGGAGAGGATACTTTGGAAGCAGCCCTTGATGGAGACGGCAGTGTTGCAGCTTAGATTAGCTAGTCTTATTTCGTAATTCTTAATGTTTGGAAGAACTCATGTGTGTTTTAAGTTTTAAATTCTCCGTGATTTTCATGGAGAAATTCTAATACTCTTGTTGTATATTCTGAGGATGACTGTAATCCTTAAATTACTCTTGACTGCTTTCCTATATTATGCATGATGACGTCTTTATTATATATGAATGATGTATATAATTGGGACGTTACAGTATGTAACCAACATAAAAAAAATAAAAAAAACTTGTAAAATATTTTAAGTTTAGCATTGTATTTCTTGTTATGTTAATTGAGTAACATATCTAAAATAATACTATAGAATACACGTTTTTGTAATAATAATTTATTTATCCATTAAATGATAGTAATATAAATTTACAACTATCTTTTAAAACTATATTTTACAATGAAATGGAAACCTCGTTATTTAAAGTGGTGTTCCAGGTTACTTAACAAGTAGGTTTGGAATATTATTTTTTTCCCATGAGATTCCACTAATGAAAATTTCATATTAAAGTTGTGTTTTAAGAAACTTCACCAATCATGGTGGTGGAAAGTGTGAAGGTGGGATATTAAAATGAATTTTATTAAAAAAATATTTAAAAAGTGGATTAGGTTTAGGGTTCTATGGCTTTCACCAACACCCTTTGGTAGCACATATGTTCATAAATCATATAGTGTAGGGCCCTCTTGTTTCTTTTTCTAGTGGAAAGGTTGTCATTTTCCATGACCACATGCATTTATGTTAATTTAAAGTTTGAGGACTACCTCTCAAATTATTGTTCACCTATGTATAAACCACATATTTTCATAACATGCATTAGGATGCTTTCATTATCAAACTAGATGTCTATCTACATTTTAATTAATATTTTATGAAATTAATATTATTCATTCTATTGTTTTCTCTATCTAAAGGTGAAGAGTTGAGTTGGATTTTAACTAAGTAATCTGATAAAAAATATTGAGCAAGGTTACTAAAATTTATGTATTTTTTCTACTAGATTCAATCAACATTATCTTTAATGAGTTAAGTTAATTATTTCACAAAATTGATTTTTTTTTATGTTGTTAAAATTTATAATTTCAAAATACGTAGTTTTGTTCTTAGAAATTTACAATATATAGGTTACTTCTTATTAATTTTATTTTAAAAGATAGATTATATTGTGTAAAAGGTGCTAAAGGTGATGGTACATGTAGTTACATACGTAGTTTTGTTATGAGTGAAATGTATACTTAGAAGGAAGTATTCATTATGGAAGGTGAAGAGGTTAGGTTGATATACGTGATGAGATACTTTTAAAATATTGTTTAATAAATATATATTTTGAAGAGGTGTACTTATTTTTGTTTAATAACCTCAAAAGCTTATTAAACAAAAAAATGTAAAATATTGTGAAGAAGTGTTCAAATGCACAAGAGAATATTGAATTATATATTAAAATTGTTTTAAATAAATAATAAGAGTAGCATTTGACATAGAGCAGATGAAGTTTTCCTCAACAGCTTCACTCAACGTTGCATACTACGTATCTTGTTTATATCACGATGGTGCTTATAATACTTCCTTGAAAAAACATACGTAAACATAAAATATAATATAATATCAATTATGATTATTGAAACTATAAGATTAACAAATAACTTTTTAATATCTTTCTCAACATATTTATTTTGAAATTTTTTTATTGGTCTCTAAAAACTACTATAACATCTTAAAAATACAATATAAAACTAAATCCTAAAATACTCAAAATTAATAATATTACAGTTCAGTTAAAAAAAAAAGAAAATGTATGCTTATGGCCGAACGACCTTAAAACCATACTATAAAGTTTTAAAATTTACAAAACTAACCCATTAATTTATTTTCGAAATTTTTTAGATCTCTCAAAAAAATGTCAAAGTAAAGTGATGAAATATTCTTTCAATTTCTCACTCCAACATATAATTTATTTTGAAATTCGTTGATCTACATATTTCATGAAATCAAAATGAATATTTTTTAAAATAAATATAAATATAAAAGATTATAAAAACAATTCGAATACAAAAGATTGAAGGGTTAAATTATATATTAAATTTATTTGCAATTGACAAAGTGACTCTAATACTAAAATATGTATATCTTATAGTTTGTATAAACATCAATCATAGAAAACGTATTTATATGAACATTGCTTTCGCAATAGAGGTCAATAGACCAAACAAGGGTGTCTCACGATGGTGCTTATATATAATATATCAATGTAAAAAAATGTATAGGTAAAATATAATATAGTAACAAATATGGCTATTGAAACTATAAGGATATTAAGAATAACTTTTTATTATTAATTTTATTTTATCATGTTTATTTTGAGAATTTTCATTTGGTCTCTCAAAATAATTTTCAAACTAAAGTAGCATTCCTTCAATATATTTAGGCTCAATAAATTATTTAGTCCCCAAGTTAAGAGCTGAATTTTTGTTTAGTACCAGGTTTTAAAAATGAGGACATTAGGTTCCCAAGTAACGAAAAATGTGTAAATTGAGTCCTCATCGTTTAACGGCGTTAAAATTGAAAACGTTGACCTGAGTGTGGATGTGAGGTGTGCAAGAAATTTAGTCGTGGCAATGACTTGGGGTAGGTTACTTGACGTGGCAGGGAAAAGGAAAAAAACCTCATATCAAATTGGGGAAATTAAAATATAGGGTTCCTTTATCTTGGAATGAAAAGATTAGAGAAGTGAGGTCATAGATTGGGGATTTTTTACGTTCTCGAAAGATTGAAGGTGTGCAAGGGTTGACGATGTGAAAGGAAATTGTTGACCGAAAAAGGTTAGTGAAGGAGATTGTTTAGCAAAAAGGATTGATGTTGCAGTGATAGTTGTTCGAAGCGAAAAGGTCCAAGGTACGCTTTTTATGAGTTTTTTATGTAGTTGCTTTCCCCATAGAAGTATGTTGTCTTCTTGTCCCCTTACTATGTTGTGTTGTGGTCCCTCTTGTTTGTTGTGGTCCCCCTAATAACGTTTGATTTGTAGTGTTACTGTTTGTCTAGTTCTGGTCCACAATTAATGGGGACTGTTTCTTGCTTTTGTCCTATTAATGCGTAGTACTATTTTGGATATGGTTTGGTTGACTGTGTGGTTGTTGTTTAAGTTGTGGTTGATGCATATTGATTTAAGGTTTAAGCCAAGATGGAATGTTGTAGGTGATACATTGAATGCGTGTGATTACTTTTGTATGGCTACAGGTGTCATAGTTGTTAGTAACGTGACATGTTTACAATGTACATTCATGTGGTGGTCATTAAATAGTGATAGTAGATGCATGTGAAGGTCATTTACCAAGTGCATGTAGTCTGACACTTTGTTTTATATAGGCAGATTATAGTTGGTCAAATAAACAAAATGACTGAACCTGATATTGAGGTAGTGTTTCACCATTGGGGTAAGTTTCTAAATGATGGGTCATTTAGATACCATGGAGGTGAAACCAGTACCTTGGTCGTTGACACGGATAGATGGAGTTATTTTGAAATCTTGGCCATACTAAAGGAGATAGGATATAGAAATGTTAAAGAGTTGTGGTATTCCATGGGTGGTCGTGTATTAGAAGATAGGTTGGAATTGTTAAGTATGACATAGGAGCAATGCATATCGTGAGCATTGCATTATTGAATGGTAAAGCTCATTTGTTTGTGGTTCACATGGTATCCGAACCTGATTATATTAATATGTGGAAATATGATGTTGGTGAAGAAGGTGAGGATGATGCAGGTAAACTTAGTGAAGGGATTGAAGAAGAATGTGGTGAGGATGGTGAAGGTAAACTTGTTGAAGGGGTTGAAGAAGAATGTGGTGAGGATGGTAAAGGTGAAGGTGCTGAAGATGGTTTAGTTGGTGAAGGTGAATGTGCTGAAGATGGTTTAGTTGGTGATGTTGGACATGATGGTGATGAGACAGAAGATGGTTTATTTGGAGATGTTGGAGAAGAGGGCGAAGGGGGTGATGTTTATGAACTTGGAGAAGAGGGTGAAGATGGTGATGATGGTGAAGTTGGACAAGGTGGTGAAGGTGCTGAAGTTGGAAATGTTGGTGAAGTTGGCCATGAGACAGAAGGTGCTGATGAAGTGCAGGAGGAGTTTGATGTTAGTAGTTGGATAGGGTCTGATGAAGAGGCTTCTTTGAGTGAAGATGGATTGTGGATGTTGGTGTGGATGTTGATGAACAACTTGAACAACAAAATTGCGAAGGTAATGTGTTTGTTGAAATGGGTACAGGAAGTGGATGCACTACCTCAAACTTCCATGCACAGGCTAGGGGCTTATCTAATAGTGTGTGGGAATCTGATAGTTGTTGCAGTATATACGGAAGTGATGACTCAGATGATGAAAGTCCCCGAAATGGAGATTTTGGGATCTTCTCAGAACCCGTAAGTATGAAAGAATATAAATGGCAATTGGGGACCTACTTTCCTGAAAAAAAAGATTTCACTGATGCAATTAGAACTTACGGAGTGCATAATGGTAGGAAGTTGAAGATTTCTAAGAATGATAAGAGAAGAATTTGTGTTAAATGTTGTGGTTCACAAGGGAAATGTCCATGGTATGCATACTATGCATATAGGAGTACCCAAAGTACATGACAACTAAGGAAGATCATAGACATGCATACATGTAGTAGAGAATTCAACATTGGTTTAGTTACCTCGAAATAGTTTAGTGGAAAATTAGAGAAGAGCATGAAAGCAAATGTAGATATAAATATGAAAAATCTACATAGTAAGTTTTCTAAAAAATGGAACATTGGTGTGTCAAGGTCTACAACAACTAAGGCAAAAGTAATGGCAACAACCAACATTCATGGTTGTTTCAAACAACAATATGAAAGACTGTATGATTATGCACAAGAATTGTTAAGGTCAAACCCTGGGTCAACATTGAAATTGAGTGTGGAACGATAAGAGGATAAGGTTATATTCAAAAGAATTTATGTGTGTTTCAAAGCATGTAAGGATAGTTTTGTCTCATGTAGACCTATTATACATTTGGATGGATGTTTTTTAAAAGGAAAATATGGAGGTGAGCTTTTAACTACTGTTGGAAGATATGGTAATGACCAGATGGTACCTTTGGCATATGCTCTTGTTGAAGTAGAGAATAAGGAAACATGGACATGGTTTTTAGAATGGTTAATTGATGATCTTAGAGGAGGGGGATTATGTTCAAGGTGTTCCTTTGTGTCAGATCAACAGAAAGTAAGTAAATAAGTACCTTTTCATTGATTATGGATGTTCACCATCCCAATATAAAACTGACTTTCATTCATTACTGTGACAAGGACTTCTGCCAGCTATACAACAACTTTTACTTGGTGTGAACCAACGTTTCTGTGTAAGGCACATTTATGCAAATTTTAGGAAGAAATATCCTGGCATAAATCTCAAACAATTACTATGGAAGGCAACAACAACAACACACCCCCAAGCTTGGAAATCAGTGATGAGACAAATCAAGGAAGTCAATGAAGAGGCCTTTAAATACTTGATAGTTATTCCACCAAGGCAAGTAAATTTCAAGTTCACATTACATTTCATATTTGGCTGAAGACATATTTCTTTTACAAATACTTAAGTTTCTCTTGTTGCAGATTTTGGTCTAGGTCAAGATTTCCAGGAACACCTGTTTGTGACACACTTGTCAATAACATATCTAAAGCTTTTAATAGCGTCATCTTAGATGCTAGGGGGAAACCAATCATAACAATGTTGGAAGAGATTCGTAGCTACCTGATGAAGAGGTGGGCATCCAATAGAGAGAAGATAAGGTTGTTTCATGGTACCATTTGTCCCAAAATTCAAAAGAGACTACACAAGGAGTTACATAAGACACATTACTGGACACTTAAGTAAGTAAACTACAAAACCACTTACTCATTTTCTATTTGACTGATTCCATTGTAAATTTCTTCCTAATATTGTTTTTGAATACTTTGGCAGTTGGTCAGGTATGCAAGTTTTTAAGATCAGCCATACTTCCAATATTGCTGAAAAGTTTGTAGTTGATGTAGAGAAAATAGATTGTAGCTGCAGGAAGTGGACTGTAACAAGAATACCTTATTGTCATGCACTGACTACCATGAGGTTTTTAAACATCAATGCAAAAGACTACATCCAAATTTGGTTTAGAACCTCAACTTTTGAAGAAACTTACATTCCATTAATTTTCCCTGTCAATGGACCTGAACTATGGGAAAGGAGTTCATATGCTGATGTTTTGCCTCCTCCGAAAAGGGTGTTGCCAGGTAGACCAAGAAAAAAAAGAAGACTAGAGAGTTGGGAGCAAATAAGGGATGATACACAACTTGGCCAAACTGGAATCCCAAAGAGATGTGGCATTTGTAGACAACTAGGGCATAGAAGAACTAATTGCCCTCAAGCACATCACCAACAAGCAACACCACACTCCACTCAACCAACTGAACAACAACACCAGGAAGCTACACCAGTACCCACTCAAGCAAGTCAGATTACTCAAGAAGAAGACCACCAAGCTATACCACAACCCATTCAACCAAGTCAAGTTACTGAAGAACCTGAGACCGATCACAATGCAACTATACTTTAAAAATTGTTCAACTTTGACTTGTATTTTGGATATGTAGTTTCAACTTTAAGTAGTTTTACTAAGACATATTCAGGTCATGTTTGACCTTCAATATTATTTTGGATGTGATGTATTTTGCACTATATAACTATATTTTGGATGTCATGTATTATGGATGATTGTGATGTAATTTCTTAAGTGATCTTTAATCATCAATATGATATCATTTTGGAACAGCTCTGATGTTTTATCTTCTAAAACTATAACCTGCAATGTTTGCCAGGTTGTTAAAATTGATGCTTTGGCAGCTTCTTATGTGATGTTTAATGACTTTGTAGACCTTGTCAATATTGATGCTTTTAACACATTATTAATATTGATGGTTTGTATACCTTTATGATGATAAAAAATCAAGGAAGTCTATAATTTTATGTGATGTTCATTCACTTCATAACATTCACTAGCTATCAATGATAGAGCAATGTAAATTACATAACATTGACTTGAACAATAACAGAAACAAAATCTTATTACACGAACAATGTCATTAGAACCACGATCTTCATTAACTAACAAACATTACATTATAACCCCATCAAACACCACTAGAACAAAATTAAAACAAAATAAATACAAAGATGATGCTAATCAACCCCATCAAACATAAAAACCCCAACAACACCTTCTCCCTTCTCTGACAAACCACAAGTGATTTTTCCAAACAAATTATCTTTCTCCTTTGCCATCCAATTGTATTATCCCTTTCATATATGTAATCTTCAGTGCGCCATTTGAAGAAATTACATCCTCGCACTTCCTCGTTTCTACTCCGCATAAACTAAACTAATGTACCCCAAAATCAAAACACAACATACAAAAAATACCTTGTAATTAGGGCACCCCCAAAAATGCTTCCCGTGATTCTTAACAGTTTTTGTGACTGCCAACCATTCCTCCTTATGAACCACCACGTGAGGTCTCCCATGAGCAAGACGAGCATTGATTCATTGACATTGCCTCCACCAACCACACAATATTGCTTCCTCGGCACCTACAAAACCACCTAAATCCCAACCACCCAACTTAGGGCACCCACCTCAGAAACAGTGAACTTCACAGACTGAGTTAGGACGAACAACTTAAGGCACCCCACCTCAGCTCCAAACCTTCACATCACCTCCTCCCCCAAGCTCGTTGGAGATTAAAATGTTGGGCCAAATCTGTATGCATTTGGTTCTTCCAAATAAAAAGGACATTTTCATACCTGGCTAAACCTAAAATATGTGCATTTGCCACGTTGAATAAATAATTTGCCACATCTTTTAACCTTTAACATTGTTGCTACCACCCTAACGGACATAACTTAATTTACACAATTTTCGTAACTTGAAAACCTAATGTCTTCATTTTTAAAACCAAATACTAAATGAAAATTCAGCACTTGGGAACTAAATAACCTATTAAGCCGTATATTTATTTTCACTTTAGCATACAATTTATTTTGAAATTTCTTGGTGGGTAGATTTTATGAAACTAATATGAATATTTTGTAAATAATGATATATATGTAAGATATTGTGAAAACTACTAAAAAAACATAAGAAGAAACGGTTGAATAATGTATTAAAACTGTTTTCAATAAATGGCTAGCTGCATTTTGAAATAGGCTATAGAAAGTTTTCATTGACAAACTCTCCGTAATGTTTAAGATTGTATATTTTATAATTTATTTAAGCACCAACTTATAAAAAACAAATTTATAGGTATGCACGTTGCCCTTACGTGTGAGGTTATCAGGCCAAACAACTGCGTCTTACGAGTATGCGTTTATAATACATTACTTGAAAAACATATAAATATCACAATATGATTTGAAAATAATTTTTTAATATTTTTTTATCTTCATATTTATTTGAAAATTTTCACTAGGTCTTTCAAAATTATTTTCAAACTGATTTAATTAAATATTCTTTCAACATGTTATTTTTACTTCATAATATAATTTATTTTGAGAATTCTTAGTGCACATATTTTATGAAATCATGTATATTTTTTAAAAATAAAGATAAATGTAAATATTGTGAAACACAACTAAAATGCACAATCGTTAGAATCGATACACAACCAACAAAATATGATAAGTTATAGATTTAAAAATGTTTCGGCAGAATTTAGATCCCTAATTCAAAACATTCAAAGTTGTCCGCTCTATCATCCAATTGCGTTGTCTTCTCTCTTCTCTTTGTCCAAGCCGTGGGGGAGGGTACTTGCAAAAGACACTTCGACGACGCTCAAGTCAGTTAAAAATTACATGTCCTCTTTGTCAGACAAATATTTATAAATTATAATGAACTTACCGTTAGGTCTGACTCATTAATCACCAATGAATGACATTATTAACTGTCAATAAATGACAATTATTTTCATTAACTCCCCGACAGTTATTACTATTGATTACCTTAACGGTTATTTTTACCGATCAGTTCATTGACCTGAGAGATATGATCGGTCAACCGACTCTTCTGCACCTTTACTATTCAGTTGGCTATGAGTCCATAGTAACAAAAAACTTTCGTACATGTGTATATATATGATGAGGTCTAATTGGTTCAAATTGAACGTTTTCTTTATTTCTTATGCCTAACATAAAATAATCTGTTCTTGAAACTAACAACTTAAACCAATTTGACCTAATTGAAATATTTTGACTTTTTGCTATTAAAATGCATAACATATTTATTAATATTGATCTCGATGTTCAAACAACATACAATATTCTTGTATAAAATCAAACATTATGACCACATCATTTTAACATTCAAATCATCTATCCCCAAGATACAATAAAAACCTAACTAGTTTTTCTTACATTTTTGTTTGCTAAAGCTTAAGCTCCCAACTCTACTAATCTAAACAAGATTAATATTAGACAAAACTTTCTCTAAAACTAAAAGAAACTTTCTCTAAAACAAAATCTGATCAAACAAACTAGTTCTCTTTTTCACCAAGATTAAATTTGGTTTTAATATACAAAATGATGATATATTCTTTAAAAAATTGGAGAGAAGAAAAAACTTTTTTTTAGAGAGTAATGATTTACGAAATAAAGTTTGAATAATTAACTATTTTTTATTTATAAGTTTATAGTTAAATAATAAAATATTTAAACTTTCATATCAATTAAGCCACTCCTGTTCTTAAATAATTTGCATCTCACAAAATGTGATACGTTCAATGTTGAACAAATATGTATTCAAATTTTTTGTAATACATGGCAACAGCAACGTATAATATATGTCAGACGGCCATGTTGTAGACATAATCACTGTAATATTGAAGATTATATAACACAACGTTAATTAAAACACGACATCATTTGTAAAACATTTCCAGACGATGCACGTACATCCGGGACGGGATCTCATACTCAAAATGTTGAATCAATTTGTATACTTTCAAATTTCAATTATTATTCATCTTAGTTTAGTTTTTACGGGAGTACATTACTACATAATTAACAAAATATCTATAGAGTTCAATATTAAGAAAAACACTACAATAAATAATAAAAAATTATGATAATAGTTATATTTAACATGTTATTAATTATATAACTTTTATTTCAATCCACCTTTCGCATTTTCGTACGTATGCATGAGGTTATTCTATGCGTTTTGGTTAAATAAATGATGTTTACGATGTGTTACGAAGTGCATTGACTTTTATCTTGCAACACGTATCTTAAATTTATTTGAGGTGCAATTAATAATTCAGATAAAAATGTTTACAAAACATAAGTATATTATTAATTAATATTGTTAAAACATTATTGAGGGAGAACAAGAACTTGGAGCGTTGGTTTTTCCAATTGCAACTGAAACCTTGAAATTGTGTCGGACTCTAACCTTGATTATTTTTGGTTCTCTCTCTCATTGTCATGTATTAATCTCGTCAATATATATTATGATCATTTTTTTCTAATATATGCAAGAATTCATCTTTATTAAACACATTTTTATAAAGTTGCTAGTTCAATCCTTGAATCATGTGTCACGTCATTTAGACAACCAACATATCATTTGAACAATGTGTAAGATTATTTTCCATTTACTTCAAAATCTATTATTAAAATATTTAAAATCTTAGCGAATTCAAATAATAAAATGTTCAAAATAATTGAAAAAAAAAGAATACAACGCTTAATATATACACAATGACACTATCATAACATTATAACAATAATTAAAAGATCCATAAATGATTGATTAAATGTGAGTAAAATATTGTTATAGTAAGGAATGATCATCATCGAACTATTTTTATTCATAATTTAGTTATCTTGATTATAGCAAGGAATGGTCACAAAATGTTTAGTTTGATTTTTAGAATTTCGAATTCACGTTATATGAAAATAAAAAAGTAGTGCCATACATAAATAAGAACATGTATTATTTTGTAGTATATAGCAAATTCTTCACTTTTATCATAATAATGCTATCGTCATGTATCATTTTTAAGGAGGCAGAAAGAATCTGAAAATTTATTAACGACACCATTCTTCCCAAGATAACATTTAAAGTTCCAACACCATTGATTACGTTGAAATTCATCAATAAAGTTGCTTGTTTTCACACTGAATAATATCTCCTCATACATCTCAATAAAATAAGTTTGGAATGATTCTTTCAATTAAGAACAAATAAATTTGGAAGAATATTAAAAAAAGTTTTACTTTGGAAGTGTATAATATATTGGGATCATAATTTGAAGCACATTTTTTCAAACTTTAGTAATATATAATTGACCTATTTAGCTTTCAATTCTCGAGTAAGTTATTTAAATTAATCTATTTTTAATGTGGATTTAATATAATTTCTTTGTGTTTGTTGGTTTATTAAAAAAACATGGACTAGCTATATGACCTACTAATTTTGTAGTTTATTTTATTAATTTACTTTGCGATTTAAAAATCACCACATGTTTATATATTTATTGGATCAAATCCAATAAAGAAATATGTTGATTTTGTAGCTAAGGAGAATAATGAATCTAAAAGCCATTGTCATTTCATATTAGGTTTCTTGACTATTTAAACAAAATGTATAATCTTCAATTTTGATACCATTTCACAACTCATTATTCTATCCATGATGACTAGGTGAACAAGAAGAGATCAAGATAACAAAAACAACCTTATTTTTAGCCTATAAATTTGTGTAAAAAATAAAAAATAAAGTTATCATAATGAAAGATTTCTTTTGTGATTTATGAATATTTGCTATACTACATTGTTTTTCTAAAAAATAGTTACAGTGAACCACCTTGTCATCTAATTCGGAAAATTATGTATGAAATGGTGGAGAATTGTTTCAACCAGCATGATAACATTCTTTTGTTTGAACACTTAATAAAAAAAGAAAAATTAGAAATTTATTTATATAAAAGTTTGACAGGAATTGAAAAAGTGTTGAAAAGGACATGAAGTTTATCTTTAAGAAAGAGATGAGAAAAGTGGCCATTCATTGGGTCAAAGAACAAAGCCTGTTGGTCAAAATCAATTTCCGCAATTCATGTATTTTGTTTTCTTTCAATTGTCTTTTCTGTTTTTCTTCTTCTTATTTGCCTAAATCTTATTTTTAATGGCTTTCGTAACGAATCTCTGTATTCATGTAAGGTCACAGTTTATAAACATCTGAGTAAGAGCATTCATATAGAAAAAAAAAAATAATACATACAATTATATTAATAATAACATTCTATTGATTAACTGTTTACAATATATCTAAGTTTAAACTGTATGGATTAATAAATAATCACTAAATTATTGGTTGTGCAAAAGTATTATTTTAAAAAAATAAATTTTAAGTCTAATTTAATTCTACTTAAAATAATATTTGTGTTTATTTATATAGTTAAAGTGACCTAATAATGGATCATAAATTAAATAAATAATAAAATTTTTCTAAATAATTCTAATATTATTTTAAGAGGAACTTTAATTATAATTTTATTTTATAAAATTAATTTTTAAAAATTAGGTTTATACTTTTTTATATAGTATAAATAATTTGATATATCATAAAGTTTAATAAATAACAAATACTTTTAAAATAAATTTTTAAATAACTATAGAAATATTGAATTTAAGTTTAATTTAATTCTAAAAAATTAATTTATAAAATAATATTTATATTCATTTTTGTAACCTAAATTTATTTCATCTATGTGGATATAAAATTAATAATTATTTGAAAATATTGATTGAAAGAAGAAAAAATTTTCATTAGGAAATATGTTGAAAAGAAGAAAATTTCCAAGAATTTTAACCTAACATTATTCCTCTGAGTTAATTTTTCCAGTGAAGTATCACAGTGATCTCTGTGTCTCTGATCCAAGTGGTCCATGGTTGGATATAATTACTCATCAATCAATTAGCTAGGGTATGGCATGCTGTTTCATTGTACTAGAGAGCTCCAATATTTCAAATATCACCATTGCAATAATAATTCTTTCTTCCATCCTTCAAATTTCCTTATTGTTTTCTACAGCTTGGAAGGTAGCAAGGTACTACGGTATTTGTACATACATGGATCAGACCAATTTAACAATTTCACACTTTTTCTCTCAAAAAGCACTTATATTTATTCCTCGTCAAACACTCACTTTTCATTCTCACTCTTAACTAAACTCATCATATTTTCTATACCTTCTCGACTCTCAAGGCACAACACTAATTTACCCTAATGCCATTTTTAATTTCTTGTCAAAATTTTTAAAATAACCACAATAAAATTATTAATATTTCTATACTTATTTTAATAGCTATGTATTAGCTTATATATATATATATATATATATATATATATATATATATAGTCATTGGTTTTATATTACGGTATTCTGGCACCACCTAGGTCGACTGACCACCAAGGCTGATCATCAGACTAGTATCATACGGTCTCCTGACACCACCAAACTAGGCCGACCACCGGATCAAGCCAATCACCTAGACCAACCACATGGTTAGATTATAAACGATAATAACTCATTAAGTCCCTAATGCAGATTAAAGTGATTGGGCCGTCATTAGGCCAGCGAAAGGTACAAGCCCATCACAACTAATATAAATAAAGGTCTCAGGTATGACTTTAAGATCACAATGCACAATACATGCATTACTTGTTATTTCAACCACTTGGTTACATTACTACCTTGAGCGTTAGAGTACCTATGACAAATGTCCACCCAGACGACTTGGATAGGGAGGATGGAGAACATACCAAGTAACTTGGAGGATGGAGGACCACTAGGGAGCCCGTCTGACCAACAAGATAACTTGGGAGGATCACTAAGGAACCCGTCCGGTCTTCAAGACAACCTGGAGTGCTTTGAGTAAGGGATTTCAACCCTATACCCAAAACATTTTGGCGCCCACAATGGGACCAAGCAAGTATTCCCCATTGTGGCCATAAGGAACTAATGAGTGGTGCTTTTAAAGGACATCGATTGCTGAGTCATCCTGCCTCAACCATTCGGCCCCAGCCATCCGTTCTCGACCATCTAGATTCCGTCATCCGGTCTCGGCCTCAAAATTAGGTATTCGTCTAGTCATACCTGGACCTCTCAGGTACTTTCTCAAACTTGGCCTCATAGGTATTCAACCATTTGGCCCGTAGTGTTGAGAATCAGTCGTCCAGCCATACATTGGCCTCATCTTCTCGGCCTCCCATGACCTCACTCGTCCGGTCATACTTTGACCTCTCAGGTATTTTCTCACTCGACCTTATCATATGTATTCAACCATATGGTCCCGAGTGTTGAGAATGAACTGTCTGGCCAAACCTTGGCCTCAACTTCTTGGCCTCCGATGGCCTTAATCGTTCGGTAATATCTGGACCTCTTAGGTACTTTCTCAAACTTTACCTCACAGGTATTCAACCATTTGGCCCCAAGTGTTGAGAATCAGCCGTCCAGCCATACATTGGCGTCATCTTCTCAACCTCCCATGGCCTTAGTCGTCCAATCATACTTTGACCTCTCAGGTACTTTTTCATTCGACCTTATAGGTATTCAACCATTCGGCCTCATAGGAAGCCAACCATTCGGCCATTTGGCCTCAACAGTTCAGCTTCAAAGGAATCCTGACCAGCCTCATCAAAGGTCGACGATAGTGGATCTTCATCAAAGGAATCCCAACCAGCCTCACCGAAGGTCGGCGATAGTGGATCTTCACCAAAGGAATCTCGGTCGGCCTCACTGAAGGTCGGCGACAGTGGATCTTCACTAAAGGAATCTCGGTCAGCCTCACCCAAGGTCGACGACCATTGATCTTCACCAAAGGAATCTCGTCGGCCTCATTGAAGGTCGGTGACCATGGATCTTCACCAAAGGAATCTCGGCGGGCCTCATCCAAGGTCAGCGACCGTGGATCTTCACAAAAGGAATCCCGGCCGGCCTCACCCAAGGTCGACGACCGTGGATCTTCACCAAAGGAATCTGAGTCGACCTCGTCCAAGGTCGGCGATTGTAGATCTTCAGCAAAGGATTCTCGGCCGACCTCACCGAAGGTCGACGACCGTGGATCTTCACCAAATGTATTTGGCCATTTTCTCATTCGGCCTCACAGTTACTTAGCCAAATTTGGCATCAAACGTTCAACAATTCGGCCTTTTGGTTTGGCTTAGTAGGTACTTCACTAAATTTGGCATCAAACGTTCAACAATTCGGCCATCTGGCCTCAACGGCTAGGCCTTCCATTCAGCCTCACAAGTACTAGACAAATTTGGTATCAAAAGTTCAACAATTTGGCCATCCGGCCTCAACTATTCAGTCATTCGGCCTCACAGGTACTTAGCTAAATTTTGCATCAAGTGTTCGACCTTAAAGGAATCCATACGGGCAACAATGAATGTCAATGACCATGGATCTTTCACTTAGGAGTCTCGATTGACCTCACCAAAATTTAATGATCACGAATATCCAAGATATGTCACTTAAGCAAGATCAGTAGCCTATCCAGCTTGGCCAACCAGGGCACGACCTGTTTTACTCTTCAAATCAGTCATCCTAATCAATGAACAAAGAGTACATAGAAACAAAAAGCAATCGAAGAACTCGTCTATATTAGAAGCGGAAGGTGCAGAACCCCTTCGCATAATTAACATCATGCTCAGGCTTGAAGGACTTTTGTACCGTACGGTCTCTTGGCACCACCAAACTAGGCCAACCGACCGCTAAGGTCGACCACCAGATTGTGTACCTTACGGTCTTCTGACACTACCAGACTAGGCCGACCACTAAACCAGGCTAACCACCTACATTTTACTACTATATAACACATAATAGTAAAAAGTATGTTGTAACGTGCACAATAAATGTTTAATAGAGAGCCAATGTGAGAAAGGTTGTTATGTAGAAAAGCCATGTGACAAGTGATTAACAACTTGAGGACTTTAGGAAAAGCGCGAAGCAATTGAGAGAATGTTTGATGGAAGGACTTTGTGCAGTTAGCGGACCTATGTGTGGTATGATTCTATCAATTCTCTAATGCTTTTTATTCATTCTCTGACTATTTCTGATCTTTTTCTTCACCATTATAATAAGTTATGCATTGTCCTGGTGCTTGAGGAATGTTTTGTCATTCATAAGTTGTTGTTTGAATTCTTTGAATCTTTGTTGTTAAGATTATTTCTTTGTTTCATTTTAAGTATGCTCGTTTCAATTGCAAAATATTCAATTGGTGTGTTATAAAAATTATACTATATAAATATCGTTTTGATGTTGTTTTTATTAATGCCATGGTTGAGAACACTCGTTTAAAAGAATTGCAAACTGAAATTTGTGGACAAGTTGTGGATATCAAGAAATTAATGGGTTTCTTGGAGCTTTGATTTTGTGAATACCGCGCTTATAATAAATAAGTAAAAAATAAAGCATAATCTCGTATGGATTTATCATGCAATCCTTGGAGCGACTGGTGCAAACACATTAGCAACATTAGTTTAATGGTGGTTCTTCGTCGACCAACTCGAACTATGAAGGCACTTCATTACGTAATGCATTCCAAGTAAAGACATTTTCTTGGGTTTTCCAAATTTTGATGGCCATTCTTGGTGTTGAAGAGGTTTTTTAAGGCTGATATTTTTATTATTATCTCCACACACCAAATGTTGATCGAGTGGATAATGTTGTAATCCACTTTGATAAAGATGTTATACCATGGTTTCAAATGTTGCAACATCTTTCAATGTGAAGACATGCGCGGAATTGACAATTGCACTAAAGTCACAATTTGAGCCGTCTCCATTTGATTGGCTGATGGCAGAGCTTTTCAAATTACAATAAACAAGTATCATTTCCAATTATTACCTAAAATTTATGTCACTTGTGAATAAATCATTTGGGTTACAAGCTAATGCTTTGCAAAATTCCCTTTTGAGTGGTCTTCATACTGAAAATTTTCATGACTTTGTCGCTCAATCCCTAACCTCTTTGTTAAAAGTGATTGCGTTGGCCAAATTGTATGAGGAGAGATACTTACCAAAGTCAAAGTCTATTATTGTGCCTATTCAACATTATTCCCATGTTGCTTCCATTTCCAGTAATGTTTCTTAGCCCAGCTCTAAATTCCTACTAAATTATTTACATCAACCATTGAAAGATTCAATTGTTAAAAGAATAAGTCCAATGGAAATGAAAATCCGTAGGAAGAAGGGTTATGTTACTTTTGTGATAAAAAGCTTACGTTCAATCATAAATGTTCGAAAAGGCCATTCATGTTTTTATGCTTAGATGAACCAGGCAATAAGAAAGAACCTTCTTCTCCTAACACTGGTCAGTCAATCATATTTTAGGAAACCACTATTGATAATCATCATTTGTCACTTAATGCTCTAAAAAGGACACCAGTTTGGGCACCATTCGATTCTTAGCTTAGGTTGACACATTACCTATTTTTGTTAGAATTGTCAAAACGAGTAACTCAGCTCGACCGGACCCGACCCACCATGAGTTGGTCACTTAGTGAGTCAACCCAACCTGGCTCACTTATTATCGAGCAAAAAAAAATTGAAACCCGGCCCGACCTACCACGGGTTGGTAAGTAAAAAAAATTACAATTTATTGTAATTCGAATCTAAATAAATGTCACACTAGAATGATGTTAAACTCCAAAGATAAATCAAAATAAAGAAAAACTATCATACAATCTAAGCGTAATTCAAAAACATATACAAAAGACCAAAAAATAAGTTTTTAATATTGATAACTTTTGTATCACTTGTCCATTTATAATATTAGAGTTAGGAATAAATAAATCTATAATATTTTTCTCTCTTGAAACATCTTCTTCTTTATCACCATCTTATATATTAAAAGAATGCTAACTAATAATATTGAAATAGAAAATAATAAATAATTAAATTAAATTAGTTGGGTTTGTGAGCCAACCCCGCTCACCATGGGTCCAACCTGGTGAGCCAGGTTGAAAACTAGCCCGCATAAAAAAATTATATAATTTTTAAACCCAACCTGGCTCAAATCCATGGTGAGCCGGGTTGGCCCACGGGTTACAACCCATTTTGACAACACTAATTTTTTGTGTTGATTGATGATGGTAGTTTAGATAATTTTTTGCAACCTTGTATTGCAAAGTTCTTAAAGCTTGTAATTGAGCCAACTCCGACATTTAGGGTAATGATGGGCAATTGTAATTATATGGCAACTGAAGGCTTGGTTCAGAACTTAACTATTCAAGCTTAAGGAAATATTGTTTAGTTACCAGTCCATCTTCTTCCTATTTCAGGTAGAAACCTTATATTTGGGCTTGTTAGTTGAAGACTCTAGGGCTTCATGTGGCTGATTATGTAGTGTTGAATATGAATCTTTTATATAATGCTAAATTTGTTACTTTACAAGGTGAAGCATACCATGTCCCTATGTAGGCTCATTTGCGTGATATTCGTCATATGGTTAGTACTCAATCAATAGCTGAAGTGTATACAATGAAGATGGTGGATTCCACTCCACCAAACATGCCTTTACCATGGTAGAGGAATTAATTGATGAATTATTCAGTGGTTCCTTGTTTTTGAAGTAGGATCTACGTTCAAGTTATCACTTGGTTCTATTAAAACCTGAAGATAGACAAAAGACTGCTTTCTATACGCATCATGGAAATTTCAAGTGGCTAGTCATGCCCTTTGGCTTGACGAATGCTCTAGTCACATTTCGAGCTCTTATGAATGTTATTTTCAAATATATATTAAGGAAGTTTGTTTTTGTTTTCTTTCATGACATCCTGTTATATAGTTCTTCATGCAATGATCACCTTTATCATTTGAAAGTGATATTGCGTCTTTTATAGCAACATCAGTTGTATGCACATTTTTTTGAAGTTTTCATTCAGGGTCAAAGAAATTGAGTACTTAGGTCACACTCTTTTTGGTCGTGGTGTAGCCATGGATACATTTAAGATTGATTCCATTCGAGCTTGGCCTCAACCAAAAAATTTGAAGTAGTTGCATGGCTTTCTTGGTTTATCAGGGTATTATCATCATTTCGTGAAAGGATATGCTCAGTTGGCTACACCATTGATAGATTTATTGAAAAATGATGCCTTTTCTTGGATTGAAGCACATGTTGAAGCTTTTTCTAATTTGAAGCAGGCTCTTATGAGAACCCTTACTTTAGTTATTCCTAACTTTTCAAAGCCATTTATTTTTGAACCCATGTTTCAGGAATTGGAATTGAAGCAGTTTTAAGTCAAGGAAATAATATAATTGCATACTTCTCAAAGAATTATCTATGCATATGCAAAAGCAATCAACATATACACTATAATAGAGGCTTTAGACAAGTTTCGTCCATACCTACTTGGCCACAAATTTCTCATTAAAATTGATAAGCAAAGTCTCAAAGTGCTTTTAGAATAAAGACTTCAAATTCCATAGCAACAATAATGATTACCTAAATTTTTGGGTTTTAATTTTAAAATCCAATACAAACCAAGAAATGAGAATATCCCTGTCGATGCTCTACGTCGATGCTTTTTGTCCATTTCATGTAAGCAATGGTTACTCAAGGTTGTTGAATTAACTTAGGAGGATGCTTAATTAAAGAAGTTGTATAAGTAATGTGTAACAACTAAACTTTCACTATAAGAGTATGCAATTAAATATGGTGTATTGTTTTCGAAAGGAAGGGTGATGTTACCAGCTAATATTAAATTGATTAATCAAATCTGATTTGAATTTCATGCCTCCAAAATTGGTGATCATCCTAGAGTATCTAAGACAATGACTCACATCAATATTCTTGGGCCCATCTGTGATACATATGCAACATTTATGCAAAATTGATTGAGTTGTCTTTGAGTAGAAACTCCTCTCGTGATGTCCCCAATGATGTTGCTTGTAGATACATTTCTTGGTGTTTTCCACTCCTTAATCGATTCTGTTCTGGGAGGATCAACAGTATTCTCAGAAGTTTTCTCTTCCTAAATTTCTTCGTTTTCTTCTTCTACTGTAGAATCACCTACATCTACACATTTTTTGGATTGCATTTGGTTAGTAATAGTATTAATGTATTCATCAAATGCAACATGCACAAATTCCTCAACACACATAGTTCTTTTGATATACATTCTGTATGATTTACTAGACAATGAATAACCAATAAAGATAGCCTCATCGGCTTTAGAATCAAATTTGCCTAAGTTTGCTTTACCATTCTTAAGGACAAAAAACTTACTACCAAAGATCCTCAAATGTGTGATGTTTGGCTTCCTTCCCTTGAACAACTCATAGGGAGTGAGTTTCAACATGGATCTAATTATAGTCTGGTTGAGCACATAGCATGATGTGTTAACTGCATCTACCAAAAAATATTGTGGCAGATCTCTCTCATTCAACATGGTTCTTTCAAGCTCTTCCAAAGCTCTATTCTTCCTCAAGAACTCCATTCTGCTAAGGTGTTATGGGTGCATAGAAGTTGTTAGAAATTCCCATTTCTGCACAGTAGTCGTCAAACGCCTCATTCTGAAATTCCTTGCCATGGTCACTCCTTATAGACTTGATTTTGAGTTCCTTTTCATTTTGAATCATGGTTGTAAACTTTTTGAACACCTTGAAATTTTCACTTCTGGTAGAAATAAAGAAAGTCCAGGTATAATGAGAATAATCATCAACAATCACCAAGCCATACAGATTTCCTCCAAGACTTCTGAGTCTTGAGGGGCCAAATAAGTCCATATGTAACAATTCAAGAGGTCAAGTGGTAGACACCTCCTTTTTGTTTTTAAAGGATGTCCTTGTTTGCTTCCCTTTTTGACAAGCATCACTTAATCTATCAGAGGCATAACGTATATTTGGAAGCCCAATAACAAGATCCTTAGACACAAGTTTTTTTAACTAACCCATATTAATGTGAGCTAATCTTTTATGCCACAACCATGCATCATCCTCTTTAGACAGTAAGCATACAACAAACTTAAATGATGTTTTTCTAAAATCAATCATATAAATGTTGTTGTATCTCTTTCCAATTAATAACAGTTCATCTATTGACCATTGCTTATCAAACAATAGTTTGGTTCAAACATTATCTTTAGCCCTTTTTCACACAATTGAATAATATTAAGCAGATTATGTTTTCAACCAACCAATACATTTTCAATTTCATATGTTGAGGGTGTTTGAATTTTACCAATACCGATAATTTTACCCTTGTTGTTATCACCGTAAGTGACATGACCAGTTGTCTTGTGAGAGAGACTTGTGAATTTTGTTGGATCCCTTGTCATGTGACATGAACACCCGCTGCCCAAATACCACATGAAATCCTTTGCTTCTTGTTCCAGACCAACTTTTTTTGTTTCTGACTTGGACATCATAATGAGATCAATACTTGGTGAGTCCTTGTTCTTCTTTTTATCATCACTTTGATTTACATTTGTCTTCTTCTTATTCAGAACCTGGTGAATCTTTTTGCTTTCAAATTTCCTCTTTCTTTTCTAGATTCCAGACTATTGATACTAATTTTCCTTCCTTGGGATGAACTCCAGAATAATCTCGTTTCAAAAGACTCATAAAACCCATTAGTGATAGAGATAAGTTTATCATTGCAAGTAACATGCACACAATCAAGAACAAATTTACTTTTCCTCAGTATTGGAGAAACAAAGGCCATTTCTGGATCGAGTAATAAAAAACAAACAAAGTTCTTATACTGGTTCGACCTCAATACCTTCATCCAGTCACCCTCCTAGTCAACCTTAGATTGAAGAGTAATTCACTATAATGATCAGAGTATTACAACCAAGGCTTTACAAAGCAACTCTCAAATGTAAACACCTCACAAACTCTCAATCAAATATAGAAATACCAACACCTACAAACACAGAACAACCCGTCCATGTTGCAACAAACCCTTTGAGATATCCCCTCTCAAAGTCAAGAGCATAACAGTCTTGTTCCTAAAGATCATTTACAGGGAAATAGCAAATCCAAGATTGCAAGTTTTCTCTCCGAATCAATCAAGATGTACCTTCAGATATGTTAAAGCGATCAATTAATGTTGCTTATTAAATTGCTTCTCAAAGATGCTTTAAGATGATCCAATTCTTCTCGTTCTTGATTCTTGGAGCTTTTGAGTAATATGTAAAACCTCTCAAATGAAATCAATCGTTACAGATTTTCAAACAATGCGTCAATATATAAATTATATCAGTCCTGACGCAAAGCAATTGATTACAAAACTTATGTAATCGATTACATTATACAGATGTAACAAAATTATAACAAACTTAGCTCTTAATTGAATACATAATTATGTAATTGATTCTCATTAAATGTTGGTGATGAGTGCATATTTATGTCCACATTTATGTTTTAAAATCCAAATTTTTGAAGAGATTTTTGTGCTTAAATGATTGATTTAAAGTGAATTTGTGACGATTGAATTTATTGGGTTTGAGAATTATAGATGCTTAAAATGTGATTCTTAGTTGCATAAATTATTTTGGATGTTCTAATGTTTATTTGCGCAGCTGAAATTAGAATTTTATTCATTTAAGGATAGAAATTGAATGGTCAAAGCCGATCCAATCTGCTCAACTCAAGGCTCCTATGCAATTTTGAAAAGAAAGAAATGACTAAAGTGCAATTAGAGGAAAATTATGGACTTTTGTGTAATTTTAAATTAAAGTGTTGAACTGTAATTTTGGGCAAGTTTATTTTAAAAGTTAATTTGGAGAAAATATATCTGAAGATATTTTATTTGATATTGTTAAATAATTACCTTATTTAACTATATCAATAAAACTCAAAAGATAATATTTGTCAAATCTTTTTGATTCTAGAAAAGATATTATTAGATATTCTCAAAAACTGATTAAATCTGTTGAATATTTGAAAGATATTAGATATAAGATCTTATCAACAGAAGATTCAAAGTCCAAGCTCAATAAAGCCTATATAAAGAGACCCGGGGGAGACATAACTATTCATTCTCAGAATCCTCCACTGGAAGCCATCATCCACCACTCCTCTCACTTTTATTTCATCATGTGTTTCACTCCATTCATGGAGGTCTAAGCTCCTAGGGCTACTCCACTGTAATTTGATTATGGATTATGAGGTTAAGTTGAATTAATGCAATTGTTTCTTTTGATTATTGATTTAAGTTACTCTTTTTCTATGTCTTTCATCTCTCAATCATATTAAAAGCAATGATTTTTGCATCATAACGTGTTTGAATCTACATGCATAGTAATCATATGAGTTCAACGGTTTCTAGGTTTGGATGAGAATCTACTTTGAATTAATTTAGGAACTTTCATATGATTAAACGAGTTTTTACCATCAATTGAGAATGTACTTTAGTTTGTGGTAATAATTTCACCTATAATTAATTGAGAATTTACTTTAATTAATTAGCTTTTGATTTGGTTAGGAGATTTAAGAATAATCATGATTAAACACAGTAAAATTTGATTGAGAATGAACTTTGGTTGAATTCATTGTGAATAATATAGAAAGGTCTTGCATTTGATTGAGAATCTACTCTGGTTAACTACATGATCACCCTTAATAATTAAGAATGTACTTTAATTAATTTGAAACTTGAACAATAATCAATTGAATAATTATCTATGGATAACCGATGATGAATCTATCTTGGAAAAGGAGTGGAATTAGCTTATTTCATCATAATTGTTTCTAAGTTTCCTCTTTGTTCTTCAAACATTAATTCCTTTGGCATAATTTCCCACTTTTATTCTTGAGCATTGCATAACATTCATAAGATTCAAATATTGAAAAGCAATTATGTATTCGTTGGGAGACGACTCAGGGTTACTTTAACCATATCTACTTTCTTGACTACTGACTTGGCAAATTGTCTTGAAAATTAGTATTAATTTGATAGCTTCAACAATAGTGTATCAGCTGGTAAAACACATTTAAAAATATGAACGCTATAGCAGTTATGACTAGCAAGAAATTAGTTTTCAAACATAACATACTTAATTGAATACACAAAGCATATAATCGATGAAGCTTCAACACTTAATAGAATTTTGAAAACTTTTTTCGTCCCAAAGACTCATCATAGTACATTTGAAAATGATATATGCAAAAGACATGAGTTTTAATCGATTCAACAACTAATGTAATTGATCCAAACTAGTTGTTTTGCCACAATTCAAAATCACAAGTTGTTTGATGACCTTTGTTGATTACTACAACATTGTAATTGATTTTGTCATTCATATATGCTTTTTGTGCATGTGGTATTCATAATACAGAATCATACATTGTGCATACACATATATAATCACATCATAAACACAATGATATGTAGTGACATTAGTATGATCAACATATGCATTTATCACACATTTTATGCAATTTCAAATCAACACATGCATTGATATAACTCATAGAAACTCCTTTCTGTTGTGACTTGACAACATTCATGATTTATTATTATCAGTTTGTTGTCATCATCAAAAACCAACAAAATGGGGATTGAGTTTAGCTAGCATATGTGCTCCCCCTATCAAAGAAGAAAATAATAGGGAAGAGGGTTATGATAAATTCGTCATGTTTAGTATGCCTAAATCTATGATTGATTTTAAATGGCAAGTTGGAACATATTTTGGTGATAAACAAGACATTATGGATGCAATAAAAATGTAGGCTTAATACCCTATTTTGTCCCTAGTTTCGCTCGAAAATGTCAAATTAGTCCATTCTTTAAAAAATGCGTCAATTACGTCTTCACTTAATAAAATTTGCATCAATGAAATCCCTTCCGTTAAATCCATACAAACGGCGTTAATTAAAGAAAGAGAAAAATAGTTAACGCCGTTTGTACAGATTTAACGAAAGGGATTTCGTTGATGCAAATTTTATTAAGTGAGGACGTAATTGACGCAATTTTTAAAGGATGGACTAATTTGACATTTTCGAACGAAACTGGGGAAAAAATAGGGTATTAAGCCAAAAATGTATGCATTAGAAAATGGAAGAAATATAAAATTTGTTAATAATGATAAGAGAAGAATAGGGTTGAAATGTGTGGGAGCAAAAGGAAAATGTCCTTGGATGTCATATTGTGGTTATATGGAGGCAATGGATACATGACAATTGAGGATTGTTTTGGACACCCACACATTTAGTAAAGAGCACAAGCTTCGCTTACATAATGCGAAATAATTAAGTAAAAAATTGGAAAAAATAGTGAGAGAAAATCCTAATATTAAGGGAGTTGATATTCGAGAGAAAGTTAGTAGGAATTGGAACATTGGAATATCTAAGTGTATGACTTACAAGGCGAAAGCCCTTGGTTCAGACCAAGTAGATGGGTCATTCATAATGCAATATAAAAGGATTTATGATTATGCCCATGAGTTTCTTAGCCGAAATTCAGGCTTAACTATGAAGCTTAAAGTTGAGGACAATGATGACAAATCAATTTTCAAGAGGTTTTATGCATGTTTGAAGGCATGCAAAGATAGCTTTGTGTCATGTAGGCCAATAATTGGCCTTAATGGAGCTTTTTTGGAAGGCAAACAAGGTAGTGAGTTGTTAACTAGTGTTTTTCGAGATACCAATGACCAAATGTTACCGCTTACATATGTCGTGGTAGAGGTGGAGAACACTGACACTTGGACGTGGTTTATGGCACTTTCGATTGAAGATCTTGGTGAAGCTCTAGTCTGTTCTTCAATTACATTTATATCATATCAGGAAAAGATAAATTCCATTTAAAAGCTCTAAATTTTTTCTTTACATGCATAGTATGAAAAGAAAAAGCATCTAAGTTAATGTTGAATCTGATAAAGACTATTACTAGCTATACAAGAATTGCTTCCAGGAGTTGACCAAAGATTTTGTGTAAGGCACTCTTATGCCAACTTCAGGAAGAAATTCCTTGCAAAAAATCTAAAGCATCCAATGTCGAGGGCAACTACAACAACACACCCATAAAACTCAGAGATAAAGATGAGAAATATAGAAGATGTCAATTTGGACGCTTTTAGGCACTTGATAGCAATTCTTCCAAGGTTTTCATGTGTCACTTACCTTTTCATTTATGTTTTCATTAATGTAGATATTGATTGTTTTCTTCCATTGTATATATTGGTCATGATTAAGGTTCACAACTACAACTCAATGAGGTACCTTGGTTAAGAACATGTTATAGGATTTTAATAGTTTATTGATTCATACACGGACCCATCAGTACGATGTTGGAGGATATCTGAGTTTACATGATAAAGAGAAAGGCCACAATTAGGTCAAGGATACAATCATTTGATTAATAAATTGTCCAAAAATACTGAGTAGACTACGAAAGGAGGAACACTTAACTAAATATTGGATTCCAAAGTAAACTAAGTTTTTGAGCAATGTTTTTTGTTATTGATATTTTGCACTACATGATTAATTTTGTGCTGTCTCCACAGCTGGTCTGCAAACAAGTTATTTGAAGTCCCATATGTGTCACAAACATGGACAAGTTTATGGTCAACATAGATGAATATGCATGAACGTGCAAGAAATGGAGCATCATTGGAGTACCGTGTTGTCATGCATTGGAAACAATGAAGTTTCTGAATATAGATGGAAAGGACTTTATACCTTCTTGCTTTAAGAATTCAACCTATGAAGGAATTTACTCTGTGAATCCTAATTTTGTTTCCTCTCACAGAATCCATTCCCAATTTCAAATGTAAGAACCCTAATTTTGTAATTTCTAATTTCAATTTTTATCAGAAACCTACTTTTTTAATTGTATAATGTATTATATTCAACGTACTCTGCCTTCCATCTGCCATGTAAATTAATGAATCCAGCTCAAATTGACAACTTAGCTTAATTTTAACTCGTTAACCTAATGTAACGGTAAGGACCCAATTGCAATGATTTTTTATATTTAAGGACCCAATTGAGACAAAAAATGTAAGGGACCAATTTGAGAAAACCCAACATAAATAGGGACTATTAGAATGATTAAACCTTTAATGTTTAACAAAAGTGTCTAACGAAATAACGTTCATCAAATAAATCGTCTAGGATAAGTTTGCTAAATGTTATATGCATAAACGACATCTTAAATGTTGAACGTTACATGTATAGGCTATGTCTAAACACTTATATCACCTAACAAACGTTCAACACTTTAATGCAAATACGAAATAGTACTCCATTGCTTGTTGTGTTTTGCTCTCTTTTTCTATGCAGATCAAGTTAGTTCAAAGGCTTATTCAAAAGTTATGCATCAGATCAGAAGAACGTTAAGAGATAGGAAGATATTCAAGGAATGTTTCATTTATGCCTTTTGTTTGTCTCTTTTGTACAAGGACCACAATTGCCTCTACAAGAGGTAACATATCACCTGACCTGATAGGAAGATATTCAAGGAATGTTTCATTTATGCCTTTTGTTTGTCTCTTTTGTACAAGGACCACAATTGCCTCTACAAGAGGTAACATATCACCTGACCTCGTACTAAAACACTACATTCATACGCAAAAGTCAAAGCTCTAAGTAACAAACCTTTTTCGAATAAGTGTATATAAAGAGGATTGCATGAAGAGAATATAACAAGAATCAAGATTACGATTGCTTAGGCTTACACTGTTGTTTTCTCTCCCAAGCTTACGTCACCTAAACTTTATCTTTGAAAAAGAAAAGTTTCTTTACAAGTTTTCATATATTCTTTGTATTGATTTTATATCCTTTCGAAGAGAGTAAACATCTATACTTGTATTTCAAAAACACCTTATTGTTTTGTAGCTTCAGAAGTGAATCAAAACACATGTTAGTTTAACTCAGTGGAGTTAAACGATCTAGTCAGTTGGACTAGTGTTATATCACGAGTGGTGAAACTCATCTAACTAGTTGGGTTAGTTTGTAAAACTAGGAGTGTTCAAACTCCTCTATAATCTTTGAAAGATTGGTGAAACCCCTTAAGAGTGCTTAAGGGAGAATTGGAAGTAGCTTAGTTTGGAGTGAACTAGTATAAGAAATTGTCTTATCCTTTCTTTTCTTTGAAAGAATTTCCATATGCTTCTAAAAAAATTCAAGTGTTCAACACTACTTGCTGACCGTCTAACCTTTGCAATAACGTCTAACACTTATTCATGAAAAGGTTTTAAACTCAATTTAACCCCTCCCACCCCTCGTCCCCCCTTCTAGAGTTTGCTTCTGTTTTAGTTTTCATTAAAGCTAACCTCTAGGGTTATTTGTTGACAGGACTTGAGGAAAAGATACAAGGAGCGATAGATGGAAAATAAAGGATTCAGAATAAATCGCCCTCGTATATTGAAGGGGGAAAATTTTGAATACTAGAAACAAAAAATGATGCATTCTTTTGAATTCTATCACATTGACATGTGGGAAATAGTTGAGAATGGTAACTATATATCCCTTAATGAAAAGGTTGATCCCTTAACCAGAAACAAATGGTTAGACGAGCAAAAACAGAGGTATTTACTAAACTCTAAACTCATAGTTCTCTAATGTGTACTCTTTCTAAAGAAGAGAACAAAAACGTACATGCCTACAATGGCTTGGAAGGAATGTGGGACATGTTGGTCATCCAACGAGGTGAAAAGGAACAAGCTCAGTCTACTCATCGAATAGTATAACTTATTCATAAGGCTAGAAAATGAAAGCATTCATACGATGTTAAGTCGATTTTAAATGAATTAAAATTGCTGGGTATGTCCTACGATAATTTTGACCATATTGACAAAATCCTCTGCAACTTCCCTAGACAATAGAGATTGTAGATAATCATGATGACTTAAGTCTCACAGAACGTGTTGGCATCCTTAAAGTCCACAAGCTAGAGTTACAATAGAACGAGATGCTAAGGAAAGAGAAGGCATTACTCTTATGGGTCAAAGACCGTTGAGAATAACTTCTACCAAGGCCTTTAAAGTTGAAGAACCATTAGATGTGTCAAATACTGTAGAAGACTCCATATAAGAAGAAGAAGCAGATGAATTATCATTTATCTCAAGAAAGATCCACTCAATGTGGAAGAAGAAGAAAAATACTACGTTTAGAGGAAGACGTGTTGTGTCAACCTTCAAAGATCAGTAGTAAGGGATATTTAAAAGAGATATTATCATTAGATATTTAGATACTTCAAATAATATATTGAGATATTATTATATAATTAGATATTTTGGCTAAATAATAATAAATATTAGTGATAGACTCATTGTAACATCTCATTTTAGTAAAATAAAACTACCAAAATACAACATTCCATAGATGATAACTTACCAGAAACTACTGACTCCGGATGAAGAAAATCTTACACTTGGAGAAAATACGTTCTCTTTAGGTGATCATCACAAAAGAGAAAACATACAAAAAGACAGACAAGAAGGGTAAGCTAGATAAAAAAGACAATTCATAATTATATTACAATTTCAAACATTTGTTCAAAAAAATAAACCATAACAATCCATTCATCCTATACAAGCCATAACCTAAACAAGACTCATCTGGATTACGTATCAATGTCAAACTATTGGTAGTTTGAGCACTTGTAAAGATAATACAGGTGGCTGAAACCAAGCTACCATACAAGGTAGTATATTTTAGTCGCCTAGGGCCATGATCAAAGCCTATAGCCAAGAACCTCTCGCTACTCTCATCACATGACTTACACCCCTCTACTTAAGAATGGATGATCATTAGAGTGTCAGAATAGACCACCATTCCCAAGCTTCATACATTCATACAACAACAACAACAACAACAAGAGGCACAACCATGCAACCTTTCCATTAATCATGGAATTACATCCAACAACCATTCACTTCATTCACAAACTTTTCATCACAATATTCATATGCATCATTTCCATTCACATGTAAATCATATACAAATTCATTCATTTTACATTGACTAACATCATATAAGATCACTAATTCTAATTCAAAGAATCAAAATCGATCAAACAACTCATCAGAAGTCACGTAATAACACAATTTTCTTTAAGGTATCTTATTACCCATATTTAGGTAAACAAAACAGCTTGGAAACTCTCACCAACAGCTCTAGACGGGTCCGAAACCCTCAAACGACCTAAAGAACGTCCAAAATAGGTATCCAAAACCCTCAAACGACCTAAAGAACTTTAAAGCCAAATTCACTTCCACAACCTACCCATTTCAATTCTACACTTTCTAACCCACATATTAGTTCACCCACTGCATAGAAAAGTCTAAATACACTTGCCTACACCCTCCAACACCTCAGTTTCGTCGTAACCTTCCTACGTTCAATTTCCAACACTTAAACCTCCAATATGAATTAGAAGCTCAACCTATGAAGCAATTAACACTTCCATGACAGATTTTTCTAATATAAACCTCTAGACAAGTCATAATTGATCTCATAATATACTTTAAACTCTCCAAAAGAGTTTACATATATTTTTACAAAATCTCACTACTCAAAATCCCTCTTTATAGGCTTGAAACCCAAGTAACTTGACCAATATTTCACACAACCACGTCAATTCAATTTCAAACATTAACAAATTGATATCACACTCAATCATAATAGTATTAATCATAAAAAACACACTATACTAGATGTTGAAAATAGAATGGCTTAGTTTTCAACACCAAGAGGGGGTGAATTAGTGAAATACAAAAACAATGTTTTCTTTAAATCTTTTTCGCAAAGTAGATGCCTTTAAAAGCTTTCTTGAAACGCAAGGAAAAAGACTTTGTAGTGCAGCGGAATATAGTCGAATGCGTGAAAAATAAAGTCAACTGAATGTAACAGAGTAGGGATAGAAAAATCAAACATTGGGTTTTTATACTAGTTCGGCCAAGCCTACATCCAATATCCTTCCACCACAGGAAACAAAAGCACTAATGATCAAGGTTTTTCAACAAGGCTTTTATAGAGACTCTACGTCAAAAATATAAACCACCTCTCTAACCCTCTAATCAAAATATAGGCATACAACTCACAAAGACCAGTAGGAAGATGTCCCCTCTCCTACCGTCTTCAACCCTTTGAGAAACCCCTCAAAGTCAAGAACGCAACACGCTCTTCTTCCTGTAATCACAATAGGGAATAACCCAATCTTCAGTAGATTGTCAACTTTGATCTTTCAGTAAACACCTCTTTGTGCAGATTTGATCAGCTCTTTCAAAGCACAACAATCTTGCTCTTCAAGAAATCACAAGAGATGATCACCATGGTCTTCTTCTTTGATTCTTGGAGCTTTTCCACGTTCTGTAAAATAGCACTAATCTGTAATGAAGATGAAAATGATAGAATTCACAAAAGTTCTTACAAAATTAAAATTCGCGTCTATTTATAGTTTTTCACAATTCTGACGCTCTCAAGTCGACTTACCTACTAATGCAGTCGAATACAACACTTCAGTCAAAGCAGTTAGAAATAATAAATGCAGTTAATTGAATGGAAAACTAATGCAGTCGAATCACAATAAATGTTTGGTCAACATATTTAAAAATATAGTCGTTGTAACATTTAATTCAAGCATTAACATAATTTCAAAATTGTAATAGACTTAGTCGAATGCAGGTTGCATGTAATCGACTATACAACACAGTTAAACAAAGTTTTGAAAAACTTTTTCTTCCAAAATTCTCACTCCACACTTCGAAAAAGTTTGTGCAAAGCCACGAGTTTTAATCGACTTACTTCATAATAAAGTCGACTTAAAACTGTTGTTTTGCCACATATTATAAGTTCAACAAAAGTGCATGTGATTTTCCTTTTCTAAAATATATGTCATGCATTCACAGATAAGATCTCATGTAAAACACAGTGAATTGCAGCAATGACAGAATCAACACAGACATGTTCTCAAATAATCATAAACATGAAAGCTATGAACATGTAACATATAAACAACACATAACAATACATGTTATTATTAATAATGTTGTCATCATCAAAAACTATAAGCTCTTTGAGATTGTAAGGTTTGGCTAAACCAGTGCTCCCCTTATCAACAATCTCAACACCACTTATATTCAACATCACACTATAAAAGTCATTAATTAAACATACATATTATACACCCAATCATACCAATTTCTCAAAATCATTTATAACTCATAGAGATACCCAATTTATAATACAAACACAACTAAGGCAAGGTTTAGCTTCCCTTACCTCACAAGACCACTACCCAACTCAAGGAACTCCTCGACGATTGCTTGAAATGTAAGAAAACTCTAGACGAACCTACGAAACACCGAATGATAGCCAGACAGAGTCCTTAGGACCTCAATTTAAACAAGAATAGAAAGGAAAATAGAAAAGCCATATGCAAAGGAGGAGTCTTGGACTGAATCATAGATTGAAACTAACAAAAATATGGGAAGAAACTTATTTGCTCTATTGCAGAAATTGATCAGCTAAAAATGTAGATCTCGTCGCCATGATCTATTAGACACCTCATGATCATCAAAGAGATAACTCAAGAGTCAAAACTCTAGAAACGTGGTTTCTAGAGAGATGGTATGTCTTAAAATAATGAAACTCGTTTATAACAAAATTATTTATAATTAAACCATTTAATATTAAAATAATTGAGTGTCACTATTTTTAAACTATCATTACTTCTAAAATACCATTTTTTTTGGGAGTTTTACATTCTCCCCAACAACAAAAGATTTTGTCCTCGAAAATTCACTTATCGGATAGGAGGAACAACCTATTCTACTCTCATTCTCTATCTCAACCACCTATCTTACAAAGAAACTACTCCCCGACAACTTTACTGACATGAAAAACTTACCTTTGTGCTAAAATGCTCTAGTGTTCAATAGTGTAGATTGGTCTAGCCCTTATTCTCATAACAATTATAAACCCTTAAACCTCACCTTTTAAGAAATTTTCTTTCACATAATCAACCATATTGTCTTTACCACACTACCAACCCTTTGTCTATTTTTCTCACTCCCTCTTGTGAATCTCTTCTAAAACTTCTGCTAGGCTTGACTTCTGAGCAACCCTTGACTAATCTCCTTTCACTTTCTATTGATCCCTTTTAAGAAGCACCATATAACTGACTTGATCATTACAACTTCTGATTTACTACAAATTGTTAATCACTCTTGAGCACCTTTAAACACACCCAATATGATGACACTTTCACCTTCTTTGACTGATCTTCACCCTTCAAGAACATAGTTTCCTACTTTGTTATCCCATTACACAACTAGAACTCTCGCATTTGTTACCACGACAAAACCAAAATGTACTCTTCATCTTCACTCCTTCAACTTACCAACCTGAATCATTTTCCGTTCTTGAGCCACTAGTATGTACTCACACTTACCTTTGTCTTCTTCTCGACTTTAAATCACTAGCTTGATCAGTACCTAATCCTCTTATGATACATCTCAAACTAGGATTTTCCAAATTGCCCTTCCTTAACCGTTTTGAGAAACCCACTAGTTATAGTGTTACCACTATACTAATGAATTCTCCTTACCACATTCACTTTAGACCCTAGTCTTCATACTTTTTGATTAACTCTTACTCAAATCTACCAAACCTAGAACTTGAATCTCATCTTTGTCTCACACCAGTTACTAGTTCCTTACCTAAAGATCAAAGTTAAAACTTGAAACCATAGCTCAGTCCATCTTCTTCGTCCACTGACCCATTTTCTCTATTCATCATCCTATTACTTTCTTACTTCAAGGTCAACACTGCAGCTTGAAATCGTGGACTCACTATGTCTTCTCTGCCTCATCTTTATTTCCTCCATACATACACTCACTTCTAACTCATAAAGATTACCAAACACTCTCAACTCATTCTCAAATATTGACATCATTACCATTTTCGAGTAGTTCATCACTCCCTAACCATTAACACATGATTAAGAAACTCTTTCACACACCTTTTACTGATAAGAACATGGCCATCAACATCTGTTGCGCTACTTTGTTTCCCTTACTTCCTTATTCATCGATTTACGGAAAAGAATGCTCTCTTCACATGACTGTAACTAGAAACCATTACCCTTGAGAAACCTTATTCAAAACTTCTATGATATAGCAAAAATCTCAAGAACTTTTCTCTTCCACGATAACCTTCTCATTCCATTTCTTTAACATTATCTTCATTCCTTGAGAAACATAAATCCCAAAAACTGACTCTTACTTGAGTTAAGACTTACACTATAACTATTCAACCTTCCCTCTGATTCTCTTCCAAGATTTGTAAAACTTGTAACTATTTCGATGATTACATGAAGTCCAAACCACTACTATTGAAACAATTCATCCTTCAACTTTCTTTTCCCTACACATTCAACAGAAACTTGTTCAAAACAAGAACTAAGTATGTTGATTCGACTTTATAACATCCATAGAAACCCTTCCAAACTCAAGATCATGTCTTCTTTCCTTCCCTCATCCTTATTAAACTTATCTGATTCACACATAACATTTCTTTCACCCTTTAGCTTAAACTACACTTAAAGCACAAACACCCACTCACATTCTTGAAGCACAACACATTTCTTGAAGACCATAAACCTCTAGAAACATATTGTAAAACAAACAAACCATCCTTGTGATCATACTCATAACTTATAAAAGAAACAACATCATCTCTCTTTCACTTGTGTTTCTCAAACATCCCTGATTCACTTAACACTGATTTATGTCTATTGCTCAATCCATACTTGAACTCTTAAGTTACCTCAACATGTGTCACACACCTTAGCCATCTTCATGTAACCACCACTATCTCAACCATTTCCAACCTAACTAAAACCTTCATTAAGAATAAGCCTTTTCACTCAGCCTCATATGACATTAACACTCTGCCTCTAAGCCTCAACACCTTTTCTGACTCATCAAAATCTTTGTAGCCTATTCTGTGTCGATACCTCCACTGACTTCTTATCGTCTTGGATCCCAAAACTATTACCATTTGACCCCATCTCAAACATTTTGACCCAATATGTACCAAACTGCCTCACTATACTCTGTAAATTAAGATCGAGCAATTGTTTCTCCATGACCAAAGTTAGCAAATCACTCAGCCCCACCACATAACGACACATGATAAAAACTGACTTTAACACGATCTACAGCTTCATCTCTTTGAATATCTCAACCAACTTAAGCTCTTTACTCATACTCGTTACCCGCTTCAGCGACAAATTATTGTAGACACACCTTTTCATCTACTTCCATAACTTTCTTCTCATTTCCTCATTCATTGTCCTCTTAATCCTCTAACCTTAACTTTCCTTACCAAATTATCGTTTTGATGTGCTTCCTTCTTTGGTACTTGAAATCTTTAACCTTAGTCCAAGGTCAAACCTTACGTCTATGCGAACCATTAATCTTGAAACATCCCTTAAAACTTGAGAATATCTAACCATATCCTTCTAATTATTAATCAGCTCAAAACCCTTACAATACTCCAACTCTCTTCAAAGACTTCATGTTCTCTCAACTTGGAAATTCTTCCTTCTATTAAACTCTCCTGAAATTTGCTCTATGTCCTACACAAATGCTTCTCAAACTCTTCTTCTTCTACATCATTTCTAGATATCGATTCCCATTGGTCCACTTCAAAATTCTTATTCCTTTCTTAACTTAAGCTTCAAACCTTTTACCACTTATCTTCTTCAGACCTCAAACATCACCGATATACCAAACCATGTTGCCTTTTGAACCATTGTTACTCCATTGCTCACCAACATCTTCCTTTTTCTGACCTTTGACGTTACTAACACACATAACCAATTGATTTCTCAGATCTTGCTACAACAATGCTTACCTAAAGTCCTCTTGGTAACTTGTGATTTATACTCCTCTAACTCTATTCTTGAAACGAAAGAGACGCTTCTACCTCTTTACATCTTAATTCATTCCTTGAAACTTAAAAGTTCTAATGTTCTAACTTTCTCTCTTTGAGGCAAGAATTTGTCTCAAAGACTTTAACCAATACTAATGAAAGTATATAGGTCAAGTTATCCTTGAATTTGCATTCCTTTACCACTATAGAGCACAATTCACTACCACAAAGGAAAAAACAATACAAGAATCACTACGAACAAAAAAACTAGAATCATAACCCTTTCTTTTCCTCAGACCTTCAGAATTAAGAAAGGAAAATCATCACAGATAAAATCATTAGTGTGTACTCTCACTACTCTTATCAAGACGTTTTTTGTTGCCAATACTTCCAATTAGACACATAACTCTACTATCTAGACTTGGAGAACACAGTAAACCATACCATTTAGACTAAACTTTCCATAGGAAAGGCACGATAAACCCAAAATTCATAGGTCATCCTAGGGACGAACTGCTCTAATACCATTAAAGTAACATCTCATGTTAGTAGAATAAAAATACCAAAATAGAACATTACATAGATGATAACTTAACAGAAACTAACGACTCCCGATGAAGAAGATCTTACACTTAAAGAAAAACACCCTATCTATGTGGCTACTTTACTCTCAACCTCACGCTGAAACGACTGAAAATACGTATTCCCTAAGCTCACACCATTCAGGTCATAGTCGCAAAAGAGAAAGGATACATAAAGACAGACAAGAAGGATAAGCTAGATAAACAAGACAATTCATATATATTATATTACAATTTCAAACATTAGTTCAAAAAATAAACCATAACAATCCATTCATCCTATACATGCCATAACCTAAACAAGACTCATCGAGATTAGGTATCAATGCCGAAATATTGGTAGTCTGTGTACACTTGTAATGGTTATACAACTGGAAGCAACCAAGCTAGCACACAAGGTTAGTCCATTTCAATTGCCTAGGTCCATGATCAAAGCCTATAGACAAGAACCTCCTGCTACTCTTACCACATGACTCACCCCTCTCTACTTGCGAACGGATTATCATTAGAATGTCGGAATAAATCATTAGTCTAAAGCTTAATACATTTATACAACAAAAACAACAGGCACGACTGGTACGACTGTCGCGGTCATACAAATTTGATGTGCAGAAATTAATGCAGTATAACTAGGAAGTGACTCCTAGGTCGTCTCTCAAGGACCAATTTTGTGGTTTAGTCTCAGACTTAACACGAAGGGGGGGAGTTTTGTGTTTTTGTTTTGATGCGGGAAAATTAAATTAAAATTAAAACTGTGCAGAAAACGTAAAACGTAAAAGTAAAAACATCAATAAAATCATAAAAACAACGTTTGGAAATACGATGAACAGTAAAATTATGGAATATAGCGATGCAGAAAATACTGAACGGTAAAATACAACAGATAAAAATAAAACACTGGAAATGGAATTCATCAAACATTCAACACTTTAATTAAAATTCAACACTTGAAATAAAATGAAATGATTAAACTATGAAATGAACTACACGCTCAGAAATGAAATTACATGCACTGTTTGAAAATGGAACTGGAAAAGGAAGAGGCAGAAGCCTCCTCCAAGCCGTGACTTCTCCTAAACTACTGCTAATCTAACACTAAAATCTATTCCCTTTTCCTCTGCATGCTGCCTCCATTTTATAGCCACTTCTTCTCTGGACAAACTCTCGTATCCTTCATTTCAGCTTGCTTGTTTGTCTATTGTCCCCCTAGCTTCCTTTCTATTCTTCCAGATTTTGGTAGCTTTGAAGACTTTTTTTCACCAAATCCTTGGACGTTCCAAAACTGAGCAAATAGGTGGGGCCCTCAAATGTTGTGTCCGTGAACTACTCTTTCTTCCACCCAATGAATGACTTGAATTTCCTTGCAGCCATGGCCTCCTCTCCAGTCATGACACCATCTTCCTTGTGCTCTTCTTTAATCATTGCAGCTGCTGGACATCTTCTTGTTGGAGATTGAAAGCTGCTGGACTTTCCTTCCATGTGCATCCACCCTTCTCCTTTCCGTTCAGCCATGGCCTCCTCACGTTGCAGCTGCTTGCTTGGGCCACTTTGCTAGCCGTGAGCTTCCATTCCCATTTAAAATCTAGAACCAAAACTTGTGTGGAGTGGAAGAGATGGAGAGTTAAAATAAATCTGCACTCTAAGCTAAAATGTCGTAAGCTTTGCTAAGTAAAATAACGTGAATGGTGGCCCCTCTTTAATTCCAAAGTAGATGCTTTGCTAAATGTTTTGCTGAAACCGTGAATGGCTTTCAACTATATTCCTTTCTTTTAGTTTCTATTATTGGCGGACCCCATGTGTTGTCCAACCAAGATTGTTTACTCTTTGTAGCAAGCCTTTCTTTCACTTTCTTCAATCAAAATGGATGTGCAAAAGTGTGGAGGGGCCGTGTGCTATTTTTACTCCAATAAATTCAGCATTTCATTTTGAAGTTTTGGACATGAGCTTTCAACATGGTGGTCCCCTCCTCTAATTCCAATTTTCCCTTCCTTGTGCGTATATTGTCGTGGCCTTCCATTCAATATGTGATGCTTGCTGAATTTTCCAATGGGCCAAGGTGGTATGGCCGAGACATTTACTTAGTAAATGTGGCACTACAATTGTCATCTTCCAAGAGCTATAAACCGTGAGTTTGCAATGTGGTTTCCAAACCAACCAATATTACTTCTTGAAATGAGCTTTAAAATGTGCCAACATGAGTGTTGAATCCTTGAGTGTTGGGAGGTCTTAGCACCGTTCAACGATCAATTCCAGCCACCACATGTACCAAACAACAAGCAAACAATGCAAACAGATTAGAAATCACTTAAACAGTAATCACTGGACTGACATAGGAGAGTAAAATAAATACTGGGAACAACATAGAACGAATTTGAACAAACGAAAAACTATACGTGAAAATAGACATCCATACGAAACTATGAAAAAAAATTGCATGGAAAACGGATAAGAATTGAACCTGAACGGGGACAAACAAGTTGACACAAAATTTACGCAGCAACCAGCGAAAACTGAAATGGCTGAAATACATTGGGCTCTATTTCCATTTCTTATTTAACCTTCAAATGTCCCAAATTGTATTTCCAAATTTTCCTTGTAAAATAATTAGCTCAGATAATTCAAATTAATTAAAATAAGAATTTCTAATCGAATTAAGCACAATCAAGCAAAATGGGAAAACACTGGACATTTAAGCACAATTCCCTGATTAATTCTAGTACAATAAACTAAGTGAAGTGTAGAAAATATCGACTCATCAAAATAGACCACACTTAGTCTTTTGCACTCCTGGGCAAAATCAAGACGCAAATCAGGGAATGGTTCAAAGGATTTTTAGGTGTATGACACAAAAACTCAGCAGACAGAAAATAAAAACTCGCAAGAAAAATAAAAAGAATTTACAGAGTTCTCAAGAAGTCTGGACAGAGAAAAGGTATAGACAATATCCAACACAAAATCAAATTGAGCAGATACTTACAGAAATCATCCAAGCAATTCAAAACATAGCAAAATGATTAATCAGCTCAAGAGGTGATTCAAAAATAACATAACCTCACAGATGCACTCATAGTGTTTCTCTCAAGTGTCTAGGGTAAATCAATGTTACTCAATGCACTCAAGAAAGCAAACACAAGAAGACTTGGCAAGTCTCTAATTATCAATACTTAAAACATATGCATGCTCAGATCAAAAGGTCTTTACTGGGTTGTAATGGGGCCAAGGACAGGGGAGGATAAAATATAGATAAGTAGCTACAACTCAGAAGAAATAGAGGAGCAATGGGAAACAAGTGTAAACACAGTGAAATCTCACCCAAACCTCTAATTCAATCCTCTTCTCGACTCCATTGTTCTCAAAATTGTTTTTCATTTTTCTTTCTTTTTCTCATCAATTTTTTTCATCCTGTCTCTTTTCTTTTCTCTCTTTATCACACTA
Organism: Vigna nakashimae; assembly: GCA_034642375.1. NCBI lineage: Eukaryota > Viridiplantae > Streptophyta > Magnoliopsida > Fabales > Fabaceae > Vigna > Vigna nakashimae. Next base: position 37,962,105 of record CM067762.1, on the reverse strand, counting down.
CAGGATCAAATTCATATTTTCAGAACAAGATGAGGAACCAACTAGCCAATTCATCAGAATCCCTAAGGAGACCACACTTATTCACAAAATACTTCTATAGCTCCAGACTTCCCTAAGGTTAAGGTAATCATGGTTTTTCACTTAGGGCCAGTGTATGAGCTTCAAATCAAAGAAATGAATACAGTATAGGCTCAAAGGGGTTATCAAAGGATAATAACAGGGTAGGCTTATTTGGCTAACAAGGCTCAAGAAATAAAATGCCTTTATCATTTTCTAAACATGCATATCCATCAAGAATTATCAAAAAGAATCAAGCCAAGGCATATGTGCAAGCAATCAAGATACATGTCACACACAAGAAAGAACATTAAGTGGCTCAAATCTCACTCAGGGTGTTTGTCACAATCAAATCAACCTCTCAAACGCATAATCATCTTTCCAAGCAGAGAAAAGCAAGGATTTCAAACTAAGTATCAATGAAGTGAAGGAAAAATCTACAACTTAGACAAACTCCAGAAATCAAGAGAAAAATGTAAAATTTATTGCACACAAAACACACTAAAAACCACTTAAAACAGAAAAAATTTATCACAAAAACAAAAAATTTAACACACAAAATAAAGAAAAATTCAGAATCTCTCCCAATAGACCACACTTAAACTACACATTGTCCTCAATGTGTTCTAGTCATGTCATCAGCAATCAAAACAGGAAACATATTATGGACAAATGCAATAAAAGTAGGAAAAAGGGAGAGAAAGAAAATGCAAACTCCCGTAGGTTATGGTGGAAGCTGCCAATTTTGGACTTTCAGGGAGATGTCTTCAGAATCCAGCAAGGAAGTTTTGAGGACGAACTGCTTCATCCTCCAAATTTGATCAAGCAGTGAAATGTTTTCCACTGCTGGATTTATGCAGTTATTGTTGATGAGCAGGTTCAGCAGGTGCCTATTGTTGTTGAAACTTTGGTGAGCGGTGGCACCTTTGTCTTCCACTGTGGGTGCATATTGGTCAAATTCAATTGTACCTCCTGCAATAGGGTTAGTGCAAAATGGTTCCACCGAAATTTCATGCAGAGGTAAAACACCCAAATCCAGTGTAACAAGCTGAACCTCAGATACATCCTCAGAACATGAATCAATTTTAAAATTACATGCATTATCAACCACAGACTCATATTCATGTTCAGTGCATGGAGAATAAACATTTGAATGTGATAGTAAAAAGCAATTCTCATCATGCACAGAGGAAAAATTAAAATCAGACTCAGCAACAATATAATCATTAGCATACCGATCATCATCACAATCAACAGAATAATCAAATTGTGGTATGCTTACCTCCACTTCCTTGAAGATTTGTAAAGTAGTGGAGGATGAAGGTGGTCTACCTGGCTCAAAAGTATTGCTTATTCCTGCCTGGGCCTCAAAATCTTCATCAGTCTCCTTAGGTGCAATAGTGGCCATCTGCCCGATCTGATCAGTCAGATTCTGAATTGCCGCTTGAGTTTCCTGCTGAAACTCTGTGCTATTTTTCTTGAACTGCATGTTCCCTTTCTGTAACTGAACGTTCTGCATGGTCATCTGCTCCAGTAACTCCTTTATTGTAGGCTCAGAAATCGAAGGCTGAGGAGTAAATTGAGCAGTAGCATCATAGAACTGCATCTGCTGTTCTTGCTGGACTAGTGGAGGCATCAAAGTATTCTGGAATGGTGGTTCTTGATATCGATACTGTGGAGCACTGTACCATCCCAAGGTAGGGTCATTCCCTCCAGGACCGTTGCTGTATCCATCTTGTGCAGGGAAAAATTCGATCAGAAAATTTTGCTCAAGATCTTCCCATCTGGTAATGAGTCCTCGAGGAAGACAATTCAACCAATCCTTAGCTGCTCCTTGTAATGAATGCTGAAACGCCGTCAAGAAAATGTAATCATCTGGGACATTTGGAGGTTTCATTGCAGAACAAATTCTATAGAAATTTGCCAAATGTTCATGTGGGCATTCTCCTGCAAATCCATGAAACTTAGGGAGCAGATATATCAGTCCAGCGCTTAGAACGCAATGAATATCATCCTTTGTAGGTGGGACCGGCTCACTAGGAGCGCTCTCAGTAATTTGAGGATGATCCATATAATTCCCGACATAGAAATCAACAGAATTATAATCAGAGTAACATGCAGAAGGAGAATCATAATTATGGGCATAGACAGAATAAGCATTTTTCACAAAATTAAAATCGGTAGACATGGAAAATAAAAATAAAAATTAAACACTAAAAATTACTAGACAAACAAAATACAACACATTTATACATGCTACAGGCACACACAAAACAGAACATAAAAATAATTTTATTATTATTTTTTTTTAAAATTAATTTTTTTTACTTTTTTTTTAATTAACAGACAAAATACATACGACACACATACAAAAAATAGAACATCACAACACAATTAAACATGCTACAGGCACAAACAAGACAGAACATCAACAAAACTTTTTTTTTTTTAAATATAACAACTAAATACAAAACACAACACAATAAAAATATGATTAGCTCAGATAATTATATTTGTGTTTCCCATTCTTATTTAACCTTCAAATGTCCCAAATTGTATTTCCAAATTTTCCTTGTAAAATAATTAGCTCAGATAATTCAAATTAATTAAAATAAGAATTTCTGATCGAATTAAGCACAATCAAGCAAAATGGGAAAACACTGGACATTTAAGCACAATTCCCTGATTAATTCTAGTACAATAAACTAAGTGAAGTGTAGAAAATATCGACTCATCAACGACCATGCAACCACTCCACGAGTCATGGAATTACGTCCAACAACCATTCACTTCATTCACAAACTTGTCATCATAATATTCATATGCATCATTTCCATTCACTTGTAAATCATATAAAAATCCATTCATTTTACATTCACTAACATCATATAAGATCATTAATTATAAATCAAAGAACCAAAATCAATCAAACAAGTCATCAAATATCACATAATAACAATATTTTATTTAAGGCATTTAATTACCCACATTTAGGTAAAGAAAACAGCTTAGAAACCTTCACTAACAGCTCCGGAAGGGGCCAAAACCCTCGAACAACCTAAAGAACGTCCAACACGAGTATCCAGAACCCTGAAAAGCCCCCAAAAATAGGTGTAGTGGCGCATAGTATCGCTCCAGCGCTCAACGCCTAATTTGGATGCCTAGGCTCTATCAATAAGATCAACACTCAATTTTCTTATTTTAAACACTTTACTCCCAACTTCTAAAAGTCTCTAGGACCCTCAAGAGCCTAAGAAAACTTTTAAAACCTCGTTGTAACTCAATTTCACACTTAAAAACCCAAACTCACTTCCACAAGCTACCCAATTTCAATTCTACACTTTCTAATTGATAACGGTTGAAAAACCGTTATTTTTATGGTTAAAATTGATACCAAAAGCAACCTTTAAGACTTAGAAACTAGCTTGAATTTATATTTTTGCTTTAGTTTTGTGAATAAGAGAGTTGAAAGTGAATTTAATGGTTTTGTGCAAGATTCCCTTGATTTTGTAGGCTAATTGAATGATTTGAAAGAAGAATTGAAGTACCGAATGATTGGAGTGCTGAAAAGTAAACCAGAAACCAGAAAAGTCAACCAGTCAACCAAAAAAGTCAACCAGTGAACCAGAATGCTGAAAAGTCAACCAGAATGCAGAAAAAATGTGACCGAGTGGCGCTGAGCGGAAATTTGGCGCTGAGCGGCAGTTTTCAGGTGCCGAAATCACCGCTGAGGGGCAAAGCAGCAGCTGGGGGCAAAATGGATCAACCGCTAGTACCGCTCAGCGGTAAAATACCGCTGAGCGCCATTCTAAATGGGCTTGGACTTGTTTTCTGGCACTTTTATGGGCTTAGGCCTAATTTTTCTGTAATTTTAGAATAATATATAAGCTTTAGGACGTCCTAGGGTTTGTATCTTTTGGCAAAGACAAAGCAACACTCTCTCTTCCACCCCTTTGAAGGAGGATCTTGGATGCTCAGGCTACCTCTCCACCTTTCTAGGGTTTTATCTTTCATTCTTTCATTATTGTTCATCTAGGTTCACCATGAGTATGGTGAACTAAACCTTGTATGTTTGTTGGGGAATCAATGTAATCTTTTGAAACTCTCATATATGGAATTTGTGCTTGCATCTTAATCTAAGACTTATGCTTTCTTTCATCATTAGTTAGGGTTTTGCTCTTTGCTCAAGGCTTGCTTTGTTTAACTCATTCAATGCATGATTATTGATTTTGTCGATACGGGAACGTACGGGGAAGTCTAGATCCGGGGAATTACTCCCAATATTATATTGGTTGTCGTTAAGCTCCTGTGCTAAAAGAACTAATTACTAGGAATGCTAGGAATTGTATGAACTCGTAATTGGGGATAGGCCTTCTTGACAAGGTAATTTAGAGAGTGGCATTAACAATGATGACTTGAATGTCGAATTCCTAAAATATATGAGAGTGGATAAGATGAAATTGACCCCCAACAACATATTCATATATATATTTCATTGAAAGTGCTTGTCTTTTGCTTTTGCCATTGATCAAAACCTCATGCATACATGTTTATTTTCTGTCTTTGCATATTAAACTCCACTTATTTCGTTCTTAAGTCTTAGCTAATCAACGAATCACATAACTAAACTAGGTCGTGAGTCCTTTGGGAGAATGATACTTGGTCTTACCGAGTTTATTACTTGAAACGATTCGGTCATACTTGCCGATTGTTCAACAAGTTTGTGACATCATATTTTGGTGATCATAAATTTGTGCATCACTAACCCACACATTAGTTTACCCACTACATAGACAAGTCTAAATACACTTGTTAGCACCGTTCAACACCTTAATTTCATCCCAAGCTTCCTAAGGGTTTGTGTGTGCATGAGAATAGGAATTTGGTAATATTTGTGATGGATTTTTCCTATGAATGTATTATGTATGTTTTGTTGGGTTATTCCAATAGAGGGTTTGATTCTATGGGAGAACAAAGTTGTGATGCTTAGGGGTTTCCATGCAATTCTATGTTTTAAGGAGAATAATTGGTTTTATTGGAGTATAACATGTTAATTATTGGTTTTGAATGATTCCAGTGACGTATTGTATGTGTTTGAGTATGTTTACAAGGCTATGTGATGCTTGAATGCATGAATGATGTGTCAAGTATGTGTGCATATGATCTAGGGTTCATGTGTGTGTGTTTGAATGCTTGAATCATGTCTAGGATGTGTTTCGTTTCGGCAATAATCGATTATCATTAGCGATAATCAATAATTTGCGCATCGATGTTAAGTACGGTTGTAGGAATAATCGATTATATGGGATGATAATCGATTGTCCTTTTTTGCGTGATGTTTCTGGGTAAATTTCATTGAGATAATCGATTATCTTAAGAATAATCGATTGTCACACTACATTTTTGTGAAAAATGAAGAATTAACATGGACCAAGCTTGAGAAGTTATGGAACGTGATGGTAATCAGAGATTGAGGTTAGTGGTTATGCTTAGGGTCAGGTTTGACTTGTGGTTGAGATTGGAGCATGAGTTGAAGAGGAAATGCACAAGAGTGTGTGTGGTTAATGAGCATGAGGCATGGGAGATTAGTCTACTTCTTGTACCTAGTAAATTCTAGTTTTATCTATGTGCGGATAGGTGCTCCCTTTGGCATTGATGATTGGAAAGGAAGGAATGTCCCCTTTGGCATTGGTTTTTGAAAAGGGGGTGACTCTCTTTGGAATTAGTTGTTGAAAAGAGAGTGACATTCTCTTTGGCAAATAGTCGTAGAAAATAGAATGGTGTTCGTGTTTTGAATCTTCTTTGGTGAAGGGGATAAATGTTCTGCCTTGTGTGATAAGGGAACATGTCTAAAGCTGGAAGAAGGATGACTGAAGTGTATTTGTATGGGGAATCTATAGATTGGGTTGTAGAAGTGACTACAGTCAATGAGGTAAGGTACAAGAGTGTGACTTAGTCATGTCATGATGGAGTTCATGGTTTCGTGATGCTCATGGTGTTATTCATGATTGGGATAATGGCGTTGGTGGTGTACCTATAATGATGATCATGGTATTGAGGATGCTCCAGGTTATGTTATGTTGATAATGATGTTACTATACTAGTTATAGTAAATAGTTAGTATAAGTGTTAATGAGTGGATAATCTAAAGGTCTATGTGTGAGATGTCAGTGAGGACATCAAGAATTGAGATCAAGGATCAAGGATGAAAGTTTGAGGATCGAGGATAGAGTAATTCCTCATGATTAAATTGTTTATGTTAGAGGATTAAGAATCTTATTCTTATTACTTATATGTATAAGGTGTTTGATTATGAATGATATAATAAGAAGGTATGTATCTTGTTGTGTGTTTGACTAGGGTTGATATAATCAGAAGATATGTATCTTGTTGAGTGTTTTATTACGGTTAATATAATCAGTATGTATCTTGTTATTATGATTATTTTCTCACTAGCTTACCCGATACATGTTTGTGTTTTTGTGTTTGTGAATAAAATTATCGGCAATGATCTTATAATGTGTTATATGTGAGCAAAAAATATTGTAGATGTTCCAGAGGCACGATAAATTCGTGAGATGTCAGGGGAAAGATTTTGGTTTCTTTAAAAGTTCTTTTGGCATAGACTTTTGAAACAAAGTTGTAGAAAAAGTTAGGCCAATTATCTCAACCAAGAGGGGGGTGAATTGGTTTTCCCCTTTAAAAAATTGTTCTTTAAAAAGCTTTTCAAAATCTTTGAAGTTTCCTTGGAATGCAATCAAACAAGAAAATGAACAATATAAAAGGAGAAGGATGGAAAGATTCACACAAATGTTTATACCGATTCGGCCAATGCCTATGTCCATTCTTCCTTCAATCAACTTAAGATGAAGGGATCCAATATATTGATAGAGTTCTTACAAGCAAGACATACAGAGAACAACCCTCTCAAATGTACTCTTCTTTCTAACTCAATATCAACTATAGTACAAATCCAGAAAGATCACACACTTTTTGTCACCCCTTAAAGCAATCCCAACTCTAAGTAATAGAACTTCATAAAGTCCTCTTCCTGGCATGCAACAACAGGGACACAATCAACCTTGATTGTAGATGAACACTATGTTACCAATAAGGAGTATTGGTAAAACCTGAAGATGTGTTTTGATGATGCTGCAACTTATAGATTTTGGATATAGTAGGAAAATATTTAAAAAAGCAACTTGTAGATTTTGAATGTAGTAGGAAAATGTTAAACATTGTAATTTTTACTAGTATAATCGATTATGGTTAAGCAATAATCGATTATCACAAGTCATACTTGAATAATCGATTATCACTTCATATAATCGATTATCACATTTTTGAAAACCTATAACGGACTTGAATAATCGATTATCACTTACAATAATCGATTATTTCATGGCAGTTGGGAGCTGACATTTGGCACTCAGTGTACTTGGCTATATATTTTGATTTGGAGAAATCAGAAGGTAACGTTTTTTGAACTGAGAAAGCTTAGAACACTGTGTGTCAGAGGAACGTTCTTAAAGAGCTTTTTGTTCATTGTTCCCTTGCTTGGTCTTGTGAAAGGAGAGGCTCGCGTATCGTGTGTCGATAGTCGGAGTAGACTCTCTTCAAGTTAGCAAGGTACTCTGTCTGGTCTTGTGAAAGGAGAAGCTTGTGAATCGTTGGTCGATTGCTGGAGTGGTTCTCTTCAAGTTGGTAGAGTGGTTCTATTCATTTTATTCCTGTTCATTATCTTGTAATCTGTTAAACCATTTTTAGTGAAAAAGGTTAATCACTATTTATAGTGATTAACGACTGGACGTAGAATCTTTTGATTCGAATCAGGATAAAAATTCTGTGTTGATTTTCTTATTCCCTACACTCATATTATTTTACGTATATCAACTGTTTGATTAATTTTCTGAAAGAAAATTATTTTTACTAAAAGGACAAAATTAATTTTAATTGTGATCGAATACACTTTCCGCTCTCTGAGTTTTAATTCCGCTGCGCTATACTCTTTGAAAAATACCCCCTACGATACCATCAACTGGTATCAGAGCTCGCTTTGATAAATTTTCAAAATTTACGAAAATGGCTGGTCACCATCAAAACCATGTATATGCTGAGGGTGCTTCCATTAACAGACCTCCATTGTTTACTGGTGATAACTATGCTTTCTGGAAAGTGAGAATGGAGATTTTTATGGGGTCTGTTGATAGAGGTATCTGGGAAGCTGTACAAAATGACCCTTATATTCCTATGAATATTGTTGATGGTGTAGAGACTGATCACCAAAATATGATGTCACAAACTTGTTTTACAATCGGCAAGTGTGACCGAATCGTTTCAAGTATTAAACTCGGTAAGACCAAGTATCGTTCTCCCAAAGGACTCATGGCCTAGTTTAGTTATGTGATTTGTTGATTAGCTAAGACTTAAGAACGAAATAATTGGAGTTTAATATGCAAAACAGAAAATAAACATGTATGCATGAGTTTTGATCAATGCCAAAAGCAAAAGACAAATACTTTCAATGAAATATATATATGAATATGTTGTTGGGGGTCAATTTCATCTTATCCACTCTCATATATTTTAGGAATTCAACATTCAAATCATCATTGTTAATGCCACTCTCTAAATTACCTTGTCAAGAAAGCCTATCCCTAATTACGAGTTCATACGATTCCTAGCATTCCTAATAATTAGTTCTCTTAGCACAGGAGCTTAACGACAACCAATATACTATTGGGAGTAATTCCCCGGATCTAGACTTTCCCGTACGTTCCCGTATCGACAAAATCAATAATCATGCATTGAATGAGTTAAACAAAGCAAGCATTAAGCAAAGAGGAAAAACCCTAACTAATGATGAAGGAAAGCATATATCTTAGATTAAGATGCAAGCACAAATTCCATATATGAGAGCTTCAAAAGATTACATTGATTCCTCAACAAACATACAAGGTTTAGTTCACCATATTCATGGTGAACCTATATGAACAATAATGAAAGAATGAAGGATAAAACCCTAGAAAGGTGAAGAGGTAACCTGAGCATCCAAGATCCTCCTTCAAAGAGGTGGAAGAGAGAGTGTTTGCTTCGTTTCTACCAAAGATATCAACCCTAAGACATCTAGGTCTTTAAATAGGACATAAAAATAATAGAAAACGGGTCCAGGCCCAAACAGATCATAAAATCGCATAAAACTGGCCCAAAACTCGTCTGGTTGACTTTTTTCGTATTCTGGTTGACTGGTTGACTTTTTGGTTGACTGGTTGACTTTTCTGGTTTCTGGTTGACTTTTCTGATTCCATCTCTCTCCTTCTTCACTTCTTTCACTAAATTCACCTTAAAACCTGCACAAAAACACTGAAATCAAGCATAAACCTGTCCAGCTCTCTTATTTCTGAAAATATGGATAAAAGCATGATTTCAAGCTAGTTTCTAAGTGTAAAGGTTTTTTTTGTGTCAATTTTAAGCATGAAAATAACAGTTTTTCAATTGTTATCAATGGTGTAGAGACTGGAAAACCTTATTTAATTGGACTGCTGAAGAAAATAGACGAGCTCAGTTTGATATTAAAGCTCGCAATATAATTTCATCTGCTGTTGTACTTGATGAATTTTATAGAATTTCAGTGTGTAAGACAGCACAGGAAATGTGGGAAGTCCTCAGAGTCACTCATGAAGGAACAGAGGACGTGAAGCGTGCTAGGAAGAACACTCTCATTCAGGAATATGAGATGTTCAGAATGCAACCTGGAGAAACGATCTCTGATGTTCAAAAACGATTCACTCATATTGTGAATCATTTAACTGGGTTGGGTAAGACTTTTGATACTGATGAACTTAATGTGAAAATTCTGAAATCTCTAGACAGGTCTTGGCAATCAAAGGTGACTGTCATCTCGGAATCTCAAAATCTTACTCAGATGTCAATGCCAATCTTGTTTGGAAAGCTCCGTGAGCATGAACTTGAGCTGAGGAGATTGATTGCTGAAGAGGATCAAGGCAAAAGGAAAACTCTAGCTTTCAAGTCTGAAATATCTAAAGGAAAAGGCTCTAAGAGGATCGAAGAAGATGATTCTGATGATGAAGAAAATATGAGCTTGATGATAAAGAAATTTGCAAAATTCATGAAAGCAAAGGGAAAGGACAAGTTTCACAAAGATAGGAAAGAAAGTCAAGAATCTCCATCAAACGTAAAGTGCTTCGGTTGTGGAGAAAGAGGGCACGTAAAATCTGAGTGTCCAAAAAGCAAGAAAAATGAAGACAAGAAGGAAAGAAAATTTCAAAAGAAAAAGAAAGCATACATAGCTTGGGAGGATAATGCCTCTAGTTCAACGAGTTCAAGTGACACAGAAGAAGAAGCCAATATTTGTCTAATGGCTGAATCAGAAGATACTGGAAGCCAAGTAAGTGATTCCAGCTTTGAATCTAGTGAATTAGACTTGCAAAAGGCTTTCTGTGAATTGTTGATTGAATCTGAAAAACTTGATGCTGCACATAAAAAACTTAAGAAAGAGCACAATGAATTAAAATTGAATTATGAAAAGTTGCTTGATGATGAAGTTGTCTTAAGAAATAAAGTTAGTTCTTTAGAAACAAAATTATCTGATGCAAATGCTATTGTTGAACCTGTTGAATGCTTGTCTTGTAAGAATCATATGTCCAAGCAATTGGACGACATGAGTTTAGCTCATCAAGCACGTTTTGATGAACTCATTGAAATGCAGCAAACTCATGAGGAATATATGATTGAGAAGTTTGAATATTTTGACACTCGTCTTGGAAACATTGAAAACCGCCTCAATCTTCATCCTCCAGAAAGATCACCCACTCTAGATTTCTAGATTAGGCTGCTTATTTGCTTATTTTCAATTAGTGTACTAATTTGGTTGTATTTTTTTCTACTGTAATGACATTTTCCTAAAATAAATAGAATCCTTTCATGTTCTCATTTAGTGCACACATTATTTTATTGAGGGGGAGAGCATTTTGAGAGGGAGCGTACTTACTTTTTGCTTATGAACAAAAAGGGGAGGAAACACTTCTAGTGCAGTTACTGTTAACCTGTTTGTAATTTTAAATTTTATCATCATCAAAAAGGAGGAGATTGTTACCAATGAGAAGCATTGATGTCTTAAAAGATAATGATTTTGAAGATGCTACAAAGTGAAGAATATGAAGACCCTTGCAGTATTAAGTTTAAAAGCATTTCTAGATAACTAAAGTCAGTAATGACTGAGTGGTAAGCACCGAACAGTAGACTTCATGACCAAGACCAAGCTGTCAGGACACGAGCAGTCATGACCAAGAACTTAGGACCGAGCGGTAAAGTTAGGACCGAGCAATGGAGGGCATGACCGAGAGCACATAAGACATGACCAAGACTAATCAGTCAGGACTCGAGCCGAACACAGATGACGATTATCACTGGCAGTTGAAATGAGTCTTTTCAGTTTCAGACCAGTAGGCTATATATACCTTTGCCAAACACTTCAGAAACCAACTTTTGCGAATTTGAGAATACAGTGAAATCTGAGGAAGTTCTCAAGTGCAAGTTCCTGCTCTTGTCAAGTCTTGTGAATAGGAGAAGCTCACACTTTGTGTGTCAAAGGTCGAAGCGGTTCTCTTCAAGTTGGCTGAGTTATTGCTTCCAATTCGTTTGTCGAAGGAAGCTCTTCCGGTTCGTTTGTCGAAGGAAGGTTTTGGCTACACTCTTCCGGTTTGTTTGTCGAAGGAATGTGTTTTTGTTATTGTTATTTTCTATTCACTTTCATTGTAACTCTGAAATTGTTTTAGTGAAAAGGTTAATCATTATTCATAGTGATTAACAACTGGACGTAGAGTCTTTTGATTCGAACCAGGATAAAAATCATTTGTGTGATTTCTCTACAATTTACATTTTCTGCACATCAACTGTTTGATAAAACGTTTAAGAGAAAATTAAAGGAACCATTTTTTAAATTGACCGAACAAGCTCTTTGCTTTTAAACAATCCGTATTGTACTCTGTTTTGACACGCAAAATTGGTACCGGTTGTGCCAAAAAATTCAAATAATAAAAAAAAACAAAAATAATAAAACAAATCAAAAAAATTATAAAATTAAAAATACAAAAGAAAATATAACATAAACAATTAAAACAAATAACATAAAAAAACACATAAATAAAAATACAAATAAAAATAATTACTAAATTAAAATTATAAAAAAAAATTAGCAAATATGTTAAATTTCAAATAGCACAAAAAAATTAAATTACAAATAACAAAAGTTTCGAAATCAAAATTAAAAAACTAAAAAAATAAATAATTTAAAATTTCAGTAATTCAAAAAATATCGTAAAATATCAAATATTTTAAAACATAAATTAAATTATATATTAAAAACAATTGAAAATTTTAAAATAATCAACAAAAATACAAAATAAACAATTAAAAGCAGAAGGACATAAAATAAAAGTCATAACAATTTCAATTAACAAAAAAAAACAAAAATTAAATATTACAAAAGTAAAAAAAAATTATAAAATAAACAATTCCAATACATTAACAAAAATCATACAATTTAAAATAAAAAATAAAATATTATAGAAAAATAATAATTTTAAGTTTTAAAAAACAAACAAAATATAAAATAAACAATTCAAAATAATTAAAAAATTTCGTTAAATTTAAAATAACAAATAATAAATTTTGAAAAATCAAAATAAAACAATCAAAACAGAAATAAAAAACAATTACAAAAATTTAAAAAAATTCCTATATTTTCAAATAAAAAATAATAAAAATTAAATAACAACTAAATACAATTATAATATTTAAGAAAAACAACTAAAATAAAATGAAACAAATGTAAACAAATCAAAAAATTATATAATTTCAAACAACAAAAAATATATTTTAATAACATATAATAAATATTGCAAATTTATGAAAAAACAAAACATAAAATTAACAATTAAAATTAAATAAAATTAACAATTAAAATTAAATAACAAAAAACATACAATTTAAAATAGCAATTAAAAACTAAAATTACACAACAATTTTAAACAATTACACAATTATGAAAAAACGAAAATAATTTACAATAAACATTTAAAAAATTAATAATAAATCATGAACAAAAATTAAAAGTATTGTCTCGCAAAACATTAATCAATTGTCGAAATATGTCAAAATTTTAACGGGGTTTTGAAAACTGGTTAAGACATGAAAGAATTTTAAATATCGGTTGAGACTTCAACGGTTTCTAAATACAGGTTTCGACAACTTTTGAATATCGATTAACATTTTATCGACATCCAAAATATGTTTCAAGTAGTTCGTAATCTCTCTTCTCAATCTATCTATGGATTACTTTAAACCATTCCTCCATTACACATTTCAATTAATACATTATAATATAAAAAAAAAAGGAGAAAAGAAGAAAGATGGTTACCTCTATCGAGACGATGACAAACAGGACGTTACAAACAACAATAACCAAATGTGACTATTGCATCCACGTTCCAAGCCAAACACCAACAACAACTTATGACCGACGACAGTAATGTATAGAAAGAAACACTTTGATAATGAATATATCTAGTTAACTACTAACTTATTTCAGTGACTTATAAATAAATTTGACTAATATATAAGTATTTGATAAATAACTTAAAGTAGCTTATTTTATGTACTTTTATCTTATAAATTACAAGCTATTTGAGTTCACTTATGATTATAAATTACACCTTATAACTTATTTAAATTTCTTTTAAAAGTTCACTACTTTAAAATTATATATATATATATATATATATATATATATATATATATATATATATATATATATATATATATATATATATATATATGCGATTAATATAATTAAAGATGACCAATCCAATCTAATATAATTAATATAATTAAATAAACAATTAAACTCAACCTAATAGTTGCACCTTAATACATAACAATAAGTATCAATGATAAGTAATTGAACACAATACTTATATACAAAAAGTAGTTCCAACCAAATAGTATAAGTGAGTGTTTCTCAAAATAACTATTTTATTTTTAAATTAAGTTTAATTCTTTTTATGTTTTCATCTAAACCAACTATTTTAAAAATAAATAGTTTTTGTTCTTTGAAAAAACAAATCCTATATTTTTCAAAGTAAGTATATTTTTAAATTAATTATTTGAAAAAAGTTTATTTAAAAAAAAACAATAACATATTAAAATAAAGAAATGCTATTGTGTTTGATTTTCTTAAACTAATCAAAGTTTTAGTTTAAATTATTTTTGAAGAAAAATCTGAGCTGCCCATGGAAGTGATTGAGTTTGGATTCTGTCCTGTATTATTATTATCTGCAGTATCTCTCCATTTGTGTTTTATGTGGTTGGACCGATCTTACGGTTGAAATTTAAATAGAACTTCATTGTTAGTGATCAGACATTTTTTCATAAAAAGAGTACAACTGTGAATTTAACTTTAGCATTCTCTTAAAATTTTGGTTTAGAGAAATGTCTCGTATGTTAATTTTCTGTGCACTTATGTTCACGAGGCCAATTTTATTGTAATTAGTAGGATTAACTTAGCAGTATACAAGTTTAGATAAGTTATAAAGTTAAAATAGTGATTAGAGATTAAAAAAGTTGAAGTGAAGATGAGTTTATAAAACAATGAAAATATGGCAATAAGATGATAAAAAAGAATTATAATGTATGGAAGTTATTTCATTGGTTGATGATAGATGTGTGTAGGGTGAGTGGATTTTTGAGAGTTGGGGTCACACTTCCTTCTCTCTCTCTCTCTCTCACGTCCTTTTCAATCATTAATTATAATACATAAAGCTAACACAAAATCATCGTCTTCTCTTCCCTTCAGCGGGAAAAAAAATCACATAATACTATCACTTTCCTCTCTCTCTTTCTCATATCACTCTATATTCTTTCTATTTAGCATCTTGGTGACTAAGAATCATGGCGCTTGCATTCCATGGCTTCTCCATAAGGCACACACTTATATATACATATATAGGGATATCTTTTTAATACTTTTTATGGTTTTAATCTGTTGGGTTTTGTTTGTTTAGTGTGTTTTCACTGTTATGACTGTGACTGTAACTAACTGTGTCTCTTTCTTTCTGCGGTTGTTATGATTCGGTGTGGCAGGGACTACACTTCAAAGATAAGGGCGGTTGACGTTTTCAAATGCTGGCCATTTGCCGCCGAGGGAGTCAGCCGCTGGGAGGCCGAGTCCTGGCTTCCGCCAATGACTGTTCCCAAGTTCAGTGGATGGTCGGATGAGTTTGTCGAACTGAGATCTAACCTCCCCGGAGATGCTGGAGACCAAGGAAGGGAGAATCGGGAAAGCCAGACGGTTTCTGATGATAGTGAGTCGGAGAAAGTGGATAAGTTTGTTAGCTGTGGATGTGATGTGGAGGAGGAGGAAGTCGAGGAGGAACAGGAGAAGATTGAGATGATTTGTCCGGTGTGCAGAGATTTCAACGCTGCGACGCTGACGGCGGTGAACGCGCACATCGACGGTTGCCTTATGCGGAGGGTGAGAGAGGAGCGGCAGCGGATACGGCGGTTGAAGTTGAAGGCGCCGAAGAAGCGATCCATCGCGGAGATTTTCGAGCTGAAGGAGGACGTGGAAGAGGAGAAGCGGCCGCCGGAGATCGAGACTGAAATGAAACTCTTGCCGCTGGACGCCTGCGAGGTTTCGAGCGCTGTCACGAAGCTCCGGTGGCTCTCGGAGCGGCTCGAGGCGCTGAGATCCAACGGAATTTCCTTCGAATCGGTGAAATCCCTCGGAGCAAAGTCAAATTCCCCGGAGAAGGAGAAATCGGAGAGGCTGCGTCCTGGATGTAGGGTTTTCAACACCGTAACGGAGACGGCAGCTAACGAGCACATCAACGGTTGCCTCGCGACCGCGATGAGGGAGGAAGGGTGCCGGAGACCGAGTTTGGATAATCCGAAGCCGAAAGCGCCGAAGAAGCGCTCTATCGCTGATATTCTCACAGTGGCGCTGCCAATCGACGGTTACGGCGACGGAAAACTCGCGGCGGAGGGAGAGATAGACGATGAAGGCGAAGAATTGGAGAAACACGGGTTCTCCGGCGTAAGAATAAAGAGTAAGAAGGGTACGAACAACATCGTAAGGAAAAAGAAAAAGGTGAAGAAGAAAAACAAGGTGGAAGAACAAAGCGTTTTGTGTCTGAACGGTGAAAGTAAGAAGATAAACAAAAGGAAGAAGAAAAAGAAGAAACTGAACAACGTGTTCACTGCAACGAAGGTATGTTTCCATGTATGTCGTTATTGGTTATACATGTCAATCAATGTCATGTTATGTGATGTATGATTTTCATGGCATAAAATATAAGTTAATCTTCCATGAATGTATGTATGCATGGTAGTACCATAATTTGGTGGGTTTTGAAGCATAAAATATTAAGCAATAGTGTAGTTTCTGTGTTGGGGTAGTTGATGGTGCCATGCGATAATAGGTTTGCGAACTCTACGCGTGGCTTTTTCTGCATCAAACTGATGCCAAAAAGTGTGGGTTATGAGTTATTAAGAGATAGCCTTACGATTGTGATTTAGAGGAAAAGACTGAATGGTTCCTACTTTCTGGTTAGGCACTTGTGAGAAAGTTGAGGTACGAATATTGAAGATGAGGGTTTATTGATGATGGGTTGCTAGCTACTACTAGGTGAAAGAGTTGAATCTAATGATGAGAGTTTTTCTTTTTCCATCTAGTTACTACTATTAGATAATAGTTTTGGGGTAAATTAACTAATGGGCCATGGGGAACTAGATAAGTGTATTCTCACCTATGATGATGACTAGTTTTTCTGACATAGGTTGGATACAGATTACAGCTGGATAAGATTTGGGTTGTGTGGGATCTGTGAGTGAAGCTTCAGAATTTAAAGGATCCTTTGTTTGGTCTGTAATAGGATGTTTTGTTATGCCATGCCAGATGACACACTGCGTCTGAAAATTTACGCTGGTTTGAAGTAATATCGAGTTATTATCCTATGGACTAGTGTTTTGTTTATCAAAAGTGTTTTTTCACATTAAGAGAGATAAGAGAGAAAAATATACAAGATATTATGATATTAAAAACCATTATAAAAAATATCGTATATATCTATATAAAAAAATGTGATTTGCGCTCTTTATTTTTCTGAAATTGAAAAAGTATGAAACGTGGGGTATGTAATTTATTAGGTAAAATAATCCTTGTCTTTTAGAGAAAATGAAATGAATGAGATCCGAACCTAGGTGGAGAGTATGTAGCTACGAAAGTGATGAGTACATGTACATGTAATTCTATCTGAATATCAGTACATTGAGGTTGCACTATACTGATATAATGTCTGAACTTTTGGTCGGTGGGGACTTTTCCCCTTGGAATACTCGTAATGAACACATTAATGCAGTTCAATTTCAAAGTTGGATTCGGTTGAAAAAACTGACATCTGAGGTCTTGTTTAAATCTACAAATTTCAACTCTAATTTTAGCTACACCTTTTCTTCCCAACGTCTCATTTTCTAATCATATTTTCTTTATACCTATCAAGTAATAATGAGTTATGAGAATAGAGTAACCTATATATGGTATCAAGACTTTCAAAGTCAGTATTCTGAACCGTATAAACAACATTTAAATATATATAGAGGTACACACACAAATATTATATATATATATATATATATATATATATATATATATATATATATATATATATTCATAGTATGAACATGTATCCAACTTTTAAGAATTTAAAGTGCGTTTTGATTATTAACAATATCATGCATTTATTTGCCCTTATATTACCTCCAAATAGATACTCTAGCTATATTTTGTCCTCATTAATAAATCTCGTTATACAGTCAGAGATACTTCATTTCTTCTTTTAAAGATTCGCTCATTCTTGCATTTTTCTTAAAAGTTAAAATGTGCATGATTATATATATATATATATATATATATATATATATATATATATATATATATGTGTGTGTGTGTGTGTGTGTGTGTGTGTGTGTGTGTGTTTGTGTGATATCATGATAATAATCATTTATCCGTAACTGTGTGGCTGAACTTTTGCTAGACGTAAGTGTTTTTTTATTTATTTTTGGCAGAATTATGTAAAATGTAAATATAATAGTTGAATATCCAAATTATTTATTGAAATTAAAACTACACATACTTTAACCCCTTAAAAAAAGTTGTAAATACGAGTAGAAACAACGTGGCCACGAATGTGTATTCAATTTTTCATAATAATGAAAAAGAATATATATATCTTACAGTATAGGTTTTAGTTTTTAGTTTTTCAATATTTTTTATTTTAATAATTATATATTGAATAAAATAATAGGAAAACTTGTAAAAAATATAAAAGAATCGTTTTTATGAACTTTAGCCTTTAAATTAAAGGATTAATATTTTGTACATATAAAATTTTAAAGATTATTGAATAACCTTGTTTTCTAAATTATTTGATAAATTATAGGAAAATTGACAAGAATTCTAATTTGTATTAAAATTATGCTTACCATTTTTTTCCAGTATATTAAAGAACTTAATATACTATTCTGTCAAGCAATGTTTCCCTTTTTGATTCGTCAAAGTGAATATTTTTGCGAAAGAATACTATTATTCAGTTACTACAATTTTGGTTATTTTACTATAAAATGCAAAAATAAAGTAGAAAAAAAATTGTTGTTAGGACTGAGAAGGCATCGAACTTTGAATCTATATATATATATATATATATATATATATATATATATATATATATATATATATATATATATATATATAATTGAGTAAATTTAAGTATTGGTTAAAAGATAAAAGAACTTGAGTATTAATTTAATTTGGCATAAAAATTTACCATATATTCATACAACAAGACAATGTACATAGATCATCTTACTTTTGAAAGTGAGGATTCGAGTTGACTACATATTTAAGGATTACATAAGCTTAATTTCCATGCTATCAAATTATTATTACTATTATCATGAAATGAATAAGCTCGTAAAAGTTTCCTTTATTAATAATGTCCACCTTTAGGCATATACGTAGTTAATACTATTACTTAAAATGATAATATTTTTCTTTCCTCGCTATATATTATAAATAAGATAAAATTTCGAAACATAACACCCTTACAGTGCGCTGATCACATCTGCAGTTTCTTTTGAGCACAATATTTAACTTATACGCAATTTTTATATTTATGGATTTAATCTTTACACAATCAATGAAAATTATGTCTATACGATGATTTTTGTGTAGTCATATATTGTTCAAATATATCATTGCATCACAAACTCACAGTCACTGCTCAGGAAATTGGACTCTTGTAATGGTGTGTGAACTCATTGGATGTTAGACAAACTTTTACGATAATTGTTTAACACTTGAACTGAACTTATTTAAAGTTTTAACTAAAATCATTATCAAGGATATTTAGACTGATATCATTTCTATTACAGGTACGTTTAGACAGATATATTTTGTAAGAGATTTTAATTTTTAATACACATTCTCTAACCTAATTATTCTTAAAAGTGAAATAAAAAATCTAAAACAAAAAGTTAGCATAAATTTATTTACTTTAAGAATTAAAATACATTCTGCTTCATCATTATACTACATAATAGGTTTGGAAGATAAAAATTTACATCTAATTAAAGCCATCAATTAATACTGTTCTGCAATACCACATTTATTTACTGTTTCCTTTAAGGAAGAAAAAGAAAGTAACTTAATTGTGATAAATTTGCTATATGTATTTACTGTTCTTTTAAGGAGGAAAAAGAAAGTAACTTAATTAATCGTGATATTATTAGTATTATGGCATGTTTAGGGTTATTAATTACTGCTCATTTGCTTCTAATTTATGCAAACTGGAAATACACAGCAAAAGGTAGTTATTGAGATATTTAGGGAATTATATCCATTATTTTTTACATTATACATAGAAATAGTTTGCTATGAAATTATACTTATTATCTCTTTACCCAAAAAGAAAGAAAACCAGACAAGTCTTTACCCGTACTGAAATTACTTTTCTCGTTTGAAATTATACAGTAAAATGACTAATTTCGAGAGCTTTGCTTTAATAAATTAAGGAATTTATTTGCCTCAGCAACATATATGCATCTTTCTCACTTCCTGTCTATGATTAAGAGTGGGAGATATTATAGGGTTAGTAATAGTACTTTAAAGTTGTTTAATTTTTTTCCTAGTCAATTAATCTAATTTTTAAACAAAAACAATATATTATTGTATTCTTGAAAATAAGTACTTTTGTTGTGTTCAATAATTAAATGTAGGTTTAATTGCTTCCTTTGTCCCCAGTTTGGTTGAATTGTGTCAAATTCATCCTCATTTTTAAAAAAGTTTCATTGTCGTCCTCACGTGGTGTAAAAGTGTCAATTGAATCCAAACATAGAAAAAATTTGTGTCAAAGTAGTCATTTTTCCTATATCTCTGTGTCTTCCTTTCATACAATCAAGTACAGATATTCATTTTAACTTATCCAATTTAAGGCTTTTCATAGCTCCAGAGAACTGACATATGAAAGGAAGACACAGAGATATAGGAAAAATGACTATTTGACACAAATTTTTTCTATGTTTGGATTCAATTGACACTTTTACACCACGTGAGGACGACAATGAAACTTTTTAAAAAATGAGGATGAATTTGACACAATTTAACCAAACTGGGGACAAAGGAAGCAATTAAACCATAAATGTAATATATAAAACTATGAATTATTTAAAATTCTTTAATTTTTAATAAATAAAATAAATTATTTAAAATTAATATAACATAATACAAATCATAAATTACAATTTTCTAATATAAAAAAAAAACATGACAAACATAAGTAATATATTCAAAAACATTCTTATATTGCCTCTTATTTCTATAACGGTCCATAATGGAGTTCAACACAAATTTTGGAAATTGCATTGATTCTAAAACAGATTAATTTTAAAAGTTTATTTTGACATCAATAATTTTAAAATTTAAAAAGGTACGATTGTTTAAGCTTAAATAATTTTATGTATAATTATTTCTTTCAGGGTTTCTTTGCTTAATTATTGTTTTTAATTTTAGGAAATATTATCAGCAATATTTTGTATGTTTTGTTTTTTTAAATTACAAAATAGTTTAAATTATTGATGCAACATCCCATAATGTTACTATGAATAACATAGTAAACTAAATATATTTTATTAACAACTTGAACAAAAACATGTAAATATAAATATAAGTACATAAACATGCATAAAAGAAATATAATCCATTTAAAGACATAAATTTAGAAAACAACTCAAATAAATTATATATATACACACACACACGTCTTTTAAAAGGGTAAATTACCTTTTTCATAAACTAAAACATGCACGCATATTTGGGACTTTAAGAAGACTGAATTGCACTAACACCTTCCAAAAACTCAAGTCCTACTTTGAAACATTTTTAATTGAAAAATTAACTTTTCTGTAAACTACTAATAAATGGCATAAGAAGCTTCCCCCTCAAGTTTTCTTGTAATGCATACCATTTTATTTAATTTACTCTGATGTTATTAATATAATTCGTAATTCCCAGACAAACTATATGAACGTTCATTCATTTCCCTTACTAAAATAACATACATGTCTTATGAGTCTCTATATAAAATCAAATCATTATTTTTAATTATTTATCGTATTAAAAGGGATTTTTGTCTTTCTTAATTATTTAATCTATACTTAAACTATTTCCATTAATTAAGCATAATGAAATGCATACAAATATTAATTAAAATAAAACTACCATTTAAACCAAATTTTGAAGTTAAAAGTTTAAATGTTCATATTCTATATATACAACGAGAGAGATTATGCATTTTACGTATATTTATTAATTATAAATACTCTTATAATGCGTGTGTCGGTGATACCTGCTAGTTTGAAGAAGTGTGATTCCTCTGCCTGAAAATGGTGGAAGTTTAGGAAAGAAGAAAAGAAGCAAAATGGGAGGAAAGAAGAGGAAATAAGCCATTTGGAATCCAAAATTTGATTCCACTGTGTTGTTTTTTACGTTACTTCTGCGTTTGTTGTTATTTATCATTATTAGGCTTAATCAAGTTAGTTAAATTTTGAATGTCTCAGGAGGATGCTTGTAAACGCAAAATGCAGAATCCAGTACATAGTTTAAGGAAGCTAGGTACTGTTGGGAATAAAAAGGTTAAACTTGATGACATTGATGCTTCTTCTGCACGTGAGATGAAATTGGGTGCAAAGATTGTATCAGTAGATAAGAAGGAAAAGCTGAAAAACTGGGACTTGGTTGTAAAGCAACAAAAGGCAGTGTCTCCCGTTCATGGCACTCTTAAGAATCACAAACATATTTCTGGAAGTACTTCAAGCGGTAGTAACATTCAAAATGATACTGAGGAAAGCCACTACGATGTTCAAGTACCATCATTGGATAAGCATTTGGGATTTTCTGTTGAGGATTCTATACTTAGTCCGAAAAAGAGAAACTCTTTTGATGAAACCGTGTTGAGTTTATCTTCAGATACGCTGACCTCTTCATTTGGAAAAGAGCAGTCCTCTGGAAATGTTGGAGGAAGTTCCAATTTGGAAGAAAGAAGAAAGGACAACACTGCCATTAACACAGATAACATGAAGGAGGTTAGTCCTATAGTTGAAAGTAAACAGTTTTCCAATATCCTGGGACAAGTTTTTGTACAAAATATTTTGAAGCCGTGTACCAATCTAGAGAAATCAAAAAACTTATTTGAGAACCCTGAATCATTATCCCACATGACAATTTGTGATAATAATTTGCACCGGTTTGATGGCAACACAACCACTCTGCATGATAACGGTTCTAGATCTCTTTCAGCATTTCAAGGGGGGCAGAGTTCTGGCATAAATACGCAAGCGTGTGAATCTGAAGCTTTTAGTTACGCTGGAAAATTCATTGATCATTTGGGAGGTCCAACTTTTCAACCTAAACATGCAAATACAAGGACTTATTTGGAGCCTTCACCATCTTATTCTGCTTCCTGTGATGAAATAAATGAGAGACCTGAATTTCCATTCCGCACACATGGAAACAAGGATAATAATGGCCAGGCTTTGGGTGGCCGATCGTTGTCAGGCACATTTTCTGCAGATATGGTTGCTAATTCGTTTCTTCTGCCTGGATGGGGTAAAGGAAGCGCAAAGAATCACTGCATGGAGCAGAACTCTTATGGTTTGCCACTCAATTCTCATGGTGAGCTAATCAACTTCGGTTCAGGTGGAAAAGTTGGGATGATCCAACCAGAGACATCATGTACTTTTAGAGGTTCTTTAATAGCACCTTTGGATAATGTTTTCCATGAAAATAGTCAGGACTATTTAAGGATTGGTAAGAGGCATGTTGTTCAGAAGACTCCTCAAGACCGGGGAAATCCATTTCCGCACTATTCAGGTAGTTGGTTAGGTGTTAGAGAGTTACACAGCAGGAAGAATGAAGATATCTACCCGCATAATTCTGATTGTTGTTCCAATCTCCATGTCCAGCCACTTGATTCAGAAGTGAACCTTCTGGGAAACCCTTTCATTGAAAAAAATCAACTTGGCAAGGTGCCAAATCATAGGGAATATGGAATTATTTCTCCAAGAGGTAGCCCGGGTCTTGTTTCATCTATTTCCAGCCAACCAACAATGAGGTTGATGGGAAAAGATGTTCCCATTGGTAGAAGCAGCAAAGAAAAGCAGCAAATTTTTGGAGGAGTTATTTGGGCTGAAGAGGAATCCAGAAGAAGGCATTATTCTGAAGATGACGATTCTTTGTTAGGAAGATGTTATATGCGTGATTGGGCTACTGGTTCTAATTTACAGAGACAAACTGAGAATGTGTTACAATCTGTGAAAATTCAAAGCAATCAAGCATTGCAAAGTACCCTGTTGATGAAAGGTCCAAACTCTGAATTTATCAACCTGCAAAGTGATCATATATCTCAGAATGCAAGCCTTGGAACCAGCAGAAATACTAGTACTAATTTGCGTCGTATTTCCGAAGTACCTACTTCCTGTGCAATATATTCAAGGCAACCAGAACACTTGCCCGAGCAGTTTGTATCCGGAGCTAAAACACCAGGACTCTGCTTTCATTCTCAGGTACCATCTAGTTCTTACAATTTCCATCTGTCTACTTTAAGCAACGGTGAGCAGAATGGAGAGAAGAAGCGCAATCGTGTAACAAATTCAGCTATTGGATTTCCGTTCTTGCACCCAATTGTTGAACAACAGGCCAAATCATCTTGGTTCAAGAGGTCCTATACCAGTTTTCCAGCATCTTCATTAGGCTCAACATATCAAAAGATGCCTGGGAGCTCTACTACTACAAGTTTTCATCAAAATGCATGGAGAAATGATTCAACAACCCCATTCGTGAATCATTCAGATGTTTTGCATCCTAATTCTGGGACTTCTCACTATCCCAGGAACAGCCCTCTTTCCCCAAAATCTAGTACTCATCCTCATTCTCCATATGCTTCAGTTTCCAGCGTTGCCATAGATGGTTGTAGAAAAATACTTAGGGTCACTGACAGAGTGAAATTAGATGATATGATTGCCAAAGACCAGCATCCATGCACCAATGCCAGGAAGAGACCCGCAGCTAATACTTTTGATCCTGCAATACCTAACAAGTTACTTAATATAGAAATGCACAAAAACTCAAGTCCCATGACAGGGCTGGGTCGAGTGACTTCAAGTACAAATTTGCCAAAAAACACCAGAGAAGTTGAACTTAATCTCCAAGTGGGTGCAAGAAGTGAATGTGTTTTGAATGAAGCTCGGAATCTAAATCCCACAAGCCATTTTGGCTTTGGTTGTTCAGACCAGGATGGCGTGGTAGTATCAGGTCCTGTGAAACTCGGTCTTGGTGCTAAGCATATTCTGAAACCGTCACAGAATCTGGATAACTCAACACCGATCCATTCTGCCATTTCCATTGCTGCGACTTCTGACTGTGGTAGGGATCTAGAACTTCAAGGAAAATTGACAAAAATGTACATATTTTAAGTGTAAATCATCATTTATGATGAGACCTTTTGCCTTAATAGTTTATGGACACCCGTGAACATAACAGAATCGCCCATGTATAATATTGTTAGCTTGCTGAAACAGGTGGGATATAGATCTTTTATCATCTTCGCAATCCTGGGAAATGTTCAATAGCTTTTGACTAAACTTTACCGTTTGCAGATTTCTTTAGCTGAAGAGTGCAGTTACAAAGAAATATTGTTATATTTTTTGTTGTTTGAATCTGAAGGATGGGATTGTTATAATTTCATCAGAAAATTTCCTACGGAGTTACTATTCAAAATAAAACTTTTTGTTTGAATAATGTGTAAGCAAATTTTTAATTTTCAATTAAATGAAAACAACACTCAGGATCTTGAATTTTCATGATACTCACAATTCCCACAATACACAGTAAAAGAGAACTAACCTGGATCCATTGTGCACTTCTTCCTGTCTCTTCCTGTCAAATGTTCTCTCTCCTCTTACTCCTCTTTAATGCCTTCTGGATGATATAGAAGTTGTAGGATGGTTTTCTCTGTCAGTTTCTATTCTTTCCTGAGAACGTTACGTTCTCTATATCTCTTCAGAAACTTAATGTATCCACAGAAATAAAACGTTTTCCTCTTTTATGATATTTTAATTAACTTTAATAAAATACCAAAATGCCCTTTTGGAGTGAGAAGAGAGGGATTAATTTTAATAACTCTAAAATAATCCCAATAACTTTAATACTTTAATATTCTAATAATCATCACATTAGAATCCTTACATTAAAGTTATACTTTAAATTACATGAACCAATGTAAATTATTAATATAATTTAACATTCTCCCACTTGGTTCATGTGATGACTTCAAGATCTAAAATAAACTTTAAGTGCGCACCATTCATTAGAATTATCAAGTCATCATCCTTATATGAATTGAAATAATCGGATCATGGCGGGCAAAAGTCATGATCGACAAGATTCCTTCCATGTATCACATAATCAAAACAACTCAACATAACTTTAATCAATCTTATAACTTTTATGTCTCTAAAGGAGACCTATCATGTCACCACAATCAATAATACATGTATATAATTTAATGTGGATAACAATAGAATAAAGAGAAACATAACTTTAATTGAATTCACAAGTGTCATGACAGTACAAGCATATAACTATACATATCTATATAGATAGATAACAATATCATGTTAACATTGACTTATCCATAATGCCCATACTTTCAACATGGCCAATAAAAGTTTTGGGC
Organism: Vigna nakashimae; assembly: GCA_034642375.1. Classification (NCBI taxonomy): domain Eukaryota; kingdom Viridiplantae; phylum Streptophyta; class Magnoliopsida; order Fabales; family Fabaceae; genus Vigna; species Vigna nakashimae. The sequence continues at coordinate 37,935,682 of CM067762.1, read as the reverse complement.
GGTAGTCCTTTAGTTAACGGATCTGCTATCATCAAATCCGTACCAATATGCTCAATCAACACTCTATGTTTCTGCACTTCTTCTTTGACCGACAAGTACTTCAAATCCATGTGTTTAGCACCCTTTGAGTACTTATCATTTTTAGAGAAGAAGACGGCTGCGGAATTATCACAATAAATCCTTATCGGCCTAGCTATACTGTCAATAATACCAAGCCTCGATACAAAGTTCCGCAACCACAAGGCATGAACTGTGGCCTCAAAGCATGCCACAAATTCAGCCTCCATGGTGGAAGTAGCAATGACTGATTGTTTTGCACTTTTCCAAGAAATTGCTCCTCCAGCCAAAAGATAGACATACCCAAATGTGGATTTTCTTGAATCCACACACCCAGCATAGTCTGAATCCGAATAGCCAATCACTTCGAGATGATCTGACTTTCTATAAGTGAGCATGTATTCTTTGGTACCTTGTAAGTACCTAAGAACTTTCTTTGCAGCTTTCCAGTGATCCATTCCGGGATTACTTTGATATCGGCCTAACATTCCAACAGCAAAACTGATATCTGGCCGAGTACAAGTTTGAGCATACATTAAACTCCCAACCATTGACGCATAAGGAATAGACTCCATGGCCTTTCGTTCCAAATCATTCTTGGGACATTGCATTTGACTAAACTTGTCTCCTTTCTGAATTGGAACTATTCCAGGAGAACATTTTTCCATTCTGAATCTCTCTAACACTTTATTAATATAGCCTTTTTGAGACAAACTTAACAATCCTTGTGATCTATCACGGAATATTTCTATTCCTATCACATAAGATGCCTCATTCATATCTTTCATTTCAAAGTTGTTAGAGAGAAACTTCTTTACATCATGTAACATACCAATATCATTAGCAGCAAGAAGAATATCATCAACATATAGAACCAAAATAACAAACTTACTCCCACTGACCTTTATGTATATACACCGATCAACGGTGTTCTCTACAAAACCATACGAAGTTATGATATCATTAAATTTTAGATACCATTGACGGGAAGCTTGTTTTAGTCCATATATTGATTTCTTTAATTTACACACTAGATTTTCTTTTCTTGTTATGGTGAAACCTTCTGGTTGGTCCATATAAACTTCCTCTTCTAAGTCACCATTCAGAAAGGCGGTCTTTACATCCATTTGGTGAAGCTCTAAATCATAATGAGCCACCAAAGCCAAAACAATTCTCAAAGAGTCCTTCTTAGAAACAGGAGAGAAGGTCTCTTTGTAGTCAATGCCTTCCTTTTGAGTGAAACCTTTGGCGACTAATCTAGCTTTATACCTTTCAATATTGCCTTTTGAGTCACATTTAGTCTTAAAGACCCATTTACAACCGACTCTTTTTGAACCCTTAGGCAATTCAACTAGATCCCATACTTTATTGTCATCCATTGATTTCAACTCTTCTTTCATAGCATTCAACCAATTCTCTGAATTATTGCTTTCCATGGCTTGACTGAAAGAGACTGGATCCTCATCAATGCTTAAGTCACATTCATGTTCAACAGAGTAAACCACATAATCATTCGAAATAGCAGGTCTTTTCTCCCTTACAGACCTTCTTAATGCTGCTTCTTGTGGTTCCTCTATCAATTGCTCATTTATGACTTGCTCATTGTCAACTGGCTCAACATTTATATGTTCATTTTGTGGGATTGGAACATTAATTTGTTGTCTCTGCTTGTTGTGTGACTGTGATACAACAAGAGGGATAACAACTTCAGAAGAAACACTATCAGTATGCTCTTGAATGTCCACTATTCGTGATTCCTCACTCCCACTAAATTGACCATTTTCAATGAACCGAGCATTTCCAGACTCAACTATTCTTGTACTATGGTTAGGGCAATAAAATCTATATCCCTTTGACTTTTCAGGATAACCGATAAAGTAACCAGTAATGGTTCTTGCATCAAGTTTCTTTTCATGTGGATTGTATAACCTTACTTCTGCTGGACAACCCCAAACATGAAGATGTCTTAAACTGGGTTTCCTTCCGGTCCATAGTTCATAAGGAGTTTTAGAAACTGCTTTGCTAGGAACCCTGTTAACCAGATATACAACAGTCTTTAATGAATACATCCACAAAGATAAAGGGATATTACTATGACTTAACATACTCCTAACCATATCCATAAGAGTACGATTCCGCCTTTCTGCTACACCATTTTGTTGTGGTGTACCGGGCATTGTGTATTGTGCACATATACCCCGACTTTCAAGGTACTTTGCAAATGGACCTGGACATTGTCCACTCTCATCAGTTTTACCATAATATTCACCACCTCTATCAGATCTCACCACTTTTACTTTTCTATCTAATTGCCTTTCCACCTCATTTATGAACACCTCAAGGGCATTTACTGATTGAGATTTTTCATGCAATAGATATATATAACAATAACGTGAGAAATCATCAATAAAGGAGATAAAATATTTTTCACCATTCCAAGATTTAGTGTCAAAAGGACCACAAATATCAGTGTGTATTAACTCAAGAAGTTGACTGCTTCTTGTGGCGGGATTCTTTGATATGTGTTTTGTTTGTTTACCCTTAATACAATCAATACATACATCCCAGTCATCAAAATCCAATTGAGGTAAAATTTCATTTTTTACTAACCTCAACATCCTTTCTTTGGATATGTGACCCAATCTTTTATGCCATAAGAAAGCAGAACATTCATTTCCTGCACTAGAATTTCTATCAACAACATGTTCAACATTAAACAGGGATTCAGAAAAATTAACATCAAGATTTAAACGGTATAAACCATCCAATAATGTACCAGAACCATAATAGTACGAAAGTTTATACAAATGAAAAATATCATTTTCAATCCTAAAGTTAAAACCTAAACAATCCAACTTTGCAACAGAAATCAAATTTCTAGCACAACCAGGAACATAGAGACACTTTTCAAGATTCAGACAATAGCCAGTGTCTAGAATCAATCTGTAAGTCCCAATTCCTTCTATTCGTGCCTTCATTCTGTTCCCCATATATAAATATTTTTCAGTTCCTTTTATGGGCTGGATTGAAAGGAATCCCTGCATAATATTAGAAACATGAGTAGTAGCTCCAGTATCCAACCACCAGGTATTATTAGGCACTTCAACTATATTTGCTTCAAAACTTACAGAAACATAAAAAGTACCTTTCTTTTCGAACCAAGATTTTCTTTTCGGACAATCTTTCTTGAAGTGACCTACTTTCTTGCAAAAGAAACATTTCTGGTCCTTCTGGATACCGCCCTTATTCACTTTCATTGGGGCTTTGTCCTTCTTGTTCTTCTTTCCTGATTTACCTTTACTGAAGCTAGCACCTTCATGAGTTGTGAGATGGATAGAATGATCTCTCATTTTCTTTAATCTCCCTTCCTCTTGAACCAACATGGCTTTGATTTCTTGGAAGTTCCACTTATCCTTAATAGTGTTATAATTCACTTGGAACTGGCCAAATTCAGGAGGAAGAGAGTTCATGATGAACTGTACTAGAAAAGACTCATTCACCTCCATTCCCATTGACTTCAATCTTGCTGCTATATTAGCCATTCCAGTTACATGTTCATGTATGGGCTGTGACCAGTCAAACTTTTTGGTAGTCAGCTCACTCATAAGAGTTCCCACAATAGACTTGTCAGTTATGTCTGATTGTGAATACTCCTTGATCATTTTCATGAATTCCTTTGCGTTTTCCGTTTTGGGTATGGAAGGCTTTACGTTCTCTGCCATAGACATGCGCATCAAGTTTAATGACAACCTGTTAGACCTATGCCAAGTCTCATAAAGAGACTTTTCATCACTTGTACTGGTCTCTGTAATGGCTGCGGGCATTTCATCCATCATAATAGCCATATCCAAGTCTAGAACACCCAGTTGGAACTGGATTTGTTCTGACCAATCGGCATAATTGAGTCCATTAAACTTGACGACATTGTTGCTCAAACCTGCTAAATTCATGTAAGCTGGAAATAATACAGAAGCTCATACATTAATGCTTTGATAAAATTAATGGATTCAAACAAATTACTACACTAGTCATACATTCAAGTTCACCTTTGGGTGACACTTAAACTGATAGGTAGTCAATAAAGTCATTCATTTAAGTTCACCTTTGGGTGATTCTTAAACTGACAAATTCCATATATATACTTTAATAAACAATCAATCATACTTGAGACTATATGTATGCTATCTTTGGATATACAAACATATACTAAGTACATGAAATGTTTCACTTTAATGTCATCAATTATAAACCATGGTTCACCTTTGGGTAATCCATAACATCCTTACATCAATGACTAATTACTCTCCGAAAATTCAACTTAATTGAATTTTCTTCTTCCAAATACATATAATTCATAAAACAAAATTATATCATATATGTCAGTAAATTCACTTTTCAAATTAAAAGTATTTGAAACTTTAAACTTTTAATTCACAATTAATTTGCATTCAATGCATAACAATGTTAAATTATACATGAGCACAAGAACACTGCCGCAACAATAAAGTTGCTTTAATGCAACAATGAATAAAAAAAAATAACAATGAATAAAATAAACCTTTTATGCAGGTTTTATTTGGTTACTGCACACGAAATTTCAATTTGGCATAAAGCAACTTTAATGAACTTTAATTTTATGCAAAAAAATCACATTAATGTGATAATAAAATAACTTGCTCCTTCCATAATGAAATTCACGTGCAACACTAAAGTTGCTTTAATGCACACCATGCAATAATTGTGGCTTGGATTCTTGTGCATAAAAAAAAAATTTGCGGCTTCAAGAATTCAGAAAACAATCATGCAACATTATCAGTAAATTTGCTCTACTGCTTTTTCAATTGGCTTTCTTTTTCAATTCAATTAGAATTGACATTTACGGCATCCACCGAATGGTTTCATGTAATTGCGACAACCAAAATTAAAATAAAATCTTGATCGCGACTTCTTTTCAAATTCACAAAGGAATTCAACTTTCATTTGTGCCAATCAAAACAAACGATTAATAGCATAAACAGTAAAATTAAACATCTGAAAATTTAAAAGCCCTAATTTTATAATTCAAAAATTAGGGTTTCACAAAATTGAGAAAATTATCATTCATGGAGAATCATAAAATTCAGAACCGTGCTCTGATACCACTTGTAAGCAAATCTTTAATTTTCAATTAAATGAAAACAACACACAAGATCTTGAATTTTCATGATACTCACAATTCCCACAATACACAGTAAAAGAGAACTAACCTGGATCCATTGTGCACTTCTTCCTGTCTCTTCCTGTCAAATGTTCTCTCTCCTCTTACTCCTCTTTAATGCCTTCTGGATGATATAGAAGTTGTAGGATGGTTTTCTCTGTCAGTTTCTATTCTTTCCTGAGAACGTTACGTTCTCTATATCTCTTCAGAAACTTAATGTATCCACAGAAATAAAACGTTTTCCTCTTTTATGATATTTTAATTAACTTTAATAAAATACCAAAATGCCCTTTTGGAGTGAGAAGAGAGGGATTAATTTTAATAACTCTAAAATAATCCCAATAACTTTAATACTTTAATATTCTAATAATCATCACATTAGAATCCTTACATTAAAGTTATACTTTAAATTACATGAACCAATGTAAATTATTAATATAATTTAACATAATGAAGTAGAATATAAAGTCTTCTGTTTAGAATCATCGGTATCGTTAAGGACAAGGGCTACAAGAGGATTTGAGGAGATTTGAAGATAATTTATTTTGTCATTTTTATTAGCGAATTTAGAGATAAATGAAACTGAATTTGAAAATAATTTTTTTTTTATTTGTCACGTGAATATAATTTTATATTAATTCTTACAAATTTTATTTTCAAATTCACTTTCATTTATCTTCAAATTCGCTCAAAAAAACAACAAAAAAAATTATTTTCAAATCCTCTCAAATCCCTTCAAATCCACTCAAAACAACAAGTCATAAGAGCGAAAGCTGTAATGATGACAAAAAATTTAAAATTGGTAATAAAACAATTATTAAAGAGTACGAGTGTATAATAGTTGTTTGGTTAAAAATGTTGAGAATTAGGTAGAGCATATGCAAAGTTGTATGAATTTGGAGGCAATTAAATTAGCCCAAATTCTTTAGGGTACAAGCTTTTGATTGAAAATCTGAAAAACTTTAAGATACAAATTATTGGCCAATTATGTTTAAAAATTGTATTGAATATGCTAAATCTTCTCAGAAATGTAAAAATACGGAGCTATACAATAAGTGTCTATAAATTAGCATAGTAAAAGGGAGAAATCCAATCCGTTTTTTTCTGGCCGACCTACTATAAACATGTTAAATATGGGTAATGGTTGGCCATTATACCATCTTTTAATTAATTAATTAATTAATTAATTAATATTTTTATTAAATATAATAACTATTACATTTATATATTAAATTATTTTATTATAATTAATAATCAAAACTTAATTTGAAAGTGTTAATATTTAAATTATAGTTTTAATTTAAAAAAAAGTTAGTGTAGCTTGTCGCTTTTGTTCTTCTAATTTAGTAGAGTAGATGATGAGCACAAATAATTGTGCTTGTTTTGGATAAGTTAACAAGCTAGCTTGTGAGATGTACTCTACTTTAAGGATTACTTTCTCCACCACTAGAGATTGCTCCCTATATTTTTTCAACTTTTTTTATTTCCAAAACTCACCTTATTTAAATATATATTTTTTACTTTTATCTATTTTAATCTATAACCTTAATCTAATTCTATTCCCTTTCACTCTTTATTGTAGTAGCCTCCACACCCCCACACCATAGAAAACCCTAATCTAATCCCACTTCCTTTCTTCCTATTTCTCTTTTTCACTTTTTCACTTTTTCACTGTCGCGGCTTCACACCCCCACAGAAACTTTTTTTTTTCCCTTTCACTCTCTTCTTCCTCTCCTCCTAATACTTCTCTTATTTGTGATTTTCGTTTCCTTCTCCATTTTTTATGCTTCCATTATCACTGAGTTGACTCCAGAGATGGTTGGTTCGTGAAGAAGAATGTGATTTATGGTTGATTTCACCCTAAAAATGTTGGTATTTATGCGTTTGTTGTTTGAAAAACGTAGAAAAAGTCAAACGCGAAGCCTGAACAGATATGGGAGATCCCTTTGGCTTTGAACGGATCTTGATTTCCGTCGATGGATGTCAAGATTTGTTGAAGGCCCAACGAATCTCGCATATGTCTTTGCGTTTGGCTTCTATTATTTTACTTTTTGGTTTTAGTTTGTTAATTTTATTTTTTTGTATAACTTTTTATGTGTAGTATATAATTTTAGATTTTGAATTATTTATTAATTTAATTATAATTATTTAATTTGTTTAAAATTTGTTCTGTATAAAAGAAAATTGTTCAAAGATCAAACCGATCTTGATTTTTGTTAACGGATGTCAAGATCTGTTGAAGGTCAAATATATCTCTCATATTCGTTGATATGCATGGCAAATTGAGAATAAGGAGGTGTAAGGAGCAACATGTGGTGGTGGAGGGAATAACCCTCGTCTATTTTATTCCTATTACTACAAGTGTCAAAGTAAATTAGTCCAACTCATATCTTCAGCTAAAAATAACTCAATTCAATGAACCTAAAATTTCTAACTCAATTAAGACCCATCACTGGTTTGTGGATTGACTCACTTTTATTTTTTATTTATTTATTACATATAGTTATTGTAGTATAATTATATCATAGTGAATTGACTCGATTCATTTTGCACAACAATAACACATTTCACCAAACATTATTATAAAAATATTAGTTAAAAATTATACGAAATTTGATAAACAAATAAATTAATCATTCAAAATATTTAAACATTATTGAACAAATTTCTAATATTTTAAAATATCAAAACGTCAATCTACATAATTAAAATCCATAAATAATTATAATAAAAAATTGTAAAATAATTGTAATAAACAAATTGAGTGACAAGTCAATTTTTTGTTTACCCTAACTTAACTTAAATATGTTATGAGTTAGATTGACTCACAAGTTAAAATTTACTTGAACATCTCTACTAAGTGATTCTAACAGTTTCAATAGTCTTTTCTCAAGTTGGATGATGTATACTCACTAATCCAAACTTGGGAACAATGGGGAACATACTAAAAATGTCAACTAACTTTTCATTTGAGCGAACAGGGAGAAGATGCAAGACATTAGCTTGGATCTTCTCACGTACAACATGGCAATCTAACTTTATATGTTTCGTCCTTTCATGGAAGCTCTGGTTATGAGTTATATGCCTAGTAAACTTGTTGTCACAATAGAGAGCAAGAGTGCTAGCAGCATTAAGATGAAGGTCTTGAAGAAGATAATGGATCCAGTGTACCTCAAACATGATAGCAGCTAAGAAACGATATTCTGCTTTGGTGGAAGATTTGGAAATAGTGCTTTGCTTCTTGGATTTCCTTGAGATAAGAGATGAACCAACAAAGATGCAAAAACCCGTAGTAGATCTTATAGTGTTATGGCAGGTTTCCCAATCTGAGCCATTGAAGGATTTTATTTACACTTGTGAATCAATAGTAAAGAAGAGTCCCTTTGAAGGATTGGACTTGATGTACCTAAGGATATGCTACACAACTCGATAGTGCTAGTTAGTGGACAATTGCATAAAGTGGCTTAACAAATTAATAGAGAAACATAAATCAAGTCTAGCATTAGTGAGATAAAGCAACTTCCTTATTAACCTTCGATAGGAGTTAGGATTGTCCAAGTAACTTTCTGAGCTTGTATCACTTAGAAAGGGTGTAGAATAGGGTTTGCATCTGTTTCTTCAAGGATGTCTAGAGCATATTTCCTTTGAGAAAGATGAAAACCCTTCTTAGATCTGTCCACTTTTCAAAGCCTAGGAAGTTCTTAAGTTCTCCTAGATTCTTGATTTGAAACCTGTTATGAAATAGGACCTTTATGTGATTGATCTTTGTCATCGAATTCCCTACTATAATGATGTCATCTACATAGACAAGAAGAGCTGTGAAATTTATAGTAGTGAGCTTAGCAACTGGGGAGAAGGTATCTAGATGATTTATTCCTTCTTGTTGGGTATAACCTTTGACTAGTAAACGAGCCTTATATCTTTATGTGGTGCCATCAACTTTGCATTTGCTCTTGTACACCCATCTACACCCGATAGGAGTTTTTCCATGAGGTAGTTGTGTTAGATACCAAGTATTATTATCATGTAAACTCTTGATTTCTTTCTATATAGCATTTTCCCACTCATGTGTAGTTTTGGCCTCATCATAGGAGTGGAGTTCATTGTTGGCAGTGATGGCCAGAGCGTATTTTAAATGTTTCTCAAACAAAGAAATATAAGACAACATATCAAAAATGGGGTAAGGAGTCTTAAAATTATTTATTAACTTGATGTATGTAGTCATTTAGGTACCCCAGGAGTCCTTCTAACTCTGGTGGATCTTTTGTGAGTGTGATTTTCTTCACTTTTAGCAGCGTTGTTGTTGTTGTTATTATTAGTATCAATCAACTCAGTTTGCCTCTAGTCATTAGTGCCCTTTTCAACTAGTCCCTCAATATCAATGGAATTGTAGTTGCATAGAAGGTCATTAAGAAATAATTTTGTCTTCCTTCTTATTGTTAGCTTCTCTATTGTTTTGCTGGTCTTTATAAGGAAAAATATCTTCATAGAAGATGACATTTCTACTTATGAAAAGTTCCCTAATGTTTATGTCAAGAACAAAATAACCCTTGACATCATTCTTATAAACCAAGAAGGACTCCCTTTCCTAGCTCTAAGGTCAAGTTTACTTCTATTGCTTTCAAGGGTGGAAGCAAAGCATAGATACCCAAAGGATTTTAAATTCAGATAAGTGGAAGGAGCATCATACATTAGATCATGGGGAGTTTTGTCATTAAGAACAGGTGAAGGTATCCTATTTATTAAATATATAGCATGATTGATATCCTAAGACCAATAAGCATTAAGAACATTGGATTGAAAAAGAAGGCTACAGGTTATGTTAAGTATGTGTTGATGTTTGCCCTCCACAATATAATTCTATTGAGGAGTTTCAACACAACTCTTTTCATGATCGATGCCATGATAATCATAAAGATTGACACAATTAAATTCATATCAGTTGTCAGATCTAATAGTTTTAACAGTCTTATTAAACTAACTTTTAATCCTTACAATGAAATTTTTCAACAAATCTCTAGTTTGGCCTTTATTGTGTATTAAGAAAGCTCAGGTATGCCTACTGTAATCATAAACTAGAATGAGGAAATATTCATGACCATGAACAAAAGGAGTGGAAATAGGCCCCATATATCACAATGAATTATTTCAAAACATTCAACGAACAAAGTACTTCTAGGAAATGGAAATTTATGTTGTTTAGCATAATGACATGTATCACAAATAATATCAGAAGTCATTTATACATAAGGAAAAAATTTACATATTTGTTCTACAATTTTGTGTCCTGGATGGCCTAATCTATAGTGTCACAAATTTACATTAACAAGTTCATAAGAGAAAACAAATTTGTGAGTAAAATCTTGGTCAGGAATGGGAAAAGACTGTAAGTAATAGAGACCCTTGCAAACACTAGCACACTCTAACATCTCAGAAGAAAATGTTAGAATGTGGTTTAAGTCCTTAGTTAAACTTTGGACAAAAATTAGGTTAAAAGAAAAGTCAAGAATATATAAGACATTAAAGATAATGAAATCTTTAGAAAATTGAATAGTTCTTACACGTTCAGTAGTGATAATAGATTATTTGGAAGTTTGATAAATGTGGGTTTAATTTTATAAAAGGTGACAACATTTTTTTCTCATAGGTCACATGATCAGTGACCCAACTGTCTATAATCTAAGAAAAGGTACCTTATTTGTCCTCTGTTGTGTTTCTCAGCACTTGGTTGACCTTATGTGAGGAATCATCAACCTTTTCTATCATTCTAAGTGGTTTTTTCATTTGTTTTAGGGTAAAAGAATTGAAGGCAACATTGGTGTTGACCTGTCAAGTGGATTGTATGCCTTCTGAGGCAGAATCACTTTTGCAAATGTTGGCTGAATTCCAATCATCCTACACCCCTTTGTCCTGATTGCTATCATTCCTTTTGTACCATGGTAGTTAGCCATGCTTAGAATAACATTCATCACAGTGCGATTCATTTTGTGACAGTAGGAGCATTATTTTATACTATTCACTTAGTTTTTCGTACCGAATTTAAATAATGCTTTATTGTCCATTATTTTCTCAGTTTTACTAATTGAGCTTAATTTGATCAGTAATGAATATTTTTAATTAATTTGGATTGTATGAATCTAATTATTCTCATTATTAATTGTAGGACAATTTTGAAATTATCATTAGGACTTCAAGAGGGCTGCCACATCATTTAATTTTGTTTTGTAATTTTAATTACTTTAATTTTAGACCAGATTTAACTTTTGGGCCAATTTTCCTTAATTTTCGTCTTTTGGCCTTTTAAAATCCCAAATCAGATTTGGGAAAGCTCTTCTCTCCCTCATTCATGTTTTTCTTAGGTCTTTGAAGCTTGGGACGTTTTAGTTTTTGTTTCCTTTTCTTTTCAATTAATGAATGATTCTGGTTTTTAATTTCAATTGCATTATTTGTGTTTCCGTTTCTTGCTTCCATTTTCGATTTCAGTTTCATTTCCCTATTTTCATTTTGTTTTGGTGCTGCAAGTTTGTTGTCCAATTTTTATTTCGTTTCCCAATTTGAATAGTGTTTTATGTTGTTGTTTTGAGGTTGTTTTGTGCTTTCAATTGCGTTTTCCATTGTGCTTTGTTTACATTTCGTTTGTTGTTGTTCCAGGATGAAATCACTTCTATTTTTCTACTTTAATTTTGCTTTAATGGTAGCTTAGGTGTGTTTGGTTTGTAGTTAGTGAAATTGCATCGTTTCCATGAGAATTCTGAGTTAGAAGTGTGTTTTTGCTGCTCTGACTTGGCTCACTATTAAATCTGTTTTGCACTTGCGATTGGTTATACGCTTAGTTGCATAATTGGTGTTTAATCTTTGCTTAGTCTATTGGACTGTATGGTGCAGAATTGATTGAATGTGTGCATGGCGTTTGCTTAATTCACTTTTATGAAAACATGGGTCTTTGCTTAATTGATCAGCTTGTGTTGGATTAGGGGTTAGAGGAGTGAGTAATTGTTATAAATCTATTATTAGAATAATGTAATTGAGCTAGTGATCAACAACTTTTAAATCTGTGTTCGAATTCGTGCTTTAATTTGGTTCGTTTCCATTCATAAAGTTCTTCACAAAACCCCCCACCAAGTGTTAGATCTAATGACTGAACGAATAATTGGTCCATGAGAGACGACTTAGGATTCATTTCCTAGTCTATACTGCACTTTATTTGCATATTAATTTGATTGGGGTACGACCTCGATCATTCTCTCTCTTCCTTGCTTACAGCACCACGTCCTTGGTTCCTCTAGGTCTGGTCTGGTTTCCAGTGGCTATGTTTATCAACAATATTCATCAGAATTTTGGGTTTTAGCATTTTGGTTGGTGGTCCCTATGTCTTGTCTCTCCTGTCTCTCTTGTTGCATGATGAGGGAGAAGACACAACTGATGTTGGGAAGGGGCTTCATTAGGAGGATTTGAGTTCTCACAGGTACAACACGATATGGGTCTAAGGGATTCTAACTCTTCCCAAAGAATCTTCAAATCTGTAAAAGATTGGCTTACATTTCTTTCTCCTTGTTTGATTGAGTGAATGTCTTGAAGTAAGTTAGAAATCTTGAAATAATCACCCTTTGAGAATCTTTCCTTCAATTCATCCCATAACTCTTTGGCATCTTCAACATATATCACACTTTCTGCAATCTGTGAAGAAAGTGTCTTTATGATTCAAGAAAGCACCATCATCTTACATTTTTCCTAAGCATCAAATAGAACATCACTTCTTTGAGGTTTCTTGATTGATCCATTAATGAATTTGATTTTGTTTTTGGAAAAGAGAGCTCTTCTCATGTTCCTCTTCCAAGAAGAGTAATTTGTCTCATTTAAGACTTGAGAGATAAGAGTGAGGATTGGATTCTCCCCGGGATGTAGATAAAAGGGAGTGGCATGATTGGTTGATTAATCCATGTGATCCATCACACCAAGAATGAAACAAGAATTCTGATTGAAGGAACTTTGGCACAACGGAAGCAGAGCAGGCTTAAACCTGCTCTGATACCATATTAGAAATGGTATGAAGAGAAAAGAGGAAGGCTTCAGAAGCCCTATGTCACGGGAGATAGAAGTTTGATCATGGAGAAGTCAAGCACTGAGAATAAGTTGCGACAACCAGGTAAGAAGAAAAATAACTCTGAAATCTTTTAATGTATTGTGTATTGTTTTTGTGTGTTACTTTGGGGAACAACATAGAAACCTTATATATAAGGTTCTCATGAAAAAGGGGGGAAAGAAGAAAAACTAAAAACTAAAAACCCTAACTAACGCTAACCAACAAAATAAATTGATTATTACATTTAAACAGTAATCTAATTGATTTTAACGATTTCAATATCTACTTAGTACAAATGAGTTGTATACTTTTTGAAAAATGAACCATTATTCAAATTGATATATATATATATATATATATATATATATATATATATATATATATATATATATATATATATATATATATATATATATATATATGGGTCTGTTAACTTATGTAACCTCTTAAAGTCTACTAAATTTTAGTTGACAAAAACATTCCTATTCGTAAAGAGAGGCATCACTAGTACAAAAACAGGTCGAATATTTTTTGCCTTTCACGTTGAATTCGAGAACAACGTCATATCGAGAGACGTTAAATTGACTTCGAATTTAAAAAAAATCGACGTTAGTTAATCAATTTTTCTTTTTATTTTTTAATTAATTGTAATCCTTTTTTACAACTCTACGAGATGTGAAAAGTATAATTATGAACGGTGATATAAGATCAACAACAAATAACAATAACAAACAACAAACAAGTTCAATCAAACAACAATAACAACAAACAAGTTCAACAAAAAAAAACAACAAACAAGTTCAACAAGAAAAAACAACAAGTTCAACAAATAAGTTCTTCAAAATGAAAACTAACCTTCAAAAGATGCGTTCATCGGAATAAAGTGTTGCCACCAGTGAGAGAGAAAGCAAAATGCACTTATGAAGGAAAAGAACACGAAAATAATCGGTGAAAACAAATGAAAATCATACCCAAAGTAGTTAATTAACATGCATTTGTATCAAATGAAAGAAATTTTACATATGATGGTCGTCAAACTTCGTTTGATAAAAGTTTGAATAGAGAAGAGGGTCTCACACGTTAAGATAAAGTGAATGAATTTTCAATCTCCCGCTCAAATTTTTATTGAATTCACTAACCTTTTGACGTCTAACGCTAAGGCATTCGATGTTTTATATCCTTTTACGTCGAATTATAATTCTAAACGATGTTTAATAATTGCATTTATTTACAAAATTGTCACCGATTATTTTTAAAGTTGGCTATTGAGTGATTAGACATTAAACACGTGACGTTATACTCTATTTTTGCAGTTGCATATTCCACAGGATATTTTAATCATTTTTACTTTTAATTTAAAATAAAAAAAATTTGTACACTTTAAGATGCTACATAAGTTAGCAAACTTTTATATATATATTCATATGAATTTGTTTAAATACTTTTTTAATAAATATTAGATAGAAATAAGGAAAAAATTTATAAATTAAAATTAACTTAAGCACTAATTAAAAAATAAAAAAATTATGAAATTACACAATGGAACTTATATCCATTAACTTATATATAAACTAAATTTAATTTATGAAAAAGATTTATTTTTTATAAAAATGTTTATGCAGAATCTTATCCAATTGTAGTTAATATTGGGAATCCAAGTGTGAGTCTAAGTCCCACATTGGATAGAAATGAAAAAGTAGTGTGATTTATAAGTGGGAAAACCCGTTAATCTATTGTCTTAAGATTTTTGATGAAGAATGATGTCAATCTTTTACAAGGTTGGACTTAGAACCCATTGCTAATTATAACTTATATGTTGTGGTTTTATCTAAATATATATTTTCTCTACATGTAGCAATTATTTATTTTGAACAATATATCGATTCACTTGTTTTGGGTGTACACGAAAATAAGACAACGCAGTTAGAAAAAACTTGATGAGTGAAACTATGATATAAAAGAAAAGAAATATATTCAATCATGATATTGACGGAATTATCAGTCATATTTATCTATTAAAGTTACTAACAAAAAAACTAATAAGTAGAAATAGTTTGCATGGTGACAAAATTAGTAATAAGATATTTTCCCTTTCATTTTGTTCACAGAATACAAGAGTGAGATATTTCTGTTCTTTACACCATTACCCTTATCCACTGATATTGTCCAAACTGAACATTTCTTCAATTTATCGCTGTTGAAGTTCAACTTATTGCACTCAACACAGCTAATAGTTGTTAATTACTTACATCAAACCAACACAGCCATTGAAAGATAGTCAAAGCCATGGCATGTTCTTCTTCATTCACATTTGCCAGGCCAACATCACTTCCCAGGCCCAGAAACTCACTTTGTTCTTCTCTAATCCCCAGAGCCATGGCAAAAGAGCTTTATTTCAACCATGATGGTTCAGCAACGAAGAAGTTGCTGGTAAGGACTAATAGTTTGTTTTGGTTCTTCACAAGCTGTGAGTGAATTGGTGTGTGATGGTGCAGGCAGGGGTGGACATGGTGGCTGAGTTGCTTGGTGTTACATTGGGTCCAAAGGGGAGGAATGTTGTGCTGCCCAATAAGTATGGACCTCCCAAGATAGTAAATGATGGAGAAACTGTTCTCAAAGAGGTGTTTTTTTCTTTTTGGTCATTCATCATTAACCATTTGCTTCTTCTCTTTAATGTTCTTCTTTTTCTACCATGGTCGGTTTAAGGTTGTGAATGTTGAGAATCAAATACGAGTCTAAATCTTAGAAATGAAATAATTTGAGTATATGGAACAAGAACTATAAATATATTATTTTAAGGTTTTCGACTGGAGGTGGACTTTTGATGTTGTCTCTTCTTAATTAACTTTCTTAATTTCTTCTATGATTGAACTTATGTTTTATCGGTGTTGTTTTTTCTTAATAAATCGTGTTAAATTTTTATATAGTTGAATTTATGTGTTGTATTAATTTTTTATATGATTAGACTATGTTTTATTGACGTTCTCTTTTTTCAATAATTTTTTTTTAAGATTCATTAGTGAAAAAGTTACATATTTATGCATTGTTAGATTACTATTTTGAAATACAGTTATTTATTCTCTAAAGTATATAATAAGAGGTGGCTATAAGAAGATCATAGTATTGGTAAGCCATCCACTAGGCACTTGAACAAGAGCATTTGAAGAAAACACAAGAATAGAATGAGAAAACAGTTTCCAGTGAGTTTTTTCTGTACTTTGGTTGTTGGATGAGAAATTGACTGTTGAGCAATGAAAAATTGTTTCAGAAAGTAGTGTTTGAAACAAAAAAGTAAGAAGAAAATCAAGCATGTCCTTTTTTTTCCCACAATTTGGTGGGTGTTTTCCATGTTGTCTTATTGCTTATGTGCTTAATAAACTTGTATATCATCAGGTCTTCTAGTAATATGGTTTTGTGAACTTCTCTTTCCTGTGTTACATAAGATTGAATTGGAAGATCCGTTGGAAAATGTTGGTGTGAAATTGGTGAGACAAGCTGGTGCAAAAACCAATGACCTAGCAGGTGATGGCTCAACTACATCTGTTGTTCTTGCTCATGGCTTAATCAGAGAGGGGACAAAGGTAAACAAAACCACCTAAACATGAGTGTCCTATTACATCAATCACAACAAAATTATTACATGTTAGCACATATGAAAAGTTGACATGTATTGCTATATAAAAAATGTCCCATCCTATGTCAAATTTGCAAATAAAAGTTGAAGAAACATTAGTTTTTATTTCATGCTTTAATCACCATGTTAATAACTTTAAAGGGGTGTTCTTAACTTTGAGTTCTAAAGCTCCTTTTTTCTTTCTCTAGGTTATTGCTGCTGGAATGAATCCTGTTCAAATTGCTCGTGGGATTGAGAAGACAGCAACTGCACTTGTTTCTGAACTCAGTTTCATGTCAAGAGAGGTAGGATCACTTCATTTATTAAATGATGTTTCAATTTTTTACTTGATGTAAAACTTAAACTCATACTTGGATTCTTTAATTATAAATTTTGCTTGTTGTCAATTGTTGCTTATAGTTTGCAAAGTCTAACAACATTGATTGAACTTGCAGGTTGAGGATGATGAACTTGCAGATGTTGCAGCAGTAAGTGCAGGGAATGATTATGCAGTTGGAAACATGATTTCTGAGGCACTGCATAAGGTAGGCAAAAGAGGAGTAGTAACAATTGAAACCGGAAAAAGTACTGAGAACAGTTTAGAGATTGTGGAGGGAATGCAATTTGATCGTGGATATTTGTCCCCATACTTTGTCAACAATAGAAGAAAGATGACAGTGGAACTCCACAACTGCAAGGTATCATTTAGAGTCTGAAAGAACTTGTACAGTGTATAAAAGTGCTTATGATGATGATATTTCTGCAAGTATTTTTAAGCTTGACTAAGCAAGCTTCATGGTTGAGCTTATGATATCTTCTCTAAAGTGATAAACTTAATAGATAAATACTTAATTGGTTGGTTTGGCAAAAGCATCTTTCAAATAAAAGCTATAAGCAAGTTCAATTAAAAATAACATGTAATTAAATGATGATAATGAGTAACAAAATATGTAATTAAGTTAAATAACTACATGATGCATAGTTATTTGGTTGCAGTTGCTTTTGGTGGACAAGAAAATCACAAACCCAAAGGAGTTGATCAACATACTGAACAATTCTGCAAAAGAAAAGTACCCAATTGTGATAGTTGCAGAGGACATTGAGCAAGAAGCTCTAGCTCCTGTCATTAAAAATAAACTTCGAGGGGCACTTAAGGTAGCTGCCATTAAGGCTCCTGCCTTTGGTGAACGCAAGACTCACTGCTTGGAAGACATTGCAATCTTGACTGGAGGTACAACATCCAACACTTCCACTTATAATCTTCATTACGTTTTGTTTGTTCATATGTTTAGACAAACAAGAAACAAAAACTTTCTCAGCTATAGTTCTTTACACCCTTTGCTTTTTTGTAATTGATATGCTTGTTTTTCAGGTACTGTGATTAGAGAAGACATGGGATTCACCCTAGAAAAGGCTACCAAGGATGTTCTGGGATCTGCTACAAAGGTAGTCATAACAAAGAATTCTACCTTAATAGTTACTGATGGGAGTACGAGATCACTTGTAGAGAAGAGGGTTCATCAACTGAAGAAGCTTGTTGAGGTGCACACACAATTTTCAAAACCATCACATCTCACACTTGACTAGTGTTAAATTTTCAAAGTTAAATTGTATATTGTTCACAAATATGATTGATTGACATATTTCACACAGAATACAGTGGATAAATTTCCCAAAAAGATATTGAATGAAAGAATAGCAAGATTATCAGGGAGCATTGCCATTCTCCAGGTATTGTAAATTTCATTTCATTTTGTTTGGACATTTTGGATTTTAAGAATTCTGTTTCCTTGGAGATAGTTCATATACCTATTAGCAACTTGAATACAAATCATAGGTAGGAGCACAAACACAAGTGGAGCTGAAGGATAAACAATTAAGAATAGAAGATGCTCTAAATGCAACCAAGGTATTATTTCCTTTTCATGGCTCAAACAAGTTAATTTGCCACCATTTTTATGGTTAACCTTCTTACTCGGAACATGGCAGGCTGCAATAGATGAAGGTGTAGTAGTTGGAGGTGGTTGTAGCCTTTTAAGACTATCCAAAAAGGTGGATGGTATAAAAGTACTTCTAGACAATGAAGAACAAAAGGTTTCATTCCATTGCACTAAGTTTTTCATATCATGTTTGAAGTTTATGATTTAGCCAAGCTCTTGTTGTAAATATGTTTTGATTTGTATCTTTTTGTTGTCTGTTCAAGATATGGAAAATTTATTTGTGTATTATCTGCAGATTGGAGCTGAAATCTTCAGAAGAGCTTTAAGCTATCCTGCAAGATTGATAGCGAAAAATGCTGGTGTAAATGGCAATGTTGTTGTAAATAAGGTATTGAGCCTGAGAAACTGTGTTTTATAATGTTGGATTCTTAACAATAACATAGAAAAAACCAAAAAATAAGATTGAAAGAAAGCAAAATATATCAATTTTTGCACTTAGATTTTGCATGCTTTGTAATTTTACAGGAAAAATTTTCAAAACTATATACAGAGATTTTTCTAACATTTGTCCTGTGTTCAACTATTGTTGATTTATCAATTAAAAAATCTCAATTATTAAGATTTTTTTTCTTCAGATTTTAGTTTATTAAACTAAAGAAGAAAGGTATATATTGAATAAAATGCAAGCTTGAGGCGTTTATGGTATGCAGGTTTTATTGGAAGATAACATGAATTTTGGTTACAATGCTGCTAAGGACTGTTATGAGGATCTGATGAAGGCTAGGATTATGGATCCAACAAAGGTATGCTCATTTAGTTTGTGTAAAGGTCAAATTAAATTATCAAAACAAAATTTCAATTCTAGTTATAGAAAATTATATAAGAAAAAAACAATTAAAGAACTTCATGTAAGTTTGGCCCTTTTCCATTCTGTAACTAACCAATATAATGTTTGTTAATCTTGTGTTGGATTTACACTAAAATTTTAAAAAGATTCTAAGTTTACAGAATTTTATTTCAATTACTATAAAATATAAACAACTATTTTAATAATAAACAATATATAATAATTTTAAAATATCAATTAGCAGTATTTTAGAGCTTATAATGGTGAAAGTTATTTTTTACAAAGTTCACCAAAATATATTAGTTGTCTTCAACTTCAACTAGAGTTAAGATTATAATTATTTTAGCTAATGGTTACTTTTTCAACATCTTTATTCGAGTCTTTTTTTTTATTTTCTATTAACATTGACTAAAATAGGTATTTTTAATTTTAATTTTTATTTCAAATTGATAAAAAACACCATGAAAATAATCTTAGCTTAGGATTATTTAAAAGTTTGCTTAATCAACATTAGAAAAAAAAATAACCTTAATCAACTTTAGAAAAGGTCAACAATGGTGATATTGTTGAAAAGACCCCAACAAACATTAAAAAAATGTCAATAAAAAAAACTATGATTGACATTAATTAAAGAAGTAGTTTTTAGACATTAATGGAAAAAGGCTTTATCCTACGATAATTTCAACTTACATTGATCAATAAATAGTCCACTAATATTAAATCAAAAATTTGGATGACACCAATTGAGAAGCAATTCTACATTAGACAAGAAATTTGTTATTAACTCGTTAGAAAAAAATTAAATTTAAAATAAAATTCAACTGAAAATAAGTTATACTTAAGTCTAATATAAAAAATAGAGTTGTCAAAACAGGTCACTTGACCCGGTCTACCGGGTTGGTCACTTAGTAAGGTAACCCAACCTGACTCATTTATTAGCGAGTCAAAACAATTTGAACTCATCCTGACCCATCACGGATTGGTAGATAAACGGGTTGGTTCACTTAATTATAATTTTTTTTAAATAAAAAAAATTACAAACTTTCTATAATTTAAATCTAAACAAATTTCACTGACAACATAAGTGTTTAATTAATTTTGAAAATAAAGAACTTAAATAATTTTTTCAAACAAAAACAAAATAATAAATATTTTTTATAAAACTAAAATTAAATTTTAATAAAATGAAATTAGGTAAGTAGGATGATGGGCCAACCCCGGCTCACCACGGACTCAACCCGCATTAGCCGGGTTTAAATGAATCAGGTTAAAATTTGACCCGTATAAAAAAATATAATTTTTTCAAACTCAATCCGACTCAAACCTGTGGTGGACTAAGTTGACCCGCGAGTTGTGACACGTTTCAATAGCTCTAACAAAAAAGTTATGTTTGATATCTACTAAAAAACATCATTAATATTAACCAAGAAAATATTGTTTAATAACAACTCATAAATAACTTAGTCTTAATTTGCAAAGAAAAAATAATTTTAACAATTTCAATCCAAAAATAAAAACTATTGACCTTGAAAAAGAAAACCTCACTTGTCAGTAGTAAAAATTTTATTGTTGAGTCGATGTTTTTTAAATCTTAGACCAAGTTCACAATTTCAGAACCGTTTAATTTGATGACTCTCTATTTGGAATTGAAGTAAAAAACATGCTAATGGAGCTAAATAGTAGAGGAAGAAAAAATTATATATATATATATATATATATATATATATATATATATATATATATATATATATATATATATATATATATGAAAGAATTTGAAAATTTTGAAATTCTAAAACTCTACATATATTTATTAAAATAATAATAAGATAAAGATACTTTTGACAACATTTTAACATTAATCTAAAATTACTTCGTAATTAATAATAATAATTACAAAATGACATTGACCTCCTTCTACTTATATCTTTTATATTTTTAATAAAATTTCCCGCTTCTTATATTACAATAGTTTTAAAATAAGCATACACCTCTCTTTCTTTTTATATATGACTCGTCTTTATAAAATAGTTACAGTTGTCCTATTTATTTATTTTTTTAATTACACATTATAATAATGTTATTATTTTAATGAAAAAGATCAAACTATTCTCTAAGTCCCTAAAGTTTGCCACCATTAATGTATCACACTCACACTGCACCCAACAGATTAGCACCAGGAGTTGTAACAGTGTTCCAGCACCATGAAGTTTTATCCAGTATCTGCAGGAACTAAAGCTAGCAGTTTTAAAGCCTAAGAACTAAAATTTAAGCCACAAACAAGTATGCAAACTAAAGAAAGTATCTAATAACCGATGAATAACAAAAAGGGGACAAAAACAGGAATGTGAATCAGTGAAAAGCATGACGAAAACCATGTTAATTTGGCAGTGGAGATGCAGTGAGATAGATTAGCAGAGAATGACCAAGTCTGTGATGTTGAAAATTGGTGCAGGTAGTTAGATGCTGTATAGAACATTCAGCTTCAGTGGCCAAGTCATTTCTAACATCTAATGCTGTTGTGATTGAGCGCAAGGAGTTGCAGCCCATAACATTGCCCCCAAGAAAGGCTATGGCTACCCATAATCTCGCTATACCAAAAGATCTTGCCTTTTCGAAAGGTCTTCCTATGTCAAAAGATCTTGCTATGTCAAAAGGTCATTTCACTCACTTCATCGTCTTTAATTTCCTCTGCCACAATATTTTCCCCTGTTAGTAACGATTGTGTTGAAATTTGGTTACTCAGGTTTCTTACCAAAGGGTTTCTGAAATGGAAAATTGTGAACTTTCAGACCCATGCCTGGCTTCGGTGTGAGCAATGAAGAAACAGTGCAGATTAATCCACAGATACATTGTACAGATAGTGGCATTCACCAATCCTAGGAACAACAAACGAAGTTACCAACATCTCAATTTTGTAATAAATTTTGAATATTCAACCAATTTTATAAGGAAAATGTGAAAGACTTGTTGGATACATGGTAATAAAAAGAAGTGAAAATAAAAATCCTATTTTTTCTTTTGTCGTTTGGAGTAAACCATTCCCCGGATGCCATCGGGATCGGCGACGAAGCCCAACGGGCGATAGAACCCGAGAACTCGGGGCTCCGAATAAAGGGCAATATTGGAAATTCCTCTTCCCAGAAGCTCCTTCAGCAGCCTCTCGATGACGGCCTTACCGAGCCCGATGCCCTGGAACGATGGGTCCACCACCACGTCCCATATGATGGCGTTGAAGACGCCGTCGCCGGTTGCCCTCGCGAAAGCCACCGGCCGCCGCGTCCTCCGATGCTCCACCCATAGAACCGCCTGCGTGTGCTCCAGTGCCAGGCGGATCTTCTCCGGGTCCCGCCGTGGGAACCCCACCGCCACGAACACAGTGTTCAGCTCCTCCAGGTCCAGCCCCTCCGCGTCGCGCCGCAACAAGAACCCGCGCGACTCCAGCGCCTCGTCGGAGACTGAGAGCGGATAGTCGCCACCGTAGGGGGAGGACGATGCGACGGAGACGCTTCGGGGGAGGGTTCGCACCCTGGTTTGGCCGAAACGGAGACAGGGTGGAAGAGGAGCGGAAACAGCGCCACGTAACAACATTTTATAGATAGAACAAAAAAGTGTTTTGAATTTAATTTATAATGCAAATTTCACACTTTATGATCATTTTCCCACTTTATCTTAAATAATATTTTTAGTCTAAATAAAAAAAAAACTCAAGCTTAAATTATATTTTAGAATTATCTTACTTGCTAAAATAATATGCTCTTAGATTTTCTACTTCTATCCTGATTTTGATTTTAAAATCGTATGGGTAAATTAATAAGTAAGAATAACAATAAAATAAAAAACATTAAAAATAACGATGATGGAGAAACTAGTATCTATTGAAACAATTAATAGGGTAATAATAATAATAATAATTTAATTTTATTCTGATGGTGTGTCTGTTTTTGCAGGTTTGTGGCTGAGAGAAAGCCTTCATGGATAAGGTGGGTTAGATTAGAGTTTTTGTTTTATTTGTTAAAGAGGAAAATGAAAAAGAAAATAAATTGGAATGTTACAAATAAAGTATTAAAGAAAATATTGAGTTGTTTTTATGGTTTTAAATCAAAAAATTTAGGTGACTTTAATAATTATTTATTAAGATTTAGACATTACAAAAATATCAATAAACCACCAATCAAGAACTTCTTCTCATTGTTTGGACTTCATTTAATTTTCATCTGTTTTTATTTATTTGCAGTAACTTCATATAGTGAATATATTTTTAGTCCAATATAACTTTAATATATGCCCTTTAGTTATAATTTGATAATCTCTTTTAATTATATTGCCTATATTAGAAATGTTGTTAATTTTTGAGGTATCAATATTAGGACACTATTGTCATTCAATATATCGTTTGTTGATATCTTTCATTAGTTTAAAATTTATTTGTTAACTTTCTTGATTAAGTTTGAAGAGGAAAATAAATAATATAGTGTGTTGACAATTTGTAGAAAATTAAATAAAAGTTGAATGTATTATAATTTTGTGAATGTGACAATAGTGTAAAATAAAACACCAAATGTAATATTTGTAATATTAATTATAATTGAAAAAAAAAATAAAACAGCAAAATGAGAATATTTTGTTATAACTAATATAAATTATTATATCCATAGCGAATTAATTCCATTAAACTGGTTTTAAAAAATTAAATGAGTTAACCGTCAATTCAACTCTTCAAATTATAATTACATGGTAGTTTCAAAATTATAAAATAAGGTATTTGCTTTTAAAAGTTTATAATTATATATATTTTATATTTTAGACCTATACGTAACATTTTAATTTTAAAAGTTTATAATTATAATTGTAAAATATATCACATTTTTAATATTACAAAAATAATTAATAATATAGCAAAATCTATATTATTCAAAAAAAATATATAATATTGCAAAATCTATATATATATATATATATATATATATATATATATATATATATATATATCATTCTACACTACAAGAAGATATACTACACTTTGTTAAAATTTCAAATGTGAGTCTAAGTCGCACATTGGGCAAAAATGAAAAAGTAGAACACTATATAAGGTTGAAGATACATTAATCCATTGTCTTAAGATTTTGGGTAGAGAGTGGTGTCAATTCCTTAAGTGGTTGAGCTTAGATCTTATTAGTGTTGTATTTCTCTAGTGAATCTTCTCCTCGATAAACCCAAAAAGTATGATATTAGAGTCAAGTTAGGCCCACACCTGCTCACCAGAGATTCTCCTAAGCTCACACCATTAAGGTATTTCCCCATGGAATCTTTTCACCTCATACTTAAATCCATACAAAATGGTTATATCATGTTTAGTATTCATCAAACAATCGCTCAGCTGGAGGTGCTTGACAACACTCTTTCCCAGCAACTAAATCTGCTCGCCCAGCGAGAAAACAACTGGAACTTAAGCTTTAAAATCTCTCAAAAGTCACCTAGCGAGTATATTTTCACTCAACGATTGTCAAGTCAGTAACTCTCTAACTTTGAATTTGCCTAATGAGATTTTGCTCGCCCAACGACCACCAAGTTCGTAGCTATCTGACTATGAATTCGCCTAGCTAGTACATGCTCGCTCAACGAGTCTGCATAATTTTACTGAAATATGGTTCTACATATTTATGTCATACCAGACCTGTAAGACCAATCTACCACTAACTTTATATACCAAAATAATCATTCATCAGATAAAACATGAATCAATGACTCATTTCACCTAAGATTGGATACTCATTTGTTCAAATGACCAACAATTCAGTACATTAAAATAAAAACACTACCGAAAAACTAATAAAACATATTTCACACATTATAAACTAGATTTTTAGCGAACTAAGTGGCTAAATAATCCTAATTGACACAAAAAAAAAGACTTCAAACATTAGGTTCCATCATAAAACAACTCCTATAGAATTTCACCTATCAAAACCCCCAATCTTAAACCAAAATCAATTGTAACTCTATCCTTTTACCACACTATGATTTAACAGAAATTCCCAACTTAATACAACATCACTTCCACCAATTTAAGCAACTAAAAATGGTACATTCAACAATCAATCACTACAAAGTTCGTTTAATATCAGAAAACACATGACCAACAATTCACTAAATCATGTACAAAACATCATAATTTTAGCACACTCATTTACTTAATGCAATAATTTAGTTAATTTAATCAAACTAAAGTACACCAAATCATATTTATCAAAATACTAGAATGACAGAGTTTGGGTATTTAGCTTTCATTACCAGAAAAATGACTAAACTGCTTAAGAAAGTCTAAAGAAGCCTCCAAACGCACATGAAACTTCACATGCAACACAAAAAGGGCTAGCATGCAAGAAAAACGAAATTGACCAAAGAAAGGAGTAGAGTACACCATGGTCTACAAACCCATGGTCACATTACTGAGCATATCTTGCACTCCACCTCCCATGAATTCATTTGGTTGTCTGCCATCGGTTGCCTGCCAAGGCTTCACCTGACTATGGAGGGACTTACTCGTTTGAGCTCAGACCTGAACCATTGATTTTGATACCAATTGTAGGGAGAGACAACACACATAAATCTCCATAATGGTAAGATGTTGTCTGCTCTAGGCCAAGCCCTCACAGATTTTTTTTTGGTACTACTCCAAAAGACCTCTTACCAAGAGAGGTATCTTATGTGTATATAAACCCATGTCTATCTCTTATTTTATCTAATGTGAGATTTTGTTTGTATCCTAACAGAAACCAATTAGTTAGACTTGAAAATCTCGTCATGAGGATTACTCAAGCAAATTTTGATCTTCAAACAGATGAACAAGGGATGAAAGCCCTTAGATAGAAGTTAGATAACTATAGAAAAGTGGTTTCTTAAAAGATTGTATGTTTTAAATTAATGAAACTCATTTCTTACAAAAATATTTATATTAAAATATTCAATACAAGAAATGTGTTAATTACCAAAGGATTAATACCGAAGAACTTACTGACGGTTAATTTATATGGTTATTACGAACGGCGTATGCCCGTCAGTAATGGGCAACGAATTTACCGAAGGCTTTTAGTCGTTGGCATAGGCATGGACTTAATGAAATCAGGAATTAGGATTTCCCTCTTCCACTCTCCCAAAATCACTATTCGCGAAAGCAAGCTTCACCCCATTTTTTAGTTCACTGTTTCGCCCTCTCCCCTCTCCCCTCACCGTAATTTGTCTGCCTCTCCCATTCAGAGTTCGAAAGCATAATTGCCATTGTTTCCCACTCATCCATTACGGTTCCGCCATCGCCATTAACCGTTCTCGAGCTCGTCTCCATTCTCCAAAAGCGTGTGTGGTTGAAGGATGGAGGCATTGATGTGACGCCTTCCATTGTGGACGATGCTTCTCTTAGGGTTTGTTCACGACGGTCCTTTTGCGGCATGAGGAGGTGCGTCGCCGGGTAAGTGGATGATGTCGCAGCGTGAGCAGAGCTTCGAGTTCACGAGGAAGGCTGATCTAGGTGCTGCGTGACGAACTGGCTTTCTGTGCATGAGAAGGGTTTCAAGAGAGAGGCTATTGGAGGTGCTAATACGCCTAGGGTTGTCGCTGTTGTAGAGGTAAGTTATTGCTTCAAATTATGTACCTTTTGGTGGCTGTCGTCTTTGTTAGTATTAATTGTTTTCCCTTTGAATTTCCAATTTTGTTTGTATTCTTTCTTTGGATCCTATATTTTATTTTTCTACAGATAGGGACAGGACACCGTATATTGATAAGAGAATCATTTTAGTTATAATCTGTACGAGTATATTAGACCTTGTTTCTTTAAAGTTGTCTAGCTTGGTTGGATAACTGTGATGTTCTTATGTTTCATGATTTTAGTTATGTGAACATGTTGACTACAATGGTTGTGTGAAGGAGGAGTGAGGATATGTGAGTCTCGCCTTTATCCTTGACTTGTGATGCATGTGTGAGTTAACCTGTATATGTCTATTGCTTTTGGTTCGCATGAGATACAGATTGAAGATTAAGTTTAACACTAAATATCCAGGTAAATGATTGCAATTGATTTTAAATCATGTGTTGGGGTTGTTTGTGTCATATAGCTAAGGTTTTATGATCATATGGTCTACATAGGTAATTGATAACAATTGAAAAACTGTTATTTTCATGCTTAAAATTAATACTAAAAGCAACCTTTAACACTTAGAAACTAGCTTGAAATCATGCTTTTGTTCATATTTTCAGAAATAAGAGAGTTGGACAGGTTTATGCTTGATTTCAGTGTTTTTGTACAGGTTTTAAGGTGAATTTAGTGAAAGAAGTGAAGAAGGAGAGAGATGGAATCAGAAAAGACATCAAAAAGTACAGAAGGAGAAGCCACAACTCTCGCTCAGCGGCAGTTTACCGCTGAGCGGCACTTAAGAGTTCACGTTGGATCCGCTGAGGGGCAAAATGGCCGCTGAGGGGAAGAAACCAACTCATGCACTTACCGCTGAGCGGCACTTTACCGCTGAGCGGCACACTTATGGGCTTGGGCCTGAATTTTCTGTAATTTTAGAATAGTATATAAGCTTTAGGACGTCCTAGGGTTTGTATCTTTGGCAGAAACGAAGCAAACACTCTCTCTTCCACCGCTTTGAAGGAGGATCTTGGATGCTCAGGCTACCTCTTCACCTTTCTAGGGTTCTATCTTTCATTCTTTCATTATTGTTCATCTAGTTTCACCATGAATATGGTGAACTAAACCTTGTATTGTTGTTGGGGAATCAATGTTGTCTTGTGAAACTCTCATATATGGAATTTGTTTTTACATCTTACATTTAAGACCTATGTTTTCTTTCATCATTAGTTAGGGTTTTTCCTCTTTGCTCAATGCTTGCTTTGTTTAACTCATTCAATGCATGATTATTGATTTTGTCGATACGGAAACGTACGGGGAAGTCTAGATCCGGGGAATTTCTCCCAATAGTATATTGGTTGTCGTTAAGCTCCTGCACTAAAAGAACTAATTATTAGGAATGCTAGGAATCGTATGAACTCGTAATTAGGGATAGGCCTTCTTGCAAGGTAATTTAGAGAGTGGCATTAACAATGATGAAAAGAATGTTGAATTCCTAAAGTATATGAGAGTGGATAAGATGAAATTGATAACCCCAACAACATACTCATCCATATATTCCATTGAAAGTGTTTGTATTTTGTTTTAGCCATTGATCAACCTCATGCATACATGTTTATTTTTTCGTCTTTTGCACAGTAAATTCTAATTATTTTGTTCTTAAGTCTTAAATAATCAACGAATCACATAACTAAACTAGGCCGTGAGTCCTTTGGGAGAACGATACTTGGTCTTACCGAGTTTATTACTTGAAACGATTCGGTCATACTTGCCGATTGTTCAACAAGTTTGTGGCGCCATATTTCGGTGTTCATAAATTTTCCATCAGTAGTCTTTGTATGTTGCTCTGTTCTGAATTGATGAATTAAGTATGATAAATATGTTAAATTGATGTTTGGGTTGTATTGGGGTTAGGGAAAATGAGGTTTCCTCTCAGTTTTCCTTTGTGTCCAATAGTAAAATGTGATGATGCATATAATCCTCTTGTTTCGTACTTTCTTATGTGCTTATTGCAATATGGGAATATTAAATGGATATATCATGAGTTATGTTTTCAAGTAATAAATTAAGAATTTGGTATTCATGGTGGATTTAAGGATGGGCTCGAAAATTTATGTATGCTTTGTGGTGTTTTAATATTTATGAATTGGAATTGTTGTATGAGTCCGAAATGAGTGGGTATAGTAATATTGATTGAATACTCTTACAATAATGAAAAGAAGTGGTAGTGTTTTGATCAATTCTTGTTTAAGTGTTAACTAAACAAAATTGGGTTGGAAAGTAAACTCAAGAAGATAATGTTATGTTCGGTGGAAATGAAATTAAGTTGTTGAACCACAACAACAACAACCACAACAATAACAACGACGACAACAACAACAACCACAACCACAACAACAACGACAACAACAACAACGACAACGACGACAACAATAACAACAACTCGTCCTCCCCCTACAGCAGACACTCGTCCTCTCCTGTGATTATTACCTCCACTCCTCCCCTTGACCCTACTTCTAGACCTTCTTCATCTTTTATACCAGCTTCTAAGAGTGCCACAACATCTACTGATCCAGATTCAGCTGATGATGGTGTTCACCCATCTCTCCATGATAGACCATGAATTGAGCCTTTTGGTCGAAGGTAAGACTTTAATCCTTTCTTTAATTATTTTGATGTTTTAAGTTTGCCTTAATGTGATAGAATTTTATTTCTTTACATGCAGGTTTGTTCCATCCAAGGTTGCTTCCCAAGCTATCATACGATCAATTAAGCAACAATATTTGTGTTCATGGCCTACTTGGGGAGCAATACCTACCGAGCACAGAGAGTCATTCTAGCAACGTTTTAAGGTGAACAAAGTACTATAAAATAATTATCATTCTTATTTTAGTATGTTCATTAATCAATGTTTCTTTTGTTTATTGTAACAGATGAAGGTGTAGTGGAAACCTGAACATGAAACGCAAATAAAAAGAAATTTCCACAGTAAAGCATTTCATCCGTTGTTATAGATGTTTAGAGATTCCCGTAATTCAAGGGAGCGACCTTACTAGCTGGGCGAGCACATTTGGAACTCTTTACTCGCTCATTGGAATTCAGTAGTGTTTTGCAATAAGTGTGCTACAGCCTAGAGGAACAAAACTTTTGAAAAGGGTGGCACTCTACATACCGGTCGGTTGATCACGGTTCATGAGCATGCCATTTGTAGGGTAAAGTTTCATTATTTATGTTTCTTTCATATATAATGTATGTATTTTGATGGTTTCATGTACACTTCTAACTTTAAATTATGTTATAGGCACAAGCTTTGGGACGGCTGGTCCATGTTGATGAGGTCTTTGCACAGACTCGTGTTCAGAAAGGAACTACTGAATTCGTTGATGAAAGGTCTCGCAAGACTCATGTAAGAAAATAACACTGCTATTACTAGTAGTTTTTATTTATGTTATTGTATCATTCCCTAACTTTTAATGTTTGAACAGGAATAATTTTCTACGAGACTTTCACAAGTTAGATCCGAACATGGGTCAGCTCCTACACCGGATGTTGTGAGTAATGAAGAAAACGACATTTGTAGGACATAGTGTTGGGTAGATTTCATTGGTTGGAAGAAAAAGGGACGAGTGTACGATGCAGGACAACTTGCTGCAAACTACACAACAGCAAGAGGAGGTACTCTGAAGCACCAATCTTCTTCTTTAACCACCACTGCTGACGAGGCCGTCGAGCGCCTGACACATCTACTACAAAACGTGACCAGGAAAATCATGATTTGAGAGACAAATACAGCTCATTGAGAGACGAGTTTACAAACTTTAAGTCCATGGTCATGAGAGCGCTGCATAAAGCTTCACACCTTCATTCCACTATCCCTCCGACCCAACCACGACCCTCCTCGTCACCCGCCGTCCCTCAGCCCACATCAGTCCAATCCACCCCACATCAGTCCAACATCTACAGAGCAGCAGGATGATGAAGATCATTCTGATGATGATTATGTAGATTATTAGTTTTATTTTGTTATTGAACATTGTAGAACATTTAGATGTAGAACATTATGATTCTGCTACATATACATTGTTGGTCTAGATGAACATATTGTTTTATGTTTTATGTTTTATGTTTCATGTTTCATTTACAAATACAAGTTCTTAAATTTGAACAATACAAATGATGTTATATTGTTGTTTACTCCATCAATGAAGGGATGATTTTGGCATGCATATTATGTAGGTGTCTATGGTTTGAAAATGTTATGCAGGTCTGTCTGTGCTGTGAACATTTTATGCAAGTTTGTTTAGTTGAATAACAAATACAAATATAACTTAATTCTGCCTAGAACTTACCGAAAGCTTTTCCCCTACGGTAATTACCGAAGGCTTTCGCCGTTCGGTAATTACCGAAGGGCAAAGACCGCTGGTAACTATTAGCGACAAAGGATTTATCGACGATATTTTGATCGTCGCTAATAGGTCATTACTGACAACTTTTAACTGTTTCTGACAAACTGAGACCGTCGATAATACCCTTCTTTTTGGTAGTTTTTATTAATAAATTAATTGAGTCTTGTTTATGTTTAAACTACTATCACTTCTCAACTAACATTTTTTAGTAATTTTGATTCCTAACTTTAATCACTATCAATCAACTTTATTCTTCACTTTAGTATGCAAATTGTGCATCAATCAATTGTGTTAACACAGTTGTGAAAGTTAACAAACAGGTTTACCTTTTTGTACTACATGCTATACTAAATTAACTTATAATATCAAGAATTAATTTTGTTACATTGCTTAAATTTAAACTATTATTAATTCATTAAAAATTGCGTGATTCAGATACCAATAAATGTTCGAAGTATGGAACAAATATAAACTGAACTACGTATTCGTATTGACCAAAGTTTTACATTAACTAATATGAGGAAAAAGAGAGCAAGATAAAATATTAAAAAAAAAGTAAAAAAAATAATTTGAGGATTGCAACTACAAATAAACCGATTCCTTAAAAGATTTCGATACTTTTGTTAGAGAATTTATAATTTTGTTCAAAAATATAAAAAGATATACAATTTTTATTATACAAATGGCATGTGAAGAAATAAATCTTAATGTCTCGAATCACATTAAATTTACAGTATGTTTTTGTTTAAATTTTATATTCTTATTTATTGATATCTTTTCGCTAAAAGTGATTATTTTTCTTTTGTATAGTTCTCAACGTGTTGCATTGCTTCTTCTATTTTCCCTTTTTGAATAAGCATTATGTGCAATACCCCAATGTGATCTTGACTGGTGTAGTTAAATTTCAATGGAATAAATTGATGTTAGAATCATCACAGTAATAGCATTGAAAAATTAAAACTATCAAATGAATAGAAGCCCCTTAATTCTCATGCCAAGGAAAAGTATATACATAATTTAATTTACAGTGTGGAAAGCTCAAGATTGTTGGCATTTAACTAAATGATAAATGGTTCTGAAACATAGTTAACAATGCACAATAATTATGGATTAAAAGATATGTAAATTCTTTGAAGCATCAATTTGGGTCAATTATTCTTCAGTGCCTCCTTGCTTCTCTATCAGCCTGCAGTCAAATTCAAAATGCATGCAATGTTATTTATAAGGTAAAAGTTTCTTTATGCAGATAAAAAGAAAGATAAGAGTTAAAGAGAAGTTTAACATACTGCTTTGACTACTCTCTCAAAGGCTTCAGAACCATATGTATCTATATAACGTTCAACAGCTTTCCTTGCATCAAAACTCATCATCTGAAGAACTTTCTTTTGGTCCTCATGATACTTGGAATTTCCATAGAAGCTTCCTATGTTCTTCACATATTGTCTCACATAGTTCTCATATATGTAAGCAGCTCCATTGAACATTGGTAATACCAGCCAGAGGCAAAAAACTAGCTTCATGTATGGCCAAATTGGAAACCTAAACATATATATAAAAAATGTCAATTTCTATCCCAATTGTTCTGATATCATGTTCATTTCAACCATTTAAAGAATAACTACTTTTCTGTTATGTTTCATGGAAGAACTTTAGAAAGATTAAGAGATTACAGACATACTTGCCAGTAAAATGTGTTATACAATCTCAAGATTCCTTCAAAATTTATGTTAGATGATATATTTAAAAGCGATAGTTTTAATCTTGTTTTTTTGTCTTTTTTGGTCATGAATAAATTGAGTTTTATGCACATACCATGCTAGGATCTTGTAGCATGAAAGCTCAAAGAGGGTGATGAAGGAGTATAAAATCCAATATGTTAGCCACTGTTGATCATCCAAGGTTGAAGGACTCTCAATTGCCCTCATTGATGCGTATCTATTACATTTACTCACAACACAAGGCATTTAGTTATTGTATCCAATAGTAATTCATGCATCAGATTATGGGAATGGTTCAGTTTGTGCATTCATATGTTTATGTTTTCTTCTTGTTTCAATTAAGAATCAATTAGGAGGATAAAAATTACTGTGTCCATGTACTTACAAAGGATATAGGAGCAACACTCCAGGCCTGGTATACAGAAACCAAAACAGAAAAAGTAAAATGTTAATTATTGCTGATAAAAGAATGAGACGGCATTATATATACACATAATTTCATGAAACTATAGAAAGAGAAATTTGTTAAGTATAGCTTCCATTAAGAATATGCTATGTGATTCAAATAATACATATCATTATTTGGTTAGAAAACATTATGGTTAGAACATAATTTGATATAATATGTCTTAATAAAATATAACCTACATACATGGTAAAGTGATAGAGATTCATTTACCCCACTATTGTGTCCAAATGTCTTGCCATTGTTCCAAGGATGCCCATGATGAAGAAGCTGTTATTAAGATCTTTTGTTGGGAGCAGATTTGAAGTGTAGATGAAATCTTTGGAGTGTAGAATTAGATACATTTGCAAGTAGTTTCTAAGGTATATATAATATAGTGCTAGCAGGGTGAAGAACTCAAGCAAAGAATGTTTGAGGGCAAACCCAAAAGCCTTCTTTTCCCTTATGAGAAGAAATAACAATAAAGGCCAAGTATATGCAAGAAAAGCGAAGGATACGTACTGTAAAAGATTAAGGTTTGCATGTGCTTTTGAACTTGAAAGTAGTATATTCTAGTTTCCTGTCATATTCCTTACATTCTTCTTTTATCTTTCCTTTTCATGTGGTTTATAAGCCTGTGTTCAAAATTTGAACCCTTCCATTCTACCTATACTCAAAGGTGTTCATTGCTAATGAGCAATTAAAGCATTTAATTGAAAATTAATATTACTTTAAAAAAAACCTTTTAAGGATAAAATCGTGCCAAATACAACGATAGATCATAATGATATTATCGATCGAAACAGAAATAAAAAGGAGCGTAATCATAAATGGTCGATACATTACACATGAAGAACACATCAAATTTTGTGTCCCTAGTTCATTTTCAGGTCAGAAACCAAAAACGTTGTAGTCATTTAAGTAGAAGTCTTCTGCACCTCCTGTTTTACTTCTCCTAAATTGAAAAAGTATTACACTTACACATCACACCAAAAAAAACCCAAAACATCAAAATGGTAGATGTGATATTGGAACTCAAAAAAAATTAAGGATGACCCTTTTTTCTCATTTATGCAATGTGCCCTGCCAAGGTAAGAATCTTGACATGTTTCTTTTGTCTCAGCTCATGAGGCACTGGTCCAAAAACTCTGGTTCCAATAGGTTGGCCTTGCTTGTCAACAAGCACCACAGCATTATCATCAAACTTGACCTCACTGCCATCACAACGTCCCTTTGGCATTGCTGCACGCACAACTACCCCGTATACAACCTTTCCTTTCTTCACTTTTCCATTAGGATGTGCTTCCTTCACTGATGCTATTATTGTGTCACCTAATCTTGCTCCTTTCTTCCCTTTCAATGCCTGTATACACATCACCTTTTTAGCCCCCGAGTTATCCACAACCTTGAGAACGGTCCTCATCTGTATGAAGGTGCGTTGTTGCTGCAAAATGGAAGAGGAATTTTTGTTAGGGGTAAGAGAAAGAAAGCACCTTTTTTTTTTAAAAAGGTACATATGTATGCATAACAAGGAAAATGGTATTGCTTGCTACGCATACAATATAGGTTCACCAAAACCATGTTGGGCAAGCATCAGTACAGTGTCGATGGAAATATACAACTAATAACTGTCCAATCATGATCTGCATTTAGTTCATGCACTGACCTGAGTAAACATATTGTTGCATGTTATCTCATGTGATAACGTAAATAAACCAGGGGAACTGTTGCTTAATCCACCAAACAGAGAACGACCCACTGTTTCAGTTTTTTGACACATCAAACAGAAAAAGTAGCAAGTTAGATGTTAGAATATCATCTGGTCAACATAAAAGACATTCACTGCATGGTTCAATTATAAAAGAAAATGACAGGAGGGTTGAGAGCGAACAATATAAGAGCTTAACACGTGAAATTTCAGGTTAGTCCTGAATGCAGTTGCTCAACAAAAGGATTATTACATATTTACAAACAACAAAATCATTTTGTAATAATTTAAGTATATTACAGGAGATTCAGGCTTTAAATCTTAACCTGTTGGGCATAAAAAAATCCTTTCAAAAAGGTCTTGCATAAACACAAAAAGGAAGTTAAAGTACACATACGGTCACTCTTGCTAAAACGGCAAAATTTCAAGCAACTTATTAACCTTCCTACTCTCTTTCCTAGTCTATATACTCGTTTCATTTTCCCCAGCTTCAACAGAGGCAATAAGAAGAAGCTGATCCTGCCTAGTGAGTTACAACTCCAATAATTGTTATTCTTAAGCAGAATCTGACCACTGAATTTTCCCATGTTCACTCCTAAATTTTGCGAATATGCAGTTGAGTGTTTACTTATGAAATTAGCTTCATTTCTTGGGTCTAAACACTGTTTTACCCATGTCGAGCTCTTACTAGAAAGCTTATAAAGTGAAACTGACTTTCTATTTTTCAGTTCCTAAGTTTTAGTCATTAGTTCAAGTCACCCAAATGACAAAATTATATCAAATTTAGAATATGTTTGAACGAGTTTCTCCAGAAAAGAAAAATGAGAAAAATAAATAAATTAAGTTCTCCCTATTCCATTCTAGTACTCATTTGGTTCATGTGGTATGTAGTTAATACCCTTTTGATAGGTTTTCTAACAAATATTCTATAAGTTTGTTTAGACAAACTTTTCTGTAACAATTTCTACGATGAAAAAATAAGAAATAAAAACAAAATGAATTTCTCTATAAAAATTTAGTTTATGGACAAATTAAAAATAAAAAATTTAGAAAGTGATAACGGGGAGCTTCCACCAATCTGCTTATCGTTTAAGCTAATTTCAATTTTGAAGAAGCTTGTTTAATTATTTTTTTTCCTATTTTTCTCTCGTAGAAGGCCTACGGAGAAATGTATCATAAAACCTATATCATAATTCATAACAGTGCTTTAGATACTTTGATGGATACAGATCTACTTCCTAACATTTCTCAATTACCATAAGTTTCCTAAATTATCAGGTTTGAGAACAAAAAATCAATCTCTGAAATAATATAAAAAATATACAAATTGGGTTACCGCGAGAACATCTCGAAGCAAAGGTTGCAGCCATATTCGAAATTTGATGTCTTCTTAATCCCTATCAAAATAAAGACACGAACTTTTCCCTGTAAAACGAAAAACAAAGAATACCCGAAGGGAAAAGTTGATCAATATGCAAACAAGAAATGATGGGTTGAAATGTTTCACCGATTCTAAAAGGAAGAGAGAGCAATTATGGTCACTCACACGCGGCTGCAGCACTGCAGCTTCCAATTCTTCTACTCTTGCCCAAAGCTTAACGGGCATAGTTTAGTAGTAGTATATAATGGGCCTCTATTCTTTTGAATTTTGAAGTCCATACTGTATCAGTACTAAGTGACCAGTGGTTTGGCCTATGATCGAATTTTATTAAAATTTATGAATTTTTAATTGAATTTATATTAAATCAGATTATTAGACAGTCCAATATATTACTTATTTATCAAGATAGGTCAAGAAATATAATGTTATATGATTAATAAGAAAATGAAATTGTAATTAATGATATAGGATATTTTTATTTGAGTCCCTATCAATTTTTTTTATATCTTTTAATAAAAATTCAATTCGATAATGTGTTTTGGGACATGATTGAATTTTATTTAGATTTAATTAAGTTTTAAGGTTTTAATAAATTTATAAATCTTTAATTGAATTTTTATTAAATCGGTTTATTTATTGAGTGGTTGAAATTTATATTTTTTAATAATTAAATATTTGTTGTTTAATTTTTTTAATAGTTATGTTATTTTTTTTGTCATTTTCATTTTTATTTTTCTATAAATGTTAAAAAAAATATGAGATTACATAATTAATGTAAAAATATTATTGCAGTTAATATAAAATAGTAAGTTATTTTTATTGTTCATATTGAAAACATAATAGATAAAAATATTATTTTTATGACTTTCACATCACCACCAGCAACGTGGTCTTATTATCTAATATATTTTCTATAACATTTATTAAGATAATACATAGTATAAGATTTATTATAAAGGTTTAGAAAATAGTATTTCAGAAATGACAGTGGTTTAAAAATAGTGAAACTCATTATTTTAATATTAAAAACTTTTAATATCAATGGATTTGTTATAAACGAGTTTCATTATTTTAAAACACATCATTTCTCTCTAAATCACTCTTCTAAAGTTCTTTGACTTTTCTTTAGGAGGTTTTTTTTCTCTACTCATATGATTGAAGAATTGAGATCGTATGAGTGATTTTAATGACGAGCTCTCAGACCAGTCAATTTCTTCATCTGAGTAAGTTAAGTTTTCGACCCCTTTTCTCTAGTCCTTTCTTTCTTTCATTGCATGTGGGCTCACTCATTGTGCATGTAATGTCTGAGTCTTCTATAAGACTCTCTGTTGGTCAATGATATCAGAATTCATCATACATCATATTTCATACAAAGTTAAATAGACCTGGATCTGACCATCAGAATTAAAAGTATGAATGTCAAGCAATGGTGGGTCATGCACTTGTGGTAGCCTCCATTGCTTTGCAAAGCCATTGCAAATGGGTTTCACCCTACCACGTTCACAAGGTTAGTTTGTTTCGCGTCTTAGGCTATAATGGAGAACATAGACTAGGACCTTATGCTAGTTTTACCACATGCATCACTCCTCTCTAATTGAGAATGAATAACCATTATAGTGTCAGGATAACCCCATGACTGAGCTTCCTACATTCATACATGAAATAACTACTTAGAAT
This sequence comes from Vigna nakashimae, assembly GCA_034642375.1. Taxonomy (NCBI): domain Eukaryota; kingdom Viridiplantae; phylum Streptophyta; class Magnoliopsida; order Fabales; family Fabaceae; genus Vigna; species Vigna nakashimae. Next base: position 37,896,983 of record CM067762.1, on the reverse strand, counting down.
TTATCCTTAGAAACTCTTATTCAATCACACTTTGATGTCTACCTTAAAATTATTCATAATCATTAATAACATTTTAGAGAACATACTAAACATGTCATAAAGTACTAACCAATCCTTAAGAGAAATCACGAAAGCCAAAGAATGAAATAGCAAAGAGTTAAAAACAAAAGACACTAGCATTAAGCGACACATCCTTACCGTTGAGCGTCATTCCTTGTGTAAACCTAGCACCAGAGTGCCACCCTACTATAGCTGAACGCCAAAGCTCTCAGCATTTTGGTGCTTAGGCTTCCCTAACTATTGCTGAGCGCCACACCAAAAGAGTGAAAACCTCTATTTTCAGCCTAATTGCCTTCTATACCAATCCAAATGATTAACCTAGCATCTTAGACATTTGGAATGATTTAAAAATAGGTTTATAGCTTAAATTAGATACACTAAACCAAGTTGACTACTTTAAATTACATAAACTCACTTCCACCCTTTCTTACATAGAAATTAACAACCTAGGGGTCTAAACCAGTCAGAAATGGTCCAACAACAGACACCAAATCCTCTACTTCAACACCTACATACTACTTTAGAATCTCACAAGTCGAAACCACTAAGATTGAACTTAAAACCTTTAAAAACCAACATATTAACTTCCATCCCTTTCTATATTATATTTCTATTAACTCACACCTCAAACAAGTTTCAAATTACCATACAATATATCCAAAACTGCAGTTTCTCCCCTTTGACCATTACTTCTAAATCTTGCCCATTAAAAGCTCCCTTTTAAACCAAAAAATGACCTATAATTCAATCTACTATCTACATCTTAACATTACACCAATTTTCTACCATTAAACTTCACAACTACAACATTCATCATACCAAACAAATAGATGAGTTAGGAGTAAAAAATATTAGAGAGAAGAGAAAGGGAGCTCAAAGAACGAGTTTTAAAGATGTTGAGTGTTTTAGATAATGAGATGTGTTTATAGAATTCTATTTATATTATTGAATTATTTTAACATTAAAATATTCGGTCTCATTATTTTAAAACACATATCAACTCCAATAGTTTGTTTTCTAGGTTCTCACATTCTTCCCAACAACAAAAACTTTTGACCTAAAAAATTAGACTTACTAGAGAATAGGTGAGGATAAAACTATTTCATGACTCTCTCTAACTCCTGCGTAGAGTCATTTATCCCAAAGAACTTTGACTAAAATGATGATTTTTTTCTTTAAGTTGCTTTGTTTGGATCTCCATAATCTCAACAGACTGAACCTCCACTGATAGATCTTCTCTGACTTGTGCATCTTCAACTTCTAACACATGAGAGGGATATAACACGTACTTTCTAAGCTGTGAAACATGAAATATCGGATGAAGGTTGGACAGTTGAGGAGGCATAGCTATCTTATAAGCCATTGGTCTCACATATCGTAGGATCTAGGACGGACCAAGGAACCTAGGAGACACCTTCCTAGAACGAATAACTCTTCCCACACCAGTGGTTGGAGTCACTCGTAGAAAGACATGGTCTCCAACTGCAAACTCTAGCCGTCTTCATTTCTAATCAACATAAGACTTATGCCTACTCTAAGATGTCTTCATCCTCTCTTGTATCACTCTCACCTTCTTTGTGGTTTGCTATAGCAAATCAAGCCCTATCAACACAACTTTTCCATCTTGATACTAACACAAGGATGTCTTATACCTAATGTCATACAACGCCTCATGAGGTGTCATGCTAATACATGCCAAATAGCATCATGTCCTGTGACCATTTGTGGTAAATGAGTAACAAAGTTCATGCCAATGCTATCACATTTCAATTCAGGCACATTCAACTGCTGCAACAAACCACTAAGTCTCCAATGCTTCACCTTAGCTCGTTGACAAGTTAAATAAGCCGCTACAAATTGTGTCTCATCCCTCTTCATGCCAGACAACCAAAAAGATTCCTTAAGAACTTGATACATTTTAGTCATGTCAAGATGCATGCTAAAACGAATTTGATGTCATTTCTTAAGAATCAACTTCTTCACTCATAATCATTAGGAACACAAACTATGCCTCTAAACCTCAAAATACCATCATCTCCCAACACAAATTGTCTGGCCTAATTTGAACCCAACACACTCATTTCTTGTTCAAACTAGAATCCAACAATTGCCTCTCTTTGATCAAACCCAAAAGATTACTAAACACAACCACATTACTGCATCTAATGAAATTTAACTCCAACTCAACAACATGCAACTTCATATCCCTACATTCCTAAGCCAGCTCTAACTCCCTAACCATCATATATGACACATGTACTGTCTTCCTGCTCAGAGCATCTGCCACCATATTCGCCTTACTTGGATGATATAACAGATCAAACTCATAATCAACGTTTACGATATTTAATGTCATTTAATGCATGTAGGAAAAAAGTGCTTATGCACTCAAGTAAAAATGTATGCTAGTTGTACCTTTGTAAAAGTATTAGGTTTTTCCCTACTACTAGAGTTGAGGCATGTTGTTGAGTCGATAAAGTTTCTAAGGACTTTACTTTTCTAATAACATGAGTAACAAAATCCTTATATTTTGTCGATGAAATTTTATTTCTAATCCCTCTTACTATATTTTTTTTTTGCACTACCATATCAACTCCATGTGGAGACATTACCTCCCAGTCCACACCACTTATATTGTCTCCGTCATTTTTATTATAGTCTCCACATAATCCCCTTAAAGATGTGATTGTTCTTATCCTTGCAAATTCATAGATGCACCTCCATTTTCTAATGGGTGTCCCAAATGCTTATGCCATAAATCAGTTAACAAATCCCTTTCCAACATTAACGTATGCACCTTTGGTATACCTCGAAAAACAAAATAAAGTTCATTGGCCCTGTCGCAACCGGAATCGCGACGGGACGACGATCCATGGAAAATAGATAAAAGTTTTTGAGTAAAGAGATTGGGAGTCGCCACCATAGTTTATTCTGGGAAACTACGGAAAAACCATAAAATAATAAGACACGGTCCATGAAAACCAGATTCTGGGTTCGGGAGTCGGTTACGCGTAGGGAAGGTATTAGCACCCTACGGCGCCTGCCCGAAGGCAGTACCTTTAACTAAATGCGCGAATGTGATGTGGTTTCAAAATGTTTAACTATCCCCTAAAATAAATTTCTAAATAAACAAAATATATTTTTTTTAGTTTTTTGGGCCCGACAAGGATTGACCTTGGTCCTACGTATTCTCATTCAAAAATGAGAAATCAGGGTTACGTAGTTCTTTTTGAAAACTGTTTGAAGAAATTGTTTGGAAATTGCTTGGAAACTTGTTATGGATAATTTGGATTTTTGGGAAATGAACCTGACAAGGACTGGCCTTGCTCCTACGTATCTCCACTTTTGATGGAGAATCAAGGATCACGTAGTTCTGGCAGGCAATATTGTTTGTTGATTGAAATTGTTGATGTTTTTGGTTTTTGAAGATTTTATATGTTTTTTGGTATTTTTATTTAAGAAGGATAAAAGGTTCTTAGCACAAGGACGATGCGAGCGATCACACGTGTGCTTAACCTTTAAAACATATTTTTTTTGTAATTTTTGTTTAAGAAAGAGGAAAGGTTTTTAGCACAAGGACGATGCGAGCGATCACACGTGTGCTTAACCTTTAAAACATATTTTTGTAATTTTTATTTATAGAAAAGAAAAAGGTTCTAGCACAAGGACGATGCGAACGATCACACGTGTGCTTAACCTTTAAAACATATTTTTTGTAATTTTTATTTATAGAAAAGAAAAAGGTTCTAGCACAAGGACGATGCGAACGATCACACGTGTGCTTAACCTTTAAAACATATTTTTTTTTTGTAATTTTTATTTATAGAAAAGAAAAAAAAGGTTTTTAGCACAAGGACGACGCGAGCGGTCACACGTGTGCTTAACCTTTGAAACGTATTTTGAAATTTTATTTAAGAAAAGAAGAAAAGGTTTTTAGCACAAGGACGACGCGAGCGGTCACACGTGTGCTTAACCTTTAAAACTTTTCTTGTAAATTCTTTTTATTTAAACTATCAATATTGTATTATTAAATATATATTTTAGGATAAGTAAATATCTAAAATAAATAAATAGAACAAAATAAAATAAGACAATAAAGAAAAATAAATAAACAAAAGAAAATGGAGAGACTGAACGGACGTTGGGGACAATGTTAAGGATAGCGAGCGTTCGTTGGGGAGAGGACGAACGTCCATTGGGTGATATAACGGACGGACGTAAAGGCTTAAGGTTAACGAACGCTCATTCTTTTAGCTAACGAGCGCTCATTCGTTTGGATGACGAACGTTCGTTAGCGAGAAGGATGAGCGAACGGTCTGAAAGGGTAAAGTTTAACGAGCGCTCGTTCATTGAGCGTTCGCGTTGGGGAGATGGCGAACGGACGATATATGACGAGCGTTCCAAAAGAGGCCCAAAGCTGCCGGACGTACGCTCATTTCTGGGCCTGGCCCAGTCCAATGCTTTCTAACCTAGAATTTCCTAGGGTTCAGAGATTCATCCTCATTCCCACTCCTTCACGCCAGTTCGCACCCTCTCCAGAGATTCAAGTTTTCAGCACCACAACCGATCACCACCTCTGCCATAGCCGGCCACCGTCACCTCAAACAAAACGCGCCTTGGCCTCTCCGGCTACCCCTCGCACCACCAGAACCACCGTCAGCCAAGACACCACCGTCTCCACTTCTCTCTCTTCGAAAACCAGAGATTCTCAGGGGTGGTCCTCCTCCGCGTTACACACTGACGCTACACTCCGTTCGCGGCCACCGCTGCCTCCGACGCCACACCGCCGCGCCCTACCAGAACCAGCCTCTGCGTCGCTGCTTCTATCTCAATTTCTTCTCCACTTCTTCACGCGCGAGAGAGAGACTCTCGCCTCTCCGCGCCACGCCAACGCCAAAAAGGCAGAAACTGCCGCCACCGAGGCCGCCACGGGCCGCTCTGTCAGATCTTCTCTTCTGCCATAACCGCCGCACCCAGCCACCCCCTCTCGGACCACGAACCAGGGTCGCACCGGCGACGCGAGCCGCTGCCCTCGCCGGAGCTCCTTTCCTCACCGGCGCCACCACTTCCCTTCCCTCATTTTCAACGTTTATTGATTGGTTTGTTGTTGATTGATTCTTCCATTGGTGTTTTGCCTACTGGGATTAGGAATGATGGGTAATGGAAGTTAGGTAGTAGTGTCAAGTGTTGGAGGTGGATATGAGGAAAAAATGGATAAAGATGATGGGCTGTTGTTACGAGGTGCTCGAGGGTGGCTGTGGCATACGGATAATGAGGGTGATGGGTGCTGGATGAGTATTGGTGTGAGTATGCGTATGAGCACAAAAGGGGGATGGCTGATTCTGTGATAATGGTGTGTTGGAATGGGTTGGCTTTCTCTTGTTTTTTTTTTTTTTTTTTTTTTTTTTTTTAAATGAATGGTAAATGTTGTACCCAGAGGCGAATGGGGCTTGGGGTTCGGGTGATGGAAGTCAAAGCCTAGTTGAAAATCCAAGCATGGTGGCTTGCGGGTAAGACTAGAGCTGGAGGTGAAGGCCCGCGAGGAAAACGAGGCGGATGTTAGCCATGAGGTAAGGATGAAGATCGTGTGATGGCCATGATATAGCAAGTTCCAGAGGTCCAGTGTTGAAGATGAAAATGAAGATTATAGATTGTGGTCATCGACGCAATAAGGAGAGGTTGTGTGTTTTCTGGGTACAAGTGAATGGATACTGAAGCTTCTTTGTGTTGAGGGAAAACAACTCTTGTATTCTATAGTTACTTATAACTGATGAATCTCGTAGAGACAACATTTTTGGGTGCAGTTTTGATTAACAGAGGAAAATGAATATAACCATGTACATTGATCGAACACATATTTCAATCATCTCTCCGCATGCATAAAGGAATCATATTTATGAACATATAAATGAGCTTGGGTATGACCATTTTAGGTATACGAGACTTACCTCCGCAGCTTCAAGATGCTTCACCTTTCTGTTCTCCTACTCTTTTCTGCAAAAAATGCCTCCCTCTGTCTCTTCTGCTGTTGTTCACACTGTTAATCCCTCCTTTCTCAGTTCAGCCGAACCCTCTCCTCTCTTCCTTTACTTTTGTGATTTTTGGTGTTAAGATGATGGACGTTGGCTGTATCTATTGGTTATTGGAAATAGGTGAAGATGAGGTGGTTACTCGTGGGAGGAATCCAAGGTTGGGGTTGATGTGGTTACGGTGGAGGGGAGTTTTCGGGTGTTTGAGATGGTGGCTTGCGAGGGAGAAAAAAAAAAAAGGTTCCAGTCTCCGTTCCCGAATCAGTGAATAAGGATGTTCCTTTTCTTTTGATCTTTTTCCCCCCTCAATCTGTGGAGTCCCAAATGGTTCTGGTGGTAGTGGTCCCGGGTTCTCCTTCCAATGAAGAAAAGCCCAAGATAATGGGTTTCCTCGTGTTCCCCCAGAATGTTCCCTTAAATGTCTTCCCAAGAATGTTCCTTCTCTTGAATGGCGTAAAAGAACACTTTGCAGCTCCAGATCGCCACCCGTGGCAGACAACCCAGAAAGTGAAAGCGTCAGAGAAACCCATACTGTAAGCCGCCACTACTTTTGGACGCTCGTCAGCACTACTCTGGGACGCTCGTCAGCACTACTCTGGGACGCTCGTCAAAATGGGATCCGCTAACGAGCGCCTCCAGACGAACGCTCTCGAAGGATAAATGAAACGATCTCTCACGAAATGACCGAACGCTCAAAACTCAAAACCGAACGTTCAAAACGAACGCTCACAGAGACTCCCATACAGACCGAACGCTCAAAACTCAATCCCAAAATAAAACCGAACGTTCACGATGAAAGCCTGAGGATACCGAACGCTCATAAGCTGAACCTAAAAAAACTGAGCGCTCACAATTTGCTAATTCAAAACCAAATTAAAGACGAACGCCCACAATCACAAATCCAAAAGACCGAACGCTCGAAATTGTTTTACTATTTGGACGAGCGTCGCAATACCCCAATTGCCGAACGTTGTACCAGGCCGAACACAATGAATCCGAACGTCCAGTAAACAAAACCGAACGTCCTAAAGAGCCGAATGGTCGAACGCTCGAACAACGCAAAGAACGGGCGGTTTACACCGAGGACGAACGTCCTAAATTAAACAAAAAACCGAACGGTCGAACAACGAACGCTCTTTGAAAAAGATCACGAACGTCCTTTGGACGCTCGGCCAGGCCGGACGCTCAAATGAAGACCTAACGATGAAGGCCGAACGCTCACTAAACACCATGACCGAACGGTCGAATAAACAAAGGACGAACGGTTACGCAATTCAGGGGACGAACGGTGGAGGACGAACGCAGCTCCATTTTTCTCGTTTCATTATTATTTTTATTTTTATTATTATTTTTTTTTTTATTTTTTTATTTTTTATTATTTTATTTTATTTTTTTTATTTTTTTATGATGAAAATAAATTTTAATCAACCCGGACGAAATTGAGTGTTGACAGCTGCCCCTCTTTACTTAGATTTTACTAGATCATATGACAAACAAAGTTTTCATATTATCAAAGTAAAGGATAAGTAAAGATAAAAATACTAATTTCGTTCGGGTTTCAAGATAAACAAGAAACAAGCAGGGAATAAAACAAATGAATAGAGCTGAGAGCAGTGAGGTGTAATAACCTCGCGGAGAGTGTACCAACCCCATGGAAGTGAATGAAGTGATGAGTTTGATTGCAGGGTTTGACCATTGCCACGCAGAGGGTCGATAACAAAAAATTAAAACCTGGATTCGACCATTGCCTCGCAGAGGGCCAAACTCACAGAACAGAAATTTAAATTCGACCATTGCCACGTAGAGGGTCGATAACAGAAAACAAAGACCTGGATTTGACCGTTGCCATGTAGAGGGTCGTTTGAAAAATTAAAGTCTGAACCTGACCATTGCCATGTAGAGGGTCATTTGAAAAATTAAAATTTGGACTGACCATTGCCAAGCAGAGGGTCAAACTTACAGAACAGAAATTTAAATCCGACCATTGCCATGCAGAGGGTCGATAACAGAAAATTAAAACCTGGATTTGACCATTGCCTCGCAGAGGGCCAAACTCACAGAACAGAAAATTAAATCCGACCATTGCCATGCAGAGGGCCGATAACAGAAAATAAAACCTGGATTTGACCATTGCCTCGCAGAGGGCCAAACTCACAGAACAGAAAATTAAATCCGACCATTGCCATGCAGAGGGTCGATAACAGAAAATTAAAACCTGGATTTGACCATTGCCTCGCAGAGGGCCAAACTCACAGAACAGAAATTTAAATCCGACCATTGCCATGCAGAGGGTCGATAACAGAAAATTAAAACCTGGATTTGACCATTGCCTCGCAGAGGGCCAAACTCACAGAACAGAAAATTAAATCCGACCATTGCCATGCAGAGGGTTGATAACAGAAAATTAAAACCTGGATTTGACCATTGCCTCGCAGAGGGCCAAACTCACAGAACAGAAATTTAAATCCGACCATTGCCATGCAGAGGGTCGATAACAGAAAATTAAAACCTGGATTTGACCATTGCCTCGCAGAGGGCCAAACTCACAGAACAGAAATTTAAATCCGACCATTGCCATGCAGAGGGTCAATAACAGAAAACTAAAACCATGATTTGTAACTTTGAAAAGTTGATAAATGCCGAGTAAAACATGAAGATTTTGCAAACAATTCTCCTCGCTTCTTCTAAGATGATGTTATGTCATGATGATGCATGGATGCATGGACACATGAGACCTTCATTTTGGTCTTTTCTTTTACTCTCGCTTTTCATCATCATTTTTTTTTTTATTTAATTTCCATGCTTGGAATCCATTGTTAATATTGTCATCAAACACGATGTACGTTCAAAACGCATTCCTTAAAAACAACGTTGATAGGTATAGAACCCTTTAATGAGCAGGAAGAAAGTGTAACCCTGAGTTAAAATTCTTTTTATCGCTTTTTGCAATCCAAATTAACTTGAACCCTGTAGAATGTGGAAGAATGGTTATGAAAAGCAAATGCGTAATGATTTTCTGTGAGCAAATATTAACGTATGTGTGCCCCTCATTTGGGTAAAAGTGATATTAACATGTTGTGCTCCCATGCTGCACTAATTTTACACACTGGAAAAGCGAAAAGATTTTGGGTATGAAGGATTCCCCCCAAATTGGATGATCTTCGATTGACAGGGAGACTTCTTTTTTTTTTTTTTTTTTGAAAATAACACTGAATTGTGTCGTTCACCACATCATTTTGTTTCAAAATTAAATTCGTGAGAAAGATTAGGACCAACAGTCTTCAGTCAGCGTGGACTTTTATGGGCTTGTACCGTGGCTAGAGGACAAAGGGTTTTGCAAGAAAGGATAATAAAGGCCCAAATAATTGTTTGACGGTTAAAGTCTTTAGACAAGAATCGTTTGCAAGGTGTCCCGTCAACTGTCTTTAGGGATTTGAATTTCAAGCATGCTTATCGTTGCTTTTTCTTTCTTTCCCTTTGGATCATTCTTTTCGTTGCCCCTGTTGTAGTCCTTTTATGATACTTTCCTTTTCATTCATTTTTATTTTTTTTTATTTTTTCAACTTTGGATGCTTATGATGTACCCTTTCAAATTGACGTCGACATGCTGATGATTCTTGTATAGGGTGATAAAAACAATTACGAATTTTGGCTCAAAAGGGGTGCAATTGAATGAACTGCTTTTGACGATTGGATAATGAAAAATGGCCAGACGTCATTCCGAATCTTGTTTGTCTGACTTTCTCTTGAATTTAAACCTGAAACGAAACTATGTAGTGCCTGACACATCAACTTCATTTTTCCTTTGTTTTCTCCTTTTTTTTTTTTCTTTTTTTTTATATATCTCCCTAATCAACGGATTATCGGTGATATGTAACATGATGAAAACTGCCCCAATATTAAGCGTACGGCGAAATCCTTCTTCTTACGGGAAACGAAAAAAATTAGGGTTCAAGTAATATGAATGCAGATGCTTTATCAAGAAACGAACACCGGTTACACCCAAAACCTTGAATCAGGAAAGGACTCACCAACGGTATTTTTTCAAAATTTTTCGAAAATACTGTGTCCTTGACAACTTTATTAACAACAAACTCAGCATGTGACCTCTCTTCTTTTTTGTTTTTCCTTTTTCGACATCCTCCAGGACCGAGCTCACCAACCTGATATACCTGTGATGCTTTTATCAACATGCGCTTACTCATTTTCATTTTCATTTTCCTTTGACTACTTAACAGCTCAGCGTGACATGCAATATTCCAGATGGAATGCAAACAACCAAAATATGAATGAATTCGCGTGAACTTCATTTATTAAAAAAAAACACAGAGTACAATAATCTTTAACAATAATATCAACATCCCCTTTAATGGCAACCACTATCACGGAATCATCATGCGTAAAACTTTTTTACTGCATCAGAATTAACTGGCAATGGTAACTCCTCTCCGTCCATTCTTGTGAGAATTAGTGCCCCACCAGAAAATGCTTTCTTCACTACAAATGGCCCTTCATAATTTGGAGTCCATTTGCCTCTATGATCCTTTTGTATAGGTAGGATCTTCTTCAACACTAGCTCACCTTCATGAAATTCTCTTGGGTGTACCTTTTTGTCAAATGCCTTCTTCATTCTTCTTTGGTACAATTGTCCATGGCATACTGCTGTTAATCTTTTTTCATCGATGAGATTGAGCTGGTCGAAACGAGCTTGAACCCACTCAGCCTCTTCTAATTGGGTTTCCATTAAAACTCGTAAGGACGGAATTTCCACTTCAAACGGAAGTACTGCTTCCATTCCATATACCAGCGAGAAAGGCGTTGCCCCAGTCGATGTTCGTACCGAAGTGCGATAACCATGTAAAGCAAAAGGAAGCATTTCATGCCAATCCTTATATGTGACCACCATCTTCTGCACAATCTTCTTGATATTCTTGTTAGCAGCCTCTACTGCCCCATTCATCTTTGGACGATAAGGAGAAGAATTAAGATGATGAATTTTGAACTCCTCACATAACTCTGTCATCATCTGGTTGTTCAAGTTAGTGGCATTATCGGTGATGATCCTGTTAGGGAGCCCGTATCTGCAAATCAACTCCTTTTTTATGAACTTGGTCACCACCTTTCTAGTTACATTAGCATAAGAAGCAGCCTCAACCCACTTGGTGAAGTAATCGATTGCGACTAATATGAAACGGTGTCCATTTGACGCCTTTGGCTCTATAGCTCCGATGACATCTATTCCCCACATCGAAAAGGGCCATGGCGCAGACAACACATTCAAGGTCGTGGGTGGCATATTGATATTATTTGCGTACACCTGGCATTTCTCACACTTTCTCACATGTGTACAACAATCATTTTCCATAGTCAACCAAAAATACCCTGCTCTCAGTATCTTCCTAGCCATTGAGTGCCCGTTCATGTGCGTGCCAAATGTACCATCGTGTACTTCTTTTAGTATCAACTCGGCTTCTTTTGCATCTACGCATCTAAGGAGAACCATGTCATGATTCCTCTTATATAAAATATCCCCACTCAAAATGAAGCTGCCAACCAACCTTCTTAACGCCCTTTTATCGTTTTCGGATGCCTTCTCTGGATATTCTCGAGTCTTAAGATACTGCTTGATATCAAAGTACCAAGGTTTACCATCTACTTCCTCTTCGATGAAATGACAATATGCTGGCTCAGTATGACTCTTCATTTCAATCATTGGCAATTCTGCATCTTGATCAACTTCAAACATCGACGACAAGGTAGCCAACGCGTCTGCTAATTGATTATCTTCTCGCGGTATATGATTAAACGTGATGGAATCGAAATACTCAATTAATCCCCTGATGTAAGCTTGGTATGGAATTAATTTAGTATCCCTAGTCTCCCATTCTCCCTTCAATTGATGGATGACCAAAGCTGAATCTCCGTATACCTCCAGAATTTTTGCTTTAGACTCTATTGCTGCTCGAATACCCATGGCACAGGCTTCATATTCTGCGATATTATTCGTGCAATTAAAACACAACCTTGCCGTCATTGGAATGTATTGATTCTTAGGAGAGATAAGCACTGCCCCTATTCCATGCCCCATTACATTCGATGCCCCATCGAATAATACCGTCCAGGCTTTTTCATTTTCATCCTCTCTGTTCTTAGCAAATAAAGCCATGATATCTTCATCAGGAAACTCAGGTTGCATTGGCTGATAGTCATTAATGGGTTGATGGGCTAAAAATTCTGCTAAAGCGCTACCCTTGATAGATTTCTGAGTAACATATACAATGTCGTACTCCGATAGTAGCATCTGCCATCGAGCTATCCTTCCAGTGAGAGCGGGCTTTTCGAAAATGTACTTGATAGGATCCATTTTAGATATCAGCCAAGTAGAGTGACTCAACATGTATTGCCTTAAACGATGAGCAGCCCACGCCAGTGCACAACAAGTTCGCTCTAACGACGAATATCGTTGTTCGCAATCTGTGAATCTCTTGCTCAAGTAATATATGGCATGTTCTCTTTTCCCGTCTTCATCATGCTGACCCAATACACAACCCATTGAATTGTCCAATACGGTCAAGTACAAAATGAGCGGTCTTCCTGGCCTAGGTGGACGCAATACAGGAGGGTCCTGCAGGTATTGTTTGATCTTTTCAAAAGCAATTTGACAATCTTCATTCCAGACTACCGCCTGATTTTTCCGTAGCAACTTGAACATTGGTTCACAGGTAGCAGTTAATTGGGAGATGAACCTAGCAATGTAGTTCAGCCTTCCCAGAAAACCTCGAACCTCCTTTTCTGTTATGGGCGCAGACATTTTCGTTATCGCTCTTACTTTGTCAGGATCAACTTCTATCCCTCTTTGACTGACAATAAAGCCCAACAATTTTCCAGACTTTACTCCAAACGTGCATTTGGCAGGATTTAACCTGAGTTTGTACTTTCTCAGTCTCTCAAATAATTTCCTTAGATTGAAAATATGCTCCTCTTCTGATTCCGACTTTGCAATCATGTCATCCACATAGACTTCAATTTCCTTATGCATCATATCATGAAAGAGTGTCACCATTGCCCTTTGGTACGTTGCTCCAGCATTCTTGAGTCCGAAAGACATCACCTTATAACAGAATGTCCCCCATAACGTGATAAAGGTCGTTTTTTCCATATCTTCCGGTGCCATTTTAATTTGATTATATCCCGAGAATCCGTCCATGAACGAAAATAACGAAAATTTGGCCGTATTATCCACCAGAGTATCGATGTGTGGTAATGGGAAGTTATCTTTCGGACTTGCACGATTCAAATCACGATAGTCAACACACATTCGGACTTTCCCATCTTTCTTAGGCACTGGTACAACATTTGCTACCCATTGTGGGTATCTTGCCACAGCCAAAAATCCTGCGTCAAATTGCTTTTGGACCTCTTCTTTAATTTTTAGGGACATTTCCGGCTTCATTCTTCTCAGTTTTTGTTTGATTGGAGGGCATTCCGGCTTGAGGGGGAGCGTATGCTGCACAATATCGGTGTCTAGACCCGGCATGTCATTGTAAGACCACGCGAATACATCTTTAAACTCCTTCAACAGGACACGCAATCTTTCCCTCACTTCTGCTTCCATACTAGTACCAATTTTCACTTCCCTTATCTCATCTTTCTCTCCCAAGTTAAGTATTTCAATCTCCTTCTGATGGGGTTTTATCTCCTTAGATTCTTGTTCCACTAATCTCAACAATTCTGGAGAGGGTTCCATATCATCTTCGAAATCATCTTCCGTATTATTGATAGGGTGCTCAAAATTAGGAACATTGATATCGTTATTTTCAAAACAATCATTGTCCCATCTGCATCATTTAAATTTATGAAAACGTATAAATAAATAAGATAAACAAAGAAAAATGCCAAATGATGATGAAATGCAACTTTATTGTCACGCTGAGTGAAAAGTAAAAAGAATTAATCCACAAAACTTTAGTTCTAAAGCCCCAATCGAGACTATAAGCTTAATTAAAACTATTACATTTTGTTCACATTAAGCATCACAGGTAAATCCAGTGTTTCCCAATTGTTGAGTCGAGTATCAGGGGAACAAGCCCACACGAAGTTCAAACTTTGAGGCCTTTCTTCATCCTCCACAGCTGCTATCTGGTCAGTGTTGATCCATCCAGCACTGCGGAAGCTTTCTTTGATGTCAACAATGTGAATTTTGCTCTCTCTGGGCCCTCGTCTTTCTGCACGGGCCAGACTGCGCTCTTTTCTTTCTTCAATCATCCTTTTCCTATCTTCCTTGGTAGGTTTGTACCCCAAGCCATATCTGTTCTTGTTTTCAACTATTTCCAGAGGGAATGCTCGCCCCTGCCGATATTTGCCCAAACCTTCCCCATATACATAGCCCTCTTTTAGCATAATCTTAGCCATCATAATAGAAGCACATGATAGACGAGGATTTATTGGAAACGGTTCCACACAAGTATTTCCCACGATCTCCAATGATTGGAAGGCTGTCTCGAGAGCTTCTTCAGCCGCCTCGATGTAGCGTGTGGATGATGGCCCACTCACAAGAAGATCCTCTTCTCCTGATACTATCACCAGCTTATCTCCCATCACATACTTCAACTTCTGGTGTAGTGTAGAAGGTACAACTCCAGCCGAATGGATCCATGGGCGCCCCAGTAGACAACTATAAGCTGGCAGAATATCCATAACTTGGAATGTTATTTGAAAGACACTCGGGCCAACTTGTATTGGTAATTCCACCTCTCCCATCACTTCTCGTTTACTACCATCAAACGCCCTCACAATCATTGAACTAGGTCTCATATGCATTCCTTCGCAAGGTAGCTTTTCCAGGGTTGCTTTCGGCATTACATTCAAAGAGGACCCATTATCCACTAAAACACGCGCAATAACATGATCCAGGCATTTCACAGAGACGTGAAGAGCCTTGTTATGCCCTCTTCCCTCAGCTGGTATCTCTTCATCCGTAAAAGTGAGATAATTATTAGCAACAATATTGCCAACAATACCTTCGAATTTATTCAACGAAATACCTTGCTCCACGTGAGCCTCACTGAGTATCTTCATTAGCAACTTTCTGTGTGATGCCGAATGCATGAGCAAGTCTAACAAGGATATACGAGCAGGCATACGGTTTAACTGCTCCACCACCTTATACTCACTTTGTTGTATGAATTTTAAAAATTCACAAGCCTCCTCTTCAGAAACTTCTCTCTTCTCTTCCTTGTCGGGGATCTCCTCTGTCTGTGCACCCTTTCCCTTTAAGAATTCTTTTGCTTTCACGGCCATCGTTGTTTCTTTATCATTAACTCTTTCTCGTGCCAACTCTGGGGATGTGAAAATTCGACCACTCCTAGTCATTCCACCTATCCCTGATATGTTTTTGACGGCAGGGTCAACGCTTTGTTCTTCGCTTGACGTATGCGTCCCATATCTCCATGGAACGGCTTTTTCGTTTTTGTAAGGAAAAGGAGTTGGTACACGGATAACAACAGGCGATCTTCCTTGAGTTGGTGGGATAGAAGTAGTCTTAGTGAAACGAATCACTAATGGTTCTGGTAAAATCATACCGGATTCATCACCAGTCTGTGCAAATACCTTTCCCTCCTCATTCTTGTAACATACTTGCATCAGACCACGATCTAGCAGGTCTTGCAAAATTTCTTCAAACTCCACACACTCCTCAATAGAGTGCTCCGCATTTGGGTGGAACGCGCATGCCATACCTTCATCATAATCACCCTTCAAGATACCCACTTTCAGCAATGCCTCCAAAATAAACGTCCTAGAGCTCCTGACTTCTTTCACGTTTCTCACCAGCTCATGTTCTTTCACTTCGACTGCATTCGTCGAAACACTTCCATGCCCAGATAAAGGATTGGCCTCGATACTAGGCTTATCCTCTTGGAACTTTAACCACCCAGAATCAATTAGAGTCTGCACTTTATGCTTGAAAGCAAGACACCTCTCAGTGGAATGACCAGCGGCCCCTCCATGATAACTACACTTTGCCTCCGCATCATAGCCTCTCGGGTACGGAGGCTGCAAAGGTCTCAGGGGACAAACGACAACCAGACCTTGTTTGATAAGATGAGGCAATAATTCCGTGTAAGTTGTAGGAATTGGGGTAAAGTTAACATAATTTCTTTCTTGGTTCCTTCTTGGATAAGTATTTGGACCCGCACTCACATTGGAACCTACATTTGCCCTTCCCCTCCAATTATTCGTCGGGATGTGTGGTGGTTGATAGTACCCTGGTTGTTGTTGAGGCCTAATTTGATGACCAAATGACACGTTAGCTGCATGTGGATGTTGACCCCAGTATGGTCGATAGTTATGAGGGGGAGCCTGACCTCTCCACACGGGAGTTGTAGATGTTGCATGCACATCTCCTTCTTTTCTTTTTCCTGAGTTAAAATTGGGTTTTTTGGAGTTTGCAACCACCGACGAGCCATATGCAATCTTCCCATTTTTCAACCCGATCTCTATCCGCTCGCCTATCACAATGATATCGGCAAAATTTGAAGATACATTTCCCACCATATGTTCATAAAATGGTGGTTGGAGCGTATTTACAAACATTGCCACCATTTCTTTATCATACAAAGGTGGCTCAACTTGTGCAGCCAATTCTCTCCACCGCTGAGCATACTCCTTAAAACTTTCGTTGTCTTTCTTCGACATGTTCTGCAGCTGTAGACGATCTGGCGCAACATGTGTATTTTATATATACTGCTTCACAAAAGCATCAGCCAAGTCCGCCCAACAACGAATTCGAGTAGGCTCCAAATGGGTATACCAGTTTAACGCCACTCCAGCCAAGCTATCTTGAAAAACATGGATGAGCAGCTGCTCATCATAAGCATATGCAGCCATCTTTCTGCAAAACATGGTCAGATGGCTCTTTGGGCATGTATTTCCCTTATACTTCTCAAAATCTGGCGCCTTGAACTTATGTGGAAGTTTGACGCCAGGAACCAAGCTCAATCTAGAAACATCCCCGAATCCATAACTCTCGTATCCCTCCACAGCCCTCAATCTTGCCTCTAGGCTCTCCAGTTTATCTTTTGCCCCATCAACATTACTAGTTACCCCCTGGAACAAAGTATACGGCGCAGCCCCTGTAGAAAAGCCCTCTCCGGTAATCACGGGTGGCACCGGGGTTACTCGTATTCCATCAGTCATGCTTGCATGCATCCCTTCATTTACCATAGGTGCAGACATTACAACAGGCCCCTGAGTACTGATGGGCGGTAGGTTAGCAGTGGTAGGGAAAGAGAATGAAGTCTGCTCCCCTTCTGTGTATTCTCCCACAGGTGGGGTGTAACCTGGAGGTAATCCATACATTGGGAACGAAACAGACTGGCTCCCAGCATTAAACATCGGAGGGTAATATTGAGCACTTCCCTCAACTTGCGCAGACGTCGCCCCTCCCGTAGTCTTCAGGGCCTCGAGAGCCGCCAAAATCTGGGCCATTTGATCCTTCAACTGGCTGACATCGGCCTTAATAGATTCGTGTGACTGCTCCCAATTCTCCATGACCTTTGAGTTAGCTCTGGTCCTGTACGGATGTCTTGGAAAACTTGCCGTTGTTCTCTCACTTGTACTGCTCTTATTTTTTATTAAAATTAAATTAGATAAGGATGAAAAATGCAGAAAGAAAACATGATGCATGCTAATGATAAGTGGAAACCACAGGATAACGATGACAATACTGATGGAAAATTAACACAAGCCGATACCACACAAACATCCCCTATCTTTCATTTCAAGAAAATTTGATCCATTACATCGTCTAAGGAACAAAAACATAATTCCGATGTACATCAATCCCGCGCCCGGGCAATGAAAGCTTTCATCTCTCCCACCAACCATTTACAATGATTAATAAACAATTCTATTTCCACTGGTGAGTTACAAAAATGAGTACTAGCTTCAGCATTCGACACCATCCTGGGGATGTCTTCAATTGCCCCGTTTGCCAAAGCAGCCAACTGAGAGAATCTTTCCTTCCAGTGCTTTACAGTCATTTCTTGCTCTGCGATGTGCTCTTCCATTTGCTTTATCAAGGCCTGATGCCTTTCTTCAAATTCTATCGACCTCCATCGCTCTTCCTGCTCTTCGATATATTCCTCCATTTGTCTTATCAGAGTTCGATGTTCTTTTTCTGCTTCCGTTAGCTTCCAACGCTCCCTATTCATATCCGCCTCAAACGACATGGCCATCTCTTTCATCTCATGCCCCGCTTTTTCTATCTGAATCTGCGCTTCTCTTAATCTCTTCAGGGCTTCTCGTTTATCTGTTTTGGCTTCTTCGTAGAGGTGCTTCCACTCCTTTCCCTCTTCTAAAGCCACCTTCTTCTCATTTACCCTCATGGATAATTCCTTACTTGCAGCCGCTAGATCTTGTTTCACTCGAAATGTGTAATCTCTCTCAGCCTTCTGGCTTTTGACAAGGTTTTCATAGGCCCGCGACTTTTCTTCATTATCATTTTTCATATCCACAAGATCATTACGCGCCCTTTGTAATTCGTTTTCCAACCTAGCATTCCTTATTTTCAATTTCTCCATCTCAGCTCTTAATTGTAGCACCTCTTCACTTTCTGGAGCTTGGGATGGTCCTTCACTAGCTGATTGATCCTTGATTGGCTTGAAAGGCAACTTGACTATTTTCACTCTCTCCAGAATCCAGGTGTGATAACTAACCCTGCTATCCACTACTCCATCCCTCAAGTCCTTCTCTGCTCGAACAACATTTTCCCAGGCGCTTTTAACCTTTCTTAACAGTTCAATGAAATGCCCGTCTTCGTAATAAATGAATAGGGTAGCAAGGTAATCTGATGAAGGTGCCCCTTTCATGGGATGCCCAAATTGTCTTTGCACCAAAAGGGGGTTGTAATTGATACAGTACCGGGCACCTACGAAAGGCACATTAGGAAAACTACCGCAATGCTGGATAGCCAATTTATTTCCAAGCCAAGGCAGGCGCCATTTTATACTTCTTTCGCTCAAACCAGCAAGGAATCGGGCCCAATCATTTCCTCCTTTACCTTTAAGCCCTTGATGTGACAAAGTCTCCGATAGACTCTTAACGTCGACCATCTCTTTAAACACACGCGCTGTCATCCATGTATACAACGCCGGTAAACAACAAAGAATCTTCTTTCCCCTTCTCTCATGGCAAAAACTCAAGGTCCCATAAACATCTGCAAGAACTGCTGTTACAGGATTCTCTGATCTGGTTTTACTCGCCACGAAGACATCTATCGCGGTGTAATCCACGAATTCTTCTATTTTGGGAAACAAGACAATGCCATATATGGTGAGGGCTAATACATCCATGAAAGTTTCCCAATCCTCTTTATCAGCCAGGTGATGTAAATACTGCTCTAAATATCCCTGTGATAACCCATGCACTTGATTCCTCATCATCATCCTATCTTCAAGCTCCTTGGGATGTAATTTCATGATGGTAGCAATGGTGGGTATAGAGGAATGATGCTCTAAATGTTGATAGGGAGTGGTGCCCTCCAGTGGCAAACCCAGGATATGCTCGAACTCCTCTATGGTTGGTGCCAACTGAAAGTCTTGAAATGTGAAACATCGAAGCGGAGAATCGTAATATTGTGCCAAGGCTGTGATAGCGGGTATTTGTACTTCAACCTCCATTAAATTCAACAAATTTCCATATCTTCTCTGAAAGGTTTCTCTTTTTATAGTCTTCAGCCTTTTGCCCAAGTTTATCAGCCCGGTCAAGTTTCCAACATGGGTCCTTAGACTATACTTCTTTCTTAAATCGGAAGAGTCGGTGTGCTGTGTAGCATCGGATCTTGCGTTAACATCCATCTCGTATGAAGTCAAGTAGGTACCTGTGATTTCCTTTTAACATGTTACTAAATGATGTATGAATATGATGCATGATAATAAAACAACATGACGAAACAAAGCACATGCATGGTATGAAATGCAATATCATAAAAAAAATGAACAGCGTGAGGGTTACAGAAATACATATTCCTCCCATCGTGCCCTACCAAAGGTTCACTGCTTGGAGTTCAAGGTCAAATATATGCAATCTCACAAGGATGATTTCCTGAACCTAAAGGTCAAAGGTCACTAGAGCTATGGCCCCCTTCATAGCATCTCCACAACAGTCGAGTAATCAACTAGGTGTGGAAACACATATGAAGAGAACAGACTCTAGCTGGAGTTCCCACGATAGCCAAATAGGAAGTACATCCCAGAGTGACACCGCTACACAACTCCTCTAATTTTAAGCTACGCTCAGACCCGGGTATAGGGCCCCACTCATGATATGCTGAAAGTGTGTGTGTGAAGGGAGGAAATTATGCACACCCAAACCCTCACCTGCAAAACAACCAGAAAACCTCCCAGGCAGGTATAAACATATTGTCTACCCTAGGGTTCAATATCCAACAGTTATTGCAGTTATTCCAAATATCAAGCACAAATAGAGAAAAGGGAAAGAAAAACACATAAGCAAAACCACATCGAATTCGCGCATTTAATTAAATGGCTCGACTCTCTAAGTGTCCCCAGTGGAGTCGCCATCTGTCGCAACCGGAATCGCGACGGGACGACGATCCATGGAAAATAGATAAAAGTTTTTGAGTAAAGAGATTGGGAGTCGCCACCATAGTTTATTCTGGGAAACTACGGAAAAACCATAAAATAATAAGACACGGTCCATGAAAACCAGATTCTGGGTTCGGGAGTCGGTTACGCGTAGGGAAGGTATTAGCACCCTACGGCGCCTGCCCGAAGGCAGTACCTTTAACTAAATGCGCGAATGTGATGTGGTTTCAAAATGTTTAACTATCCCCTAAAATAAATTTCTAAATAAACAAAATATATTTTTTTTAGTTTTTTGGGCCCGACAAGGATTGACCTTGGTCCTACGTATTCTCATTCAAAAATGAGAAATCAGGGTTACGTAGTTCTTTTTGAAAACTGTTTGAAGAAATTGTTTGGAAATTGCTTGGAAACTTGTTATGGATAATTTGGATTTTTGGGAAATGAACCTGACAAGGACTGGCCTTGCTCCTACGTATCTCCACTTTTGATGGAGAATCAAGGATCACGTAGTTCTGGCAGGCAATATTGTTTGTTGATTGAAATTGTTGATGTTTTTGGTTTTTGAAGATTTTATATGTTTTTTGGTATTTTTATTTAAGAAGGATAAAAGGTTCTTAGCACAAGGACGATGCGAGCGATCACACGTGTGCTTAACCTTTAAAACATATTTTTTTTGTAATTTTTGTTTAAGAAAGAGGAAAGGTTTTTAGCACAAGGACGATGCGAGCGATCACACGTGTGCTTAACCTTTAAAACATATTTTTGTAATTTTTATTTATAGAAAAGAAAAAGGTTCTAGCACAAGGACGATGCGAACGATCACACGTGTGCTTAACCTTTAAAACATATTTTTTGTAATTTTTATTTATAGAAAAGAAAAAGGTTCTAGCACAAGGACGATGCGAACGATCACACGTGTGCTTAACCTTTAAAACATATTTTTTTTTTTGTAATTTTTATTTATAGAAAAGAAAAAAAAGGTTTTTAGCACAAGGACGACGCGAGCGGTCACACGTGTGCTTAACCTTTGAAACGTATTTTGAAATTTTATTTAAGAAAAGAAGAAAAGGTTTTTAGCACAAGGACGATGCGAGCGGTCACACGTGTGCTTAACCTTTAAAACTTTTCTTGTAAATTCTTTTTATTTAAACTATCAATATTGTATTATTAAATATATATTTTAGGATAAGTAAATATCTAAAATAAATAAATAGAACAAAATAAAATAAGACAATAAAGAAAAATAAATAAACAAAAGAAAATGGAGAGACTGAACGGACGTTGGGGACAATGTTAAGGATAGCGAGCGTTCGTTGGGGAGAGGACGAACGTCCATTGGGGGATATAACGGACGGACGTAAAGGCTTAAGGTTAACGAACGCTCATTCTTTTAGCTAACGAGCGCTCATTCGTTTGGATGACGAACGTTCGTTAGCGAGAAGGATGAGCGAACGGTCTAAAAGGGTAAAGTTTAACGAGCGCTCGTTCATTGAGCGTTCGCGTTGGGGAGATGGCGAACGGACGATATATGACGAGCGTTCCAAAAGAGGCCCAAAGCTGCCGGACGTACGCTCATTTCTGGGCCTGGCCCAGTCCAATGCTTTCTAACCTAGAATTTCCTAGGGTTCAGAGATTCATCCTCATTCCCACTCCTTCACGCCAGTTCGCACCCTCTCCAGAGATTCAAGTTTTCAACACCACAACCGATCACCACCTCTGCCATAGCCGGCCACCGTCACCTCAAACAAAACGCGCCTTGGCCTCTCCGGCTACCCCTCGCACCACCAGAACCACCGTCAGCCAAGACACCACCGTCTCCACTTCTCTCTCTTCGAAAACCAGAGATTCTCAGGGGTGGTCCTCCTCCGCGTTACACACTGACGCTACACTCCGTTCGCGGCCACCGCTGCCTCCGACGCCACACCGCCGCGCCCTACCAGAACCAGCCTCTGCGTCGCTGCTTCTATCTCGTTTTCTTCTCCACTTCTTCACGCGCGAGAGAGAGACTCTCGCCTCTCCGCGCCACGCCAACGCCAAAAAGGCAGAAACTGCCGCCACCGAGGCCGCCACGGGCCGCTCTGTCAGATCTTCTCTTCTGCCATAACCGCCGCACCCAGCCACCCCCTCTCGGACCACGAACCAGGGTCGCACCGGCGACGCGAGCCGCTGCCCTCGCCGGAGCTCCTTTCCTCACCGGCGCCACCACTTCCCTTCCCTCATTTTCAACGTTTATTGATTGGTTTGTTGTTGATTGATTCTTCCATTGGTGTTTTGCCTACTGGGATTAGGAATGATGGGTAATGGAAGTTAGGTAGTAGTGTCAAGTGTTGGAGGTGGATATGAGGAGAAAATGGATAAAGATGATGGGCTGTTGTTACGAGGTGCTCGAGGGTGGCTGTGGCATACGGATAATGAGGGTGATGGGTGCTGGATGAGTATTGGTGTGAGTATGCGTATGAGCACAAAAGGGGGATGGCTGATTCTGTGATAATGGTGTGTTGGAATGGGTTGGCTTTCTCTTGTTTTTTTTTTTTTTTTTTTTTTTTTTTTTAAATGAATGGTAAATGTTGTACCCAGAGGCGAATGGGGCTTGGGGTTCGGGTGACGGAAGTCAAAGCCTAGTTGAAAATCCAAGCATGGTGGCTTGCGGGTAAGACTAGAGCTGGAGGTGAAGGCCCGCGAGGAAAACGAGGCGGATGTTAGCCATGAGGTAAGGATGAAGATCGTGTGATGGCCATGATATAGCAAGTTCCAGAGGTCCAGTGTTGGAGATGAAAATGAAGATTATAGATTGTGGTCATCGACGCAATAAGGAGAGGTTGTGTGTTTTCTGGGTACAAGTGAATGGATACTGAAGCTTCTTTGTGTTGAGGGAAAACAACTCTTGTATTCTATAGTTACTTATAACTGATGAATCTCGTAGAGACAACATTTTTGGGTGCAGTTTTGATTAACAGAGGAAAGTGAATATAACCATGTACATTGATCGAACACATATTTCAATCATCTCTCCGCATGCATAAAGGAATCATATTTATGAACATATAAATGAGCTTGGGTATGACCATTTTAGGTATACGAGACTTACCTCCGCAGCTTCAAGATGCTTCACCTTTCTGTTCTCCTACTCTTTTCTGCAAAAAATGCCTCCCTCTGTCTCTTCTGCTGTTGTTCACACTGTTAATCCCTCCTTTCTCAGTTCAGCCGAACCCTCTCCTCTCTTCCTTTACTTTTGTGATTTTTGGTGTTAAGATGATGGACGTTGGCTGTATCTATTGGTTATTGGAAATAGGTGAAGATGAGGTGGTTACTCGTGGGAGGAATCTCAAGGTTGGGGTTGATGTGGCTACGGTGGAGGGGAGTTTTCGGGTGTTTGAGATGGTGGCTTGCGAGGGAGAAAAAAAAAAAAAGGTTCCAGTCTCCGTTCCCGAATCAGTGAATAAGGATGTTCCTTTTCTTTTGATCTTTTTCCCCCCTCAATCTGTGGAGTCCCAAATGGTTCTGGTGGTAGTGGTCCCGGGTTCTCCTTCCAATGAAGAAAAGCCCAAGATAATGGGTTTCCTCGTGTTCCCCCAGAATGTTCCCTTAAATGTCTTCCCAAGAATGTTCCTTCTCTTGAATGGCGTAAAAGAACACTTTGCAGCTCCAGATCGCCACCCGTGGCAGACAACCCAGAAAGTGAAAGCGTCAGAGAAACCCATACTGTAAGCCGCCACTACTTTTGGACGCTCGTCAGCACTACTCTGGGACGCTCGTCAGCACTACTCTGGGACGCTCGTCAAAATGGGATCCGCTAACGAGCGCCTCCAGACGAACGCTCTCGAAGGATAAACGAAACGATCTCTCACGAAATGACCGAACGCTCAAAACTCAAAACCGAACGTTCAAAACGAACGCTCACAGAGACTCCCATACAGACCGAACGCTCAAAACTCAATCCCAAAATAAAACCGAACGTTCACGATGAAAGCCTGAGGATACCGAACGCTCATAAGCTGAACCTAAAAAAACTGAGCGCTCACAATTTGCTAATTCAAAACCAAATTAAAGACGAACGCCCACAATCACAAATCCAAAAGACCGAACGCTCGAAATTGTTTTACTATTTGGACGAGCGTCGCAATACCCCAATTGCCGAACGTTGTACCAGGCCGAACACAATGAATCCGAACGTCCAGTAAACAAAACCGAACGTCCTAAAGAGCCGAATGGTCGAACGCTCGAACAACGCAAAGAACGGGCGGTTTACACCGAGGACGAACGTCCTAAATTAAACAAAAAACCGAACGGTCGAACAACGAACGCTCTTTGAAAAAGATCACGAACGTCCTTTGGACGCTCGGCCAGGCCGGACGCTCAAATGAAGACCTAACGATGAAGGCCGAACGCTCACTAAACACCATGACCGAACGGTCGAATAAACAAAGGACGAACGGTTACGCAATTCAGGGGACGAACGGTGGAGGACGAACGCAGCTCCATTTTTCTCGTTTCATTATTATTTTTATTTTTATTATTATTTTTTTTTTATTTTTTTATTTTTTATTATTTTATTTTATTTTTTTTATTTTTTTATGATGAAAATAAATTTTAATCAACCCGGACGAAATTGAGTGTTGACAGGCCCGTTCACTTGCTCCAATCAACGTCCTTGTCAGTTGGTCTTGTATTACACACAATGCATTAGTAAATTGAACAGTACAGTTGGAAGCATCAATTAATTATGGTACAAAAGTTAAGTTACAAGTTAATTGAGGCACCAACATAACATTATCAAGATGTAAATCATCATCCAAAATCACACTACCCTCATTCATAACAATGGCATCCTTCCTATTCGGTAATCCCACTAACATGTTTGTAATTTTTTTTTCACATTTATCAAACAAGATAAATTTTCTATCACATGATGTGAGACACCGTTATCAATAATCCAAGGAATGTTAAACTTATTGATAATAGAATCCTTGGTTTCAGGAACATTTAAAATGGAAAAAAGTTGTTGCCATTGTGCTTGAGTGATGCTAGATATCTTTATTAACTTACCTAGATTTAATAGGATTTAAGACTGCCCACCTTTATCACTATTGTTATTGTTCCATATTGTGGCCTTGCTGACATATATAGATGCATTGTTTGTGCCCCTACCACGCTCTTCAGAATGGTCTTATCCTCGATCACCTCAAGGTCGATCCCCCACCAATAAGGGAACCTATTAAGCTGAAAACACGAACTTGCATCGTGTCTACCTTTATTGTAATGAGTATAAAATTTGTCAGAATTAGCCACACACCCTAAAAAACAACATGATCCTCGATCACCCTAAGGTCGACCCCTTACCAATCAGAGAACCTATGAAGTTGAAAACATGACTTGCATTGTGTCCGACTATGTTGTTAAGGTTGGGCATTATCTGTACTAAATTATAGTTAATTATACTACACTTTTTAGTTTAGTTTTGAAAAGCTGAACTTTTAAAATTTTCAGTTCAGTTAATTGTTTAGAATTGTATTTTCTAGTGAATAAGAACACACAAGAGAAATCCATGGTGACCTAGTCCCTGACGTGATGCAGCCATTGCCCACCGTGGCCCTATCATCGAAAGAGGGTGACCCTGCCCTGACCCTACCGTGACGTGTGACCGCTGCCACATTGACCTTGTCGTCAAGGAGAGCTCCAATGAAAACCCACGGTGACCCTGCTCTGGCCATGCCGTGACACAGCCACTTCCCACCGTGACCCCGTCGTCGAGGGTCCCTGCCGCATTTGCTATTGCTCCAATCATCGAGGGACCTAATCATAGTTGTTGTTGCATCAACCATCGAGGGGCCCTGTGTGTTTCGCTATCGTACTGACCGTCGAGGTAATAGTGATTCGATTATTGTGTTCGAGTTTGCCTTTTTCTACCTTTGACCCTTTATGCTACTACTTTACTATGTGCTTTCCTTAAACCTATGTTCAAAATATTTATATCTGAATAGGTAAATCGTGTGTACCATATTGTATTGAGTTTCTAGTTAATTGTCCTTGCAAATATTTTGTATATTCATGGATGTGAAATATTTTACGTGATGTATATACATGTCATTTTATGAATTTTCAAAAGCTAGTAACCAATTATATTTACAATTTTTTTACCTGTATTGTTTTGGAGGTGTAAAATTAAGTTTGTTTTGAATAATGCAGTAGCAAACCAAACTAGTTTGTCCTTGCTTTCTAATTATAAAATATTATGTCATTGCTAGTACACGTCTTTACCTTTGTTTCCCTGCAGAATGTTGTTTGCATTCTAAGCATCTATCCTCTCCAAATGAATGTTTTCATAACAATAGAATGTTCCCTACCTTTGTGGGGATTTTGTTGCACTCTTCTCTAACTGGTTCCTTTCACATATTGTTTATGACGTGACAAAGATGAAGATAACTTCGATAATGTGAAGTAGTGGCTTAGTGAAATTGATTGTTATGCCACTAATAATGTTAACAAACTTTTAGTTGGAAACAAGAGTGATCTGATAGCAAATAGAGTTGTGTCATATGACACAACTAAAGTAAAACCTTGACATACATGTTTAAATCTCAGAGTTATCGATTTTCCTTTTGAATTGTGTATTCAATAACTCTACTTTTCCAATTTAGTTCTTACAAGTTCTTTGTTTTTTCAAAAGCTGTGTGAGAAGCTTCTCAGTCCTGTAGGACAAACATTTATAGACTGCAACAATATTGTTTAGTTTTAGAAGGAAGCGAGACTAGTGTACTGAACTACATTATATGTAAACTAAGAAATAATTCACTGAACTGCACTGTTCTATAAGTGAACTAAAAACTAGTTCAGTTCTGTTCGCCTAAACTATTTTTTAGTTTAGTTCAATTCAGGCGAACCATTTTATAGTTAACTACAAATCTTTATAGTACAATGCAGCTCAGTATACTTTGCAAACCCTTATATATTGTAGTGAGTACAACATTTGTCAAAATTATCCACACATTTAGGTTTTACCTCATGCATCGGATATAATTCTAAATGTCATGACATTTTCGTTATTCAATCATGTGAATGATTGTTTTTGCAATAATCGTTCATCATGTATGACAACACTTATTCTTACCTTGTGTGGATACTATTATATTCACATATTATGAAATAATATTATACTATTTTAAATAATTAATTTATCAATTTTTATAGTTAAAAATAATAAATAATTATAATAAAAGTTTATAAAAAATATATAAAATTAATAAAAAAATAATGTTAATGAATTAATCTAAATTCAAGTCGGATGAAAATTATTTAATTCATAAAGTAAGCGAATCAAATTTAATTTATTTCAAATTAAGTTTTTTTTCTTGTTTTTCAACACAACTCCAACGTAGGTTTAATGTGAGGTTTTCCTTTGTAATGATTACCGATTAAAAAAAATTATTAGGGAATTTAAGGTGTATAAACTTAACAAACATATTAAAACTAGAAACACAAATAAACTATCTTGTTTGGTTTAATGATACTATGTTAGACGTAATCTTTATACATTTTGATAGGTTTTATGTTTGGAATTTGAAAAGAGGAGGTTAAGAGCTTCAAGCTTTTAGCAAACTTTTCAAAATTATACTTACAACATAAAACTTTTTATTTCATATTTCTAATTTTAAAAACATTCCATGCATGAATTCTTTTTAACACATGTCATCTTCTCATTTGATGTACTTAGATTCGTTACCAATGAGGAGCATTGGTGTTTTAAAGACAATGATTTTGATGATGTTACAAAGTGAAGAATATGAAGACCCTTGTTGTCTAAAGTTTAAAAACACTCTTGTATGTTGGTTTGCGAGGAAAGGGAACAAGAGTCCAGATGCAAACCGAACGGTGTATAACAGTTGAAGATTGAACGATCACTAACAAATGAAGGCCGAACACAGGACAAATACTGGCCGAACACAGTTGAAGATCGAACGACGTATAACAGTTGAAAGTCAAATAAGACAGATAAACATAACACATGTACAAGACCGAACAATATTGTGTCCAACTAACATTGTATAATAAAATGCTAAGAGTTGGATGAAATATGAGAATTGAGTCGAGCGGTGGAAAGCTGTGAGAGAGAAGAAGAAGGTAATCGAACGGTATAAGGCTGTTAGGGCTCGAGCTGAACGGTAGAAGGCAATGAGGGCTCGCGCCGAACAGTTGAAGAAGGTGAAGAACTGGAACCGACCAGTTGAAGAGTTAATATCCTTAATGTTCCAAGTCTCGCAGATAATCGATTATCACTTACAATAATCGATTATCATTGGTAGTTGGGAGATGTCTTTTTTATTTCTGACTCTGCACAAACCTGGGCTTATAAATAGTATTTTCCACAGCTCTTAGAAAGTAACTTTTCATTTTGAGAGTATTAGAGTTGTGTGCCTAAGGGAAGCTCTCTATGAGTGAAAAGGAATCTATGCCACTTTTGAGAATACAATTTGTCTGAGGAAGTTCTTAAGTGATAGTGTGCTTTTGTCAAGTCTTGTAAATAGGAGAAGCTTGCACTTAGTGTGTCTAAGGTCAAAGCGGTTCTCTTCAAGTTGGCTGAGCAGTTTACTTCCGGTTCGTATGTCGAAAGAAGGTTCTTTCTGTTCTTATTTGTATTTCATCTTATTGTAATATGTGAACAATATTTTAGTGAAAAGGTTAATCACTATTTATAGTGATTAACGACTGGACGTAGAATCTTTTGATTCGAACTAGAATAAAAATCATTTGTGTGATTTTTCTACTCCATACACTCTTTATATTTTCTGCACATCAACTGTTCGATAATATTTTTGTAAGAAAATTAAAGAAACCATTTTAATTGACCAAACACACTGTACACTCTTTAACAATCACAAAATCGATTACTTTTTTATTTCGTTGTGCAAAATTGGTACCGATTGTTCCAATAATTGGTATCAAAGCTTGCTTTGATATTCTTTCAAATTTTTCGAAAATGGCTGATCAAAATCAAGTTTACGTCGAAGGTGCTTCCATCAATAGACCACCACTTTTTATTATTGATAACTATGCATCATAGAAAGTCATAATGGAAATTTTCATGGGGTCTATTGATAGAGGCATTTGGGAAGCTGTAAAAAAATGGTCCTTATATTCTTAAAAGTACTGTTAATGGTGTTGAAGTGGAAAAATCTTATTTTAATTGAACTGCTGAGGAAAATAGGATAGCCCAATATGATATTAAGGGTAGAAATATAATTTTATCTGCACTAACCATTGATGATTTCTTCAAAGTTTCTGTTTATAAAAGTGCACAAGAAATGTGGGAATTTTTAAAACTCACTTATAATGAAGTCATAGATGTGGATAAGTTGACTTGCTCAAATTTAAGTCCTACATCAAACTCCTCAAGCTCGAGTGATTCTAATGGGCAAGAAAATTTATTGTTGATGGCCAATGATGAATCATTTGAAAGCCAATTCTTGAAGAAAAAGAAGGAAAATCAAGGCTACTCATCAAGCTTCAAATGTTATAGATGTGGTGAAAGAGGCCATATAAAATCTGATTGTTGAAATAATAAGAGAAATGAAGAAAAAAGGAAAAGAAAAGTCACAAAAAGAAAAAGGTCTACATTGCTTGGAATGATAATAACTCAAGTAGCTCAAGTGATCCTGTTGAAGAAACAAACTTGTGTTTGACAACTAATGTTGATGACAGTGCAAGCCAAGTAAGTTGCTCTAGCCTTGACACTAGTGAATTTGATTTACAAAAATCCTTTCTTGAATTGTTAAATGAATATGAGAAATTAGATGTTGCTCATAAAAATTTGAAAAATGAGTTTAAGGATTTGAAAATTAAATATGTGAAGACATTAGATGAAGAAGTTATTTTAAGAAATAAAATATGCAACTTAGAAATGAATGAGTCTATTGTTGTTAAACATCCTGTTGAATGCTTTTCATGTAAGAGTCATATGCTTAATATTGATATTTTAGAAAATTTTCTTAAGAAGGCTACCCAATCTGCATCTTGTATAAATAATCAAGTTAAGAAAAAGTCTTTAAAAAATAAGAGTGTGCTTTGTAAGAACCAAATTAAAAGAACTCGTAGAGTATGGGTTGAAAAAAGAACATCTTATTATAGGAACCCAAATGTTTTCTCATGTTTTAACTGTATGAAAAAGGGTAACCGTCCTAACAAATGTAGAATAAAGCATTTTGATGTTCCTAAAGGAAAATATACTTGTATTCCTGTTATAAAGTAATTTGTCTCTAACTTCAAAGGACTCAAATGAGATTGTGGGGACCAAAACTCTATTCTTTTGTTTTACATGATAAGTTTTCAAAAAGAAAAACTCCGTGGTATTTTGCTTTTAGAATTGATGCTCCAGGCCATGGAATGAATCCATCAAGTGGTATTCAAAACCTTGGTTCGAGCACCACGTGATTGAGCTAAGTGATGTTTAAACTGTTGTATTTATTTATGTTTGGTTATATGTTAAACCTATGATTGATGCATTTTTTACTAGTTTGAGGAGATTTTTTTAAATTTGTAACTATGTGGTTCAGTTAGTTGTTGGTGCAATTAGCAACCAAACAAAGGCTTGGTGATATATTAGCCATAAGCACAATGTTGTTCATGTGTTTTCTGTTGAATTTTAATTGTTGGAAGCATTTCTAAGTTAATGAGAAATCTGTTTGCATCTGGTTTAATTAATTTTTTGTTCAAATAAAAACTGAATTGAATCAGTTTCTATTTAGTTTAAATACATGTTGTTGTGCAAGGTTAAATACACTATGAGTTGTGAAATGCTTATGCAATGCTAAATGATTTGAACTAAGCACATAGAGATAAGGCATCACTTCTTAAGAGATCATATCCAAAATGGGGATTGCACAATATAATATATTGACACTTTGCATTAATTTGCAGATACTTTCACAAAAGCATTACCCAAAGATAGGTTCTATGATCTTAGAAGAGAGTTAGGAGTTATAGATATGTCTTAGAATTAAGATTTCTGTCTTTTTCAAGTTTTTCGTACTTCCAACGTCTTTAATTGATTATCATAAGAATATAATGGATTATTCTGAGCTTTTAGAAAAAGTCTTAGGTTCGCAAATAATCGATTATTACGTAATTATCCGGGCTTGCAATCAAAACTAATTTTGTTAAGATATAGGAGGATAGGATAGATGGGGTTTAGGATAGTAACCGAACGACAACAGGGGAAACCGAACGGTATCAACAAGAGAAGTCGAGCGGTAATAGAGGCATGCCAAAAGGGATTAACAGGGGAATATGTTTAGGGGGAGAAATTTTTGATTGACATCTTATGTCATAATCTTGTGATAACAGGTATATATTTGAAGGGGAGATATATAAGTTTGTTTGATATCTTGTTATTTATCTCTGCTCTAGATAAATTATTATTTTCCCCTTATAATATTTGAATTGCATCTTTCTTTTGTTGAGGGTGAGCACCATTTAAGGGTGAGTACTTCTACTTGCTTTTTGCTTATGATCAAAAAAGGGGGAGAAGAGACAAAGTTCTAATGTAGTTACTACTAACCTGTTTCTATGTTTGTAAGTTTGTATACTATGCAGATACACAGAGATGCTTTTAAACAAGGGATTTTTTATCATCATAAAAAAGGGGGAGATTGTTACCAATGAGGAACATTGGTGTCTTGAAGAAAATGATTTTGATGATGTTACAAAGTGAACAATCACTAGTGCAAAAAAGGCCTTTAAAGTCACCCTTTAGACGTCCGACCCTCGAATATCCAACGTAAAAAATGACCGGTGGCATTTTTCGTAAATAAAACAACCATATAGACGTCTGTTCTAGAGGGAATAGACGTCTAAAGACATATAGACGTCTGATGTGGGGGAACAAACTTCTATATATACTCATTTTTTAAATCTAAAAAGTCACTTTTTAACACCATTTAGACGTCTTATCTCGCCAATCCAACTTCTAAAGACCTTTAGACGTTTGATGTGGGGAGAACCGACTTCTATATATTCATTTTGAAATCTAAAAAGTCACTTTTTAACTTCATTAGACGTCCAATCCCGCCAATTCGACTTCTAAAAACCTTTAGACGTTTGATGTGGGGGGAACCAACTTTTATATACTCATTTTTGAAATCTAAAAAGTCACTTTTTAACTCCATTTAAACGTCAGATCCTGCCAATCCGACTTCTAAAGCCATATAGACGTCTGATGTAGGGGGAACCGACTTCTATATACTCATTTTTGAAATCTAAAAAGTCACTTTTTAACTCCATTTAGACGTCCGATCCCGCAAATCCGACTTCTAAAGACCTTTAGACGTATGATGTGGGGGAACCGACTTCTATATACTTATTTTTGAAATCTAAAAAGTCACTTTTTAACTCCATTTAGATGTTTGATCCCGCCAATCCGACTTCTAAAGACCTTTAGACGTCTGATGTGGGGGAAACCGACTTCTATATACTCATTTTGAAATCTACAAAGTCACTTTTTAACTTCATTTAGACGTCCGATCCCGCCATTTCGACTTCTAAAGCCCTTTACACGTTTGATGTGGGGGAACCGACTTCTATATGGCTGCATTAAAACACCGCGAACGCGAGGCAGCAGTTACGCGCACTCACTTTTCATCATTTTCCTCGCGTTTTCTCTCCACGGGCTACGTTTTTCAGGTTCGTTTTCTCACTTTTTCCTCGTTTAAAATTAATTTTACTCCGATTACATCACTCTTTGATGCATTATCTTTCATTTGAACCGATTAAAATGTGTTTTTGGTGCAGTTTTGCTCGTGTCCTTGGGCAACGTTCTTGGGTGGCGATTTCTTGCGTTTTGCTCTCTTCCAATTCCCTCCACTACGTTTTTAAAACCATCCAATACAAAAAAAACGTACAATACATTCTCTTCAACTAAAATATAAAGTTGTAAACTCGAATTACCATGAGCTAGGAGCAACCCGAGAGGCCTCAAGCGGAAGAAGATCCAATCAAATACGACAACATCTGATATATAGTGACCTATAGGGTCCGACGTCTCATTAACGTCACCCATATAGACGTCGGACAATGATCAGACGTTAAAAGCCCAAAATAACAGACGTCTAAAGCCCTTTCTGCACTAGTGAATATGAAGACCCTTGTTGTCTTAAGCTTAAAAGCACTATTGTATGTTGGTCTGCGAGGAAAGGGAACAAGAGCCCAGATGCAAACTGAACGGTGTATAATAGTTGAAGACTGAACGGTCATGAACAAATGAAGGTCGAACATAGGACAAACACTAGCCGAACACAGTTGAAGACCGAACGACGTTTAGTAGTTGAAAGCCGAATAAGACAGATAAACACAACACATGTATAAGACCGAACGATATTGTGTCCAACTAACACTATAGAATAAAATGCTAAAAGTTGGATGGTATATTATAATTGAGCCGAGCAGTGGAAAACTGTGAGAGAGAAGAAGAAGGTAACCGAACGGTATCAGACTATGAGGGCTCGAGCTGAACGACAGAAGGCGGTGAGGGCTCGAGCTGACCGGTGGAAGAAGGTGAAGAACTGGAACTAATCGGTTGAAGAGTTAATATCCTAAATGTTCCAAGTCTCGTAGATAATCGATTACCAGTTACAATAATCGATTATCACTAGCATTTGGGAGATGTCTTTTCAGTTTCTGACTTTGCATAAACCTGGGCTTATAAATAGTATTTTCCACAGCTCTTAGAAAATAGCTTTTCATTTTGAGAGTATTAGAGCTGTGTAACTAAGGGAAGCTTTCTGTGAGTGAAAAGGAATTTATGCCACTTTTGAGAATACAGTTTGTTTGAGGAAGTTCACAAGTGATAGTGTGCTCTTGTCAAGTCTTTTGAACAGGAGAAGCTTGCACTTAGTGTATCTATGGTCGGAGCGGTTCTCTTCAAGTTGTTGAGCAATTTACTTTCGGTTTATTTGTTAAAGGAAGGTTCTTTCTATTCTTATTTGTATTTCATCTTATTGTAATCTGTGAACAATATTTTAGTGAAAAGGTTAATCATTATTTATAGTGATTAACGAGTGGACTAACGATTGGACGTAGAGTCTTTTTATTCGAACCAGGATAAAAATTATTTATGTGATTTTTTTTACTCCATACACTCTTTATATTTTCTACACATAAACTATTTGATAATATTTTTTTAAAAAAATTAAAAAAACCATTTTAATTGACCGAACATACTTTACGTTCTTTAACAATCGTAAAACCGATTACTCTTTTATTTTGCTGTGCAAAATCGATACGATTGTTCCAACAAGATTTAGCTTGAATTTTTATTTTCTGAAAACAAAGTTTTGAATATTTGTTTTAAATGTTCTTAAAATTAGGAAACAAGCACAATTCATTCTAAGAAACAAAATTCCTCATATTTTTTAATTCATAGGCTAGTAATAAAACCAATATATAAAATTAAAACTAATGGGAATAAAATTTGAAACTACTTAAAATATTTCGATAAAATCAAATCTATTCTTTTTATAAATATCTCGATATTTCCTTCAAATTGATGAATAACTAACGGTATTTTTGGTAAACAGTCAATTTTAATTTTAAAAAAATAAATACAAATTAAGATTTTTTTAATGTAAGTTATTTATCTTGTTGCTCATCTTATTTATTTGTATCCTGGAGTTAAAAAATGTTATTTTTTTGAAGGTAATATATAAAATGATATTACAAATGTAAGACAGTAACTTTTATTATTTTTATAAAAAAAGTTAAGATCTTAAAATTTATAACAATTAAAAAATATATTTTCAATGTGATTTATTAATTATTTTATTAAAAATATTACGGTAATAGATAAAATAATTTATTAATTTTAAAGATTATTTTGTTTAAAGGATTTTCTAAAAGATAAAAAAGGTTTATTAATTATTAAGGTTTATTTTATTTAAAAGATTTTCTAAAAAATAAAATAGTTTATTAATTGTTTAATTTAAAAAATGTATTTCATTTAAAAGATTTTATATAGATAAAATTTGATGAATAATTATTTAATTAAGAAAAATATTACACTAATTCCCTAATATATAAAGTGGTTACTAGGGTGTATAAAGTGAATTAAATTCCTTTAATATAGGAATATATTTCCTAGTTGTTATATTGATGTTTCTCATCTTTATATCTCTATATATAACGAGACACCTTATTTAATATATTATTTTAATTTATAACAATATATAGGAAGATATTCCTGTTTGATATTAATTGTAAAAGTAGAAGATAAAATAGTTAGCTTTCCACTCTTTTCTCGTTCATCAAACGTGGATTTTTTATTTTAATTTTAAAATATTATTAAAAATAAAATAGAAATAATTTATTTATAGAAAACTAGAAAACATTCTTTATATGTTATTATAAATTAAGAAATAAATAAATACAAGTTAACTTACTTTTTGTATCTAAGTTGTAAATCGAGTTCATCCCATTTAAATTTTTGATATAGTTGAGTTGGAGGACTAATTACCTATAAGATTATAAAGATAAAAAAAAAACAATAAAGACTTTTACATAGCAGTTATGCTTTAGGTTTAATTATCTTTTTATTATCAAATTTCAAATTGGTTTTTTATTTTTTTGTCTTAATTTTTTATCACTTTATTAAAAATAATTAATTTGATTCTTTCCATTAATAATGTATAAATTGTATTATATATTAATTTGTAATATTTTTAAAATTTTTTAGTCAAAGTTAATTTTTAGTTTCAATTTGATATAGGTTTTAGAGTTAATTAGTTTTTTCAAAATTATTTATTAAAAACATTAATTTTAATAAAAGCATCCACATAAAATTATACAAAAAATAAATTTTATACAATTTGAAAAAAAATTATATTATATTATTTTTTATAAAAATTAAACTAAATTAAATAAAAACATAAATGTTAAAATTAAATTGAAATTCTAACACTTGACCCTTACAACACTTACAGTGTCACGCCAGATAACTTTAAATTGAATAGTTTGTGTACTATATTAATAAGACCATAGCAATAAAAACCATTTAACTTGATGATCTTTCGACTTATAATATTAATTCATAAACAAAACATTATTTTCATACAAAATACAATATGTTTTTAAGTTCATAGAAACATGATAGTTATAAGTTTATATCTTTGCAAATGTAACATTTGAAATTTCCGTACCCATTATCCATATGTTTATATAATATAATATATATATATATATATATATATATCATATTTTATTGTACTAAAAGTAAAAAACAACCATATTTAGATAAACTTAACACATATAAGAAGATATGAAAAAAAATTGTATTTACATAAATGAATTTGTTCCTTTTAACTTTCCACAATAGCAGATGAATAGGACGCTTCTGCCTCAGTGTGACCACGTTGCTTTCTCTTCTTCGTTTTCCTTCTTCTTCCCTCTTTCACCTTCCAATTAGGGTTTTCTTCCAAACCCTTCTTCATTCTTCTTACGCACTACACCGAATCCCACCCATTATCCAACGCGGTACGCTGTCTCTTTCCTTTTTTTTTCTAGGACTCCATTCTCATGTTGTTTTCTTTTACATATATACATTTATTTTTATCTTCGTGATCTTTTATTCGTAAATAAAAGAATTGATTTATGTTTTGTCGGTTGTAACAGGGAATTCTCTGTTGATTTAGCCAGAATTTCTTAATGGGTGTTTCAAACTTGTCTCAAAATCATTCCTTTGTTTATCTACGATTTGTATGGGTTACTTACTACTTAAAAAGTCGAAGTGTTTTTTTGGGTGTTCCCTTTTTGTCATTATTATGTTTAGTTTGTTGCCATAGGTTGAATTGTATGGTTGCATGGTGTTAGACGCAATTGATCTCATGACAGGGGTGGAAGTTTGCTTGCTGGAAAATGGTGAAATTTCGGTGATGAATCGATGCAAAGTGTTGAAGATAAATTTACTCAAGATTTCTCGTTTCTTAGTTTTAAAA
Source organism: Vigna nakashimae (assembly GCA_034642375.1). NCBI lineage: Eukaryota > Viridiplantae > Streptophyta > Magnoliopsida > Fabales > Fabaceae > Vigna > Vigna nakashimae. The sequence continues at coordinate 37,859,315 of CM067762.1, read as the reverse complement.
TTTGTAACAAATGTTCTTTTTAAATTCTTAGGTTTTTTGTATCTTAATTTTATTTTATTTTTAACAGTGTCCTGTACACTGACTAAAAGTCTCTCTGACTAAATTTTAGTATTTTCTAGCATGGATCATGAATGGTATGGGAAATTTGTTAGATAGTATTCACTATGTTCAACAAAATGCAAAGCAAACTATGATCTTACAACCAGCTTTATATTTTTTTGCTACATTTGTTTTGAATTTTTGAGATTGAATTCTACTGCGTGTTATTTTCTATCAATCTGGGCTGAGTAATGAAATTTTGGACCTCGTGTAACTTTGTCTGATCTTCTTCACTTTCTAGTTTTTATCTTTGGATTTTATACAAGTATGTTACCCTTAGTGAATGAAGAATTCATATTGTGAGAAGGGATCATTCTCCCGAGAGTGACTTCTGCAGTTGAGGATTAATTAGATAGATGTTGGATTAATTGAGTTGAATGAAATTTCCTGGATGCATTTTGTTATTGATGTATACATAGTGGACTTCGATGCCATTAGAAGAATCAAATTTCATTAAAGGATAGCCGTTACCTCTGTGGAATTGTGACAAACAACCCATTGTCTTTCTATTTTCAACTTTTAAAATAGAAATAAGCTTTTTTTATGTGATTGTTTCCATTATGCAGTTCTTGCTTCTTAAACTTGGACAGTGTCTGGTACTAAATAATATTACACTACGTAGGCTTGCATTGATGATCTAAGATACATTATGATGCCTAGAGGCAAGATTAAAAGTTTAAGCATCTATTATTTTGTTAGTCACTTATTGCACGGAAGATTACTTAGACTGTATCTGGAGCTTTGGTTTTAAACTTTTAAACTAGTAGCATTGTATGCTGGGAAACTCGTGAATATTGTAATATTGAGTTTATTTGTAACTTTAGGCTTTTAGCGACATTGTGCCCTGTTCCATCCTCTTGTATTTCATCTTAACCCATCCCTCTCTGAATCCTTCTGATAATATCCATTCATATTTTTTAAACTCTATATGAGTATTAGTTCTGAAAACTGGACTAGGTATTCCTAACCTCCATACAGTAACAAATTTTTTATAATTTAGATTTAGAATCTCCTTCCAGTTTCATCATTATAAACACACACGCACCACATCACATAGCATACAGTACATTTTAACCATGTAAATGGAAATGTTTGAATTAAATTTGATAGGGGCTTTCTTTCAGGTTCATGCGATGGACATGTCTGATGCTGTCATTGTCAAATCTAGTAGGTTAAAATCGGTGGTGTGGAATGATTTTGATAGGATTAAAAAAGGCGACACCTGTGTGGCTGTTTGTAGGCATTGCAAAAAGAAACTTAGTGGTTCAAGTACCAGTGGAACATCACATTTAAGGAACCATTTGATTCGGTGTCAGAGAAGGTCTAGCCATGGCATAGCACAGTACATTTCTACAAGAGAAAAGAGAAAGGAAGGAACCCTAGCAATTGCAAATTTCAATATGGATCAAGATGCAAACAAAGATGACAATACCCTTAGTCTTGTCAATATTAAATTTGAGCAGACACAGTTGAAAGATGACTCTGTCAACCCTGGGACTAGTAACTTTGATCAAAGACGGAGTCGATTTGACCTTGCTCGGATGATTATTCTACATGGATATCCATTGGCTATGGTTGAGCATGTTGGTTTCAGAGCATTTGTAAAAAATCTGCAGCCATTGTTTGAGCTTGTGTCATTGAATAGGGTTGAGGCTGATTGTATTGAGATTTATGAGAGGGAGAAAAAAAAAGTTAATGAGATGTTGGATAAGTTGCCTGGGAAAATCAGTCTTAGTGCTGATGTGTGGAATGCTGTGGGGGATGCAGAGTATTTGTGTTTGACATCAAATTACATCGATGAATCCTGGCAGTTAAGAAGGAGGATATTAAATTTTATAAGGATTGATCCTTCTCATACGGAAGACATGGTTTCAGAAGCTATCATGAGTTGCCTAATGTATTGGGATATAGACCGTAAACTATTTTCTATGATACTGGATAGTTGCTCTACCTGTGATAACATTGCCGTTAGAATTGGTGATAGACTTCTGCAAAACAGGTTTCTTTATTGTAATGGGCAATTATTTGATATACGATGTGCTGCAAATGTTATTAATGCTATGGTTCAGCATGCTCTGGGAGCTGTAAGTGAAATAGTCATTAAGATTCGTGAAACTATTGGTTACATTAAAAGTTCACAAATTATACTGGCAAAGTTCAATGAGATGGCTAAAGAAGTTGGGATCCTGAGTCAAAAGGGCTTATGTCTAGATAATGCATCACAATGGAATTCCACATACTCAATGCTTGAAGTTGCCTTGGAATTCAAGGATGTTTTAATTCTCTTGCAAGAAAATGACACTGCCTACAAAGTCTGTTTATCTGATGTAGAGTGGGAGAGAATCACAGCAGTTACCAGCTACTTGAAGCTTTTTGTTGAGGTTATAAATGTTTTCACTAAGAATAAGTATCCAACTGCAAACATATATTTCCCTGAGCTCTGTGATGTTAAGCTGCATTTGATTGAATGGTGCAAGAATTCAGATGAGTATATCAGTTCTTTGGCGTCAAGATTGAGAAGCAAGTTTGATGAGTACTGGGAGAAATGTAGTTTAGGGTTGGCAGTTGCTGCGATGTTAGACCCTCGATTCAAGATGAAGTTGGTAGATTATTATTATCCACAAATTTATGGCAGCATGTCTGGAAGTCGAATTGAAGAGGTCTTTGATGGTGTGAAAGCTCTATACAATGAACATTCGATAGGCTCCCCATTAGCATCTCACGATCAAGGTCTGGCCTGGCAAGTTGGCAATGGCCCACTTCTCTTACAAGGTTCTGCAAAGGATTCAAGGGATCGATTGATGGGGTTTGATAAATTTCTCCATGAAACTTCACAGGGTGAAGGTACAAAATCAGATCTAGACAAGTATTTGGAAGAACCCCTTTTTCCACGCAATGTTGATTTCAACATACTGAACTGGTGGAGAGTTCACACCCCCAGATATCCTGTCTTATCCATGATGGCACGCAATGTTTTAGGAATTCCAATGGCAAAGGTTGCACCCGAACTGGCCTTTAATCACAGTGGAAGGGTCCTTGATCGTGATTGGAGCTCACTTAATCCTGCTACTGTCCAAGCTTTGGTGTGTTCACAAGATTGGATAAGGAGTGAACTGGAAAATTAGATTGCTTTTTCCCTGCATTCTAATTGTACATGCCAATTCTCCCCATAGAAATATTCCCATGTAAGTTATATATCTTCTAACTCTACATTTCAATTTTCTTGACCTTTTTATACTCTGGTTCTGTTTAGCCATAGCATTATGCAACTTAGCAAGTTATTTTATGATTCTTTTGCATTCCTTACTAGCAACTGTTCTGGTAGTCTGTGGCATCTTGAAAACTTAATTTCTTATCATGCAAGGCAATACAACTTTAAACGTTTGTCTGCATAAAATAACCATTCTTCAGCTATGGTGTATTTATATTATAGTCTGACCAACTATGAATAGAAATTTTTTAACATCTCAGGAGTTTAAAACAACTCACACATACCCTTTTCAACCAATTAAGTTAGACCTCCTAAACAAAAATCATTATTTTTCATCAGTCGTAGTATTTAAAAGTGAATAATTGAACATTGCATGAATTTGTTTTTTTAAAACGAAACACTTTCATTATCATAATCTCCGTTGTGGGACCTCTGATTTTGGAAACACTAGTAACTGAACCATATCTAGAGTTTGATTTGACCATGTGGCCTTTATAATTATCATTGATTTTACGACTTTCATTTGTAGCTCACTTAGAAGAAATATGGGTGAGACATGAATATGTCTTGAAAAGGAGAATGTGTGAAGTCAAGACTTGTACAATTTTGTTTGAGTAATGGCTTGTGCACGTTAAGATAGTTTATATAGTTAAATATCATTTTAGTTTCAGTATTATTACGCAAACAAAATTGGAAATGATTTATGTGCGAAACTTTAAAACATTTTGATCCTGATTTTCTTATTTTTTTCATGTGACAAACGACACTCCACCTAGGTTGCCAGATATAATGACATGTGACTATCACGTGTTAAATTTTATTTTTTAAATTAATTATTTTTTTATATAAAATCCAGCTCTACTTTTTAACCTTTAAAAGAAAACTTTTCTTTATCTGGTTTTTTTTTCCTTATCCACCCACTTCCAAATTCTCAAACAGCACCATCATAATCATTCTCACATATGCAGAACAGATACAAATTCATCAACATTTTCCAAGTCCAACTTTACACGGACACATTTTCGATCTTTTGCTAGATTGAACAAACCTACCCTTTTGGACGTTCCACCTTCGCGTTCACCATCCAAATCGAAGTCGCATCTGTAGCCTCCACTGACGCACCCCAAAATGTGAGCCATCGTGGGCCCGAGAGCCACCACTGGTCTCCTCCGACAAGTTCCGTTCGTCGTTGCTGCCTTGAAGATGCCATCACTGGAGATACTGTCACTGTTCAACACGCCCAATAAGAGATGGGTTGCCCTCAATGCTGCCGCACGACTCGCCACCCCTTCCTCTGTTTACTTTTTGCCTTTGTGTTGTGAGGAAGATGGTGATGACAGAATAAGCACTGAAATTGAATTGCAAAAGCACATCTTTAAGTTGAATTGATTGGGTTAAACAGTTTAATATTAAAAGAATTAAAAGTACTTTTGGGAGAATGGACTTTTCACTGAAAATTTAAAATATACAGCTTCTGATAAGTTCAAACATTTGAGTTTGAGTTTATTCGTTAAGTGTTAGAGAATTATGTAAAAGCATATTAATTTTTTAAAATTTAAATTAACTTAACTAAAATCTATTATTTCTTCTAACTTTCAAATTGTAACTGGTTTTTAGTCCAGTTTTGGATTGGTAACAGATAAACTTTCGTTTAATGGAATCCATCAAATTCCTTAATAAGTGGAGGAAAAACATAAACATATCTTTCATATGTAGGAGAACAAAGGTAGAACATAATTTTCACGAGTTAATAATTTGATTAGGTGGGAGATATCTTGACTTCACAATATTTTTAAGTGCTAGTTTTTTAACTCTTTATTTTAATGAAACGTAATTTGTTTGTCCTTTTTGTTGTAAGTTGTCAGAATCATTAAAAACGCACCCAAATACCCTTTGAATGGATGTTAGGTGTCAAGCGGAGGGGATTCAGAATTCAAATAGTGGAATGCAGGTGTCGACAGATGAGCGGACGTTCGTTTTAAGCAAAACTGAGTTTTTGGAAGTTTACGTCACACTCTCAGCATGCATATTCTTCTCCAAAACTCTGATATTTCTCATTTCTCCTCTTTCTCACTAAAAGCTCTCGCTTCTCTCTAAGAAATCTCACCCTTTCTCTTCTCCGATCTCCGTTCAGGCACCGTAAAAGCACTTCCGGCGTCCAGAGCTTTAGTTTGAATCGAACAGTTTCTGACTCTGAACTGGTGAGTCTCTTTTCTCTAGTACGTTCGGTTACATCTTGCATGCAACTCCTTGGTTCTTGTCGTCTGAGTGGGTAGTAGTAGTTTGAGTGTTTCCGGTTTTCTCTGTAGTTTAAGTATTCTTAACAACGTGAGCGTTGAGCGTTAGCTCTATGGTAGAGAGAAGTTGTATCTTGATTTGTTTGAACGATCGTTCACGCTCAGAGGTAAGGGAAGCTTATTTAATTTAATTTGTATTTTTTTGTGTTGCATGAACATTTGTTGAGTTGCTAAATTAAAGTGAAACATGATTGTTGAGATGTTTGACTATATGAAATATGATGGTTGCTATGTTCTGATGTATGAAGTATATGAAATTTACTATGATATGAATGAATGAAATTATGAAGATATATGATGAAAATCGAATTGAGAGAAATGATTTTTAAGTATGAAATTTTTCCTATGAAAGTGTACGTTCGTCACTGAATGGTCCTTGACCGTTCGGTTTTCTAGTGAACTTGGATAGAATTGGATTCTTTCATTTGGGAAGAATCCTAGACGAGGACGAGCGTCTTCACTTCGAAATACTGTGTATGAGCGTTCGGCCAAGCACAGTTGGTTATTGACGTTCGGTTATAAACTTAAGTATATATATATATGTAATTTTATATTTTCGTTGTTCGTAAACACTACTCCAATAATATCTTATTATATTTATCAAGACCTTCTATTATAAGTTTAGCAGTGCTCGGTCTTACACCCAACGCTCGTACTGAGTAGTGCTCGGTCTTACACCAAGCGCTCGTACTGAGTAGTGCTCGGTCTCACACTAAGCGATCGTACTGAGTAGTGCTCGGTCTTACACTAAGCACTCATACTCGTTCTTTTATATTATATCTCGATGAAAATGACGTTCGTCCAACTTCAATAGAGTTTTCTCTCTACCGTGTTCGGTCATTGACTGACTTTCGGTTTTCGTGATGCTAAACTCAAATAAGCTAAATTTTCATAAGCGTTCGGTTTCTTCATGGGAATTCTTCTAAGTATTATTCTTTGAATGTCTTGAAGTGTCTACATCCATTGGTTCCGGCCTAGAGCCTTAGTACTTGACATGGTCTTTTCGGTGTTCGGTTGGAGCTTAAAAGAGTTAGTTAATCTAATTGGCTCACTTTGCAAGTAACGTTCGTTCTAGTCGTTCTTGTTACATATGATTGTACTCGGTTTCTTTCTCAGCCCAATAGTAACCCTCTTGGTCTAAATCTATTTTGGAACTGGAGACCTCTTGGTCTCTCTTCAAGTGTTTAGTCTTGTTGAGTTAGGGTTGAACGTGCGGTATTTGATATCCTTATGGATTTTTGTGAGAAGTGTTTAAGTGAGATGATTATTAATGAAAAATGAAAAGAATGTGATATGGATTGAAATGTTTTGGATTATGGACGAGCGTTCCGGGGAGGAACGACTCAAGGATGAATATTGGAATTGGTAAAGTATGACTGTGGGCATGCTAAGCTGGCATTTCATCCTGATGTTCCGTGATTACTCGTCCTCACGTAGAGGAGGGTAGGTCATGTGTGGGAACAACAGGAGGTCCTAGTCCTTATGGTTAATTTGGACAGATAGGACTAACCTCGAGTGGCAATTATTGAGGGCATCCCAATTACTACATCACCCGGGTGCACGAACGCCTGTAGCTACACAAATTTCATACTGTCTGGACAGTCAGTCTAGTATTAGGCTTTGTATGAAACGTATGATGAAATATATCTTGTGTGTTTGATTGTATGAAATGTATGTTTATACAAGAATTAAATTACATAAGCTTACCATGTGTTTCCTGTCTTGTCTTGTTTTGTACGTTCGTCTTTGTCGTTGCAATGATCATCTGTTGTGGATGTGAGCAGAAGGAGATGAGCTGTTGGAAGAGGCGCTAGAGGAAGAAAACCTAGTTGAGGTTGAAGTGAAGACTGAACAGTAGGACGTTCGGTCCGTAGTTTAGTTTGAACAAAAGGTGGTCGTTCGATCACCTTCCTCTTTTGATTTTAATTGACAGTTCGTTATAGGCTTTTGTAAACCGTTCGGTTAGACCTTCTTAACCTGTACAGTTTAAGTTTGTGACTCTTTCTGTAAGGCTATTCGGCCATAAGCGTTCGTTCGACTCTAGTGTAAGATTGATCTGAATTATTATTGAATATAATTATTCTACTATATATAGTTTTAAACTGTATTTTTGGGATGTTACATAACTTATAGTGAATATAAAGTAGAGCTAATATATTATTATTATTATTATTATAATTATATTATTGATTGAGGATAACAAATAAGAAAATTATGGCACTAGATTTAGTTTCACTAACTAACCTTTTAACTATGAGAAAGAATAATAAATTAAGATAAAAAAAGTAGAATAACAGAATAATTGAATTTACCTTCAATTTATTTATTTTATTAAATAAGAATAAAACTAAATATAATTAATTATTACAACCATAACTTTTTGTCCCGTTTCTTTTCCAAAAGAGAGAGAACACATAACAAGTTATTTGCAATGAAGGGCATGTCGTTTTTCTTTTTTATCTCTCCATTTCTCAATGTTTCCATTTTTCTGGGAACTGCATTATCTCATTTTCACCAACTAACTACTTAACGTGTTTTCCACAATTTTAGTTTCACCAACCACTTTTTATTTTATTTTCTTGGATTTTAGATAATTGAATTGAGCTTTATTTGGTGTCCTTTAATTAATTCATCAGTATCAAATCATATAAACGCATTAAAACCCAGTTATATACTAAATACATAATAGAGTATTATTTGTCTAATAATTTTATTATATATAAAGAAAACAATTTTATAATTGACCACGTTATTAAGATATAGTTCATATAACACATATAAAATATATTTATAATTATTATTTTCACATCCCAATATTTTAAGATTTTTTTATGTTAAGTTTTAAGTAAAGATTAAATATATTGATTAATGACAATTTTCGTTTTGGTCAAAAGTAGAAGTAACGATCTCTTTCCAATCAAATAAAATTGTTTCAGTAAATAAAATGTTTGTTATTATATATGTTATAGTTAATAGCTATAATTATTACTATTATAACATAAGATGGTTATAGCTTAATTATGATATTAAATCCAAGTTCCAAATATTTGGTTGAATTAAATATTTAAAGAATTTCTTTTATCGTGATTCTATTTAACTTCAACGAGATTGATCGTGGTAGAAAATTACTATAGTCTCTATTGCAATAACATGAGACCTTCATATTATCTACTTAGCAAGAAATATTTTGTCCCTTTCCCTAAATATAATTCTTTCACGTCTCGAGTATAAATAATTTGTCTTTCAGTTTTGATGAAAAATACAAATAATTTCAATGAATTTTATTTTATTCCATGATATTAATGCTGAAATACCCTTCATTGGGGGCGTGTTTTAAATTACCTCTCTTATTTTAGTTATTAAATTTCAATGTTCATTTTTTTTATCGGCAAAATATATTAGTAGCAGATCACTTGGTGTGCTGTAAAATTTCAATATTCTCTTTACAAAATCTACTTACTAAAATTATAATATATAATAAAATTATAGCTTAAATTATTAATATTTTTCAATCAAGTTTAATTATTGATTATATAATTAACATATAAAGGTAATTTTTTTAATTTATTAAATTAGAAATATTAATTAATCAATTAGAGTTTTGGAAAATATTTATATAATTAAGTGTTGTTTTATAAAAGTATATATTTTAAATAAATTAATTAAATTATAATAAAAAAATTGGTGAGAGTAACTATGAACTTTAACTTGTTTAATCATGATAGATCAATTTGTCTCTCCTGTTCGTTCCATTTTTAGTAGGTCAAATTAATGCATTTTGTGACTTGTATCATGGAATTATTTTCAAGGATGATTCACTATAACGTCCTTTTTTACTTTTTTTTATGTTAACTATATTTAAGTTTTTTTATTTAAATATTTTTATAAGTAAATTAATAAATTATGAAAAAAAAGATTTTGTAAAAATTAAAGGATGATTTTGAGATGTTAATTATTTTCTATTCTTGAGTTGTCTTGGTAAAATTATGATCACAATCTCATGAACCATTGGATTAATATGAAATTTTTACATAATATTATTGAAATATAATTCTCTATTATGATAGGTGAAATTCACAATTGAAGGTTTCTGTTCACCAAAATAATTTTGCATTTTAGTATAAAAGTTAGATCTCCACATAGTGTCTAGTTTTGAGTTGCTTTGATAAAAATTTCATTCCTACTTCATTAACCATTAGACAGATGACCCATTTCACGAGAGATAGTACTTCATTTTGACCGTTGAGATTTTCATTTGAAGTCCTATGGTTAAGTAAACCGAAATAGAAAATAGGTGACACTAGTTTAAACTATGAATTTTTTTCTTTAACCACAAACCTCTAAATGGAAGTCACAACGATCAAAATGAAATACTGTCTTATGAACTCATAATAAAAATTTCATCTTTATGTAACATTTAATGAAGTAAGAATAAAAAAGAACTAGATAATATGTGGAGACCTAACTGTTATACTAAAATGTGAGAATTATTTCTTTTAGCATAAACCTTCAATTGTAACCCTATTGATCATAGTATAGAACTATATTTTAATAATATTATGTAAAAATTGCAGCCTAATCAAATGGTTCATGTGGTTGTGATCACAAATTTACTGAGACAACTCAAGAATAGGAACTAATTGACACTTTAAAATCATCCTTTAATTTTTACAAAAATATTTTTTGATGGACGAGCGTCCAAGGAGATGACGAAGGTTCGTGTCGCGATCTCCTTCGAAGCTTCCTCTAGAGATGAATGCAGCGGAAAAATGTATAACTTGGAGGAGAAACCAAACTCAAGACCTAATCGGAGGAGAACTCGAGATCGAAGCGGAATCAGAGAAGAACTAAGGGAAAACCCTAGACCTAGGTTTAAACGGTGGAAAACCCTAGAATGGTGAGGAATCACTAAACATAACCGATTAATCGGTGAGAAACGAAGTTTAATCGGTGGAAATGTGTTAGATCGAATCAAAGGAGGGTTCAATTGGTGAAAAATGGAAAACGATGAAAGTGCCAATACAAGAGAGGAGCTGGGTATTTATAGTAACCCATGCTCCTTAAGAGCTAAGCTATGAAAGGTAAAAACTACAAAAGGATGACTACGTCAAGCAGGATTCCATCATACCCTCCCTCTTAAAAAAAAATTGTCCTCAAATCTAGCAATCGCCTTATAAAGAAACTCCACACAATCTTTGGGAGCATGGCCATCTTGGAGTGGCCTTATTCTTTTATATTCACTTTTTCTTCCTCCTGGATCAAACACAAATCTGCAATAAACATCAAATATATTTTCAATTAATATCAAGGAAATAAGGACTTCTAATATTTTGTTTGTAAATTTTAGAAGTACAAATTCATTTTTGTCTTGAGTTATTTCTTTCCTTAAAGATAAGAATAACTCAAGATATGAATTGCCATATTTTGAAAAGGTTTGCATGGAATATGAGATGACAATTTGTTTGAAAGAAAAGTTAAAAGTTAAAAAATAATCAATTATTGGAAAAGAAGTAAAGATTTGGAAACCTTTCCTTTTAGGTTCCATGGTCTTTGAAAGAATAGGATTTGTCATCAGTAACAATTTCTCCTTTTCTTTCTTCTCTCTTTCTTGCCTTTCTCTCTTTTCTTCTTCTTTTCTCTCTTCTTCTATTCTTTTATCTTCTTCTCTTTCTTCCTTTTCTTCTTTTCTTCTTCTTCTCTCTTTCTCTTTTCTTATCCTTGATCTCTTTAAGTCTTGCCCCAAATTCTAATTCTCTACGAAGAAACCCATGATCATTTAAACGCTCAAGAAATAATTTTCCATCATCAATTCAATCCCTAATCAGTTCTAGGTTTCTTTTAATGCTTGAAGGCACAAACTTTCTTCTCATGCAAGCTTTTAAATCATGCCAATCACTTATGGAAGGCTTTCTACCTTTCCTAACATAATATTGTCTTTCATCCCACCACTCACTTGCATGCTCTTCTAACATAAAGAGATATATGCTAAGGACATAATATTCACTCTCTTCATAAAACCAAGGATTTATTTTATCAATTTCTTTTTCCCAAGCTAGGTATGTTAATGCACCTATGTCTTTACCAAATGATGGAAGATTCCTAGCTTGTTTAAACATTTCATCAACTTTATCTAACCTAGAAGACCTATATGAACTATAAGAAGACATCTTTGTTTTAAAAGTTTTCTTAATCTAAAGGGTTCAAAACTTTCACTTAGACAAGTCCTAGGTAAGAGAGGTGAGCTAAAGAGCTGCTTAAGTACCAAGTCTTGCCTTGCCAGAAATGTCTTAGGCTACTAACTAATTACCCCTTAAACTAAAATCACCTTTAGAAACAAAGGACACAACTCAAAATAAAAAAACAAACACCAACAATTAAGCACAATTAAAAGACTAGACTCTCGGACTCTAATGTGATAAGGCTTAGAGTTTAATCTCTTTTAGCCTAAATCACCCCTAAACGTAAAACACAGAGCAAATCAATATTAAAGTCTACTCCTATGGTGAGGCTTGTTGCTTTGGCTAACAAAAGACACTCACCTGTCTAGCTATGCTAAAATTAAAGCAAGTTGCCAAGAGTTTGAAAGAGCACCAAGGACTCTTCCAAAGCACTTGGACTTTATAAAAGGCCTTTTTACAAAAACAAGCTAAAGCTAACAGTAGGCTAACACAAGCCTATTACAAACAAATTGAAGAAAACAAATTACAAAAGAAAACAACTATGCTAGGCTGCTTTGGTCCTGGTCCACTTCATTCAGCTATGTTACTCAACTTTGTTGTTGCTGGAATCAATTCTCTTGAATCTCCTTGCCAGTCTCATCCTACAATCAATTGCACAAAGTTTCTGTCACTTAAAAACCCTTAGCTAAGCAGATTGCACAAAAAGATATAGGGCAGTAAGAACTTCCCTTTCTCTTGGCTGCGCAAGCTTTCCAAACTTTCTAGTGAAATTCTGCTGCTGCTCAATTAAACTCATACACAAATTGAATTCCAATGAAAGCAACTCTGCACAGATAATTCACACCAATTCAGCAGATCATGCAATCCAACAATGCTATCAATTTCCAGCTAAGACAGAAACAATTCCAGAGGTAACAAAGTTAAACAACTCCCCTAATTAAATGGTTGGTCTAGCTTGCTCTAAACTCTACTGAGATTCTGCTGCTGCTTAAAATTCTTGACTCCAAATATTTATCAACTCTGCACACAACAAATCAATTCATGCATAAATCTGTCCATGAAATCCTAACTAGGTGGCATGCAAGGGTATGCAATCAATCAATCTGACAAAAACTGAAAGCTGCATGTGATTAATACCAGGAAACTATTTTCTATATGCATTTGGAAAAAATGATCTCAACAAAGAAAGAGTGATGGTGCTAATAAGGACTCAATAGATTTCAACAATTGTAAGCAAACCATGAAATCAATAATCACATTCAGACATATAATATCTCAATGATTTCAGCAAACAGTTTATAAGCCAAAATGAATACAATGTCAATTTAAGCAAATCACAACTGCTCCAATCTAATTGATCCAATTTCTTTTCCTGCACAATGAACAATCACAAAATAGTTAGATTAACAATGAATTATCTATTTCAAAGTGATAAGGAATTAGGCCAAGTCAGCCTTACAAAACTCACAACACTCAGGTTTCTCTTTTGAAATTTAAAGCACATAAATGAAAAGGTTTGGAAAGGAGATTCTCCCTTGGCAGTTCAAAGCTGGAGAATCTTTCAGACCACCACCACCTAAGATACTACCAAGCACACAAACCTTCTTTCAGATTCCAGAAACCAGAGTGTAAGAGCTTCTCAATCAAAAATGGCTAGGCTCAGGTCAGAAATCAGAAACCAGAACAGGATAGCAAGTAGAGAAACTGACTCAAGATCAACTCTAGATCAGATTATGAAAGCAAACAAAGCTCAAATTAAGAACAGCAGAACAGAATGCACATGCATTGAGACAAAACTAGGAAAGTCAATCAAGACAAACAAGAAACAAGGTAATTAATAATGTGAGCACTTAAACAGGATCCTACGATCAGTTCTAGAGTAGATGTTAAAAGCAATGAAAAACCCAAACAAGATGCATTTGCACCAAATTCAAATTCAGTTCAGAATTGGTTGAAACTGTTCCATAAAATGCCTAAGAGAAAAGGCTTTTCTAATGCATCAACTTTCATAGAAGTCAATTGCACTAGGCTATCAGCTTTTTAGAACTATATAAATGTTTCTTTTGAATTGTTTTACATGTAAACAAAATGACCAAGCTTTTGCTGCAATGACAACTCAATTTCAAATGCACCAATTCCACAAATTTCAAAAAAGGCAAACAACTAGCAACTTGTGAATGAAAAATGCCAAAAGTTTGGTGGTTTAAAGAGTGAAAAGGCTTAGGGCAACTATTAACTCATGGTTTCTTTGCATCATCAGTTTCAAATATCTAAAACAAACTTGTTTGTAAAGCAACTGGATGCAGAAACACACTATCTCAAAATTTGACTTAGTCAGCCCCAAATTACTCAAATTAAGCAACTCTTCCACTCAAATTTTGACTTAATGAATCAAATGACCTTTGAACACTTAAATTGAACCAGAAACAACAACTCAAACTTGACCAGGACACTAAATCAACAATGAGATATGTTTAGCAATGATCTATGTGCTAAACCAAATTTGAAACAAAAATAACTAGACTCAATCAAAGCAATGCAGATCGACCATCTGCAAATGAGACTTTATTGGAGTTTTCTCAATGCAACCAAGCTTTGCCAAAGCAATTCATTGCTTATATGGTATGCACATGGTACTTGCTCAATCAATTAAATGCATCTCAATGCTAAATTCTCAGTCAAGTGCACAAAATAACCAGAAACAGATTAAGCACCAAATAAGTGTTGTGAACCAATGCAAAGCTGCATCTCATGTCAAACACTAAGCATCCGAGCTCTTAATGAATTTGTCATTGCTCATATGGTGTGCTGATGTTGATCAAACAGCTAACATGCAACAAAAACCTTAAGAACATATTACAACCGAATTAAAAGACAAATAACCAAATTAACATGACTTTGACATAAACAAAAATAGATTTCAAAACATAAAAGACTCAAATAAATTGGATTCACCGAATAAAATGATAAAAACACTGACTCAAGGTAAAGGCTCAAACACAGAACAAGCAACCTTATCAGAATTTGGAAACCTAAACACATGAACACAAATTTCACTGAATGAAGATGCACGAACAAAAGTTAAACACAACACAATAAAGAAATTAACTAACAACGCGAAAATGAAAGAAATTAAACGCACAATGTTAAACCAGAACATGAATCAAGCAGCGAAATGGATAAACAAACTCAAGATCAAAATAGAATCAAAACATAAAACTAGAACAAAGACAGAGACGCGAATCAAACTGAAACAAGAATCGAAACAGAGATACTTACCTTTGACGTGTGAAGCACGGACGAAACCTAAGCTCTGGTGCCAACTGATGGACGAGCGTCCAAGGAGATGACGAAGGTTCGTGTCGCGATCTCCTTCGAAGCTTCCTCTAGAGATGAACGCAGTGGAAAAATGTATAACTTGGAGGAGAAACCAAACTCAAGACCTAATCGGAGGAGAACTCGAGATCGAAGCGGAATCAGAGAAGAACTAAGGGAAAACCCTAGACCTAGGTTTAAACGGTGGAAAACCCTAGAATGGTGAGGAATCATTAAACATAACTGATTAATCGGTGAGAAACGGAGTTTAATCGGTGGAAATGTGTTAGATCGAATCAAAGGAGGGTTGATAACAGTTGAAAAACTGTTATTTTCATGCTTAAAATTGATACTAAAAGCAACCTTTATACTTAGAAACTAGCTTGAAATCATACTTTTATCCATATTTTCAGAAATAAGAGAGCTGGACAGGTTTATGCTTGATTTCAGTGTTTTTGTGCAGGTTTTAAGGTGAATTTAGTGAAAGAAGTGAAGAAGGAGAGAGATGGAATCAGAAAAGAAATCAAAGAGTGCAAAAGGAGAAGCCGAAGTCACCGCTCAGCGGCACTTTACCGCTGAGCGGCACTCAGGAGCTTACGAGAGGTCCGCTGAGGGGCAAAATGGCCGCTGAGGGGAAGAAACGAGACGCGCACTCACTGCTGAGCGGTACTTTACCGCTAAGCGGCGCACTTATGGGCTTGGGCCTAGATTCTTTGTAATTTTAGAATAGTATATAAGCTTTAGGACGTCCTAGGGTTTGTATCTTTGGCAGAAACGAGGCAAACACTCTCTCTTCCACCCCTTTGAAGGAGGATCTTGGATGCTCAGGCTACCTCTTCACCTTTTTAGGGTTTATTCTTTCATTCTTTCATTGTTCATCTAAGTTCACCATGAATATGGTGAACTAAACCTTGTATGTTTGTTGGGGAATCAATGTAATCTTTTGAAGCTCTCATATATGGAATCTGTTTTTACATCTTTTAATTAAGACTTATGCTTTCTTTCATCATTAGTTAGGGTTTTTCCTCTTTGCTTAATGCTTGCATTGTTTAACTCATTCGATGCATGATTATTGGTTTTGTCGATATGGGAACGTACGGGGAAGTCTAGATCCGGGGAATTTCTCCCAATATTATGTTGGTTGTCGTTAAGCTGCTGAGCTTATGAACTGATCATTAGGAATGCTAGGAATTGTATGAACTCGTGATTAGGGAGAAGCCTTCTAGAAAGGTACTTTAGAGAGTGGTATTAACAATGATGATTTGAATATTGAATTCCTAAAATATATGAGAGTGGATAAGATGAAATTGACCCCCAACAACATATTCATTCATATATTTCATTGAAAGTGTTTATCTTTTGCTTTTGCCATTGATCAAAAACTCATGCATACATGTTTATTTTCTGTTTTGCATATTAAACTCCAAATATTTCGTTCTTAAGTCTTAGCTAATCAACAAACCACACAACTAAACTAGGCCGTGAGTCCTTTGGGAGAACGATACTTGGTCTTACCAAGTTTATTACTTGAACGATTCGGTCATACTTGCCGATTGTGAAACAAGTTTGTGACATCATATTTTGGTGCTCATAAATTTGTCCATCAAGGGTTCAATTGGTGGAAAATGGAAAACGATGTGAGGAGAGGTGTTTAATCGGTCAAAAAAAAAATGAAGAAATGGTGAGAAGAGGCTGTGGCGAGGGAGAAATGAGAGTGACGAAGTGAATCTGTGATGAAAACAAGACTTACAGTGATGGTGATGCACTTGAGAGGAAAACCTAAGATGAGGTTTATTGGAACTGGAAAATGTGAGAAATGAAGATGTTCTCTGATGCGTGAGATAGAAAATGACGAGGCAATGGCTTCTGATTCTTGGTGAATGAAGATTGGTTGAATGATGTGCACGAGAAGCTGGCTTGAAGGAATGAACAATGCATTGTGGAGGAGAGCATTAATGGAAGCACAATGGGGTTAAATGGAAGAATGAAAAATAGGAAGTGTGCTTGGAAGGTGGCTATAGGGAGTCTTTGGACTCTCTAGCCTGACTTTCAAGAGAGAATAATTTCTGATTTCAGAAAATTCAATTCTCATTAATCTCAAAAGTGCCAATACAAGAGAGGAACTGGTATTTATAGTAACCCATGCTCCTTAAGAACTAAGCTATGAAAGGTAAAAAAATACAAAAGGATGACTACGTCAAGCAGGATTTCATCATTTTTTTTTCAAAATTTATCAATTTACTTAAAAAATCATATTTAAATAAGAAATTTAAATATAGTTAGCATAATTCATAGAGTGTTTCAATTATCTCATCTTTTAAGAATTACGTTCTCAAAATTTTCTAAATTTCAATAAAATATGGATAATTCTCCTTTCAAATTAGACTCAAATTCTATTATTTTTTTCCAAGAATTATATTATTACTCTTAGGTAACCCTCGTGCACTTCCTAATCATAGGATATATAAACATGTCATTTATAAACTAAGATACATTTCTCTATATATGGACTATAACATTCATCTCTCAAAACAATATCAACCTCATGCAACTGAAGTCATCAAACTATCATTTCTCAACAATCTTTTTAACTCTCTACGATTTACACACATGTTAGACTTGTCGGGTACAAACAAAGTCCCACATCGGATAAAATAAGAGATGAACATGGGTTTATATACACATAACATATCCCCATTATTAAGAGGCCTTTTAGAGTGGTGCCAAAAGCAAATTCGTGAGGGCTTGACCCAAAGCAGACAATATCTTATCAGTGTGGAGATCTATGTGTATGTGTGTGTTGAACCTCCCTAAAAATGGTATTAGAGCCCATGGTTTAGGTCTGGTGACCAGGCTTAGTTGGGTACGTCCCTCCATGATCAGATGAAGCCCTGACAGGTGGCTAGTGGCACATAGCCTGGAAGTGAATCATGAGAGATGGAGAGCAAGAGATGCTCAGTGTTTGACCATGGATCGTGAAAGAGAGAGTGTAAACCATGGTGTACTCGAAGATAAGAAAAAGACTTCCGCTGTAGGGGAGGTGGTCATTTGTTTGAGGGGAGGATGTTGGATACAAACAAAGTCCCACGAGTCCATTGTTAAGAGGTCTTTTGGAGTGGTACCAAAAGCAAATCCGTTAGGGCTTGACCCAAAGCGGACAATATCTTACCAGTGTGGAGATCTATGTGTATGTGTGTGTTGAACCTCCCTACAAGACTTCCTATCTTTCTTTTTTACCAACTATACCATTATTTCTCAATTTGTCACACCTAACATAAATTGTTCCTTCCGTTAAATCTTAGTTTTTTTTTTTAATTTTTATACTTCTCAGCTGAAACTACCCCATAGGTGTCACTAATTCTAATCCCCTTCCAAACATAAAATCCAAAGAGAACTTTACTTCTATCTTGGGATGTAACTTTGACTCTTTATTTGAAAACCTATTTTGTAAATTTGTATATCATTAGTAAGCTCTCATAACCACCTCTACTTGTGACTAAAACATGAACCTACTTACCTTAACTTACAATTATCTTCAAATTTGTTGTATAATATATTCATGGTATTATTCCTCCTTCATGCAATAAGCTTTCTTTTGATAACACCTCCACCAATCCTCTACCTTCCCGATCGACATATGTGTTGCACATGTAACTTTGTGTATTATCATACTTACTTACCATTTCACAAGAAAACATATTTTCAATTTTAAATAAACCATATAAGTTCCTACTTAGATTACCAAATAGGTTACAGAACAATATTCTACATTCTTATTTCTCAAAGAATAAAGAAACACACTTAATAAGGAAAGTTAGTCCCTAACCAGTCTTGGAACGATCTGCTTTGATACCATTACTGTAACGACCCAAAAATATTAGGCTTCTTATTTCTAATTTGATCCTTGTTTGATTAATATAAATATAATGTATGTTCAATCCTCCGAGAATGCATTTTTTTAACAAGAAGAAATGTAAATGTTATACTAGTAGGAGAATATTTGGTATACATATATCTTAATGTCTCATACTCATATTTGAAGTCTCTCATTTGCTCTTCACCATCATCTACAAGATCCTCTACAAAGATATCTACCGATCCTCTACTCACGTATATAATTTGAACATATATACGACCATTGTAGGTGGGCTTATTTATATCATAAAGTTTTATAAAGATTTAAATAATTTATGTGATAACTATTCAGGATAATTGCGTTTGATCAGTCAATATACCACATCGTATCAGCCATACAATCATAATCATCTATTGAAACCTTAACATGATCTAGACTTAATTTCAGGAATACTCATGCATTGACTTGAATATTCGTGTCAGTCATGCACTTGTCATGAATTTTCTCAATATTAAATTTAACATCAACAACAATATTCTTCTTATATATAGCTCACCATTCTTATCCGAAACCACCATGACAATGTTAATTCCTTTTTGTCCTTTATGTCAAAATATTATTTAATATTTATTCTATAAACTAGGAACCTCCTTCGACTCTCACCACCTAAATCCCATTCTCTACATGAGTATGAGAGTTTAGTAGAATCAGGATGACTTCACTCTTTAGTTCACACTAAATGCAACCACACCTTATTGAATAAGACATCTGTCCTTAGGAATGATCATATTAATAAAATTCTCACGATCATAAGATATTTGTATCACATGATCGCATAGGTTTTTGGTATTTAAGTATAAATTATATTCTTTCTCATGCACACCCTCACTCTAATAATTCTCATACCATGCATTCTCATTAAGTCATATAAAGTCATCATAAAATGTCATATTTCTCATTAACAAAACTAGAATTGAATGGTTATTAAGTAACTCAAAACAAGAAATATGTGACCTTTTATGATGAATTTTTATGACTTAATGAGAATGGATGGTATGAGAATTCTTGGAGTGATGGTTTGCATGAGAATGAATAAACTTTAGGCTTGAATACCAAAAATCTATGAGATCATGTGATATAAATATATTATGATTGTGAGAATTTTATTAATATGATCATGCCTAAGAAAAAGTGTCATATTCAATAAGGTATATTGCATTGAGTTTGAATCCAGAGAGTGAATCATTTTATTCTACTAAACTCTCATATTCATGTAGAAAATGGGGTTTAAGTGGTGGAAGTCGAAAGAGGTTCCTAGTATGGGGAATTAGTATTAAATAATATCGTGACTTAAAGATGGAAAGAAATTAACCTTTTCATGGTGGTTTGTTGATAAGTGTGATATACTTATTATTCGTGCTTATTTTCAATCTTATATTTGCATGTGTTTTTCTCATGGGAAGATGTACATTTTTCTGTTTCAGTTGAATATAATGGGTTTTTTTTAGATTATTGTGTAGGAAAATGAACATGTGAAGAGGATTTGAGGACTGTCTGCCAAGACCATCTTGCTCAGCCACAATTTGCTCGCTTAACGTCTAAGCCTGATACTCGCCCAACGAGTATGTTGTCTCGCTCAACGAGTATGTTGTCTCGCTCAATGAGACAGAATAGTTGAAAGTGAAACAAAATTTGTTTCTTGCCAGCAAATGTCTAAGCTCGCCCAATGAGAGGTTAATTTTTGGATGTAGTTATTATGTCGTTAATGAAAGAAAAAATCAATTATGGCATGCAAAAACGCAAAGAAACTTGAATTTTTGGTTAGAGGTGAGTCTATGGCATCATGACTCCGTTCAATCCATCCATTTCATCCAACTTGTTTGTTCTAGATGAATAGCTTAAACTCCCATTTCATTAGTGATGGAAGACCATCAAGGAATCACATTGGACCTCTTACTAGAACCATGGCAAGGAAGATCCAAGAAGAAGAATGATCAATTAACACTTTACTTCTATGGAAGGTTACTTATGAAAATCCTTCTTCTCTTGTCTAAACTAATATTTGTTGTGTAAGATACAATAAAAGCAAGAGCCATGGTCAACTAGTCAAATTTGGGAAAAACACTTCAAGGGATCAGCACTATGGCCGCTCCAGCGCCCTCAGCCAGAGAGGGCTCCAGCTCAGATGCAATAAATGGACTTCCTGGCTCACGTGCGCTCCAGCCCCCTCAGACAGGGGGGCTCCAGCCCCAGCGGAACAGCCTGAAGCACGTTTTGGCAGCACTGTCCATGTGACCCAGCATGCTTCCCGTGACCCAGCTGACTTGGCCTTCAAGCTCGTTTTGTATTTTGAATTTTGGAGGGAATTTAGCTCAGAATTGAGGTATTTCTTCACCTATAAATAAGAGGGCCTCCCCTTTGTATTTACTCACTTTTGAGCTTAGTGAAATGTTGCAGAAATTGTTTTCCAGCCCTATTGCTTTTGAGTCACTCTTTCTCTTCACTTTTTCTACCCTTTCCTCTAGCTTCCTTCCATAGTAGGAAGGCTTTCTGAGCTGAGAGATTTCTACACACACTCTTTACATTCAAAAACACACCAAAACACCGTTCATAGTCATTCATTCCGCTGCACCATCAAGGCTTGCTGTTTGGAGATTGCAACCTGCGAGTTCCAAGCCTGGCAAGCTTCCATCAATTAGGATTGGATGTAGTGAATTCATCCTTGATGTAGATTTTATGATGCAATATAATTTCTTTCTTATTCATATGTTCTATCTAGATTATTTATGTGTATGATAGTATATCATGCTATTTGAAAGTATCTAATAATTGGGAAAGGAATTGGAACTTGGACATAGATAGAACACCCAATTGGTTTTGATCTAGGAATAAACTCAATAACTTGGTCATTCTAGACATCTATTCTTAGTGTGAATTGTATGTTAACTTGACTAAGGAATTAGTAATTTAACATATAGATTTAGAACTTGCTCCTAAGGAGTTAGGACTAGTATGCTTTTGATATGTTTGAAGGAGATAGAGATATATTATATAGATTATTGCATTATTTTGGTTCATAAAATCCAATCCTGATGAAGCTTTTACTAAATCACATTATAACTCTTATAACTTTGTTGTTTAAAATGTGTGTTTCATGCTATGAATCAAACCATGACTTTTATCAAAGCTGTAATCAGTGAACAATTATAATTATACAAACAAACACAAATTTCTTAGGAAAAAATATACTTGGACTTCCATTTTACTACTTGTAACAAATTGGTTTACTTGTCAAACAGTTAACATTTGGGATAAGAATGATGAACTTTGTATAAGGAGAATTTCATTGTAGATCTTAAATTTAATATGGAGAAAATTCATGATAGTTCCAACTCAATGCATGAGTATTTCTGAAATTGAGTCTAGATCATATTAAATTTTTGATAGATCATTATGACTGCATGACTAATACGATGGTACATTGATTGATGAAACTCAATAATCTCAAATGGTTACTACAAAAGTTATTTAAATATTTATAAAAATTTATAATAAATAAGGTTACCTTTCATTTCTTTTGTAGTGTTTTAATGGTCACATGTAATGATCGTATATATGTTCAAATTATATACAAAAGAATCAGTGGACCAAGTAGATGTCTTTGTAGATAATCTGGTAGATGATGGTGAGGAACAAATAAGAGACTTCAAATGTGAGTATGGGAGATTAACATATATGTATACCAAATATCCTCCTATTAATATAATGTTTATATTTTTCTTTGTTAAAAAAATATATACACCTATTAGAGGATTGAATATATATTATATTTATATTAATCAAATAAAAATTAAATTATAAAAGACTAATAATTTTGGGTAGTTCCATTCATAAAATATATATTCTAGAAGGATTTTTTGATTGTGACTATAGTGTGTACTTGGATGCTAAATGATCCATTACATTCACATTCAAAATTGGTGTGTCTTTGGTTGCTGAGAAAACTACTTTGTAACCAACATTGACTTTGTTGACTTTGAAGATGACTAAAGAAGGATAGGATGGGTTTGATAAGAACCAGAAATGATAAAATAAATTCACATTAAATATTGTTTCTCACACCCAGTAGAGGATTGAAGTGAAGAACATTAGGAAAAAAAAAATCATGCATTGTTGGTAGTAATTTCAAGTGGAAGATTTCAAAGTGGAGTTTGTATATATTGGTGTATTGAACTATTTTTTAAGATGTGTTTGATTTATAGAAGGATCGTTTGATGACCTGTTATGTTGTGTACTTCTAACTAATATATAAGTGTTTTATACCATCCCAATTACTTCTTTTTAACATAATCTTTTACCAAGAAAAGAAACATAGCTATAAAACACAGCAAATAAAGAAAAAGAGAAATATACACTAAAATTAAAGTCAAACAAAAACTAGTTAAAACTTTCTAAGATCCTCACGTCTTTTTAAGTCATATCTAGATAGAAATAAACTATAACTGTATTCATTTAACATCATAGACCTTTCTTGTAGTGATCTTCATATTCTTACTTTTTTTTCTTCCTTACACGGTATTATACGTGTTTAGCTTTAAATTTTGGTACGTGTTCTCTCACCACTGGTTGAAGAAGTGGATGGACGGTGTTTTGATTCTTATCTTTCCATGCTCAGTAAATTTCCAAATGAATAAACCTTTACGTACGATACATACCAAGCTCTTCTATGTTGGAAAGATTTTGAAGATCATTATGAGTGGAATTTTGACATGTTTTTTCTATATCTCATTTCTTTTCATGCACGTATGCGTGTGTTAGTAAGAGACATCAAAACAAAATAAAATTAGTTAATGTTTGATTCCACGTTTGTACAATATAGTTAGGGTTAGTGAATAGCTTTGAAATTTATTATTTTGTCGTAAAATGACATATTTGTAAGTTTGGAGAAGAAAATGTTCAAAAACTATTATTTTGAACTGGATATTCGAATGATGGAAGATTATTTTTATGTAGTGGAACAAGTCCTTAATTGAAGTTAAGGGAACATGATGAAAAAAATATTTCTATTGATGTAATTATGATGAAAAATTATAGGAAAACATATTATTATACAAAATGGAGAAGGAATCAACCTTTTCTGTGCTGTTCTAGCGTTCATTAGTTTTTGAATCCTTACTATATATACATGATGATATTGTATGGTGAAGATGAAAATAGGTTCAATAGAACTTGCATTTAATCTTTAGAGGTTCAATCTATTTTGGAGTTAGAAATTTATTGTAAACTTAGAAAATCATGACACCATATATGCATATTCCCAATGAATGGGTTGAATTTTTATTCAAAATGGTCTATATTATATCACAACAATTGACATACTAATGTTCTGATCACAAATTCACTGAACATTAATTGTGCTTATTATATTTGAAATATTATTTGTTTTGAATCCATAATTACATCATACAACTCAATTCTGAAAAAAAAATATATTTGATTTGTTAATATATATTACATATATACTATTAGATATTTGTTAAACAGTAACTAATTTAGTCACATATTCTGTCATAAATTCCATCATCGAGTCAGTCACTGATTTAATAATTGAATTGGCCATTAATTTTAGTTAATAAATCTATCACTATAAATCATTAATGAACAAAATAGTATCAAATGTTGTTTGATCACTAAATTATTCACCATTTTTATTAGTGAACAATTTTAATTATTTACTAAAAAAGTTTTGGTCACTATTTATTATTTTTTATTATTTTTTTTGGTGATATAAACTATCTTTTCATTTCTTTGTCTATATCAGACTAATTAATAATTAGATTAAAATTAAGATTGTGATAGCAGAGTACTGTGGAAATGAAATAGCTTTTATATGATTTAAATTAATAATGAGAATACATGATATTCCTAATCTTCGGTTTATATGAAACTATAAAAGGAATAAGCTTTTTTAATGGAATGAATCTCTTTACTTGGTGGGAATTGACATCAAAGAAAGAGAGAATCATTATTTTATTTCCAAAATATATAAGAGGGAATAAGTCACTCCACGAGTTCACATGTTCATCTTATCTCATTTTTACAAAAAGGTCAAACCCTAATTTTATAGGGTAAAAAAGGTGTAAAATAACTATAACTTCGTTAAAAAAATTTATTGGGTTGACTTCGGTCAACTAAACCTACCTATTAATAAATTATGTTTATATATATAGTTTGTTTCTCATGAACTTTAAGTTAGATAATAGATAATTATCAAGGTAGGGTGTAAGGATTAAAAAAAAAAAAAAAAAAAAAAAAAAAGAAGAAGAAGAAAGACAAGGGAGGAAGCAACGAGCGCTGCCACAAGGGACAGCAAACGTTGCTTCCCTTTGAAAACAAAAATAAAAAGAAAACAAGAAAAGGAAAGAGAAGAGGAGGGGAAGAGGAGAGGTTAAGAGGGGGCTACGGGTTCTGCTGGGGGTGGAAATTTCTTGCTGCCAAATTGAGAGGGGAGAAGGGGGAGCTGCTGTTGGAGCTGCAAGGAGGCTTTGGTGGTGCATTTGGAAGGAAATCAAACTCTCTGGAAGTGATTCAAGGAAGTCTTCAAGAGGTAAGGGGAGCTAGATATATTTCTTTGATTGTTGAATTTTGTTACGCTTGGTGCAAGTCTGGGAAATTTTGGGAGATAAAAATATTTTTTTTACGTTTATGGAATTTTGCAGAAATTCTGCAGAACCGTTAGTCCCAAAATTTTCTGAACGTTTAGTTGGTGACCTGTGTTCACCTGACTGAGTACCTGCGTTGGACTTTCTGTACAAATTGGCCTTTTCTCTCGCGTAATCGTTTACAGGGGTCCTGTAAACGATTACCAGCCCGAACGTTCGTCCAAATTGAGACGAATTGAACGTTCGTCCATTTTGATTTGAACGTTCGTTTTCTTTAGCCGACGAGCGTTCGCTCATGCGTTCGTCCCGTAGCGTTCGTTCTTAAAACTTCTGAACGTTCGTCCTAACAGTGTATGTCCAAATAGGTGGGTTTCTGAACGTTCGTTCAGATATCGGATTAACGAGCGTTGGTGATAAGGATTTGAGTAGAGAGCGTCTGTGTGCGCCTGTGAACGTTCGTCCATTTCCGGGTAAGGGAAGCTCACTTAATTTAACTGTTTTGTTGCATGTGTGGGTGTGAACGTTCGTTATTTCACTGTATGATGTTGCCATGACTGATTTGCATGAACGTTCGTTATTTTGAAAATATGAGAATATTATATGTTGATTTGGATGTGATTTAGATGCATGAACGTTCGTTGCTTGGATGAAATGAAATATATGAAAGTACATGATATGATTCGTATGAAAAATGAGATTTTCTTTATGTGAATGAGTGGAACTATGAGAAATGAACTGGAAATGAAAAATGAATTGTAAGAGGACTTTATGAACATGTATGTTCGTACTGAACAGTCATTTACTGTTCGGTTTTTCCCAAATAAAAGGTTTGAAATGTTGATCCTGTCATTTTGATAAATCACTGTTTAAGGACGAACGTCCTCGTCCTAAATTTGACATGCTTGAGCGTTCGGCCAAGCACTGTTTGTGTATTAATAGTCTTTTACAAATTTCTATCCTTTTACTTCCTATAATGTTATACGTGCGTTATTGAGACGGTCTCTGACCGTTCGGTTATATTGGCCAACATGGTGGAAATAGGATTCTGTCATTCAGGTAGAATTCTGGTTGAGGACGAGCGTCCTCATACCAAAATGCTTTGCTTGAACGTTCGGTCTCATACCGAACGTTCGCCCTAATTGCTGTTCAGTCTTATACTGAACGCTCGTTCTGTTTGGCGTTCCGTTTTATGTTGAACGTCCGTTCAAAGTGGATTTCGGTCTCATACCGAACGTCCGTTCAAATTGGTGTTCGGTCTCAGATTGAGAGTTCGCTCTAATTGGTGCTCGGTCTCACACTGAGCGTTCGTCCTGATGGTGCTCGGTTTTGAACTGAGCGTTCGTCCTAAAATGGGGCTCGGTCTTAGATTGAACGCTCGCTCAAAATGGCGCTCGATCATATATCTAGCGTTCGTTCTCCAATTCTTAACGAGCGTTCTCTTGGTCAAGTCTGCAACGTTCGTCCTCGTATTCTTGGCGAGGGTAGGACATTTGGTTTTTGATGCTCATCCTTATAAATGATGAAATTGGATATGAATTGATGAGTAATGAATGATGAACAGTATACGAGATGAAAATGAAACTATGATTATTGAACGAGCGTTCCAGGTAGGAACGACTCAGATGATTGTTGAAATTCGTAAAGTATGACTGTGGGAAGTTAATGCTGGCTGTTCAATCCTGATATTCCGTGAGTGATCGTCCTCAAGTAGAGGCGCACGTCATGCGTGGGAATGGCAGGAGGTCGTCGTCCTTAGAGGTACTTTGGACGGACGTACTAACCTCGGGTGGCAGCTGATGAGAATGCCAGTTACCACACCACCCGGGTGCGTGAACGCCTGTAACTACACAGATTTCATACAGTCCGGACAGTCAGTCGTGTCTAGTTTTATTTTGTGCATGTGTTATAATGCCTTGATATGTGATGAATTATGTAATGAATTGTATGACTGATGCATGAGTTAAATTAAGTAAGCTTACCCTTTCGTTTCCTTGTGTTGTCTATTGTCCTTGTACGTCCGTCTTGTCATTGCCATGATCATCCGTGTGGATGTGAGCAGAGGGAGACGAGCGTTTGGAAGAGGCGCTGAATGAAGAGAACCTGGTTGATGTCGAAGTGAAGACCGAGCAGTGAGGCGCTCGGCCAGTTATGTAGCCAGTATTAGAGTGGTCGTTCGACCATCTTGTCTTGTTATTTTATTCTGATAGACCGTTCGGTATTTGTGCTGTGTAAACCGTTCGGTCAAGTTTCGTGTATGTTCAGCTTTTTCAATTGTAACTCCGAAGACGTGCGGCTTTGCACGTCTGTTTTGTTATTATTGTAAGACTGTACTCAAGGACGTTCGTCCTTGAGCGTTCATTCGTTTTTCGTTGGAAAACTGTACTGAAATATTATTAAATGTGATTTTCTAATTTTATGGTTTATGCTGTATTTTTGGGATGTCACATAGGGATAAATAAAGATTGTTACTTCCTTTTGAATCAAATTTTATATAAACACTTAGATAAAATGAAAAATTGCTAGAGATATAGGATTGAATAGTATCAATGAGGAACCCTAAGTTTAAACCATACTATTTAAACTCTGTAAAGTTTAATTATAAGCATTTCAAAAAAAGTTAAATGTGGTAGTTTCGGGTAAAAATAGAAATTAATTATAAATTTGTGTAATATATTATATTTTTTATAATTTATAAATTTGTATGAATTCGCTACAATTTTAGTTGGGTTTGAATAGGTAGAGCAATATAATAAACATTCATATAGTTTTGACAAGATATAATTAACACATAGTTGAGTTTGAAGTAAAGATATAACCCATTTGGTATTTTATGTTTGGACAAGATTTATGAAATCAACATTCATAAAAAAATATGAAAAAAATAAAATGAGTTTTCTTATAAATTAAAAATTAGTTTATATATAACTTGAAAAAATAAAAATTTAGAGAGAAATGGCTACTATTAGTTTGTGTATAAATTAGTTTTAATTTATAAAAATAATCTTTTAGTTTTTTCCCATCATTTTTAAAAAAGATTGTGAAAAAAATGGTCCATTGAAAAAATATGAATAATTAGCTGTTATATATTAGGATCAGTTACATTATTGACACAGGTACAATTTATTAAGTTAATTCTAATTCAAAGTTAGGATAAAACAATACTAAATTGAATATATTAAAATTAATATGAACTTCTTCAATGACATATTATTTAATTTTAAAATTTATATTTATTTAATTTAGTATTGATTTAATTAATATTAGTTTATTTTTAATATTTATTTAAATTAACATTTTCTACATTTATAATTTATTTTAATATTTGTTAAAATTAGTATAGATAAAATAAAGATAATATAAATTATTTTTAATATTTATTAAATTTAGTATTAAGTCAATTCACATTATTAATTTTATTTTTATTTATTTAAATTATTATTGGCTTAATTAATGTTTATATTGTTTATTTTATTTTTATTTAAGGTTGATTCAATTCACAATTACATAAGTATTTTTTTATATTTATTTGAATTAGATTGGTTAAATCGACATTAATTTTAGAATGTGTGTAGTAAAGAAACCATTAGTCATAATCCAAAGATTCATTTAAATATAACAAAAAAGTTACAGCGTGGGTGAATTTAATTTGCATAAATAAGAACTCAAAGACTATCTCTTCTACTTTTTAGATAAATGTTTTAACACTCAAATATTCCTATCACCTTTTTTTTCTTCTTCATAAAATAGAAGATTTTTTCCATAAAGAAAGTCCATCTTCCACTAAAAGTTGATTTTGATCTTTTATTCAATATTTCCTTCCAGAATAACGAAGATAGTAACTAATTTGCTTTGGTACAACTAGATTGCTATCATAATTATAAAATGTACATAAAATTTACAACCGATTATAAATTAATTAATATACTAATTTATTTTAATCTATACTTTTAAATTTAATTATATTATATTTACCTTAATTGCAATTAAGTTTTTGAGATATTGTAATTTAATAGATATTTATCATACTTTGTTTTATAATAATATTAACTTAGTCCATGCTATTTTAGAGTCAATTCTTAAGAATTGACTGCACACAAATATAACATCATTATTTCATTATTTAACATCAATTTTACTTATTAGGGTTTTTAACGTCTTATTTTTAAATATGTAGCTTTTTAATGGTTGTTCAATAATTAGTTTTTAATGGTTGTTGATATACTTTATTTGATTATATAATAGAAGTTTTAACTCTAGTTATATTTAATAGAGAATAATATTAATACTATAGATAGATGACAAATGTAGATTAAATGGAATTTATGGTAACTGATTTGGTTCATGTATTAAGATCTCTTATAAAAGTTATGTCTTTCTATTTTACAAAACTTTTGTGGGATTTGTTTCTTTAGTAGCATTTTGTTTTGGATTTAGCTCATCTAAGATACAATAAACACTTTATCCTTTAAAATGTGATCTTTACTTTAGATGAACAAAATAAAATTCTTTTATGGTAGTTATCGCTATATAAGAAAAAACAATTTTTTTATCCTAGAAAATATCTGATGTGATGTTATTGTTACATAACATCAATTTCTTGGTCTTATGATATCCATATATAATAAATGATGATTTGTGTTCAGATTGATTATAAAGATAAGTTAGGATGTTTATAAAATCAATTTAATCACATCTTAATGAACTAAAATTAGTTGGCGATGAATAAATCAAATTTAAAAAGAAAAAATATAAAAATAATTTTTTTAATCAATTACATGAATTAATTGATTAATGTTCGTAATGAGTAGGGCTAAGCGTCCTTCGATTCTTTCAGATAAGGACTATAGCTCTAATGTATGTTGACATATCAGGTAATCCCCGACAGAATATCTGGTATTGGTGTTTTTTAACTAAGAAGAATGGATGAACTGTTTAAAGGGTTGAAGTTCATAGTTGGACCTAAAACAAAAAGCTTATGGTGTTGTCTGAAATAGGTAATTGGGCCAGTGAATTTTCCAGTTGATGAGTCCACAGAAGTGTGGCCCATCTAGTTGAACCCTTGATCAACAATGTCAAAACACTATAAATACATCATTAATGATAATTTACTTTCACTTTTGCATTAATTTAGATTTGACTTCAAAGCTTTGACCAAATTATTGAATTGAGCATAGGTGAATCTTTTTGCAGTATCTCCCCTTTGTGGTAGTGTTTGGAATGTTGGAAGACGGGAAACGAGTACTAGAAGTCTAGTATTTGAAGATGTAGAGGACGATATGTAGAAGAAAGGTCTTTGTAGGATATATTTTGTCCTAAAAGAACCATGTTGATGAATAATTGAAACTATGTTTTCTTCTCTACATTAGTCGATTAATCTTGGAGATAATCGATTAATTTAGTAAAAATTGAAACATTACTTTTGTCTCTATATTAATCGATTAGGTAACTTACTTTTGTTTCTGTTTTCTTTTAAAAAAAATGTATCCTTTCTTATTTTGAATAAGTTCTTTTCATATTACAAACTCATGACAATGTGGAAGAGAGTTCTTTTTTGAGAGATTAATAATTACAAAATTATTTGTTCATCTAAGAAAGATCAAGATCAAGTATTATTGAAAACTCTCGTACATGGAATTAGGTGAAATTGTAACATCTTCACAATCATGTGACTTCTTTCCTTATATTTTCTTTGCAATTATTTCTTTTGGTGATATGTAAGAGTAATTTTGTGTAGCTTTACTCTTATATGTAAATCTGGAAGGTTTTCCAAGTTCTTTGTATATCTAGAGTGTAGGTTATGTAGGTGATTCATGAGCAAGAAAGCAACAATACCCCCTCCCCCTACACACATAGAGTTGTCACACACACACAACTATCACACACACACACAATTGTTAGGTTTCTCCCCTGGATAAGCCTCTCCAATATACTATTTCTAACCTCTAAATAGGCCTAAAACTACCTCATTCCCATGAGCCTAATGCGAAAAAAATACTTAATTAAACGTATTGTTGTGAGCCTAAAAGAAGAAAAAGAAGAAAACTAAATGAAACTGATTCTCAATACCTTGGAGCACTAGGTCGAGTACCAATCCACGAGTTCACCATAGCTTGACCTAAGAAACTCGGTCATCTCCCATAATAGCCAGCCTCACCAATCAGCCCAATAGCTCGGTCAATGCCATGGACACCAACAGGTCGGCCTGACATAAGCAGCTCAGCTTGAAGACCTCGCATACAAAGCTTGGCCATGCCGAAGAGCTCATCAACATGGTTAAAATGGATTTAAATTCGCAAGCGCAACAACCAGGGATCAAGCCGTGATGCTCCACGCATAGGACAACCACCTAGACCACCCAACCAACAATCATAATGTATCATCTAATGAAAAAACATATTTATAAACCTTATTTATTTCCTTCTGTGCTATATCAAATATTTAAAAAAACTAACACAAATGAATTATTAAATGTCTTATCCTGCACTAAATGACGGCATACCCCTTGCCATGACCTATCACATTCATGAAGAGTTGGAGGCATATATGGAAGATGGGCCTAGACTCTTTCTCTTGGACCATCTTAAGTCATCATGAAGATTTATTAAAGGAAAAATAATTTTGGGCCTTGTATTTTGGGCCAAGTAGTCTTGATTTTATTTGGGCTTTGTATTTTGGGCTAAGTAGTATAGATTTTATTTGAGCTTTGTATTATGGGCTTAGTAGTGTAGGATTTCAATTGGGCTTTGTGTGTATTTTCTTTGAATTCTAAAATTATAGTTGTTTTCCTTTTTGGACTTGTATTTTTGACTTGTTAGGGGTTTGTCCTAACAAGAACATTGGACATTTATTATTTAAGAGAAATTTGTAGTTGGTGGGCAAAAGGGAACCAAAGTTCCTTCTAATTCATCATTAGGCTGCATAGTTTAGATTTATTGTTTTCCTTAATTGTGGTAGTTTAGTGTGTCTTTACTTTAATTTCAATTTTTGTTCCTTTTTGAGAAGTTTGGTGTAAGAGTACCTAAGATAAGCTTTTGCTAGGAAAGTCTTGGTTCTTAAGCTATCCTTTGTGATTCACCTCCCTTTCCTGGAAGTGAACTTGGACATCTTTTACTTCCTTAAGTCTCCTAGGGAACTTCTCTTGAAATTCTAAGTAATTTATTTGTTGCATTGTATATTTTTGAAAACTTTGAGAATGTCTAAGACCACATCCTTTGAAATTGGTAGTGACTCTAGTGAAGAGGTCAAGCCCAATTTGAAAAACTTTGCCAAAGAGCTAAAGTCACTAAAAATTTGGAAAAAGCAAGAAGCTATTTTGAAAGAAAAAGAAAAGATGAAAAGAGAAGAATATCTTACTAAATTGGATGAGGAACTTAGAATTCTCAATGAAAAACAAGAGAAAACTCACGAAGAGATAAGAAAAACTAAGAGCAAAACCAAGAGGAGGAGTAGGAGTCACACAAGAAGGAGGTCTAAGACTCCAACTCAACCTACACACTATGAGGTAGATAGTAGGCTTGCCCATCAATACTATCAACCTCCTCCACTTAGAATTCAAAGAGAGAACCCTCCAAGAGAGGTTAGAGTAGACCTCGCCCATTTCCATGGTAAAGAAGATGTTGAGGCATACTTAGATTGGAAGATGAAAGTTGAACAACTCTTTGAGTGTCATCAAGTGAGTGAGGAGAGAAAGGTCACATTGGCCACATTGAGTTTTCAAGGCAATGCCATGTATTGATGGACCTCCCTTGTGTGAAAGAGAAGAATCTCTAATTTTCCCAAGTCACCTATTGGAATGACTAGAAAAGTGCCATGTGAAGAAGGTACATTCGCTCATACTATCATAGGGAGCTAATGGAAAAACTTCAAAGGCTCCAACAAAGAGACATGAGCATTGAGAGTTATAGGCAAAAGATGGAGCTCTACATGTTGAGGAGAGGAATTAGGAAGGAAGAAGATACCATCATCTCTAGGTTTCTAAGTGGTCTTAATCTTGAGATCAGGGATAAAGTGGAATTGTTGCCCTACCAAGACTTAAATGACTTGGTATAAATTTGCATTAAGGTAGAGCAACAACTCTTAAGAAAAGGTTTGAAAGCTTTTCACTCTAACTCTAGTGTTAAGAAAGACTACAAGAAGGAGGGTAAGCAAGTGATAGAAGAAGAACCCTCTAGGAATCTAAGGAGGGAGAAGAGAGTAGAGAAAGAAAAAGAGAAGTCAAGGGTGGGAACATCATCTAACATTAGTGAAATTAAGTGTTTCAAGTGTCTTGGTAGAGGTCACATTGCATCACAATGCCCCACCAAAAAGAGCATCATCTTAAGGGGTATTGATGTATATAGTAGCCTAGATGAGGAAAGTGAGAGTTAGAGTGAAAGAAGTGATGCAAAGAAATAACAAGAAAGTGCAAGTGAGGATGTCCATCCTTGTGAGGGAGAAATTTTTATGATAAGAAGGGTTCTCCATAATCAACCTAGTTCACAAGAGCACACACAAAAAGATAACATCTTCCACACTAGATGTAAAATCTTAGACAAAATATGTTCCCTTGTATTGGATAGTGGCTCATGTTCAAATTGTTGTAGCACTAGGTTGGTTAACAAGCTTGGATTAACTACTTTTCCTCATCTCAATCTTATAAACTTCAATGGATCAATGAGGACAAGGAATTGGAAGTTAATCAACAAGTGATGGTCAAGCTATCCATAGGGAACTATAAAGATAATGTGCTATGTGATATAGTACCTATGGATGCTTGTCACATTTTATTGGGAAGGCCTTGGCTTTTTGATAGAGAATCTCTACATAATGGCCACACCAATGAAATAACCATCACTCACAATAAAAAGAAGTTTGTACTTCATCCTCTCACACATTCTCAAGTGGAAGAGGATCAAGCACAAATGACAAAGAAAATAGAAAAAAGAAAGAGAAAAAGAAGAAGGTAAAATGAAAATAGAAGACACATTTTGTTCTAAGTGTCAAAGCATGATGCACAAGTCTCATGAATGCCCCAACAATAAAATTATGATGTTAAGGGCTAAAAGCTTGTGTAAAAGTGTAAAGGTCTCCTTGCCATCTTCCTCTATAAGCATGGCAAGAAAAGACCTAAAGCATCATTGTGTGGGAAATAAAATTTTCAAGAAAAATGATCCTACTTTCCAAGAGCTTAATCATTCATTTGATTTAAGGTGTATCCTTATTGGGAACTATATCCTTCACATAATCAATATTATAACACTTGTTCTAACTTGTGTTATACAATGGGTATTTGACCCTGGTGGAAAAATAAGGAAGAATTGAAAATTAAGAAGAAAAGGAAGTTGTCTTTATCCCTTGTTGAAGATTTGAGGGAAAATCCTTTTCAACAGGTGGGGGGAGGTGGGAATGGTGGCATACCCCTAGCCATGACTTAGCACATTCATGAAGAGTTGGAGGCATATATGGAAGATGGGCCTAGACTCTTTCTCTTGGGCCATCTTAAGTCATCATGAAGATTTATTAGAGGAAGAATAATTTTGGGCCTTGTATTTTGGGCCAAGTAGTCTAGATTTTATTTGGGCTTGGTATTTTGGACCAAGTAGTCTAGATTTTATTTGGACTTTGTATTATGGGCCTAGTAGTGTAGGATTTCAATTGGGCCTTGTATTTTAGGCCAATTAGAATAGGATTTTGACCAAACAAGTCAACAAAGGGCGAAGGCCCAAAGTTGACCATGCTTTGATGTCCAAAATGGGTGTGTTGACCAAGGGGTCAACATTTTGGCTAAGCTTGGAGGACAAGGGAGCAAGATTTCGTCCTAGAGATGTGGAGGCTTCCCATTGGAGAGTTTTCCTCCTAGTTAGTGGCCATGTGTCACTCTAGGAATGGAGAGTTTTTTCCATAGATAGTGGCCACATGTCACCCTCTCATTTTAGAGGATTTTTTCCACTTGTCTCCCTTATTGGAGAGGATTTCTCCTTACTCTCCAAGCCAACCAAGGTGACTCTTTTAGGTTAAAGTTTCAGCCCATTTTTGAGACACCTTAGCCTATAAATAGAGGTGCTCTCCATCATGTAATCACCTTTGATTTAGAGTAAAGTTATGCTCTCATTTTTGTACCATACTACTCTATTAAGGTCACCCTAGGCTAGAGCAACCCAAGTGGCCTTCTCTAGCCACCTTCCTCCAAGAATTGGCCTAACCTCTCTTAGAAAACCCTTAAACACATCTTCCATCACCATAGAACTCACCAAAACCATGAGCTATCAACACCTTTCACCATCACCGAATTCCGCAATCTTCAGCCATGAATTTATGGCTTGGTTTGCTGCTAGATTTGGTTGTCCTAGCTAGAGCATTACCATCATTAAACTACTATATGAAATATAAATTCCAAATTTTTCCCAGGTCTTAAAAACGTATACTTTCATAAATAAAACAATACCAATACAAGCGAGTTCCAAAAGGCTACATCTTTGCTTCTAGAATTTAGGAGATTTAGATCCTTATAATGATTGGAAAGAATTCAATACAAGGAAGAGTCATCATATCCTAAACCTCTAATAATATTCTTTAATGCACGGAGGAAAGTGTATAGGAAACACTATAAAAGTAGTTCTCTAAGCTTTTTCTAGAAGTCTTTTAAAATAAAGGAGAAACTTTATTTTTATAAACTTTCCAAGGTGTGGCTTCAGTGAAAGCATAATTCCAACTGTAGAGCTTTCTTTCCAGGTGGGTTTCCTTTGTGACTCAAGCCTCGTGCTTTTGGTGTTGTAGCCCTTGAGATAACTTCTTTGAGAAGGAGTCATCATGGCTTAGCTTTAGGTTCAGTGGTTGAGGTTTCCCTTCAAGATGAGTTTTCTCGTGTGGCTCAAGACTCAAGATTGCCACTCTACCACGTCAAAGTTAGTTTTGCCCAAAATTTCTTAAAATTTCCTCCATTTTCCTTAATTTCTCCTTTGACTCTTTGTAATCATCAAAATCTACAAAACAAGTCAAATTCGGGTGATTTTTATAGATATTTAACAAAATCAAAACAAAATACATGCCAAATTGACATCAAAATTAACTCATATTGGGAACTTATCAACATACCCCACTTTAGACTTTGTTTTCCATCAAATAAGAATAAAATCTAAAAAATTCAAGACATATTTACAAACAAAGGTTGGCTAAAGGTCTAAATGTAGTTGTTTCTTTCTAATAAGTCATTACAAGCTAGAAAAAACACAAATCCTTGAACTCTTTTTCATAAAACATTAATGGCAGGTTTCAAAGATTTGAGATCATGTAGATTCACTCATGTGTTGCAATATTTGTTTGCATTTAAGCCTCCTAGCTTAGTGGTTTTCCTTCATTCACAACATTTGCAAGCTCTTTCCAAATTTTGTACCTTGTCTTTTATTACTACTTACACACAATTGGCATAGATCACAAGGTTTTTATGGGGTTGTATTGTGGTCTAGCTATGAAGGAATCTGGTTTTTCAAGTCGAGAAAAACTT
This sequence comes from Vigna nakashimae, assembly GCA_034642375.1. Taxonomy (NCBI): domain Eukaryota; kingdom Viridiplantae; phylum Streptophyta; class Magnoliopsida; order Fabales; family Fabaceae; genus Vigna; species Vigna nakashimae. The sequence continues at coordinate 37,822,214 of CM067762.1, read as the reverse complement.
GCTGAAAATAAATGAGGTAACAACACACAATGTGTATTCTCTTTTCCTTTTTAGCCATTGTTGAAGTTCAAGACAATGATTTTCATTTTTAATGCATTTCAAAACACAATTTTCTTGTTTTGTTTTTGTTTTCCAGGCCTTTTTCCTTATCTTTCTTATTTTGTTCATTATTACTCAACCTTTTTTGATGGAATACCGTCTGAGAAGACTTCATCTTTTTGTATTTTTTTTTACATTTTTCAGTGTATTGTACTCTTAGCTTGTAAGGAGCATAGGCCTAAGTACCCATCTCCACCATTGTATTGTTACTTTTGAGCATAATGAGAATTAAATTTCAGGCTAGAGTCCAATGGACTTGCTCTAGCCACCTTCTAAGAAGACTTTCCTCCATTTTCATTTCCATTTTCCTTTGTGCTTTTCTCTCATCCATGCTTGTTCACCTTTCCACCAATCCTCTGCAGCTTCAGTAGCCATTCGTTAGAGTCTTCATGGCTTCGTCAGCACATCTACCAGCATCAACGCTTTTACCACATCAAAGCCTCTCATTTGCAGTTCATCTTCCACAATTTCACTCATTTTAGAAACCACATCTCACGTCCTCCTTCGTGCATCATAGAGTGTCTCACTCTCTCGAGAGGTCTCCTTGTTGCCAGCCTCTTTTGCGTCGCACCATTCCAAATCGTCCTCACTAATTCACTATTCTTCATCACAAATTTGCTATCTCCTCTACCATTTCGTACACTTTCACCGATTAAAACATCTTTTTCCACCTTTTAGACTGATCAAACACCTCTCCACCGATTGATCTTTGATTTCCACCATTCAACCTCTTCTTTTCACCGTTTAATCTATCCAAATTAGGGTTTCCTCACCTTTTAGGGTTTCTTTGAGTTAGGTTAGGGTTTCTACTCTATCTTAGGGTTTTTCGTGTCGAATCCTAAGCATAACTTCTCGCTCACGGTTCTCCTATGTTCGTCTTTAATTCTCTCTCGATCTCGAGCTTGTTCTCAAGTTTCTACTCCATTCCACTGCGTCTTCTCTCAAGTGAGGAAGCTTAAGGAGGTCCAAGTCGCATTCACAAAGCACCAGTAGGTCTTCTCCTCAAGCGTCTTCCATCAAGTAGCACTAGAGCACAGGTTGTGTCCACGCACGTCAAGAGATTAGTATCGCGTTTTGTCTTTTTGATTTGTTCTTGTCTCAGTTTCATTATTTGTTTTTGATTCATCAGTTGTGCGGTTTGATTCCGAGTTGAATTTGATTCGCCTCCCTGTTTCATTCATTGTTTGTGTGGTTTAGTTCAATTTCCACGTTGTTCATTGTGATTTTGTGCATTGTCTTGAGTGTCATGTTTAAATCTTATCATAAATTATTTGTTTAAATGTTTGAAAGAGATTTAAATCTATTTGTTCGTTCTTGAATCTCCATTTTTGTGTTTAGGTTTTCAAATTGCTTGTTATGTGCTTGAGTCGGTGCCTTGAGTCAGTGTTTTAATCATTTTAATTCGGTGCAAGTTTTTGTTTGAGTCTTTTAATTTTTTTAAATCTATTTCTGTTTGTCCAAAGTCATGTTAATTTGCTTATTTTGTCCTTTAATTCAGTTGTAATATGTTTTTAAAATTTTCGTTGCATTCTGGCTGTTTGATCAACATCAACACACCATATGAGCAATGAAAACTTCATTAGGATCTCAGGTTCTTGGTGTTTGACATCAAATGCAGCTTTGCATTGGTTAACATCACTAATTTGGTGCCTAATCTGTTTATGGTTATTTCATGCACTTGATTGAGAATTTGGCATTGAGATTCATCTAATTGATTGAGCTAGTACCATGTGCATACCATATAGGCAATGAATTGCTTTAGCAAAGCTTGGTTGCATTGAGAAAACTCCAGCAAACTTCAAAAATGCAGTTGGCCAATCTGCATTACTTTGCTTGAGTCTATTTTCTGTTTTAAATATGGTTGTAGCACTTATATCATTGCTAGCCATCTTTCGTGATATTCTAATGATTTGATCAACTCTTATATGCTGTTTTTAAGTCATGTGACTTGTTCACATGTTGTTTCAACATCTGAGTGAAATTTTGGTTGGTTGAGTTGCTTATTTTGAGTGAGTTTGGTGGCTGAACCATTGAAATTTTTAAAGACTTTGTTTCTGCTTCATTAAGTTGTTTAAACCAGTTTGAATTATGCATTAAAACTTGCTGAAGCAAAAAGATTCACAGTTTTAGCTACCCTGTGTGTTTTCACTACTTGAACCACCAAATTTTTTACCATTGTTTTCTTTAACAACTTGATGTTTCTATGTTCTGAATTTTGGAATTAATGCATTTGAAATTGAGTTTTCATTGCAGCAAAAGCTTGGTCATTATATTTTCATATAAAATCAATTGACAAAAGAAACATTTACATAGTTTTAAAAAGCTGAAAGACTAGTGCAATTGACTTTTAAGAAATCTAATGCATAAAAAAACTGTCTTTTCTCTTAGGCATTTTATGGGACAGTTTCAACCAATTTTGAACTCAATTTAAATTTAGTGCAAATGCAACTTGTTTTGTGTTTTCTTGCTTTACTAATATGATCTAGAACTGTTTTGTGTCTCATCTACCATTTTTTACACTTTCACCGATTAAAACATCGTTTTCCACCTTTTCCATTGATCAAACACCTATCCACCGATTGATCTTTGATTTCCACTGTTCAACCTCTTCTTTTCACTATTTAATCGGTCCTAATTAGAGTTTCCACACCTTCTAGGGTTTCTTCGAGTTAGTTTAGGGTTTCTACTCTATCTTAGGGTTTTTCGCGTCGAATCCTAAGCATAACTTCTCGCTTAGGGTTCTCCTATGTTCGTCTTTGATTCTTTCTCGATGTCGAGCTTGTTCTCAAGTTTCTACTCTATTCTGTTGCGTCTTATCTCAATTAAGGAAGCTTAAGGTGGTCTGAATCGCGTTTGTACAACACTAGTAGGACTTCTCCTCAACTGTCTTCCATCATTTTTCCTTCGCTCTTTAAATAATAAAGTACCTGAAAAACACTAGAAGAGGGGGCAGGAGAGAGGTTTGAATAGTGTTAATGGAAAACTTTTTGCAACCCTTTCAATATAGCACGTTATTGAGCTCTAAAAAAATTTTCCTTTAAAAGTTTAGATGCTCGACTTAATAAATATGAATAAATGATGGTAGTTTTTGAGGTACTATTCCGAATATAAACTTCAGTGTTTTATAAGAACTTCCTTTATGAAAAATGATCGTTTATCTTGGAAGATTCTTATGTTTTGGAGTAAAGCGCAATTGCAGGTTTTTGTAAGAGGATCGGTTAGATAAGGGAAGAGATAATTGCACAAGTGTTTTTATAAAGGTTCGCTCCCATTGAGCTATGTATAGTCTCCTCTACAGAGGGTTCCACTATAATCTTCACATGATTACAAATGAGTATTCAAACCACTCCTAGTTTTTGAGTATTAGCACCACTCCTAGTACTCAACACCCTAGCCAAGATTTCCTTTGAGTATTCGCACCATTTCTGGTACTCAACAACTTTAACCGAAATTTCCTTTGAGTATTCACACCACTCCTGGTACTCAACAACCTTAGTCGATATTTCCTTTGAGTGTTCAAACCACTCCGGGTACTTAGCAACCTTACTAAGATTCCTCAACTCAAATTTAATTCAGTTGTACGTATTTTATCTCTCTTCAGAGTTGCAATCAACAATGGTTGACAAGTCGTTCAGACAATAACTCTCACAGAGATGATGTGATTACAATACAAAACAGTCTAAACACTCGCAAGTGTTTCTCTATTTTCTCTTACAAAAGTAAGAAATACAATAATGAAGCTTGAGAGTATTTATTTTCTCTTTTTCTCTTCTCTTCTCTTTTTCTTTTCTTGAGCTCAGATGTATTCTTTTTCTTGAGCTCTTTCATTTCTTTTCTCTTGAATGCTTTTAGGATGGATGTTTCGTTGTAAGCTTTTCACTTGACTATCCTCTTAAGGTATCCTCTTGATTTTCATTTCAAAAGTTCTTCCATTTAAAGGCTTCATGAATATTTGTCTGTTAGACTGAGTTTTTAGCCTTGATATTCATGCTTTCTCTTTCTTCCTTGTACACTAGTCGTTAGGTAAGTCAACTTATGCTTTTTCAGTACTTTGCTTAAAGTAGGTTGTACGTTCCTTTTAGGTATGGCTTCAAGTGAAGAGCATTATGTGAATATCTCCTTTGTCTCTAACATCCACTTTTGATATTTGATCTATAGCTCTGTGGATGCGTGTAGAATAACTGATATGCAAGGAGTAGAGTAAATTGTGCATGCAACATATATGTCTTTTCTTATCACTTTTGTTGTTTTTTGAACATTAAGCATTTAATGTCATTTAATGCTTGCTCAAAACAATAGAGTTCTTTTTTATTTTCTATCGTTAGGTTGCATTTTACAAGTAAGCTATTTTCTAAAGATATTAAGCGTTGTATAGAGACTTTATTGTTGGATGAAGTATTGTTTAAGCTCATGGTATCATTTAGTCAACTAAACGCTTCTTTTGGTTTTGTCTCTTATTAGACAGATAACATTTACACTAGTGCAAAAACAACATATAAGTCATGCGTTCAACGTCTAACTCTTGAATAACCAACGTTAAAAATGACCGGTGACATTTTAGTAAATAAATGCAATTGTAGAACGTCGAAGCCCCATTCAATTCGACGTTCTATGATTGTAATTATTTAAACAAGTGCGTCATTCTCTTTCTTCTTTCTTTTAAACCACCAATAGTACGTTGAATCTTGTAGGGGTTCGACTTAATATTTGTCACTCAGAAGCCAAAGAGTGATAGAAAACCATCAAGAAATCACATTGGACCTCTTACTAGAGCAATGGCTAGGAAGATTCAAGAAGAAGAAGGATCACCTAACATTTTACTTCTATGGAAGGTTACTTATAAAAATCCTTCTTCTCTTAACTAAAGCACTTATATTTTGTTTTGTAGGAATTAATAAATCTTGGAGACTATGATTGAGCCATCCAAGAAGTTAAATCAATAGAACCAAGCAAAGGAGCCAAAAAGCAAAGGAGCCAAAAAGGAGGTGCTTACGGCATGCACCAGCATTTTCCACGTGAATTTTGGCTGATTTGGAAGGAAGCATACACCTTGCTGGCTGAGCTGGAATGAGGCATGGACTTTGCTTGATCAAAATAAATCTGAATAATTTGAATTTAGGAGGGAATTAAAAACAGAATTTAGGCTCCTCTTCACCTATAAATAAGAGGGCCTTTTCTTTGTATTGGGTTACTTTTGAGCTTAGTAAATTGCTGCTGAAATTCACTGCCAGCCCTATTGCTCTTGAGTCATTTATTCTCTCTACTTTCTCTTCCCTTTCCTCTAGCTTCCTTCCATTGTAGGAAGGCCTTCTGAGCTGTGAGGTTCCCACACATACTCATTCCACTCAAATACACCAACCATCAATCAATCTCACTCAATTTCCGCTGCATCCACACTGCTGTTTTTCATCCACTGCACCAATACTGTTCTCGGTTTTTGAAGCTTTGTCTGCAAGGCCCAGGTCATTCTAAGCATGGATAGGCTTCCATCAAGTGGTATCTAGAGCCTTGGTTGTCCACGCAAACCAGAGCTAAGTTCCTCTTCCATTTTCTGTTTCAGTTTTCCAAATTAGTGTGTTCTGTTTTGTTTCCAGAGGTGCTGTTTTTCATTTCTGTTTTGCTGTGTATTACTTTTCCAGTAGTTCAATTTGAGTTTCCTTTGTGTGTTGATGTTGTCCTTTCATTTTAAACGGTGAATTTTATTTGTTTGAGTCATTTCCAGCTTTAATTTTCAATTTCAGTGTTGTTTTGGTCATGTGCAAGTGAATATTGCAGTTTTAAGTCTGTCACTGCTTTGGTATTCTTTTCTGCTGGTTTAATTAGTTGCTTGAGTTCAAGTGCTAGATAAACTATATATCAACCAATAAAGGCAATGAGAATTTGTTCTAGCCTTGGTGATACAAGCTAAAGCACTAGAAATCCATTTTGATTTCAAATCTGTGTTGAACTCTGCTGCAAAATTTCAATTCTGTTTTTAAATCATGAATCTGTTTTCCAGTTGATTTTTTTTAATTCTAGTGCTTCATACAAATTTGGTTGATGATATTGAATGATGCTAAAAGTGTAGCAGATCATTACAACCAATGAAATGCAATTTGCATAGCTTGGTTGCTCACAATTAATGGCATTCCACTGTTGCAGTTTTAATCCAAGCTTTTCACCGTGCTAAGTTTCCTTGAATTGTCTAATCTGAGTTTGGTCATGCTAAGCACATTAAATCTAGCTTAGATCTGTGTTTTTACACTTCTTAGAGTCATTTCCTTTGCTGTCCAGTTTTTGAATCCATGAAAAATTAAAAGTGGTTGGTTATTTTGGTGCCATTTACTGCATAAGTGGTACAGCAGTAGGGATTTTCGAAAATCTGCTGTTTCCTTGCTGTTTTATAGCTTGAGCAAGTTTCAATTGATGGTTCAAAGTTGCTAGTACTGTTCATTTGGTGAAAACATGACTTATATGCAAATTTGCATTTGAAACCATCAATTTTGAGTTAAAATTGGAAGTGGACCAGTGAATTTGAGTAGTAAGCATTAATTCAGCTGTTTAAGAGTTTAAACATGTTTAATATCATGAATAAAAGTTGTTTAAACATTCATCCAAGCTGCTGAAACACTGCTACTCATTTTGGGTTCCAAAACCACCATTTTTAGTTCAAATTTTTGTGCAGATTTTGATTTTTTTCCAGCAACTGTTTTGGTAATTCTAGTTTAAATTACATTGTTGGATTGTGAAAAAGCTGGTTCAATGTTTAAAAAAGAAAATACATGATCGAAAGAAGAAGAGTCAAGTGTTAAAAAGCTGTTAGAACCAACCAATCCATATTACAAGTCTTGAAAAACAAAGCTTAAACTCAGTGAGGCATTTTATCAAACACTTTTGAAAATTATCAAACAATTTGTATTGGAAGAATTTATGAACTGTGCTTGTTTTTTTTTCTTGCTTTCTTAATCCATTCTAGTGCCTTTGGTAAGTTCCTTTTGTGTACCTTTCATTGGTGTGCTGTTCCAAATTGTTGTGTCTATTTTTTTGGCATCCTAAGTTTCAAAACAGCAGCATAGTTTGGTGCAAACAGCAGCATAGTTTGGTGCAGATTTTTAAACTGATTGGTGTGATTTTGCTGAGTTTTGGAGTGTATGTGCAAGCTGTTTGGGGGCATCCAGCACCAGAATCCTTCTCCTACTTTGGTAGCCTCCTAGGAAGTGGTTTGAGCATTGAAAGTGGAGCAAGAAGGAAGACTCAACAGCAGCTAAACATCACTGACCAGCAAGCTGTAAATTCTGTTACAGCAGCAACTTGCATCTCCAATTCAATTAGCTTTGTGCAGCAGCAAGAAGACTAAGTTTTCATTAAATTCCTGGCCTCATTTCAAGTCTATATCACGGAATTTGCTGTTTGAAAAGTGTATTTCAGTTTATTTTTGTTGTTTTGAGTTAAGTGACTTGGGAAAATGCTCTTGAAGCAATTCCAAGTTCACAATTGAACATTGTAATAGTCCAATTTCGTTTTCTTTAGTGTGGAAGTGTGTCAAGGGGCTCCAAGTGTCACTTGCACTTTCACTTAGGGCCGTCTAGCATTTACATTCTTGCATCCTTATTGTTTTCATTACTTTGTTGCTTAAATTTTTTCCTCCGTGATATATAGGATTGAATAGCATTTAGATAACCTTTCTTTGGTTATAGGTTCATTTCATAACATTTGAAAAGAATTTGTAGAATTTCTAATTAGAAACTTAGGTAAAAGATAACTCTAAGGAAACTCTGGCTAAGGAAGAACTTGGTTTTTAAGCTTGTCCATTAGTGACTCACCTCTTCTTCCTGGGGGCTACTTAGAAACATCTTTCACTTTTAGAATCTCTTTAGAATTTTTTCATCAAAAACAAAGAAAAATTGTGAAAATCTTTTCATTCATTACTTGTCAAATATTTTGAAAACCTTGTAAAAACCTTTTTCATTTGACAAGAATGAGTCAATCAAGTGTGCAAGGTAGCATCAAACCCAATAGTGAGAGTTCTTTAAGGGAGGAATTTCAACAAAAGTTTGAACAAAGGGATAAAGAGATTAGTGAGCTCAAAGAAATGATTAGTCAACTTTTGAATAATCAAGACAAAAGAAAAGAGAGATCTTCCCATAGGAGAAGAGAAGAATCATCATCTTCTCCTAGTGAGCTTGAGCAATATAGTAGTCATCACAATGATGACCACTACCAAATGCCTCCTAGAAGACATCATAGAGTGAGAGAACACCATCCAAGAGAGCCCAAAATTGATCTACCTTCTTTTCATGGAAAGGATGATGTGGAAGAATATCTAGAGTGGGAAATGAAAGTTGAGCAATTGTTTGAGTGCCACCAAATAGATGATGAAAGGAGAGTCACCATGGCTTCTCTAAGCTTTCAAGGCTATGCCTTAATTTGGTGGACAGCCTTGGTCAAAGATTATAGGCTAAGACACTTACCTCCCATTAGATATTGGAATGAGTTGAGAACTGCCTTGAGGAGGAGGCATGTACCAACTTACTATGATAGGGAGATAATGGATAAACTCCATAAACTCCAACAAAGAAACATGAGTGTTGAGGAATATAGACAAAAAATGGAATTACTCATGTTGAGGGCTGGGATAAGAGAGGAACCAAGAATCACAATTGCTAGGTTCCAAAGTGGACTCAACTATGACATAAGAGATAGGGTTGAACTTATACCCTACAATGATCTCAATGAGTTAGTCCAACTTTGTGTGAGGGTTGAGCAACAACTAAAGAGGAAAAGCTCCACCAAGAAAGATTACCCTCATAGTTCTTACCATAAGAAAGAGTATAAGAGGGAGGGTAGTCAAACCAAGCCAAGATATGAAGACAGAGAGAGAGAGGAAAAGAAAAAGTCAAAGAACCTTCAAGAGATCATAAGAGTAAGGAGACTAAGTGCTTTAGATGTGGGGAAAAAGGGCACTATGCATCTGAGTGCCGCAATAGAAGGTCAACTTACATCCTTGAACATGAGAGTGAAAGTGAGGGTTCTTCATATAGTAGTGAGTCTGAAACATCCACTTCTGAAGAAGAAGAAGCTTTACCTTGTGATGGTGACTTACTTATGGTAAGGAGACTCCTGGAAAGTAAACATGTAGAATTAGAACAGTCACAAAGAGAGAACCTATTCCACACAAGATGCAAAGTTTTAGAAAAGACATGTTCAATGATAGTGGATAGTGGCTCTTGTTGCAACTGTTGTAGTTCTAGAATGGTAGAGAAGCTTGGCTTAACCACTACTCCTCATCCTAAACCTTACAAACTTCAATGGATCAAAGAGGATGATGGAATAGTAGTTAAAGAACAAGTAAGTGTACCTATTTCCATTGGCAAATATGAAGATCAAATTGTTTGTGATATAGTACCAATGGAAGTTGGGCACATATTACTTGGAAGACCTTGGCAATATGATAAACAAGCTTTACATGATGGAGTCACCAACAAAATCACCATTCAACACAAGGGAAAGAAAATTATTTTGTGTCCTCTTACACCTTCACAAGTAAGAGAGGACCAAATAATTCTTAAGAAGAAGTTGGATGGAGAAAAGAAAAAAGAAAATAAGAAAGAAAGAAAGAATTTGGTAACCCATGCCTAAGCCCATGAAGTTGTCCAACCTCAAACCTTGAATATTTCCAAAAATCTTTTTCTTGGACAACCTCATTTCCTTCTTTATTGCAAAGAGGCATTTGTTTCAATCACTCATGAACTTGGTTCTCTACCAAAAGGGTTGCAAAAACTTTTAAAGGAATTTGATGATATATTTCCCAAAGAGGTACCAAGTGGATTACCACCTTTGAGGGGAATAGAACATCAAATAGATTTGGTGCCTGGGGCAAGCCTACCTAATAGGCCAGCCTATAGAACCAACCCTATGGAAACAAAAGAAATAGAGAAACAAGTTAATGACTTGTTGAACAAAGGAGGGATCCAAAAGAGTTTAAGTCCCTGTGTTGTGCCTGTGTTGTTGGTTCCTAAAAAGGATGGGTCTTGGAGAATGTGTACAGATTGTAGGGCCATCAACAACATAACTGTCAAGTATAGGCATCCCATTCCTAGGCTAGATGACATGTTGGATGAATTACATGGAGCAAATCTCTTCACCAAAATTGATCTTAAAAGTGGATACCATCAAATAAGAATTCATGAAGGAGATGAATGGAAAACTGCTTTCAAGACCAAGTTTGGTTTGTATGAATGGTTAGTCATGCCCTTTGGCTTGACCAATGCTCCAAGTACATTCATGAGATTAATGAATCATGTGCTTAGGGAATGCATAGGCAGATTTGTAGTGGTCTACTTTGATGATATCTTAATCTATAGTCAAGGCCTTCAAGAACATCTTAACCATGTCAGAAAAGTCTTGCTTCTTCTTAAAGAACATCATCTCTTTGCCAACTTTGACAAATGTACTTTTTGTCAAGAAAGTGTGATTTTCCTTGGATTCAAAGTGGGAAAAGAAGGTGTACATGTTGATCCAGAGAAGATCAAGGCTATACAAGAATGGCCAACCCCTAAAAATGTAGGAGAGGTGAGAAGTTTTCATGGGTTAGCAAGTTTTTATAGGAGATTTGTGAAAGACTTCTCCACCATAGCTGCTCCTTTAAATGAGCTAGTCAAGAAAGATATGCCTTTTATTTGGGGTGATAAGCAAGAGTTGTCTTTTGAGACTTTGAAACACAAGTTAACACATGCACCTATTCTAGTTTTGCCTGATTTTTCCAAAGCCTTTGAACTAGAATGTGATGCATCTGGGGTAGGAATAGGAGCTGTTTTAATACAAGGAGGACATCCCGTAGCTTACTTTAGTGAAAAACTTAGGGGGCCTACCTTAAACTATCCTACCTATGACAAAGAGTTGTATGCCCTCATTAGAGCTTTAAAAACTTGGGAGCATTACTTGGTAACTAGAGAATTGATCATACACACTGACCATGAATCTCTCAAGTACATTAAAGGGCAAGCAAAGCTAAACAAAAGACATGCAAAGTGGGTGGAATATCTTGAGCAATTTCCCTATGTCATCAAACATAAAAAGGGGAGTACTAATGTTGTTGCGGATGCTTTATCTAGAAGACATGCATTATTAGTAACCCTAGGATCCCAAATATTAGGATTTGATGACATAAAAGAGTTATATGAAAATGATGAAACATTTGCATCCACTTATTCATCATGTCTTAAGAAGCCTTTTGATGGATTCTATCTTTCTGAGGGGTATCTTTTTAATAAAGGAAAACTTTGTATACCCCAAGGATCCATTAGAAAACTTCTTATCAAAGAAAGTCATGGAGGAGGACTCATGGGCCATCATGGAGTTGATAAAACTCTAAACATTTTGAAAAGTAAATTTTATTGGCCACACATGAGAATAGATGTTCAAAGACATTGTTCTAAATGTATAGCTTGTTTACAAGCTAAGTCCAAAATTATGCCTCATGGACTCTATACACCTCTTCCTATAGCTAATACCCCTTGGGAGGACATAAGCATGGACTTTGTCTTAGGATTGCCAAGAACTCAAAGGGGGTATGATTCTATATTTGTGGTAGTAGATCGTTTTAGTAAAATGGCTCATTTTATACCCTGCCACAAAGTAGATGATGCTAGCTATATCTCTAGACTCTTCTTTAAAGAAATAGTGAGATTGCATGGCTTACCCAAAACTATAGTGTCTGATAGAGATGTGAAGTTTCTAAGCCATTTTTGGAAAACTTTATGGGAAAAGCTTGGAACTAAACTTCTATTTTCTACTACATGTCACCCACAAACTGATGGGCAAACTGAAGTAGTAAATAGATCTTTATCTACATTATTAAGGGTAATATTAAGAGGAAATAACAAATCTTGGGATGAACATCTACCTCATATTGAATTTGCTTATAATAGAGTAGTCCACAAGACTACTAATCTTTCTCCTTTTGAGGTTGTTTATGGTTTTAACCCTATCACACCTCTTGATTTACTACCTCTTCCAGAATCATCTTCTTTTCTTCATAAAGAAGGTGCTTCTAAAGCGGAGTTTATCAAGAAGTTACATGAGAAAGTTAAAATCCAAATTGAAAAACAAACTCAAAAATATGCAGAATACAACAACAAAGGGAGAAAGAAAATAGTTTTTGAAAAAGGAGACCTAGTTTGGCTTCATTTGAGAAAGGAAAGATTTCCCTCTCAAAGGAAATCCAAACTTAGTCCAAGAGGAGATGGTCCATTCAAGGTGGTCAAAAAGATAAATGATAATGCATACATATTAGACCTTCCTGAAAGTTATGGTGTCAGTCCTACTTTTAACATCTGCGATTTAATTCCTTTCACAGGAGATGATCAACAGGATGAAGCAGATCTGAGGACAGATCTTTTTCAAGAAGGAGGGTCTGATGGAAAACTATCAAGAAATCACATTGGACCTCCTACTAGAGCAATGGCTAGGAAGATTCAAGAAGAAGAAGGATCACCTAACATTTTACTTCTATGGAAGGTTACTTATAAAAATCCTTCTTCTCTTAACTAAAGCACTTATATTTTGTTTTGTAGGAATTAATAAATCTTGGAGACTATGATTGATCCATCCAAGAAGTCAAATCAATAGAACCAAGCAAAGGAGCCAAAAAGGAGGTGCTTACGGCATGCACCAGCATTTTCCACGTGAATTTTGGCTGATTTGGAAGGAAGCATACACCTTGCTGGCTGAGCTGGAATGAGGCATGGACTTTGCTTGATCAAAATAAATCTGAATAATTTGAATTTAGGAGGGAATTAAAAACAGAATTTAGGCTCCTCTTCACCTATAAATAAGAGGGCCTTTTCTTTGTATTGGGTTACTTTTGAGCTTAGTAAATTGCTGCTGAAATTCACTGCCAGCCCTATTGCTCTTGAGTCATTTATTCTCTCTACTTTCTCTTCCCTTTCCTCTAGCTTCCTTCCATTGTAGGAAGGCCTTCTGAGCTGTGAGGTTCTCACACATACTCATTCCACTCAAATACACCAACCATCAATCAATCTCACTCAATTTCCGCTGCATCCACACTGCTGTTTTTCATCCACTGCACCAATACTGTTCTCGGTTTTTGAAGCTTTGTCTGCAAGGCCCAGGTCATTCTAAGCATGGATAAGCTTCCATCAAAGAGTCACCCTTTTTAATTCTTTTTTCTTTTTTCTTTTAAACAATAAATAATACGTCGAATTTTGTAAGGGCTTCAACGTATTATTTATCAGCCAGAAGCCAAAAAGTAACCCCTTTTTAATTCTTTTTTCTTTTAAACCACATATAATACGTTGAATTTTGTAGGATCTTTGACGTATTATTTGTTAGCCAAAAGTTTCCCCTTTTTAATTTGAGTGGGAGATTGAAAATTCATTCACTTTATCTTAGCGAGCGAGACCCTTTTCTCTTCTCAAACTTTTCTCAAACGAAGTTTGATGACGATCACATGTAATATTTCTTTCATTTGATACAAATGTATGTTAATTAACTACTTTATGTATAATTTTCGTTTGTTTTGACTGATTATTTTCGTGTTCTTGTTCTTCATAGGCGCATTTTGCTTTCTCTCTCAATGGTGGAAACACTTTATTCCAACGAACCCACCTTTTGAAGGTTAGTTTTTGTTTTCATTTTCATTTTGAAGAACTTATTTGTTGAACTTATTGTTGTTGTTTTTTGTTGAACTTGTTTGTTGTTGTTATTTGGTTGAACTTGTTTGTTGTTGGTTTTGTTTGATTGAACTTGTTTGTTGTTTGTTATTGTTGTTTGTTGTGTATACTATACTACACGTTCATAATTCATGCTTTATAAAATACCAAAACCTGAAATTTGTTGTTTTTCATCTTTTCAGATCTCATAGAGTTGTATAAAAGGATCACAATTAAGCAAAAAAAAAAAAACAAAAAAATTGCTTGACGTCGAATATTAACAAAATTCGATGTCAATTTGATTAACGTCGAATTTAATTTAAGGTCTTCCGATATAACGTCGACCTCGAATTCGACGTGAAAGGCCAAAAAACAATGACGTTATACAATATTTTTGTACTAGTATTAGCTTCTTTAAGCTTTCTTTTTATGTTTTTATATTTACTGTCTTCGAATGTGTTTGGTCAAAGGCATCGTCTCGACTATTTTGTTTTCAAGAGTTAAGTTGAATACCTATTTCAGGTATGATAAGCATTAAGCACTTAACTCCAACTCTCTTGGACGCTTTAGGCAGACTAACATTTAACCATGTGTCTAGGTGTTTTAAGCTAGATGTTTTTCTATTACCTAAGATCCTAAGTGTTTTTCTAAGCTTTTCTATGTTGTGGATTCTAGTTCTAAGATTTTGTATAGGTTTTCTATGTTTGGGGTTTCAGGTTCTAGGTCTTGTGTTTTCACCCTAATTTGTTTCCATATTATTATCCTGTTTTAATGTTATTTGATTAAACTTCAAAACATGAGAGCGTTTAGGCGCATAGACGATTTTTTCTTAACAATAAGTTTTTTTTTTCTTTTCTCTTTTAAGGTGCAGCGTATGTGTTTTACAGAATAAGGTGTAAAAAAGATATATCAATTAATACCATAGGTTGGTTTTTTGGTCGTGGTTTGAAAATTTTCAACAACAATGTGCCTTGATCCTCGAAAAAATTTTTGTGTTAGTTCTCATTAGAGACTTGTCACAAAACTCAGCCAGGTGCTTTTCTATGCTATGAAAATCTCTCTATTTCTCACTATTTCTTGTCTAACACCTTGCTTGATTGGTTTTACTCATATTATGCATTTCTTTCACTACTACTCACTTTAGCAAAGTGTTTAGCTTATTCATTAAGAAGTTCATTTATTTTTCCTATGCTATGTAGTTCTTTTTCCAACCATTTTCAAACTATTAATTAAGCAAGCATAAAAATATATTCAAAACCTAACATATTATTGCTTTTGTAGACATTAAAAAAGATAGAAATTAAAGAGTCTAGAAATTGTAAATTGCAGAAAATAAAACAAAAAACTTGGTTCATCATGGAATGTGGGTCAGATGTTGGGTCCTTCAAAGAAGTTCAGGTGAAAGAACTCTTCATCCTCTTTTGTTTCATCATCAACTTCTTGTTCCTCTTCTTGTTCCTTATCTCAGCAGTCTCTAGTTTTTCCTCCAGCTTAGGCTATGGCACATGCGACTCAGGGTAGGCACTTGGGTTTCAATATTCACATTAGGGAATGGAGCAATATCTGCATCATGATGCATGTTTCCAATGCCTTGCTCGACTGCTCCACTAGATTCTCTTGGGAGGAATGGATTGTCCTCAAACCATGCCCTAGAGTCATGGAATTGTTGAGCACCGATGGAAAAGATGGGTTTGTTATGTTGTAATTGAGTGAAAAACGGAAAAGAATATGATGAAGGGCAATTTGGGCCTTGTGACTTGCTACGAGTTGTTGTTGCATCTAAGAAATCCTAGTCATCATGGATTGGAGGGCTTCCTTTTGCTCGATGGAGTTGTCAGGTGGAAGGGCTTATTAAGTAGTCTCTTCTAGTGCTAGAGGTGGTGCTGCTACAAAAGGGGCAGGGGTCCTCCATGTTATGCAATGGATTCACGTAATTAACCTGGATGTATGCATTAGTGATTGACAACCTTAACTTCTTTCGTGGGTGGTCTACAATAAGCTTACCATGCATCTTCACAGGCTCGTGATCATGCTTGGAAAGCTTAATGGCTTGGATGTTCCCCCGTTCTCTATGAGATGGCAATCTTGAAAATCTCTTTAGTAATTATATATGTTATATCCAACATATAAACTGTCATAATACAATACAACAACTATGCGTTATCAAATGTAAGGCCTAAAACATGTGAGTTGGGAAGAATGTTGGAGAATAGAAATGTCACCTAGATTTGGGTCATGGCCCTCATATTTCCTCTATTCAGTCTCTAAGGTTGACCACTTTTGCTCAACTCGAATGAGCATCTATTCACACACAAAAGCTTTGTCAATTACTCTAATGTGACGTTCTTCATTATGTTATGGAATTTCGACCTCTCCTCATCATACATAAGAGTAGGAATCTCAAGGTACTTCCTGATTGTCTCCCTATCATAATGTACCTTCTTTCCTCAAATCCAAGAGAACATGCTCTTGTCAAAGTTTTGATGGCATAGAACTTATGAACTATGAGTTCAATGTAGTACTCTTCGGGTTTGGATAGCTTCTCCCAGTGTCTATTTTCTTGTGTCGTCTGAAATTCATCATGTTCTCCAGCCAATAGTTCTATCCTCCTTTCAACCATTATTTACCTTTCATCGAAATCCAGAAACCTTTGGTGCTTGAACCTTGTCTGAAATCTAATCGTATCCTATTGATTCATGGGCAAAGGAGACCCTCTTCCATGCTTAGGAACAATGGGTTCTCCTATCGTGGGGGTGGAGGTAAGTGATATAGGTGTAGCGATAGTTGCGAAGGAAGGAGTGACAATCTTGGCTATCATGCTAGTAGAAGCAGTTGCATGGCTTAGTCTTAGTTTTCTCCCCTATGAGCGGGTCTACTGTGTTTTATTCTTGTCCTTAGTTGTGCTAATGGTGTTGATTGAATATGAGTGGGGTTATGAGGAATCCTTAGAGATTTCGACCACAGGTCTCGGTTCCCTCCTTTTAGTGGATGTGGTTACAATAGCCTTTCCCTTTTTCAACGCATGACATGCACAACTTTATGTTTTGGAGCCATTTTCAAGAGAACCATTAAAGGGATTTTCCTCCTCTATACAATTAACCAAAACAGTTTCTCAGCTACGAATGTTACATGCAACTATAACTTTTCTATTTATTCAAAAATTTTGAAATTAAAACTATCCTATGATGTTGTTTTCAATCGTTGGTGTTGATAGGGGAGCAATATAAGTGCTAAACCCAATCTCTGATGTGTTTGGCTTTTGATGATGACAACTCATTGACAATGACAACACATATATGTTTTCGTGACAACACATAAATGTTTCTTTATGATTCTTTATGAATTGATACATATGTTGTTGTGTAAATGTTTCTTTATGATTAATACATATGATGATATATTGATTGGTCTGCATAGTTGTGTGATCAAACCGCAAGCACAAAGCAACTCTGTATGAAATAATCGATTACAGTGATATTGTAATCAATTAAGTTCATCAGATAACTTATGTTTAAAATTGTGGCAAAACAACAAATTTTAACCGATTACATTAAGTACATAATCAATTACAACTCGTGTCTTTTCAAACATCTTTTTGAAATGTGCTGTGATGAGTTTTGAAGTGAAAAAGTTTTCAAAATTTGTTTAAGTGTATACCTTAATCGATTACACTGTTCATGTAATCAAACAAGTCTGTTATTCTTTGAAAATTGTTTTCAAGCTAAGTCATAACAGTGATAACGGTCATATTTTCAAATATTTTGACTAGCATTTATTAGCAATCAATTACATTAAATGTGTAATCAATTAGAAATGTTTCAATTATAATTTTGTTACAAATGTTTATAGTATAACTGATTGCATTACTTACGTAATCAATTAAAATGTGTTTGATATGAGAAAAACTATATAATGACGCATTGTGCTTTGCATTAACAACTTTTAACTCTTTGATTATTTGAGAACTTTCATATATGATATCAAAGTGTTTTAGAGAGATTTTACAGGTGCATAAAACTGCTCCAAGAATCAAGATTCAAAGAAAGTGATACTCTTGAAGGATTCTTGAAAAACAAGTTGAAGCACTCCAATAATCTTTATAGTGGAAAGTCTTTCAATCTCAGGTTGATTGAAAGAGACTGAAGTAGGCATTGAGGCCAAACCAGGATAAAATGAGTGTGTTTGTTTTCTTTCTCTATCTCTCTACTGTTTTATTATTCATAGTTTTGTTGTGCACATTTAAAGATCATCTTAATTTTCCAAAAAGTCTTAGAAAGAAAGAGTTTTTATTAGTTACCAATTCAACCCCCCTCTGTGTAAGAGAAACTAGCCATATGTTTTCTTACAGTTGGCAATCAATAGAAAATAAGAATCATAATACATAAATAAACACACACATATTGAAACAAAATGCTTATAGTTCTTTTGCTTTTCGCAAATCTTACATGTAATCACAAAGTTTCGGTTTTTATGGAAAAACCCAACTTTCACATCTTTTTCAATTTTAGTACAGCAATCCTAGCAATCCAAAACCATAGTATTCAAGTCATAGGTTAGAACTTGAGTGAACCATAAAATGCATGGTTGAGTTCTCAAAAGAAGATGCAATGTAATATGTAGTACTTACTTGGACAATGTAGTGAGATTTAAAGAAAATGGCTTAGTGCTTTTTAGGGTTTGGGGGTTATGAAGGTTCTGAAGAAAGAGAGAAGTTGGAGAAGATGCATGGAGTTCAACTAAAGAGTATAATGACTTTTAAATGAAAGTGCTTATATAAGGGATCAATTTGAAAGTTTAATTTTTTAAACCTACAGAGAATCACCCGCGAGTGGTGGATCAGCGTCAATCTATGGCTTGAGCCACAAACTCTATTTTTGTGCTTAAATTCCACCCAATATTAGTTTTCTCTCAATTCCTCTTTAACTTCCTGATATGGAACAACATGCCTAGAGATAAATAAGCCTAAAAACTAAACAAGAACAATTAAGAAATGGAATTAAAAGACAAAATGTTAGAGAAAGGAGAGAAAACTTATGAATTAGAAGGCATGCCACTAGAAAGGATCCAAGATAAATGCCAAGTAGGACTGCCACTTGTTCTTCACAAGATAAGACCCAAATTAGAGTAAGAGACAAAATTATGTCTCAAAGAAGTAATGAAATTGAACGCAAAACATTCTTTGTATTCAAGTTTCAAGGTGTATGTACAAACGAGACCTTATGTTGCTTATATAACACTATGAGATGAAGTAGATGGAGAAAACTAAAGGATGTTGGACATGGAGGCCTACAAATATGGGCAGCAGCTCTCAAGGCTATTTTACCTCTGACATCTCTTAATTCTACAACATCTTAAGGGTACATAAGCTACCTAATTAGAGTAAAGATTTAAACCAAAACTATACATGAGATAACTTGCAATACAAGCAACTAAAAGGAGAAAAGACTTATTTATTCTTCTTTCTTTTAAGTCCAAGCTATGTGAAGTCCCACATTGCTTTCATCTTAAATAAAATAAGAATATATAAGCTTCCTTACAACTAAACAAAGAGAAAGAAACTAGAAACTAGAATAGGCAAAATACAAGCCTAAGAAAACCTATGTTATTTCTTTTTATGCTTATTGTCACTCTTAAAAGTCTTCATTCTTGCCCTATCTAGATCATATCACTTCCTAAACCTTTTTGTCTTAAACACATCTTACTTATGCATGTAACTAGGAAGAGGAAATTCCAAAGGTTGCAATTAATGTTGCAGCCACAAAATTCTGCAGTTGAAGCGGAACTGAAGTTGCAGAAAACAGAGTTAAAACATTTCGTCTTCTCACTTGAAATATGGATTTTTGGAAAAGGAGTACAATAAACCACCTATTTTAACGGATCTCTTCAACCTGATGAAGAGAAGAGGCTTCTTAAAGTGTTGAAAGTTAATGCGAAAGTTGTAGGATGGACCCTTACAACTTTAAAAGGATATAGTCCATTATATTACATGCACAAAATCTTAATGGTGGATAATTACAAGCTTGTGGGTCAACCACAATGAAGGCTTAATCCAACCATGAAACGGGTGGTCAGGAGATAAGTAATTAGTTTACTTGAAGCAGACATGATTTACCCAATCTTCGATAGTCCTTGTGTAAGTCCAGTACAAGTTGTGCCAAAAAAATAAGGATGACAGTCATTTGTAATGAGAAAAACGAATTGATCCCCTTTAGAACAATCACTAGATGGAGAATATGCATTGAATATAGAAAACTAAAACAAGCTACAAGGAATTATCACTTTTCAATTCCATTTGTAGATCACATGCTAGAAAGACTACCTGGACAAGAGTATTATTGTTTCCTTAATAGATACTCAGGCTATAACCAAATACTTATGCATCCTTAAGACCAAGAGACGACAACTTTCACTTGTCCAATTGGGCTTTATTCTTATAGGAAAATACCTTTTGGACTATGCAACACTTTAGCCACATTTCAAAGGTGAATGCTTGCTATCTTTTCTTAGTTGGTTGAGAAAAGCATTGAAGTTTTCATGGATGACTTCTCTATCTATAGTGAGTCATTTGATACGTGCTTGAAAAACCTTAACATTGTACTAAAAAGATTCATAGAAACTAACCTAGTGCTAAACTAGAAAAAAAATATCATTATATGGTTAAGGAAGGAATTGTTCTAGGCCACAAGATTTCTGAAAAAAGGCATAAAAGTAGATCCTACTAAGGCGCAGGTCATTTCAGAACTTCCTCCACATATTAACATAAAAGGAGTGTGAAGTTTCCTAGGTCATGCTGATTTCTATCGGAGATTCATAAAGGAATTTGTCAAAGTCGTAAAACCTTTAAGCAACCTATTGGTCAAGGACACCAAATTTAGTTTTGATCAAAATTGTCACACGACTTTTGAGTAGCTCAAGCGCAAGCTGAGCTTTACACCTGTCATCACACCACCAAATTAGAATGTTAACTTTGAAATGATGTGTGATTGAAGTGATCTCATTGTTGGTGCTGTTTTAGGGTGGAGAAAGGAGGACAAGTTCCATGTTATTCATTATGCAAGCAAGGTTCTTAATGAGGTCCGAGTCAATTATGCCACAATTAAAAAGGAATTTGCCTACGTGTTAGAGAAGTTTAGATCTTACATAATTGGTTTTGAAATCACAGTCTACACAGACCATGCAACTATTAAATACCTGATGAAAAAGCAAGACTCAAAACCTAGACTCATGAAATGGATCCTACTTCTCCAATAATTTGATTTGGTGATCAAGGACAAGAGGGGAAGTGAAAATCACGTGCCAGATCACTTGTCCAAATTAGCAACTACAAATACATGAGCTTGAGGAGTTGAGAACACAAGCTTGTGAATCTACATGAATCTATAAATCTAAGATGAAGGCTTATAATGGTAAAAAGATCTTGAAAAGGGAATTTAGGCTGAATCAATTTGTCTTTCTTTACAATTTTAGGTTGAGATTATTCCTAGGCAAGTTAAAGTCTAAATGGTCTGGACCATTTATAATCAAGACTGTGAGGCCATGTGGAGCAATTGAAATCGAAGATCTAGAGATAAAGCGAAATTGGATAGTGACTGACAAAGGCTGAAAGAATACCAAGGTGGTAGTCTTGGTAAATTCACAACCAAAACCCTCTTGGACGAACCACGATGAGTAAGGCATCGAGCTAAAGATTTTAAACAAGTGGTACTAGGAGGCAACCTACATTATTAATTTAGATAGTTTTATTACTTTGGTGTTTTTAGTTTGTTTGCATTGTTTGATAGTTTTCATGTTGCATAATTAGATTTTCATTATGTCATTACTGAATGATGTTTGCATGATTAGAAAGCATGTATAAGAATAAAAATTTATAGCATTCTGGAGTTGAGAGAAATTTGACGAGGAATGGAGTTATACATAAAAATAAAAATCTAACAGAGTCTATTGCTCAAGAAGTAGAGTTGGCACTTAAGTCACCATTTGTAGGTGAGTCACAAAGGTTCAAAAGTTCAAAAATTTGAACTTTAAAAAAATATCCCTATATAAAGTGTTGAGATATTTGATAGGAAATGCATTGGTTTAGTTGAACTTACAATCTCAGAGCTTCTGGTTTTTGATGATGATAACAGAATTAATAACACATGTGATGTTTATGTGTTACATGTTCTATTGCTTACATGCTATATGTTTTAATCAATGTGTAAATTTGTTTAAAAGCATTGAGAACATGATTGTGTTGATACATTGCATATCACTGTGTTATATAATTGATTTTATTTGTGAATGCATGTGTGATGTTTTATTAAAAGAAAACCACAAGCACTTATGTTGAACTTTGAAATTGTGTGGCAAAACAACAGTTTTAAGTCGACTTCTTTATGGGGTGAGTCGATTAAAACTCGTGGCTTTTCACAAACTTTTTCAAAGTGTGCTGTGAGTATTTTCAAAGAGAAAGTATTTCAAAACTTTGTTTAACTGTGTTGAATAGTCGATTACATGCAACCTGCATTCGATTAAGTCTGTTATAGTTTTGAAATTCTATTAATGCTTGTGTTAAATGTTACAACGACTATATTTTTAAATATGTTGACCAACCATTTGTTGTGATTCGACTGAATTAATTGTACATCCAATTAACTGCATTGATTGTTGCTAACTTCTTTGACTGAATTGTTACATTCGACTGCATTAGTAGCTTAGTCAATTAAAATGCGTCAGAATTGTGTTTATCTATAAATTGACGCGAACTTGATTTCTGTAAGAACTTTTGTGAATCTAACAGTTTGTGATATTTTGCAGAAAGTGCAGTCTTACAAAGAAAAAGAAAGAGCTCCAAGAAACAAGAAGTGACCGTGGTGATCATCTACTTGTGGATTCTTGAAGAGCAAGTTAACTGCACTTACAGAGGCTGATCATATCTGCACATTGGGTGTAACTGAAAGATCAGAGGCTACAATCTTGTAAAGATTGGATTGAGGTTTCGCTGTTGTGATTACAAGAAGAAGAGCGTGTTGGGTTCTTAACTTTGAGGGTGGCTCAAAGGGTTGGACTACAGGAGAGGGGATTCTTGCTGCTAGTCTGTTTCGTATATGCTTATATTTTGATTAGAGGGTTAGAGAGGTGTTTTATATTTTTGACGTGAGGTCGCTATAAAAACCTTGTTGTAAAAACCTTTATCATTATAGTACATTGACTTCCTATGGTTGGAAGGACACTGGATGTAGGTTTGGCCGAACCAGTATAAAAACTTAGCATTTGATCTTTCTATCCCTGCACTTTTTATTCAGTTGACTTCTTACTGTACTTCATCGATTATATTTCTATTGCATAAACAAATATTTTTCCTTGCGTTTCAAGAAAGCTTTTAAAGACATCCACTTTGCGAAAAAGATTTAAAGAAAACTTTATTTTTATATTTCACCAATTCACCTTCTCTTGGTGTAAGAAATTAAGTCATTCTATTTTCAACCCATTCCATTTGAAAGTCACTACTCACCTCTGCCACTGAACTCCACTTGCTCTCAAAATCTCTAAACCCTTGTAATTATTTGAACTTGCATTCCACCTGTGTGCGGAATCCCTTTTCTCTCAAACATTACAACTTTTTTCTTACCCAGTACATGCAATTTTTAACCATGAATATAACATGAAAGAACTTTCTTAAGGTATCTTGGATTTGAAAATTTGTTATCTATTTTAAATTTAGTGATTTTTCTGTGATTTTCATCTAATAAGAACTATAAGTATTATTTTTCCAGTAATACATCAATTAAAACACGACTTTAAGTTGTTTAATAGTAATTTACTTCTTCAATAATAATTATTTAAGTCATTTCTTATTATTAAGAGTTGTTAAACAACTCTAATGTTATTATAATGTGAATTTACATCCACAAAATTTATCTTAAAATATTGTTTCGTAATATAACATTTCTCACCATTACTTTTAGAACGTTTATAAAGTATAGTTGTTGAAAATAAGATACATATATTATTTTTGTGAATCTTATATATAGATAGAAGTTTAGAACGTTTATAAAGTATAGTTGTTGAAAATAAGATACATATATTATTTTTGTGAATATTATATATAAATAGAAGTATTTTAGGATGTGAAAATTAATTCGGATCACATGGACTAACTCATCACATATTGAACTAAATTTCACTTTAATCTCGTTCACTCTTTGGTAAGTTGTAAAATCTGAAACTTAGCTCTATTCACCACAATTTGATATTTATACATTTATTATAGTGCAATAAAATTTTATTAATTCAACTAAATTTTTTATTATAATACAATCAAAGTACTCATCTATTTCATTATACATTATAAAAAACAATACTAAAATTTAAAGCATCAATTTACTTTGATAAACAAATAAATGAAATATTTAAATTATTCATATATTATTGAACTGACATTCTAATTTTTGAAAAATATCAAATTATCAAACTACATAATTAAAAATAGTAAATACTTGTAATAAAAATAATAAAAAATTATTAGTCAACTTACTTTCAATCTAATTGAGTTTAAAACTCGTGAATTTTAATTTATTTTAACATTTATAATACATTATACAAAAACCAACTCTTATAAGATTTTATATCTAGAATGAGTGATTATTTTCTTTATGTAAATATTACAACTGATCATATTAATATTTTTAAAGCATTTTTTTTACAACATTACCTACATAAAAGGCTGTGTTTGTACAATATCACATAATTTGTTTCAATGATAAAATTTAGGAATGTTTCCTAACTTTAAAACATGTTTACAAACAATAGAATTGCAAATAATCTTTAATTGTTTCGTGACATGTACGCACACATTAATTTATTGTCTCCAAAATTAAAATCATATCATTTTCAAAATATCAAGTATCCACGTGGTATGATTTTGAAAGGTTAATTACTGCACCATTTGGGAACATGTATTGTTTTAATGGTTGCCATATTCGCCTCCATTTTTAGGATGAAGTATAAACATGATGTAATAGTGGTCCCTCACCTATGCTATACCCTACAATATTAGGGTTTTGAATTCTGGATCACAACACTTTTTCGAACCGTGAATATATTCCATCTATTACGCACTTTCTTTTGGATTTAGATAGACAATGTGTACAAATAAACAAAATTTAATTATCTCTAATACTATTCAAGTTTGGAATTAGTAATATAATAGACTAAAAGGAAAAGTTACATCGGTTTTCACTTGTTTCAATAATAGCTAATATGGGTTGGTGAGAATTGATTGCTATTACTTATTGCCCTTAATAATGAATGATTATTGAGTAATTAATCTTATGACAGATATCAATCGCATTACTTTAATTCACAGAATACGAAAGCTTTGGATTTTTGTCAATAGAGATATATAAGATGAAGATTTCTTTTTCAAAGTATGAAGAGAAGCCACTATAATTATGAGATGGAGTTTTTTTTTTTTTTTCACAAATGTTTATATTTATATATTATATATGACAAAATAATAAATATTTACTAAAAGTATATTTCTTGAAAAGATTTTAAAAACATCTTGAGATAAACACCTCTGTTTTATTACATATTATGAATAGAATTGTATTAGTTCAAGTAAGTAACTATTTGTCAGAAAGTCGGAAAGTTTTTTTCTTTTTTAATATTTTAAGAGTTAAGTTTTGACCATTTGTTTTATAGAAAACTAGCAAAAATGCATATATGGGTCTGTATTTTTTAAATATTTATATTATAATATACATATATACACAAATGCACTCAAACACTTACTCATATATCCACATAGACGTTCACCCCATGTACCTATACCCACACTCAAACTATTAATTTATAAATATTAATAATTTTATGTTATAATACAAATATTTAATTGAATATATGTTTTCACTGTATTTAATCAAACATAACATTATGTAAGTATAATTATGTTGAATATTATATGAATCATGGTAAATAAATTAAAGTAGAATAGAATTTTAAGTATTTAATTATCATTTTTGAGAGAGAAGAAAGTATAATAATATTTAGAGTTAGGAGATAGTATAATAATTTGTGTGTTTATACAGATTTTCAATAAACAATAGATATTGAGAAAAAGATTATATCACATTGATACATTCAAATAAAATGAAAATTGATAATATGAATATCATATTCAAGTGAGAATAAAAGCATGAATATAAACATTTAATTGACAGATATAAGAGAATGCAAACGGTAAAATAAAGTCAAAACAGAGACCATATTCATTACAGAATGAAGTGTTAACAAACATGATAAAAAAAAACATACAGCTTATAATATAGAAACCAATATGTCTCTTTTGTGATTAAGTATAAATAATATAACTTTTAAATAACATAATTTAACTTGTTACACTATTATAAAACTTATTAAACCTAAATCTTGAATGTTATTAACAAAAATAAAGAAATTTACTTTCTGTTTTATGGAGTGAATAAGAATTTAGGATTTCTTGAATCTTTAATGGGCTTACATAGTCTTAGATATATTTTTTCATTATATAATCATTGTATCTATATTATATTTAAAGTGAAGAAATAATATAAATATATATTTGATCTAATATAATAAATTATTATAGATGATTTTAGTATACATATTTTTTTTTGTTTGCATAAAGTGTTATATTATATAACTCCAAAAAACAATATAAATTACTTTAATTACTTTAATTTTTATAAGTGAAATGTAATAAATTATTAAAAATTAAAGCTACTATTATAAAAACAATTTAAGAATTATATTTTTTATTTTTTTATTTTTTCAGTTATTATTATAATTGAGTTTTATTAAAAAAGTACTAAAATAGCGATTACTCTTTTAAAGTTATTTAATCATAATTATATTAAAAGGAAAAGAAGTAAAAATAAGAATATGAATTGTGTAAAAAAAAAAAAAATCTCATTTATAATAGATGATAGATGACATATTTTGAATTTACTACAAAAAGTCAACAAAATATTTTTTTTTGTCTGATATAAATTAAACTAACCTTGAATGACTAGTTGGATGTGTTTTGTGGATTAGGTAACTTCAGATCCAATTTTAGTTAAACCCAACCCAGGGCATCCTAAAATTTGAATGGTCAATATGTGCTCTAAATTGTAGGTGGGGACAAGCTTTTTATAATGTTTATAATTATATTGTATTAATTATTTTAAGCTATCATAAAATTATATTTAAGAAAATTTTTTAAGGGTATAGGACACTAATTTAATAAATACATTTAATATAAAATGTTTAAACATAATATGTTAATGTAGGGAAACAACAATGCTATAATATAATTATAAATAAATAATTCTCAATTAAATTTATTTATTGGTTTACCTTAGTTTAATTTAAATTGTGATATTTAATATGTTAAATTTAAATATTAAAATTATTTTCTTAAGAGTAATATGATAAGAAGATTAAAATTAAAATTTATAATTTAGAAATAGTAAAAAGTATATAGCTAATATGCGATTAATTAAACTCGAGTATTAAATCTTAATAATCCACATCACTAAAAATTCATTAATCAGCTGTTTACCAAGAAAATTTGTTTTCACCTCACATGTACAAGGATCTTACCACTGTCCCACTTTTGTTGACTAATTATTTTCTATCCAATATTTGTACCGCAAAGTTAACTATAAAGTATTATGGTGTGCTTTCGGTACATGCTTGATGGAGGTTTTGGGAAAATATCACTTATTTAAAAAGAAAAGAACAACATGTCTTTATTTTTATTAAATAATTATTTCTTCAAAATAATCAGATACGAAAATGCACTAATTTCTATGATTTTTATTTATTTTGAAAGTTAGTTTTATGTATAAGTTAACGTGATTTTGTTCTAAGGCTCTTTGCAACAATTTTTGGTTGGTTGTTCAAAAAAGCTCATAGTAGGCTCAAAACAAAACCATGGAGATTACATATAAAACATGATAAAATAAATAAACTGCACACATAAACAAATAATATCTCATTAGTGCAGAAAGAATTTTAGACGTCCGTTCTTTTTGCCTTTTGACGTCCGACCTTCCTCCGAATTCTTTGTGGGTGATGTTACTCAGACGTCGGGGGGTCCACATCGGACGTGTATATAGACGTCAGATGTGTCAGACCCGACACCTATCCAGACGTCTAGTGTACACCTTTGGACGTTCACGTAGACGTCCGTCTCCTCCCTCCCCCGACGTCTACACAGATGTCTGAGGTGTATCCCCCGACGACCACCTGCCTGAATTGTTTTGTGGTAGGGCTGGGGTTGGACGTCCGTATGTGCACTGCCAGACGTCCATTTGTGCACTCGGTTGACTGCTTCTATAGATAAGGCGGAGCGTCCTTCAACCAACGCTACTACAGCGCTTCGCTAACTCGAAGTCTCTCGCTAAATCTAGTCGAGCGTTAAGTCTTGAACCGTCGCGCGTTCGCTTTCTCAGTAGCAAAAGCGCTTATCTTTACTTCCACTTCCTCGCATCTGCGCTCGTCAAGCCAACTTTGCTTTTTGAGAGGTGAAACTGCGGTTGAAGCGGACATTTCAAAATGACAGCATCGAAGATCCCCCCTGCTTGCAGAAATGAATGGATCAGAAGGGGGGCTGGGTTCTATTTCCGGGCCAAGCGGGAAGGTGAAGGCCATAAGATTGCCCTCCCGGTAAGGAAGAGAGGAAAAGGGCGTTGAAAATCCAGACCGGCTCAGAGAATCACTGGCGCTATTTAGCCCTTCGTTTCACCATTCGAAGTACTACCCCTTTTGTAACATACCCAGGTGCCCTCCCTTCCAATCACTAAGAAACAAAATACCAATCAAAGCCCTATCTAAGTAAATAAGTGAAACTCTCGACGTCCGTTTTGAGGGGGACAAACGTCTAAGAGGATGGAGAATCACCTCTTCAACTCCCCTCTATCAGCCCCTTAAACGTCTGTTGTGGAGGAGGGCGGACGTCTATTATATTATAGACGTCCGTCCCCCTCCACAACGGACGTTTCGGGTGCTGATAGGGTGGTTGAAGAATTAATTGTCTTCAACCCCTTAAACGTCCGTTGTAGAGGGGGACGAACGTCTATAATATTATAGACGTCTGTCCCCCTCCACAACGGACGTTTCGAGTGCTGACAGAGTGGTTGAAGAATTAATTGTCTTCAGCCCCTTAAACGTTCGTCGTGGAGGGGGACGGACGTCTATAATATTATAGACGTTTGTCCCCCTCTACAACGGACGTTTTTTAAGGGACTGAAGACAATTAATTCTTCAACCACCCTGTCAGCACCTGAAACATCCGTTGTGGAGGGGGACGGACGTCTATAATATTATAGACGCCCTGGCTCCACCCACGAACGTCTAAGAGGCTGGACAATCACCTCTTCAACTAACCTCTGTCAGCCCCTTAAACGTCCGTTGTGTAGGGGGACAGACGTCTATTATATTATAGACGTTCGTCCCCCTCTACAACGGACGTTTCGTGTGCTGACAGGGTGGTTGAAGAATTAATTGTCTTCAGCCCCTTAAACATCCATTGTAGACGGGGACGAACTTCTATAATATTATAGACGTCCGTCCCCCTCCACGACGGACGTTTAAGGGGCTGACAGAGGGGAGTAGAATAGGTGATTGTCCAGCCTCTTAGACGTCCGTGGATGGGGCCCAGACGTCTATAATATTATAGACGTCCATCCCCCACAACGGACGTCGATAGTTTCACTTATTTACGGATATGCCACCGGTCAACTATTTACGTTGGGGCTATTGAGGACGGACGTCTATGGGGTGACGTTAAAGACCATTTCTCCACTATTATGAAAAAAATAAATAAATACATGAATCAAAAACATTAAATCACTTGTACTATCCTTTATAATTTCCTTGATGAAACATTTCAATCCTCTCACATTCCATAAGAGGTCTCTAAAACTCATTAACACAAACTTTTGTAGATTGTCATTATTGATGCCTAAAATCTACAAAAGATTTTTTTTCAAAAATTAAACTTATAAAAAAATATGAAGGAAAAAATAATTTACCCCCATAAGTTAAAATTAGACATAAGTTTTAAATAAAAATTTAAAAGAAATTATTTAAGAGAGTTTCACCCCATTAACTTAACTTATGAATAAGTTAACTTTAATTTATAAATTTTTTCTTTCTTAAATATCATATTGATTTTTAATATTTTGGATTAGAAGTATTGTCAATCATTTATGTGTGAATTGAATTCATGTCTCATTGGTATTATTTATCTCTAATAATCCTCTTGAAAGATACACAAAAATGGTATCGAGTCTATGATTTGTTTTAGAAACCGACTCAAATGAGTATAAGAAGGAAATTTATTAGAAAATCCAAGTGTGTTTGAGTCTCAAATTAGATGGAAATAATTGAGCACCTTATAAGAAAAAAGACTCATAAATACATTGTCTTGAAGTCTTGGATGGTGGTGGTGATATCAATTTGTTACAAAGTTTAACTCCTGTCTCATTAATGATGTATTTACCTGATAATTTTCTCTTCAAAATATCTATAAAAATTTAACACAACTTAATTAAATACATAAATTAACAGGTTAGATGTAATTTTAGTTCCTAAACTATGATGTTAAATTTGGATTTCGATCCCAGTACAATTTAATCCTTGTAATTTAAAAATAAATAGATATAATCTAGTCACGAACGACATTAAAAATTTGCAAGCATAGCAAATAAAGTTGTCATGTGTGCCAACTTGTTTATACACTTGTTGTCATGTGTATAACGAGGACTATATTGTGGTGTAATTCAAACAATATAACTTTGTTTTTCTGTTACTTTCTGTTACTGAATTACCAGTAACTGAACCTTGTATATAAGCTTTACTTTTCAATCGTTGCAATAATATCATTCATTCATATCTCTGCTGCTGTTTTTGCTCTCTTTCTGTAACCCGCTTCTCTGTTTCAATAGTGGTATCCAGAGCGTAGGTTATAGAAACCTGTGAGTGACGTCTTCAACTTCCTTCACGGTGATACTGTGGTGGCTAAGGGAGTGGTTGAGACGGTTGAAGGAAATCAAGAAGATAGTTCTTGGGCAAGAAAAGAGAAGGTGTCATGGCCGATATCCCTGCTGCGAGTTTCCCTGTTCTCACAGATAAAAACTGGAGCAGGTGGAGTGCACAAATGAAAGTCTTGTTCCGTTATCAAGGCGTCAGTGCAATTGTGGAAGAAAGGGGGTATGAATCTGATCTTGGAGATGACACGGAGGAGCAGAAGGAGGAGCTTAAGAGGAAAGATGATAAGGCTTTGTTTATCATCCATCAATGCGTGGATGATGAGCATTTTGAGATGATTCAGAATGCAGCCACAGCAAGAGAGGCTTGGGGTATACTGGTGAGACGTCATGCCGGAGGAGATAAAATAAGAAAAGTGAAGTTACAAACGTTAAGGAGGCAGTATGAGCATCTGCAGATGGATGAAGGAGAAAAGGTGAGCGAGTAATTCAACAAAGTGTTGACGACTTCAAACCAAATGAAAAGATGCGGTGAAACGATTTCTGATCTCATGGTCATAGAGAAGATAATGAGATCGTTGCCCCAGAAGTTTGATCACATTGTGGTGGCAATCGAGGAATCACGGGATCTTGAAAAGTTAAAAGTAGAAGAACTCCAAAGTTCTTTGGAGGCTCACGAGATGAGAATGCATGAGAGAAATTCTGTCCAGGTTAATGAGCAGGCTCTAAAAGTTCACCATGTCAAGAATGATGAGAAAAAGAATGTTAAGCAGTGGAAAGGTAAGTCAAGAAAAGGAAAATGGAGGAAAGAAAGTAGTGGTGCGGATGAATCAGATGAAAAATCTGATTCTGTAGAAAAGCTCCAAAGTTCTTTGGAGGCTCACGAGATGAGAATGCATGAGAGAAATTTTGTCCAGGTTAATGAGCAGGCTCTAAAAGTTCACCATGTCAAGAATGATGAGAAAAAGAATGTTAAGCAGTGGAAAGGTAAGTCAAGAAAAGGAAAATGGAGGAAAGAAAGTAGTGGTGCGGATGAATCAGATGAAAAATCTGATTCTGTAGAAAAGAAGAACAAATTTGAGAAGGGTTGGAAGAAGAAAGATAAACGAAACATTGAATGCTTCAACTGCCACAAACTCGGGCATTTTGCATACGAATGTTTCTCTGGAAAAGGCAAACAGAAGAAAAGATTTCAAGGTAAAGAAGCTCACATTGCGCAAGAAGAATCAGATTCAGAGCCATTGACCTTGATGGTAATGACAACCACTGATTGCTTGGAACCGTTGACCAATAATTGGTATCTTGATTCGGGCTGCTCAAACCACATGACGTATAACCGGGAATGGCTGATTAATTTTGACAGCACCAAGAAAAGCAGAGTCAAGTTTGCAGATAATAGTACGTTGATGGTTGAAGGTATGGGCGATATAATCATCAAACGAAGAAATGGTTCACAGGCAGTTATTTCCAATGTTTTGCTTGTTCCAGCAATGAAGTGTAACCTTCTTAGCATTGGGCAGCTAGTCGAGAAGGGATATACTGTGATCATGGGAAACAATGATAGGGTGGAGCTCTTTGACAATCATAAGAAGCTGATTTTGAGAAGCAAAATCTCAAAGAACAGAACCTTTCAAGTCAGTTTGGAGGCGTTTGAAAATCTGCAGTGTTTTTCTACTGTAAAGGAAGAAGATAGTTGGTTGTGGCACTTACGTTTTGGTCATTTGAACTTCAGAGACTTGCAGAGACTTGGTGCGAATGGTATGGTATCAGGTATGCCAAATATATCTGTACCAGTAAATGCATGCGAGTCGTGTTTGATAGGAAAGCAAACCAGAAAGCCTTTCCAAACTCAGTCTAAGAAGAGATCGAAGGAGTGTCTTGAGATAGTATATTCTGATGTCTGTGGTCCGATTGAGGTACCCTCTTTGGCAGGCAACAGATATTTCCTTGCATTTGTTGATGAGCATAGCAAAATGATGTGGGTGTACTTGATCAAAGCAAGAAGCGAAGTCCTGGAATTGTTCAAAAGGTATAAGACTCGTGTAGAAAAGGAGAGTAATAAGGTGTTGAAAATTCTCAGAACAGATGGAGGAGGAGAATACACCTCACTTGATTTTGAGAGGTTTTGTCAGAATAATGGAATCACGCATGAAGTTATCGCACCTTATACGCCTCAGCACAATGGTGTGGTGGAAAGAAGAAACCGTACCATCATGAATATGGCAAGATGTCTCATCAAAGAAAAAGGGTTGCCACGAGAATTTTGGGCAGAAGCTGTGTCAACAGCTGTGTACATATTAAACAGGTGTCCTACAAAGAAAGTAGAGGGTAAAGTTCCACTTGAAGTTTGGACTGGAGAGAAGCCATCTGTAACGCACTTTAAGGTGTTCGGATCGTTATCATTCGTGCATGTTGCAGACCAGAAGCGATCCAAACTCGAAGATAAGGGAGAGCCGATGGTGTTTGTAGGATATCATGTGACTGGAGCGTATAAATTGTATGATCCAGTCAACAAGAAGATGGTGATTAGTAGAGATGTCATTGTGTTGGAAAATGAACAATGGGACTGGAAACACATGCATTCAAGCTTGAAGAAGACACTGGTGCATGGACTAACAGATGAGTTTGTACAACAGAGAAATGAACCAACCATTGAAAGCAGTAGTCTTGGTTCTAATGAAACATTGCAGAGACCAAGGAGACAAACGGTAAGACCGTCAAGGTTTTCTGACTATGAGCTATATTCAGATGCAGAGATAAATGAAGAAGGAGATGTGCTACATATAGCACTTATGGCTGGAGCAGAACCCGTGGAGACGGATGAAGCTTTAAAGCAACCTGTGTGGAAGGAAGCAATGATTGATGAGCTTCGATCAATCGAGAAAAACAAAACATGGCAACTTGTTGATTTGCCACCTGGAAAGCGGTGTATCGGTGTGAAGTGGGTCTTCAAAAGGAAACTAAACCCAGACGGCACTGTGTCAAAGCATAAAGCAAGATTGGTAGCCAGAGGGTTTCTGCAGAAACAAGGTGTGGATTTTACTGAAGTCTTTGCTCCTGTAGCCAGATTGGAAACCATTCGCTTGGTTGTTGCAATTGCATGTGAAAGAAATTGGTAGCTGTTTCAATTGGATGTTAAGTCAGCATTCTTGCATGGAGCATTGGAGGAAGAAGTGTTTGTTCATCAACCTCCCGGGTTCAGTGAAAAGGGTAAAGAGCACATGGTGTATAGGCTGCACAAAGCTCTATATGGTCTAAGACAGGCACCCAGGGCCTGGAATAAAAGGATTGATTCGTATTTGCTTGATCTCGGCTTCAACAAGTGTATCGTTGAACATGGAGTATATGTTAAAGCCTCGGGAGGAGAATTGGTAATCATCTGTTTGTATGTAGATGATCTTTTGATAACAGGTTCAAATATAGAAGATATTGAAGATTTTAAGAAGAAGATGCAGACTGAGTTTGAGATGACAGATCTCGGCAAACTCAGTTATTTTCTTGGGATGGAATTTGTGCATACCGAAGCTGGAATGATTATGCATCAGCGTAAGTATGTGAAAGATCTGCTTGAGAGATTCAAAATGAATCAGTGCAACGCTGTGAAAAGTCCATTGGAGGTAAATGTCAAGTTGATGAATGATGATGCAGAAGAAACAGTAGATGAAACGGTGTATAAACGAATGATTGGATCACTGAGATTTTTGTGCAATAGCAGACCTGATCTAGCATTCTGTGTTGGTATAACGAGCAGATTCATGAATCAGCCCAGGAGAAGTCATTTGCTTGCTGTGAAACGAATAATCAGGTACATAAAGGGCACTTTGAATATTGGAATCTTATTTCCTTATGGAAGAAAGAAACGTGAGCTGGAGTTGATAGGTTTTTGTGACTCGGATTATGGAGGAGATATGGTAGAAAGGAAGAGCACTTCAGGATACATCTTCTTCCTGAACGATGCACCTATCTCGTGGTGTTCAAAGAAGCAGTCCATAGTTGCACTGTCCAGTTGCGAGGCTGAATATATAGCAGGATGTTATGGAGCTTGCCAAGGTATTTGGCTTAAAGAATTACTGTCAGAACTGAAGGTTACGAGGGAGAATGCTGTGAAATTAATGATGGACAATACCTCTGCCATCAATCTGGCAAATAATCCTGTAAAGCATGGGAGAAGCAAACATATAGAAGTGAAGTACCACTTCTTGCGGGACATGGTGAATAAAGAGAGAATTGAGCTCTCACATTGCAAAACTGAGGAACAGTTGGCAGACGTGTTTACTAAAGCTTTGACTGGTGAAAGATTTGATTTTCTGAAAAGAAGAATTGGTGTTGTTTCTCTAAATGCAGTTTGAATTAAGGAAGAGTATTGTGGTGTAATTCAAACAATATAACTTTGTTTTTCTGTTACTTTCTGTTACTGAATTACCAGTAACTGAACCTTGTATATAAGCTTTACTTTTCAATCGTTGCAATAATATCATTCATTCATATCTCTGCTGCTGTTTTTGCTCTCTTTCTGTAACCCGCTTCTCTGTTTCAATAGACTATACGTTCATTTATTAATAAACTTTGGGAATGAAAATGATTTTAAAAAAATGTTACTTCATCGTTAACAATTGAAATAAAACTTTTGATAATGTCTAAAAGAAAAAAATAGAAACAAAAGAAAAAGTTATGTCTTCATTGACACTTAGAACTTAGAATAATATATATATATATATATATATATATATATATATATATATATATATATATATATATATATATATACACACGTACGTATGTGTGTCAGAATTTTTATATTTGTTCTGGTGATAAAAGTAAAATAAAACTATGTTCGGGTTATATGATAAGAAGATGAAATAAAACAATATTACAACCTTCTCATATTACAGTAACATTCTAGTTCATTAGTATTTTATTTTTCATGTCATAACCAGTAAGATATAAATGACAAACCCTTCATGAATATGTCATAGTTAACCTTCTCATAAAAATCATTTCCTTTTGTTTGAAGGGATTTATGGTTACCATCAGTTTATAGTGTTACATTGACTAATTTATATTAGAAGGAAGAGTGAGAGAATGCAGAGTTTAACTTTTCTACTAAAATTTTAGATATATAAAATCACTTTAGTAGATTTGAAAGGGTGAAAAAAAAAATTATGGATTAAACTTTCTAACGAATACTAACATTTTGGAAAAAACAAAAAAGTGATTAATTTACGTGAGTTGTTTTACCTCTGATTTGATTGGTGAGAAATTGTGAAGGGTAATGTGATTACAACGGAAATCCAGACACCATGATTAAAGGGTTGGTATAAAGGAATGATTGCATTTATCAGCGGGTTATTCGCAAACCCCTTTCCAAGTTATTACAATGTGGTCCTCAAAGAAGAAACTTCAAGGAATCACGTTTCCGTTTATGATGTATGCTCACCTACATATACAAATATATACCCATAATAACAGCGCCATTAAACTGCTTTTAAACACTTGCCATGGTCAAAACACTGCTTTTAATGTTCATTACACAAATCCTGCTAAGAACAATCATACACTCTGCTGTCAAATGTCAAGGATGCCAAATGTATATACATTGAAGAGAGACCGATCACAACATTGGTTTTTTTTTTTTTTTATAATACGTGTGTGAATCATTACACTAAAAAAAATAGATTTACTCATTTCGTAGTCTAGAATTGGACTTGTGAAATTGATGGAACTGTGGCAACGTGTATTAATTTGGACATTTGTATTGTACCTAAATGAAGCTCATTGAATTTTGGGAAGGTGACAAGAAATAATAGCAATGGAGATTATCACATTATATATGGTCCACATCTTTCAGTCAATTATACAATGGTGGAAAATTTGGTGAAGCATTGAATCTATAGTACGTTGAACCAACCTCTGCAAAAGATCAAGAAAGAGGGGAGACACTGAGAATGAAAATCATTGCTATATTTTTTAGTTACTGTTGTTTGGAAGTGGATAAAACCTTTGGTCTCCGTGTCAATGTGCTTAGCCTATTCAAACTATGTATTGTCAATTAATGCATTTCAGTTTTTCTCTCTTGATCATAATTTCATTTCATATTTTTTTTAAAGTTCAAGAAAAAATGTTTTGAAAGGTATAGCTCCAGTTTTGATCAACAAGTTATTTGCAAATCAAAATTTTTTGGCGTATGTTATGATTGTCCCTTATTTTTCAAGATAAAAATAAAAAGATTGTATACAAATATTTTAGAACATTCACTTGTTTTATAGGCTTCTTAAGAACTTTTAGTAAGAGTTTCGGTTAGAAATCCCACATCGACTAGAAATAAGGTCAATTCATAGTTTATGAGTGGGTGCAAACCTCACCTACAAGTCGGTTTTATGGGATTGAGTTAGGCTTAAACTCACTTTCTAATACTTTCCATTGAAATAAGAAATTAATTTTATTGTTCAAAATTTAGAGGATTGGTTATTAGAAGAACTTGTTGAGATCTTCTTACAAAACCAAAGTCATACTTGTTGTAAGTTGCAAAAGTTAAACGTTGGTGTTTCAACATTTTACAATGTTAATATTTTTTTATTAATTGGCAACGTTAATATTTTTATTAATTAGCAACAGTCAAATTTTTAAGTGTGGCAACGGTCAAATTATTTATTTCTTTTATTGTCTTTTATTGATTTTATTCTTTCCTAACTCTATAAATAGAGAGTTCTTTCTCCATTCCAAAATATATCCCAAATCAATATTTTCTCATTCTCGTTTCTTCTTTTCCTCTTCTAAAATTATTCTGGGTTTATTTTGTACTCTTTTTAGATATCATTGCTAGTTTTGAGATCCTCAAAGATATTCTGAGAAGTTTCTGTTGTATCTTGGGGGACTTGCGCAATATACCGCGGATAAGTACTTAAGGACAGTAAACCTATACGCCTCAGAAAATTTTGTTTGTGTTTTTGTCAGCTTTTATACAACAATCCTAAGGACCTATGGCTGACATCAACAACTCAATCCTGGAGGATCAAAACTTTGTTTCCAGACATGTCAAAAGTCGAGATATTATCTTGACAAAACTTTTGGAGGCTAGCAAGATGCTCGCAGCAACGATGACTTCTGATTACATTTGTAGGGACTGCGAATGAAGATGAAAAAGAGGGAGATGAGGCGAAAAAACTTTCATGTGTCATGCCTTTGTATTGTTTGAGGAAAGGTGGAGAAAATTTTCTCACCAGAGAAAGGAAAAGAAATAAGAAGATGAGGTACTTGAGTAAAGTTTCGTATACTTTACCTACAAAGAGAAGCACAACTAGGTATTTTCTCATTTACCAAATTCTAGGATCAAATTTTGAAATGAAAGACATGGGTGAAGCCAATGTAATTTTAGGTGTTAAAATCATAAGGAAGGGAGATAATATATTACTATCCCAAGAACAATACGTTGAGAAACTTCTTAAGAAGTTTGGGTTTTATTTCCTAAAACCAGTGAGTATCCCTTATGATGCTAATTCTAAATTAATGAAAAAATAAAGGGGAAACTATATCTTAGCCAAAGTATGCCCAGATAATTGGGAGCTTACTACACTTGATGAGCTTTTCTAGACCTGATATTGGTTATGCAGTAGGTAAACTGAGTAGGTACACTCAATGTCCAAATCAAGAACATTGAGATGCACTTTCTAGGCTTATGAGATACTTAAGAGGTTAAATGGATTATGCCATTGAATATAGTGGATTTTCCACTATATTAGAAGGGTACAGTGATGCTAACTGGATCTCTGATTCAGATGAGACAAAATCCACTAGTGGTTATGTATTCACACTTGGGGGTGGTGCGATTACATGGAGATCAGCCAAACAAACAATTATTGCAAGATCAATGGAATATGAGTTTGTT
Organism: Vigna nakashimae; assembly: GCA_034642375.1. Lineage (NCBI taxonomy): Eukaryota > Viridiplantae > Streptophyta > Magnoliopsida > Fabales > Fabaceae > Vigna > Vigna nakashimae. The sequence goes on along the minus strand of CM067762.1, from coordinate 37,783,581 downwards.
GCTCTTGAGATGGTTGATAATGAGGCTGAGTGGTTGAAAAACTTCTTAGCAAAAATTCCACTAGGAATGAAACTAACCTCATCGGTATCAATACACTGTGATATTCAATCGATAATAGCTATAGCTAAAAACAAGAATTACAATGGAAAGAATAGAGACACAATTTGGTGAAGCAACTGCTATAGAATGGAACTATTTCAATTTATTATGTGAAGTCAGAATAAAATCTAGCAAATCCTCTGAAAAAACCCCTAAGAAGACAAATAATATTAGAAACATCTAGGGGAATAGAACTTAAGCCACTTGCAAGCAAACAAGTGATGGTAGCCCAACCTTTGTGATTGGAGATCCCATGAATAAGGTTCATATGGATAAAAACAAGTCACTTGTTAGTCGTGATAGCACTAAATTAATTTTAATCAATTATGTCCCTTCCTATGGTGTGTGAAAGTGCTAGAGACTGCATTTTTGAAAGGCTAAACTTTGTCATTAAAATTCTATGTGGTGAAAGAATTTTAGCTTAAACAAAGTTTTTAATGATTTTCATATCCCTTATGTGTAATGTATGATTTGTAGCATACACTTGATGAAATCACCTATATGATTGTCGAGTGGGGCCGCTTGCAAGAGATCTTGGCATGATCTCTAGAGCACTCATGAATATCGGGCATGCGCAAGGCCTAGTAAGCGCAACACAACGATAACAACAAGGATTGTGGGGGTGTATTGTGATTGATAAACCTCTAACACACGTTAAGTGTCTTTAGTTCATATACCTTGTTATACCAACTACACTGTGTGTTAAGTTTTTAAATCTAAGACTGGTTCATATAGCTTGTTATACCAACTCTGATGCATTACATCCTTTGAGACCCAGAATAAAAGTTTCTTATCTTTTCTTTCAACTCTCTTTTGCAATATGTGGGAGATTGTTGTAATATTGCAAAAGTTAAACGTTGGTGTTGAACGTTTTACAATGTTAATATTCTTTTATTAATTGACAACGTTAATATTTTTATTAATTAGTAAGAGTCAAATTTTTAAGTCCTACAACGGTCAAATTATTTAATGCTTTTATTGTCTTTTATTGATTTTTTTTCTTCCTAGCTCTATAAATAGAGAGTTCTTTTTTCATTCTAAAATATATCCGAAATGAGTTTTTTTCTCATTCTCCTTTCTTTTTTTCCTCTTCTAAAATTATTATAGGTTTATTTTGTAGTCTTTTTAGATATCCTTGCTAGTTCTAAGATCCTCAGAGATATTTGGGAAAGTTCCTGTTGTATCTCGGGGGACTTGCGCGATACACCGTGGATAAGTACTTAAGGACAGTGAATCTACACGCCTTAGGAAATTGTGTTCGTGTTTCTGTCAGCTTTTATACAACAATACTAACATGTGACAATCACGAAAAATAATATTTGTGAATAAAAAATAAAACAATTTTTTTGTGATTTAATTCTATTTAGTATGAGTTTTGTGTATGAAACCTCAAGAATTAGTAACATATCATTGAAATAACTATCACTATACATGGTTCATGGTTGGAAGATGAAAAATAATATTCAATAGGATTAATCTAAAGACTTAGAAAATAATTTTGGAGAATAGTGATATTTAAAGACAACTCTTAATTATTTTATTAACAAAAGATCAATAAAAAGAAATTTTATTAATTAAGTTTTATTTTATAAATATGTAGAATCTTTTTCTAAAACATTTTTCTACTTTCTTTTTAGATTTTTAGTTTCCTTCGTTGTGACATCCCAAATTATACGACATGCATATATAATAAAGACGTCATCATGCATAATATAGGAAAACAGTTGAGAGTAAATAGGATTACAGTCATCCTCAAAGTAACTTCAAAATTTAAACCTAAACTCCAGATAATATCTAAAATATAAGCTGGAGGGGAAATAGTATTCAGAATACAGAATGAACTAATAACGTCCCATAAGACTAAACGACAGCATCGTCCTCAACTTCCAAAGTCGTCTCCAATGGAACCTCATCGCCATCTACTTCCATCCAAGTGGATGATCATCGCAAGAAGAAACATACATACAACAAGCACACAAACATGCAAGGGTGAGCTAGATATAAAATCATGTTATTCAATCACACGAGACATGCAAAAGCCACTCAAACATGGTACATTACTATCACAAGACTCATTGACTTATAGACCAACTCGTCCGGACCAGAATGATTACCGAGCTATGGCGGGTTATGCACTCGTGGTGGCCTCTACTGCTTTGCAAAGCCGTTTCCAATGGGTTCCACCCTACGACACTCACGAGGTTAGTCCGTTTCGCGCCCTTGAGCATACTGGAAGCCTCCAAGACTAGGACCTCCTGCTACTCCTCACCACATGGTTCAATCCTCTCTACTTGAGAATGAAAGGCCATTGGAGCGTCAGGATAACCCCCAAGACTAAGCTACCATGAAATCATTCTACACACAACCAGGCCACCGCCATGTATCCTCTCCTTGAGGATCATGGAATTACGTTCAGGAACCATACTGTTACTTTGAAACTTAAACCCATACATGAATATCCAGATACCATCATACTATCACAGTGAATCCATACCCATCCCACATAAATCACATGATCATATCATTTATTGCATCCCAAACACTTCACACACTAGAATAAATCAAGAGAAAGTAAAAGAAAAGGCTTAACCCAAAAGAATTCGCACAGCGCATCCTACTCGTAGGGCGAGACAGGAGGCTCTCGCACAGCGCACACCTTAATTCGCATAGCGAATTAAGTCGCAACATACATCATACTTCAACCTCTCGCATAACGCATTCAGGTCGCTATGCAAGAACCCAAACAAAGACCAACCTCCCCAAAGTTCTCGCTATGCGAGACAACTCGCCCTTCGAATTAAATGGGTAGTGATCCCAGACCACCACCAGTCGCATAGCGACAGGATTCGCCATGGCGAGTCCTTAAACAGTGAGCATCACCCTCTAGTAATTCGTACGGTGCACCAGCTCGCACAACGAATTACCAAGACGTTGAGCACCCTCTACAGGGTCTCGCTATGCGAGACAACTCGCATATCGACACTTCATATTCTACAGAACATGAATTTTGCAGAATCTCACACTCACACTAATCCTTACCATTTTTAGTTATTTTCCCCAACTTCTAACCCTCCTAATTCTTGTCTCACACCTAATTAAAGTTGTCTAGATGGTTATAAACGTTCTTAGCATGATTCTAAAGTGATCACTACCACATTTTAACTTAGACGTCCAATCTTCATTAACCCAAGGACCCAATTTCAATTCTACTATTTTGAACATGACTTTATTCATTTTTATGATCCTAACTTGTTCTAATTGACTCATACAAACTAGTCACATTGTCCAGTTGCACTCAAGACCACCTATGCTCAAATTCCCTACCTCAGTTCCTCTCAAAGGACCAAAAACAAGACTTCCTTAACCTTTTACTCCTCTAACATGACTAACACAAGATTTCCACCTCAACCACATCTTCCTAACCCAATTGGTCATCGGAGAAGAATCAGATGTCTGAACGCATCAGTCTCACCTTCGACGCCAACACATATGACTAGTCACAACTGATTGGACCAAGCCAGGACTGCTCTATGATCAGGGATGTGAGATTCTTCTATCCTACCACCAAGTACTCTCAACCATTCATCCAAACTTTACCATATGATCTAGACTCCAAATGCTCAATTACAATGCATCACTTCCCTTCCCCCTAACCTGAAACAATACTTGTATACTCACCCCCTACTCATATTGATTGTTTTACAAAGTTCTTACTCGAGACCACAAATATATTACAACCAACAACCTCATCCAAGTCAAACAATGTTCAACACACCATGGTTACACAACTTCCACACATCCAACAGATACAAATCAACATGCTCACCATAAAATATAACTCAACAGTACATAACAGTTTAAATCAACACACCAATTCAGGATTTAACATGCATATATCTCATAAATTAATTTCAAACAAAATAACTAGCTCCCCTTACCTTGAAGTTGAGTAGCATAACCCACTAGAACGCTCTAATAGTACCTCACAGCAAGGACCTAAACAATGCCCTACAACCACCAAAAATGTGATGGAAATCGCTCTTAAAGCTGGGATGGACAGAGAAAACAAAAGGACAAGCTACCAACTGCATGCAACCAGTAAAGTGGCATGCCCTATGTTCCAAAAACAATGGATGAGAAGGGAAAACGACTTACCAGTCGGAATGAAGAAAACGTTCGGTAGAAATGGAGCTCTCTACGTCACGGATGCTTGGGCAACACAAAAATCAAATTCCTACGGTTCCTTGAGCTAAAAATCTAGAGAGAAGGCAGAGAGAGTTTAGGGCATGAGAGTTTTAGAAAGAAGGAGAAATGAAGTTTAGAGGAAGAAAATGGGTTCTGAAGAGCCCCTCCTAAGGTCAAGTTGGCCTTAGTTTGATGGGCTTGGCTGCCTCACATAAGACCCAAAGGCTCTTTTATAAATTTATAGACCCTTAAATTCGTCATCCTTTTGAACATTTATATATATATATATATATATATATATATATATATATATATATATATATATATATATATATATATATATATATATATATATATATATATATATATATGGACGGAGTGATAAAAGCAGTACTATTTTGATTTTACCAAAGACATTAAGGGTTATTTGTTTTAATTATATTATGATTGCAAATTAAATCATTCATTTTCTTTTCATAAAATATATTTAATTTTTATTTTAAAACTTTAATTTTTAATTTTTTGTAATGTCTTTTTGTTTAAAATTTAGTGAATATGTTATTATTAAATTAAACCTAAAGAGAGGTGAGTTTAATTTCTCCTAATTTTTTTAGCCATTTTACTTATAAGCTCTTAATTAATTGTTTGCTTTAAATATTTTATTTTGAGATAGAACCTATAAAATTTAGTTCATAATATTGGTCAACGGAAAAGTTGAATGTTTTTTACTAATAATCTTCATATTCTATAATACATTTAAAAATAATAATGTAAATTGTTGTATGTACATGGGATTAGTTGCTCCTTGCACCTTTAATTCGTTAAATGTTTTTTTTAACTTTTTCTGCTGAAATGGGACGAGGATAACGTGGGACGTCCTCCTGTCGCTGTCGAGCGTCTTACTATCGCTGCCAAGCGTCCTGCAGTCACTACCGAGCGTCCTGCTTCTCCAAGCTCCAATTATCCGAAGGGGGGCGACTTGCAGAAGACACTCTGATGCTCAAGTCAGAAATTTTCTCTATAGGCCTTTTATAATTTAGTAGTGAGTAAAACGTGAGTTTACCTCGAACCTAAACCCCTATTTATAGAGTTTAAAAGAATCTGACTAATTAATTTATCTCTTAATGGTCATTAATGCAAACCTTAATTGTTTAACGGTAGTCGTTATCACATTTATTTGTGCATTAACTCTGCTCAACGGTTGTCAGGACCGACTGGTTGAGAGAATCTTTCCTGCATGTTGATCGTTTGATTCATTAGGGTCGTGTACCGTCTTAACCGATCGGTAATATATGAGCCCAAAGTGAGGTAGAAGCTCTCCTACACCCTTACCGTTCGGTAGGAAAACAGTTCGTAGTAACATAAGCCCCCCAAGCCTTAGCAAAATCTTTGATATTCCGTTGGGTTGTCAAGTTATACCGATCAACACAAGGGTCATGACAATTCATACAATAACATGCGTTCCTTACCGATTGAGAGGTTTTTCCACTAGGTCAAAATTACTAAGGTAAGAGCCACAGAAGCATCTCTCACCGAACGGGGGATCTAGGAGCCCGAACTTTTCAAAGATCGAAGACGCTTGGGTGACCACTATGGAAACGTTCCTTACCGAGCGAGGGATCTATGAGTTTGCTTACAACTTTCCCAAGATCAAAGATGCTTAGGGGAGTTACGGAAGCGTCCGTAATCGAGCTATTTAGATCTTTGGAGCTCACTTGAATCGTTCCGTAAGATCAAGGTGAGAGTTCACGAAGAGCATTCCTCACCATTCGGTTTAGATCTTAGGAGCTTACTTGGATCGTTCCCTGAGATCAAGGTGAGACTTCCCGAGGAGCGTTCCTCAACGTTCGGTTTAGATCTTGGAAGTTCACTAGGAGTATGCCCTAATATCAAGGTGAGAGTTCACTAGGAGCGTTCCTCACTCTTCGGTTTAGATCTTAGGAGTTCACGAGGAGCATTCCCTAAGATCAAGGTAAGAGTTCATAAAGAGCGTTCCTCACCGTTCGATTTAGATCTTAGGAGTTCAGTAGGAGCATGCCCAAAGATAAAGGTGAGAGTTCACGAGGAGCGTTCCTCACCGTTCGGTTTAGATCTTGGAGTTCACTTGGAGAGTTCCCTAAGATCAAGGTGAGAGTTCCCGAAGAGCTTCCTCATCGTTCGGTTTAGATCTTAGGAGTTCACTAAGAGTGTGCCCAAAGATTAAGGTGAGAGTTCATGAGGAGCGTTCCTCATCGTTCAATTTATATCGTAGGAGTTCACTTGGAACGTTCCCTAAGATCAAGGTGAGAGTTCGCGAAGGGCTTCCTCACTATTCGATTTAGATCTTACGAGTTCACTAAGAGCGTGGCCCAAGATCAAGGTGAGAGTTCAGGAGGAGCATTCGTCACCGTTCAGTTTAGATCTTATGAGTTCACTTGGAGCGTTCCCTAAGAACAAGGTGAGAGTTCCCGAAGAGCTTCCTCATTGTTCGGTTTAGATCTTAGGAGTTCACTAAGAGCGTGTGCCAAGATCAAGGTGAGAGTTTACGATGAGCATTCCTCAGCATTCGGTTTAAATTTTAGGAGTTCTGTAGGAGCGTGCAAGGAGCGTTCCTCATCGTTCGGTTTTGATCTTAGGAGTCCATGAGGAGCCTTCCCTAAGATCAATATTAGATTTCCTGAAGAGCTTCCTCACTATTCGGTTTAGATCTTAGGAGTTCACTAAGAGTGTGTGCCAAGATCAAGATGAGAGTTCACGAAGAGCATTCCTCACCATTCGGTTTAGATCTTAGGAGTTCACTAGGAGCATGCCCTAAGATCAAGGTGAGAGTTCACAAAGAACTTCCTCATCGTTCGGTTTAGATTTTAGGATATCACTTATAGTATGTCCCAAGATCAAGGTGAGAGTTCACGAGGAGCGTCCCTCACCGTTCGGTTTAGATCTTAGGAGTTCACTAGGAGTGTGCCCTAAGATTAACGTGAGAGTTCACAAGGAGCGTTCCTCACCGTTCGGTTTAGATCTTGGAGTTCACTTGGAGAGTTCCCTAAGATCAAGGTGAGAGTTCACAAGGAGCCACTAGTGCAGAATTAGGCTTTAACGTTACCCCAAAGACGTCGAACAACAAAATAACCAACGTAAATTATGGACCGGTGGCATTTTTGTTAATAAGTGGACATATAAACGTCTATTAGGAGGGGCCCCGACGTTTATAATATTATAGACGTCGGGACCCCTCCTAGTAGACGTCTTAATGCTTGACAGGTAGGTGAAAGGTCATTTTTTTCGCCTTCGCGACGTTCAATCCTACCACCCCGATGTCTATATTCGATTATAGACGTCGGTGCCCCTCCTAACAGACGTGTATATGTCTGGCAGGTAGATGGAAAGTTATTTTTTTCAGCCGTACAGACGTCCGATCACTCCAATCGATGTGTAAATGGCCTATGAAAGCGTTTTTAGAAATCATATTAGTGAGAGCCTCGACGTCTAGTTTAGAATAGACGTCGGTACACCTGGGGAGTCGACGTCTAGTTTGTTGTTAAATAATACATCAAACCCATTGTTACTAGCAATTCATCGTCTTCCTTCTCGCCTTTTCTTTCTGCGGTATTGCTTTTTCAAGTGCGTTTTTGTCTCTTTTGAACTGTTTAAACGTACTTTTATTCTGATTATATTAGTCTTTGGTTGATTATCTTTCATTTGAACCGATTAAAATGAGTTTTTGTGTTTTGGTGTAGTTTTTCTCCTGTCTTTGGGTATAGTTGTACCGCATTCTCCCTTTTCCAGTTTCCTCGTAAGAAAAGCTTGCGTCTTTTGGATGTCTTATAGCGTTTCAACCCAAAACCAAACTTCGGTCCTTGCCTAGTTCTATTGTCACCGTTCGTTTTCATTGTCGGTTTTAATGAAACTAGGCAAGGACTCAGATTCGGTTTTCGGTTGAAATGCCATAAGAGATCCAAAAGATGCAACATTTTCTATGACGAAACTAGCAAAGGGAAGAAGGTGCTACACTACTCTACCTAAAGACACGAGCTATAGTAGACGTCGGTTAATGCAATGTCCGACGTCTACGGGGCTCCATAGACGTTGGACATTGCAATGTCCAACGTCTATGGAGCCCCTTAGACATCGAACATTGCATTAACCGACGTTTGTGGAGCCCCTTAGACGTCGAGGTCATGCAGTAACGGACGTCTATAAAGATGTCGGACCTGTTTGAGTCTGACGTTTGGTTAACGTCACCCACAAGACGCCGGTTCTGGAGTTGACGTTAAAATGCCAAAATAACATACGTTAAATGTATTTTCTAGACTAGTGAGCGTTCCTCACCATTCGATTTAGATATTAAGAGTTCACTAGGAGCGGGCCCTAATATCAAAGTGAGAGTTCACGAGGAGCCATAATTCTAATCTCGTTGGATGCTTATGCCATAAGAAACTATTTTTTATTGTTATATTTAACAAAGGTACTAAAGTCTAATTCTAATTTCGTTGCGATTTTGGTTGCAACACTAATCAATGGAAAAAGATGAAGAGTTTGATGTGTTGAATAGAGTAAATGTTGTGTTGCATCATTGGAGAAAGATTAATGTAGATCATTCTTATAGTTGTGCAATCACTTCATTGATGCATGTGTGGTGAGATCTGACTTGACCAAGACAGTGTTGATGATGAATTTCACCTAAAATAATGATGAGTTGTTATAGTAATGACATGAAATGTGAATCTCATGTATAATGTGCAAGGTGCCAAGAGAAAATTTATTGCCAAGATGTTTACATTAGAGCATAAAGAAGAAGGAGATGATGTTTGTGTATTTGTTGAAAATGATATTAATCTTTTTGATGCATTGCTTTGAGATAAGTATTCAAGTTTTGTTTTTTCTCATCAAGAAATAATATTATTAATTATATATACAAGAGATCCTAGGGTGTCTTAGTTGGGTAAACTAAAATGGGTGTTGGGTGTTTTGTTTGTTTTGTCAGTTATAAAATGAAAATGTCAAGAGTTTATTGTGTTATTAATGGTCATTAGTTATATAATCATACATAGGGCAAGGATGAAGAGTTTAAAGAGTGATAAAAATTATAAAATGAAATAACATAGTAGGTTTTCTTAGGCTTGTATTTTGACTATTATAGTTTCTAGTTTCTTTTTCTTAGTTTGGTTGTAAAGAAACTTATATATTCTTCTTTTCTTTAAGGTGTAAGCAATGTGAGACTTCATATAGCTTGGACTTAAAAACAAAAGAAGAATAAATAAGTCCTTTCTCCTTTTAGTTTCTTGTAATGCAAGTTACTTCATGTATAGTTTTAGTTTTGATCTTTAGACTAGTTAGGTAGCTTATATATCCTTAGGAGGTTGTAGAATTAAGAGATGTAGGACTTAAAATAGCCTTGAGAGTTGTTGTCCATACTTGTAGGCCTCCAAGTTCCACATCCTTTAGTTTTCTCCACCTACTTCATCTCCTAGTGCTATATAAGCAACCTAAAGTCTCCTTTGTACATACACCTTACACACCTTCAAAGTTGAATATAAAGAGTTTTGCATTCAATTGCATTACTTCTTTGAGATAACATTTTGTCTCTTAGTCTAAATTTGGGTCTTATCTTGTGAAGAACGTTGCGATCCTTCTTAGCACTTATCTTGGATCCTTCCAAGTGGCATGTCTTTAAATCATAAGTTTCCTCTTCGTTCTCTTTTACATTTTTATTATTTTAATTTCATTTCTTAATTGTTCTTGTTTAGTTTTTAGTTGTATTTCTATCTATACATGTTGTTCCATAATTAGTGTATCATGTTTTATAATAATTAGCAAGCTTGAAGATGCAAAGCCAAAAATGAGTCCATAAAGTTCAAGTTATAGTGTTTGATATAGTACAACAAGTGTATGACAAGTATTTGAGTAGAAAGAATTTCAATAATATCTCTTATATGAAAAAATCATCCAAACTTAAACATCTATAACCTAACAGAACCAAACCCTAATAATCCAAAACTAAACTATAACCTAATAAAACCAAACCCTTCCCATTTAAGATAATGAAATATTTCCTTATACTCAGTAATAAAAGCCATCACATTTGGCACACATTACATACTATTAAAATAAAGTTTTTAGTTAGAACAACCATGCAAACAAATACAACATCCAATGCTATGAGGTTGCCTATGCACCTACATCCAATCCCTATTTGAGACATATCTTTGTGCTATTGCCATGTCCTGAAACTGTTGAAGTTGTTATCTATTTAATTGAGAGTTTACAATTTAGCTAAAGCTTTGACTGTCAATTAGGGTGCAACTTTTTTGACTTAGAGCTTAGTAACCGAAGAACCATGATTTGAATATTGTAACTTGATTCACTAGTCGTACACCATAAAATAATTGATATTTGAACCTACAATTAGTGTTGTCAAATGAGGTTAGAACCCACGGGCTAACTCGGTCCACAATGAGTTAAGGTTGGGTTTGAAAAAAATGTGATTAGTTTATATGGGTCAATTTTCAACTCGGTCTACTAACAATCCGACTCATCCGGGTTCAACCGTGGTGAGTTGGGTTGACTCACTAACCTACCAAATTTAATTTAATTATTTTTTACTTTGTGTTTCAATATTATTAGTTAAAACCTTTTTTATTCTATTGTAGATGGAGATAAAGAAAATGTTTCAAGAGAGCAAAATATTATGGATTTATCCATTCAAAACTATAATCTTATAAATAGATAAATGACACACAAATTATCATAATTAAAAACTTATTTGTTCGTCTTTTGTGTTTGATTTTGGATTATATGCTACTATTTTATTTTCAATTGTCTTTGAAGTTTAAAGACTGAAATTTATTTAGATTTGAAATACAAAATTTATAATTTTTTTTAAATTTGAAAAAAAAATTATAATTAAATAAGCTAGTGAACCAACTCATTTAACACACCTGTAATAATCACATTACATTTTTTTTATGTGATTTTATTTACTCTTATTTATTATTATATTTTTTCTTTACAAGACATCCTTTTCATTTTCTATTTTCTATTTTCTATTGTGTGTATATTGCTATTGTGATATTCTAATACCTAAGTATATTATTTCATGAAAAACAAAATACGAGTACAAAGGAGTTATTAGAGGTTAGACTCATCTATAAGAATATTATGAAATTATTTTAATAAAACTATTTTTAAAATAATACTCCCTGAAACACGCAGTTGACAAAAGACTGGTCTCGTCGTGAATTAATGGTGGAATTATGGGTGATGGTTTCATGTGGTCAAGTGGGGAGACTTTGAATTCTCAGTAGATACATCTTTCACATTACCTAATAATAATTAACGGACACAACGTTGTGGAAAATTATCGTTTTCAAAATAATATTAATATTTATAAGGATTAATCAAGTTTTAATTATTTAATAAATTTAAATATTTTTAATTGATTCTTTATTAAAAAATATTTCATTATTAAGTGTTTAAAATATCTTTTAAATATCTTATTGTTTCATTTTCTTTTCAATAAGATCATATGAGAGTTATTTTTATTGCCCTTTTATCTCACCAATCAATCTACTTCTTATTTCTTTAATTTCTTCTAACTTTTTATCAACTCGTTCTTAAAAAGAAAAAATCAGCTAACCAATAAATTGAAAAAAAAATTGAAGAAAAAACAATAGTTATTCAATAGGTAGAAAACCAATTATTCGATAAATGACAATAAAATATAATACTTATACGAAAATAGAAGATATTTTAATGAGAAATAATATACATAATCTTTTTACATTCATTTAACACTACTCTTTTTTATTTTTTATTCTATTCTTTTTTTTTTAAATCTACAAAAATTAACTTTTTATGATCATCTTATTATATATGTTAAATGAATATAGATATATGTCATCTTATCATTACTATTTTAAACACTAATAAAATCAAATTTTTAATTAACGCTTGATTGAAAATAGTAAAAAGAATATGATATAGTTAAGTCAAAATGTTAAGATATTACTCTAACTAATTTGCATAAAGATAATTGAACAACAATCTATGGGATTCGGTGGAGTAGAAAATACATGGCAGATGCAATGACACACATGGCATATTCATATTGTAACTGCCCGAATAAAAATCCAGACAAATTTCTTCTTAGTTCTTTCCTTATGTTTCTTTTTTCTTTCTGATGTTGAGTAACTTAGTGAGAAAATAATAAGTACTTGGAAATCATAAGGGTGTTTGGTAAGGTGTTTGAAAAAGTCATGGATGATAAAAAACAATTCAATATTGTTTGAAAAAATATGAGTTATAGTATAAAATTATCACAAAAAAATGTGTTGTTATATTGATCTTCCTGCTGCACTAGTATCTTTAGGGCTCATTAGCTATCACTTCATCACTTTGACAAGATATTTTTGTTCCTTTACGCATGTTATTAGTTTTCTATATTATTGTCTTTACAATACAAAGTTTAAACATTTTGATTTAGGAAGTAAATGTATAATCTACGAATATCTTGTGAATATATAATGGATAAATGTTTATTCTACGATATGATATCTTATTTATGAATATATAACGCGTTTTGGTAGTGTATTGATGTTGTGTGAAAAATTGTGTATGGGTAGGGTATCAAATGTGAAATTGTGTATGGGCAGGGTATCAAATGTGAACTTCATCTGAGCTTGTGATGAGAGTAATGAGAAGTGGTACTTGAGATCTTCATCCATAAGACTTTTAGGGATCATGGAAAATAGAGCAGTTATTGATAAATTGCATGCAAGAGTTACAATTCAATTTTCTGACACTAAAATCATTAGCACTTGTACTTTTTTTGTATGATAATAAGTTTTATTTAAATTTTTTTGTGAGAAAAAATGGTTTTGAATGATAACTATTTTGGTGACAATAATTTAGTTAGCAACTAAAATAGCGATCAAAACTTTTGGTATTTAAATTTAGTCACTATGGCTATTTATGCACAAATGGAGGTCAAGTTTTTGGCGTTTGAATTAACAACTTAAAGAACTATTGTACTAGCAACTGAAAATTTGATGTTCGCTAAATATATTTTTAAGTAAAGATCGTCTAGGAACCTTTTATTTTGAGAATCAACAAAATCTTTTATTGAAATAAGAGTTTATCAAAAAGACTCTCTTGGATAACTCACTAAATGCTATATGACTAAACATTATCCTAAACGTTATAGTAAACGAACTATCCTAAACGCTACAATAAACAGTCTATTATTCAGATCCGATGTACGAATAGTTCTTTTGTCTATTGTGTAGTATATCTTTATGTGCAAATCATATGAGGACAAAGTACTTTATTTAAATGTTCTCTGTTGATTCAGAAAGACATTAATTAAGAGATACAAAGACATTCAAGGAATGTTTCCTCGCTGCTTTCTGTCTAACCATTCGTACAACAACACAATTTTTCTCTACATAACCAAAATAACATTTGACATTGTACAAAAGGCTACATTAACTCCATCAAAAGTCAATGATCTACTTTAACGAATCTTTATCCAAGCTCTCTATAAATTGAAGACTTCATGAAGAAGAGAAGAAAAACAATTCATTGCACATATTCTTACGCTGCTGAAACTCTTTCTCTAGTTGTGCACCGTCTAGCTTTGAAAACATATCTTTGTAACAATTTTTTCATATCTATGTTGTTTATATTGTATCCTCTCTAAAAGACTTTTTCATCTGTACTTATTTTAAACATACATTTGTTTCTAGATATTTAGGAGTGATTATGGATATTTTAAACATACATTTGTTGGTGGTCACTTATGAAGGTTCCAACAAAGTTAACAGAAACAAGCTCAATTTGTTTACTAGACAATATGAGTTGTTCACCATGATAGATAATGCAAGCGTTCAAGTAATGTTTAGCCGCTTTCAAACTATCTTGAACGAGTTAAAATCCTTAGGTAAGACATATGAAAACTTTGATCACATTGACAAAATTTTATGTAGCATTCCTTGTCAGTAGAGACCTCAAGTTACAATATTGAGAACATCTAAGAACCTTAACGATCTCGATCTTGATGAGCTGGTTGGCATCTTAAAGGAACAAACTTAAAAATAAAAATATAGTTAGCCTAACCAAATTGTGTTATATTCTTTTAATGTATCAAATGACGTTTCGGGCTAATATTTGTTTATACTCTAATGCCAATTTGAAACACCATTTAAGACAAAAAAAAATTAATGTAATTAGATCAAGAGAACTATATGCATTTATTTTATAAATTTTGAGACTAAAATATATAAATGTTTAGTATATGAATGAATTTCAATTTTACATCTAAGTTTTGGAACTATAAACATATTTAACTTTTAAAATACCAATTTTTATAATAAAAATAGTCATAATAACAATTACAACAATAAAAATAAAATTATAAAATTGATACGAAAATAAAAAAAAATAGTTACAAAAAGTAGTTTCAAATGTTACTTCTCGGTTGGCTTTTATATACACTGGCTTATGCTGAATTCATATACACAACAAAAGTTTATTTTATCTTGTATTCATAACTGGACCCTGTTTCTTGAGTAACTTTTATTACAAATTTACGTAATTGTATAGTGAACGATATATTAATTAATATCATTTAATATTTGAATATACATGAAGTTGATGTTAAATAATCAGTACTTTTTTTTTCCACAATCGTTTCTTAGAATTTAGAAATGAAAGTACTACTGAATTTATAGATAGTTAATACAATCTTTAATATTTAAATATACATGATGGTGATGTTAACGCTGATTTGACTTACGCACTTTTTCCCACCACCTCCATACTTTGAAAAAAACTGGCATTTTTATAGGACACTATTGAAGAAATTAAAAGTAAAAAGAAAATGAGAAAAATAGTATGACTATATTCTTCTTCCAATGTTTCAATAAATTAAAGTTTTCTAATTATTGAATCTTCAAGCATTATTTTTAGAGAACTCTTTGTGATGACTCTTACACTTTTATCAATCATTGTCTTTTCTTTTCTTTTCCACTACAAGTTCCATCATCCATTTGCAATTTAATCCATATTTGTTAGTATAAATGGTGGTATAAACCCCAAAAACTGTGAAAATGTTTATTATACTGTGGGAAAAGCAATCCTTCAGATACACTATGCCTAATTGTTTTCAAAATCTAAATGTTTAATTAGGGTTCTTGATATATTAACCCGGCCATCAAAATCGAAATGCAGAAAAGGGAAAGGAAGAAAATTTTCAAGTGAAAAATTCAAACCAACTTTCCCATTCCCACAAAGACTATCTGAAATATAAGTAGAAGAATTGAAGATTATGATCAGACATCACGTGGGAACCCTTCTTAGTTAAAATTGTAATAATTCAAGAGAGAGGGTCACAAGTCATTGGAAACTCTCAGGTTTTTCAATTTTAAAATACAGAAAAATAATTAAATGTAAAAAGGATCAATTAAAGGAGAAAAAAAGAAAAAAACCCTTCTTATATACTTATATTTTAACTTTTTGTTTCTTCAAAAACTAAAGCATAAATGTTAATATTAATTATTAAGAAATATTGGGTTGTTTTACTTTCTTTTTTCTATAAGTGCAAGCAAAGGCATATTTGAAGTAAAATGCCAAAAACTAAAAATCGAAGAAGCAAAATGGTTTTGTTCTTTGATGAGTTAAAAATTTGAAGCTTGAGAATTTTGCGTGCAAACTTTTATGTTGATGTCCCTCTCATTGAAATTGAATCAAACCCCACATTAACAAATTAAAGTCACTTTCGAAAAGACCCTTTCATTATCTCCCTCTCCTTTTCCCCATACATGAAGAAATGGATGGTTTATGGAGCATGAAAGGTGAACCTCAAGTCACTCACACACACACACATACACACACACACTCTCTCTCTCTCTCTCTCTCATGCTTTAATTCTCAAACACGAGAAGTTAAATTTTAGTGTGAGTTGGGTAATTGTTGGAGGGTCTATTTTCAGTCCATAAATACCTGTCTGCTAGGCCAACTCACTTCCATATTTTGCATCCTTTGTACCTGAGTTTACACCAAAGAACTACATATAGTGCAGATTCCTAAGGTTAGATCACATAGTGGACTTGTTTGTTTGCACCCTCTTACCCTAACTATTGTTTCTGCATATTGCTATCTAATTTCATGGTTAGTCACTACCTTATAGCATGCCAAAATCCAGATCACACCAAACCCTTGTTCACATACATACAATTATCATCACATATATCTTTCCTTTTGTTTTCTTTCCCTTTGTCTTCAACCTATTTCATCATTTGATTTGCATATATATTTTGTTTTTCAATGATCCAACTCGTACTGACTAATTTATCTGGTTTTGGTATATGCTGCTTAATCACTTTTAGCTTCAAACCATGGAGCTTCCAAATCAAGCTCAAGAAGGCTCTTCTCAAAAGAAGATGGGAAGAGGGAAGATTGAAATCAAACGGATCGAGAACACCACAAATAGGCAAGTCACCTTCTGCAAACGCCGCAACGGTTTGCTGAAGAAAGCTTATGAATTGTCAGTTCTGTGTGATGCTGAAGTTGCCCTTGTTGTCTTCTCAAGCCGTGGCCGTTTGTATGAGTATGCCAACAACAGGTTATATACCAACGCACAAACCCTTCTTAAATTTCTCCCAAATCTTCAAGGTGCTCTTTTGATTTGTTTACTAATATCCAAATAATGCTCGCTGATTTTGTCTCGGAATGTCTGCAACTTGTTTGAACAAATGAAACTGATATGTTAATCCCAGTTTCTCTTTTTTAATCTGTCATGAGGTTTTAAGATAGGACCAAGTTGGATTTCCCGGTTCTAAGGGTCAATTTCCTTTCTCCCCCAACACTTTTAATTTTGTCCCTTTTGTTTGTTTGTGTTTTTTAATGATAATGTTACTTTCCTTAATGAGCTTTGTGGTGTATGTGCATTGTTTATCTCACAAACCTATTGCCCTTTTATTCTTGTCCCCCAACTGTTTGTTTGAAAGGTTGCAGATCTGTGGTGAGAGATAGAAATAGGAGTTAAGGTGATAGATACTAGGAGTATAGCACTTGATAGATGAAGAAGAGGAACAGCTTTGAATAGGGTTACAAAGATTTGCAAGTCAGAGATCTTAGCTTCTTTGTGTATATTCTCCCATGCTCTTGATCTTTTTCCAATCCTTTTCCTTTCTCTCTCTCTTTCCCTAAACATGTCAACCATAAAACCTACAAAAGTCTGCCACATAAAGCTGCAAGCACTCATTATTGAACTTCTTCTCTTCTCTTCTCTTCATCATCATCATCACTTTTTCTTCACACTCCTAATTAACTTGTCAGCTCATCAAAATTTCAACTTATCTAGGGTTTCGATTTTTCTTTAGTCACACCTAAATCCATTCATGTCTAAGTCTTTAGGGAAGTCAAATCAACGATGTGTATCTACTAATTTGATAACCTCATTGTGAAAAAGTGAACAGTAAAAGAATGTTTAAAAACTCTTTTATTGAATTTCTCACCGTACAAGGTAGTTATGAAGGTGAACCTTCCACAACCCAAAATATTAGGGTTTCTGTGGTCAAAGATTTCAGATTGCTCTTACAGTTCAAACAGTTTTTTTTTCTCATCATAAATTCATTTCCCATTTTTGTCCTTTACCATAGGGTCAAGGAAACATGGTACAGTTAGGGTTTCCCATCTTGTGTGGTGTTATCAATGTCAAATACTCTCTACGCCTTCCACAAACAATTTTTTTTTTTGCAGAGGGGATTTTGAAATATTCATGGAATTAGGGGCTACTTGTTTTTTTGTTAGAATATATGTGAAGTAAGGTTTTTGTGAGGATAGAAAAAGGAGATTTATTTTTGTTTCTCAAATATTTTTATTTAATAATTATAAAATAAAAATAAAATGATAGTCCACATAAATTTAATATAGCAATCTTCTGTTTATTTTTATGATTATTATTTGATATTTTTTAATTTAAAAATAAAAGAATGTGCTCACTTTTTCTTTTTTTTTTTCTCACAAAATCCCATTTCCAAAACACCCACAGACACAATTAACTTAAGCTAGAAGAACTCCTCTCTGGGTGGATATTTACATTTCTTGAATACATATAGAATATAAATTACTATTCATTAATTGCTTTTTTTGAAATGAATGAAATACAATTTGTTCTGTAAGAAAGGGTTAAGAAAATACGATTCACTGGTCACGTGAAGTTCTTATTATTTCTTAGTTCTTGAGTAAGGACAACAGGGCACAGTGGCATTTATTCTTCTGCAGGGTGTTTGGTTCATCTTTTTATATATATAATTGTAAGTTCATTTTCTTTCCGATTTGGTAGAATTTTGAAAGAAATTAGTATCCTAAAGAAGTTACATATTATGGTGTTTTGATGTTATTCTTTGTGGATGGTTTGTTTTTTACCCTGCGTTGCTAAAAGTAACAGCATGATATCAGATTCTAAGAATGGCTAAAAGCAAAGCACCCCTCTCTCTTTCATCTTTTTTCATTTCTTTCATCTTTGTGGAAATAAAGCTTCTTCACTCGACGTCAATCTTCTACCTACTCTCAATTATGTGTTTTGGAAATTTCAATAAAAAGGGAAACTTACATTTACATTATGGCCAGATGATCATAGCTAATCGGCTTCTTCCTACTCATCTCATTAACTATTTCCATTCGAACTTTCAACTTTAGCAAGTTTTCAAAAAGGGAGAGAGGGGTTTCACGTTATATTCCTTAGTATATTTCAAACAGATGAGAGTTTTTATATATATAAACGATTTCTGCTTCAGCTGGTCTGTGTCCTTAGAAAAATTTGTGAGAAAGAAGGGTGTCTGAAGAGGGAGAAGAAACAAAGAGAGTACGATCCAATGAGAAGTTCTGAGACTTGATGACCTTCATTTCTTAGCTTTCAAAGTTTACTGACACACACTAGAACTACAGGAGCAATCTTCAAAGGGATTTATGGTGTTTTCCGATGTTTTCTGAAGTTTTCAAGTGTTATATTTATTTGGGGAGAAATTATCTTTTGACACTTCACCAATATTTATTTCTTAAAATGATATGGTCATTATAAAAGTAAAAAATTTAGTTTTTATAGAAAAAATAAAAAGTAAAATAAGTAGACGTAAATGAACTTTTTTATCAAGATTGAGATATAGCAGAAAGTTTTTGACATTCAAATGATCGTGTTGCAGAGAAAAAAAAGAGTTATAATATACTTTATTTTCCTCACAACTATGAGAAAAGAAAAGTTTGAAAATAAGTTTCATTTCAACTTTTGAATATAATATTAACTATCTGTTTTTATTTGTACTCCAAACAAGATTAAGAGAGACAACACGAACTGAAAAATAAATGAGTAATCATAAAGTTAATTTTGTAAAATTGTTATGTTAATCATCTATTTATTATGATTTTTTATTTGTGTGAGAAAACTTAAAAAATGATACTTATTATTGGTTAAAGAGAGTATTATTTCTATTACTATAGATGGATCATTTGCAGAATAACAAGAATGTTTGTTCTTGATCATAATATTATTTTTCATGTCATAATTTTCAAGAGTGGTATTTAAGAATCAAAAGTAAAGAAATGGTAACATTTAATCTTATTTATGTATTTTTGCATTATAATATTTAATATTTTCATATATTTATTCAGAAAATGAAACACCCTTTAATATAGAAAAATCATTTATATAGATTGAGTTTTATGGAGGATATACATGACAGTTTTAGTGGAAGAACTGCATCGTGACTTGTATGTCTCTTCAATTTCTTTGACTTTTATACTGACAGAAAACTGCCTTTATAAGACAAACGAATCTTGTTTTAGACTTTGAATCACATATACAATACATACATACATACATATATATATATATATATATATATATATATATATATATATATATATATATATATATATATATATATATAATATCATCTTCCAAGATAAATCAATTTAAAATATTCTTGTTTCTCCAATAAATTATCATTTTCAAGTTGAAAGCTTAATCATATATGTAAAACTCGTATACGTGAATTTAATTGAGTTGCTCAGATGATCTTGATGCCTTATATTTACTGTTGTAAATGGTATGTGTCAGCAAATTCAGGAAAATATTTATGATAGTAAACATATTTTTTGCACTTTTGCCAATATTGTTCGTAGATTTGTGGCACTGATCCACAAAGTTTTACGCTTGCTTGAATTGTTTTCACTTTGCAGTGTTAGGGCAACTATTGAAAGGTACAAAAAGGCAAGTGCTGCTTCCACAAACGCAGAATCTGTATCTGAAGTTAATACGCAGGTAAATTTATAAAGAAATATAAAAAAATAAATTATACTGCACAAAAACAATGTTTTCTTTTCGTTATTAGCAGATAACAAATTCACTATAATTTCTCAATTACAACCTTTTTCAACCAAAATGTTTTTATAGTCA
Organism: Vigna nakashimae; assembly: GCA_034642375.1. Lineage (NCBI taxonomy): Eukaryota > Viridiplantae > Streptophyta > Magnoliopsida > Fabales > Fabaceae > Vigna > Vigna nakashimae. Next base: position 37,762,862 of record CM067762.1, on the reverse strand, counting down.
AATCGCTCATGTGTATTTAATCTTTTAATAATAGTAAAATAATCACTAATATATATTCATCTTTTCTTAATAATATATCTAGCATACTAAAAATATAACATATCTAGCACGCAATTAATAAGAAAAAACAATGTTTCGTGGACTTTAATATGAATTTCCAGCTAATTAAATTTATTTTATGTCATTGCTTTTTCTTAAAACAATATTAATGTCATTATTTATGCACTTTATTAAGAAAAAAAAATACTTTTTTGCTTAAACTTAAGTGTCATATCTAATAAATTTAATTAAGAACAATTGGTAAATGTTATTGTTCTTTTTTTTATTGTATTTGAGTTATGAATAAAATCTTTTTAAATTATTAATTCATATTTCATCATAGCATACCTTGTATCCTAATTCTTCATTCCAAAAGATTATTTTTGATGATATGCTATTTTATATATCTTCTTCTTCACGTATTAACACTGAGAACATCAGTTTTACCAGCAAGAATCATCCAAATTGAGAAGACAAATTCGGGATATTCAGAACCTAAACAGGTAAGTTTCTTAGATTTTTTGTACATACTTTTAATATACTCTCTCCAGTGAATAGCTCACATCAATTTTTCTTTGTAGGCACATCCTTGGGGAAGCTCTCGGTTCTCTGAGTCTTAAGGAACTCAAGAACCTCGAGGGTAGATTGGAGAAAGGATTAAGTAGGGTTAGGTCTAGAAAGGTATGTAATTATATATATATATATATATATATATATATATATATATATATATATATATATATATGTATGTATGTATGTATGCATATATATGTATGTATGTATGTATAAATCCTGTTTGTATGTCTTTATATCTTTATTCCTATAGACTGATGCACTAAAAATTTTGCAGCATGAAACACTGTTTGCTGATGTCGAGTTCATGCAAAAGCGGGTACTAATAGTTGTTAATTTATGTTTTACTTGTTTTTTCTTTTTATATACCAAAGCTACCATATATAGCAAGTTTCATGAACAGAATAAAGAAGAAGATGAGGTAAGTATAATCTGATTAGGGTTTACCTTTTCTTCTCTTCTACAATGATTTTATATATTGTATATCAAACTTCTCATGCTTTTATTTTTCTTTGTTGATTAATTGGTTTCATTTTACTTGCCATTTGATTTCACATCAAGGTTTGTCTGCATGAGTAACCAAATTCTGAAGTGTAAGTTTGCTGATATTATGCAGGAAATTGAGCTGCAAAACCATAACAATTATCTGCGAGCTAAGGTACTCTCATTATTCTATTACCACACACAGTCCAAGAATCTATATGCAAAAACACATAAACATGGTGTCATTATTATTGAATGATGGTTGAATACTGATGCAGATAGCTGAACATGAGAGAGCTCAACAACAGCAACAACAGCAAACAAATATGATGCAAGGAACACTGTGTGAGTCACTTCCTTCACAGTCTTATGACAGGAACTTTTTCCCTGTAAATCTCATAGGTTCTGATCAACAATATTCACGTCAAGACCAAACTGCTCTCCAACTCGTGTAAGCATTCATCACCTTCTACTAATACTGTGTTTGGTTGTTCATTTTTCACATCTCAGATGCATTTTCTTTTAAGTTATTAGCTTTGAAGATTGCTTCAAAATAAAACAAGACCTAACAGCTTAAATGAGACTCTGCATGTTTGGTTCAACGTGAAATCAAGTCAAACGTGAATATATACGATCTACATGCAAACTGAAACTACTTTAAGTCATTTTTATTTTTACATTCAACTTTGGATTCTAAACACAGTTCCTTCATTCTCAATCACTTCCAACACACTTACAAAAGTTACTGAATCTGATATTTATAACTAAAATATAAAAGTAAAAGCAGACTCCAATACTAGAACATTACAAAAATTTATAAGCAAGTAAACTAATTTGTTCCTTCAAATTCTTTATATACTAAAAGGAGACAATTTTGTCAGCATAACTGTTTATAAATTGAACAATACACATGAAAAAGCTTCCATATTCTTTAATAATCTACCATGCACATTAATTAGTCATAATTATTCATTAATTATAAACCTTTCTTTGAACACTTTTACATTAACTGTCTTTCTTTGGATTTTATCCTAATTTTATTTTTTTCAAGCCTTATCAAAAGAAGAGAGATTACATATGTGTAGACATAAAATTTATGGTGTGAAAAAAAAAATTAGAATCAACCTCCAAGTAATTAACAATTTTACAAAAGTAATTAATTAACCTTCCAGTTTTTTTTTATATGTATTTGAATGCAGCTGAAGACATGGTTGAACATTAAAGCTACAGTGGAAGTTGTGGCACAGTGTTTATGGGTTAATTATGATAATCTTGCTAACTACTGTAATAGTTGTAGTGTTTACATAGTGGAGATCCAATAATGTCACATGCCTGTGTTTCCAGAACCATATTATATATAGTGCCTTTAGAATATACTTCTAAAGGTTATCAAACTGTGAACTAAAAATGAACCATCATTTTGGACCATTATTTCATACTATATATATAATGCTTAATTATGTATTTTTAATTAATAATAATTGTGTGTGATTGAGACCCTTGCATATATGCTTCTGATATAATCTAAGTTAGTTATTTATATATTTGGATGTATTAGATGGCTTAAAAGAATTCACCCTAACTTTTTTATTTGGATAGATATGTTGATATTTATTTTCTTTTTCTTTTCTTATCATTTCATACCTTTTGTATATCTACCATTTCACTCTTTTGTATTTTTCATCATTAATATTGTTTTAGATAAAAATATTTTAGAAATAATTTATTTTTTTCAAAAAAGTTAAATACTTCAGAGTAAAATGTTATTTAAAAGTGAAATTTTTATGAATTCCTGGTAGTAATTATATTACTTAGTATAAAATAAAAAAAATCGAATTTCACGTAAAAATATTTGAAATATTTTACATTTTCTTCTTTTTATAAATCTATGTTTTTTCTTTGTGAATTTTGTCTTTAGCTTATTCTCCAATGTTGACAAAGTTCTTTAAATTAAATTCGATTTTGTTATTGTCTTTGCCAATGTTATTATATAATTTGTTAATTAAGGATTTACTCGTCAATATCAATTATTGTTTGACTAAGGTTAAAAATATTTTTTTATGCCCTACCATAAAATTATTAAATAGCAATCAAATATAAATAAAAATAAAAATTAATTATCATATTAACTAAATTAAATATTCTTTTATAAAATAAAAATGATTAGAATTTAAAATAATCTTCAATTTATATAGAAACTAATTTAGAATCAATAATAAAAAATAATTAGTATTTTAGTAACTAACATTAAAGACTAATTTAAACTTTAATTAGAAAATTAATTATAACTTTTTATTAATTATAAATATTATTTTAGATATTAATAATTTTAAATTTATAAATAACTTAGTCAGTATGATTATTTTGTCTTCAAATTTACTAATTTTTTCAGTGATGTCTTCTATTGATGTCATTTATTAGTGTTTTTAAGTTAGTTATGTTTTACCATCAGTGATATGAGTATTTCTTGGGTCATCATGATATCAAGTATTATTTTTTTATTACAGTGAAATGAGACTTTTTTTGTTGTTGAAATAATTAAGTTCGAATTTGTGGTGATGTTAATGAAAGTTATTTTCATGACATTATTAAAATTATTTATGAATTAATGTATATCAAAATTATTTGTTAGAATATTTGGTGAGGTTATTTTTTAATTGATGTCACTTATTAGTTTAATTTTTTTTTCTCTATTTTTGTCATTAATATTATATGTTATGTAAAAGTTTTGTATTTATTATTAAAAGAAGTGCTATATCTAAATAAGAAATTAAAATTTTACAAATTAATATTATTTTATTTAAATGCATTATTTAAAAATTAAAAAATTTAACATAAAATAATTCAAATTTCTTGAAAATTATAAAATTTCTTATTCAGATATAAAATGTTACGTATAGACTTGTCGTTGGTAATGAAGAATTGTTAAAATAAGATTAGTTGAACCAACCTACAACCTAGTCAAATTAGTCAGGTCAAACTTTTTGCGTACGAAAGTTTCTGGAATAAAGAGATTAGTTATTTATGATAAGACCGATTAAATTATATCAAAAATAGGAAAAGATATAAAATTTAGAAGATGATGTTATTAATAATGAAATCTAAAACTTGTAGAATTTATAAATAGAAATTTTGACTTGCATAGTTGCAATTAAAAGAAAAAAGACATAAAATTATTGGGTACCACAAAAGGCTTGATAAATCTTAAAGTTCACCATAAAAAATAACAAATTTTATCAAAATGTTCATAGAAGAATTTTAATAGAGAATTTCTCTCCCCTTAAATGATAACTAAACATCTCTCTATTCCGTATTTATACCTCTTTTACAGAAAAAACAACATAACTAAGTTTCTAAATTTTTTATTCAAAGTTTAACAAGTAGACATTTTATTCTCATTCAAGCAAACAACACGTATAAGTAGCACTTCTCTCATGTGAGCCTCCACATGTTAAGCATCATCATGTAATTGTACCTCCATTAGATTAGACATCATTTGCAAGGTTTCTTGGGGCAATTTAGCTCCGACTCTTGTGATGAGCCCTCTTAAATCTTGTATTGGTCTCAAGCTTCCATTTGGTTTTGGGTATAGGCTTCATGACTCATGCACTTGAACTTGGTCAATGATTTCCGCATCATTCCCTTCCTCTTCAAAATGTTTTGTTCTCAAATTCGATTAAAGGATACCAACAAAAGAAACAAGAGATTAGCCACATTAAAAATATTACTTACACCATACTCACCTGACATATGTAGTTTTTAGGTATTATCATTTATCTTGGCCAATACTTGAAAAGTATCATCACATCTTGGCATAACCTTAGACATATTTTGTGATGGAAAACACTCTTTTAAGAAATGTACGTATTCAATTACTTGCTTTAAATGTGATATTTTTCTTTCCTTTGTTAACATATTTTGCATACCTTTTCATTTTCTTTTCAATTTAGGTCTTGACTTTCCCATGTAATTTCTTGACATATCCTGCCCAAACTTATCCTATTAAATTTATTGAGAAATGGTAGTAATGGTAACAAACCCAAACAAGTTAAATGATGAAAATCATAAAAAATTTCAAAGGGAAACAATAACGTGTACAACTCTATTGTAAGAAAATTCAACATGAGGTCAACATTCTTTCCAAGTTATAAGATTTTTCTTAACTATAGCTTTAATAAGAGTAAAAAAGGTTTTATTTATCAACTAGATTTTTCCATTTGTCTAGGGGTGGCATGTTATTGAAAACAACAACTTAGTTCCAATATTACACTACAAAGTCTTCCAGAAGTGACAAAGAAATTTGGAATCAAAGTGACATACAATAATCATAGGAAATTCATACAATCTAGCCACTTTTTTGAAAAATAAGTCAGCAACATCACATGCATCGTCTATTGTTTCAAGGTATAAAATGAGTCATCTAGAATACTGTTAAGATGTTGGCAAGTGTATCGCATCGTATCAAGTAATAATAAATGGTAGGACCAAGTATCGTTTCTCAAGAGACTCACGACACCAGACATTTATGTAATTACTTAACTAATTAAGACTTAAGAACAATTTTTGGGGGTTTTGAATGCAAATGAGATAAAAATAAACATGAATGCAATTTGATCAATTGAGGCTAAAAACTAGAATGGATGGATGAAATTGACAATATGAGATGAATAAGTTGTTGGGGTTCAGATTTTACCTAGTTTACTCTCATGAATATATGAATTCGTCTTCTTCATTCAATTGTTAACGTCACTCTCTAAATTACTTAAAACCCGATCTCTCGGCGAAGAAAGTCTATCCTTAATTACTAGACCACAATCCCTTGCATCCCTAATAATTAATTCTGCATAACGATTAGGAGCTTAAGACGACCAAAACTCATATCCCCATCCCTGAGCAATACTGCTTTTGGGAGGAATTCTCCAGAACATGAATTGTAAGATACCTCCCGGTACTCATGCAAATCTTACATCATGCTATGAATGAGTTAAACATAACAAGCATTGAACGAAGAAGAATTACCCTAACAATTAATGAAAGAAGCATATATAATTAAAATCAATTGAAATACATGAGAGTTTAAAGGTTACATCTTCCCTAACAACAAATTGAATTTAGCTCCCCCTTGTCATAGGGAAACTAGATGAACAATGGAATGAAAGAGATAGAAAAACCCTAGAAAGAGAAGAGGAGAGTTGTCACATCCCAAAATCTACCCCCAAGAGGTGAAAAATGTGTTTTTGTGCTCAAGGCATCAAGAGATACAATCCCTAGGACGTCCAAGTCCTTAAATAGATCAAAATAATAACAGAAAACGGGTCTAATTCCACATTGTTGGCGCTCAACGCCCCTGGAAGGGCGCCCAGGCGTGGTGCGGGAAGAAAACTGGCACTTAGGCCCCCTCAAGGGCGCTCAGCCCTAGCGGTAGCATTCCAAAACTCACTTTTTTTTGTTGTTTTGCTCGCTTTTATGGCTGATTCAACTCTATACAACTCTATATATTGTTGGAGATTCTTCCAGGCACATTGTTAGCTACAAAGTAAAGGGAATTTAGTGATAAAATCATAAAGTATAACCTTTACTCACTTATTCTCAAAACTAAAGCAAAAATATGAGTTCAAGCAAGTTTTTAAGTAAAAAAGGGTGCGTTTAATATCAAAATTAAATCACAAATAATGGTATATTTAACCGTTATCACAACCCCAAACTTTAAACTTTGCTTGTCCTCAAGCGAAATGTAACTTGACTTAAACAAAATAATCATACTACAATGGTCAAGCATATCAAAAAGCATTTTCTTTTTAGATAAGTAAATCACTTATGAATGCTCATCATAGAAAGATTAGTCAAGATATAATGATGCTTTAGCTAATCAACCTTCAACTGTGGTGCTCACATAATCAAGACATACATAACAGATGCAAACCTCATGAATAATCAACAACCAAGCAAGAATGTTACCCTATATGCATGGAACTATTCCTCACCAAAGATAGTGTTTCACTCAAGCACTCAAAAGTGTTTCACTCAAACTCAAAGGTGTATAGTGAGGTGACACTCTTACACTTTTTTTACCATCACAATGTCACATGAGTTAACTTTGCCTTTCATTGAACCACATATCAAACACACTCACAAGCAAGTTATCATCACAAGGACTTTTCAAGACTTGTAACATGGTCGGGCTAAGAAGAAAATTGGTTTTTTTAGACAACAAAATCCTCGAGTTAAGAGAGTGCATAATTCATTTATTCACATTAATAATAATCTCTCTTTCTTCTTTTATGTGAGAAACCAATATTCAACTCATTCCCAACTTTCCTTTCATTGAGCTTAACCTTTTCTTTCATTTCTTATATTTTTCTTTTGCTTTTTTTGCTTTTTCTCAATGCTTTTTAATGAATTTCTCAAAGTTCTTTCCGGTTTCTCACAACCCCAAACTTAAACCATTATCCATTACCATATAAACATACTCTACTTAACTCAAGCTAAGGATTTCAAAAAGGGGTTTTAACTTTCAACTTTAGGTTCAAGGTTCAAAGGATAAAGAGAAACATTGTTCTTTGATGGGTTCACCTATTGGCATTGGCTCTAAGGAAAAAGAAAACATTGCCTTGATCATGTGTAACAAGCAAGCAACTGGTTCAATCATAGAAAATTAGGCAAAATCAACCATGCTTCCAAAGCAATAACATTTAATCAATCAAAAACTCTAGAGCCCAATCTCTCACAGGCTAAATCAAGTTCGACAATTTGATAAACATCCTGCCTAGCATATTAATCACAATTGAAACCACGCATCTTTTTTTAACAATTATGAGCAACCACCATTTATGCTTAAAAGCCTCACCAATCATTAACTCAACATGCATCATAGAACAATAAAGAAAACACAAGAATATTACTCATCACAAACAACAGTTTATCACATCATACCAAACCATTGTAGTACAATTCATTAAACCAAGTACATAAACAAGCTAACATAAAAACAAAATAAACAAAATTCAAATAAGTATAAAAATAAAACAAAAACATAAAACTCCTGATCCAGCAGCATCCATTAGTAGATGCTTTCATCTAAATCTTCCAGCACCCATCAGTAGATGTTGATCTTTCTCATCTTCATCGTCATCCATCAGTAGATGTCGCCAGTAGCATCCATTAGTAGATGCTTAATTTAGTAGCATCCATCAGTAGATGCTTAATCTAGTAGCATTCATCAGTAGATGCTCTCATCTGAATCTTCATCATCATAGCATCAATCAGTAGATGCTTTAATCTAGTAGCATCCATCAGTAGATGTTGCTCTTCATAGCAGCATCCATTAGTAGATGTTATCATGGGGCGCCCGAGCGGTGATGCGTGACATCCTGCACTGAGGGCCGTTAAAGGGGAAATCAGGCGCCCTGCGACCTTCTTCAGTCTTCTTCTTTTTTTCATGATCTTATGCTCCTAGGACAAACTTTCGTATTTAATCCTGCAGACACTAAAGAACACTGCATTAGAGCACCCAATTAGCACAAACAGATAAAAGATAGAATTAAAGTTAAAACAAAAATTAAAAACAAAAAGATAAAATTAAAGATAAAAAGATAAAGATAAAAGATAGAAAGATAGAAAGATAAAATTAAAGAAAAAGTCTGATCGGATAAGAATCACACAAAAGTATAGTTTAAATCATGAGTCCCCGGCAACGACGCCAAAAACTTGTTAAGATGTCGGCAAGTGTACCGAATCGTATAAAGTAATAATAAATGGTAAGACCCCCTAAGAGACTCACGACACTAGACAATTATGTAATTACTTAACTAATTAAGACTTAAGAACAATTTATGGGGTTTTTGAATGTAAATGCAATAAAAATAAACATGAATGCAATTTCATCAATTGAGGCTAAACACTAGAATGGATGGATGAAGTTGATAATATGAGATGAATAAGCAATACTGCTTTTGGGAGCAATTCTCCAGAACATGAATTATAAGATACCTCCCGATACTCATGCAAATCTTACATCATGCTATGAATGAGTTAAACATAACAAGCATTGAACAAAGAAGAATTACCCTAACAATTAATGAAAGAAGCATATATAGTTAAAACCAATTGAAATACATGAGAGTTTAAAGGTTACATCTTCCCTAACAACAAATTGAATTTAGCTCCCCCTTGTCATAGGGAAACTAGATGAACAATGGAATGAAAGAGATAGAAAAACCCTAGAAAGAGAAGAGGAGAGTTGTCACATCCCAAAATCTACCCCCAAGAGGTGAAAAATGTGTTTTTGTGCTCAAGCCATCAAGAGATACAATCGCTAGGACGTTGAAGTCCTTAAATAGATCAAAATAATAACAGAAAATGGGTCCAAATCCACGTCGCTGACCCTCAGCGTCCCTTGAAGGGCGCGCAAGCATGGTGCGAGAAGAAAACTGGCGCTCAGCGCTCCTTAGGAGCGCTCAACGCTGGGGTAGCATTCCAAAACTCACTTTTTTTGTTGTTTTCCTTGATTTTATGACTGATTCAACTTTATGCAGCTCTGTATATTGTTGGAGATTCTTCCAGGCACATTATTAGCTACAAAATAAAGGGAATTTATTGATAAAATCATAAAGTATAACCTCTACTCACTTATTCTCAAAACTAAAGCTAAAACATGAGTTTAAGCAAGTTTCTAAGTCAAAAACGGTGTGTTTAGTATCAAAAAATCACAGATAACAGTATATTTAATGGTAATCAAATACCTATCAACCACCACAAAAAATTGAATCTTTTTTTGATGGAAACCCATTTAGGGAACTAAATGGATATCTATATAAGGAGTATCAACTTAAGCTAAAGCTAAAAGAGTGGAAGTAGAAGGATTTTCAAGCTCATTCTTTCTTTTCTTCAAGCCTTAGAAGACATTGGGCCTCTCATGGTCAAGAAGATGGAAGAGGAATATGGAACTTCAAGATTCTACTCTCGTGCAAGATCGCATTTTTAGTCTTCTTTTATCTTGAACACTTTTGTAAATATATAGTATAACTTCATAAGGTATTATATTTGGCCAAGAAACTTTGTTTAGTCCTTTTTAAAGGGATTGGTGCTCTTAAAGTAGATAAGAATGCACCAATAGGACCTTAGAAAAAAATAGTTCCTAAATGGGTTAAAAATGAGTTTTGAAAGGAGTTAGTTACAAGGAGAATTGCATTAAATGCTCGGTTAGTTAGTTAAAGGCTCATCCTCTAATGTTTAGGCTCCTCCATTAACTGTGGATCCTGGATTACGAGCTAGTAGCTTATTTACATAATCATATATCCTTTTATATTGGTCTTTGAAAGACCCATCAACATGGTCTGAAGCAATGGCTTTTTCCCTATAAGCCATGCATCTGGATATACCTGCATTCCATTTTTATTTATCTTCTCACGAATTTTCACTCCATTTACTTTCGGATTTTCTCTAACAGTTTTCTCCAACCTCTTACTCAGCCATTTTGCATTAAGTAATTTTACTTTGTGCTCTCTACTACAACTATGGTTGTCAACAATAGTCTTTAATTACCATGTATGTATTGCATCCATATAAGCAAAATATGTCATCCAGGGGCATTTTCCTTTAGCACCCAAACATTTTAGCCTAATTCTCTTCTTATCATTTTAAAGAAATCTTATATTTCTACCATTTCTACTGCATACTTTTTATGGCATCCAAAAAATATCGCTTCTTAGTAAAATAAGTGCTTAAATCCCATTTGTAATCCACCATTGTTTTAGGCATACAAAATGTAACAAACTTCCCATAACCTTCTTCTTCATCATCTTCTCCATCACTTTCTGCTCCATTAACTAATTCTTAGGATTCACATTCATCATCAGACAACATATATCATTTTATGCCATCATCAAGATCACTATTAGACATCTGAGTCCATGATGGTCCATCATATTGCACATCAACTTTGACATTACCAAACCAATCTCCAACTCCATCTCCTACCTCCTCTTTTATATCATAGTCAACATTTATATCAACTAGGCCTTCCATACAATCATCATTAACATCAACATTTCCATCCTCACCACTACAACTCCAACTACAAACATCAACACCATCTCCTTCACACTCACCCACATCAACCTATGTTTCAATTTCTCCTTCAACCATGATTCTGAAACAACAACAATTTCTTCATAGTCACCCTCCTGACCATGTCTTTCACTCTTACCTTCATCATGGCCATGACATTCACCTCTCTCACCTTCAATGCCAGGCACCTCAGATTGTATTCCATTCTCCTGTTGACATTCACCATCACTTATACCTACAATCTCACCACTATCAGGCATCACAACTTCAACTTGTACTTCAAATCTATTATGAGAAACATATTCTAACAAGCGTATCACCTTAGGTTCAGAGACTGTGTGAACAATAAATAAATGAACCTGACCATTTAGCCTAGTTAAGTTAATCATGTGTGTGGCTCCTCTGTCATCACACAAAGGCTTTAACATATTATCTAACATAGAACCCCCTCCTACACAGTACCACAAGTCCTTAAACCCATCATATCCCAACCTTTTGACTACACTGACTACAAGGAAGTAGCTCCACATGTGTGGGTCAAAAAGATAAAGTTGTAGTTTCTCCTTCATACTTAAGTGACCCATCATTTAAGAACTTTTTTCTCTAGAGGAAAACAACTTCAAAATGATCTTCCATGATGTCGGACAATATAAAAATATTTATCCTATAAAATGATGATAACAAAAATTAAACAAATTTAAAGCATAACCCACTGAAAAAGACACTCCAACAACACTTTAAACATGGGGTGTAAGACTCGAGAAATTCAAATGTAATAAGAGAATGATGTTGATATTGTTAAATGTTTTATTTTTATGAGAAAACGTGCTTTCACAATATGTTGTATAACCAATTGGTAAAACCTCTTGGTGGGTGAGCCGGTTGTGTTTTGTTCAAACCTTACTAGGTGCATATTTGCTTGTATTTTATTTTTCAGTGTGGCTGATATGTTTTGCCACGTCACATTTTAGGCTTTTGGTTAATTTTAAAATAAGCCCTAACTAGAGAGGAGAAAAGATAGGCAACTGAAACCTGGATTTTCGGGAAAGAAATATCTAAAACTGAAGGGAGTAGTTTCTTTTCCTAAAAGCAAGGATTTGTGGGCAGTTAAGGGTTTCATGTTAGCTTAGATAAGAGGGTAACCAGGGAGTTCCATTCTTTACACCAAAAAGAACCTACAGTAAGAATTAAAGAAGAAAAACAGTGAACTTTGGTTAGGTGGTCACAGAGTGAGAAAGAAGAAGAAAAATTGGATTGTGTTGTAGAAGCACGAAAAGGTCAAACTAACCAGCGGTTTAAAAGGTAAGGGAAGCTTAACATTATTATGTGTTTGGTGATTGATATTCTTATTGTGACTCTTTGTATGATTTATGGCAATGTTCCTTGTTGTGTTATCAAGATGCAATGTATACTGTGATGAATGGTTTCGTGAACCCATGTATTCTTTTCTTAGTATGTGACAGGGTTTTATGATTCTTCCGGTAGGGTTTGATGTAAACACAAAAAGTCAGGTATATAGATATTAATTTGTGAAATCGCATATTGTGTTGTTAGAAATATTGAGTTGTTTGAAGTATTGGGGTACACTGGTTTTGGTGTAACCGAGAGAGTAAACTAGGAGTTTAAGTTTGAACGTGGGAATGATTTTCTAATGGACACTCCTTTTCTGAAAATTTTCATAGAAAGGGCATTGCATGGTTTTCTGATGTGTTTAACCGAGACTGTTATAGTGCGGGTGTCTGACTAGCTAGACTCTATGCTTGTAGCTGTTATAAAAATATTATTTTATTGCAAAAGAAAGTTTTGCAACGTTGAGTGCAACGTCCATAAACTTTTGCAACGCTAATATTTTGGCCAACGTTCTGCTGCAACATTCATAATGCAACGTTTATAATTTTGCAACGGTTCTTCCTGCATGCTTTATAAATATAAGCATTCCATCTCATTTGAAGATACGCACAAAACATATTCCAATCTCTATTTTCTCTAGATTTCCTATCCTTCTATCTTGTAGTCTAAATCTTATATCCTGGGTATATACTCTATAGAGTTTCTTGCTACTTCTGAGATCCTCAGAGATATTCTGGGAAGTTCCTGTTGTATCCTGGGGGACTTGCGCAATACACTGCGGATAAGTCCTTAAGGACAGTGACTCTACACGCCTCAGGAAATTTTGTTCGTGATTTTGTCAGCAATTTTACAACAATCTTAAGGACTTATGGCTGACAACAACAACAACTCAATCCCGGAGACTCAGAATATTGTTTCCGGAACCCAGACGGTCTTCGCAAAATCTCTTCCGGACGTGTCAAAAATCGAGATTTTCTCTGGACAGAATTTTCGACGCTGGCAAGAACGCGTTTCCACACTTTTAGACATGTATGGAGTTGTTGCTGCTCTTTCATCTCCGAAGCCCGACTCCACTATTCCTTCAAACTCAAAACTAGTTGAAGAATGGACTTATGCAAACAAGGTATGCCGACACACTCTGCTTAGTGCACTTTCTAATGATTTGTTCGATGTATATTGTTCCTACAAGGAAGCAAAGGACATTTGGGACTCGTTGATTCTCAAATACACTGCCGAAGATATCGTCAGACAAAGATTTGTAATAGGAAATTATTACCGTTGGGAAATGATTGAAGACAAGGACATAAAAACTCAAATCAACGAATACCACAAGTCACTTGAAGACATCAAAGCAGAAAACATTCTACTACCGGATGAATTTGTTTCAGAACTTTTGATCGAGAAACTGCCGCCATCCTGGACAGATTACAAACAACAGTTGAAACACAGGCACAAGCAAATGTCTCTACCAGAACTCATTACACACATAATAATTGAAGATACCAACAGGAAGGAGTCTGCTACTACAAGGGCCAAAGCTTTATCTGCGAAAGCAAATATAGTAGAAGGAAAACCTGCTCCAAAAAGGTACGAATACAAACCTGATCACAAAAGGAAAAATAATTTTCTTAAATCTCGTCCCCATGAATCTAAACCCAACTTTAAAAAGAAAGGAAATTGCTTCGTATGTGGGAAGCCAGGCCATCATGCACCACAGTGCAGGCGCAGAGTAAGAAACGACAATCCTCCTAAGGCTAATATAGTCGAAGGAGATGACATTATTGCTGCGGTCGTTTCTCAAGTAAATCTGATGACCAATGTGAGCAAGTGGGTGGTAGACTCTGGTGCTACCAGGCATATCTGTGCAAACAGAAGTGCTTTTACCTCTTACACTAGTGTAGGGGATGGAGAAGAACACGTCTACCTCGGTGATTCCAGGACCACTCCTGTTCTGGGAAAAGGAAAAGTTCTTCTCAAACTCACATCTGGAAAGACTCTGGCTTTGAGTGACGTGCTACATGTGCCATCAATCAGAGTTAATTTAATCTCTGTATCACTACTGGGAAAAGTGGGGGTTAAAGTGACTTTTGAGTCTGACAAGATCATTATGACAAAAAATAATGTTTTCGTGGGGAAGGGATATTGTGATCAAGGACTCTTCATTCTAAATATTAATGAATCATCTTCTTCTGCTTATATTGTTGACTCGTATGATATATGGCATGCTAGATTAGGACATCTGAATTCTTCCTATGTTATGAAATTAAAACAACTAGGATTGATTAATATGCATGATAAACAGAGTAGTAAATGTGATATATGTGTAGAATCTAAAATAACAAAGAAAACATGTTTCTCTGTAGAACGTCAAACTGAGCTATTAGGGTTAATTCATACTGATCTAGCTGATATGAAACAAACCATGTCTAGAGGAGGTAAAAATTATTTTGTGACCTTTATAGATGATTATTCTAGATACACCAAAGTATACTTAATCAAACACAAAGATGAAGCCTTTGATGTGTTTTTAACCTACAAAGCAGAAGTTGAAAATCAATTGAATAAGAAGATTAAAAGGATTAGATCAGATAGAGGTGGTGAGTATGTGCTTTTTAATGATTTTTGTGTTAAAGAAGGTATTATCCATGAGGTAACTCCACCATATTCACCTGAGTCTAATGGAGTAGCTGAGAGAAAAAATAAAACCCTTAAGGAAATAATGAATGTTATGCTTGTTAGTTCTGGTGCACCTGATAACCTTTGGAGAGAAGCCTTGCTTACTGCATGTTTTTTACAAAATAGAATACCCCATAAGAAAACCGGTAAAACTCCTTATGAGTTGTGGAAAGGTTACCAACCTAACCTTAAATATTTAAGAGTGTGGGGGTGCCTAGCTAAGGTGATGTTACCCGATCCTAAGAAAAGGAAAATAGGCTCAAAAACCTCTGATTGCATGTTCTTAGGTTATGCTGAACATAGTGCTGCCTATAGGTTTCTAGTTCTTAAAAGTGATATACTTGAGAGAAATTCTATAATGGAGACGAAAAATGCTGAATTTTTTGAACATGTGTTTCCCTTAAAGGTTAGTGAGATGTCTCAACCTGTTGATGATAATGATAATAGTAATACCTTAAATGAGGATTTGAGAAGAAGCAAAAGGCAGAGAAAGGAAACTTCCTTTGGAGATGACTTTTATACTTATCTTGTTGATAATGATCCAAGTAACTTTGTAGAAGTCATTAGTGCTCCTGATGCAAAACAGTGGGATAAAGCCATTAAGACTGAAATTGAATCAATTCAGAAAAATAATACTTGGACCTTAGTAGATTTGCCTAAAGGAGCAAAACCCATTGGTTGTAAGTGGATCTTTAAAAAAAAGTATCATCCTGATGGATCTATAGAGAAGTATAAGGCAAGATTAGTAGCAAAAGGTTTTACTCAAAAACCCAACATAGATTACTTTGATACTTTTGCCCCTGTGACTAGGATTTCCTCTATTCGAGTTTTGTTAGCCTTAGCAGCCATCCATAAGCTAGTGATACACCAAATGGATGTCAAAACTGCCTTTTTGAATGGTGATTTAGAGGAGGAAATTTATATGACTCAACCTGAAGGGTGTGTTGTACCTGGTCAAGAGAATAAGGTATGTAAACTTTTAAAATCTTTGTATGGATTGAAACAAGCACCAAAACAGTGGCATGAAAAACTAGATAATGTATTGCTATGTGATGGTTTTTCACCTAATGATGCTGATAAATGTGTGTACTCTAAATTTGAAAATGGTGATTGCGTCATTATATGTTTGTATGTGGATGACATGTTAATTTTTGGTACATGCAATGAGATTGTTACTAGAACTAAATTATTTCTAGGATCGAACTTTGAAATGAAAGACATGGGTGAAGCCAATGTAATTTTAGGTGTTAAAATCATAAGGAAGGGAGATAGTATACTACTATCCCAAGAACAATACATTGAGAAACTACTTAAGAAGTTCGGATTTTATGACTTAAAACCAGTGAGTACCCCTTATGATGCTAACTCTAAATTAATGAAAAATAGAGGAGAATCAATATCTCAGCCTCAGTATGCCCAGATAATTGGGAGCTTACTACACTTGATGAGCTTTTCTAGACCTGATATTGCTTATGCAGTAGGTAGACTGAGTAGGTACACTCAATGTCCAAATCAAGAACATTGGGATGCACTTTCTAGGCTTATGAGATACTTAAGAGGTTCAATGGATTATGCCATTGAATATAGTGGATTTCCCGCTGTACTAGAAGGGTATAGTGATGCTAATTGGATCTCTGATTCAGATGAGACAAAATCCACTAGTGGTTATGTATTCACACTTGGGGGTGGTGCGATTACATGGAGATCAGCCAGACAAACTATTATTGCAAGATCAACAATGGAATCTGAGTTTGTCGCTCTTGAGATGGCTGGTAGTGAGGCTGAGTGGTTGAAAAACTTCTTAGCAAACATTCCACTAGGAATGAAACCAACCCCATCGGTGTCAATACACTGTGATTGCCAATCGGCAATAGCTATAACTAAAAACAAGAATTACAATGGAAAGAATAGACATATTCAATTGAGACACAATTTGGTGAAGCAGCTGCTAAAGAGTGGAACTATTTCCATTGACTATGTGAAGTCAGAAAGGAATCTAGCAGATCCTCTGACAAAACCCTTGGGAAGAAATATGATCTTAGAAACATCAAGGGGAATGGGACTTAAGCCACTGACAAACAAACAAGTGATGGTAACCCAACCTTTGTGATTGGAGATCCCATGAATAAGGTTCATATGGGTAAAAACAAGTCACTTGTTAGTTTTGATAGCACTAAATTGATTCTAATCAATTATGTCCCTTCCTATGGTGTGAGTGAAAGTGCTAGAGACTGCATTATGAGAGGTTAAACTTTATCATTAAAATTCTATATGGTGAAAGAATTTTAGCTTAAAGTTTTTAATGATCTTCATATCCCTTACGGGTGGTGTATGATTTGCAGCATACACTTGATGAAATCACCTATATGAGTGTCAAGTGGGGCCGCTTGTATGAGATCTTGGCATGATCTCTAGAGCACTCATGAATACCGGGCACGCGCATGGCCTAATTAGCGCAACACAGTGATAACAACAAGAATTGTGGGGGTGTATTGTGATTGATAAACCTCTAACACACGTCAAGTGTCTTTGGTTCATATAGCTTGCTATACCAATTACATTGTGTGTTAAGTTTCTAGATCTAAGACTGGTTCATATAGCTTGCTATACCAGCTCTGATGCATTACATGTTATAAGACCCAGGATATAAATACTCTTATCTTACTTTCAATCTTTGATTGTCCATCAGAACAAAGATTTGCGCTATTGCTTTATATACAATCATTTTCCAAGTTTACACAAAGATGACATATCTTTCTTTTGAAAAAGGATTACCTGCAAAAAGAGAAATCACTTTTGAGACAGAACTGTTTGGGTCAAAAACATTTTCTTTTAACCTTCTTTTGCAATAAGTGGGGGATTGTTATAAAAATATTATTTTATTGCAAAAGAAAGTTTTGCAACGTTGAGTGCAACGTCCATAAACTTTTGCAACGCTAATATTTTGGCCAACGTTCTGCTGCAACATTCATAATGCAACGTTTATAATTTTGCAACGGTTCTTCCTGCATGCTTTATAAATATAAGCATTCCATCTCATTTGAAGATACGCACAAAACATATTCCAATCTCTATTTTCTCTAGATTTCCTATCCTTCTATCTTGTAGTCTAAATCTTATATCCTGGGTATATACTCTATAGAGTTTCTTGCTACTTCTGAGATCCTCAGAGATATTCTGGGAAGTTCCTGTTGTATCCTGGGGGACTTGCGCAATACACTGCGGATAAGTCCTTAAGGACAGTGACTCTACACGCCTCAGGAAATTTTGTTCGTGATTTTGTCAGCAATTTTACAACAGTAGCCACATTCTGATGCGACGATGCATATAATATAAGGCCGTAGGTGCAGTATGAATATGCCTTGCCTGCGTGTAGTGATGAGGTACATGCCATGTTATTATTTGGTTTGACAGTAGTGATTTAAGAACCTGATGTGGGTGTTACATGAGAGATGGTTGAAGGCTGGGAAGAAATGCTATATAAAAAAAGTTTAGACAATTCTATTGGTTGCACTGTTTTTCTTTCTAGTGATTAAATTAGTTGAGAGAACGTGATTTTAACTTACTAACCTGAAAGAACATATAATCAATGTGGGTCTGCAAGTAAATCTTGGAGGCTAATATTTATCAGTTTTGAGTGTATAAAGTGAGACTATAATGAAATTATGGGAAGATAATGCATAATATGTTTCGGGTGCAATAGCATTCTTTCCTAGGATTGAGTTACTTGGGTTCCACCATTGAATTAATGCATGTAAGTTAGTCTTTGAAATGATATTATACTGGATGAATTTATAGATAATGTTATATTAAGTTAATTTGCGAATGATGGTTATTAGATTAATTTATGATTTGACGAAATATGATTGACGTTATATAATATTAGGTTAAATCATAATATCACACGTTGTCTAGGTTAGTTTATAATTAATGTTATATAGGTTATATAAATAATATTATATTAGGTAAGTGTAAGAATGATATTAGATATTATATGAGAAGGATATATACATTGGTATCAAATATATTTTTATTGAAAATAAACGCTTTCAGAATTTCAGAAATACATAAAAGATAAAGTATTATCACTTAAACTAAAATTATCTCAATAAAAGTTCACTCACAAACTAAAATTAAACAGTCCCTTCTCTCTCTTTCTTGCTTTCAGGGTAATGTATATGTACACTACACTTTCTATATTACATTCACTCCTTGGTGCATTTCACTACACATTGCCTCCTCAATTTATAGTTAAATAAAGCACAAAGTTCCAAATCTTAGTGGTAAACTGGTGGACACAAGAATACAGGATAAGTGGAGATGGTGAAGTTATTGGACAATGCACATAAAAGTCCAAATAGTGGTTAGTGAAGTGGATGGCTACTTTCGGTGTAGTGTGGTAGTTGTTGGCACAATCATCACAAACAAACAACTTCGTGTGGACCCTTTTAAAGTTTACCCAACAAAACTCCCCGTAAACTTTAAATTGGTCTTCTTGCACTGTATCACATCATCTCATTCCAATAAGCCTTTTGCAATTCTCCAGCAATGTGGTTGGCAGTGGCTTGGTCAATATGTTTATGGCTTGAGCTCGGCTTTCAACATGTTCCAGCTTGACCTTTCCTTCTTTGACTTGTTCTCGGATGAAATGAAAACGGACGTCAATGTGCTTGCTCCTTCCGTGATTAACTAGGTTCTTTGCCAACTTGATTGCCGACTTGTTATCAACTCGGATCACAATCCCTTCATCTTGGATCACTCCCAAATGCTTTAATAGATTTAAAAGCCAAACTGCATGACACACGCCTCCAAGAGGCCGCCACATACTCTCCCTAGCAAGTAGATAGGGTTACAATGGGTTGCTTCTTAGACAGCCAAGTAAAAGTTGTATTTCCAAGTAGGAATACGCAACCTGAAGTACTTTTCCGGTCATTAACATCATCACACCAATCGCTATCTGAGTAACCCACTAGTCGATAGTCATTTGATTTTGAATAGAAAAGAACAAGTGATAGGGTTCCTCGAATATATCTCAAAATTCTCTTCAAGGCCTTCCAATGTGTATAGCTTGGATCCTCCATGAATCTGCTTATTATCCAAACACTCAACATTAAGTCGGGTCTCATGCTTGTAAGGTACCTCAGACTTCTGATTACACTGGGAAGTTAGAAGTATTGGGTTGTTAGAAGTATTGGGGTACACTGGTTTTGGTGTAACCGAGAGTAAGCTAGGAGTTTAAGTTTGAACGTTAATGTCTAGGGTAGGATTTTTGTTAAAATGGTACCTTTTACAGGATTAAAAACGTTTGGAATTAATAGGGAGAGAACCGTGGGAATGATTTTCTAATGGAGACTCTTTTTCTGAAAATTAGCATAGAGAGGACATTGCATGGTTTTTCTGATGTGTTTAACCGAGACTGTTATAGTGCGGGTGTTTGACTAGCTAGACTCTATGCTTGTAGCCACATTCTGATGCGACGATGCATATAATATAAGGCCGTAGGTGCAGTATGAATATGCCTTGCCTGCGTGTAGTGATGAGGTACATGCCATGTTATTATTTGGTTTGACAGTAGTGATTTAAGAACCTGATGTGGGTGTTACATGGGAGATGGTTTGAAGGCTGGGAAGAAATGCTATATAAAAAAAGTTTAGACAATTCTATTGGGTTGCACTGTTTTTTTTTCTAGTGATTAAATTAGTTGAGAGAACGTGATTTTATAACTTACTAACATGAAAGAACATATAATCAATGTGGGTCTGCAAGTAAATCTTGGAAGCTAATATTTATCAGTTTTGAGTGTATAAAGTGAGACTATAATGAAATTCTTGGAAGATAATGCATAATATGTTTTGGGACTATAATGAAATTCTTGGAAGATAATGCATAATATGTTTTGGGTGCAATAGCATTCTTTCCTAGGATTGAGTTACTTGGGTTCCACCATTGAATTAATGCATGTGAAAGTTAGTCTTTGAAATGATATTATATTGGATGAATTTATAGATAATGTTATATTAAGTTAATTTGTGAATGATGGTTATTAGATTAGTTTATGATTTGATGAAATATGATTGACGTTATATAATATTAGGTTAAATCATAATATCACACGTTGTGTAGGCACTAGTAAAAAAAACTCTTTTAACGTGCTATATATGCTTCATTAAACTTATCCTTTTTATCTCGTCTCTATATGCTTCGGTTGCAGAACCGGTGCCTATAAACAAAATTAACCGGTGTCATTTTCCTAGTTTATAATTAATGTTATATAGGTTATATAAATAATATTATATTAGGTAAGTGTAAGAATGATATTAGATATTATATGAGAAAAATATATACGTTGGTATCAAATATATTTTTATTGAAAATAAACGCTTTTAGAATTTCAGAAATACAAGAAAGACAAAGTATTATCACTCAAACTAAAATTATCTCAATAAAAGTTCACTCACAAACTAAAACTAAACGACCCATTTTTTCTCTTTCTTGCTTTCAGGGTAATGTATATGTACACTACACGGTGCCTCCTCAATTTATAGTTGAATAAAGCACAAAGTTCCAAATCTTAGTGGTAAACTGGTGGACACAAGAGTACAGGATAAATGGAGATGATGAAGTTATTGGACAATACACACAAAAGTCCAAATAGTGGTTAGTGAAGTGGATGGCTACTTTCGGTGTAGTGTGGTAGTTGTTGGCACAATCATCACAAAAAAACAACTTTCTAATTTATTAAAACCGTGTGGACCCTTTTAAAGTTTACCCAACAAAACTCCCTGTAAACTTTAAATTGGTCTTCTTGCACTGTATCCCATCATCTCATTCCAATAAGCCTTTTGCAATTCTCCAGCAATGTGGTTGGCAGTGGCTTGGTGAATATGTATGCGGCTTGAGCTCGGCTTTCAACATGTTCCAGCTTGACCTTTCCTTCTTTGACTTGTTCTCGGATGAAATGAAAATGGACGTCGATGTGCTTGCTCCTTCCGTGATTAACTGGGTTCTTTGCCAACTCGATTGTCGACTTGCTATCAACTCGGATCACAGTCCTTCATCTTGGATCACTCCCAAATGCTTTAATAGATTTAAAAGCCAAATTGCATGACACACGCTCCAAGAGGCCGCCACATACTCTGCCTCGCAAGTAGATAGGGTTACAATGGGTTGCTTCTTAGACAGACAAGTAAAAGCTGTATTTCCAAGTAGGAATACGTAACCTGAAGTAATTGTTCGGTCATTAACATCACCACACCAATCGCTATCTGAGTAACCCACTAGTTGATAGTCATCTGATTTTGAATAGAAAAGAACAAGTGATAGGGTTCCTCGAATATATCTCAAAATTCTCTTCAAGGCCTTCCAATGTGTATAGCTTAGATCCTTCATGAATCTGCTCATTATCCCAACACTCAACATTAAGTCGGGTCTCGTGCTTGTAAGGTACCTCAGACTTCCGATTAAACTTCGATATCTCCGAGAATCAGCTCGTTCTCCTCCATCAAACTTTGATAGTTTAGTGCCTGGTTCCATTGGAGTAGAAACCGGGTTGCAGTCCTCCATTTTAAACTTCTTTAAAATTTCAAGTGCGTACCTCTCTTAGGATACAAAAATCCCTTCCTCTGATTGCTTCACTTCCAGGCCAAGAAAATATTTCATCAAGCCTAAGTCTGTCATCTTGAACTCTTTTTCCATTGCCTCCTTAAACTCCTTAATCAGCTTCGTGTTGCTTCCGGTGAATATGAGGTCGTCGACATAGAGAGCAACTATCATCATATCCTTTTTTGATTTCTTTGTGTACAAGGCATGTTCGTACGGACATTGCTCATACCTGATTTTCTTGAAGTACCCGTCAATTCTCTCATTCCAGGCACGGGGAGCCTGCTTCAGTCCATAGAGGGCTTTTCTCAATCTCAATACTTTCTTCTCATCCCCTCTCTTCATGTACCCGAGTGGTTGCTCAACATACACCTCCTCTTTCAGCACGTCATTTAGAAATGCCGACTTCACATCCATCTATTGAATTGCCTATTGGTTCTGAGCAGCTAACGAGATCAGGAGTCGGATTGACTCCATTCTCGTGATAGGAGCAAATACTTCATCATAGTCTATCCCATCCTTTTGTCTATACCCCTTTACCACAAGTCGAGCCTTATAACGCTCACTCTCCCTCAACATTCATCTTCTTTTTGTACACCCATTTTACTCCAATGGGTCGAGCTCCTTCAGGAAGGTTAGTCAATTCCTAAGTTTTGTTGCGTTCAATCGTTCCGATCTCCTCATCCATGGTTGTTCTCCACTTCTCATCTTGGACAGCTTTCTCAAAACTTAAGTCCTCAGAGTCAGTCAGAAGACATACAACATGAACTTCATTTGTAATGTCGTATATTTCCTGTAGACTTCTCATCCTGGGCTGTTGTGGCTCGGTTTCTTCATCTGAGGACTCGGTGGTTGTTGTTGCTGAAGGTACAACAATCTCCGAGCTACTTTCTTTTTCGACCAGGTTACTCTAACACTACTCCTTCGTTTCCTCCATGTGAACATCTCGGCTTACCACTACTTTATTGTTAACAGGACCAAACAATTTATATGCTTTAGAATTTTTATCATACCCGATAAATATGTATTTCTTGCTCCGATCTTCTAATTTTGTCATGTGCTGACTTGGTACTTGCCCATAGGCTACACTGCCGAACACCTTTAGATGAGAGACACTCGGCTTCACACCACTCCAAATCTCCTGAGGCGTCTTCTCACCCAACTTTGCATGTGGACATCTGTTTTGCACATAAACTGCGCATTGCACCACCTCCGCCAAAGACTTCTTCGGCATATTCTTCCCTTTCAACATCAATCGAACCATGTCGAGAATGGTTCGGTTCTTTCATTCTGCTACACCGTTTTCCTATGGAGAATATGGAGCCGTCAAGAAATGCTTGATTCCATGTTCCTCGCAGTATTTGTTGAACTTGGCATAAATGAACTCGCCTCCTCTGTCAGATTGGATTGTTTTGATGACTTTGTTTGTTTCTTTCTCTACCATCACTTTGAATTTCTTGAATGTTTCAAACACTTCTGACTTCTCCTTCAAAAAGTGAACCCACGTCTTTCTTGAGAAATCATCAATGAAGGAGACGAAGTATCTCTTACCACTAAATGATTCTGAAGTTATTGACCCACACAAGTCGGTATGGATAAATTCAAGTTGCTCCTTTGCTCGGTATTCAGAGCTCCGAGGGAAAGAAGTCCTTGCTTGCTTTTCGATCACACATTCTTCACAGAACTTCTTTTCAAATTCCAATTTAGGCAGTCCGAGCACCATCTCCTTTTTCACCAACTCGGTCAACCCTCCAAAGTGAAGATGACCGAACCGCAAATGCCACTTCATGGCCTCATCCTCCATATCAAGTTGCATGTATTTCTCTTGAACTATTTTCAACTCAAGTTTGTACATGCAATTTTTCTTCATTTCTACTTGGGTGATGAGCCTCCAGAATTTATCCCTCAGTTGTAATTCTTGGTCCTTCATCAGAACTGAGTACCCCTTCTCCATTATCTGTCCCATGCTCAGTATGTTTCTTTTGAGATCAGGTATACATCTCTGATCTCTCTGATTTGCCCATTTTTATGTTCATACCAGATCGTTCCTCGACCTTTGATGATTACTTTTGAAGCATCGCCGAAAGAAATAGTTCCGAATTCCACCTTAGAAAGTACTTTTAATAAACTCTCGTCGCCACACATATGGTTACTTGTGCCGGTGTCCAAGTACCAAACCGAGTTATTAGAACAACTCGGTTTGACCTCAGTTTCTGGAATGTTTGTCACTAGTGGCAATCCTTCTTCTTCTTTCTCGGCAAGGAAGTTTTTTGGCTCTTCCTTTTCCTTCACGGACCTACAATCTTTGGAAATATGACCCATCTTTCCACATTTGTAGCATTTTATCGAGTAGCAATCCTTGGCAACTATCCATACCTCCCACAGTTATAACATTCAATGTTGTTTGTGTTTGTCCGACCACCCCGAGTCTAACCTCGGCCGCTTCGGGCCTGACTTCGGCCACGCCAGTTTTGTTGGCCGACTTGCTCATTTCTTCGTTCTCCTCTTCCTCTACCACCTTGGCTTCTGCCTCTTCCTTGGCCTTTGGTACTTTGAGCATAAAACACATTATCCTTTTTTATCGTCGCCTTCGCTTGGAGAGCATGTTTAAGGGACTCCCCCCTCTTGTTTTTCCGTCTCTGCTCATGTGCTTCCAGGGACCCAGTAAACTCTTTAATGGTGAGCATTGATAAATCCTTGGACTCCTTTATTTCACATACGATATTCTCGAAATCATTTGTCAATGACCTCAGGATCTTTTCAACAACTCGGTTTGATGAAAGACTCTCACCATTCTGATTTAGTTTGTTCACCACGGTCTCCACCCGAGTAATGAACTCGGTCGGATACGCTTTCAGACTCATTCATCCTCATGTTTTCCAACTCGCCCCTAAGGGTTTGAAGTCGAACCTGCTTTACTCGTTCATATCCTTCGTTTGCCTTTTCGAGTGTATCACGTGCTACTTTGGAAGATTTTGCATTTGTTATCTTATCAAAGCCGGATTCGTCAACAACTCGATATAGCATATACAAAGTTGCCTTGTCTTTAGCTCGAACGGCCTTCAACGCGTTCAAATGGGCATTTGAATATCCGTCTGTGCTCGCCGGTTCCTCTAATCCAGTCTCGACCACGTCCCAATTATCTTGGGGGCCGAGAAGGGCCACTACAAGAAAATAGCCAATTATATACGGATAATTATATACGGATTAAATCGGTATGTAATAAACGTATTATATACGGATATTTTATACGGATATTGGGAAACCCGTTATATACGGATAAATCCGTATATAATTGAAGAAATCGTTATATACGGATTTTCCGTATATAAGTGTCGTATGTAATTTTGGCGCTTTGGTGCAGGATGCTTCATAGGGATTGATCCGTATCTAATATGCAAAGTAAGCTGACAAAAATTTACCCCCTCTCACTCTCGAAAAAAATAGATTCTCAAAAAAGAATTCAACATTTCTGCTCTGAACTTTCATTCCCAAACCTCTCCCTCTTCGCGAACCTTCCTTCTCGCACCTCTTCTGCACTGAACTTTCATTCCCGAACCTCTCCCTCTTCGCGAACCTTCATTCTCGCACCTCTTCTGCACTGAACTTCTACACTGTCAGTCCCGCACCTCTTCTGTTCTCCCTCTCTGTCTTCGACTCCTTTCTTTCGCATTTGGTCGTGTGTTTTGCCATCGCGAGTTGTGTGGATTTAGATTTCATCTGTCGAACGCGGTGAGTAAGCCAAGCTTTGAGGTTAATTTGTATTTTGATTGTCTCTTTTTGTTGTTACATTGACCTATTTTTGGTCATTACTGTTTGGAGGTTTGATATCGCGTCTTCAGAAACTGTAGATTGGTTTCTTCGAACTGGAAGCTCGAGTGGTAGTTGCCTCCTACTCGTTGTAAGTTTGAATCGCTTAGATTTTAGGTTTATTTCAGTTTTCTTTTCTCTGGGTGTTGTTACATTTACCTATTTTCGGTCGTTGTTGTTTGGAGGTTTGAAATCGCAATTTTGGAAACCCTAGGTTGGTTTCTTTGAAGTGGAAGAGATAAGCTCCAGCTGCAATTGCCTTCTGCACTTGGTAAGTCTGAATTTCTTAGATTGCAATTTGTTTTTATTGGCTGTTATTGAAAGGTGATAAAAGGTCATATATACTACTTTAGTATATCTTCAATCAACACTTCCTGTGCTAATTAGTTGTTTTTAGACCATTATTAGTGTAGTGTCTTAAATTGATAGATTTCACTCACTTAGTTTAGTAGTAGTTTAAATTGTTTGGCTTTTCATTCTAAATTTGATTTGAATTTCACCATCATCAAGCAAGATATTGATTATGTGTACAACAACTCAGCCAATTTCTATGCAAACCTCTTGATACTTATTACAATGCTGCTCAAACAATCTTTCATTACCTCAATGGATCCCCTGCTCATGGCTTGTTCTTCTTTGCTTCATCAGACCTTATACTCTTGGCCTTTGCCAATTCAGATGAGCTTGGTGTTTGGATACCAGAAGGTCTATCATTGGCTTTTGAGTTTTTGTTGACTCTTCATTGATCTCTTGGAAATCAAAGAAGCAGACTACTGTTTCCTTGATGCAAGATACCTTTTTCTCAATTTGAATACAATGAGAATTCTTGCAAAATGTGAGAACTAAGAAAACTGTTGTGTCTGCAACCTCTATATAATATAACAACTAAACAACTATTTTCTACTTTCTTTAAGATCAATAGTAGAACAACAACTATATCAAAAATCTTTCTTTTCTTTTGTTGCTTAATGCACAGTTTTTCAAAATAAACATAAACACCATATGAATTATATTTACTATGGACTGCAATGAGTTGTTACAGTGGTAATGATAATTAAAATCTAAATATTATCTATGTGTATGTATATCTAAATCCCCAATTGTCAACGTCACCCTTCCACTTTGTCTCTCTCTCTCTCCCACCCTTCATTTTGCTTCCCTTGTCAATGGATGGTCATGGTCTTCCTTGCTGCCATGCCACCCCAACTATCTCTTCTTACATTGGTTCTTCACCCCCTTATGTCCCCCTCCTCGTCTTCTTTCTCATTTCCACTCTTTCATGACCAACCATCACTTCAAACACTCCATTCTCTCAGCTTTTCTCATGCCATCACCATCTTCATCTTCCTCTGCATATTCCCTTTACAATTCTTACATGGTTTCCAACTTCATGGTCTCTATCATAGTCCCCTTATTCCTCTTCTCCTTGTTTGTTGTTCATGTTTCCTCTTGTAGTCAGATTGATAAACTCTCCCTCTTGGCTTTCTCTGGGAACATATCCACTTCTCCACCTTTTCCTTCTCTCAATTGGTCTGATTCTCTTGACTGCTGTGCTTGGGAAGGCATTACTTGTGATGGGGATCTTAGAGTCACACATCTTTTGCTACCTTCTAGAGGCCTCACTGGCTTCATCTCCCCCTCTCTCACAAACCTTTCTTCTCTTTCTCACCTTAATCTCTCCCATAACAGATTATCTGGTGGTCTCCAACACCAGCTTTTTTCATTGCTCAGTCACTTGGTGGTTCTTGATTTGAGCTACAATCATTTGTCTGGTGAATTGCCACCTTTTGGGATTGATAACAGTGGCAAAAATAGCAGTGGTGCTGCAATCCAGGAGCTGGATTTGTCCAGCAACTTTTTCAACGGGACACTTCCAAATTCTTTGCTCGAGAACTTGGCAGCTGCTGCAGCTGGAGGAAGTTTGGTGTCTTTGAATGTTAGTAATAACAGCTTCATAGGTCATATTCCCACTTCCCTGTTTTGCATTAATGACCGTAACTCCTCCTCTCTAAGATTCTAGGATTATTCCTCCAATGATTTTGATGGTGCCATTCAGCCTGGACTTGGAGCATGTTCCAAGCTGGAGAGATTTAGAGCAGGCTTCAATTTTCTGTCAGGGCCTACTCCAAGTGATCTTTTTGATGATGTTTCTCTCAAAGAAATCTCATTGCCCCTCAATAGACTCACTGGAACAATTGGCGATTGTATAGTTGGCCTTACCAACCTCACAGTTTTGGAGCTCTACTCCAATCATTTCACAGGTTTCATCCCCCGTGAAATTGGTAAACTGTCCAAGTTGGAACGGCTAGTCCTTCATGTCAACAATTTGACAGGTACTATGCCCCCATCTGTGATGAACTGTGTCAATCTTATGGTGTTCAATTTAAGGGTGAATCTCTTGGAGGGAAATATCCCTGCATTCAATTTCTCAGGATTCCTCAGCCTTACTACACTTGATCTTGGCAACAATTATTTTATCGGTGGTTTACTGTTACGACTGTCGCGGTCATACAAATTTTATACAGATAAATAATGCAGTATAAGCTAGGAGGTGACTCCTAGGTCGTCTCTCAAGGACCAAATGTGGTTCAGTTTTGGATTTAACACGAAGTGGGGGGTTGTTTTGTGATTTTGTTTGAATACGATAAATAAAATTAAACGGTAAAAATGGAACAGTAAATATTCAGAAACGGTAAAATTAAACGCAGAAATAAAAACATCTTGAAAGAGAATAAACCGTAAAAATAACGTTTGAAAATAAAATGAACAGAAAAATATATTGACAGAATTTAACTGTTCAGAAAACCATAAACGATAAAATAAAAGGGTAAGTAAAAATAAAAACACTTAACTGAAAAATCAAATTCAACAAAGTTTTAACACTTGAAATAAAATTACTGATCAGTTAAAATAAAATATACAAACTGAAATGACGAAACTGTTTTAATTACTATAACACTGAAGAAAAATTCTACATTGCATTGGAAAAATGAAAATCAAGATATAGAGCTTCCTGGAAGAGAAGAACCCGAGAGCCTCTTCCAGGCCTCCAGACGTGTTTTTTTCTTCTCTGCTGCTTGAAGTTCTCTTATACACATAATCATAGTGCTCTCCTTCCATGTCATGCACCGAGAAATTAAAGAAAGAAAATGGTGCTGGCAAGTTTTGTCTTATGACCACGTGAACCTGGACTTGAATCCAAGAAACCAAGGGCCCTCTCCATTTGTGCGCTTTTCTCACCGTGACATCACTTTACCACTTG
This sequence comes from Vigna nakashimae, assembly GCA_034642375.1. NCBI lineage: Eukaryota > Viridiplantae > Streptophyta > Magnoliopsida > Fabales > Fabaceae > Vigna > Vigna nakashimae. The sequence continues at coordinate 37,733,002 of CM067762.1, read as the reverse complement.
TAACAACACTTTCTCACTTTCAACAATTGAGATTACTGTGCCTCCTTCTCTTCTCCGTGTGACCTGTTGAAGGTCCGGTGCTGCTGCTGGGTTGCTTCTCTTCCTCTCAAGTGCAGCAAGGCCGTGAGCTTCCTTTTTCTTCCATCTCAGCTGAACGTGTTGGACTGTGGGCTGCAGCGTGAAGGCTTCTCCTGGAAGTAGCTGCAGGAACAACTGGTGCAGGTCGTGGCATATGCGTGTGCAGCTACTCCCAGCTGTCAACGTGCTGGACATTGCTTGCTGGATCTGCTCCAAGCTGATCTTCTTCAAAGACGTATCACACTTTTCTTCCAGCCATCTTTGGTACCTCTCGGCTCATTCCAGCTGTGTAATTTTTAGGATGAAAGAAACCATGACAGCACTTGCTTGCTGAGTCACTATGCTTCCCTCTACACATTGCCATCCAAAACAATCTTCCAGAAAACTCCAACCAAAAGAGCGTGTAAGTGGCGGCTACATTCTGGAAGTAACCAAGCTGCTACCTTCTCCGTGAGCTGTTGGACATGGCAGCTGAACCGTGGTGCCTCCTCAAACCATCACCCCCTCTTTCTGCTGGAACGTGCTTCTTCCACTTGCTTCCATCCATCATGCATACGTCCCAGCTCTCCCTCTCGGTTGTGGCCACTATTGGACGCTGCTAAAGGCTGCATCAGTTTGGACGTCTGCTGGACTTCCCTTCCAGCCGTGGATCTTCCTTTATCCAGCTGCTATGGCTGGTTGCTCCCATATGCTTCATCTATGTGCACACCTCTTCTTCCAGCTCAAGACCGTGATGTGTGGCTAGTGGACGTGAAGAACTGTTGGACGGAGAGAAGAAACCGTGAGCTTGGTGGTCCCTTATTTCCATAACATGTTGCCAAAATGAATGGCCGTGTGTTTTTTTCTTTTTGGTTACATGAGCTTCTTTTTCAATTGCAAAAACCCAAAAGATTGTGTGGCATGTAAAACAAATCTGCACTTCTTTTCTATGTGGGCCGTGACCACTTCCACTAATTTGGAACTCCTTCCATACATAACTTGTAAACAAGTGGTGGTCTTTTGGTGTCTTAAAGAATAAGATTCCTACTTCATGTAAAATGCCGAGTATTTTGTCCCTTGGACATGAACTTTCAACATGTGGCCCCTTTTTCCTTTGTCATGTTTAGAAGTGGCGGTTCCCACTTTTACTTCATCCAATGCAAAATGAATGTGCCATAGTGTTGTGCTTTATTGGATTGTTAAAATGAATTGTTCATGGGCCGTGTAACTTGCTGCGGGTTGATCATAAATTCACTTTGGAATTCAAGCTTCTTTACGTATGGAGAGTGTAAATGAATTTTTACTTTTATTCTTATTTTACTCTAACATGTAATTGATGATAAATTCGTCTTTCAGTCCTAAAATATTATCCAACAATTTCCCTGCACTCAATAATGTAAATAATTAGTCTCAGATAATTCAAATTAGTTAAAATAAGAATTTCTGATAGAATTAAGCATAATTAATGAAAAGGGGAAAATGTTGAACAATTAAGCACAAATCCCTGATTAATTCTAGCACAATAAGCTAAGTGAAGTGAAAAAAAATAATGATTCATCAAAATAGACCACACTTAGTCTTTTGCACTCCTGGGCAAAATCAAGACGCAAATCAGGGAATATGACATCAAAGGACTGACACAGATGCAACATACAGAAAATAAAAACTCGCAAGAAAATAAACAAAATTTACAAAGTTCTCAAGAATTCTGGAGAGATAAGAGAAGTAGAAATTATCCAACACAAATCAAATTAAGCAAATACTTATAGAAATCTTCCAAGCAATTCAATACACGGAAAAATAATCAATCAGCTTAAGAGGTGATTTGAAAATAACAAAACCTCACAGATGCACTATAGTATTTCTCTCAAGTGTCTAGGGTAAATAATAATATCAGCTCGATGTACTCAAGAAAACAAACACAAGTAGACTTGGCAAGCTTCTAATTATCAATACTTAAAACATATGCATGTTCAGATCAAAAGGTCTTTACTGGGTTATAATGGGGCCAAGGACAGGGGAGGATAAATTTGGATAAGTAGCTATAGCTCAGAAGAAATAGAGGTGCACTAGGGAAAAAAATGTAAACACTGTGAAATCTCACCTAAACCTCTAATTCAATCCTCTTCTCGACTCCATTATTTACAAAATTATTTTTCAATTTTTTTCTCTTTTTCTCATCATTTTTTTTTTATCCTGTCTTTTTTTTTTTTTTTATCACACAACAGGATATAAATTATCATTTCAAAACATGATGAGGAACCAACTAGCCAATTCATCAGAATTCCCAAGGAGACCACACTTATTCACAAAATACTTCTATAGCTCCAGACTTTCCTAAGGTTAAGGTAATCATTTGTTTTTCACTTAGGATCAGTGTATGAGCTTCAACACAAAGAAATATATACAGTATAGGCTCAAAGGGGTTATCAAAGGATAATAACAAGGTAGGCTTATTTGGCTAAAGAGGCTCAAGAACAAAAATGCCTTTATCACGTCTGAACATGCATATCAATCAAGTATATCAAAAAGAATCAAGCCAAGGCATATGTGCAAGCAATCAAGAGACATATCACACACAAGAAAGAAAATTAAGTGGCTCAAATCTCACACAGGGTATTCGTCACAATCAAATCAACCTCTCAAACGTATAATCATCTTTCCAGGCAGAGAAAAGCAAGGATTTCAAACCATAAGTATTAAGTAAGTGAAGGAAAAATCTACAACTTAGACAAACTCCAGAAATCAAGAGAAAAATGTAAAATTTATTGCACACAAAACTCGATAAAAATAACTTAAAACAGAAAAAATTTAACACTCAAAAACAAAAAATTTAACACACAATATACAAACTTAACAGAAACTAACAGAAAATCAAAATTTCTCCCCAGTAGACCACACTTAAATCACACAATGTCCTCAGTGTGTTACAATCATCAGATGATCAATTTCAGAGCAGTCAAATAATATAGACAAGTGCAATAAAAAGTAGAAAAATGGGAAGAAATTTTCAATAACATCCATCAGTAGATGTTATCAGTGACATCCATCAGCAGATGTCTAAAACACCTAGCACCCATCAGTAGATGCTAATTAATAAATTTTTATTATTATTTTTTTTTTCTGAAAAAGGAGACCGGTACTGTGACAACAGTCTCGGTGGCAAAGACCGGAACTGTTGCTACAGTGGCAGAGCTTTGGCTACAAATAGGCCACTCCTCCGCGTCCAGCGCCATTTCCAGACCTGCCCATTCTCTCACTACTCCTCTCTTCTCTTTCTCTGCTCTCTCTCTGCTCTCTTCTCTCTCTCCGCTCTCCTCTCTCTCTCAACCTGAGCGTCTGGAATCTCTACGGAGCCTCTGCCCCGGTGCCATCTGAAGAGTGTGAGAACCCCGAGGAGCTTCTCTGCCAGCCTACTTGCCCAGGTAAGTCCCCTGCTCCTGGATCTGCCTTTCTTTCCGCTTTTTCTGCTCTCTCTCTCTGTATTTCCTTTATTTTTCATCTCTGCCCTGCTTTCCCTTTACCGCTTTCCATCTTCTTTCTGCTTTTTCCTTTCATTCTGCTGTTATACCTTCCTGCTTTCCTGCTTTCTTTCTTCTCCTTTTCAATATTTTCATTTTTTTTTAAACTTAAAACACTTAAAACACATAAAACACAATTGTCATAAAACTTAAGGGGTATATCGGCTGGAAACCAGACGTTAATCTCCCTTCGATTGAAGGTATGGCAGAGACAATCGGGTAGAACAACGCCACGTACCCCACTTAAAATTAAATAAAACACAGAAACATAATATACAAGAACAATATGGACAAGGACAACTGGACATAGATCCGTTTAGGACCCTTTGCAAGGACCGTGAAACAGATCTGAGACCAGACACAAAAACAATCAAAGACAGACAGGACAAAATAAATCTAAAAGGAAACAAGAACAAACAATTAAAGAAAATACTGAACTAAGAATCTAATATATTTTTATGCTACTTTTTTTTTATGTTTTGTTTTTCTCTTTCTATGTTTTTGTTCTTTTTATTTTTATATTTTTTTTTTATTATGTTTTAGAATATTTCAAGAGGAATGATGACGAGTGAGATGGAATCAGAGAGATACACTAGTCAGCGATGGCGTCCTACAGATGATCAGATCAAGATGATGACCAACATCTACAACTATGGGGTCACACACCCAAGCCGAGCGCAAGTCGTCGAGATCGCGTCTCGACTAAGGACCTTCGCAGATGCCACCGAATATAACGTGCACTGCTGGTTTAACAACCATGGCAATCGGGTCAGGCGCTGGCAAGCGGAGATAGACCCCACTGGCACTCTCTTTTCACAACTGCCGCTATATATGTACGGTAAGAACTCTCATCATACCTCCATTTTTATTGAAACTTTTTTTCACTTCCTCTTCTATAATTAACATAATTTTATTTTATTTTATTTTATTTTTGTTTGAAAGAAAACAACTGGGTGATAATGAGGGCACCGAGGCTGCTGGATTTGTTTCCAGTTCCGATCATTATCGATGACGACAGAAATGAACGAGAAATTCCTCCACCAAAGCCTCCTGTATTTTGAACCAGAACTCCCTCAACGGAGCTCTCCCTTAGACCACCACAACCAGCTCGTGAATTCTTCCAGTTTTAATGTTTTATGTTTTATTTTATTTTACTTTTTTTTTTATGTTTTTGTTGGCCGAGTGTGGCCAGAATTAAGGACTGTAATATGAACATTTAATTTTTTATGTTTTATGTTTTTTTTTTTTTTATGTTTTTTATTATTATGGTCTGTAATATTAACGATCACTAAAGATCGACCCTCGAACATCTAATTTTATTTTTATGAATTTTATTTTTATTATCAACGTAAGACAGAATGTTTACCGCAAATTTGGTATGTTTCAATAAATGCACTCAGATTAGTGTCTCTGCTAAAACTTCACCTCTCTGCCTTACATGTTAAATCTGCTCTTAAAATAATTTTTTTTTTTTTTTAACAAAAACTAAATAAAAAAATAAAAACAGAACACATAATAACGAAACAAAAGACCTAATACAGAATCAAAATATCAACGCAGATAAAACACATATGTCAAAAACATCAAACAAAGCACATATTTACAAAACATACATTAACAGACTTGAAACAAAACACAAAAACTTTTTTCTTTTTTTTTTTTCTTTTTTTTTTTTAGTAAAAACACTAAGAATCAGGAAGCAAATAAAACACAAAACACATTTTTTTAAATATATGAAAAATAAATATATGTATATCATATAACAATTAAATTTTAATTGAAAGGAAAGATTTTGCACGCTTAAAATAAAATAATTTATCAAAAAGAATTTTTTTTTTTTTTTTTAAATATAATAATTCGAAAACTAATAAAGAAAATAAAATAAAAAAATAAAAAACAAACATAAAAGAAAACAAAATGCAGAATCTCCCCCAGACCATACTTAAACTACAATGTCCTAAATGTTTTCTAAGCATAAGATCATAAATTAAAACAATAAACAGATAAAGGACAAGTGCACTAAAAATATGAAAACGGGGAAGAAAGAAAAAGAAAACTTCCCTGGTCAGGGTGGCAGTTGCCAATTTTGGACTTGTAGGGAGATGTTCCCTTCTTCAGGATCCAGCATGAAAGTGTTGAGGACGAACTGCTTCATCCTCCAAATCTGATCAAGTAGGGAAATATCTTCCACCACCGGATCTAAGCAGCAATTGTTGATGAGCGGGTACAGCAGGTGCCTTCCGAACTTTGATTTGTCAGTGTTTGCACCTATGTTTTCCACTGTGGGTGCATGTTGGTCCAATTCATCTGTACCTCCTGCAATAGGGTTAGTGCAATATGGTTCTACAGAAATTACATGCAGGGGTACAACACCCAAATCCAGTGTAACAGGCTGAACCTTAGATACATCCTCAAAACACGAATCAATTTCAAAATTAGAAACCATATTAATCGCAGACTCAGATTCATGTTCAATGCATGGAGAATAATTATTCGAATGTGATAGTAAAAAACGGTTCTCATCATGCACAGAGGAAAAATTAAAATCAGACTCAACAACTATATAATCATCAGCATACCAATCAACAGCATAATCAACAGAATAATCAATTTGCGGTATGCTTCCCTCCACTTCCTTGAAGATTTCTAAAGTGTGGGAAGATGAAGGTGGTCTACCTGGTTCAGGATTACTGCTTACTTCTGCCGGGTCCCCAAAATTTTCATCAGTCTCCTCAGGTACAAGAGTGGCCATCTGCCTGATCTGATCACTCAGATTCTGCATGGCAGCTTGAGTTTCCTGCTGGAACTCCATGCTCTCTTGCTTGAACTGCATGTTCCCTTTCTGAAACTGAATGTTCTGCATTGTCATCTGCTCTAGTAACTCCTTTAATGTAGGTTCAGAAGTAGAAGGCTGAGGAGTTATTTGAATAGGAGAATCATACTGCTGACTCTCATATTGTGGAACTGGCTCCCAAAGAGAGCTCTCAGAAATTGGATGATGGAACATATTGTTCTCATCATAAAAATCAGCAGATTTAAAATCAAAGTAATATGCAGAATAAGAATCATAATCACAGACATTGGCAGAATAAGCATTATTCACAACATTAAAATAGGTAGACATGGAAAAATAAAAAGTAAAAACTAAAAACTAAAAATTACGAATCAGATAAAACAAAACACATTTATACATGCTACAAGCACACACAAGACAGAACATCAATAGTAAAAATTTTTAATTAATTTTTTTTTTTTTAATTTTAAAATTTTTTTTTAATAACAACTAAATACAGAACATAGCACAATTAAACACATATATACACAATATATATTAACACAGTAAAAATCTAAAACAAAAACCTGGATCTGAAGTGACAACGCCGCCAAAATTTGTTGAAGGTGTCGTTGTCTCCTACAAAAATACAACAGACAGAACACACAAAACACACATATTAACAGAACAAAAATTTACACAACAAGAATCTAAAACCAAACCGTTATTGGTCCCCGGCAACGGCGCCAAAATTTGTTACGACTGTCGCGGTCATACAAATTTTATACAGATAAATAATGCAGTATAAGCTAGGAGGTGACTCCTAGGTCGTCTCTCAAGGACCAAATGTGGTTCAGTTTTGGATTTAACACGAAGTGGATGGTTGTTTTGTGATTTTGTTTGAATACGATAAATAAAATTAAACGGTAAAAATGGAACAGTAAATATTCAGAAACGGTAAAATTAAACGCAGAAATAAAAACATCTTGAAAGAGAATAAACCGTAAAAATAACGTTTGAAAATAAAATGAACAGAAAAATATATTGACAGAATTTAACTGTTCAGAAAACCATAAACGATAAAATAAAAGGGTAAGTAAAAATAAAAACACTTAACTGAAAAATCAAATTCAACAAAGTTTTAACACTTGAAATAAAATTACTGATCAGTTAAAATAAAATATACAAACTGAAATGACGAAACTGTTTTAATTACTATAACACTGAAGAAAAATTCTACATTGCATTGGAAAAATGAAAATCAAGATATAGAGCTTCCTGGAAGAGAAGAACCCGAGAGCCTCTTCCAGGCCTCCAGACGTGTTTTTTTCTTCTCTGCTGCTTGAAGTTCTCTTATACACATAATCATAGTGCTCTCCTTCCATGTCATGCACCGAGAAATTAAAGAAAGAAAATGGTGCTGGCAAGTTTTGTCTTATGACCACGTGAACCTGGACTTGAATCCAAGAAACCAAGGGCCCTCTCCATTTGTGCGCTTTTCTCACCGTGACATCACTTTACCACTTGTAACAACACTTTCTCACTTTCAACAATTGAGATTACTGTGCCTCCTTCTCTTCTCCGTGTGACCTGTTGAAGGTCCGGTGCTGCTGCTGGGTTGCTTCTCTTCCTCTCAAGTGCAGCAAGGCCGTGAGCTTCCTTTTTCTTCCATCTCAGCTGAACGTGTTGGACTGTGGGCTGCAGCGTGAAGGCTTCTCCTGGAAGTAGCTGCAGGAACAACTGGTGCAGGTCGTGGCATATGCGTGTGCAGCTACTCCCAGCTGTCAACGTGCTGGACATTGCTTGCTGGATCTGCTCCAAGCTGATCTTCTTCAAAGACGTATCACACTTTTCTTCCAGCCATCTTTGGTACCTCTCGGCTCATTCCAGCTGTGTAATTTTTAGGATGAAAGAAACCATGACAGCACTTGCTTGCTGAGTCACTATGCTTCCCTCTACACATTGCCATCCAAAACAATCTTCCAGAAAACTCCAACCAAAAGAGCGTGTAAGTGGCGGCTACATTCTGGAAGTAACCAAGCTGCTACCTTCTCCGTGAGCTGTTGGACATGGCAGCTGAACCGTGGTGCCTCCTCAAACCATCACCCCCTCTTTCTGCTGGAACGTGCTTCTTCCACTTGCTTCCATCCATCATGCATACGTCCCAGCTCTCCCTCTCGGTTGTGGCCACTATTGGACGCTGCTAAAGGCTGCATCAGTTTGGACGTCTGCTGGACTTCCCTTCCAGCCGTGGATCTTCCTTTATCCAGCTGCTATGGCTGGTTGCTCCCATATGCTTCATCTATGTGCACACCTCTTCTTCCAGCTCAAGACCGTGATGTGTGGCTAGTGGACGTGAAGAACTGTTGGACGGAGAGAAGAAACCGTGAGCTTGGTGGTCCCTTATTTCCATAACATGTTGCCAAAATGAATGGCCGTGTGTTTTTTTCTTTTTGGTTACATGAGCTTCTTTTTCAATTGCAAAAACCCAAAAGATTGTGTGGCATGTAAAACAAATCTGCACTTCTTTTCTATGTGGGCCGTGACCACTTCCACTAATTTGGAACTCCTTCCATACATAACTTGTAAACAAGTGGTGGTCTTTTGGTGTCTTAAAGAATAAGATTCCTACTTCATGTAAAATGCCGAGTATTTTGTCCCTTGGACATGAACTTTCAACATGTGGCCCCTTTTTCCTTTGTCATGTTTAGAAGTGGCGGTTCCCACTTTTACTTCATCCAATGCAAAATGAATGTGCCATAGTGTTGTGCTTTATTGGATTGTTAAAATGAATTGTTCATGGGCCGTGTAACTTGCTGCGGGTTGATCATAAATTCACTTTGGAATTCAAGCTTCTTTACGTATGGAGAGTGTAAATGAATTTTTACTTTTATTCTTATTTTACTCTAACATGTAATTGATGATAAATTCGTCTTTCAGTCCTAAAATATTATCCAACAATTTCCCTGCACTCAATAATGTAAATAATTAGTCTCAGATAATTCAAATTAGTTAAAATAAGAATTTCTGATAGAATTAAGCATAATTAATGAAAAGGGGAAAATGTTGAACAATTAAGCACAAATCCCTGATTAATTCTAGCACAATAAGCTAAGTGAAGTGAAAAAAAATAATGATTCATCAAAATAGACCACACTTAGTCTTTTGCACTCCTGGGCAAAATCAAGACGCAAATCAGGGAATATGACATCAAAGGACTGACACAGATGCAACATACAGAAAATAAAAACTCGCAAGAAAATAAACAAAATTTACAAAGTTCTCAAGAATTCTGGAGAGATAAGAGAAGTAGAAATTATCCAACACAAATCAAATTAAGCAAATACTTATAGAAATCTTCCAAGCAATTCAATACACGGAAAAATAATCAATCAGCTTAAGAGGTGATTTGAAAATAACAAAACCTCACAGATGCACTATAGTATTTCTCTCAAGTGTCTAGGGTAAATAATAATATCAGCTCGATGTACTCAAGAAAACAAACACAAGTAGACTTGGCAAGCTTCTAATTATCAATACTTAAAACATATGCATGTTCAGATCAAAAGGTCTTTACTGGGTTATAATGGGGCCAAGGACAGGGGAGGATAAATTTGGATAAGTAGCTATAGCTCAGAAGAAATAGAGGTGCACTAGGGAAAAAAATGTAAACACTGTGAAATCTCACCTAAACCTCTAATTCAATCCTCTTCTCGACTCCATTATTTACAAAATTATTTTTCAATTTTTTTCTCTTTTTCTCATCATTTTTTTTTTATCCTGTCTTTTTTTTTTTTTTATCACACAACAGGATATAAATTATCATTTCAAAACATGATGAGGAACCAACTAGCCAATTCATCAGAATTCCCAAGGAGACCACACTTATTCACAAAATACTTCTATAGCTCCAGACTTTCCTAAGGTTAAGGTAATCATTTGTTTTTCACTTAGGATCAGTGTATGAGCTTCAACACAAAGAAATATATACAGTATAGGCTCAAAGGGGTTATCAAAGGATAATAACAAGGTAGGCTTATTTGGCTAAAGAGGCTCAAGAACAAAAATGCCTTTATCACGTCTGAACATGCATATCAATCAAGTATATCAAAAAGAATCAAGCCAAGGCATATGTGCAAGCAATCAAGAGACATATCACACACAAGAAAGAAAATTAAGTGGCTCAAATCTCACACAGGGTATTCGTCACAATCAAATCAACCTCTCAAACGTATAATCATCTTTCCAGGCAGAGAAAAGCAAGGATTTCAAACCATAAGTATTAAGTAAGTGAAGGAAAAATCTACAACTTAGACAAACTCCAGAAATCAAGAGAAAAATGTAAAATTTATTGCACACAAAACTCGATAAAAATAACTTAAAACAGAAAAAATTTAACACTCAAAAACAAAAAATTTAACACACAATATACAAACTTAACAGAAACTAACAGAAAATCAAAATTTCTCCCCAGTAGACCACACTTAAATCACACAATGTCCTCAGTGTGTTACAATCATCAGATGATCAATTTCAGAGCAGTCAAATAATATAGACAAGTGCAATAAAAAGTAGAAAAATGGGAAGAAATTTTCAATAACATCCATCAGTAGATGTTATCAGTGACATCCATCAGCAGATGTCTAAAACACCTAGCACCAATCAGTAGATGCTAATTAATAAATTTTTATTATTATTTTTTTTTTTCTGAAAAAGGAGACCGGTACTGTGACAACAGTCTCGGTGGCAAAGACCGGAACTGTTGCTACAGTGGCAGAGCTTTGGCTACAAATAGGCCACTCCTCCGCGTCCAGCGCCATTTCCAGACCTGCCCATTCTCTCACTACTCCTCTCTTCTCTTTCTCTGCTCTCTCTCTGCTCTCTTCTCTCTCTCCGCTCTCCTCTCTCTCTCAACCTGAGCGTCTGGAATCTCTACGGAGCCTCTGCCCCGGTGCCATCTGAAGAGTGTGAGAACCCCGAGGAGCTTCTCTGCCAGCCTACTTGCCCAGGTAAGTCCCCTGCTCCTGGATCTGCCTTTCTTTCCGCTTTTTCTGCTCTCTCTCTCTGTATTTCCTTTATTTTTCATCTCTGCCCTGCTTTCCCTTTACCGCTTTCCATCTTCTTTCTGCTTTTTCCTTTCATTCTGCTGTTATACCTTCCTGCTTTCCTGCTTTCTTTCTTCTCCTTTTCAATATTTTCATTTTTTTTTAAACTTAAAACACTTAAAACACATAAAACACAATTGTCATAAAACTTAAGGGGTATATCGGCTGGAAACCAGACGTTAATCTCCCTTCGATTGAAGGTATGGCAGAGACAATCGGGTAGAACAACGCCACGTACCCCACTTAAAATTAAATAAAACACAGAAACATAATATACAAGAACAATATGGACAAGGACAACTGGACATAGATCCGTTTAGGACCCTTTGCAAGGACCGTGAAACAGATCTGAGACCAGACACAAAAACAATCAAAGACAGACAGGACAAAATAAATCTAAAAGGAAACAAGAACAAACAATTAAAGAAAATACTGAACTAAGAATCTAATATATTTTTATGCTACTTTTTTTTTATGTTTTGTTTTTCTCTTTCTATGTTTTTGTTCTTTTTATTTTTATATTTTTTTTTTATTATGTTTTAGAATATTTCAAGAGGAATGATGACGAGTGAGATGGAATCAGAGAGATACACTAGTCAACGATGGCGTCCTACAGATGATCAGATCAAGATGATGACCAACATCTACAACTATGGGGTCACACACCCAAGCCGAGCGCAAGTCGTCGAGATCGCGTCTCGACTAAGGACCTTCGCAGATGCCACCGAATATAACGTGCACTGCTGGTTTAACAACCATGGCAATCGGGTCAGGCGCTGGCAAGCGGAGATAGACCCCACTGGCACTCTCTTTTCACAACTGCCGCTATATATGTACGGTAAGAACTCTCATCATACCTCCATTTTTATTGAAACTTTTTTTCACTTCCTCTTCTATAATTAACATAATTTTATTTTATTTTATTTTATTTTTGTTTGAAAGAAAACAACTGGGTGATAATGAGGGCACCGAGGCTGCTGGATTTGTTTCCAGTTCCGATCATTATCGATGACGACAGAAATGAACGAGAAATTCCTCCACCAAAGCCTCCTGTATTTTGAACCAGAACTCCCTCAACGGAGCTCTCCCTTAGACCACCACAACCAGCTCGTGAATTCTTCCAGTTTTAATGTTTTATGTTTTATTTTATTTTACTTTTTTTTTTATGTTTTTGTTGGCCGAGTGTGGCCAGAATTAAGGACTGTAATATGAACATTTAATTTTTTATGTTTTATGTTTTTTTTTTTTTATGTTTTTTATTATTATGGTCTGTAATATTAACGATCACTAAAGATCGACCCTCGAACATCTAATTTTATTTTTATGAATTTTATTTTTATTATCAACGTAAGACAGAATGTTTACCGCAAATTTGGTATGTTTCAATAAATGCACTCAGATTAGTGTCTCTGCTAAAACTTCACCTCTCTGCCTTACATGTTAAATCTGCTCTTAAAATAATTTTTTTTTTTTTTTAACAAAAACTAAATAAAAAAATAAAAACAGAACACATAATAACGAAACAAAAGACCTAATACAGAATCAAAATATCAACGCAGATAAAACACATATGTCAAAAACATCAAACAAAGCACATATTTACAAAACATACATTAACAGACTTGAAACAAAACACAAAAACTTTTTTCTTTTTTTTTTTTCTTTTTTTTTTTTTAGTAAAAACACTAAGAATCAGGAAGCAAATAAAACACAAAACACATTTTTTTAAATATATGAAAAATAAATATATGTATATCATATAACAATTAAATTTTAATTGAAAGGAAAGATTTTGCACGCTTAAAATAAAATAATTTATCAAAAAGAATTTTTTTTTTTTTTTTAAATATAATAATTCGAAAACTAATAAAGAAAATAAAATAAAAAAATAAAAAACAAACATAAAAGAAAACAAAATGCAGAATCTCCCCCAGACCATACTTAAACTACAATGTCCTAAATGTTTTCTAAGCATAAGATCATAAATTAAAACAATAAACAGATAAAGGACAAGTGCACTAAAAATATGAAAACGGGGAAGAAAGAAAAAGAAAACTTCCCTGGTCAGGGTGGCAGTTGCCAATTTTGGACTTGTAGGGAGATGTTCCCTTCTTCAGGATCCAGCATGAAAGTGTTGAGGACGAACTGCTTCATCCTCCAAATCTGATCAAGTAGGGAAATATCTTCCACCACCGGATCTAAGCAGCAATTGTTGATGAGCGGGTACAGCAGGTGCCTTCCGAACTTTGATTTGTCAGTGTTTGCACCTATGTTTTCCACTGTGGGTGCATGTTGGTCCAATTCATCTGTACCTCCTGCAATAGGGTTAGTGCAATATGGTTCTACAGAAATTACATGCAGGGGTACAACACCCAAATCCAGTGTAACAGGCTGAACCTTAGATACATCCTCAAAACACGAATCAATTTCAAAATTAGAAACCATATTAATCGCAGACTCAGATTCATGTTCAATGCATGGAGAATAATTATTCGAATGTGATAGTAAAAAACGGTTCTCATCATGCACAGAGGAAAAATTAAAATCAGACTCAACAACTATATAATCATCAGCATACCAATCAACAGCATAATCAACAGAATAATCAATTTGCGGTATGCTTCCCTCCACTTCCTTGAAGATTTCTAAAGTGTGGGAAGATGAAGGTGGTCTACCTGGTTCAGGATTACTGCTTACTTCTGCCGGGTCCCCAAAATTTTCATCAGTCTCCTCAGGTACAAGAGTGGCCATCTGCCTGATCTGATCACTCAGATTCTGCATGGCAGCTTGAGTTTCCTGCTGGAACTCCATGCTCTCTTGCTTGAACTGCATGTTCCCTTTCTGAAACTGAATGTTCTGCATTGTCATCTGCTCTAGTAACTCCTTTAATGTAGGTTCAGAAGTAGAAGGCTGAGGAGTTATTTGAATAGGAGAATCATACTGCTGACTCTCATATTGTGGAACTGGCTCCCAAAGAGAGCTCTCAGAAATTGGATGATGGAACATATTGTTCTCATCATAAAAATCAGCAGATTTAAAATCAAAGTAATATGCAGAATAAGAATCATAATCACAGACATTGGCAGAATAAGCATTATTCACAACATTAAAATAGGTAGACATGGAAAAATAAAAAGTAAAAACTAAAAACTAAAAATTACGAATCAGATAAAACAAAACACATTTATACATGCTACAAGCACACACAAGACAGAACATCAATAGTAAAAATTTTTAATTAATTTTTTTTTTTTTAATTTTAAATTTTTTTTTAATAACAACTAAATACAGAACATAGCACAATTAAACACATATATACACAATATATATTAACACAGTAAAAATCTAAAACAAAAACCTGGATCTGAAGTGACAACGCCGCCAAAATTTGTTGAAGGTGTCGTTGTCTCCTACAAAAATACAACAGACAGAACACACAAAACACACATATTAACAGAACAAAAATGTACACAACAAGAATCTAAAACCAAACCGTTATTGGTCCCCGGCAACGGCGCCAAAATTTGTTACGACTGTCGCGGTCATACAAATTTTATACAGATAAATAATGCAGTATAAGCTAGGAGGTGACTCCTAGGTCGTCTCTCAAGGACCAAATGTGGTTCAGTTTTGGATTTAACACGAAGTGGGGGGTTGTTTTGTGATTTTGTTTGAATACGATAAATAAAATTAAACGGTAAAAATGGAACAATAAATATTCAGAAACGGTAAAATTAAACGCAGAAATAAAAACATCTTGAAAGAGAATAAACCGTAAAAATAACGTTTGAAAATAAAATGAACAGAAAAATATATTGACAGAATTTAACTGTTCAGAAAACCATAAACGATAAAATAAAAGGGTAAGTAAAAATAAAAACACTTAACTGAAAAATCAAATTCAACAAAGTTTTAACACTTGAAATAAAATTACTGATCAGTTAAAATAAAATATACAAACTGAAATGACGAAACTGTTTTAATTACTATAACACTGAAGAAAAATTCTACATTGCATTGGAAAAATGAAAATCAAGATATAGAGCTTCCTGGAAGAGAAGAACCCGAGAGCCTCTTCCAGGCCTCCAGACGTGTTTTTTTCTTCTCTGCTGCTTGAAGTTCTCTTATACACATAATCATAGTGCTCTCCTTCCATGTCATGCACCGAGAAATTAAAGAAAGAAAATGGTGCTGGCAAGTTTTGTCTTATGACCACGTGAACCTGGACTTGAATCCAAGAAACCAAGGGCCCTCTCCATTTGTGCGCTTTTCTCACCGTGACATCACTTTACCACTTGTAACAACACTTTCTCACTTTCAACAATTGAGATTACTGTGCCTCCTTCTCTTCTCCGTGTGAGCTGTTGAAGGTCCGGTGCTGCTGCTGGGTTGCTTCTCTTCCTCTCAAGTGCAGCAAGGCCGTGAGCTTCCTTTTTCTTCCATCTCAGCTGAACGTGTTGGACTGTGGGCTGCAGCGTGAAGGCTTCTCCTGGAAGTAGCTGCAGGAACAACTGGTGCAGGTCGTGGCATATGCGTGTGCAGCTACTCCCAGCTGTCAACGTGCTGGACATTGCTTGCTGGATCTGCTCCAAGCTGATCTTCTTCAAAGACGTATCACACTTTTCTTCCAGCCATCTTTGGTACCTCTCGGCTCATTCCAGCTGTGTAATTTTTAGGATGAAAGAAACCATGACAGCACTTGCTTGCTGAGTCACTATGCTTCCCTCTACACATTGCCATCCAAAACAATCTTCCAGAAAACTCCAACCAAAAGAGCGTGTAAGTGGCGGCTACATTCTGGAAGTAACCAAGCTGCTACCTTCTCCGTGAGCTGTTGGACATGGCAGCTGAACCGTGGTGCCTCCTCAAACCATCACCCCCTCTTTCTGCTGGAACGTGCTTCTTCCACTTGCTTCCATCCATCATGCATACGTCCCAGCTCTCCCTCTCGGTTGTGGCCACTATTGGACGCTGCTAAAGGCTGCATCAGTTTGGACGTCTGCTGGACTTCCCTTCCAGCCGTGGATCTTCCTTTATCCAGCTGCTATGGCTGGTTGCTCCCATATGCTTCATCTATGTGCACACCTCTTCTTCCAGCTCAAGACCGTGATGTGTGGCTAGTGGACGTGAAGAACTGTTGGACGGAGAGAAGAAACCGTGAGCTTGGTGGTCCCTTATTTCCATAACATGTTGCCAAAATGAATGGCCGTGTGTTTTTTTCTTTTTGGTTACATGAGCTTCTTTTTCAATTGCAAAAACCCAAAAGATTGTGTGGCATGTAAAACAAATCTGCACTTCTTTTCTATGTGGGCCGTGACCACTTCCACTAATTTGGAACTCCTTCCATACATAACTTGTAAACAAGTGGTGGTCTTTTGGTGTCTTAAAGAATAAGATTCCTACTTCATGTAAAATGCCGAGTGGGTTTTGTCCCTTGGACATGAACTTTCAACATGTGGCCCCTTTTTCCTTTGTCATGTTTAGAAGTGGCGGTTCCCACTTTTACTTCATCCAATGCAAAATGAATGTGCCATAGTGTTGTGCTTTATTGGATTGTTAAAATGAATTGTTCATGGGCCGTGTAACTTGCTGCGGGTTGATCATAAATTCACTTTGGAATTCAAGCTTCTTTACGTATGGAGAGTGTAAATGAATTTTTACTTTTATTCTTATTTTACTCTAACATGTAATTGATGATAAATTCGTCTTTCAGTCCTAAAATATTATCCAACAATTTCCCTGCACTCAATAATGTAAATAATTAGTCTCAGATAATTCAAATTAGTTAAAATAAGAATTTCTGATAGAATTAAGCATAATTAATGAAAAGGGGAAAATGTTGAACAATTAAGCACAAATCCCTGATTAATTCTAGCACAATAAGCTAAGTGAAGTGAAAAAAAATAATGATTCATCATTTACCACCAACCCCTTATGCATGCAAATCACTTTCAGCTGTGAGGTTTGCATCTAATCAGGTTGAGGGAGAGATTTCTCCCAGGATACTTGAACTACAGTCTTTGTCTTTCCTATCAATTTCTCGGTGACAGTGTGCTTGCTGCCTCCAAAAAATGTTTAGAATTTTCTTCATTCTTCCTGCGCATGCCACAATGAAAGAAGTCTCCACTTTTCTGAAAATAAGGGAAAGTTGCACCCCATTTCCAACGTGTATTCCCATGCTAAATAAACAAATAATTTGCTTTGAGTGTGTGGGTTTCTTCTCTTGTGTTTGCTTCTGACCACTACACCACCGTGAGACTTTTCTCACAGCCTCCTTCTCTTCTTTAAGACCATCATTCACTTCCTTGCTCCCTTCTTGCTACCGTGGGTGTGCCTCCATATGGACATCGTGCTTGCTGCCGTCTTCCACTTCACTTCTACACACGGCTCTTTTATTTTCTTCCAAGTAAAATGCTCCCTTCTGTGTGCTCTCCCATACGGCTGCTTTCTCTACTTTTCTGCCCTCCACTTTCTACGTGCACCATTTCCAAAAGAAGACAAACATTTGCTCTCCATTACCAAATAAAAAATTGATTAATTTCTTTTCTCTATGCCTCCTCTGCCTCGACCGTGTGTTCTCCAAGGTGGTTACTGCTGGAACAGTTGGGACGTCATCCATTCTCCATTTCCCGTCACAGCCTTCTCTCCCTGCGTGTGGATGGCTGCTGGACAAAGCCTTCTACTGAACCAAGCTGCTGGTTTTGGACGCTTGTTGTTGCTGCCTTTGCTGAGACACCATCTCCGTGTGTTCCTATGATCCATCTCAACGTGTGCACCATCTTTTCTAGCAAAGAAAATGATAATAAAAGTTGAACCATAACCCTTCATCTCTCAACGTGCTGGACCGTGAACTTCTGCTTTGACTTTAAAAAAAATACAAAACGGTGCTCTCCATTGGATGTTCACATTCCAGCCACAGTTTGATGTGCGTAAGGGCTGCTGGACTGCTGTAGTGCTGGATGTAGAACTTGTGAGCTTTTTCATGTGGCAGCCGTGTTTGTCTCTGCGTGGGATCTTCTTCCAGTTCAGTTGCACATCACGTAGATACCAATTCCACTTTTTCAATTTATCTGCAAGTGTGGGCCGTGTGGTTGTTTTTATCATTCAAAAGCTTAGAATTTTAGAGCTCCTTGGATGTGACCTTTCAAAGTGGTGGCCCCCTCCATCATGTTCATTGGCCGTTTGCTTTCATAAAAAAGAAATGACAATTTGCTTTCCTTACGTGTTGCTTCTTTCTCCAAAATGAAAGGCTTCTTTTTTCCAAGCTAGCGGGGCCATTTGTTTTTCTTTATTCCACTTAGCATATATTACTTACTAGCATTCTTAAGATAAGGCCAATTCTTAAAAATGATGAACTGTTAACTCATAATATGAAGAAAAAAAAATAAAAAAATGGTTTTAAAAAAATGATTTTTATGAAAAGAAGTTTAAATAGTTAAGTTGGTCTATTTATTATAATTTTAACTTTAATAAAATATCTATACTTTATCTCATTTTTCCTACTTATACTTTGAAACCAAATCACTTTGTGTACAATTTGCAATTCAATTATTAGATGGCTTTCTACAGGTCATAGCTGCCTCTAATGACCAAACTAAACATTCAATTATTAATTAAGACTTATTATTTACCACTATTGTTCTTGACTTTCCTTCCTGGTGGCTGAATTCGCAATCAACTAAGTCAATTAGATTAAACACAGCATAGGCTTATTAGTTAAATTATAATGTTCATTTGGGTTAATGTTATGGTATAAAGTTAACATAATTAATTATGGTATTTGAAGTATTATGGTCTGAACTTTATTTTTCTTATAGTTTTATCTTTTAAAATTATAGTTTTTTCTTATAGTTTTATAAATGAATCATATAGTCAGATTTTTCAACTACATCTTTGAATCAAAAGAGAGGAAGCTTATAAATAGTTTATTGAACCAAAAAAACTACATTTTTCTGTCGATGGCTTCTACAGAATTAATTAACAGTACTTCTTTTGGATGTTGATGAGCTTGATTTAGGTATTGGAAAGTGGACCACTGCACGTTCAAAGACAAGCTAAAGTATATTGTTTTGGTGTTATATATATGATCTGTTTGTGGGAAAAAGAATAGTGGAAATATGTTGTGTTAGATGTTTGATGGCATTGAGAGGCATAATTATGGATGTAACATGTTTTACCTTGAGAGTAACTGTATAGCACATAATAATTGAGGAAAATTTGGCAAGAACTTTTCATGGTTCATACCTGTTATTTCCCACATTATCTAGTTATTATTAATGGGTTGTCTAGATTGTGCTTACTTACTAATTGATGTGTGAGATATTTTCTTTTTCCTAGGTTTCCTGTTGCTGCGTGTCTCTTCTATGCAACAAATGTTCTTACTTGGTATATATGTAATTAGGATTGCTGCGTGTTTTTTCCTCTGTCACTTTCTTTCCTGGTTTGTTAAAGTGTTCTGTTCATTGAACATTACTTATAATTTCCGTACATAAGTTATATACGGATTTTTCCGTATATACATTATATACGAAAAAATCCGTATATAACTTATATACAGAAATTATATACGGATTTTTCCGTATATAAATTATATACGGATATTTCCGTATATACTTTATATACGGAAAAATCCGTATATAACTTATATACGGAAATTATATACGGATTTTTCCGTATATAAGTTATATACGGATTTTTCCGTATGTAAACTTAGCTACGATGGTATTATATACGGATTTTTGTCCGTATGTAATCCGTATATAAACACAGAATATATACGGATTTTGGGTCTTATATACGGATTTTTGCTGTATGTAATACAGTTGGGCCTTTATCTACACCTTCCAGTTGTCATAGTTAACGTCTTTCGTCAACTTGGGTAGCGAGATGCCATTGGTTAGTCCTTCCATTTCTCTCGGTGTTTACACTCACTCAAGCAAACACATACACTTCTCTTTCTCTCTATTTTTCACTCTTTTTTTCAGACACTTAGACTCTCCCGCTCTGACACCAATTTGTTGGTATCAAATATACTTTTATTGAAAATAAACGCTTTCAGAAATACAAGAAAGACAAAGTATTATCACTCAAACTAAAATTATCTAAATAAAAGTTAACTCACAAATTAAAACCAAACAACCCCTTCTCTCTCTTTCTTACTTTCAGGGTAATGTATATGTACACTACACTTTCTATATTACATTCACTCCTTGGTGCATTTCACTACACGGTGCCTCCTCAATTTATAGTTGAATAAAGCACAAAGTTCCAAATCTTAGTGGTAAACTGGTGGGCACAAGAGTACAGGATAAGTGAAGATGGTGAAGTTATTGGACAATGCACACAAAAGTCCAAATAGTGGTTAGTGAAGTGGATGGCTACTTTCGGTGTTGTGTGGTAGTTGTTGGCACAATCATCACAAACAAACAAACAACTTTCTAATTTATTAAAACCGTGTGGACCCTTTTAAAGTTTACCCAACAATATAGAGGGTATTTTCTGAAGTGGTACAGAGTATGTTGACGTAACAAATTCCTTTTCTTCACACATTATTTTAATTCTTTAATAATAATGGCCAAATAAAGTATGGGTTAGGTGCCTTAAAATTTGAAAGGTTCTAAGCAGATTAGAGAGAATAAAGATGTGGCCAATTCGGAAACTTTTGCGGGCTGGTGTATGTATACGTGCATGAATTTTCCACATACCGACTTGCTTGGTATCGGGTTTTTTAGATCAGTAGCGGGAGTACTGCTTAATCTTTTAATATAATCTTGGCTATGATAAAATATCATAGGTTTGGCACAAATGCATTTTATGGTGATTAAAAATGTGTGATAGATAATATTATATTAGCGGTATCATAAGTATTGAAATATTTGAAACATGTACTCTTACTGAGTACCTTTCCTCTTGCAAGAAGGTAGAAAGGTAAGTCTTTTGGTCTTTAAGAGGCGGTAGAAGAGACAAGGTTCTAGTGCCACTCTTTCCTCTTTCGAGGGGTAGAAAGGGTAGGATGTCTCGCCCGTAGGTTTCCAATCAAGCTGAGTATAGTGTCGTTGTGAAAGTAGTGGAGTTTTCACTCATAAGTCTTGAGGAGCAGGGGAGATAGATCTGAAGTTGCGGTGCAGGATGAATCGAACTGTCCTGTTTTGGTGAACAAGTTTCATATAGTAAAGTACAAAAGGACAATGTGTGTCTTCTTGGACTCTTTTGGTTATGGTATAGTTGATTGAATGTGCATGTTAACAATATTACTTTGTTGACTAACAATTGATGCGTTGATGTGTTATTAGATGTTGAATATGATAGCTTACCCTTATTGTTTGTGTGTGTGAATGCAATGATTGTATAATTCGTATTGTTATATGGGAGCATACGTTAATACAGGTGTTCTAGTTGATGATTAGAGCAACAAGAGATTGGGAAGAAATTGGGAAAGATTTCTTTTGTTTTACTTTCAAACATTTTGGGTTAATTTGATTTATTGGATTTTGGAAGTTGAACTAGAAGTTACATATTTGTAATAAAAGTCTTTTTATTGGCATTTTAATGGACTGTTATTTAATTTCTCAGTCTAAGAATTATATGAATGTTCTTTTAAGTTATTAAATTATTGACTCATGACATTCTAAAATGGGATGTTACATGGGGGACCACATTGCAATCAACAAGGAAATAGGAATGAGCGTGCAACATTGTGAGACAACCCCAATATCCCCTCATCGACGTTTGCAAAATGGAAAAACCATAAAAGGACAAAATCATCAAACAATTAAATCAACAGAGCATTTACTAAACTTAACACATGAATCACCTCTAACAACTTCACGATACGTGATTCACCACCAACAACTTGTCGATTCCACCGAAAAACCACCGATAGATGACGCCAAAATCGTAAAATGAAACTTTATTGAGAACTAATTTGTGACTAAAACCCTATTTTCCCCAATTTCAAACTAGAACATGGAACCCACTAAAACCCTATTTTCCTTAATTTTCCCTAACTTCGCACACATTCAACAATTTAACCACAAAATCCCTAAGTTATCCCTAATACGTTTTATTTTCATTTCGAAAAATAAATAAAACGTTGTCTTTTCATTAAATTTAAAACTTATTTAAAACTTAAAATAAAATAATTCCACCTAAGGTGACCTCACTATGCCACATCACAAATAATTGTTTGCTCAGCATGCCACCAGATAGCAAATTTAACGCCATTGCTAATTTTGTGTAATAGTCTATTTCCCACTTTTATAAGTGTGGACATTTGAAAGCATTTAAGTAAACCTTTATTTGGTTTTTAGGAGAATTCTTTCATAAACATTTAAAAAAGTTTTGGAAGATTTTTTCTTAGAAGCTTAGGTAAGGTTAACTCAAGGACACTCTGTCTAAGAGAGACTTGGTTTATAAGCTTGTCTATTGTAACTCACCTCTCTTTCTCGGGAGCTACTTGAAAGATCTTTACTCTATTGTTTCTCTTTTGAAATCCTTGACCAAAAACAAAAGCTTAATTGTGAAAATCTTTTCTCATTCGTAATTGTAGAGTGTTTTGAAAACCTTGTGAAAATACTTTGAAACTTTACAACATAAGTGATCAATCACACCATTCTAGTGTTCATGGTAGTGTGAAGGATAGTCAAGAAGGTTTATAGCTTAGGAATGAACTTAATTAACAAAGAAGGAAATAAGTGAGATTAAGGAGTTGTTAAACAAATTAGTGTTAGATCAAAACAAAGGGAAATAACATGCCGAATCATCCATAAGGAGAAGGTACAATAGGACCCCTTCACCTAGTTTTAGTGAAGACCAAAATGAAGATTCCTACCAATCCCTACCTAGGAGATATTAAAGGGAAAATAGCATATTCCTTAGGAACCTAAACTTGACCCTCTCCCATTCTATGGTAGAGAGAGTTGAAGAATATTTAGATTAGGAAATGAAGATAGAGTAATTGCTTGAGTGATACAAGATTAGTGAAGAGAGGAAGGTTACTTTAGCCACCCTTAGCTTCCAACAACAATCAACCTTATATTGGTGGACTACCTTGGTGCAAGATAGGCGTCTTAATAACCTCCCTCAAGATAGGCATGTATGTTCTTACTATGATAGGGAGTTGATGGACCAGCTCCAAAAACTCCACCAAAATAATATGGGTGTAGAAGAGTATAGGCAAAATATGGAGCTATTAAGGTTAAGGGTTGGGATTAGAAAGGAACCAAGAATAACAATTACAAGGTTTCAAAGTGGGCTTAATTATGAAATAAGAGATAAAGTATAACTCTTGACATTTAGAGATCTTAATGACTTGGTTCAATTAAGCATTAAGCTAGAACAACAATTAAAGAGGAAAACTTCTTCAAAAAGAGACTACTCTAGCGCTTCCTACCCTAAGGAATATCCCAGGAGGGAGTGTGAACCCTACTCTAGCTCTTCCCACCCTACCTATCATGTAACCTTGTAAAGCATTGTAGTGATCAATTCTAGTTTTGCTAGGTCTATATAATTCCTCATGACAAGAATAGCTCGCTATAGTCTAGTTAAAAATGTGTTCTCCCACAATAAATATCGCTATTGAGACTCATAATACATATCCTAACACTAGAGAATTAACTACATTCATACAATTCATAAACAAACCAAAATCTTCATTTGCAATCTCTTATAATCGGGAAATAATCACTTTCACCACTTGAATATCATTTTTCTATTCTCATTCATACAATATGTCCATTCATAAAATATAATAGTTCAAACCAGTAATTTTATATCACAAAAAAACCTTGATTCTATTCACATAAACACTTAATTCATATTGTATAAAATCCTTTATCTTTAAAAATTTTCATTTCTCAAGCAATCACTACACAATTCACATATCACATTTATCATTACTTCAAGAAAATAACATATGAAACACCTTTTCATCAAAACAAAAGGTTCATATTTCCAAATTAATGTTCAGCACCAAGAACCAACGACTAACATCAGGAAGGTTAGTGCCCAACGTCTAGGCAACTAGCGTGTAACACCTATATGTTAAGGAAAAATCATCTATACATCTAAACGCTTTCATGTTTTAAAGTTTAATTAAATAACATTAAAATGAGATAAGAATTTGAAAACACATAAACCTGAAGAATAAAAACACCTAAACCTGAAGAATAGGATAGGTAGAAACGCAAATGCTAGAAACAAGATTCTCAAATCATCCATCAACATAGAAAATCCTTAGGAAAAAGGTGTCGAGACAATGTCTTTGACTAAACCCTCTAAAAGCCTTAAACAAAGCTTGAAAACTTATAAAAAAAGAAACATGTTAAATGCTCAAACTCTAAAAGCAATATCCCAAAAAGCGTTTACATCAGACTAAACGATACCATGAGCTAAAACCTTTACTTCGTCCAACGATGAAGTTCAAACCCAATGCTTAGTATCTTAGAGAAAAAACTTAATTGATAAATGCTACCTCAACGGTCGAAAATGGAAAAATCACTTTGTTGTTTTGAACAAGCATTAAATGTTATTAAATGCTTAACATTCAAAAACAACAAAAATAATAAGAGATAAGACATATATGTTGCGTGCACAATCTACTCTATTATATGTAGATAGCCTACTAAACACATTCACTATTTTATTTGAAATATATCAGAAGTGGACGTTAGAGACAAAAGAGACATTCAGACAATGTTATCTTCATAAAAAGAAGTGTTTGAAAGAAAGTACAATCTACTTTAAGCAAAGTACTAAAAATGCAAGTTTGCTTTGACAAGTTGAATTTAACCAACGACTGCTTTACACGAGAAGACACAAGAATCAAGGCCAAGAGCTTAGTCTAACGAATATCTTTTCAAGGAGCCTTTAAATAGAAGATCATTCAAAGGAAGAATAAAGAGGATAGCCCAAGAGAAAAGATTACAACGAAAATATAATCCTACGAAAAGAGTTTAGAAGAGAAGCACATAAAAGCTCAAGAAAAAAAAGAATATCTAAGCAGAGAAAGAAGAAAAGTCAAGCAATACTCTTGAGTTTCATTGTAGTATTTACTTACTGTTGTAAGAAGAGAAAAAAGAGAAGAGAGAAACACTAGTGAGTCTCTAGACTGTATTGTATTGTACATATATCCTCTCTATGAGAATAATAGTCTAAACGACTTGTAAGAAATCATTGATTACAATTTTGAAGAGAATTAAAACACTTGCTGTTGAAACTCTAAGGAGTTAAGGAAATTTAGACAACATATAAGAGGATATCATAATTGTCTAGTACCAAGAGTGGTGCGAATACTCAACTAGCCTAGGCTAACGAAAGGTTATTTGTTTACTAGAGATACTATGAATGGTGAAAAATATGCACTACCAAGAGTAGATGAAACTCAACTAGGTAGTGTATATATGGATACTAGGAGTAGTGAGAATACTCAGTTGGAATTTTGTTGAAGATTATAATAGAACCCTTTGTGGATAGAAGAGATTGGACATAGCTCAATTGGAGTGAACAGGTATAAAAAATATCTTTGCATTTATTATTTACTTATGCCTAAACACTTCTCTTATAAAACCTGTAGTTGTATTTTAGTTTTACAAACAAAAAACTTCCCATAATGATTGTTCTTTAACGAAATGAGTTCTTATTAACACTACAATGTATATTCTAAATAGCACATAAAAAAAGTTATCGTTTATAATCACTTATAAAGTCGAGCATTTGACAACTACTTGATAAATTTTGTACTCGACGAGCGTGCTATATTATAAAAGTTGCGTAAATATTTTTCTATGAACACTATTCAACCTCCCTTCTAGTGTTTTTTAAATACTCACTGGGACTTACTAGAATTCAATTTCCATGTGACATCTAGTCGTACTTGTGGGCACCTAGCATTGAGGTTGGTCACCGAAGCTCATTAGAATTCAAATTCCCAGTACTACCCAGCAACACTAATACGCCACCCAATGCAAATGCAAAGTTTCTACACCATATATAAGGAATTCTATCTGAGCAATTCAACTTTTTTTCTAGTACCAAAAGACTTTCATTTTAGTTCAAAACAATCTCAATTAGAATTAATCTACCAAATTGATATCTCAACTCAGATGAACAAACTACTCAAGTGAACTTAAAATATAACGAGTTCCTTGTCAAATTTTAAAACCGAATCAAGATAGACTTATAATTAAATTTTTCCAGTTTCTTCATCATCACAAGTGTTACCATTAGTTACATAAAATCATTAACTCTAACCATCAAAAATTTCACAATCAAATCATACAAAATATCAATATTTCACGAACCAACAACACATGACATCATACAAATTCATATTCTTAATTATACTTAGCAAATTATCTTAGTACAAATACAATTACACCACTATTCCAATCCCAGCAATACACAAATAATTGAATATACCTACATAATTTCAATTTATTTTCAACTAATCTTATCGACAATTTATTCATACCAGCATATCACTACTTTACATACTTCAGTTTATTAAATCAAAACATTAACATATATAAAATAACACTAGTCTCCAAAATTAGTTTTTCTTATTGTAAAACTCCTTTAACTTAAGAAGGATTGTTACTCAAAACTAAAAACCTAAAGTAAATTATCCAAAGAAAACAAAATTTGATAAATTAAGATAATCACTTTTCTCAACTTATTCTATTAAGGTTGATAACCATAAAAATTAGAAAAGTGGTTATATATAATAAATATAAACCTATTTTATTTTAAAATTTGATCAGTTAAAAACACTTCTTAGCTTCTCAATTTTATCGTACTGTGATGCAATTAAATTTTGAAAAGATTGCAAAAAGTGAAAAAAATGGAAAGAAAACAAAAAAACAGTTTCATGAGAGAGAGAGGAAGAGAAAGTGGTCATTATGCCACGGCATTACACTTTATCCTTGAACATAAACCTGTTTCTGATGCAAAAGCGATTTTGCAACGTGTAGTGTGTTTAGTTGACACAAATGCACACATTACATACAAAAGCATGCTTTCTATCAAAGTCAAAATCTTGTAAGCAATAAAGTTAATAGAACATCATATATAGAAGGTTGAATGAAATAATTATATTTATATCTAAAGTCAAGAGCTTTTAACCCGTTTGTATGGAAAATAGAAAGTTTTCTATTTTAGAGCATAAAACTTCAACTAACGCAAAGTTTTAGTTTAGTTGTATTTAATTGAATTGAAAAAAATCCTTTATATTTGTTATAACTTGAATATATCTTAATTTATAATTTAATCGTATTTATTATCATCAGATAATTAGTGTAAGGATCATACTAATTCCAAAATTGTTTGAGACCCGATCATTTATGTCTAACATTAAAACAGGTCTATATAACATTAAAACAATTGTTAGGAAATCGTGTTCAATGCTCCAAAGCTAAGCACACTAAAATTAATGTTAAAAAAGATGCTTCCTATATAACATTTATTAATACCAATCAATTGGAAGACTATACAAAAATTATTACCAAAAGAACCAAAGTCCCCACCTAAAGGCAAAAGACCTCAACCCTCCTTTCACCCTTCATAAAAATCTAAATGCATCAAGAACTTAACCTTCAAAAGCCAAAATCACCATGCCTTCAAAAACCTTTAGCCAAAACCTAAAATATCTTCGTCATCCAGAACCAACAAACCCTCAAATCGATCACTGTTTAAAAGGAATATTATCAATCCAAATTTTTTAAACAAAAATAATACTTTTAAAAGTTAAAAGATGAAAACAAATTTTACTTGAAAATGAAGAACTTAAATCATACTTTCAGGGCGAAATAAAAACCAACTTTGGATCAAACAGGCATGTATAAAGAAATATAAATTATCTTTGAAGAGACGCGTATAAATTGAATTTATTTTCTAAACTAAACAAATAACAATCAACTTGGTTTTCATTTAATCAAAACAACTTTTGTCCTCAACCAAATAATTCACTGTACTTACTTGAGAAGTTTAAAAACCACCTTTCTCAATTATATCAATTGTAGTTTCTAAATAAATAATTTCTATCATAACTTTCCATCAGGTAATGAAACTCGATCTACTCAACCAAGAAAAGCTCAAAAATCAAGAGCTGAGTTTGCAGTTGTACGTTTGAAAGCTAATCATGACTTGAAAATATACAACACAGCCAAATAGTTAATTAACATTTGTATCCATCAGGTAGCAAGCCAGAAAGTATAGTTTCAGCCCTATACGACACAATTTGTTGTCAGCAGTAAATTTTGAAAAATGTTGTATATCATTCATGAAAATTTCATATAACAATAATATAACTGTTGTCCTAGACGGCATGATGAACTCAAAGTGTGAGTTGATCCATGTTCTTAATGTTTTTAGATATTCCATGAACTGACCGTCCTTCGTCTTGCTCATCATACGGGTTTGCTCGGTAGTTGGATATTGCCTCTTCATTGTCAGAACAGCCTGGCCTTTCCGTAAGAAACTGTTCCCAGAAAACATCATTCACCCTGTCCGGAGGAGCTGGATTAACTTGGTTGTTACTTGGAGCCTCCTGTGGTGAAGCTAAATTGGCGGCCTCAGCAGCTAGATTTTGGTTTGAGGAAACACCACTTTCAGATTCTTTTACACTCGCAAAAAATCTCGATTCTGCCAATTTTCCAATTTCTTGACAGTCGATTTGGGGTGATCTGGCTGAGTATGAATTTCTGTTTACTTGCACTGGACAAGATGCCAGGGTTAAATTTAACTGGCAACTATCGCCTTCTTCACTACTTGGCTCCAAAGAGATCAGTTTTGAGTTCTCAGCAGTTGTTGCTTTTCGCGGCAAACATGCATCCATCTTAAAAGTAAAAGAAGCCCCCGTATCCGCAAGTTCTAATGTTTCAGGTGCAAATGTAAGAGATGTTCTTGTCTGCACTCCTTTTGGTTCTACTTCAGATAGTTTTTTCTGTGGACTTTCCCCATCTTCATTTGAACTCTGTGTGCTACGTGATACCAAGTTCTTATCTGACACGGCAGGTGACAATTCCAGTCTGAGTTTATTCGAGAAATCCTGGTGGAAAATATTTCCAAATTCCATTCTAAAATTGCTGTGACTGTCCACGAAGCTGCTTTCTGCGACAGGTTGAACATGATCAGCTTGAGGCAATCGCCTCTTCTTATTATACGCAGATAAATCCATGGATTCAATTTTGCGTGAAAGATGTTCAACAAAACTAGGATTCTGAAGAGCCTTCTCAAAGAAGTTCAGCAATTGCTTCTGCCTCTTTTCAGTAGTGTCTAACCGCTGCAGAAAATCTTCTAGTTGGAGCTTTGCTGTTGACTGATGTTGTTTGAAGTTATGAATATTGGATTCAAGAGAAGTTTTCTCGCGGGAAAGTTTCTCAATTTCCTCCTCAAATGCTGCTCTCTCTGGATCTACAATAGAACCCGGAGGATGACTATGACTGTGGATAGGTTTCCTGCGATGTATATTCTTAAGGAGATGCTTCTGATCTTTCACAAACTCATCATTTGCAAATTCCCAGCGCTCTGGGTGTATTTTTCGAAAACCCTGATTACAGAAGAGTGTCAATAAACGAAACAAAAATAACCAAAAAATGGTTTATTAAAAGCTAGGAAATACACATTATATATTCAGAAAAATAAATGCACACAAACAATAATTTATTGACCTAGCAATAAGATCTAAAACTTTCATTCAATAATTTACTGTTAAATCCTTAAATGATAATCTTTACAAAAAAGAACCTCTAAATATGAAGTATTTGAGTTGCTTAGAACGTAAAGGGAAAGTAGAATTAAAGAACCGAAATTATGGTTAGGGTGAACAATATATGGAAACATTCTGAGGACTACATCCCCAAGGCAACTAATAAAAATAATGAAGCACAATGACAGAAGTACTACTAGCTTCACACAAAATAGGGATTTAGGAAACAAGAAGCAATTCTAGCAAGAGAAAGCAACACACTTTCTACAGTTTGATTGCATTCAAAGTTGAAATTCAATACTGTCCATAACAGCACAGAGCCACAGAATATCATGGATCTCTTAAAAATGCAACCTGAATGAACTTAAAAAGTCATCATAGCTAACACCGAATGAGAAATAGAGCCTTTTAGAAGGGTGCCACAGTATTCCCCAAGACAGAAAACTAACGACCAAGTGTCCCTTTATGAGTCTATTCATAAAGAAAATAATTCATTCAACTACAAGCATAACAATAGCAGCTATCAAACAAGTAAGCAGTAGCTTCATGGTAGCATGAGCTTCGATGGAAATGATGATTTATAGCATGGATTGGAGAGCTCAAATAAGGTACATGAGGGAAGAATTGGGTTTTTTAAAATAAAATGAATTAGTTGCAAATAAAAATACGGTAAATTAATCATATGGTCCGAAAAGATTTACCTTTCAGTCCTTACACTTAAAAATCATCCTTTTAGTCCTTATCCATGTTCTGGCATGAATTGTTCAAGTTTGGTCATTTGATGATAAGTACTTCAAATGAAATAGACCATGTTTTTGTCACAATTCACACAATATTCGTGCTCCACAAATTCACAATGGTTCCCGAAACATATAACATAATCACTCTGAAAGCAACATGGGAAAACTGACAAACCAATCAAGTGACCCATGAAAATTGGGTGGTATTAAATTCATCTTTGGAGAACCAACAGAAAAGTGTATATATATATATGTGTGTGTGTGTGTGTGTGTGTGTGTGTGTGTGTGTGTGTGTGTGTGTGTTTTGAAACATCTTTATACTTTCCTATAATATAAAAGTCGTTGAACTAATATGCATCTCCATCACCCATCTCTTTTCTGGATGAACAACATTTATGATGGAGGAAGAAAGTTCAGAGGTAGTGTAATATATCCTCTAAGTGAAAACCAAACAAGCTCAAGAATGAATTTTTCAAGTTTGGCTATCTGATGATAAATAATTCCACTGAAACAGATCATATATTTTTACCACAACAAAATAGTCTTTGCCCTCAAATTCCCAATGGTTTCCAGAACATATAACATTAACAAATATCACTCTGTAAAAACAAGATGTGCAAACTTCAAAGTTGGGTTTACTAAATTCAGTTTTGGACGACCAAAAGAAAAGCATATATATTTTTTTCAAAAATGCTTTATATTTCTTATTATTATAGTCATATTGAACTGATATGAACTTCCGCCAGATATCCTTTTCAGGATAAAGAGCATTTATGATGGAGGAAGAGAGTTTAAAGGTAGCATGCGTAACATGTCCTCTCCACGAAATAAACAAAACATGCTCTAGCATGAATTTTTCGGTTATTTGATTATACGTAATTCAACTAAAATATTTTCATCACAATTCACACAACACTCATGCTCCTCAAACTCCCAATGGTTTACAAAACCTAAAACTCTGAAAAGACAATACATGAAACCTGTCAAGCCAATCATGCTTCTGGTGACCTTGAAACTTAGGTGGTATTAAATTATTTTTTGGAGAACCAAGGGAAAATAGTATATATGTCAAAACCGTTTTATACCTCCTGCAGAGGGCTTAAGTTTTCTGGCAGTTTATTTGAGCAAGAGATACCTCAAAGTACTTGAAGAAGATTCTTTTATCACCTTCCTGAATGAATGATGTGCCCTATACCCCAGTTCACACCAAAAAAGAAAACGCTATCCTACACCTTTCGCTGTCTTTCAAGCTTGACAGTCTCTTTAACCCTAAATAACTT
Organism: Vigna nakashimae; assembly: GCA_034642375.1. Taxonomy (NCBI): domain Eukaryota; kingdom Viridiplantae; phylum Streptophyta; class Magnoliopsida; order Fabales; family Fabaceae; genus Vigna; species Vigna nakashimae. Next base: position 37,700,823 of record CM067762.1, on the reverse strand, counting down.
GTGAACAATTCGAACCCTACAACAACATCCTCGCACATGCTTTACATGGATGTAGTAAATGCATTTTATATCTCATTCAGTAGGAGCATATAGAAAACTCTCGAATTACATCTCCATATAGGCACGATCGGATCCAAATTGAAGCTCTCTCTATCTCACAATACATTTTCTCAATCTCACAACATCATCATTCACAATAAACAAGCAACATTCCAATTCAGCACACCGCAAATATCCAACAGCAACGACTAAACACAATCGTCAAATCAGGCTATGAGTTTTAACAACGGGACAATCAAATTGAGCAAACAATAAATGCATCAAACAAATAAACTAGAAGCAGTAATCAAAGAGTAATTACAATCAAGATAAACAAAGCAAGCGCGTGATCAATCGGAAGGAAAAACAGAGGCAGAAGCAGAAATCGAAGAAACTCACGTAGGTATTGAGCTGGCGGATGAAGCTGGAAAAGTTGTTGTGCTTGAAATAGGTGGGGAGAAGAAGGCGAGCGAACTCCGGCGGATTCCACACGACGAAGCTGGTGTTGCATGAGCTCCACGAAACGATGTCGTTGGTGGAGGGATCGTCAACCATGTCGTAGGTCTTCAGAAGAAACGGCGCCGGTCCTCCTGCTGCTGCTGCTGCTGCGGCGGCGGCGGATGGTGGCGCACCGTCCATTTGGGATTGGAATGGATCTTTCTAGAACTTATGCAAAAGAGAGAGAAATGCGTATATATAATGAGTAGAAGGTAAGGGAAAAAGAAAGAAGACCTGGAATTTGTAAGAGAGAAGGGTTTGTTTGACTTCAACGCCGGCTCTACCATAGGCTGTTGAAGGTTGTTGGAACTTGTTACCCCCACCTTTGAAAATTAGATTTTTTTTTTTATCTCTTTCTTACATTATATAACTGAATTGTACCAAAATTCATAATTACTACTAAGGTTTTCTACCTAAGTTCATAATAGACTTGAAGAGTATTGTTAGTAAAAAGAATATATCAATAATCATATAAAACATTTTGGTAAATACTTCATTTAGTAAGGTAAAGAATTGATATATTTAAAAAAAAAAATTACATTCTTAATTATATAATTTTAATTGTGTCTGAATTCTGTTAATAATTAATATAATTAAAGAGAGGTTCAATTTGTAGTTATTGTTAATGTATTTATCAAAAAGAAAACCATCCATATATAACTAATATTAAAATAAACATGAAATAGTTTAGTTGATCTTCTTACAAAATTTATTTTTTATGTAATAAATACATTTTATTATTATTAAAGACGTTTAATTATTTTAATTATTAACAAAATTTATAATAAATTAATAAAATTAGGCTTTTTATAATAAGATTGTAATTTCTTTTTATTACTCTAAAATAAAACATTTAACATTTATTATACTAAATAAACTATTTATTTAATATTTATTAAACAAATTTTATAACAAAATATATCATTAGTAAGGATGATGGATATAGATAGCATTTATCTATCTATCTTAAAAAGTTTGTCTTATCATCTATTTAATTACTTATTGAATATTCATGAAGAAATATAATTCAAATAAAAAATTAATAAAATTTAATATAAATTTGGTTCTTTTAAAATACATTTAAATAAGGTGTTCTAAATTATAAATTTTAAAACTTAATATCTTACATTATAGTTTCAATTTCATATATTAGTTGTTAAAGAGTGTGAGGGATAAAAAAAACATTATACATATGCCTAATATATTAACAAATAATTAAATGATAGTACTCATTATTTATATATATAATCATAAAATAAAATCTTATTAAAATATGTTGTTTAACACATCATTCTTAGAGATAATTGATAGTTGCATATGTTCAATTTAAAATATATTATTGTCAAATTCAAAATAGCACAATAAATATAAAATCAAATAATGAAATCTATATAAAATATTAATATCTTTAAAATAGAAAAAATAATATTTATAATAATATAAATATAATTCAGATTACAGTAAACCAAACTTAATATTATATTTACTAATTTTTTATTATATCTTAAATTTATTTTATTTATTGTTATATTAAGATCATAAAAACATTTAAATACTTGCAATAAAAAAGTAATCTAATTCAATAATTATTTTTTACTTTCCCATCCACAAAATATTATTTACTGTTTAGGCCAGACAGAATAGGTGACACCATCACCACAAATCCAGACAAAATTTCAATCAAAACAATTATAACTTGATAAATAATTGTCAATATCCAATTTCGTCCGGATAAATAAAATTCATCACAAAAATAAATAATAAAAACATAAAAAAACCAAAATGAAAAATACTATTTATTTTACTTTTCGCACACCAAATTTTCTTTTAAACATTTAACCCAATGGCCCAAAATAATCTCTTACTTTTTTACTTCTTCACCACCCTTTTTCTCTTATCACACCCCACTCTCCACATCATCATCCACATCACCCTCCACATCATCTACCTTTATCATTTATTTTCCACATCATTTCCATATTAATTTTATATATCAACTTTTCTAATTATTCCACTTACATTTTTTTATTATATCTTCTCCATCAACATTTTTTATTATCCATTTTTTTTCCACCTTATTTTTCCACCAACTTTTTATATTATTTTTTTTCACTTATTTTCCACATTAACTTTTACTATTTACTATATTTTATTTCACCTACTTTCTCCACCAACTTTTTATATTATTTCTTTCACTTAATTTCCACACCTAATTTCTCCACCAACTTTTTATATTATTTCTTTCACTTAATTTCCACACCTAATTTCTCCACCAACTTTTTATATTATTTCTTTCACTTAATTTCCACACCTAATTTCTCCACCAACTTTTTATATTATTTTTTTTCACTTATTTTCCACATTAACTTTTACTATTTACTATATTTTATTTCACCTACTTTCTCCACCAACTTTTTATATTATTTCTTTCACTTAATTTCCACACCTAATTTCTCCACCAACTTTTTATATTATTTCTTTCACTTAATTTCCACACCTAATTTCTCCACCAACTTTTTATATTATTTCTTTCATTTATTTTCCACATTAACTTTTACTATTTACTATATTTTATTTCACCTACTTTCTCCACGACCTTTTTATATTATTTCTTTCACTTATTTTCCACATTAACTTTTTCTATTCATCTTTTTTTTAATTATATTTTATTTCATCTAAATTTTCCACCAACTTATTATATTATTTTTATTCATCAACTTTCTTCATCCTTAACTCTATAAATACCCACATTTTCTTCACACACACAATTACATAATATACCTCTCTTCTCTCTCAAAATCTCTTCATTCCATCCCAAAACTCTACTTCATTTTTTCTCTCACATTTTACTATTTTTTAATCTCTCTATACATAATAAATCCCATACCCCATTTCTACCATAAAGTTATCTTCTTCATCTTCCATCTATCTTTCTCACAACTTATTACAAGTAAGGTTTTATTTCATCACACAAATCTTCAACAAGGTACACATTTTCTTTTCATTCTATTTATATATGCATTTTGATCGTTTTTTTTAGTTTATAAATTCATCTTGTTTTCTATCACCATTTTTCTTTATGCTTTTCATATTTCAACTCATCTATCCTTTTTAATAACAAATATAAAACTTTAAAAACATGTAATAATATAAATATCGGTATGAGTACTCGTGCGATCGTACGCATCAGCCTAGTACTCATTACCCAAAATCTAAAATAAACAAAAAAGTCGTGTGAGTGCTCGTGCGATCGTACGCATCAGCCTAGTGCTCATTACGCAAAACAATAAAAAACAAGAAAAAAGCCGTGTGAGTGCTCGTGCGATCGTACGCATCAGCCTAGTGCTCATTATGCAAAAAATCTAAATATTACATCAAAAAATACCAAAAAATATAAAATCTTCAAAAACCAAAAACATCCACGTTTTCAAACAACAAATAATCTTTCTGCCAGAACTACGTGATCCTTGATTCTCCATCAAAAGTGGAGATACGTAGGAGCAAGGCCAGTCCTTGTCAGGTTCACTTTCCCAAAAATCCAAAATCATTTTACAAACAAAATTCTCAAACAATTTTCAAACAAATTTTCAAGCAGTTTTCTAAAAGAACTACGGAACCCTGATTTCTCATTCTTAATGAGAATACGTAGGAGCAAGGTCAATCCTTGTCGGGCCCAAAAAACTAAAAAATATTTTGTTTCTTTAGAATTTTATTTTTAGGGGAAAGTTAATCATTTTGAAAACCACATCATATTCGCATATTTAGTTAAAGGTACTGCCTTAGGGCAGGCGTTGTAGGGTGCTAATACCTTCCCTACACGTAACCGACTCCCGAACCAAGAATCTCAGTTTCGCAGACCATGCCTTATCATTTTATGGTTTTTCCGTAGTTTTCCAGAATAAACTATGGTGGCGACTACAAATCTCTTTTTCAAAACCGTTTTATTTTTCGGATCGTCGTCCCGTCGCGATCCCGGTTGCGACAATAATAATTAATTAAACTTAGTTTAAAATATTTGTTACTTTCTTACATTTAATGATACAGCTATATTGTAAACTATATGATATATCATATATGGTATATAGTGTAGATTGAATGGTTAACCCTCACGACGACCTGAGGAGTATATTTATGCTACATCAAGAATATTAGATCATAATTGGGTTAGTGTTTAAGTTATTATTAAGTCAATTGTTCAGCAAACGATAAAAAATCAAAGATATCTTATTATAGATATTGATGAGTTGTTTATGAGTAACTAACCAAATCTAAAGGTAAGTTTGTTTTTATTTTATTGGATTTATGCTAGTTTAGGATCCATGAGATGACTTATAAATATAAGGTCAAGGTTAAAAGTCAGGTACTTAATTATGATAAATAATTCACTAAACTACGTCTAACTTGAGCGTCATAGTGCCTTTTGCAAGTACCTCCCCCTGTCAAGAGTGCATCCGAGCGGTGTCAAGAGTGAAACTAAGCAGTGCAGGCGACTCAGGCATTGGAAGACTAGAAGATTACGTCAGAAAGGTACATCTCTCAGCGTTACACATATCCCTACCGAAACTTTTTGGCGCCCACCGTGGGGCCAAGAAAGAAGCAGAAGAAACCCAATGGTGACCGCGAGAAACATGGAGGAGCAACAAAGCACTAGGAAGCTGATTAGAGAGATGTAGGCGCAAGTGCAAGCACAGTTCTTAGAGATGCAACGGAAGCACGAAGAGGAGATTGCAACACTGAGGACAAAACGAGGTTGTCATGAGCAGTCTGCTCAACACTTGGTATCGACAGCCAACCGGAATCACAACCGCGAGAATGACAATGAAGCAAGCCATAATCACACCAACCCGAACGGTCGAGGAGTAAGAGAACCAACGCCCCTGCAAATCGTTCGACCTACCAGTTTACTCCCCTTCACGGTGACCATTATACAAACTCCAATGCTGGAAAAAACTCCTCTTTCATTAGATAAATATGATGACTCAAATGATCCAGATGATCACCTTAAGGCGTTTGTTAACGCAATGGCGTTCTACACGATCAACGACCCGATCATGTGTAGGGCTTTCTCATTATCAATGAAGGGGAAGGCATTAGCATGGTACAACACCCTCCCCCTAAACACAATAGATTGTTTCACTAATGTGGAAACTCTTTTTAGAAGACAGTACGCGTCCAGTCGGGTACAGGAACTAACATCGGCGGAATTGGTAAACACTAAACTGGATGAGGAGGAAACCTTGAAGGCCTTTATGAAAAGATATAATGAAACCGCATGGCGTGTTAAAGACATCAATAACACTTTCATCATCAACAATTTGCCTTCATGCCTAAAGACAGGATCCTTTGTTGAAAATTTATACGCGCGACCGCCTAAAACTATGGACGAACTCTAGAAGAGAGTTGTTGAATTTATCCGTATTGAAGATGTAAGACACTCAAGGAAAAAACAACAGCAGGAAACTTCCGTACGAAGGAACAAAAAGGAAGGAAAGCGATCGTTTGGCAACAACGACAAAAACGGAGGTCAACATTTAAGGGATCTTCCTCGGATACCCATGTTCAATCACTATATAACCCTCAATGCACCGAGGGCTAAGGTTCTCGAGGAAGCTCTCAATATTGAACTTCTCACACTCCGGAGGAAGGCAACTCCCAAGAATGCAAACGAGAGAAAAAGTTATCGTTTCCATCAAAACCACAACCATACTATGGAAGAGTGTCTAGTACTGAAAGATGAAATAGAAATGCTCATCCAAGCGAGCCATCTCCATAAGTACGTAAAGGAAGAAGGGGCCTAGATAAGAAGCCCCCCCAGAGGAAAATTTGTCAGTATCAGGACAACCGGTATCGTCGAGTCGCGCAGTAGAATAAAATAAGCGGAAAACGTGTTACGGTCATAAATCAAGTTACAATAGTCCGTTTTTAGAAAATTTATTTTCTTTGAGAAATTTTATTGAACAGTTGATGTGCGAAAAATATAAAGAGTGTAGGGAGTATAAAAATTCACACACCGAATTTTTATCCTGGTTCGAATAAAAAAGATTTTACGTCCAGTTGTTAATCACTATAAAAAGTGATTAATGTTTTCACTAAAATTAGTTCAACAGATTACAATAAAGTGAATGTAAAGATGAAACTTTCCTTTGAAGAACGAACCGAAAGGGAGCTTTCTTTGACCAACAAATCGGAAGCGAACAAACTACACTTTCCTTTGACCAACAAACTGGAATAACGTAGAAACAATCTTCTTTCGACCAATGAACTGGAAGATAGCAACTTTACCAACTTGAAGAGAACCGCTCTGACCAAGGCAGCTCGATCAATATCCTATATTGGAAAACAATACTGAGAATGGGTTTTGTAGGGGAAAAAGTCCATACTCGTTGATATTTAGACTTGAGGACTTGGCTTGGAATAGGGCGAGAGGCGAAAGAGCTCAGAATAAGATTCTCACTAGTAGAAGCACATACTCCGTGTAATACTCTATTAGGACGACCCTGCTTGAATGCCTTCGGAGCTGTGGTATCCACTCCTCATTTGACTATGAAGTTTCCATCGGATAGAGGAACCGTATGTACTGTATGGGCGGATCAACGAACAACCCAAGAATTCTATATTGCTAGCTTAAAAGTCACACCTTTCATTCCCCTAGAAAGAGCAGAGGAGTGAAAATAACTAGAGGTTAACCTCGATACCAAGGTCAAAACAAGAAGCTTCGAAGAAGGAGTTCTCGTATGGCGCTCTACGTAATGAAAGTTTTGACGAGTGAAGCTTATTGGCTCGAGTTACTCAATGGTAAATTTGTCCTTAACACTTGGAAAACGACTTATCCCAAATTTTACTTCAGTTGAACACTACTATAACGTTTTATTTATATTTCTTAAGACATAGACTTTTGTTGTTTAAAGTCTTTTGTTGGAGTAAATAAAGTCGAACAACTTTTATTCAAATCAAGTGATCAAACATTCGGCCATTCAGCCTTACATGCATTCAGCCTCATAAGTATTCGGCCATTCGGCCTCATAAGTACCACAGTTATTCGGCGCTTTGGCCTCAACTACTCAGCCTTCCATGGCCGCATATACTTTAGCCAAGTTTGACATTAAGTCCTCAACCATTCAACCATCTGGCCATTCAGCCTCACAATCCAGATAACAAGCGGATCAAGACAAAGGCACTTGGGACAACTGACATCTTACAAATATGAAAACCTTTGGCGAGGTGAATCTTCAAAATCTTATTTTATTCTTTTATATAGGATGGAAGGTAGTAAAGCACCTAAAAGCTCATTCGTAACACATCCTAATATGGATTTCAGTTTTGGTCTCCAAACATTCGACCGAACACCGAGCGGTCTTACTTGCTTGGCCGTCCGACCCTATAACAGAAGCTATTTTGATATTAACTTGTAAATGCATTGGATTAATTGACTACTTTTATTCTCACAATGTAAAATTCGAGTTGTTATATTTCTTCCGTACAAATGATAGAATCTTGCACACAAATCGTTTGCCCAATCTGGAGTTTATTCGTTTGGGTCATTCACAAAACCCAGGGAAGGTTCTCTAGGAACTTCTGGTCCAAAACCCAGAAGTGAAGAACGTCCCCAACGGACGGTTATTCTCGTCTAACTGGAAGTTCTCCAGGAACTCCTAGGTCACGAACGATCGTTCTTGTCTATTGGGAAGTTCTTCAGGAACTCCTGGGTCACAGACGATCGTTCTTGTCTATTGGGAAGTTCTTCAGGAACTCCTGGGTCACAAACAGTCATTCTCGTCGACTAGGAATTTCTTCAGGAACTCATTAGTCACGGACGATCATTCTCGTCTACTGGGAAGTTCTCCAGGAACTCCTGGGTCACAGACGATCATTCTCGTATACTGGGAAGTTCTCCAAGAACTCATGGGTCACGGATGGTCATTCTCGTCTACTAGGAAGTTCTCCAGGAACTCCTGGGTCGGACAATCATTCTCGTCTACTAGGAAGTTCTCTAGGAACTCTTGGGTCACGGACGGTCATTCTCGGGTACTGTGAAGTTCTCTAGGAACTCCTAGGTCAAAAGGCAAGAGTTGAGGAACAATCACTCTCATCCGAACATCTTCAACCGAACAGTCTCGCTTGCTTGGCTGTTCGGCCTTATAAAATGGGTTAGTCTAATTGTTTACATTCTTTTTTGACAATTCAAATTTGATCATTATTTTTCGTGAGAACAGATAAATAGGATATTATCAGTCACCAATCAACATGGGAAAAAGTTCCAAATGAACTCCTATCACTCACTGCTTGGTTCAGCCTTGCCAGGTTCTAATGACTTTTCATTGATTCGATTAATTTACTTAACGCACATTTCTGCAGACAAAAATATCTCGTACAGGAGGATTTGGTTAGGATCTTAGCGTCTACTACTCAACATGGGAAAAGGTTTTTGAAAGAACTTCCATCTCCTAGAGTCCGCCGTTTGGTTTAAAGATGAGCAACAACCACAAGCACATTGAAAACAAACTCCCCAACACCACGAGAATGACCTTTCTCAAGCTCATATAAGTCCTATAGTTAACCTTGGCTAAAGCCGAACGGTTAACTCGGACTTGGGGGCATATGTATGGTATATAGTTTAGACCGAACGATTAACACTCAGGACTTGGGGGGCATATGTATGCTACATCAACAATGTTGGGCCATAATTGGGCCAACTTTTAAGTTATTATTGGGCCAATAGTCCAACAGACGATAAAATAATCAAAGATACCTGATTAAAGATATTGATAAGCTGTTTGTGAGTATATAACCGAATCTAAAGGTAAGTTTGTTTTTATTTTATTGGATCTGTGCTAGTTTAGCATCCATGAGATGACTTATAAATATAAGGTCAGAGCTAAAAGCCAGGTACGTTCGACCATAACTCAAATACTCAATTGTGATAAACAATTCACTAAACTACGTCTAACTTGAGCGTCATAGTGCCTTTTGCAGGTACCTCCCTCGGTCAAGAGTGCAACCGAGCGGTATCAAGAGTGCAACATAGTGATGTAGGCGACTCAGACATCGGAAGATAAGAAAATTACGTCAAAAAGGTACATCTCTCAGCCCTACACATATCCCCACCGAACCAATTTGTATTATTTCACTTAAAAATTATTTGTATTATTTAACATAAAAACTATTTGTATTATTTAACTTAAAAAATTGATTCAAAATATGAGCTCAGTTTTTCTTTTCCTCTCAACCATATAGAACGTGTTTTCCATATTTTCTTTTCCATCGCGTTTCAATCATCTTTTAATATTTGAGGGAAAAATTAATTTAAATAAAAATTTAGGTTACTGGAAATTAGTTAAAAGATATAATCGGAGACAATTATTTAAAATTTTTAGCTATGGGTAACTATTTATAACGTTATTTAACTGAAACTTAAGTTTACATTAATGACAGAAGTCAGTTTATTTTGAATTAAATTTGTAGTTAAATAATAAAAATCATACTGAAAACTTAAGTTTACATTAATGACAGAAGTCAGTTTATTTTGAATTAAATTTGTAGTTAAATAATAAAAGTAATTTTAAAATATGTATGCATTGTAAATGTGGAAACGTAAAAAGGGTTTTAAGTTACTTCATTTAATTATTAAGTTTGTTTACATGGAAGAGTATATGGATGAGTAATTTATTTCTACTTCAATCATTTTTATCTAACTCATCTCTTGTTAACTCATTATTTAGGATATTTTTTAATTTTATTAATACCAGGCAACATATCAATTTCTTATATTTTATTTTAAATTCAATCATCCATTTGTTTTCAGGGAACAAATTTTATGTTTTAAATTCAGAAATCTAAAATAACAAATTTACTTCAAATATTTGCTTATAAATTATAAAATTCATAATATATTATTTGACTTTCAGATGGTAGAATCTATAACTAAAATTTTCTATTCCAAATTGTTCAATTTGTAACATTTTTTCACAACAATTAGTCACAAACTCACTATAATTCAAAAGTGTTTTGAAAAAAAACTAAAATAATGCATATTAAATCATTTACATTCAAGCTCTTCAAAACTTTTAATCTTCAAAAATGTCCTTTACCAAAACCTTAATGTCCAAAGCATCTGCTGAACATAAGTGGAGAAGAAGCACAAAAAATGTAGTTTTCAGAGCTTAGAAAGATATAATAATAAGAAAATCATGGAAGTGCAAAAAGTAAGTTTTGTAAGTTCTAAACCCACTTGACCAAACCCAGTTTGAGAGTATATCATAAATAAATGAGATTTCATACTGCACCTCCATAATTTCTTTTACACCTTCGTATATTTTAAAATAAAAGTAAAATTTCAATTATCACCTTTTCATTTAGAGTTCCGGAATGCAATTTCACGATGCGAAATACAAATTTTATATTTCAAACAGTTTAAAATACATTGTACAAATAAAAAACCGTAGCCTCTTTTTTCTGACATGTAAAGACAACTTCTATCTAAACCTCCATATATTTTTTCATGTACTTCATAAATTTTTATATGTCCAATTATAATTCAAATTCTAATTTTTATATTAAAAATATACAATTGAAATTATTTTTCAGAACGTATAATCAAAATACAATATTTTAAATTCCGTAATATATTTATATTTTTTATTATAAAATTTAAAATATATTTATTATTTTATTTTTCAAATCGTAGAATCTAAAATATAAAATAGGAAAGATAAAAAAAAGAAATAGCCATGTAAGAGGATGCAAAGTGAGATTAGAATATTTTAATGTTAAATGTTTAAAGTATAAATAAATATTTTATAAGACGAGTTTTATTATTTTAAGTCATATTATCTCTCTAAAACCTTTCCTCTAGAGCTCATTCTTCTCTCTAGATATTTTACTTTCTGAGTTATCTGTTTGAAGATCAGAGGGTGTCAAAGTTATCACTATTGCAAGGTTTTTTAATCTAGTCGATCAGTTTTCTTAGAGAAGTTAGTTTCTACTATTTTTTCTTGAGTTATACGTATCTTCCATTCATGTGAGGTTTGGTTTGTCGTATGTGTCTTCTTAGTTTTCTAGTATGTTCTCTAATGATCAATGGTTATAATCGCGTACACTGATAATGAGTTTGTGGTTGGTAGATGTAGATTGAGAGCTCTTTGAGCTGAGGAAGCAATTTTAGGTCCTTTTGAGTTGTTTAAGCTCCTGTCAGGTAAGGGTTTTAATTATTTTATTGCTTTGATTATTTGAATTGGTATGCTTGAGTTTATTAAGAGATTGAGTTTGTTTGAGATTATGTTTTGTTGTGGTATAATTGCTTGAAATTGAATCGTATGTGTTATATGGATTGGAAAAGTATTGTTGTGAGTGCTGGATAATTATTACTTGTTTTGATCCTTTATGCTGATAAATTTTATGGTATATGGGTGAAAATTGTTGTTAGATGTTGGTAGAATGAAAACTGAGAATTATGGTTGGTTTCTAGTCTAAAATTGGGATTTTTGATTAATGGAATTCTAAAGGTGTTGGTCTAGGAAGGTACTTGATATGTAAATTCTGTTTTGGTGGAAATTGTTAACTCATTGGCAAGTGTACCAAATTGTATCAAGTAATATAAAATGGTAAGATCAAGTATCGTATCCCAAAAGACTCACGACACTAAACAATCGTGTAATTACTTAACTAATTAAGACTAAAAAGCTATTTTGTTGATTTTTAAATGCAAATGTAACAAAAGTAAATATGAATGCAAATTGATCGATTGAGGCTAAAACACAAATGCATAGATGATGTTGATGATATGAGATGATTATGTTGTTGGGGTTTAGATTTCACCATCCTTACTTTCATGCATATAAGAATTAATCTTCTTCATTAAATTGTTAACGTCACTCTCTAAATTACTTAAAACCGGATCTCATGGCAAAGAAAGTCTATCCTTAATTATTAGACCACAATCCCTTGCATCCGTAATAATTAATTCTGCATTACGAACAGAAGCTTAAGACAACCAAACTTCCTATCCCCATCCCTGGGCAATATTGCTTTTTGGAGAAATTCTCCATATCCTAGTTTCTAGGTATTTCCCAATAACAAAGAAAGCCAAATATAATAAGCATAGAGCAAAGGAGAAAATCCCTAACAATTAATGAAATAAGCATATAATAATTCAGAACAAATTCAAATACATGAAAGTTTAGAGGTTACATCTTCCCCAACAACAAATAAGATTAGTTCTCCATCGTCATGAAGAAACTAGGTGTACAATGGAATGAAAGAGATAGAAAAACCCTATAAACTGAAGAGGAGAGCTTCCGCATCCCCAAATCTGCCTCAAAAGGGGCAAAACGTGTGTTTCTATGCTCAAGCCATCAAGAAATACCAACCCTAGGGCATGCAAGTTCTTAAATAGCCCCAAAATAAAGTCCAAGCGCAATAACGCTGGCGCTCAACGCCCCTACTTAGGGTTACCGGGCGAGCTTGCGAGAGGAGTAGCGCTTAGCGCCCTTGGAATGGTGCCCAAGCGTGTTGCGGTGCATAGTGGCGCTGAAGGCTCCAGAAAAGGGCAACCGGGCGCCTTGCGCTGGCCCTCAGAGCCCCTGAAAGGGCAACCAGGCGCCATGCGCCTTCTTCGACCTTCTTCTCTAGTGCTTTTGTTGTCCTTCTTGAGTTCCGACTCCTTGATGCTTTTGCTCCTCTTCCAAGACATACCAATAACCTACAAAATTAAGGGAATTTAGTGATAAAATCATTAAGTACAACCTCTATTCACTTATTCAATAAATTAGGCTAAAAACAAGAGTTCAAGTAAGCTTTTAAGTCTAAAAGAGTTTATTTAATATCAAAATTGCATCACAAATAACGATACATGCAACCATTATCACAACCTGAAACTTGAAACTTTGCTTGTCCTCAAGCAAAATGTAACTTGACTTAAACAAAATAATCATACTACAATGGTCAAGCACATAAAAAAACATTCTCTTCTTGGACAAGTAAATCACTCATGTATGCTTCTCATAAAAAGATCAGTCAAGATATAATGACGCTTTAACCAATCAAGCTCAACTATGGTGCTCACATACTAAACAAATACACAACAGATGCAAACCTCATGAATAATCAACAACCAAGCAAGAATGTTATCATAAAGTGGATGGAACAATTCCTCACCCAGGATAGTGTTTCAGTCAAACTCAAAGGTGTATAGTGAGGTGACACTCTTACACTCTTCCATCACAATGTCAAATGAATCAACTTTGTCTTTCATTTAAATACCATCAAACACACTCACAAGCAAGTTATCATCGCAAGGTGATGGACAAATTTGTAAGCACCAAATTATGATGTCACAAACTTGTTTCACAATCGGCAAGTATGACCGAATCGTTCAAGTAATAAACTTGGTAAGACCAAGTATCGTTCTTCCCAAAGGACTCACGGCCTAGTTTAGTTATGTGATTTGTTGATTAGCTAGGACTTACAAACGAAATATTTAGAGTTTAAAATGCAAGACAGAAAATAAACATGTATGCATGAAGTTTGATCAATGGCAAAGACAAAAGATAAACACTTTCAATGAATTATATGAATGAATATGTTGTTGGGGGTCAATTTCATCTCATCCACTCTCATATAATTTAGGAATTCATCATTCAAATCATCATTGTTAATGCCACTCTCTAATGTACCATTCTAGATGGCTTCTCCCTAATCACGAGTTCATACAATTTCTAGCATTCCTAATGATTAGTTCATGAGTGCAGGAGCTTAAAGGCAACCAATATAATATTGTCAGTATAATATTGGGAGAAATTCCCCGGATCTAGACTTCCCCGTACGTGTCCGTATCGACAAAATCAATAATCATGCATGGAATGAGTTAAACTATGCAAGCATTGAGCAAAGAGGAAAAACCCTAACTAATGATGAAAGAAAGCATATGTCTTAATTAAAAGATGTACTCAACAGATTCCATATATAAGAGCTTCAAGAGATTACATTGATTCCCCAACAAACATACAAGGTTTAGTTCACCATATTCATGGTGAACCTAGATGAATATCAATGAAAGAATGAAAGAATAAACCCAATAAAGGTGAAGAGGTAGCCTGAGCATCCAAGATCCTCCTTCAAAGGGGTGAGAGAGAGAGTGTTTGCCTCGTTTCTGCCAAAGATACTAATTCTAGGACGTGCAAGTCCTTATATACTAATTTAGAATTACAAAAGATTACAAAAGCCCAAGTCCATAAAAGTGCCGCTCAGCGGTAGTTGCGCGTCATGTTTTCTCCCCTCAGCGGCCATTTTGCCCCTCAGCGTGACTCCCGCAACCTCCTGAGTGCCGCTCAGCGGTAAATTGCCGCTGAGCGGTGACTTCGGCTTCTTCTTTTGCACTTTTTCTTGTCTTTTCTAATGTCATCTCTCTCCTTCTTCACTTCTTTCACCAAATTCACCTTAAAACCTGCACAAAAACACTTAAATCAAGCATAAACCTATCCAGCTCTCTTATTTCTGAAAATATAGATAAAAGGCATGATTTCAAGCTAGTTTCTAAGTCTAAAGGTTGCTTTTAGTATCAATTTTAAGCATGAAAATAACAGTTTTTCAACTGTTATCACAACCCCAAACTTAGAACTTTGCTTGTCCTCAAGCAAACAAAATGTAACTCCATCTCCAACCAATTCATATGATGGTCACTCATTCAAAAATCCTCTTTTCAAGATAAGTAACAACTTCACTCAAACTTATGACCAAGAGTTCATTCAAGATGTGCACATGCTTTAGTGTTCACAAAGTCATTTAAATTCCAACAAATGCTATTTTTCATGAATGATCAATCAATTAAGCATGGATGTTCATGTGCTTATGGAATATTTCCTCACTAGGTAAAGTGTTTCACTCAACACACAAGTGTATAAGAGGTAAAGTGTTTCACTCATTCACTCTACTATCACAATGTCACATGAATCAACTTTGCCTTTCATTTTACCACAATCAAAAACATTCACAAGCATGCATCATCACAAGGACTTTTCAATGGCTTATAATGTGGCTGGGCTAACAAGAAAATTGGTTTTTCTGGATCACAAAATCCTTGAGTTAAGAGAATCATAACAACACAATCATCTTATTCATTCCCAACTTGCCTTTTGCCTTTGCATTTGCATTGAGCTTTACTTCTTTTTCTTTTCTTTTCTTTTTGCATATTCTTACTTTTTAGCTCTTAGCTCAATGCTTTTCCTTTTTCATATTTCCCAACAACCCCAAACTTGAACATTTAACAATACCACACAAGATCTTCTACTTAACTCAAGGTAAAGATTTTCAATAAGGGTTTTCAGTATATGTTCAAGGCTAAGGGTTCAAAGGATAGAACACAAAGTGTTTTTTTTTAGTAGGCTAACTTTATGAATTTGGCCAATAAAAAGGGTTTCAACAACACGGCCTTGATCATATGATGCAAAACAAGCAATTGATTCAATCATAGAAAACCTGGGCAAAGTCATTCATGTTTCCAAAGTAATAGCATTTAACAATAACAACTCTGGAGCTCAAAACCTCACATATAAGCTCATTCACATTTGACATACACATCCTGCTTAATTTCAAAACCACAATCATGATATCATGCATTTGTTCACAAAGCTTGTGAATCACCTGTATAAGCATTTTAATGTGCACATCATCTCAACATCAATCAATCAATAAGCATCATCAAGCATTACTTATCAAACAGTCACAGTTAATAGCAAACCATCATAAGATACCAGGTGTTCAATAGAGTACATCAAACCCTAATCTAAAAACAAAAACAAATAAGTTCAGAAAACTTAAACCACAAAAGCATAATCATATGATAGCATTCATCAGTAAATGCTATCTCAGCTCCTCATCAATCTGAGCTGTCCTCTGTATCTTCCTCTTCCTCCTCATCATCATCATCAAATGCATCCTCCTCCTCAGCTTCATCTTCTTCCATATCTCTCGCCGAAGCTTCAGCTGCTCCAGCTCCTCCATGTACTGGTTCTTCTGGCCAAGCTACAACATTATGGAATTCATCCATAGTCCACCTGTGGGCTGGAGGTGTATCATACATCCCTACTATCATCTCAGCAGTGGCCACCTGCCCTCTGTGAATGGACTGCAACTGAGCACCTATAAGAGACATATACATGTCCCTCATCTGAAATGGTTCTGCCTCATGTGCATCAGCAGATGTCTGGCTCTGTGCTGGCCCTCTCTCTCTACGAGCTCGGCGTGGTGGAACTGGCTGAGCTACATCCTCACCTCCACAGTACTGTCTGTAATAGGCCTCATCAATAGCTTTTCTTGGCCTCTCAAAAGGTGGAGCAGAAGTGTCCACCCCAGCTAACTTGCAAAGGTGAGTGATCAAAGAAGGATGTCCTAGTGGTGCTTTGTTGTTTGAGGTGTTAGCACATACACTAATTTCATTAGCTATCACCTGCCCAATATTAACATTCAAATTTCTGATAGCACAGTAGATGAATAGTGCCCTGCTGAGAGTAATATCTGACACATTTGAACATGGCTGAATGTTGGCATGAGAAAATGCCATCCAATACTTTCCAAGATGAGTCAAATCTGTCCTCCTAATGTTAACCACTGAGCCAGATCTATTCCTTTGGAAGTGTCCTCCAGGTATACATAGTGCTCTCTCCACATCCTCAATATCAGCACCTTCCTCCATGCAAAGAGCAAACTGGCATTGCTCACCAGCCCACACAGTATCCAGGAAGTTGTTGATAGAATCAGGATCATACCTGATAGCATGGCCTCTGACATAGCCCAAATAATCCTCAGCTGGATAATCACCAATCTTCTTTGCATTGGTGTAGAATTCCTTGACCACAACTATGTTGGCAGGTGCAGGATAAGTGGCTAGCTTCCCCCAATCATTCCCTAACACTTGCTCTCCAAATTGAGGAGCAAAGTTAGGTATCATTCCAACTTTTCTCTCCATTAGAAGTCTCCTGTCCTGAACCACCCTAAAGTGCTTCTCATGTTTCCTAGAGAGGAACCTACTAGAGTGGGGTTGCTCTGGTTCCTTTTCCTTCCTCTTGGTTGCCATGGTTTTCAATCTCTTTCCTGAAGAAGATGCCATTCCTGCATTCAGAAACAAAATACAAAAACCACAGAACATGATGTTAATCATTAGTATAACACAGAACACAACTCCTTTCGAAGCTAAACCACTGCTGAGGGCCAGAATTTCCCCTCAGCGCCACCAGTGCCACAATCCAACACGCAACAAACCAGAAACATCAAATCTGGCAGAGTGCCGCTCAGCGGTAAATGCCGCTCAGCGGTAACTCTGCAGATTTTTGCAAAATCTGTTTTAAAGCTTTCCTAACTCCACCCAAATGCAATTTTCAGTTTTCCAGTTCATAATCATGCAGTTTAATCGGTTCAAACATCAAATATATCATCAAATCATGCATAGAAATCAAAACCCCTAAATATTCATGCTTTGACAATCCCATTCAAATTCAAGAACCCTAGAATGAACAAAATGCATTTTACTTACTTGGGTGGAGATGCTAGATGATATGAGAATGCTTCCAAGCTAGAATGCTCTCTTCCAACCCCAAACTTTGATGGCACACTAGTGAAAAAGTGAGTGAAAGAGAGATTTTCTAAAGAGGGAAGAGTGAAAAGATATGGAAAACCTAAGAGAAAGTATGTGGGAGTATTTGTGCAGAGAAGAGCTTGAAAGACTGAGAAATTGCGCAGCTTAGGGTTTAAAAATACCCTAATGGGCTCGGGTTCCGCTAAGGGGAACTTAAGCCCATCTGCGATAGTACCGCTCAGCGGCACTTTCGTGAAGTGCTCCTCTCCTTCTTTTCTTGACCTACGTGCCTCCTAGACATACCCCTCACTGGTTCCCTGCAATTCAATGTTAAAAATGCTTATGCAAACCCTAAAGATAAACAAACAGAAAACAATCAATCAACTGGGTTGCCTCCCAGGTAGCGCTTGTTTAACGTCACGAGCCTGACCCAAAATCCACCAACACCCATCAGTAGATGTTTCACACTTACCAGCACCCATCAGTAGGTGTTTCAAACTTACCAGCACCCATCAGTAGGTGCAAAATTATCTAACCAACACCCATCAGTAGGTGTTACAAACCTAGTATCCTTCAGTAGATACTTAACCACCTAGCATCCTTCAGTAGATGCTAGATCCAACAAAATAATGTCCAGAATAATGTTCACAGATTAAAAATTACAAAACCAAAATAAAAAAAATCAAAAAGTTTGTAAATCCACTGGGTTGCCTCCCAGCAAGCGCTCCTTTAACGTCATTAGCTTGACCCAATAAAGCTCACGTTCCATCTTCTTTATAGTTGATGTTGTCCTTCCACCAACCTTTCAACTGTTTCCTATGGACTGTTTTGGTACTTCTAGAATATGGAGACTCTATCTCTATCATCTCCTTCTCTTTAAAGCCCTTTATAAACCACAACTTGTTCTTGAGTCTTACAGGTGTGCCAAGTTGGAGTTTTCTTTTCTTCCAGTCTCTAGGAACTTCGTCTCCTTTTCCAATCTCTTCTACCTTGGGTACCTGAAAAAAACAAACAATGGTTACCTGAAACTTCAAGATTTTCATTTTTACCTCTAGTCATGGGTGCATCTCGAAATGCAGCTTTATAACTAGCCTCTTCCTCCTTTGCTTGTTTTTCATCTTTGAAGACATCCACCACCACTCTCTCCTCTCTGTCCTGGAGCACCACTATACCTTCATTAACATCTATGATAGCCCTGGCCGTTTTCATAAACGGTCTTCCCAGTATGAAAGGTATTTTTTCGGTCTCCATCTTCATCACCACAAAGTCTGCCAAAAACTGAAGTTTGCCAACACAAACTACAATGTCTTCCGCAATCCCACATGGCTCCTTTGAAGATCCATCGGCCATTACTAAATTAACCTTTACAGGTTTCATTTTAACATTGCCAATTTGCTCCAGTAAAGAATAAGGCATCAAGTTAACACTTGAGCCTAAATCAAGGAGAGCTTTCTTTACCTTTTTCTTCCCTATAGAACAAGGGATAGAAAAACTACCTGGATCTGCTGCTTTTGGTGGGAATGACTCTTTCTTAACAGTTTTACACCTTTCTTCCTCATCATCTCTACGTCTTCTTTTTGTAGAGGTTCCTTCATCAGATTTTGTGTAAACTGCTATTTTCTGTAGAATTTGTTCCCAAGGTGCTTCATTATCAATCATTCTAAATAAATCTGTGAAGTCCATTTGTTTCTCCTGATTTGTTGGAAAAGGAAAAATGTCCTTCCTTTCTTCTTCTCTTCTCTCTTCTGTTTCTCCTTCTTCTAACTCAACTATCTCTTCATCCACACTCTTTATCACCTTGCACTCTTCTCTAGGGTTAACCTCAGTATTAGCCCCAAAGTTTCTGTTTGACCTTTCTTCCAATTGCTTGGTGATCTGACCCATTTGAATCTCCAAATTCTTTATAGCAGCTTCAGTGCTTTTTTGAGAAGATTCAGTTTTCTGTATGAATTGCTGAAGAGTTTCTTCCAACCTTGTTGATCTTTCATTAAGCATAGATACTTGTTGCCACAAGGTTGGTTGCTGCTGCTGCTTATTATATTGATTAGCCTGCCCAGTTTGTCCTTGACCAATGCTTGGATGTGGTTTCCAACCCTGATTATAATTTCCTTGACGGTATGGAAACTGATTAGCCATGAAATTAACATCCTCCACGGCTTCCACTGGAAAAGCACACTGGCCATTGATGTGATCACCTCCACATAGTTCGCACAACTGGGTTTGTATCTGTGCAGCAGATTTCAACTCTTTAGGCAATTGAGCCAGAGTTTTAGTCAAAGTTTCTAGCTGTTGAGTTAGAATCTTATTCTGGGCTAGCAAGGCATCATGTGTTTGTAATTGAAGAACCCCTTTCTGTTGCATAGGAGTTCCTCTTTCACTGTGCAGCTCATTGTCACTAGTAGCCATATTTTCTATGATCTCAGTTGCTTCCTCTGGAGTCTTCCATTTAATATTGCCTCCTGCTGAGGCATCCAGCATCATCTTGGTTTGTGAACCAAGCCCTCCAAGGAAAGTTAGGACTACTTCTTGATCTTCAAAACCATGCGTGGGAGTTTTACACAATAAGCTTTTATACCTGTCCCATGCATGTCCCAGTGATTCTTCCATGCCCTGCTTGAATGAAGAAATCTCTTGCTTGCCCTTAGTCACCTTAGATTGTGGGAAGTATTTATTTAAAAATTTTGTGACCACTGCTTCCCACTCTGTGAAACTTTCTTCTGGAAAAGAGTTCAACCAAAGCTTAGCATTGCCCCCCAATGAGAAAGGGAACAAGCTAAGTTTGATAGCTTCGTCTGGCACCCCATTGATCTTGACCGTGTTGCAGATCTCATTAAAGGTAGTAAGGTGCTCATATGGGCTTTCGTGAGATAACCCATTAAATTGATTACTCTTCACCAGTTGAATTAATGCTGGCTTGACCTCCATATTGGCTGCATTGACTCTAGGTCGAGCTATGCTGTTGAAGTGCTGAGGTCCAGCAAGATTAGTATAATCTGCAAGAGTTCTTCTACCATTATTGTTTTCCATACTTCCTGTGCTATGAACAGAACCTTGTGGTGATGAGTGTAATAGAGTTTCTGGAGAAGGGAAAAGTTCTCTAGACGTTCTGATTCTTCTCCTCCTTCTACTCTCTTCTAATCCTTCAAGAAGTGGTTCTGTTGTTTTCTTACTCCTAGTTCGAATTGCCTCCTGCATACACAAGAAAACAAAACCCTAGAAAAGATTTGTTAGCACAAAAAGATATAGGAGAAGATATATATTCAGAAGATAAAAAGATAAAAGATTCAGAAGATAAGAAGATAAAATAAGATAGAATAAAATAAAATAAAAATCTAACCTAATCTAAAAAGATAAAATAAAATCTAATCTAACCTAAAAAGATAAGAAGAAAAAAAAAAAAAAATCTAACCTAATCTAAAAAGATAAAAAGATAAAATAAAATAAAAACAGAAAAAAATAAAAACAGAAATTCAAAATTAAAGTCAAAGATAATCAATATGTTAGCAAAATGATGAAGATGAAGTTTTGATGATGTCCAAATCAAGTCAAGAACAAACAAGACTCATGAAGAATGATCTTTGAAGACTTGTAACCTCTTGTAAAAAAAAAAAAAAATTGTATGAACATAGGAAAATTAGTAGTTTCTTGTATGTATTCAAAAGTGATGTAAAAATAAATCAAGAGGAAAATCTGTGCAGTGTTAATCGATTAACAAGGGGTGTTAATCGATTAACGTTAATCGATTAACAGAGGGCGTTAATCGATTGTTCCAGAGGCAAATGGCGAAGCACAACATTTCAGTGTTAATCGATTAACAAGGGCTGTTAATCGATTAACATAGTGAACGTTTGAAAAACTAGCCGTTTTTAGAGACGTTGAAGTATCCGTTGGGGTGTTAATCGATTAACCACTGTAGCTAATCGATTAACACAGTCAGAAAGTCTAAAAGCGAAAATGGAGGAGCCTTTGGATGAGTCTATAAATAGACTCTCATTTTCTCTCAAATCTAACTCTTCCCTTGTGCAAAACATCTCTGAACTCTTTGAGAATTGTGTGCTCTTGCTCAGCTAAGGAAACTCTGTCTGTAGAGTTGGTTAAATACTGCTACGGTGATAGAGGAATAGCTGGATCATCCTTGGTGTGTCTGAGGAAGTGTCTGGAAGAGAATCATCCTTCGTGAAGCATTCGAAGGAGGTGATCATCCTTTGTGAAGATTCAAAGGAAGTGTAAGTTCATCTCTTGTGGTTTCAAGAGAGGTGGTAATTTCTAAACTGTTACAAATTGTTTTTCTGTGTGACTAATATTTGTAATAGTTTTGTGATAGTGAAAAAGGTTTATCTTATTTGAGATAAGCGGCTGGACGTAGGATCCTAGTGATATGAACCAGGATAAAATACCTGTGCAATTTTTCTCTTTCCCTTACTCTTTTATTTACGTTTAATTATCTGCTTAGTAAGAAATTAAGAGAAAAATATTAAAAAGGGATAATATTTGAATATAACCAATTCACCCCCCCTCTTGGTTTGTTTCCACGCTAACCATTCCGCTGCAGCCGCTCTGACAATTGGTATCAGAGCTTGCTTTGATAGTAATTCAAATGGCAGGATCACATCAAACCTTTGCAGAGGGTGCTTCAATCAATAGACCCCCACTATTCACTGGTGAGAACTATGCATTCTGGAAGGTAAGAATGCAAATATTTATTGAATCTATTGATTGTGATATTTGGGATGTTATTGCGTCTGGCTTTTCTGTTCCCACTAACAATTTACAGGAACCTAAGCCCCGTGATCAATGGACCATTGAAGAAAAGAAAAGATCTCAAAATGACGTAAAAGCCCGGAACATCATTGCATCAGCATTGACTGTTGATGAGTTCTACAGAGTCTCTATCTGCAAAACCGCTCAGGAAATGTGGGATGTACTCCGAGTAACCCATGAAGGTACAGATGATGTTAAAAGAGCTAGAAAGAATACTTTGATCCAAGAATACGAGATGTTCAGAATGAAGCAAGGAGAAACAATAGTAGATGTTCAAAAACGCTTCACCAACATCGTAAATCATCTTATTGGACTAGGTAAGTCTTTCGATACTGATGAATTAAATATAAAAATTTTGAAATCTTTAGACAGGGCTTGGCAACCAAAAGTGACTGCAATTTCTGAGTCACAAAATCTCAACACAATGACCATGGCGGCATTATTTGGAAAGTTGAGAGAGCATGAACTAGACCTTGGAAGATTAGAGGAAGAAGAAGCAAAAACGAAGAAAAAGACTCTAGCATTCAAATCTGAGGTAGAAAAGAGCAAAAGCAAGATGGAAGATGAAGACTCAGATGAAGATGAAAACTTGAGTCTACTAATCAAGAGGTTCAACAGATTCATGAAATCAAAAGGCAAAGGGAGATTCAGAAATGAAAAGAGAGAAAATCAAGGATCTTCCTCAAACTACAGATGTTATGGTTGCGGAGAAAAAGGACACTTGAAAGCAGACTGCCCAAATCAGAAGAAGGGTGAAGAAAAGAAAGAAAAGAAATTTTTCAAGAAAAAGAAGGCATACATTGCTTGGGAAGACGACAATGAAACAATTACAGATTCAAGCGACTCAGATGAAGAAGCGAACATCTGTTTGATGGCAGATGACGATAATGACAGCCAAGTAAGTAGTTCAAACTATTCTGATAATGATAGTCATATTGATGAAAATGAAATGTATGCTGCATTATTAATTGAATCTGAAAAATTAGATGTTGCTCATAAAAAGCTGAAAAAGGACTTTAAAAATTTGAAATCTGAACTTAATAGCCTTCTTAAAGAAAATGAAGATTTGAAGCTTACTTCTGAAAATTCTTCTAAATTAAATGATAATTTGAAAACTGAATTTACAAATTTATCTGAAGAAAACAGAAGTTTGAAAAATAAATTTTTATATCAAGCAGAAGAAATTAGAAATTTAAAAGGTAAAGTTTTATATTATGAAAAAGGCAAATTTTCTAGTAGTAATGAATGTGCATCCTGTATTAATTATAAGAAACTACTAGATGAAACAACCTTAGGAGAATGTAGTAAAATAAATGAACATAAGGTTGGTAATAATAAGTATGTTCCTAGAATTAAAAATAAGCATAATTATAGAACCCGTAGAACTTGGGTAGAAAAGGGAACAACTTATAGGAACACATATACTGCATCATGCTTTTATTGTATGAAAAAGGGTCATACATCTAATAAGTGTAAAATTAAGCATTATGGTGTTCCAAGTGGTAGATATGCTTGGGTTGCAAAATAATTTCAATCTCTTCAATCTAACCCAAAGGACCCATACAAAGTAGTTGGGTACCTAAATAGCTTGTTCTTTTTATGTTGTAGGAATTATTAAAACCAAGGAAGCATATGTGGTGTCTTGATAGTGGATGTTCAAAACACATGACCGGAGATAAGAAGAAATTTACAAGCTTCCGGAAAAGAGAACGCGGATTTGTCACCTATGGTGATAACAATAAAGGAAAAATCCTTGGAATAGGAGATATTGGAAGTGAAGATACTTTGATGATCAAAGACGTGCTATATGTGGAAGGATTAAAGCACAACTTAATCAGCATTAGTCAATTATGCGATAAAGGATTCAAGGTAACCTTTGAACAAAATTCCTGCACTATTTATAAAAATGATTCTTCTGAAATTGCTTTGAAAGGAATTAGGCATAACAATATTTATTTGATAGATTTAGAAAATGCATCAAGTAGGAATATTTCATGTTTAGTAGTAAAAGAAGAAAATCCATGGTTATGGCATAAAAGAGCTGCACATATTCATATGCAACAATTGAATAAACTCATTTCTAAAGACTTAGTAATTGGTCTACCAAAACTAAAATATGTGAAGGATAAATTGTGTGATGCATGTCAAAAGGGAAAACAAGTGAAATCATCTTTTCATTCGAAAAATGTTGTTTCTAGTTTAAAACCCTTAGAACTTTTGCACATGGATTTATTTGGTCCCTCTAGGATAAAAAGTTTTGGAGGAAATTATTATGCTTTAGTTATTGTAGATGATTATTCAAGATATACTTGGACTTTCTTTCTTACTCTTAAAAATGAAGCTTTCAAAGAATTTAAAAAGTTTGCAAATTTAGTTCAAAATGAAAAGGATTTGAAAATAAAAGCTATTAGAAGTGACCATGGAGGTGAATTTCAAAATGAATATTTTGAAACTTTTTGTGAAGAATATGGCATTTCTCATAATTTTTCTGCACCTAGAACTCCTCAACAAAATGGAGTTGTAGAAAGAAAGAATAGATCTTTAGAGGAACTTGCTAGAACTATGCTAAATGAATATAGTGTTCCTAAACAATTTTGGGCTGATGCTGTGAGTACTGCATGTTATGTTTTAAATAGAATGCTTATTAGACCAATTTTGAAATGTACTCCTTATGAACTTTTTAAAGGTAGAAAACCAAATGTTTCACATTTAAGAATTTTTGGATGCAAATGTTTTGTCCTAAACAATGGAAAACAAAATTTAGGAAAATTTGATTCCAAAGCAGATGAAGCTATTTTTCTAGGATATTCTCTAACTAGCAAAGCTTATAGAGTTTTTAATAAGAAAACATTTCAAATAGAAGAATCTATGCATGTTGTCTTTGATGAAATTGTAGACCTTGAGGCAAAACCTCTTGAGTCAGATGAATCAGATGCAGGTGAAAATGAAGACTTACAAAAGACAACAAATGAAGAAGAAATACATAATCCTCAAGATGATGAAGATCTAAACAAAATATGGCAACAACCTAGAGGATTATCACTGGACAACATCATTGGCGACATATCAAAAGGGGTAAACACTAGAAGAAATTTAGTAAATTTTTGTATGAATGTAGCTTTCATGTCGCAGATAGAACCCAAGAACATTAAGGAAGCTCTTCAAGATGAACAATGGTGTATAGCAATGCAAGAAGAACTCAACCAGTTTGAAAGAAATCAAGTTTGGGAATTGATTCCTAGGGAAGATACTCATCAAGTGATTGGAACCAAATGGATATTCAGAAACAAACTGGATGAAGATGGAAACATCACCAAGAATAAAGCTAGGCTTGTGACTCAAGGATATAGTCAAGAAGAAGGTATAGATTATGATGAGACATATGCTCCAGTTGCCAGGTTAGAGGCAATACGCCTACTTCTTGCTTATGCATCTATAATGAAATTTAAATTATTTCAAATGGATGTTAAAAGTGCATTTCTAAATGGTTTTATAAAAGAAGATGTGTATGTTGAACAACCACCCGGTTTTGAAGATTTTAAATTTCCAAATCACATCTATAAGTTAAAGAAAGCACTTTATGGTTTAAAACAAGCACCTAGATCTTGGTATGAAAGACTTAGCAATTTTCTTTTAGAAAATAATTTTAATAGAGGAAAAGTTGATTCCACTTTGTTTATTAAAAGAGTCGGAAAACATATTTTGATTATTCAAGTATATGTTGATGATATTATTTTTGGATCAACTAATAAATCTCTTTGTGAAGAATTTGCTAAGACTATGCAGGGTGAATTTGAAATGTCTATGATGGGAGAATTAACATTCTTCCTCGGTCTTCAAATTAAGCAAATGAAAGAAGGTACGTTCATTTCTCAAACTAAGTATTGTAGAGAAATTCTTAAGAAGTTTGAAATGGACAAAGCAAAGGAAGCATCTACACCTATGGGAACCTCTTGCTATCTTGACAAAGATGAGTCAGGTAAAGAGGTAAATCAAACTAAATATAGATGTATGATAGGTTCTTTGTTATATCTCACTGCTAGTAGACCGGATATTATGCAGAGTGTTTGTGTATGTGCTAGATATCAATCTAGTCCTAAAGAATCTCACCTTACAGCAGTTAAAAGAATATTGAAATATCTTAAGGGAACTGCATCCTTTGGTTTATGGTATCCATCTGGAACGGAACCTAGTCTTGTGGGATTTTCAGATGCAGATTATGGAGGTTGTAAGATAGATAGAAAAAGCACTAGTGGAACATGTCATCTTCTAGGTAGTTCCTTAGTTTCTTGGCATTCTAAGAAACAAGCCTGTGTAGCCTTATCTACCACTGAGGCGGAATATATTGCTGCTGGAAATTGTTGTGCGCAAATTTTATGGATGAAACAACAATTAGAGGATTATGACATTCATTTAGATCATATTCCACTTAAGTGTGATAATACAAGTGCAATAAATCTTACAAAGAATCCCATAATGCACTCTAGAACCAAGCACATTGAGATTAGGCATCACTTTCTTAGAGATCATGTACAAAAGGGAGATTGTGAGATAGAATATATTGATACACAACATCAATTAGCTGATATTTTCACCAAAGCATTGCCTAAGGATAGATTCTATGAGCTTAGAAGAGACTTAGGAATATTGAAAATATCTCAAAATTAGAAATAGGTAAAAATTTGACGTTTTTCGGAAATCAGCGTCAGTTAATCGATTAACACAGGGTGTTAATCGATTAACGTTAATCGATTAACAAGCCCTGTTAATCGATTAACATACGTTACAGGCAGTAAATACTGCAAAAACTAGCCGTTGTAACGGCTATAAACGGTTAAAAACGGCTCTTTTATGGAATTTGGACGTTGAGGGAGCTAATTCCAGCCTATATAAACCCATATCCTCCCTCCTTTTCACCCATTCACTTTCCCATTCCTCTAAAACTCATATTTACCTCATCTTTCACTCCAAATCACATTTTGTTCTTGCTGTCCACAATATTTTCACTCCATGGCTGAACCATCCAGAAGAAGAAGAAGAAGAAGCTATGGCTCTGAAAGTACTCCTCCCGCTCGCGGTCCAAATATTCACGGTTGGATCTCCGATGAAGGAAGGCACGACGAATACTTGCAATGGTGGAAAGAACGCAAAATTCTTCGCCAAAAATTTGTGGATCTTAATTGGTTCGCGGTACATCAATTTCAATTCTCTCAACAATTGATGGCTCAAGGCGTCCAATATCTACTGCAACTTCAAGGGCGCTATTACCCCGATTTGGTACGCGTATTTTACTACAATCTGAAATCCCAAAACGGTATTGTTCACACTCGCGTCAAAGGAGTAGATATTATGCTAGATCACGATATTTGGTTAAATGTTGCTCATATTCCTCCTTTAGAAAATGCCATGCATGTGCCAAATGATTTTGGTGAGTTTAACAAAATTTTGGCATATCGCTCCTTTATGAGGAATCCTCAACAACCTCTACCAAATAGGCGCTATCTTCTAGTGGGAAATCTAAGAATGGAGGAAAGGGTCCTTCATTATCTCATTGTTTGGATGCTTTGTCCAAGAGGTACAAACCTTGCTCAATGTTTTGAAACTGATTTGATGATTATGTCCGCCATCACTCAAAATATCAACATCAATTGGGCAAGTCTCATCTCAGATACTATGGTCCGTGCCAAGAGGTATGACAGAGGTCATCTCCCATATCCTCTCCTTGTTTCATTGATATGTATCTATAAAGGGGTGGATGTCACCGGAGAAAAACATCTCACTGTCTTACCTACCCATCAAATTGAAGAGTCTGCTTTGCATCAAATGGGATTTATAAGACAAGGAAATTTGTTTGTCCGCGCTGATGAAGATATTGCACAAGAAGATGATGCCTCAGCTGAAGAGGAGGAAGATATCCCTATGCCTCAACCAACCAATGTTGCAGGACCATCAAATCCTCCACAAGAATATAGTCTAGAAAGTATTTCTAGACAAATTGAAGCCATGGCCACAATGCAACAAACAAGAATGGACGATATGATGGCATATCACAATCTTCGTTATGATGAGATTAATACTCATCTTAAGGAGATTGATGACAAACTTGCCAAACTATATGTCCCAGATAGTGATGATGATTAGGCATCTTTATGATTCTATGTTTTTATTAGTGTGTGCCCTTTATGTATGCTTCTATGCTTGTATGCCTCTTTAAAATTCAATAAAAATGTGTGTTCTCTTATCTTAATATTTCTATGCATCTATGCTTTCATTAAGGGGGAGTATAGTTTCTAATATATTAAGGGGGAGCAATTATACATCACTTTTTAATAATGATCAAAAAGGGGGAGAAATAGTTAAAGCCTTAAAATATTTTTTCTAAGTTCACTAACAATTTTTTCTTCCTTAAGTTATTTTTAAATACAGCTGGTTCACAAAAGCTTTAAATCAAGAAGGTTTTGATCATCATCAAAAAGGGGGAGATTGTTAGCAAAATGATGAAGATGAAGTTTTGATGATGTCCAAATCAAGTCAAGAACAAACAAGACTCATGAAGAATGATCTTTGAAGACTTGTAACCTCTTGTAAAAAAAAAAAAAAAAAATTGTATGAACATAGGAAAATTAGTAGTTTCTTGTATGTATTCAAAAGTGATGTAAAAATAAATCAAGAGGAAAATCTGTGCAGTGTTAATCGATTAACAAGGGGTGTTAATCGATTAACGTTAATCGATTAACAGAGGGCGTTAATCGATTGTTCCAGAGGCAAATGGCGAAGCACAGCATTTCAGTGTTAATCGATTAACAAGGGGTGTTAATCGATTAACGTTAATCGATTAACAAGGGCTGTTAATCGATTAACATAGTGAACGTTTGAAAAACTAGCCGTTTTTAGAGACGTTGAAGTATCCGTTGGGGTGTTAATCGATTAACCACTGTAGCTAATCGATTAACACAGTCAGAAAGTCTAAAAGCGAAAATGGAGGAGCCTTTGGATGAGTCTATAAATAGACTCTCATTTTCTCTCAAATCTAACTCTTCCCTTGTGCAAAACATCTCTGAACTCTTTGAGAATTGTGTGCTCTTGCTTAGCTAAGGAAACTCTGTCTGTAGAGTTGGTTAAATACTGCTACGGTGATAGAGGAATAGCTGGATCATCCTTGGTGTGTCTGAGGAAGTGTCTGGAAGAGAATCATCCTTCGTGAAGCATTCGAAGGAGGTGATCATCCTTTGCGAAGATTCAAAGGAAGTGTAAGTTCATCTCTTGTGGTTTCAAGAGAGGTGGTAATTTCTAAACTGTTACAAATTGTTTTTCTGTGTGACTAATATTTGTGATAGTTTTGTGATAGTGAAAAAGGTTTATCTTATTTGAGATAAGCGGCTGGACGTAGGATCCTAGTGATCTGAACCAGGATAAAATACCTGTGCAATTTTTCTCTTTCCCTTACTCTTTTATTTACGTTTAATTATCTGCTTAGTAAGAAATTAAGAGAAAAATATTAAAAAGGGATAATATTTGAATATAACCAATTCACCCCCCCTCTTGGTTTGTTTCCACGCTAACCATTCCGCTGCAGCCGCTCTGACACAATAATCACACAAATTAACCAGTTAAACCACGAATTCCCGGCAACGGCGCCAAAAACTTGATGGACAAATTTGTAAGCACCAAATTATGATGTCACAAACTTGTTTC
This sequence comes from Vigna nakashimae, assembly GCA_034642375.1. Lineage (NCBI taxonomy): Eukaryota > Viridiplantae > Streptophyta > Magnoliopsida > Fabales > Fabaceae > Vigna > Vigna nakashimae. The sequence goes on along the minus strand of CM067762.1, from coordinate 37,670,264 downwards.
ACAATCGGCAAGTATGACCGAATCGTTCAAGTAATAAACTTGGTAAGACCAAGTATCGTTCTTCCCAAAGGACTCACGGCCTAGTTTAGTTATGTGATTTGTTGATTAGCTAGGACTTACAAACGAAATATTTAGAGTTTAAAATGCAAGACAGAAAATAAACATGTATGCATGAAGTTTGATCAATGGCAAAGACAAAAGATAAACACTTTCAATGAATTATATGAATCAATATGTTGTTGGGGGTCAATTTCATCTCATCCACTCTCATATATTTTAGGAATTCATCATTCAAATCATCATTGTTAATGCCACTCTCTAATGTACCATTCTAGATGGCTTCTCCCTAATCACGAGTTCATACAATTCCTAGCATTCCTAATGATTAGTTCATGAGTGCAGGAGCTTAAAGGCAACCAATATAATATTGTCAGTATAATATTGGGAGAAATTCCCCGGATCTAGACTTCCCCGTACGTGTCCGTATCGACAAAATCAATAATCATGCATGGAATGAGTTAAACTATGCAAGCATTGAGCAAAGAGGAAAAACCCTAACTAATGATGAAAGAAAGCATATGTCTTAATTAAAAGATGTACTCAACAGATTCCATATATAAGAGCTTCAAGAGATTACATTGATTCCCCAACAAACATACAAGGTTTAGTTCACCATATTCATGGTGAACCTAGATGAATATCAATGAAAGAATGAAAGAATAAACCCAATAAAGGTGAAGAGGTAGCCTGAGCATCCAAGATCCTCCTTCAAAGGGGTGAGAGAGAGAGTGTTTGCCTCGTTTCTGCCAAAGATACTAATTCTAGGACGTGCAAGTCCTTATATACTAATTTAGAATTACAAAAGATTACAAAAGCCCAAGTCCATAAAAGTGCCGCTCAGCGGTAAATACCGCTCAGCGGTAGTTGCGCGTCATGTTTTCTCCCCTCAGCGGCCATTTTGCCCCTCAGCGTGACTCCCGCAACCTCCTGAGTGCCGCTCAGTGGTAAATTGCCGCTGAGCGGTGACTTCGGCTTCTTCTTTTGCACTTTTTCTTGTCTTTTCTAATGTCATCTCTCTCCTTCTTCACTTCTTTCACCAAATTCACCTTAAAACCTGCACAAAAACACTTAAATCAAGCATAAACCTATCCAGCTCTCTTATTTCTGAAAATATAGATAAAAGGCATGATTTCAAGCTAGTTTCTAAGTCTAAAGGTTGCTTTTAGTATCAATTTTAAGCATGAAAGTAACAGTTTTTCAACTGTTATCACAGGGGTTTTTCAAGGCTTGTAACATGGCCGGGCTAAGAAGAAAATTGGTTTTTCTAGACAACAAAATTCCTTGAGTTAAGAGAGTGCATAATTCATTTATTTACATTAACAATAATCTCTCTTTTTCCTTTTATGTGAGAAACCAATCTTCAACTTATTCCCAACTTTCCTTTCATTGAGCTTAACCTTTTCTTTTCTTTCTTTTCTTCTATTTTCTTTTTCTTTTGCTTTTGCTCAATGCTCTTTAAAGATTTTCACAAAGTTCTTTCCGGTTTCCCACAACCCCAAACTTGAACCATTCTCCATTACCATATAAACATACACTACTCAACTCAAGGCGAGGATTTCAAAAAGGTTTTTTCAAATTTCAAATTTAGGCTCAAGGTTCAAAGGATAAAAAAACATTGTTCTTTGTTGGGGTTTAGATTTCACCATCCTTACTCTCATGCATATAATAATTCATCTTCTTTATTCAATTGTTAATGTCACTATCTAAATTACTTAAAACCCGATCCCTCGACAAAGAAAACCTGTATCCTTAATTATTAGACCACAATCCCTTGCATCCTTAATAATTAAGTTTGCATTACAAATAGAAGCTTAAGACAACCAAACCTCCTATCCCCATCCCAGGGCAATATTGCTTTTGGGAGAAATTCTCCAGATCGTGGTTTCTCGGTATTTCCCAATAACAAAGAAGACCATAAAATCATGCCATGAATGATCAAAACATAACAAGCATATAACAAAGGAGAAAATCCCTAACAATTAATGAAAGAAACATATAATAATTTAGAACAAATTCAAATACATGAGAGTTTAGAGGTTACATCTTCCCCAACAACAAATGAGTTTAGTTCTCCATAATCATGGAGAAACTACGTGTACAATGGAATGAAAGTGATAGAAAAACCGTAGAAACTGAAGAGGAGAACTCCCCATCCAATTCTGCCTCAAGAGAGTGGAAAAATGTGTTTCAACATCTCTGTTGCCCAAAGATACAAACCGTAGGATGAACAACTCCTTAAATAGAGCAGGAAATAGAGTACAAGTGCAACACGTTGGCGCTCAGCGCCTCTACTTAGGGCAGCCAGGCGCTGATTGATAACAGTTGAAAAACTGTTATTTTCATGCTTAAAATTGATACTAAAAGCAACCTTTATACTTAGAAACTAGATTGAAATCATACTTTTATCCATATTTTCATAAATAAGAGAGCTGGACAGGTTTATGCTTGATTTCAGTGTTTTTGTGCAGGTTTTAAGGTGAATTTAGTGAAAGAAGTGAAGAAGGAGAGAGATGGAATCAGAAAAGAAATCAAAGAGTGCAAAAGGAGAAGCCGAAGTCACCACTGAGCGGCACTTTACCGCTAGGCGGCACTTTACCGCTAGGCGGCACTCAGGAGCTTACGGGAGATCCGCTGAGGGGCAAAATGGCCGCTGAGGGGAAGAAACGAGACGCGCACTCACCGCTGAGCGGTACTTTACCGCTGAGCGGCACACTTATGGGCTTGGGCCTAAATTTTGTGTAATTTTAGAATAGTATATAAGTTTTAGGACGTCCTAGGGTTTGTATCTTTGGCAGAAACGAGGCAAACACTCTCTCTTCCACCCCTTTGAAGGAGGATCTTGGATGCTCAGGCTACCTCTTCACCTTTTTAGGGTTTATTCTTTCATTCTTTCATTGTTCATCTAAGTTCACCATGAATATGGTGAACTAAACCTTGTATGTTTGTTGGGGAATCAATGTAATCTTTTGAAGCTCTCATATATGGAATCTGTTTTTACATCTTTTAATTAAGACTTATGCTTTCTTTCATCATTAGTTAGGGTTTTTCCTCTTTGCTTAATGCTTGCATTGTTTAACTCATTCGATGCATGATTATTGGTTTTGTCGATACGGGAACGTACGGGGAAGTCTAGATCCGGGGAATTTCTCCCAATATTATGTTGGTTGTCGTTAAGCTCCTGAGCTTATGAACTTATCATTAGGAATGCTAGGAATTGTATGAACTCGTGATTAAGGAGAAGCCTTCTAGAAAGGTACTTTAGAGAGTAGCATTAACAATGATGATTTGAATGTTGAATTCCTAAAATATATGAGAGTGGATAAGATGAAATTGACCCCCAACAACATATTCATTCATATATTTCATTGAAAGTGTTTATCTTTTGCTTTTGCCATTGATCAAAAACTCATGCATACATGTTTATTTTCTGTCTTGCATATTAAACTCCAAATATTTCGTTCTTAAGTCTTAGCTAATCAACAAACCACACAACTAAACTAGGCCTTGAGTCCTTTGGGAGAACGATACTTGGTCTTACCAAGTTTATTACTTGAACGATTCGGTCATACTTGCCGATTGTGAAACAAGTTTGTGACATCATATTTTGGTGCTCATAAATTTGTCCATCAAGTTTTTGGCGCCGTTGCCGGGGACTCGTGGTTTAACTGGTTAATTTGTGTGATTATTGATTATCTTTGACTTTAATTTTGAATTTCTGTTTTTATTTTTTTGTTTTTATTTTATTTTATTTTATTTTATCTTATTATTAGATTAGATTTTATTTTATTTTATTCTATCTTATTTTATTTTATCTTTTGAATCTTTTATCTTCTGAATTTATATCTTCTCTTATATCTTTTTGTGCTAACCAAATCTTTTTTAGGGTTTTGTGCCTAATGTTTACAGGATGCAATTCGAACAAGAATTTAATAGGCACTCAATTCTACCAAAGTAATCTCAACCACTGGTGGGAACATGACTCAAGCATGGATCAAAGCCAATTTTGGCAAGCTGCCGGACAATTTGAGAACCAACCACAACAACAATGGCAACAACAAAGCTTTAAAATCAACAAAGGGAAGCAAGAGATCTCTTCATTTAGACAAGGCATGGAAGAATCACTGGGGCATGCATGGGACAGGTATAAAAGCCTATTACGAAAGACTCCCATGCATGGATTTAACGAAGGAGAAGTAGTCCTAATCTTCCTTGGAGGTCTTGGTTCACAAACCATGATGATGCTTAACGCCTCAGCTGGAGGCAATATCAAATGGAAGACTCCAGAGGAAGCCACAGAAATAATTGAAAACATGACTACTAATAACAATAAGTGGAATAGTGAAAGAGGAGCTCCTATTCAACAAAAAGGAGTTCTACAGTTGCAATCCAATGATGCCTTGATAGCTCAGAACAAGTTAATAACTCAACAATTGGAGAATCTCTTAAAGATACTTGAACAATTGCCACAAGAGTTAAAGACTGTTGCACAAGTACAATCCCAGTTGTGCGAATTGTGTGGAGGTGACCATATCAATGGTCAATGTGCCTTTCCAGTTGAAGCCGTAGAGGATATAAACTACATGACCAATCAGTACCGTCAAGGGAGCTACAATCAAGGGTGGAAATCGCACCCAAGTATTGGTCAGGAACAAAGTGGGAAAGCTGGACAAACTGGGCAATTTAACAAGCAACAGCAACAAACCTTTCTATCAGGAAGTTTGGATGACACCCTTCAACAATTTTTGAAAAATTCTAACGCTACTCAGAAAAGCATTGAAGAATCATGTAAAAGGATGGAGATGCAGCTTCATTCCATTAGTCAGAGATTGAATGATGAGGTTAATACTGAAGTTAACCCTAAGGAGGAAGGGCAAGCCATTATCACTGAAAGTGACAAGATTCTTATTGAGGAAAAGATAGAGAGAGAAGAAAAAGAAGAGTTGAGTGAGAAATATAAATATGATGAAAAAGAAAAAGAAGTGGTTGAGAGAGAAGAGAGAAAGAAAATGTGTGAAAATAAAGAAGTTGAGAAGAAAAAGAGAAGGGAAGAAAAAAATAAACGAAAAGAAAAAGAGAAAATTTGGGGAGAGGAAGCGTAAGAAAAAGAAGATGAGAGGAAAGAAGAAGGAATCATATGAGAAATCCCATCCTCATCTAAAGAAGAATCATAGGAAGGAAAAGAAATTTAAGTGCTTTATGGAAATCTTCAAGAAATTGGAGATTAAAGTTCCTATGATTGAGACACTGCAACAGGTTCCTGGTTTGATCAAATTTCTGAAGAAGTTCAGTAGAAAGAAGAAAAAGAAGAAGGAACTTGAGCTTTACTGGGTCAAGCTAATGACGTTAAAAGAGCGCTTGCTGGGAGGCAACCCAGTGGATTTAAAAACTTTTGATTTGGTTTTGTAACTTTTTATTTGTGGACATTATTTTGTAAATATTTTTTTTTTGATACAGCATCTACTGAAGGATGCTAGGTGATAAATACCTACTGATGGGTGCTGGTAAGTCTGTAACACCTACTGATGGGTGTTGGTAAGTTTGAAACACCTACTGATGGGTGTTGGTGGATTTTGGGTCAGGCTCGTGACGTTAAACAAGTGCTACCTGGGAGGCAACCCAGTTGATTGATTGTTTTTGTTTGTTTTATTTTAGTTAGGGTTTGCATAAGCATTTTTAAACATTGAATTGCAGGGAACCAATGAGAGGCATGTAGGGAAGGCACGTAGGTTAAGAAGAGAAGGAGAGGAGCACATCACGAAAGTGCCGCTGAGCGGTACTCTCGCAGAATGGGCTTTAGTTTCCCTTAGCGGGACCCGAGCCCATTAGGGTATTTTTATACCTCAAGCTGCGTTTTAGGGTTTCTTTCCAGGCTTTTCTCTACACAAACACTTCCACACATCTTCTCCTAGGTTTTCCACATCTTTTCACTCTTCCCTCTTAAGAAAATATCTCTTCCACTCACTTTTTCACTAGTGTGCCATCAAAGTTTGGGGTTGGAAGAGAGCATTCTAGCTTGGAAGCATTCTCATTGCATCTAGTATCTCCACCCAAGTAAGTAAAAAGCATTTTGTTCATTCTAGGGTTCTTGAATTTGAATGTGATTGTCAAAGTATGAATATTTAGGGGTTTTGATTTCTATGCATGATTTGATGATATTTTGATGCTTGAACCGATTAAACTGCATGATTATGAACTAGAGAACTGAAAATTGCATTTGGGTGGAGTTAGGAAAGCTTTAAAACAGGTTTTTCAAAAAATCTGCAGAGTTACCGCTGAGGGGTAAACTGCCGCTGAGCGACACTCTGCCAGATTTGATTTTTCTGGTTTTTTGTGATCTGGAATGTGGCACTGGTGGCGCTGAGGGGAAATTCTGGCCCTCAGCGGTGGTTTAGCTTCGAAAGGAGTTGTGTTCTGTGTTTTACTAATGATTAACACCATGTTCTGTGGTTTTGTTTGTGTTTGAATGCAGGAATGACATCCTCTTCAGGAAAGAGATTGAAAACCATGGCAACCAAGAGAAAGGAAAAGGAACCAGAGCAACCCCAATCTAGCAGGTTCCTCTCTAGGAAACATGAGAAGCACTTTAAGGTGGTTCAGGACAGGAGACTTCTGATGGAGAGAAAGGTTGGAATGATACCTAACTTTGCTCCTCAATTTGGAGAGCAAGTGTTAGGGAATGATTGGGGAAAGCTAGCCACTTATCCTGCACCTGCCAACATAGCTGTGGTAAAGGAATTTTACACCAATGCAAAGAAGATTGGTGATTATCCAGCTGAGAATTACTTGGGCTATGTCAGAGGCCATGCTATCAGGTATGATCCTGATTCTATCAACAACTTCCTGGATACTGTGTGGGCTGGTGAGCAATGCCAGTTTGCTCTTTGCATGGAGGAAGGTGATGATTATGAGGATGTGGAGAGAGTGCTATGTATACCTGGAGGACACTTCCAAAGGAATAGATCTGGCTCAGTGGTTAACATTAGGAGGACAGATTTGACTCCTCTTGCAAAGTATTGGATGGCGTTTTCTCATGCCAACATTCAGCCATGTTCACATGTGTCAGATATTACTCTCAGCAGGGCATTATTCATTTACTATGCTATCAGAAATTTGAATGTTAATATTGGGCAGGTGATAGCTGATGAAATTAGTGTATGTGCTAACACCTCAAACAACAAAGCACCACTAGGACATCCTTCTTTGATCACTCACCTTTGCAAGCTAGCTGGGGTGGACACTTCTGTTCCACCATTTGAGAGGCCAAGAAAAGCTATTGATGAGGCTTATTACAGACAGTACTGTGGAGGTGAGGATGTAGCTCAGCCAGTTCCACCACGCCAGGCTCGTAGAGAGAGAGGGCCAACACAGAGCCGGACATCTGCTGATACACATGAAGCAGAACCATTCCAAATGAGGGACATGTATATGTCTCTTATAGGTGCTCAGTTGCAGTCCATTCACAGAGGGTAGGTGGCCACTGCTGAGATGATAGTGGGGATGTATGATACACCTCCAGCCCACAGGTGGACTATGGATGAATTCCATAATGTAGTAGCTTGGCCAGAAGAACCAGTGCATGGAGGAGGAGCTGGAGCAGCTGAAGCTTCAGCTAGAGATATGGAAGAAGATGAAGCTGATGAGGAGGATGCATTTGAGGATGATGAAGATGAGGAGGAAGAGGAAGATACAGAGGACAGCTCAGACTGATGAGGAGCTGAGATAGCATTTACTGATGAATGCTATCATATGATTATGCTTTTGTGGTTTAAGTTTTCTGAACTTATTTGTTTTTGTTTTTAGATTAGGGTTGATGTACTCTATTGAACACCTGGTATCTTATGATGGTTTGCTATTAACTGTGATTGTTTGATAAGTAATGCTTGAATGATGCTTATTGATTGATTGATGTTGAGATGATGTGCACATTAAAATGCTTATACAGGTGATTCACAAGCTTTGTGAACAAATGCATGATATCATGATTGTGGTTTTGAGATTAAGCAGGATGTGTATGTCAAATGTGAATGAGCTGATATGTGAGATTTTGAGCTCCAGAGTTGTTATTGTTGAATGCTATTACTTTGAAAGCATGAATGACTTTGCCCAGGTTTTCTATGATTGAATCAATTGCTTGTTTTGCATCATGTGATCAAGGCCGTTTGTTGAAACCCTTTTTATTGGCCAAATTCATAAAGTTAGCCCACTAAAAGAGAACACTTTGTGTTCTATCCTTTGAACCCTTAGCCTTGAATATACACTGAAAAACCTTGATTGAAAATCTTTACCTTGAGTTAAGTAGAAGATCTTGTGTGGTATTGTTAAATGTTCAAATTTGGGGTTGTTGGGAAAACATGAAAAGCATTGAGCTAAGAGCTAAAAAGTAAGAATATGCAAAGAAAAAGAAAAGAAAAGAAAAAGAAGTGAAGCTCAATGCAAATGCAAAGGCAAAAGAAAGTTGGGAATGAATAAGAAAAATTGTGTTGTTATGATTCTTTTAACTCAAGGATTTTGTGATCCAGAAAAACCAATTTTCTTGTTAGCCCAGCCACATTATAAGCCATTGAAAAGTCCTTGTGATGATGCATGCTTGTGAATGTTTTTGATTGTGGTAAAATGAAAGGCAAAGTTAATTCATGTAACATTGTGATAGTGGAGTGAATGAGTGAAACACTTTACCTCTTATAGAGTTGTGTGTTGAGTGAAACACTTTATCTAGTGAGGAAATATTCCATAAGCACATGAACATCCATGCTTAATTGATTGATCATTCATGAAAAATAGCATTTGTTGGAATTTAAATGACTTTGTGAACACTAAAGCATGTGCATATCTTGAATGAACTCTTGGTCATAAGTTTGAGTGAAGTTGTTACTTATCTTGAAAAAGAGGATTCTAGAATGAGTAAACCATCATATGAATTGGTTGGAGATTGAGTTACATTTTGTTTGCTTGAGGACAAGCAAAGTTCTAAGTTTGGGGTTGTGATAACAGTTGAAAAACTATTATTTTCATGCTTAAAATTGATACTAAAAGCAACCTTTATACTTAGAAACTAGTTTGAAATCATACTTTTATCCATATTTTCAGAAATAAGAGAGCTAGACAGGTTTATGCTTGATTTCAGTGTTTTTGTGCAGGTTTTAAGGTGAATTTAGTGAAAGAAGTGAAGAAGGAGAGAGATGGAATCAGAAAAGAAATCAAAGAGTGCAAAAGGAGAAGCCGAAGTCACCGCTGAGCGGCACTTTACCGCTGAGCGGCACTCAGGAGCTTACGGGAGATCCGCTGAGGGGCAAAATGGCCGCTGAGGGGAAGAAACGAGACGCGCACTCACCGCACACTTATGGGCTTGGGCCTAAATTTTGTGTAATTTTAGAATAGTATATAATCTTTAGGACGTCCTAGGGTTTGTATCTTTGGCAGAAACGAGGCAAACACTCTCTCTTCCACCCCTTTGAAGGAGGATCTTGGATGCTCAGGCTACCTCTTCACCTTTTTAGGGTTTATTCTTTCATTCTTTCATTGTTCATCTAAGTTCACCATGAATATGGTGAACTAAACCTTGTATGTTTGTTGGGGAATCAATGTAATCTTTTGAAGCTCTCATATATGGAATCTGTTTTTACATCTTTTAATTAAGACTTATGCTTTCTTTCATCATTAGTTAGGGTTTTTCCTCTTTGCTTAATGCTTGCATTGTTTAACTCATTCGATGCATGATTATTGGTTTTGTCGATACGGGAACGTACGGGGAAGTCTAGATCCGGGGAATTTCTCCCAATATTATGTTGGTTGTCGTTAAGCTCCTGAGCTTATGAACTGATCATTAGGAATGCTAGGAATTGTATGAACTCGTGATTAGGGAGAAGCCTTCTAGAAAGGTACTTTAGAGAGTGGCATTAACCATGATGATTTGAATGTTGAATTCCTAAAATATATGAGAGTGGATAAGATGAAATTGACCCCCAACAACATATTCATTCATATATTTCATTGAAAGTGTTTATCTTTTGCTTTTGCCATTGATCAAAAACTCATGCATACATGTTTATTTTCTGTCTTGCATATTAAACTCCAAATATTTCGTTCTTAAGTCTTAGTTAATCAACAAACCACACAACTAAACTAGGCCGTGAGTCCTTTGGGAGAACGATACTTGGTCTTACCAAGTTTATTACTTGAACGATTCGGTCATACTTGCCGATTGTGAAACAAGTTTGTGACATCATATTTTGGTGCTCATAAATTTGTCCATTACTGATGCGAGAGGAGTGGAGCTCAGGGCCCCTCAAAGGGCGCCTATGCAGTGTGCGACACAAGAAGGCTGGTGCTCAGCGCCCCAAGAAGGGCGCCTAGGTGGTGATGCAACCTACGCTGAGGGCCACAGAAAAGGGCAACCAGGCGCCCTACGCTGGCCGTCAGCGCCCCTGAAAGGGCAATCAGACGCCATGCGCCTTCTTCAACCTTCTTCTCTGGTGCTTTTGCTGTCCCTCTTGAGTTCCGAATCCTTGATACTTTTGCTCCTCTTCCAAAACATAACAATAACCTACAAAATTAAGGGAATTTAGTGATAAAATTATTAAGTACAACCTCTATTCACTTATTCACAAAATTAAGCTAAAAACAAGAGTTCAAGCAAGCTTCTAAGTCAAAAAGAGTTGATTTAATATCAAAATTGCATCACAGATAACAATATATTCAACCATTATCAGAAATTAAGACTTTTTTAGCCATGTAGTTTACAAAAATCTAATTTGTAGTGTGTTTAAGCTACTGTCATATGTGTGTGTGTGTGTGTGTGTGTGTGTGTGTAAATGGGTGAAAAATTGTGAAATTTGTTAAACTGAGGGTTTTGGTAGGTAAAACTCTCAAGGAGTCAATATAGAAGTAAACTTGGTTTTTTGAGTCTATATCGAGGTCATTTGAGACTTGTTTAGCATCTTATGCACCAAAAATATGACTTGTAACTTGGAAAATATGATATCTTGAGTTTTGAAGTGTGGTTGGTATGATGGATCTCATTTCTGACCAAATAAGCAAAATGATATTAAATTTTGGATATAAACATATTCTTGAATCAATTGTAGTGTCAAGGATATGATTTTGGTTATTCAGATATGTATTAAGGGTAACCAAATTAGAAAAATCATGTTGTCAAAAACTAATAAGAATAGTCGATTATTAAATGTTTTATTTGATTATTTCAATTATAATTATGTCTTTGCTAAAAAACTATTTGGAATAATCGATTATCAGATCTGATAATTGATTATTATAGTAGGTATTCTGTTGATAATCGATTATCAAATCTGATAATTGATTATTTCAGTAGGTATTGTTGTAATTTCTTAGAACTCTTTGGAATAATTGATTATTAGGCTTGATAATCGATTATACCATAAGAAAATGGATATGTTTTGGTTTGTGAACATGTTTATGTATATATTTAAGACGGATGAATACGATGGTATTCATGATGCTTAATGAAATATAATTTGTAAATTAATATGTATGGTAGTTGTCCAAACATGATAGGGTGGTTATGATGACATGCGTAGTTTTAACACATATGAATGCTTTATTCATGGAAAGTGTGGATTAAGTATGATGTGAAAAGGATTCCATGGGAAAATCCTTATGGTTGTTATATTATGTTATGTATTAAAGTAAGGACTCCAGGATTGGGGGATGATTCTGTCACTCTCAATAACTCTCAAAATCTCAAGTAGAGATGGGTGATTATGTCATGGAGAGTAGAAGAAGGTCCTAGTCTTTGGTTACTAGTTTTGGGCCATAGATATTTGACGGATTACCCTTGGTGTGTGGAAGTTCTATGGAATTGTATTATGTTTGGGCAAGTTATTTCACCACACATGGGGCAGGTCCTCCATGAGTTTGACATCAATATATGTCTTCTGATGGTTGGAGTTTAAGATTGATGAAATTATTTCTAAATTGCTTGATTTACATTATGAATGTGATATTAATGTTTTAAAATGTATGTATGTTCTTTTGGTACTTTAGCTTACCCTTATGTTTTTGTTTGTTCGTGTGTGTGCTTGTTTTCTCTTTTGCAATGATCTCCTTAATGGTGTGAGCTTAAGGGTGTCTTTGGTACACAGTAGCTAGTTGGTGGCGGAGCTAAAGCTTAGAGTAGGACGTTTTGTCGTTCCTTTTTGGTTTTGAAAAGTCTATACTACACTTTTTGTTTGGCATAGTATATCTTTATAAGACAATGTATATATATAATCTGGCTATTATATGTTATTTTGGATAATTTTCTTGGCAGTTTATATATCTTTTCTTGAATCATCTGTTGTGTTCCATGAAGTACCTGAAAAACACTAGAGGGGGGGAGGGGTGTTATTAATAGAAAAATATTTTGCAATCCTTCTTATATAACACATTGGCCGAGTATGAGATTAATCAAATAGTTGTTAAACGCTCAACTTGCAAGTGATTGTAAATGATAACTTCTTTTCTCGTACTATTTAGAATATATATATATATATATATATATATATATATATATATATATATATATATATATTACTAAAGAATAATCCTTTAGTGTGGGAAGATTCTTGTTTTGTAAAACTAAAATGCAACTACAGGTTTTATAAGAGAAACGTTTAGGCAGAGGTAAATAATAAATGCAAAGATATTTTTATATTGGTTCACTCCAATTGAGATACGTCCAATCTCTTCTATCCACAGAGCGTTCCATTATAATCTTCAACTTGTAGAGAACTGCTTGCACCTTTAGACACGCTAAGCATAAGCTTATCCTTTCTCAAGACTTGATTTAGCTAACACATAAACAAGAGAACTTCCTCAAAACATATATGTGCTCTCAAATGGTTTAGGTAAAAAGTAAAAGGTTTAGGAGAATTCTATATATAGACTAGGGGTCAGAAAATGAAAATACAGCTGACAACAGCCAAAAAGATGTAGGATGTTTTAGAGGTAACTCATGAAGGAACGAATGAGGTAAAAAAAATGTAGGAGGAACTCTTTGATCAAAGTGTATAAGATGTTTAGGATGCAGAATGGTGAGACTATATATGATGCATAAAAGATTTACTCATGTAGTGAATGACCTTCTCGCTCTTGGAAAGACATTTGACAAGGAAGAGCTAAATATCAGTCTTTTATATATTTTGTGCTCTGATTGTTTATCATGCTTTGATTATTTATTTCAATTCTCTTGAAAACTAACCCGCATGCATATAAGACAAAACATCAATAAAAATGAACTCACAAGATATTTAAAAACCTAAAAAACTCAAGTGTTTCATGAATGCACCTCTACGTTGAATTGAGAAAAATCATATCGTTTAGATGTGTATTTGTTAAACATAAAAAAAGGGAGAGATTGTTAAGATAAGATTGTCTATAAGACCAAACTGTCTAAACACTCTCATGAGTTTTCAAGTTTAACAAATAACAATTAAACGAAATGAGCATATGGTAATGTTATCACTAGAATAAAAAAATAGATGGAATATAAATGATGCATGCAAATACTCTAAGTAACCCAAACAACTTAGGCAAAGTCTTAAAAAAATACCTAGGTATAAACAGGACACACCACTAATCGATTCCTAGGTCAAAGCATCAATGAGAGTCTTTCTGAAATGCAATTGTTGTACTATACCAAATGGTAATTAGTCAACTCTCAATATGGTTAGTTGGTAAAAGTGTCAAGACAATGATTTTGGAAAGCACGTTGGAAGTCTCAAATGATGTTCCAAAAACTTGTGATACAAAACACACTCCTAAACTCATGTGTTAAATCGAACAAAGAAAAGTCTAAAGCGTTTACTTAGGCTAGATGATACGACTGTCGCGGTCATACAAATTTGATACAAAAATTTATGCAGTATAATACTAGGAAGTGACTCCTAGGTCGTCTCTCAAGGACCAATATTTGTGGTTCGGTCTTAGATTTAACACGAAGTGGGGGGGGTTTGTGGATATTTTTGTGCGGAAAAATAAAATTAAAACTGACTGGAATTTAAATAAGACAACTGAATTTAAAACACAATTGAAATAAATTTTAAAAACAATAAAAACTTAACAGTAAAAGATGGTAAAATGTAAAATTCATCAGGAAATAAAAATGCGGAACAGTAAAACACATTGACAGAATTTTAACGGTGCAGAAAACATTAAACAGTAAAATAAAAGAGCCGGTAAAGATAAAAGCACTTGACTGAAAATGAAATTTATTAAAGATTCAATACTTGAAATTAAATTTCAACACTTGAAATAAAATGAAAATAAAATGATCAAACTGTGAAATGAAATACACGTTTCAGAAATAAAATTCATGCACTGTTTGAAAATAGAACTGGAAAAGAAGGAAGAGGCAGAAGCCTCTTCCAGGACCGTGACTTCTCCACTACACTAATGCAATCCTAAAATCTAATGAATTCCACTTTGCTATGCTGCTGCTTCATTTATAGCCAAATTCTCTGAACATCCGTGACTTCTCCATTTCAGCCATGGTTCTCTGTCTGCTTGTGTAGCTGGAAGACTTTCTTCACCTCCTCCTAGCCATGCCATGCCAAAGAAATAGGGTGGGACCCCTCGTGTCATCTTCTACACCTTGGAGACATGCACACCAAAGAACTCCACCAGCTTGTGCTTTCCGTGCCCATTCCCTTCACGGCTCTCCTCCAAGCTGCTGGTCCGTGAATTCCCTTCCAGCTTTCCAAGGTGGTTGTCCGTGAAGACTCTTCTCCAGCCCCTAAGATGTAAGTTGTTGTCATGCCTCTTCCCCTTCTTCTCGGTTGCTGGCTTTTGAGGATGAATCTAGACAGTGAAGGTAGCTGGTTCTGCAAAAGCTCAATCACAGTGAGCTCCTCTGCCTCTGCATTGTGGCTGGTTGCTTCTTCTATTATTCTTTCCAGCATCCGTGACAAGAGGAACACTTCTCATGACCGTGTCTTCCTTTCTAGCCTTAAGCAATTTGGTACCGTGTTGCATCCTCTGCGTGAGCTTTCTCTTCCTCCAGCCGTGGGCTTCATCTTTCAGCCAGCAACGTGCCCCATCAAGCTGCCTTGACCGAAAACACCACTTCATCTTCATTCTCCATGTGTTGTCCTTCCTTTATAAAATTTACAATTCATTCTTGAACAAATTCTCTCAACAAAACCGTGAGATGGTGGCTGCTGTTTCCTTTGACCGTGAAGAACCTTTTGCTGGACGTTAGATGCTGCTGGGTGCTGCACCTTTATGTGAACCGTGAGCATCCTCTTTCAACGTGGTGGCCCCTTTTTCAATCAAGCTTCACGACTAACACTTCAAAATGAATTTTCCAATGCTATAACAAGTGATGGCCCCTTGCAAGTTGCTTCCTTTCTGAATGTGTGCTTTCAATGTTTTTGCCAAAATAAAATATCAATGGGCCGTGTGTTTTCTTCATGGTCAGTTACAAATGTTTATTTAATCAACTTTTGTCAAAAGCAAAGGGGTCCATGTGTTTTTTTTATGAAGAACCAAAAAGCTTAGCATCTCACGTGAATTGTTCAACCATGTTATTCTCTTCCTTACTTGACAAAAACCGTGGCCACTACTTGCTACTTGTGGTCCCTTATTCCATCCTTTTCCATGCTATTCTTCTACATTGCCATGGATTTGATTTCAATGTGGTCATGCTTTTCAATTTGGATTTAGACCGTGCACATACACTCACATGCTCCTTTACGTGAATCTTTGCCAACCATTCATACAAATGTTTCTCAATAAAACCGTGATGGCCAAAACTTTTGTCCCATGTGTCCTTTGCTTGAGCTATAAAATGTGTCATTATGAGTGTTGAATTCTTGAGTGTTGGGAGGTCTTAGCACCTTCCAATGATTAATTCCAGCCACCACAACTAAAAAAAACAAGCAAACAATGCAAACAAATTAGAAGCCACTTAAACAGTATGAACTTGACTGACACAGGGGAGTAAAACAATTACTGGGAACAACACATAACGAATTTGAACAAAGTAAAAACTATACATGAAAATAGACATCCGTACGAAACTATGAAAAAAAACTGCATGCAAAACGGATAAGAATTGAATTCGAACGAGGACAAACAAGTTGATACAAAATTCACACAGCAACCAGCGAAAATTGAAGTGGCTGAAATGCATTGGGCTCAATTGTCATTTCTCATTTAGCCTTCAAATGTCCCAAAAAGATATCCAAAATTTTCCCATAATTAATAATGCAAAATAATAAGCTCAGATAATTCAAATTAGTTAAAATAAGAATTTCTGATCGAATTAAGCACAATTAGGAAAAATAGGAAAATAACGGACGATTAAGCACAATTCCCTGATTAATTCTAGTACAATAAACTAAGTGAAGTGAAGAAAATATTGACTCATCACTAGACAATACCATGTGCTAAATGATTCACATAATCCAACGATGAAGTTTTCAGGTGCCGAAATCACCGCTGAGGGGCAAAACAGCAGCTGGGGGGCAAAATGGATCATGCGCTAGTACCGCTCAGAGGTAAAAAATCGCTGAGTGCGCATTCTAAATGGGCTAGAACCGGTTTTTTGTTACTTTTATGGGCTTGGGCTTAATTTTTTGTATTTTTTAGAATAGTATATAAGCTTTAGGACGTCCTAGGGTTTGTATCTTTGGCTGGGAGGAAGCAGAAACACACTTTTCACCCCTTGGGGTAGATTGGGAGATGGTGACGACTCTCCTCTTCTCTTTCTAGGGTTCTATCTTTCATTCTTTCATTATTGTTCATCTAGCTTCACCATGGAATTTGTGTTTTAACATCTTATTTTAAGATACATGCTTTATTTCATCATTAGTTTGGGTTTTTCCTCTTTGCTTAAAGCTTGCATTGTTTAACTCATTCAATGCCATGATTATTGATTTTGTCGATATGGGAACGTATAAGGAAATCTAGATCCGGGGAATTTCTCCCAATAGCATATTGCCTAGACATAGGAATGTAAGGGTTGGTTGCCGTTAAGCTTTTGCGCTTCAGAATTAATTATTAGGAATGCTATGAATTGTATGAACTCGTAATTAAGGATAGACCTTCTTGCAAGGTGATTTATAGAGTGGCATTAACATTGATGAAAAGAATGACGAATTCCTAAAAGTATATGAGAGTGGATAAGATGAAAATGATAACCCCAACAACATACTCATCCATCTAATTCATTAAAGTGTTTGTATTCCTCTTTTCCATTGATCAAATTCATGGATACATGTTTAATTATTGTCTCTTGCATTTAAAACCTACAATCAATTGTTAACAAGTCTTAAATAATCAACAAATCATATAGCTAACTAGGCCGTGAGTCCTTTGGGAGAACGATACTTGGTCTTACCAAGTTTTATTACTTGATACGATTCGGTCACACTTGTCGATTGTTAAACAAGTTTTTGGCGCCGTTTTTCGGTGTTCATAAATTTGTCATCAAGTCACCGACAAGTGTACCGGATTGTACAAGTAATATAAAATGGTAAGACCAAGTATCGTGTCCCAAGAGACTCTCGGCACTAGACAGCCATGCAATAACTCGATTAATTAAGACTTAAAAAGAACGAAATCATTGGTTTAAAATGCAAATACATAAATATTAAATATGAATGCAATTTTGATCAATTGAAGAGTAGCACAACGATGAATGAATGATGTTTATGTTATGAGATGAATATGTTGTTGGGGTTAGATTTCACCAAGTTTACTCTCATATATATAAGAATTCTTGTTTTTTCATTAAAGTCAACATCACTCACTAAATTACTTAAAACTTGATCCCTCGGAGAAGAAAGTTTATCCTTAATTACTAGTTCATACGATTCCTAGCATTCCTAATAATTAATTATGAAGATCAGGAGCTTAAGACGACCAAGACTCATACCCCTATTCCTGATCAATACTGCTCTTGGGAATAATTCTACAAGAACCTGAATTGTAAGGAACCTCCCGACACTTATGCAATTCATACATCATGCTATGAATTAGTTAAACAAAGCAAGCATTGATCACAGAAGAATTATCCTAACAGTTAATGAAGACACATAAATTATTAAGAATCAATTCAAATACATGAGAGTTCACAAGGTGACATCATCCCCCAACAAAAAATAGAACTTAGTTCCCCATTTTCATGGTGAAACTAGATGTACAATGGAGAAGAATGAGATAGAAAAACCCTAAAAGTTGAAGATGGAGGCTCCCGCATCCAAATCTGCCTTCAAAGATACAAAACCTAAGGCGTCTAGGTCCTTTAAATAGAGGGGAATCACAACAGAAACAAAGCCTAGGCCCATCTCGCTGGTGCTCAGCGCCCCACTTAGGGCACCCAGGCGTGTTGCGATACTAAATTGGCTCTCAACTTTAGTCTGAGGGCAAGAAGGCATGATTCTTAAGGAAAAGTGGCGCTCAGCGCCCAAAAAGGGCACCCAGGCGCTGTGCGGTAGGCTTTGGCACTGAGGGCTCCAAAAAGGGTGGTCAAGCTTTTGATGTTCCTCCTTTCTGGTGCTTTTTCAGATCTTTATGAGCTCCATCTCCTTGGCACTTTAGCTGTGCTTCCATATTATCTCATTTCCTGCCAAAACAAGGGAATTTGTCCTAAAATCATCAAGTTAAACCCTAACTCTCTTATTCACACAACTTAACAAAAAAACATGATTTCAAGCAAGTTTCTAAGTAAAAAAGGGTGCATTTAATATCAAAATCACATCATAGATAACAATATTTTCAACCGTTATAAAAAGAGTCATTGAGAGAAAAGCTCAAAAAAGCACACGAACTCAAAAGAGAATATCTGAGAAGAGAAAAAGCTCAAAGATTAGAAACACTCAATGAGTCTATTAGATTGAATTGTATCGAACATATATCCTCTCTGTGAAGTTATCGTCCAAGGACTTGTAACCAATCTTTTGATTGAAAATTGTGAAGAGAATTAAAACACTTTACGTTTAACTTTGAGGAGTTAAACGGTAGTTAGACAGGTATATCTAATGGAAATTAGGAGTGAGTAAAACTCTGACATTTAACATGAGGAGTTATGGTAGCTAGACGAGTGTGTCTAGTGAAAATTAGGAGTGGGTGAATCTCAACTAGACAAGTATATCTGGAGGATACTGGGAGTGTCTAGCAATACTAGGAGTAATGAAGAATATTGTGCAACTACGAGTGAGTGAAACTCAACTAGTTAAACTAACAGTGGTTACTTGGAGTGATTATGGATACCACAAGTGGTGAGATTACTCAGTTGTAATATTGTTTCATATTATAAGGGAACTCTCTAAGGTGTTAGAGGAAACTGGACATAGCTCGGTGGAGCGAACCAGCATAGAAAGGACTGTGTCTATAATTTATATGAAATAAAAGTGAGAGGAGTGGTGGATGTTTGCTTCTAGTGGAGGAGTCTGAGAATGCATGAGTTATCTTTTCTACCTCCCCTAGTTCTCTTTATATAGGCTTCATTGAGTTTGGACTCTGAATCTTCTATTGATAAGATCTTTTATCTTATATCTAATACCTTCCAAATATTCAACATATTTAATCAGTTTTTGAGAATATTTGATAATATCTTTTCTAGATTCAATAAGATTTGGCAAATATTATCTTTTGATATTTGTTGATATAATTAAATAAGGTAATTATTTAACAATATCAAATAAAATATCTTAAGATATATTTTCTCCAAACTATCTTTTAAAATATCTAACCGATTTGAACTTGCACAAAATTACAATTCAACCCTTTTTATTTTATTCAAAATTGCACAAAAGTCAAGAAATTTCCTCTAATTGCACTTTAGCCTTTTCTTTCTTTCAAAATTGAAATTCAACTTTAATTCCAGCCGCATCAACAAACATTAGACTCTCCAAAATAATTTATGTAACTAAAATCACATTTTAAGCCTCTTTAATTCCTAAACTAGATAAAGCCAATCATGCAAAATCTTATTCAAATAAATCATTTAAGCACAATTATTCCACTAAAATTTTGAAATTAAATCTAAATGTGGGCATAAATATGCACTCATCACACCCCCACACTTATCCTTTTGCACTCATGGCAAAATTGATTAATTCCAAGACTTTGTGCTGGGTCATTTTATTCCATACTTGCACCTATATGATAAGAATGAATAACACTAGATATAGATCAATCATCTAGAAATGAAATTGTCATGGACTTGCAAAAGAAATCACTCTATTATTCACACATGAGTTGACCTTTTGAATTCACAAGAAAATCAAATATGAAAGATATCACTCAAGTCAAAATGTATCTATTTGTCCCCAACTCTCTCAAGTGTTTTTTTGGCTTGTGTTTACGCTCAGAATACCCATGTAAGTAGAAACCCTTGATATTTCGCAAGACTCTAACATTCACATACTTTAGAAAACATGCTATTATTGATCATCTGAGCTTTTTAATGGTTTTATTGAGGCCAATGAAAAGGTAGGAAATGTTTTTGGACTTTCTGAGTTTTTGAAATTGATATAGAAAGAGTAATGACACTTTATTTCAAAAACAACTTTATTACTTGCTCTTTTAAGGAAGATTTCTCTCTCTTTTTTTCTTTTTTGTTCTCTTTTCCTTTTTTTTTTCAAAACTATGACTTTTCATCTTCCTTTTTGCCAATCTTATTATTTTGTAGGTGAGGTACTCACCCACACACTTATTCACCGCTTACTTCTAACACAATTCATTACTCATTCTTCTTTCCTAAAGTGACGAACATATGATTTTTCTTCTTTTCTCATTTGACAATGACTAGAAACAAGGAAAATAGTCTTAAGACTCAGAGGGCTTTCCAATGGATTAATGTTAGGCAAGTTTATTTGCCCAAGTAGCTAAAACAAGAAATACCTGAATCATATCAAATCATGCATATTCACTGTTAACAATATTTTTATCTCGGACAATGGCGCCAAAAACTTGTTGATGAATTGGCAAGTGTACCGAATCGCACAAGTAATATAAAATGGTAAGACCAAGTATCGTATCCCAAAGACTCTCGGCACTAAACAGTTGTGTGATGACTCGATTAATTTAGAGTTAAATAAAACGAGATTGTTGGTTTCAAATGCAAAAACATAAAATTAAATATGAATTCAAATTAATCAATAGTAGAGTAACACAGAGATGAACGAATGTTGTTTAATATGAGATGAATATGTTGTTAGGGTTTGATTTCACCAAGTTTACTCTCATGTATATAAGAATTCTTCTTTTTACATTAATGTTAATGTCACTCACTAAATTACTTAAGACCTGATCGCTCGGCGCAATAAGCCTGCCTTGATTCCTAGTTCGTGCAATTCCTAGAGTTCCTAGAAAATTAAGTCTGAAGATCAAGAGCTTAAGACGACCAACTACTCATACCCTCATCCCTGAGAAATATTACTCTTGGGAAAATTCAACAAGAACCTGAATTGTAAGGAACCTCCCGACACTCATGCAATTAATAAATCATGCTACTAAATGAGTTAAATAGAGCAAGCATTGAAATAGATGAATTCCCTAACAATTAATGAAAAAGAATATAAATTAAGAATACATTCAAATATATGAGAGTTCACAAGGTTACATCATCCCCCAACAACAAGTAGAGTTTATTTTCCCATAAACATGGAGAAACTAGATGAATAATGGAAAAACATGAGATAGTGAAACCCTAAAAGTAGAAGAGGAAGCTCCCGCCTCCAGATCCGCCTTAAGAGAGTAGAAGAGTGTGTTGTTGTGTTGGTCCAACCAGAGATACCAAACCTAGCACGCCTGGGTCCTTTAAATAGAACAGAAGAAAAACAAAAGCAAAGCCCAAGCGATGGTCTTCCACGCTCAAGCCTCACAGAGTACGCACAAGCCTTCTTCATCTGGCGTTCAAGCGCCCCAAAAAGGGGCGCCCAGGTGGTGAGAGGCACTTCCTACGCTAAAGCCTTCTAGAGTACGCCTAAGCCTTCTTCATCCGGCGCTCAAGCGCCCCAAAAAGGGGTGCTCGGGCGGTCAAAAGAACTTCCTGCCCTTAAGCCTTCTAGAGTATGCCCAAGCCTTCTTCATCCAGCGTTCAAGCGCCCTAGAAAGGGGCGCCCGGGCGGTGAGCGGCACTTCCTGCGCTTAAGCCTCAAAAGGGGTGCCCAAGCCTCGAGCTTCTTTCCTTTTGGTGCTTTTTCTGGACCTTTCTGAGTTCTATCTCCTTGGCACTTTGTCCCTACTTTCCATATTAACTCATTTTCTATCAAAACAAAAGGAATTATTCATAAAATCATCAATATCAACCTTGACTCTCTCATTCACACAACTTAACAAAAAAACATGATTCCAAGCAAGTTTCTAAGGAGAAAAGGGTGCATTTGGTATTAAAATTACATCGCAGATAACGATATTTTCAACCGTTATCACAACCCCAAACCTAGAACTTTGCTTGTCCTCAAGCAAAGCAGAATGTAACTCAGTTTTTCAAAACAATCATGACAATGACTCAACATTTTTCAAAAACTTTTTCTTCCAGACAAGAAATCACTTTTATCAACTCAGCATAAAGATGTCAGTCAAGATGTGCGATGCCTTAATTCAACAAAATCAATGTGATGCTCAACAGATGCTATCCTTAAGAATGATCAATCAACCAAGCAAAGATGTAATAAAAAATTCAAAGAACTACTCCTCACCAAGGAAAGTGTTTCACTCGAGCACTAAAAAGTGTATCACACAAGCACTCAAAAGTGTATAGTGAGATGTTGGTGTTTCTTTCACTCTGCTATCACAATGTCACACAAATTAACTTTGCCTTTTATTTAACCACAATCAAACATACTCATAAGCAAGTTGACATCACAAGGGCTTTTCATGGCTTGTAACTTGGCTAGGCTAAGAAGGAAATTGGTTTTTTTGGTCAGCAAAATCCTTGAGTTAAGAGAGACATTTATGATTTTCTCATTCAAGTACAAACTCTCTTTCTTTTTCCCAGCTTTGCCTTGCATTGAGCTTTTCTTTTCTTTTCATCTTTCTTTTTCTTTTTCTTTTGCTTTTACTTTTCAAGTACTTATTGCTTATCTCAATGCTTTTTCTTTTTTAATTTTCCTAGTAACCCCAAACTTGAACCTTTATCAATATCTCATCAAATGTTCTCAACTTAACTCAAGGTAAAGATTTTCACAAAGGGTTTTCAAAAATGCATAAGGCTCAAGGTTCAAAGGCTAAGAAAAAATTGTTTTCTTTTCAGTGGATAATTTCATGTGAAGGCTAGAAATATAAGGGATAATAAAAGATGGCCATGATCATGTGGAACCTGCAAGCAAGTAGTTCAATCATAGAAAATTTGGGCAAAATCATTCATGTTCCCAATGTAATAGCAATTATTCACAAAAAACTCTGAAGCCCAAAACTAACACAAGTAAACTCTCAAGTTCTAGAATTCTGAAAAACAACCTGCTTAGTATCTCAATCAAACTTTACCTCAAACACCTGTTTGATACTTTTTGAGCCATCACCTGTATATTATCACATCATGCATCATCTCAACATCAATCAACACGAGAGCATCGCAAAACAATACTTATCACAAGACACAACAGTTGGACCAAACTAGTGTAATTTATCCAAGCAGAGTACAATAACAAAACAAATAATTCAAAAGAAAGCTAATAAAACAGAAACAAAATACAGTCAATCAAAGCAATTAACATAAAAATAGAAAGATAAAATAAATCATGGTCATAACAAAGATGACACCCTTCAGTAGGTGCCAGATACAGATCATCACTCCTCATCATAATCATCATCATCAGCATCCATGGCTGAAGCTTCAACTGCTTCTGCTCTATCACCCTCCTGTGCTGGATTAGCGGGCTATGCCACATAAGCTACAAATTCATCCTGAGACATGAACTGCCTCTAAGGGAATGCGGACATCAGTGTCCTAAGCAACGCTTGCTCGCCCCTGTGTACAGCAATCATCCTAGCTTTCATCACAGAGTAGTACATGTCTCGCATCTACAAAGGAGCGGCCTCATGAACTGACTCTTGAGTTGGTGGTGGCACCATCCTGTGTGCCCTAGGCTGCTGTGTTGGCTCTTGATGGCCTGGCTCATCCATTGCACAATAATGAGTAAATTCTCAATCAGTAAAAGATTTAATCAGGAAATTCTCAAGTCAACTCAATCAGCAAATCATAAAAGCAATCCACTCATATCAACATGACTCATTTTTCTTCTCTTGAATTCATGATCATCCTAGTTACTGATTCAAACTCTCAAATCCATTGCAAATATTTTTAAAAGATAAATAAAATAGGGAACAAAGTAAATTGTTTCCTCGCACCCCCACACTTAAACTATGCATTGTCCCCAATGTATGCCTTATATGTAAAATGCAAAGAAAAAGTATGAGGGTACTTAGTTTTCTGTAATTTTTAGAATAATATATAAGCTTTAGGACGTCCTAGGGTTTGTATCTTTGGAAGAGTACGAAGCCAGTGGCGCGAAGCCACAGTGCGTTGGATTATGACTGAACGCCTCTAAGTCAGAATCCGGGCTAGAAGCGATGCGTATGCCTGTTGTTTGTTTGCCGACCAGCAGTAGGGGGCTTTGCCCCCCAGAGGCACGTGCCGTTGGTGAACCTTGTAAGGTGAATAAGCCTTATGAGACGTCTTGAAGCGCAATTCCCATCAAACAACGGGTAGAATCCTTTGCAGACGACTTAAATACGCGACGGGGTATTGTAAGTGGCAGAGTGGCCTTGCTGCCACGATCCACTGAGATTCAGCCCTTGTCGCTTTGATTCGTCCCTCCCCCTAAATCTTAAACGAAATTGTAATCACTTTTTATTTTCTAAGCTACTCTATAAAAATTTTGTATGTTTTTTGCGTTTGAGGCTGCAAATAATTTGTCAAAGAGAAAAGACTATATACTTGTGCAGAGTTATGGGTAATTTTCAAAGAGTTTGTTTTTGTGGTTTGATGGTTGGAATGCCCTCTTTATATCACCAAATTGCTACTGTAAAAATCTTGGTGCAAGAAATTTTTCATTTTGGTGGGTTTTGAAGCTAGCCAAGTTTGGTGGTGAAAGTTGGCTAAGTTGGTGCATGGTGGCAAGTTTTGTGAAATTTTCAAATTGTTGGTTTTTGGGGTTTGATGATTGGAATGCCCTCTTTATATCACCAAAGTTATACCCTAAAAATCTTGATGCAAGAAATTTTTCATTTTGGTGGGTTTTGAAGCTAGCCAAGTTTGGTGTTGAAACTTGGCTAAGTTGGTGCTTGGTGCAAAGTTTTGGGAAATTTTCAAAGTGTTGGTTTTTGGGGTTTGATGCTTGGAATGCCCTCTTTATATCCCCAAAATGCTATGGTAAAAATCTTGGTGCAAGAAACTTTTCATTTTGGTGCATTTTGAAGCTAGCCAAGTTTGGTGGTGAAAGTTGGCTAAGTTGGTGCTTGGTGCCAAGTTTTGGGAAATTTTCAAAGTGTTGGTTTTTGGGGTTTGATGCTTGGAATGCCCTCTTTATATCCCCAAAATGCTACTGTAAAAATCTTGGTGCAAGAAATTTTTCATTTTGGTAGGTTTTGAAGCTAGCCAAGTTTGGTGGTGAAAGTTGGCTAAGTTGGTGCTTGGTGCCAAGTTTTGGGAAATTTTCAAAGTGTTGGTTTTTGGGGTTTGATGCTTGGAATGCCCTCTATATATCCCCAAAATGCTACTGTAAAAATCTTGGTGCAAGAAATTTTTCATTTTGGTGGGTTTGGAAGCTAGCCAAGTTTGGTGGTGAAACTTGGCTAAGTTTGTGGTGCATGGTGGTTGGGGCCAAAATTTGTGAATTTTACAAAGTTATGATTTATGAGACTTATGGGTTGGAAAACACTTCAAATGGTCCCAAAACAATGTTGTGAAGGTTTGGTTGCAAAAGCAAACTATCTTGAGGTAGTTCTAAATTTTTGAAGTTTAGCCGTTTGGTAAAAACGTCATAAAACAAAATTCCCGCGAGCGGATTGAATGAAATTTGGAGGGAAGTTTACTTATGTTGGTATGAAGTGGACTGGAAAACATCAGCTCAAAACTCGACCTCTAGATGCACTTTTCCATTTTTCCCGATTTTACGGTTTTTCGGGTTTTGGAAAAAATAAAAAAAATATTTCCCGTTTGAGAAAAATTATGAAACTTGGTGGGGTGGGAGATACCATTTTTCTATGGATCCCTGCAAAACATCTCGTCCAAATTCGTTGTGTAGCTCGAGATATGGACTTATGTCTGCTCTGAAAAAGTGTATCTACTTGTACAAATCTGCCTTTTGCAAAATAACCCCCTTATAGGGGGGGAGCAGCTCTTCACGCCAGCTTGACTCACTTTGGCTGGTGTGCGAGAGTGGTGCCTTGGGGGCTCCTCGCACCGTTTTTCGATCTCTACCCAGGCAATGGGGCGTCATCGCGCCGCTCCATGGTTGATTAGGAAAGTGGCCCGGCTGTGGAAATGACAGCAGGTCATGGAACTTCTCGACTGTGTGG